>JAMKCF010000037.1:10000-1270000 GCA_023634235.1 Pisaster brevispinus
GGTAAGAATGTTTTTGGTAATAACAGAGAGCACATAATGGAGATTAACACTTATCAACTTCTGATTGTTATAAATCATGTACTTTTGTTATTTGGATCGGCTTACTTTGACTCGGAGAATGTATCCGGTTCTTGGACGTTACGGAGACGGAGGTAGCACATGCAGGGAGCAATGAACATTAATAACGGGACACATATTCCACCAACTAACGTGGCCAAGATTCCGAACTGGGGTATCGATTCGGCAACAAATAATTCAAGAAGAATTATGGTCGAACGCGACAGAACCCTTCTCCAGCCAAACGCTAAAATAAAAAAACGGGGAAAATATACCATCAAAAAAGTCTTTTAGTTGTTCTCAAAAAATGTAAGACAGCTTCCAATATTATCTAGGTTTTAATGGGCATACCATATCGCTAACCAGTGGAATTTTTTATAGAGTAATGGGGGTTCAAGTGGCGGTCGTGTCTTTTGGATGGGACATTAATATCGTGTACTAGGATTGGTAGTGCATCTAAAAGAACTAAGAACGCTTATCATGGAAAAGTGAGGTTAACCCTGGGGTTTTTTCTCCTGTTCACATAGCTAGCACCCTTGTTTACAGGTTTCCTAATGCCTGAGAGCTATTACAGTGATAAGGTTCACTTGTGAGACATCCTTGGTTTCATTACCAGATAGTATATATCTGCTAGTGTTGCTGTAAATGATTCTAAAGAGGCACAATTGAAGCCGGTTACCTTTTGGTATATCGAATCGCTCTTCTATATACTGAAACAATGGATTGTTGCAGCTCACTATCAGAGTGCAATGGTGGACGAAAAACAACAGTGTTGGTACGGTGGTGAGGAGACTCTGGGGAAGGAGGTTGATGATATTGGCGTCTGAAGAAACACCCGTAAATACATCGAGCGGCAAGAAGATGTAAGAAGCAATTATCACTAAAAACATAGCAGATACGAGACCTGGCAGGGAAAACAATGTAAACATAATTAGACAATGTTTTGCCAATGACACAATGAGGGCGCTGTTTGGAGCTAGTGGCGTCAAATGCAAGGAGACTATTGGGTAGCCGGAACATCTCGAGGCTCGTGAATAACGCCAGATACCAGCCTTGAATCGCACCTGGTGGGATCCTGCCAGATGTACCTTTGACCTCGCATCCCATTCGCACGTGTACACACATTACACTTGTTTACACACAAACATCATGCACACGCAGCAGCAGACGATCGAAAGTACAGTTAACTGCTGGTGTATGTAGGTGACAAACTACGCCACTTCTGAGCAGACCCATCATACGTGACTGCAAATTTATCCACTGAGTAGGCATGTAGGACTGGTGCCTGTCGTTATCCTAGCGGATAAAGACAGGGGACCATTCCAGTCTAACTATTGGATTGAACGTAGGACTTTGGGGGACCCTAGGTGGCGGCAGATTGTACTGTATTGTTATCGGATATGAAGACAAGCTCCGAAGTGTAGCCCACTGAGGGACCAGTGAGGAAGATAACCCGTGCCACGCTGCCAAGGTTCTCTGAGCCCCACCGGTCTGATCTAAGATCGCTTGGATACGGGCTGATGAGATTGCACACACTCTTGATCAGGATGTAGTGATGCATGACGGAAAGGACTGTACTGCAGTCGGCGCGCGCAGTTCGCACAATCACACGAGTACGCACGATATGGCAAAACATAAGGCGCTATGAAATGGTCTGTTCAAACCAAAGTAAGATGAATGTTGCATTTTTAGTACAAGGCAAAGAGTAACGATAAGTATTTTGAATGTATCAACAAAATAGAGCCACATTACAACTGACAGTCGCATAGGTCATTTAACAAGAAGAAGTGATCCGGCGGGGGAATGGTCCAACGTGTTGGGACCAAGCGAATGTACAAGAATCTGCAACATTTAACGTTATAACTGTTTAAAAAAAATACTGAGTAGTTGTCTTACATCCATACACTGCCAGAGTTACTTGTGTAAACTTCTTTGGCTCGAGCATGTCCTGCTGAAGGGTTGGGTACAAGGAATGACCACCCAGAGCGAACAGAGTTGTTCCACAGATTTCCAACAGAAGCAGGGGATAGCTCAATTGTCGCTCGACGGTAGAGGGCGGAATCGTTCCCTCTGTGTCGTTTAGGCTTGATGTCTCGCCATAGTCAGCAACTACGATTCCAGTACAGAGAAGAATTAATGCCAAGGCAGATGCACATAGAGCGAGGGCGCAGATTTGCCTACACAATGCAAACAAATTAACATAGACAGAATAATGGGGTTTCGATGTTTGTTTTTTTAAATGACTTAAATTTGGGAACATTAGCAACAAGAACAAGAACAAGAACAAGAAGAAGAAGAAGAAGAAGAAGAAGAAGAAGAAGAAGAACAACAACAACAACAACAACAACAACAACAACAACAACAACAACAACAACAACAACAACAACAACAACAACAACAACAACAACAACAACAACAACAACAACAACAACAACAACAACAATAACAATAACAACAACAACAACAACAACAACAACAACAACAACAACAACAACAACAACAACAACAACAACAACAACAACAACAACAACAACAAAAACAACAGCCAACAACAACAACAACAGCAACAACAACAACACTAAAACACGTTATAGCGTTTGACCCGAGGTCAAACAACTGCTTGCCATAGTAACAGCTGACCTCCAATAAAACGGTGGTGGTGATCGGATGCAACGTTAACAAGTTACGGGTATAAATACATAGACGGGCACAGTGGTCCCAATAGGGTTGAGATAATTTTACATAAAACATTCAAACATACTTTTAACATAAAGTTAACCTACCATATGTCTTTTGGCGTTCCGAGCCACGTAAAGGGAAGCAATAAGCACGCGAGGATTATGGGTAGAGAGCAGAACATGCCTTGAAATGTTTCTTCACTGACTAGAAAAAGTAACTCGGCAGAAACAATGAGACTTGCGACGACAAAACAAAAACTTGTGGCGACAACCAAAACGTTAATTACGGATCTGTTAAAGAAAAAAACACAGTGGCGATTGTTCACATACAACATGAAAACCTAGTTTTCTTATTTTGGTTCTGTGCTATTTTATTGGCTTTTCGTATATATACATTATTATTAGCTTTCTATAGCTTTGATATAATCTGACGAGAACAACTAGTGTATGTCTCCATCTATCCCAGCTACAACTACAACAAACACTCAAAAGCTGGGGTGTTAAAATTGACACTATCCATGTTTTCACATAAAGATACGAAGCAAACAAAATACACAAAATACAATCAAAATTTACAACACAGCGTGTTAACACTAATTTCTGCCAACACAATTACATTGGTGTTATTTTAACACCTTATGATGCTAATTTTGAATCTCTGTTGGGTATCTAAATGTGACAACACCCATGGTGTCAATCTTAACACCCCGGTTTTTTGCAGTGCAAAAGCTGATCATTTTAACTGAAAATAACAACATACAGCATAATATTTCTAAAGGTGGTTGTTGGCGGTGTATGATAGATCACATTTATTCACTGAGGCCATTTTCTCGACGTTGACAGTTATTCCTTCAAAAACTTCTCGTAGTAGATTTCCCCAAAACCTTCTATAAACTATAGTTAGTGCCACACAATACAGTATGCATTCGGAAGTATGCATTAGGCCTGTATTTAGCAAAATAATTTACCAAAATAACATTGGAAATTACTTTTTTTACAATTATTATGACTGACAATATCTACAAACCCTCTGAAAGGTCTTGGGATTAATAATAATGGGTGTATATCCTTGGGTGTGGTAAGATTTCACCAAACCTACTACAAACTGTAGTAATTCTTGTCATACGATCAGTTATTACGTAATTCAATTGTCGAGGGTTAAGGAACTAGTATTGTATCAGTTTGTCTTTCTGTTGATAACCACATTTGGAATTATAGACTTCAACTATTTTGGATTGACTTCTGACTCAGATGTGACTTTTGTAGTCCCTACCACTGACCTTCCGACGTTACCAAATGCTTCGTAGCCTATAGCGCCATACGGGTGTCGTTCATGTTGCCATCGGTGCCGTACCATGTTCCAACAACGGCCAACCAAGATGGCGGTGTAAACTGTCACGGAGAGGATCGCACAAAGCACGAGAATACCACCAATGCCTACAATTCCGGGAAAGTGTATTGATAGTCTTAGTACAAGGGGACAAGTTCCAAGTTTTTGAGAAGACAAACTTTGTAAATGTTCCCTGCTGTAGCAGGTATTCCAACATGTCTGAATTAAGTTCAGGTGTTACAAAAACTTCGCAATACTTACCATGTAGTGTGAATCACACATTATATGCCTATTTTCTCCCTGTAGAATTTAGATTAGATTAGCAATTCATTAGGAGACTTCGGAGCGCTAGGTGGCAGCAGACTAACCCGATAAATGTTCATTGTTTACATAGTTCTATGAGCATGTGCACATTACCGAGAACAATGGATTAACCTGGTAAGTGTGCTGCCACCTAGCCAATCCATTTGATTCGATTCAATTCAATTCAACTGTATTTCCACATCAAATTACATTATCATTTATCAACGTACTTTCATGTGAGGAAGAAAGATATGATTTATAAAACTGCAGTAAAAAATAAATAAATAAATACAAATTAAAAAAAGGAAATTTAGCCCTTTGAAGTTCGGAGCAAACGTACCTGCACTGACGACCAAAGCATCGGCAGTTAGTGTGACGGCGCCCGAGCATAATCCAGCCATTGTCAACATAGTCTCCCACGTGTTTAGACGATCAGTCGCCTGAAGTGAAACAAATACAAACTATTACACAAGGATATTGGCAACGTTGCTGTCTAATATCGTTTTAGACTGTGCCCTAGTCTCTTCACAGAATTAATATAAATCAGCATTGCGTTCATAAAAACCAACCCACCCCGCCTTCAACGGATCTATAAAATAAGAATAGCATAACAACACTACCTGAATATCCGGAGGAAGAATAGTAGTAGGGTTGACTTTTACACAAAAATACGTAGTATTATTATATTTGTGTTTAAGCAGGCCTACCGGTATTCTACTACTCTCAAGATTGAAAATAGCTTCCCGTAGAACTGGCCTCTCGAATCGTTAAGCAAACACTGCTTATTAATTATGTAGGAGTCATGGGTTCGTAATCTAAGGGCCTTGTCACACGAGGCAATTTACAGGCAACCAGTTCCAGGCAATCTCCTTGAAGAAAAGGCATTCACATTTCAATGTTCATATATTTTTCTTGGGCTCATAAGACATTGTTTGAAAAAAATTACTCCTGTGCTACCAAAGTGGCCCTGTACCATGCACTACAGTTGGTTGCCTCCAAATCGCCTGTAAAAGTTGCCTCGTGTGACAAGGCCCTAACTAGTCTTGAAATCAAGTCGGTAATTGTTGTGCGGTCCAGTTGCGGGGACGGTACACACATCCTCGATCCCAATATGTGTGTGAGTCAGTCGCAATTACCGTCTTGAATAACTTGTACCCAGCTTTGTACACATGCAATTGGACGGAGCAGTTTGGACGGAGCAGTTTGATTGGTTAAGAATCGTAAAGACATGAATATTCATCATACATCTTGCAGCGTATGGAATCTTGCAGCTACCAGGCGCACACTTCATTCTTTGATAGGGGGTTTATTATTGATAGTAACATTTTATGATAATGCATTGGTCAAATTTATCTTAAAAGAAAGTTAAAAAATTGTTACAATAATTAAGATATTGTGCTTTTTACATTGATGTTGGCAAATAAACTGTCATTCAAAAATAAAAAAGCCAACATAAAAGATACATTCCCATGTTTATAATGAATTCTTCCAATTTTGTCAGACGAGCTACCATTGGCTCTCTCTAGGGCAACTTTTGCATATGCAATGTTCAATTTACCATATATGATTGTCGGCTGGGAACAAGCTACTCAAGTCGTTAGAGCTGACGAACCTTGCCACGCGCTACGTACGACCGTTGCATGAACGTATGATCGCACTGTGACTGTTGCATGAACGGCAGGATGTGTGTTTGTAATAGGCAGCGCTGGCAGACAAATAGACACTGACTAACGACTTGTCATCAAGTCTAGGCCCTAACCAGGAACCGGGAAAGATTCTGGACAAACTAGTAGTTTTTACACATAATGGTTATTAAAGGTTTTAAACAGGATTGGTAAGGATTAACAAAACCACCATTGTTTGATTTAAGTCTGAAAGCTTACTGAATATGAAAGTTCGTACTAGAACCAGTTTGTTTTCTTCCAGTGGGAAATAGTTTCCCTCTAAAATGAAGTCATACTTCGAGAAAGCTGTAAAAAACCTTTGCAACCTCAATCAGGTGATTTCGGTTCTTACACCCAAAATTATACAATGTGTTTACATGACGAAAGTTGTGCATGGTTTTTCACTATTATTAACCTGACTCACACAACAGACTAAAGGCAAATTTTCCACAGGTTTGTTATCCCATGTGTAAAGGTTAGTCACGCAAAGCATGCACACTGTCTGCAACTATCATCAGCTCTATAAATGTCGTATTGCGTACAGCACCTTTGCGGTTGAAAGCGAAATGTAGTACCTGTTCGGTTAATTCTCTGCTCACTTGTAGCTCAGACTCTTCGGGAGTTTTCTCTTCACCCGAACGGTCTCTGTCGAATGGGGAGCGAGACGGGTTGGGTCCCAGTGGAATATGATCCTCTGCCATTCTGGCCGTTTCTACTTTTGCTCAGCTATAAACAACTGTTAAAAAATAACTTAGTTTGATGAAGGGCAAAACCAGACACCACCGTATGGATACGCTCCGTTGAATCCGAATATACAAGTATTGTTACCAGTTGGGATGCAAGGCACACTCGCTCACAGCAAGAACCCTGTTATAAAGACCAAGCGCTATGGGCCTTTGCAAATCTCATGCTTTGCTGGTTTAGATTGACATTTAAATTAACGGGCATTGTGTCCAGCATAATTTCGTGGGGAGCTCAGGGTCACTAGTAATTGTATGGCAAAATAATAACACCGATACACATCTCTCACTCTGCAGTGCTTAGTTCCAACAGAGGGCATCTCGAGGCGTATATAACAGTTTTTCCTTTATGGTATGCGGAGCTGTGTTTCAAATAATATAAGACCCGTTTATTCACTCTGATATCATCTGGAGCAAACCGTACCAGAAAACACCGGGCAAACCCCTTCTCTTAACCATACGTGTTGTGGGTTTCTTTTGAAAATGTGGCCATATAGTTGTTTTGTTTTTTTTGTCAACGTAATGCTGTTTCATTGGCACAGTCACAAAGAAAGATATAATAAAAGTCACCTGTGAAAGTTTCAGCTGAATCCAGTGGCCATTTTCGTGAGAGAAAAAAAAATCAAAATCTGTTACTGTATTTTCATGTGTTGTGAGCTGACAGCGGGTACCAACCGCATCTCTGGCCGCAGCATTCATGATCGTACACCAAACCCCAGAAATCTGAGAACCGACTCATTCAAGGAGAAGAAACGGGAATTTTGAACAATCTGGAAAAAAAACAAAACTAAATTTGATACCAGGACTGGGGTGGTCAGAAAACTGCAGCGTAGCTCCAGGTGTGTCATGCTTGCAGGGGTGACTGTGAGACTAAAATGGCCTGCATGGAGAAATCACTTGCTCAGGTCAGGTCTGGCTGAACCTTGCCCGGTAAAATTTGGCCCTCTGGGGTGGATGAGCCCAGAGCCTTGAGGTTGGAAGGGATGCTGTCAACGGGCGTGAATAGTTGAACAGTGGAGTTATGTTTTGTATTCTTGTTGTAAGATACTCCTAGCTAACCGTTTCATAAAAACATGTTTTTGGTGTGTGTGGGGTTTTTTTTTTCTTTTGCGAGGGGCACATTATCTCTCAAAATGTTGTTGTCGGTACTCCCGAGGCAATGCCCCGAAGATGGCTTCCCAACAGCCAATTGAGTCTCCATAGGTCTCTGTTAAGAGTTATTCGTGGACTAAAATGCCTACAGTGTAAAGTACCACGTGATAACGGTCCAACATTTTGTGTAGTAAAGCAAACAAAGTGTTTTTACAACAAAGCGGACTGCTACACCTGTCCATAAAAACGCAACATTTCGAAGGATAATTTGTAAAGAGATTCATTGTATAATACTTATACTTATATATTTGCAACCATTCATTCGCGATCAAATGTTGTTGTTGTTGTTGTTGTTGTTGTTGTTGTTGCTGCTGTTGCTGTTGCTTTTGCTGCTGCTTTAGCTGCTGCTGCTGTTGTTGTTCTTGTTGTTCTTGTTCTTGTTCTTGTTGTTCTTGTTGTTCTTGTTGTTGTTCTTGTTTTAATTTTTATTTTTTTCCCAAAGCGCCAAAACCGAAAGGTAAAAAAAAAATCCCCTTTAACATTACACACACACGAATAACCAATAAAAACTGGATGACTAGACATGTACAAAACCCCTTCTCCCCTTTTGTTTAGAGTGAGAAATGATGTATATGTTTATTACAAAATTTAAGTTCATTTTCTAGTTGATTAATGACAAGAAGGGGATTTGAACTTGCGACCGCGGTAAACGTAATAAAGACAACTGAGCTCTAATCTCGCCCTGATGTTGGCGGCCTCCCTGTGTATTTTGTTGATTTATTTGTTCGAGGTGCCAGTCAGAAGCCATTCAACCTGAAATGTTTTAGCTTACTAGCATACAATTGTTGAAAACAAAATATGCAAATAACATTGGAAATTAGTTTTATAGATGTTCTATGTACCACCCTTGTTACACACAGTTTGCCTCATTTTGTAGTCTAGTAAGGCTGTTGGGGTAGCCGGGGACAAAACTTCAAAACACAAATTTAAACACACAAAAAAGGGATCATTTTATTTAATAAATAATGTTAATTAACTCAAGATGAATTCAGTACATTTATTAATGTGATTACAATTGTAAATGACTCGTGCTTAAACCTATAAAATAACCTATAGGTATAGGAAGGCAAAACTTGTATAAATTCGAATAAAATCACCCACCACCAGAGGGCAATTAAAAATAATGTTCTCGGAGTTGAACCCAGTTTCGGAGCTCCGGAAATTTGAATTCCTGAAACGAAATCATACAAAGTTGATATATCTAATAGTACCCACTCCCTGCCCACTCCCAAAAGGATCCAGTTCTAGTTTAGCCTAGGCCTACATGTATCACTAAGCTAACTGAGCCAAGTTTATCTCATTCCAGTTCCTGCCTTCACGCACCACTGAGCTAAGCCCACCTGCGATTTGGGTTTGGGTTTTTTAAGCGTTTGAAAGCGGTTTTTTTTTGTGTTTTTTTTTTTTTTACATGGTTGAAGAAAGACGTTCAGTAGAATAAAGTGGTTCACACAAACATGCCTCAAAATTGTGCAGTTTTTGTAGAACCAAAAGTTTCGACTCCCGGACTGTGTTAGTTTGCAAAGTGAAAGAAAAATTGCGCATTTTCGAGGCACATTTGTGTTAATCCTATATTATACTTATAAAACATATTTCCGAATATGTCCATCGCTTAACAAACGCTTTAAAGAGCCCAAACTGCAACGTGTACCTTGGTGCAGCATAAAGCAACGTAGCAGTCCAGCAGTCTCATGAAGACGATCAGAGCATCTGATCGAAACGTTGAATTGTTAAACCACAGACTTTTCTCAGAACCACCACAGCTCACAAAGCGACTTATTTCATTGAGTCTCCAAAAATCGTACTAAACTGTATTTTCAATTCACCATGAAAAATTGAAATACAACCTATCAAATATTTAGTTTACTTTACTGGTTATCAAAAAATTCGCAGTACATCCAACTCTGATTGGAACCTTACAATAGTAAAAAAAACTAGACGTTAAGTGTTTGTTGACAAACACAAAGCTGTTCCATTTTGTTATGCTTTGATTAAACCCAAGTTCAATCTTCAATGCACAAGGGGTCTATAACTGAAAAGAATTTGAAAATCGAGTGTTTAGTTCTTCAGATATGGTCCCACTTCCGGTTGACCCGTAAGTAAAGGTCAACATGGGGTCACGGTAACCCAAGCTCAATCTTCAATGTTCAAAGGATCTATAACTGAAAAGAAATGGAATTGGATTGTGTAGTTCTTGAGATATGGTCCCACTTCTGGTTGACCCCGAAGTAAAGGTTAACATGGGGTCAAGGTAACCCAAGTTCAATCTTCAATGCTCAATGAGTCTATAACTGAAAAGAACTTGAAATGCACATAATTATCGTTTCCAATCAGGCTCATAGTCTTTGTTATATGAAAACTGTGCTTGAGGTATTAAATGCAAGAAACATTGAACGCTAGGAGCGTTCCACAACAATTCGATTGCATATGCTCATTTATTTGCAGGATGATTGTGCAGAGCCAAATAATGTTGCAATGAAGAGGCAATGTTTTTTATCACAACCGCAGATGTGTTAACAATTTTTTTACTCGAAATTTCGTTATCGAGGAACATGTCTCACAAGTTAGCATGTATACAAAGCCTGTGGCGGTTACACGGTTAACCAACCGATCAACCGGTTAAACGTTTACATTTTTACGGTTAGGATAAGCATAAAACAATTCAATCAAAAATTGCCACGAAACTATAATAATTGCCTAGTTACGTCAAGTACACACGCGCACAAGCTGAAATTCTCTGCTAACCCCTGAAATACGTTTGACGTAAGCACGGAACTTGCTGCCGTAAGCGTTGATTATTTGATTTTGGTAAGCAGAGTCATGTATTTGGGCCTGGGTCTCACAAGTTAGTGTATAAAGTGAACTACCCCTCATTTAAATGAATGAGCCCAATTTCATGGCTCTGGTTACTTCCGAAATCCATGCTTACAGTCACCCATTCTCCGCCTATTTTGCAAGCGTCGAATTTTGCGCTATTTGTGTAAGCGAAGATTGCCTAGTTACGTGAAGTACACACTCGCACAAGCCAAAATTCTCTGCTAACCCCTGAAATACGCTTGACGTAAGCACCAAATTATCTGCTTCTGTAACTGTTGACTCTTTGCTTTTGGTAAGCAGAGCCATTGATTTGGGCCTGGGTCTCACAACTTAGTGTATAAAGTGAACTACCCCTCATTTAAACAAATGAGCCCACTAATTACATGGCTCTGGTTACTGCCGAAATCCATGCTTACGGTCACCATTCTCCGCTTATTTTGCAAGCGTCGAATTTCTGCGCTAGCTGTGTAAGCGAAGAATGCCTAGTTACGTGAAGTACACACGAGAAAAAGCCGAAATTCTCTGCTAACCCCTGAAATACGCTTGACGTAAGCACGTAATTCTCTGCTTCCGTAAGCGTCGTTTTTTTGCTTACGGTAAGCAGAGTCATGAAATTGGATCCAGGTCTCACATGTTAGTACGCAAACCACACAAGACTGTATATCATGGAAAAGGTTTCACAATTAGTACGTGAAGCAATCACACCACAGGTCTCACAATTTAGTAAGTAAAGCGATCACACCACAGGTCTCACAAGTTAGTAAGTAAAGATTGGTCTAATGCTGTTGTATTAAAATCATAATTGTAAAAAAAAAAACCTTTTTAAATATCGTGTATGTTATTTTTGTTGCGATAAAATATCATATGCGGTATAAGTTAATAAGTTAGTACGTAACACGAACTGCCACTCTTATCAAAGAATTATGAATTCGAAACGAATTATGAATTCGAAACGAATTATTAATTCAAAATGAATTATTAATTCAAAACAAATCATTAATCTGTTACTATGCCTGCTTTCCGCTGATAACATCTCAGTGCATGCCACAATTGCGCTTTGGTCTATGCTACTGTACTAATATTTGTTGTGTCTTTTTAATACTGAATGTTTGTGTTGGGCTAAAATAGTAAATATTGGATATGACTTTATTGTTCATTTTGGCTCTTCATGCACACCCATGAAAAATGTATTTTTTCTTTTCTACACCTTTCCCCATTCAGCTACAATTCGAGCCTCAACCCCCAACAGGTTTGTTGTTTGCTACATAGTGATTTCCCGAAGTAATGCATTCGCACAAGAACCTTAAAAACGTAGTTTCAGGCGAATGGGTAGCCTTGTTTCCTTCACGATTCAGCTTCAAGTAAGGCCTTTGCATAAGAAACCTAAAAGATCGTTTTCCGGTGAACGGGACCCAAGCGCAGACAAGTCTGACACGCGGGCAACATCGTCCCAACATACGGCGTTCTATGGTCTACGTTCACGCTGAATAACGACAAGATCTGAGCGGACACTACGCTCTGCGCTGAGAGCAAGAACAATTCTTCTCGATTCTTGTGAATGAACGTAGACTTGTGCTAGTCGGCGCAGGAATGACTCTTTATAATATACTCTACATACAAAAAACGCAACAACACGGGTCAATGGGTTTAGGAGGACTTGATCGAATTTCAAGAAAGCAAGCGAGAGCACCGTTAAACTGGTATAGCGCCCTCAGATGTTTAAAAAGCATCCCATGTGTTTTGTACACGGGCTAAAATGCGCAATAGATGACGTAATTGTGACGTCGTTCCACATTTTAGGCCGGAAAGCATATCTACAGTATCTCAGAAGTCTAAAACTGAAACAAGTTTGACGATCGGGGTTATACTTTTTGAGATAAGGTGCTTTCAAGATTGGCTAATTAAATATTCACATCGCTGTAAAAAGGCTAATTAATTAAGAATTTTAACTTTTTTTCATTAAGAGTCAAGCTTATGCTCTAAGCTTCAATTTGATATATGATTCAACTCTTTCGTATTTACGCTCTAGGATATTAGGCTTAAAGAAAAAACGTGTACAAATGCTATGGGATTTAGGTGAAAACAAAGAAGAAGAAGAATAATAATAATAATAATAATAATAATAATAATAATAACTAGACATTGAGGTGTTTGTGAACAAACACAAAGCTGTTCCGTTTTGTTGTGCTTTGATTAAACCCAAGTTCAATCTTCAATGCACAAGGGGTCTAAAACTGAAAAAAGAAAGAAAATCGGTTGTGTAGTTCTTCAGATATGGTCCCACTTCCGGTTGACCCGTAAGTAAAGGTCAACATGGGGTCACGGTAACCCAAGTTCAATCTTCAATGTTCAAAGGATCTAATAACTGAAAAGAAATGGAATTGGGTTGTGTAGTTCTTGAGATATGGTCCCACTTCTGGTTTACCCGGAAGTAAAGGTTAACATGGGGTCACAGTAACCCAAGTTCAATATTCAGTGCTCAATGAGTCTATAACTGAAAAGAACTTGAAATGCACATAATTATTGTTTCCAATCAGGCTCATAGTCTTTGTTATATGAAAACTGTGCTTGAGGTAATAAATGCAAGAAACATTGAACACTAGAGGGCGTTCCACAACAATTCGAATGCACATTTATTTTGCAGCATGATATCGCAGAGCCAAATAATGTTGCACTGAAGAGGCAATGCTTTTGATCACAACTGCAGATGTGTTAACGTTTTTTTTATTCTAAATTTTGTTATCGAGGAACATGTCTCACAAGTTAGCATGTATACTAAGCCTGTGACGGTTACACGGTTAACCAACCAATCAACCGGTTAAACGTTTACATTTTTACGGTTCGGATAAGCGTAAAACAATTCAATCAAAAAGTGCCGCGAAACATTGACTATAATAATTGCCTAGTTACATCAAGTACACACGCGCACAAGCCGAAATTCTCTACTAACCCCTGAAATACGCTTGACGTAAGCACGGAACTTGTTGCCGTAAGCGTTGATTATTTGCTTTTGGTAAGCAGAGCCATGTATTTGGGCCTGGGTCTCACAACTTAGCGTATAAAGTGAACCATCCCTCATTTAAACAAATGAGCCCAATTACATGGCTCTGGTTACTGCCGAAATCCATGCTTACTGTCACCATTCTCCGCTTTTTTTGCAAGCGTCGAATTTCTGCGCTAGCTGTGTAAGCGAAGAATACCTAGTTACGTGAAGTACACACGAGAAAACGCCGAAATTCTCTGCTAACCCCGAAATACGCTTGACGTAAGCACGGAATTCTCTGCTTCCGTAAGCGCCGTTTTTTTTGCTTACGGTAAGCAGAGTCGTGAAATTGAGTCCAGATCTCACAAGTTAGTACGCAAAGCAATCATGCACACGACAGGTCTCACAGTTTACTAAGTAAAGCGATCACACCACAGGTCTCACAAGTTAGTAAGTAAAGATTGGTCTATGCTGTTGTATTAAAATCATTGTTAAAAAAAAACCTTTTTAATACCCTGTATGTAATTTTTGTTGCGATAAAATATTAAATGCGGTATAAGTTAATAAGTTAGTACGTAACACGAACTGCCACACTTATCAAAGAATTATGAATTCGAAACGAATTATGAATTCGAAACGAATTATGAATTCCAAACGAATTATTAATTCAAAACGAATTATGAATTCGAAACGAATTATGAATTCAAAACAAATTATTAATTCAAAAGGAATCATTAATCTGTTACTATGCCTGCTTTCCGCTGATAACATCTCAGTGCATGCCACAATTGCGCTTTAGTAGCGCATAATAATTTTGGGTAGACGATTTAAATTTTGGTCTATGCTATTGTACTAACATTTGTTGTGTCTTTTTAATACTGAATGCTTTTGTTGGGCTAAAATAGTAAATAAATATTGGATATGACTTTATTGTTCATTTTGGCTCTTCATGCACACCCATGAAAAATGTATTTTTTCTTGTCTACACCTTTCCCCATTCAGCTACAATTCGAGCCTCATTGCAACCCCAACAGGTTTGTTGTTTGCTACATAGTGATTTCCCGAAGTAATGCATTCGCACAAGAACCTTAAAAACGTGGTTTCAGGCAAAGCCTTGTTTCCTTCACGATTCAACTTCAAGTAATGCCTTTGCATAAGAAACCTAAAAGATCGTTTTCCGGTGAACGGGACCCAAGCGCAGACAAGTCTGACACGCGGGCCACATTGCCCCATCACACGGCGTTCTATTTCCAACGTTCACGCTGAATAACAAGATCTGAACGGACACGTCGCTCTGCGCTGAGAGCAAGACAATTCTTCTCGATTCTTGGGAATGAACGTAGACTTGTGCTAGTCGGCGCAGGAATGACTCTTTATAATATACTCTACATACAAAATACGCATATTCACGGGTTATTTGGGTTTGCGACTTGATCGAGTTTCAAGAAAGCAAACAAGAGTACCGTTAAACTGGTATAGCGCCCTCAATTGTTTAAAAAGCATCCCATGTGTTTTGTACACGTAAGAAAATGCGCAATAGATGACGTAATTGTGACGTCGTTCCACATTTTAGGCCGGAAAGCACATCTACAGTATCTCAGAAGTCTAAAACTGAAACAAGTTTGACGATCGGGTGTTTACTTTTCTAGATATGATGCTGTCAAGATTGGCTAATTAAATATTCACCTCGCTGTAAAGTGGCTAATTAATTAAGAATTTAAATATTTTTTACATTAGGAGTCAAGCTTATGTTTTAAGCTTCAATTTGATATATGATTCAACTCTTTCCTATTGACGCTCTAGGATATTAGGCTTAAAGAAAAAACGTGTACAAATGCTATGGGATTTAGGCGGAAACAAAGAATAATAATAATAATAATAATAATAATAATAATAATAATAAAAATAATAAAAATCTCGACGAAAACAATACCTGTTCCGACTGTATGTCGGAACAGCTAATAATAATAATAATAATAATAATAATAATAATAATAATAATAATAATAATAATAATAAAAATAATAAAAAGATCGACGAAAACAATACCTGTTCCGACTGTATGTCGGAACAGCTAATAATAATAAATACTAACCCACCTTTATAAAGTAATAATAAAAATTGGCGTTTTACCCATCAGCAATTTAAGCATTTTCCTGTCCTAGAAAAATATATATATAATAAAAAATAATAATACAAATCACAGGCATGCTACCCGTAGCGCTGTGTGAGAACAGACTATACTCTTAAAAATCTGACAAATAATCGTTCTACTGTACCAAATGCATGTGTACATGTATGTCACAGTTTAATTAACGCCTGTAAACATGCACTGCGCCCTCTATTGCAAGAATTCTACAACAGAGGGCTTTACGCAGTGATTAGTATAAGTCTTCAACGTAGTATACGACGTTCTTGCACTTTAAAAAGTCTCGGCTCAGATTTCACCTCATATCGTGTCGAAGAGGACCCGTCCCATTGGTAGAATCAGTGTCGTTTTGACCCAGAAATAGGTCAGGCCCGTATGACCTGGGTCAATTCTGACCCTTTGGTTTTCAGAGTGTGGTTCCACTTTACATTATTTGTTCCGAAAAAAGAATCTACTTCATTTATGTGCTAAAGTTGAGTTAACATAACATGGAACAGTGAATGGTGTTTTCCCCCTTGAAACGGAAGAAAATGTGACGTACACAATCACAACCATCAAAATTGGTGTAAAGATACTGATGATCCAGCAGACGGCTGTTTCCAACACCCATGTTCTCCTGTGGATTCAACAAAATGGAAATGTACATTCAGAACAGATGGCAAAATCCATCACTATTGACAATCAACTTGTAACCGTGAACAAACAAATCCGGTAAGAACTTAATTTCAGACGGAATTGGGATGCACTTTTATGTAATGAACTTTCAATATTAGGACTTTTACAACTTTAGTGTTGCCCGATGAATGATGTATGTATTACGGGAAAGCTCCATTAAAGATTTTCCAAGTTTCGCCACATAAACTCGGAAACTATACATCATTGTCACGAGTGGTTGTGTTTACGTTGCATTACTTCGGTCATTAAACTGGTTGGGCAGTTATTCTGCCTGGGGCAGTCAGCAGCCCTACTGGTTTGTGCATGATCAAATTAAGTCCACTGTTTGGAAAGAGAATTACATTGAGATAACAAGTATTAGTTGTCAGATGAAAATGATGTTTTATTCTAGCCTCTTACTTCAATGTAGCTTTCCCGTAACTGTTTGTCCTGGACTTACTTTGACTCGGAGAATTTACCCGGCTCTTGGATGATACGAAGACGGAGGTAGCACATGCAGGGAGCAATGAACATCAATATCGGGGAGCAAACACCACCTATTAAGGTCGACAAGATCCCGAAGTGTGGTATCGTCTCACCGACAAACAACTCTAAAAGAAGTATGGTTGAGCGTGACAGAACCCTCTTCCAACCGAAGGCTAAAGTCAAAGAATGAGAGCTTTACCGTTAATTGTAGGCCTTTTCGTTTTCTGAAGTATTTTCAAATTGTTTTCAACACAATTTTGTTTAACTTAAACCTCTACAAAAGAACCAATTCAGAGGTAGTTATCGTCGTGATTGGCGACGCCGTTGTCGCATTAGTCACCGGTAGAGAGAGCGCAACATCGACAATTTGGAAGCTGACTCGGAGGGACTGAGCAAGTCTAAAAATCTGGAGCGAAACAGCTCGATCGTTTTGTGATCCAGGTGTGTTTGTGTGAGACAGATATCTTTTCTCCAGGAACTATTGCTGCGATCAGCAAATCGTGTCGCGATATATCGGCGACTTAACAAAATGACCGTCGCCACTCAAGACCAAGGTAGTTAGTGAGAATGACAATAGGTTGTCCCTGTTTACCGTATCAGGAATTGTGCACCACTCATATCTGGGTTTGTGTAGTTAGTTAATGAGCAAGTTCGGGTGAGCGACTAGAGTGACTAAACTTACCAGAAACCATAGAGCACAGGGAGATTGATTAGATCGACCATGCCTGGAGCATGGTCGATCTAGTCAGTTCGAGAGCTACGTCACACAGTCTTAGGCACTCTATAGTCGCCAACCCGAACTTGCCCACTACTGTTCAGGTATAGACCTATATCATACTGCCACCATCTTGGTCATCTTCCCTGGTGCCTTTTTCAATGCAATGAGTATTAGCATTAACTACTGTTATTGGATATAGGGAACATGACCAAGACGGTGGCAGCAATAGCGCAGCATGCAGCTAAATACTACAGCTTACCTTGTGGTATATCGAGTCGCTCTTCTATATACTGAAACAAAGGATTGTTGCCGGTCACAGTCACCGTAGACTGGTGGACGAAAAAAAACAATAATGGTACAGTGGTGAGGAGACTTCGGGGAAGGAGGTTGACGAGATTGGTGTCCGATGAGATATCCATGAGCATATCGTGCGGCAGGAAGATGTAAGAAGCAACAATTATTAAGAACATCGAAGAAATTAAATCTGAGGGGGAAAATGCTTTGAATGAATGACCTTTCAGTACAGCAGATGGCAGGCAGGAGAAATACAAATTTACAGTTCACCGTTTTATGCGCATACTCAGAAGTACGCATTAGGTTGCATTTAGACTGGTTAACGAAATAATGTGAACTTTGTTCTTACATCCATACGTCCATAGCGTTACTTGTGTGGACTTGTGTGGCTCGAGCATATCCTGAAAAATGGTCGGGTAACAGATATGACCATCCAGGGCGAAGAGGGTAAGTCCACATATCTCGATCAGACGAAGAGGGTAGCTCACTTGTGGAACGACAGAGGGCGCACTTGTAGCGTCAGTGACGTTTCCGCTGGGTGGGTCCCGCTTCTCGTAATCAGCACTTGCGATCCCAATAACTAGAAGAATTAACGCCATGACAGTCGCGAATAAACTGAGAGCTCCGATTTGCCTTAGAACAAAACAAAACAAAGTGAACGAATAGAACGATTAACGAAAATTAAATTTAGTTCTGTCTGCCAATAATTTGACTGTGGTTTCAAGTCAAACATTCAACTGAGCCACACATGCAGTATTGTCATTGTTTATATTATTTCGAGATCATAGCATGACAAAGAACGACCACGTTTTTCTGTGCGCCGATGTGGAAGGAGATACGCCCTCCCCCTCCCCTCCCAAGGCCAACTAAGCACCCATTTCTTCTGATAGCGCCCTCTTTTGACTCAAACTCCTTCAGCCCATGTTGATTTCCCGGAATCTCCTGGGGACACCGGTAACTCCATAAGTTGTCCCGTATTGATCTTCAGGGTGGTTTGCAAGCTGGATCGTCGCTGTTCCCAGGAGTGGTGCCTTCAGTGGCACGTCGTGGCCGAGTGGTCAAGCGCGCCGTCTTCAATCTCTGGTGTTTCTGATCTGATCAGGTAACACCTCCTCAAACTAAATGTTCGAAAAATAAGTCCAAAAATAAGTTATTGTATGAATCAAATTTATTATCTAAAAAAAGGAGGGTTGACATACCACAAGTCTTTAGGTGTTCCGAGCCACATAAACGGAAGCAGGACGATCACGAAGATGACGGGTAGGTAGCAGAACCATCCAGCAAACGCTTCGGCATCGATTAGAAAGAGCATCTCGGCACATATAACAAGACTTCCCACTCCACTAAAAAAACTTGCGATTGCAACAGTAAAATTAATGACGGATCTGTATAAGAGAAAAAACGAAAAGTCAGGACGATTTAGTCGGGAACAGTTTTTTCGGATTGATTTCTGACCTGGATGGGGAGGCGCTCAAACCCTTGGCACATATCGGGTATTATCTATCTGTCTGTTGGTAAAACCATATTTCTTAAATTGAATTTTTTGTAATAACATTATTTCATTGACTTCTAAACAGGATGTGATTTGATTACCAACTGACCTCCCGACGTCACCAAATGCTTCGTAGCCAATAGCACCATACGGGTGTCGTTCATGTTGCCATCGATGCCGTACCATGTTCCAACAGCGACCAACTAAGATGGCGGTGTAAACTGACGCAGGGAGGATCACACAAAGCGCGAGAATACCACCAATTCCTATCAATTCATGAAAAGTGCTGTTAGTAAGTCTTTGTGAAGCCTTCAACCAACTCACTGCCAAAATTACACCTTGCGCAAATGGCGTCATTTGAGTAGAGCGCCCTCGCCTAGAGGTCAAAAAGAGGGTGTTCATTGGCCAATCCTGTGCGCCGCGCGTACAAATCTGCGCATTTTCATTGTTTGATCATCAGTTTACCTCTAAGATGGCTGCTTTACGACGCCAATGTATAATGTCTAGAAATACAAAAAGACAAATACAAACAAACAAACAAACAAACAAACAAACAAACAAACACACCCTCCCGCACCCAAACATATATAAATAAAACAGTCATAAATAAATTATAACAATAACAATTATAATAATAATAATAACTAGACACTAAGTGTTTGTGAACAAACACAAAGCTGTTCCGTTTAGTTGTACTTTGATTAATTGATCCAGACATTAAAAGTGAGCCTAAGTTCAAGATTGAACGATATGGTTCCATTTCTAGTTAACCCGGAATTAAAGGTCAACATTGGGTTACGGTAACCCAAGGCTTATCTTCAATGCTCAAAGGGTTTATAACTGAAAAAAAAAGAAAACCGGCTGTGTTGTTCTTGAGATATGGTCCCACTTCCGGTTGACCTAGAAGTAAGGTCAACATTGGGTCACTGTAGAACAATGCTAATCTTCAATGGTCAAAGACTCTATCACTAAAAAAAAATGAAAATGGGTTGTGTAATTCTTGAGTAATGATCCCACTTCCGGTTGACCCGGAAGTAAAGGTTAACATGGAGTCATGGTAACCCTAGTTTAATATTCAATGCTTAAAGGGTATATAACTGAAGTAAATTGAAAATTGGCTAAGTAAATATTGAGATGAAGGCCCACTTCCGGTTGACCCGGAAATAAAAAAGGTCAACATGGGGTCAGGGTAACCAAAGATCAATCTTTAATGCTCAAAGGATCTATAACTGAAAAGAAATTGAAAATCGGTTGTGTAGTTCTTGAGACATGGTCCCACTTCCGGTTGACCCCTAGTAAAGGTCAACATTGGGTCACGATTTCCCAAAACTAATCTTCAATGCCCAAGGAGCCTATAACTGAGAAAAGTTTGAAAATCGGTTGTGTAGTTCTTGAAATATGGTCTTATTTCCGGGTCAACCGGAAGTAAAGGTCAACATGGGGTCATGGTTACCCAAGGCTGATCTTTAGTGCCCAATGAGTCTATAACTGAAAAAGTTTGAAAATCGGTTGTGTAGTTCTTGAGATATGGTCCCACTTCCGGTTGACCCCTAGTAAAGGTCAACATTTGGTCACGATTTCCCAAAACTAATCTCCAATGCCCAAGGAGTCTATAACTGAAAAAAGTTTGAAAATCGGTTGTGTAGTTCTTGAGATATGGTCTCACTTCCGGTTGACCCGGAAGTAAAGGTCAACGTGGGGTCACGGTTACCCAAGGGTAATCTCTAATGCCCAAGGAGTCTATAACTGTAAAAAGTTTGAAAATCGGTTGTGTAGTTCTTTAGATACGGTCCCACTTCCGGTTGACCCCAAAGTAAAGGTCAACATTTGGTCACGATTTCCCAAAACTAATCTTCAATGCCCAAGGAGCCTATAACTGAGAAAAGTTTGAAAATCGGTTGTGTAGTTCTTGAAATATGGTCTTATTTCCGGGTCAACCGGAAGTAAAGGTCAACATGGGGTCATGGTTACCCAAGGCTGATCTTTAGTGCCCAATGAGTCTATAACTGAAAAAGTTTGAAAATCGGTTGTGTAGTTCTTGAGATATGGTCCCACTTCCGGTTGACCCCTAGTAAAGGTCAACATTGGGTCACGATTTCCCAAAACTAATCTTCAATGCCCAAGGAGCCTATAACTGAGAAAAGTTTGAAAATCGGTTGTGTAGTTCTTGAAATATGGTCCCACTTCCGGTTGACCCCTAGTAAAGGTCAACATTTGGTCACGATTTCCCAAAACTAATCTCCAATGCCCAAGGAGTCTATAACTGAAAAAAGTTTGAAAATCGGTTGTGTAGTTCTTGAGATATGGTCCCACTTCCGGTTGACCCCTAAGTAAAGGTCAACATTGGGTCACGGTTTTCCAAAGCTAATCTCCAATGCCCAAGGAGTTCTATAACTGTACACATGCACAAGCCACCGTTTCAATACGGCATAGATCGATATTTTTGTATAAATAGTGTGCAGCGACTGGTACCCAGAAGTCGGCTATTTCGTTACGGCATTTCGCGTGCATTTGTCTCTGTGTCGCAGGGCATCCTGACTGCATTTTTAGTCGATGAACGGAACCTTGTCTCCAAGCCATTGGTGTCCGATTTGTCACTGACTCGTTAATTATCGTGGAAATTGTTCTACTTTGATTAGTTTTAATGACCAGGAACATCTCTTATTAAAAGCAATTTACTTTTCAAAACAGTTTATGTAATTTAGGAAAATAATTCGTAATTTTAATTGAAAATATCGTGTTTTTGACTGTCAAAACATTTGCCCTTTCAGCGCCAAGTGTTTTGTACACAGAACAAAAACGCGCCAACAAATGACGTCATTGATGACGTTTTATGAATTTTTCGCCACGCTACAGAGCTACATAATAAGACGAGTCTATATTTGAAAACAGTTTGAGGATCAGACATATACTTCTTGAGATATGGTGGGAACAAGATTGCCTAATTAAATACTCATGTCATTATAACTCAGCTAATTAATGAAGAACTTGAACAATTTTACTCTTAGCATAATTTCATGTTCTAAGCTTCAATTTGATGTATGATCTGAATCTCCCATATTTATTATTTTAGAGCTTAGGTTCGTACAAAATCGTGTACAAAAGCTATGGCAATTTTGACAGAAACAAAGGATAATAATAATAATAATAATAACTAGACATTAGGTGTTTGTGAACAAACACAAAGCTGTTCCGTTAAGTTGTGCTTTGATTAAACTCAAGTTCAATCTTCAATGCACAAGGGGTCTAAAACTGAAAAAAAAGTAAATCGGTTGTGTAGTTCTTGAGATATGGTCCCACTACCGGTTGACCCAGAAGTAAAGGTCAACATTGGGTCACGGTAACCCAAGTTCAATCTTCAATGTTCAAAGGATCTAATAACTGAAAAGAAATGGAACATGGGTTGTGTAGTTCTTGAGATATGGTCCCACTTCTGGTTGACCCGGAAGTAAAGGTTAACATGGGGTCACTGTAACCCAAGTTCAATCTTCAATGTTCAAAGGATCTAATAACTGAAAAGAAATGGAACATGGGTTGTTTTGTTCTTTAGATAATGGTCCCACTTCTGGTTGACCCGGAAGTAAAGGTTAACATGGGGTCACGGTAACCCAAGTTCAATCTTCAATGCTCAATGAGTCTATAACTGAAACGAACTTGAAATGCACATAATTATCGTTTCCAATCGGGCTCGTAGTCTTTGCTATATGAAAACTGTGCTGGAGGTAATAAATGCAAGAAACATTGAACGCTAGAGGGCGTTACACAACAATTCGATTGCACATGCTCATTTATTTTGCAGGGTGATTGTGCAGAGCAAATGTTGCACTGAAGAGGCAATGTTTTTGATCACAAACGCAGTTGTGTTAACGTTTTTTTTACTCGAAATTTTGTTATCGAGGAACATGTCTCACAAGTTAGTATGCATACTAAGCCTGTGACGGTTACATGGTTAACCAACCGATCAACCAGTTAAACGCTTACGTTTTTACAGTTCGGATAAGCGTAAAACAATTCAATCAAAAAGTGCCGCGAAATATTGACTATAATAATTGCCTAGTTACATGAAGTACAAAAAACGCCCACAAGCCAAAATTCTCTGCTAACCCCTGAAATACGCCTAACGTAAGCACGGAAGTCTCTGCTGCTGTAAGCGTTGATTCTTTGCTTTTGGTAAGCAGAGCCATGTATTTGGGCCTGGGTCTCACAACTTAGTGGATAAAGTGAACTACCCCTCATTTAAACGAATGAGCCCAATTACATGGCTCTGGTTACTGCCGAAATCCATGCTTACGGTCATCATTCTCCGCTTATTTGCAAGCGTCAAATTTCTGCGCTAGCTATGTAAGCGAAGAATGCCTAGTTACGTGAAGTACACACGAGAAAAAGCCGAAATTCTCTGCTAACTCCTGAAATACGCTTGACGTAAGCACGGAATTCTCTGCTTCCGTTTCCGTAAGCGTCGATTCTTTGCTAACGGTAAGCAGAGTCATGAAATTGGGTCCAGGTCACACAAGTTAGTACGCAAACCACACAAGACTGTATATCATGGAATAGGTCCCACAATTTAGTACGTAAAGCAATCACACCACAGGTCTCACAATTTACTAAGTAAAGCGATCACACCACCTGGTCTCACAAGTTAGTACGGTAAGTAAAGATTGGTCTATGCTGTTATATTAAAATCATAATTGTACCAAAAAAACACCTTTTTAGTATCGTGTTTGTATTTTTTTGTGATAAAATATTAAATGCGGTATAAAGTAATAAGTTAGTACGTAACACGAACTACCACTCTTATCAAAGAACTATGAATTCGAAACAAATTATGAATTCGAAACGAATTATTAATTTAAAGCGATTTATTAATCTGTTAGTTTTACTATGTCTGCTTTCCGCTGATAACATCTCAGTGCATGCTACAACAGGGCTTTAGTAGCACATAATAATTTTGGGTAGACGATTTAAATTTTGGACTATGCTATTGTACTAACATTTGTTGTGTCTTTTTAATACTGAATGTATTTGTTGGGCTAAAATAGTAAATATCGGTTATGACTTTATTGTTAAATTTGGCCAGGCTCTTCGTGCACACCCATGAAAAATGTGTTTTTTTCTTTTCTATACCTTTCCCCAATCAGCTACAATTCGAGCCTCATTGCAACCCCCAACAGGTTTGTTGTTTGCTACATAGTGATTCGCACAAGAACCTTAAAAACGTGGTTTCAGGCGAATGGGTAGCCTTGTTTCCTTCACGATTCAGCTTCAAGTAATGCGTTTGCATAAGAAACCTAAAAGATCGTTTTCCGGTGAACGGAACCCATGCAAGCGCGGACAAGTCTGCCACGCGGGCAACATCGTCCCAACCCAAGGCGTTCTATTTTTCTACGTTCACGCTGCTGATACCTGAATAACGATAAGATCTGAGCGGACACGACGCTCTGCGCTGAGAGCAAGAAAAATTCTTCTCGACTCTTGTGAATGAACGTAGACTTGTGTTAGTCGGCACAGGAATGACTCTTTATAATACACTCTACATACAAACAACGCAAAAACCCGTGTCACAAACGGGTAGGACTTGAACAACTTTCAAAAAAACAAGCAAGAGCACCGTTAAACTCGTATGGCGCTCTCAAATGTTAAATATTCTTGGAGCTTGACTCGCTTTTTATTTATAAACTCACAGATTATAGGCAAAGTACCCGTGAGGTCAAATTTGCCTGAGAATTTTGGGTTTTTTTTACTGACAATGTTTTGATAAGTTTTAATGCTTTTAAACTGAAAGTCAATAAAAAACAATTGTTTTAAGAGACGTTTGTATAATCTAGGACGTTAAATTTTAGCTTAATTGAAAAATGATGTTTCTAGAAGTCGGATTTGATTTCCCTATCTCTATGTGTTTTGTACACGGGCGAAAATGCGCAATAAATGACGTCATTGTGACGTCGTTCCACATTTTAGGCCGGACAGCACATGTACTGTATCCCAGAAGTCTAAAACTGAAAAAAGTTTAACGATCGGAGATATGGTGGTCTAAAGATTGGCTAATTAAATATTCATGTCATTATAACTGAGTAAATTAATTAATTAAGTTAAGTTAAGTACATCTTACTATAACTTCATGACCTAAACTTTAATATGATATATGATCTGACTATTTTATACTAAGCCTAGTATGACTTTAGGAGGTAACAAAATGCATGTACAAAACCTATGGCATTTTGGTGGAAATAAAGAATAATAATAATAAGAAAAACAAATAAAAATCCTAACGAAAACAATAGCTGTTCCGACTCCTACGTCGGAACAGCTAATAATAATAAAAATAATAATCCCAAGAAAAACAAAACCTGTTCCGACTGCTAAGTCGGAACAGCTAATAATAATCCCAACAAAAACAAAACCTGTTCCGACTGCTAAGTCGGAACAGCTAATAACTAGACATTAGGTGTTTGTGAACAAACACAAAGCTGTTCCGAGTAGTTTTGTTTTGATTAGCACTCAAGAACTTTAAAGTAGGTCTGACTAAGAGGTAGAAAACCTTTCACCTTTTCCATGGACTTATTTTGACTTGAAATGTACCTATCAAAACCTAAACCTAAAAGTAACCTTCATTCTGGTACTGAGTCTAAAACTGAACAGGTCTCACAAGTTAGTACGTAAAGTGAACAACCCCATATCATGTATCAAGGAACTGATCTCACAAATTAGTACGCAGAGCGATATAACCCTGTATTTTATCATATACAAAAAACAGGTCCCATAAGTTAGTTTGCATTGTGTACGCAAAGTGAACTACCTGTCATATCAAGGAACAGCTTTCAACAGTTAGTACGTGAAATGAAATAAGCCTCATATCAAATAACAGGTCTCACAAGTTAGTACGTAAAGAGAACAACCTCTCACATCAAGGATTAGGACTCACAAACTAGTACATAAAGCGAAATAACCCTGCAATATCAAGGAGCAGGTCTCATAAGTTAGTACAACCCCTTGTGTACGTAAAGTGAACTACTGCTCATGCACTGCGCCGCATTTTGAATAAACTACATCATCAAACGGGAAGACAGTAAAAACGGTTCGCCTGACGTAAAGTAAATGGATTTTATCTTAGCTTAATTTAGGCCGTGTGTTTAATCTACACCAAAAGATGGACTTTTTGAATTTTCAGGGTCTTCGTTCAAAGACATTGTATTGGGACAACTTTGATCCCATACTCGTAACTTATGTAAAAAAGTGCCGTGTTGCATGACTGCTTTCTATGGTTTATTGTGTGACACAATGAAGCACACTAAAAATACAACTTCGTAGTCTAGAGTTTATGATGTACATTTAACCATTGCGCTCATGGTTTCACCATTGGTATTGTCATTTAATTCGGTTGCAATATGCTGTCTGATACCTTCAATCCATACATTTTGTTTTGATCAGGTTAATTGTGCCCTGATTTATGGTTCGCTGAATGTACGGGGTGGTTGTGGCGACAACCCACTATTATCCTTTAGATTTGAAAACGTGAGTTATTATTTCATCTTCGACAAAGGTACTATTCCCGTCTAGCTAAATGTAATAGGGTCAAAAAGTGATGCCACTGACACTATATTGCATTTACATGTAGTACATGTAGTTTTGGTTTGGAAGCAGTTTGAAACAGAATTTTTTTTTTTTCTTTCGAAATGAAGTCAGAGTGATTTAGCTTGCTTGTTAAAAGAAAACCACTCGAAAATGATGGGGGGGGGTCCCGCTACCAATACGCCAATTAGTTAAAATTAATCTCATTCGACTCTCGCAAATTAGACAGTTGGCAGCTCAACGTTCAAAACATTTGATCGGGTTTTCAAGCGCATGTACATACACATGTCGGTATCCGATGCGTGTTTGCATGGCCAGCCACTATTAAAGACTGTCTGGACGAGTCTGTTTTAACTTATCGTTTACACTATAGAACATTCGTAAATGATGTTTTGCGTTGCTACCTGCTTCGGTATTAATAATTTCATGAACAAACATATCTTTAGCGTAAACGACATTTGTTTTTGTTTTCCTGTTTTGGATGCGTATGTTGCCTTAGAATTAACATTACCTTCGGCAATTGTTCATCCGTCGACCTACTAAAAATATTGTGACCGTGGCAATAGGCAAAAACCATCTTCTCAAAAAACCTTTATAAATAGATAACTAAAATTTCTAGAGGAACGAAAGGTACATCCTTAAAAAAATGTTCAGTGAAAAAAAAACACAGGATGAACGATAAATGTAACGTCTGCGTGGAATTAGGGTCATGTCTACTGTCTCAAACTCATGGACAGGTTCAGGAACTGGATCATGTTAACCTATGGCAAAATGTTACTACCCCCTGCTAAGTTCCGCTGATAACATCTTAGTGCATGACACAACAGGGCTTTAGTAGCAGATTATCATTTTGATTTGATTTTGATTTAAATTCCGGTCTATGCTATTGTACTATAATCATAACTGTAACTTGAATATGTTCTTGTTGGGCTAAAACAGTAAATATGGGATATGACTTTATTGTTAATTTTGTCTCTTCACCCCTATGAACAATGTAAATTCCCCCTTTTTCCATTCAGCTCTAATTCCTGCCCTATTGTAACCCCCTGCCAATTTGTTTGGGGTTTTACATTCACGCTGTCGCATTCACACTCCATTCGTTGATACACACGACGCTGAGAGCTATAGACAATTCTTCTCAAATAGTGTGAACGAACTTAGACTCGTGTAAGTCGGCGTACGTAAAGACTTTTTGTACAATATACAAAAGACGCAACAACACTGGTCATAAATATGACTAAGGCCGTGTTCGAAACGGCGACTTCGGCTACAGCTCAGCTAGATCAGCGCGTCTGCCAGTGTTGAAGAATAGGCAGACGCGGGCAATCTAGCCGTAGCTCTAGCCGAAGTCGCCGTTTCGGACACGGCCTCAGACTTGACACTTTTTAGATATGTACATTTTTTCGACAATACAAATCTTATTTTACGCTGTACCCGATCCGTGAATTTTGCCCGGGAATCCAAAATTGTTCTACTGACAATGTTTTAATAAGTTTTAATGTCAGAAGGTCTTACCGTGGATGTTCCTACCTCCATGGTCTTACTAAGAGGTAGAACCGTTCACCTTTGGCATGCACTTATTTTGACTTGAAATGTGCCTATCAAAACTAAGCCTACATGTAACCTTTATTCTGATACTGAGTCTAAAACTGAGCATGTCTCACAAGTTAGTACGAAAAGCGAACAACCCCTTGTGTACATAAAGTGAACTAC
The DNA here is from genome assembly GCA_023634235.1 of Pisaster brevispinus. Lineage (NCBI taxonomy): Eukaryota > Metazoa > Echinodermata > Asteroidea > Forcipulatida > Asteriidae > Pisaster > Pisaster brevispinus. The sequence goes on from JAMKCF010000037.1 coordinate 38,797, forward strand.
TGCTCATGCACTGCGCCGCATTTTGAATAAACTACATCATCAAACGGGAAGACAGTAAACACAGTTTGCCCGACGCAAAGTAAATGGATTTTATCTTGGCTTAATTTATGTCGTGTGTTTATTCTACACCATCAGATGAACTTTTTGAATTTTCAGGGTTTTCGTTCAAAGACATTGTATTGGGACAACTTTGATCCCATACTCGTAACTTATGTAAACAAGTGCCGTGTTGCTTGACTGCTTTCTATGGTTTATTGTATGACACACTGAAGCACACTAAATATACAACTTCGTAGTCTAGAGTTTATGATGTACACTTAACCATTGGTATTGTCATTAAATTCGGTTTCGATATGCTGTCTGATGCCTTCAAAACATAAATTTTGTTTTGATCAGAAAATCGTGCCCTGATTTATGGTTCACTGAATGTACGGGGGTTGGTTGTGGCGACAACCCACTATCCTTTAGAACTGAAAACGTGAGTTATTATTTTATGTTTGACTATGGTACCATTCTCGTCTAGCTAAATGTAATAAGGCCAAAACCAAATGCAGAGTATACATGTACATGGCGTTAAATTTGCCTGAGAATTTGGTGTTTTTTTTCTACTGACAATGTTTTAATAAGTTTTCATGCTTTTAAACTGAACGTCAACAAAATCTTTCTGGATTTAAGAAACATTTGTTTAATCTAGGACGTTAAATGTGAGCTTAATTGAAAAATTATGTTTCTAGAAGTCGGATTTGATTTCACTATCTTTATGTGTTTTGTACACAGGCGAAAATGCGTAAACGCGAAAATGCGAAAATGCGCAATAAATGACGTCATTGTGACGTCGTTCGTTATTTTAGGCCGGAAACCACAACTGCAGCATCTCATAAGTCTAAAACTAAAAAAAGTTTGGTGATCGGCGGTATACTTTTTGAGATATGGTCTCAAAAAGGGTGGCTAATTAAATATTCACCTCGCTGTAAAGTGGCTAATTAATTAAGAATTTTAACAATTATCACAATAAATGTTAAGTTTATGTACTGAGCTTCAATTTGACATAGGATCTAACTCTTTCAAATTATTTTTATTATTTTTTAAGAATTAAACAAATTCGTGTACAAATGCTTTGGGAATTTAGGCAAAACAAATAATAATAATAATAATTAAAGCTAAATGCTGTTGTATCTAAATTGTAATTGTAAAACTTTGCGTGCCCTTTAATACCGATCGAGTATCAATATGCTTATTCAGAATTAATTTGCTTATTCTGAATCATTTCGCTCATTCGAAATCAATTTGCTTATTCAGAATCATTTTGCTCATTCGTAACCATTTCGTTTAATTATTCGTAATGATTTCGCCTGTTGATAAAGATTGTGAAGTTTCTTTAATTACACTTAACACTACATCATTCAGTGATTAACCACAACACGCATACATGTCAATACCATTTTAATGTTCGTTCATGTGTATGCCGTGTAAACTTCCAAATCTCGGGCAGGTATATTCATCTGTGCACGGTTGCTTTTACGGAATGGCTTATTCGGAATGAATTTGCTTATTCAAAATCAAATCGCTTATTTTTTGTTAAAGTTTTGAGCTTCCTGTTTGGACCGGAAGTAAAGGTCAAAGTGAGGTCATCTTAAAAATTAAATTTTTGCATTTGTTGTAAGCTACAAAACAACAATAACTATACGACTTTACGACATGTGGTTCAGGAGATATTCGTTATTCGACACCTGATGACGTCATAGTAAAAAAAAGTGTGTCATTCATTCTAATTAATTTCACGATGGTAAAAAAAAATTCCATCCAATGTATTTTCACGAAAACCCTAAACCTACGTAGGAATTACATGTTGCTCATGTACAAATCGAATGGGCTGTGCACAAAGCAATGAGTCCTCTACCGGTTAGGAATCGAATATCAAGGATCAGAAGTGCATTGCATATGTATTAACCCATCCTGTTTATAGATTGTTAATAGATTCCTTTGTGTTGCAAATACATGTTTAAACAAAAGCCAAAAAGTCTCTTTATGGTGAACATTTTTCATTAATTGTCACACTAAGAACGAATAGGTTTCATAAAAAAAATTAAAAGTTCCAAGAAATTTTGCTTTTTAATGCAATCGATGGAGATGCACCATTGTGTCCCATTTCATCGTTATTTCTAACTTTTATGTTGCCATTTTTAAGGGTATTTTACAATTAGTTTATTCACAAAAAGTGGACAGAATTTAGAATGTTATTCACCGCCATAAACATTCTTTTCTTTAATGATTTGTTAATTTGTCATATTATGTCAAGCCAAAGTGCAATCTTCTCACAAATTCTTCTAACAAGCAAATTTGGGGATTCACAATTATTTTTTTTAACAAAAATAAAACAAGTAGCTCCCTGAGATGACATCACTGCAACAGCACCCTCGGTAGTCAAGATAAGAGGGGAATTGTTTTAAATATTTACCTAAATTCAGGTCCTTTAACAACAGCAAAAACAAACAAGGAACGTTTCGCTGCACTTTGTTTCACTGTTTATTGAGTACTGCAAAACTCTGCAGAAAGAAAAGATGTTAAGAATTTCTAAAATGATAGTCTTTATCAACTGAAATTGATTCTAAAGCCAATACAAACTTGAAATAAACCAAATCATACTGTGCTTGTTAACTACACACTGGTACAAAAGATGCTTAGTAGTTCTACATCATTTACACTTTCATAACTTAGAGTAAGATTTTGAACTGCCACAAAAAAGTGATCATGCCAAAATACTCCAAACTGTTTTATAGATTAATTTTGTTCTTGCTTTACTCATCAGAGTGAAATTCCATAAATCCATAGTACATGTTAATAGGGGTGTAACAATACATTAAAGATAAACATGATAAAGAACGCTATTATACAGCATTGCGATAACTGCATTTTGACAGTAATGGGTAGGCATACCCAGAGTTGTGGGGACTTTTACACAGTGGAACAATGAAATATGATAATGTGATAAATGTGATAAAGGTGATCATATCATACTGGGTATGAAACTTATCGACATATATTTCCAAAAGTTGAAATTGACTAAATTTTATGATGGCCAACAGAGGTGGTCATGCCAAAATGTTACTATTCCTCATTGAATATGGGACTTGGTACATGGTGTGTACTTGTACACTTTTCAAACCTATGGCAAACTGATTCCAGAGTGTTGCTTGAAAATTGAAAGAGTAAATAAACATTTACATTGGGTAACCAAATATCTTTGTTCCATAATGTACATTCCTTTAGCTTGTCTTTTCAGCCTTCGGTATCATACAATTTTCTAAACCCCCATGAGTTGGGAAGCTGTTGATGTTTTTAAATCCTAAAATGAAAGCCTAAACACTGACTCAGACTCAAAGAACAACCAATACATGTTTCCGATAAACAATCCGTTTGTGCAGTTGATGTAGAGGGTTCAGTCACCGAGAGTCCAGCACTTGATGGTCCAGCTGTTGATGGATCAATCCTTCATCCAGTCTTCCAGATTTCCTTATATAAATAAAACATGGGGGAAAAAAGCAAAATGTTACAATCTATTGAAAACAAATTAAAAAGTTACCAAGAAATTCATAAACCCGCATTGTTTTTCCCTGGGGGGATTGGAAAGGATGATCAATCAACTAACTACGTGGTGTTCTATAGCTGTATCTCGCAACTCGCGTTATTGAATCTTAATTAGGTTTTAATCTTGCACTCATATTATCGAATCTCACAGATTTCAAACCCTTCCCTTTTTTATTGATTAACTCTCATGTCGAAACAAAGAAATGACCATGAAGGGATGGAAGAAGCTCGCCACTCTATTTTACAGAGGGATTGATTAATATTGCCATTGTTCAATGATATGAGGGCGAACATTGACACCTCGGATGCTCATTGTCTGGTAAAATGTACCCATAAGTTAATAAAACCCTCATAATTTTGTTTTTATGGGGGGTGTTGGAAAGGTTATTCATCCACTAACCTGTATTTCACTGTGACTAGGACCAATACTTACAATTAAATATGAAATTTTAAATATTTCTAATGGGGAAGAAACAAAGATGGAAAACATTTCCGTAGCCAAAGGGGATTTATTCAATTTTTTAATTGATGTTGAACTTCCTTTCTCTTGTACCTGTTTAAATATTCCTTGTGAGGAATTGGTATCTGAAACGCTAAACTTGGATGAATGGAAAAACAAGTTGCAAGTCGATTTGTCACTCACTCAGGACTTCTTTTTTTTTTTGGGGGGGGGTCTTCTAATAATTCCCAAGTATTGTATTTTGTCAAAGAAAGGATCAATGAAGGGGTGGAACAAGCTTGCCACTCTATCTTAAACAGAGGGATTATAGCATTGTCCTTGTTTAGTGACATGACGGCAGTGAACACCATCATTGACACAGGCTCACGGTGTGTACATTCGGATCATTCCGTGCGGCCCAATCATGTTTGCCTAGTATCCGGACAAGGAGTTTCTAATCATAAATCACTTACCCGTGGAATTTTCCTCTTTGTCGTCTGTTTGGCCATTTCACTCTCTAGCTTTTCAGCATGACTCCCTGACTACGTTCTGGCAATTTTGGGGGTCTTCAGTGTTGACTAAACTAACTCAAACTGCACCCTTTATGAGGTGATTCGCTGGACCGAGTTCGTTGCTCAAAGACGCTTGCAAGGATGTCCTCCATGCAAGGACGTGTCCAATGTGCGTTAAAAAATAAACTTCCCTAAGTCTTCCACCGTGAAGAGTCTGTGTATTATGTACAAAATACGCAACAACATCGCTCGTATACGGGACTGGGACTTGATCAAGTTTAGAATCTTACAGCCATGGGTTTTGTACACAGATACAAAACGCGCAATAAATGACGTCATGGTGACGTCGTCTGGCATTTTAGGCCAGCAAACAGTTTTACAGTATCCAACAAGTATAAAATCGAAAAAAGTTTGACGATCAGACGTACACTTTTTGAGATATGGTGGTCTCAAGATTGGCTAATTAAATATTCATGTCATTATAACTGAGTAAATTAATTAATTAAGTTAAGTTAAGTACATTTTACTATAACTTCATGACCTAAGCTTTAATATGATATATGATTTGACTATTTTATACTAAGCCTAGTATGACTTTAGGAGGTAACAAAATGCATGTACAAAACCTATGGCATTTTGGTGAGAATAAAGAATAATAATAATAAGACTAGACACTAAGTGTTTGTGAACAAACACAAAGCTGTTCCGTTTAGTTGTACTTTGAATAATTGATCCAGACATTTAAAGTGAGCCTAAGTTCAAGATTGAACGATATGGTTCCATTTCCGGTTGACCCGGAATTAAAGGTCAACACGGGGTTACGGTAACCCAAGGCTTATCTTCAATGCTCAAAGGGTTTATAACTGGAAAAAAAAGGAAAATCGGCTGTGTTGTTCTTGAGATATGGTCCCACTTCCGGTTGACCTAGAAGTAAGGTCAACATTGGGTCACGGTAGAACAAGGCTAATCTTCAATGCTCAAAGACTCTATCACTAAAAAAAATGAAAATGGGTTGTGTAACTCTTGAGTAATGATCCCACTTCCGGTTGACCCGGAAGTAAAGGTTAACATGGGGTCATGGTAACCCTAGTTTAATATTCAATGCTTAAAGGGTATATAACTGAAACAAATTGAAAATTGGCTAAGTAATTATTGAGATATAGGCCCACTTCCGGTTGAACCGGAAGTAGAGGTCAACATGGGGTCAGGGGAACCTTTGGTTCAATCTTTAATGCTCAAAGGATCTATAACTGAAAAGAAATTGGGTCACGATTTCCCAAAACTAATCTCCAATGCCCAAGGAGGTTATAACTGAGAAAAGTTTGAAAATCGGTTGTGTAGTTCTTGAGATATGGTCTCACTTCCGGTTGCCCGGAAGTAAAGGTCAACATGGGGTCACGATTTCCCAAAACTAATCTCCAATGCCCAAGGAGTCTATAACTGAGAAAAGTTTGAAAATCGGTTGTGTAGTTCTTGAGATATGGTCTCACTTCCGGTTGACCCGGAAGTAAAGGTCAACCTGGGGTCACGGTTACCCAAGGCTGATCGCCAGTGCCCAAGGAGTCTATAACTGTAAAAAGTTTGAAAATCGGTTGTGTAGTTCTTGAGATATGGTCACACTTCCGGTTGACCCCTAAGTAAAGGTCAACATTGGGTCACGGTTTTCCCAAGGGTAATCTCCAATGCCAAGGAGTTGTATAAGTGTACACATGCACAAGCCACCGTTTCAATACGCTATAGATCGATATTTTTGTATAAATAGTGTACAGCGACTGGTACCCAGTAGTCGGCTTTTTCGTTACGGCATTTCGCGTGCATTTTTCTCTGTGTCGCAGGGCATCCTGACTACATTTTTAGTCGATGAACGGAACCTTGTCTCCAAGACTCAATAATATGGCTAGCCATTGGTGTCCGATTTGTCACTGAATCGTTAATTATCGTGGAAATTTTTCAACTTTCAACACTATTTATAGTTTTAATGACCAGGAACATCTCTTATTAAAAGCAATTAAGTTTTGTAAACAGTTTATGTTATTTAGAAAACTAATTCGTAATTTTAATTGAAAATATCGTGTTTTTGACTGTCAAAACATTTGCACTTTCAGCGCCATGTGTTTTGTACACGGATAGAAAACGCGCCAACAAATGACGTCATGATGACATGACGGAGAATGTTAGGCCAGAATGAAGTGATTGTAACTTACAATCACACAGCTGTTCCGTTCTGCTGACCTAAAAAGTTCTGTTTTGTAGCCCAAGATGAGAACTGATTCTGTATTTTGTGTATGGGACGTAATGTTGTTCGAAATGATCAATGCTTGTTTTGCAGAGTGATAATCACAGTGTAAACTAGTTTAAGTAAGTTCGGATCTTGTTTTAGACCGGAAGTTAAGGTCAAAGTGAGGTCATCTTGTTTTGTTAAAATGTTTCAAGTGTGGTAAGCTATAAAAACAACTCAAACATACGACCCTATGACATGTGGTTCAGGAGGGGATTATTTTTTAAAGTTTGAACTTCCTGTTTGGACCGGAAGTTAAGGTCAAAGTGAGGTCATCCTTTTTGTTAAAATTGTTCAAGTGTGGTAAGCTACAACACAACTCAAACATTACGACTCTTTGACATGTTGTTCAGGAGATATGAGTTTTAAATATTGAACTTCCTGTTTGGACCGGAAGTAAAGGTCAAAGAGAGGTCATCACTGTACATGAAATGTCGCAAGTGTTGTAAGCTACAATGCAACACAAACGTTACGCCTTTTTTATTTTTGGTTCAGTAGATATGATTTTATAAATATTTGAGCTTCATGTTTGGACCGGAAGTAAAGATCAAAGTGAGGTCATCACTAAAAATAATTTTTTGCAAATGTTGTAAGCTACAATACAACACAAACATTACGACTTAATGACATATGGTTCAGGAGATATGATTTGTTAAAGTTTTGAGCTTCCTGTTTGGACCGGAAGTAAAAGTCAAAGTGAGGTCATCACCGTACATGAAATGTCGCAAGTGTTGTAAGCTACAATACATTACAATCGTTACGCCTTTTGGACTTTTGGTTCAGGAGATATGATTTTATTAAGATTTGAGCTTCCTGTTTGGACCGGAAGTAAAGGTCAAAGTGAGGTCATCACTAATAATAATTTTTTGCAATTGTTGTACGCTACAAAGCAACACAAACATTACGACTCTACGACATTTGGTTCAGGAGATATGATTTTTTAAAGGAATAAGCTTTGAATTAGCGTAATTCGACACCTGAATACGTCACAGCAAAGAAAATGTGTTTTTCGTACCAATAAATGACGTCATGATGACGTGACGTAGAATGTTGGGACATAATTTACATCTACAACACAAGACAAGTCCATAACTGAAAAAAGTTTAAGGATCGGATGTATACTTCTTGAGATATGGTGCAAACAAGATTGGCTAATTAAATATTCATACCGCTGTCACGTGAATAATTAATTAAGAATTTTAATTTAATTACATTTAAAATTTAAGTCAGGGCATAAGCTTTAATATGGTATTTGATTTGTTCATTTTTAATAACTCTAAGAGGGACACAATGACTTTTGAAAAGTCACATGTTAAGTCAATACGATTTTAGGGAAAGAAAGAATAATAATAATAATAATAATAATAACTAGAAATGATTGCATTTGTGCACAAATGCCGAGCTGTTTCGTCATAACTTTTTGAAATTACTCAACTGAATTTGACAGTTTTTTTTGTATTCAAAGCAGTTATGACGTAACAAGCCTGTTTAAAAAAGAATTTGGATTATACCACGTTTTGTAAGCAATTTATGACTAAAAGGTGCAACAAATATAAAAAATCATAAAAAATCATGTGATGACGTCATCATGACGTCATTACAGAATTTACAAGAACTTGCCTATATCTAACAGCCTACCAAGTTTCAACATGATCGCACTCTTCCTTCGGGAGATATACGACTTCAAAAAGGCACCTTTAATGCCGCGTCACGTGACCCCCCGATGACGTCATCGATTTAAACTTTCACACATATGGTGGCTGCCTGACGATCAACATATGTGTAAATTTTGAAGTGATTACACAAAACTTCTCTACACTTATCTTCAAAAAGTCCATTTTAAACAGTTTTTAACCTGCCGCTAGAGGGCGCTCGTGTGTATCGTGACGTCATCGGTATTTTTGTTTAAATGCACACTCTTGCCAGACACTAACATCGTTGAAATCTTGAGATATGGTCCCACTTCCGGTTGACCCCGAAGTAAAGGTCAAGATGGGGTCAAGATTTCCCAAGGCTAATCTCCACTGCCCATAGAGTCTATAACTGAAACAAAATTTGAGGATCGGATGTATACTTCTTGAGATATGGTACCAACAATTTTGGCTAATTAAATATTCACACAGCTGTCACGTGAATAATTAATTAAGAATTGTAATATAATTATATCTTAAATTTAAGTCAGGGCATAAGCTTTAATATGGTATATGATTTGTTCATTTTTAATAACTCTAAGAGGGACATAATGGCTTTTGAAAAGTCACATGTTAAGTCAATACGATTTTAGGGAAAGAAAGAATAATAATAATAATAATAATAATAATAATAATAATAATAATAATAATAATAATAATAATAAAATAAAAATCTCGACGATTACAATAGCTGTTCCGACTAACAGGTCGGAACAGCTAATAAAAAAAAAATCTCGACGATTACAATAGCTGTTCCGACTGAAGTTCGGAACAGCTAATAAAAAAAATAATAATTCCAACAAAAACAAAACCTGTTCCGACTGCTAAGTCGGAACAGCTAATAATCCCAACAAAAACAAAACCTGTTCCGACTGCTAAGTCGGAACAGCTAATAATAATACAAATAAAAATAATAAATAAAAAAAATTAATAAAATAAAGTGTAAATATTACTGTTTCCCTTTAACTTGTTGCTTAGCAAATTCGTGATTATGGCAAGCAATAGTATTTGCTAAAATAAACTTGGCCCTTCGAAGTACAGAGCAGCCGTACCTGTGTTGACGACTAAAGCATCGGTAGTTAACAAGACGGCGCTTGAGCAGACCCCAGCCATCATAATCATACTCTCCCACGTGTTCAGACCAGCAACCGCCTAAAATGACAATACAATTTCAGAAATATAAATTCGATGCCGTTGCAGAGAAATGACCCGGGTGAAGGAGAGGGGGGGATAGGAAGAAGCAATGGCCCTCTAGTGAAAAGGACGAGCTTGCATCAGTAAATATACAAAGTACTTGGCCCTTCGAAGTAGAGCAGCCGTACAACAACTACAATTGATTTAGAGCAGCAGTCACCAGTGAACTATCAACTTCTTTGAAAATCATCCACCCCCCCCCCCTTTTTCAGGTCAGCTGGAGAATAAAAAAACTATAATGGCTGGTTCAAATAAAGTGATTGGGGAAAAAACGAGTGAAGTTCGTGTCTTACAGATGGATACCCAACTAACATGCATACGTTGGGCCAACGTCGGCGAACGTCGGCAAGGTCGGCATCAAAAAAAGAACGTTGAACAGACGTTTGGAAGGTCGGAGTCAGTTTTTAAACGTTGTACGAACGTTGGAAAACAGTATGAAATACAACAGTTAGAATTACAACGTTGTCATAACTTAGTTATGATAGTGGCAACCTAACGTCGGCTAATATAGGTTGTAAACAAATTAAAACTTGTTGGTAGTTTTGCATAGACAGTAGAAGAGTTCTGTGTGAGGTGTGACTTGCATTATGTTAAACAAGTTGTCAGTTGTTGTCGCCAGTTGTCGGGTTTTTTAAGTACGACCGGTCGAGAGAAAAATAGCACACAAAATACCATTGCGATATAGCCGACATCTGGGTACCTTTTTGTGGCCGTTTACAAAACCACGAGTTGAGTTTGCGCTCCCACTTGGGCTCCGGCTTGAAGAAGAATACTTTTTTTTTTGACTTTTCAATGACATCTTTATTTCAAAACGATTGAAGTCAATTATAACAGTTTACATCATAACAGAGATAAATAACGTTACATCATAACAGGGATAAATAATAATAACGTTGTCGACAATAAAAGTGTGAGCAAAACGTTTACAAAGGTATACAGTAAATGGGAGTATCCTTCGTCGGAAGAGACAAAACCCACGCCCACCCCCTCCAACTAGGCAAAGTGCCGAAAGAGTCACACACTCTTTGGAAGCATGCAGCGACCGCGGAATGCAAGACTCCTCCGACACCAAGAAAACCCGATCAAAAGGGGGAACGGAAAACGAAATCAACCTTCCCCTACGAAGGAGACTAATTCAAACAAGAAAAAACAAACTAACACACATTAACCCCAAAACGTAAAGTAAATTAAAGAAAATATACATTGTTTAAAAAAATCAGTAAATAAAAGAAAAATCGTGTGGGGGACTACATCAACCATGTTATCTTGTTGTTGACAATGGTGAAGATAGCGTTGTTGAAAGACCATTTTGTGATGAAACCAGCAGGGTTGTTGCAAAGGTTGTAATAGTTGTAATCGATGAGAATTTTATGTTGCAGGCGACTGCGCCAAACTATATATGGATCGGAGAAGCGTAAAGTTCTGTAGAGCCAGTAAATAACGTGTTTGAAGCTGACGATGAGGAAGTTTGATAGGCGTACTGCCCCTTTGCATCGACCTCTAGCGCACGGGATGAGCGTACAGTAGAGGTCGAAGTTGAGTTTCAGATCTGGAAAGATACGATGAAGAAGTGCGTAGAGAAGATTTAAACCGGGTTGTATAGCTGGGCAGAGGATGAATAGATGTAGCAGAGTTCCCCTCTCCCCGCACCAGCCGCAGGAGGAGCATATGTCAGGGTTCAGATGGTGGAGTACTGGAAGAGAAGGTAGAATGTTGTGCAGGAGTTTGAATTGAGTGTCTCCTTCTTTTTTTGAAGTCGGCAGCTGGTAGATTCCTTCCCATTGTATGCTTTGGGAAGGATCAAACAATCCGGATTCGTGCCAGTATGTGATAGTTTGAGGAGGGTGTGCGTTGACTCTATCATTGAAGATGCCGTATATTTGTTTGGATGAGGCGTTGAGTCCATTGGAATTGGATAAGAGTGAAAAGTTGACTTGAGGAGCTGAATAAACGGAGCTGTTCTTGAACCTTGCCGGACGGACACCATTTTCGTTGAAAATGAGCGGAAAGTTTTGGAGGAGTTTACCATGGAAGTGCAGAAGATCTAGTTGAAGGAGTCGAATAGAGCGTCGATGAAGAGCAAGAAGAGGGGACTGGAAGTAGTCTGCTTCTCTCCACGTGCCGGTATTTGTATCTACGAGGTGTTTCACAAGCGTGATCCCGTGCGAAGAGAGTCGCGCGGGGAAAAACTCATCATCGTCAGCTCCATCGCTAAGAAGAGGGCTACTGAGAGGAAGATTGATAACATGGTTGGTGGAGCCCGGTGGTATTTCGACGCGAGCTCCAGACGCCTTCCAAGCACGCAAAAGCTCACCATAGAAGCAAGGAAGGCTGGTGTAAAATTTGGACGAAGTTTGAGTCAGGAAAAGTTGAAAGTCGATATCGAGGTTCATGTATCTGTGAAGATTGTGACTTATCATTGTGTGCGCTGGATGCGGGCAAAGATTTAGATAACGTTGTATGAAAGAGAGTCTGAAGGTGAGCACGCGTGCTTGGAGGCAAGCTAGACCTAGACCTCCCCTCTCTGGTTTACGGTAAAGAAGTTTTTTCTTAAGGAGGTGCCTCTTATTGGACCAGACAAAATCGACGAGCATATCCTGGAGTTCACTCAGGACTTTGTCGGGGGGAGATAAAACGGCTAAACAGTGGAAGGCTTTGGAAGCCGCAAGTTGGTTCGCGATGAGAACTTTACCTTTGTATGAGAGAAAGTTAGCAATACCTTTCCAGCGTGAAAGAGTGTTGCCGAGTTTGTTTTTGCAAGCGGTCCAGTTTTGTTTGAGGTAGCAATTGGTGTTTCCTAAGTGAACTCCGAGGAAAGGAAGCCCCTCGTTATTCCAACGGAAATTAAGGGGTTCGTCGGTTCTGCCGGTCCAAGACCCGACCCACAGGCCCCGAGATTTTTGATAATTGAGGCAGGCAGCAGAGGATTTATTAAACAGTTTGTATACATCGTCTACAATACTAAACCCAGAATTGGTGGTGACAAAGATTGTAACATCGTCTGCGTAGGCCGAGACCTGGCAATGTTTATCGGTACCAGGGAGATGGAAACCACTGGTTCCTAAACGATTTCTAAGTGTGTTGAGCAAGGGCTCAATGGCTTTTGAGTACAGCAGCCCAGAAAGCGGGCAGCCCTGACGAATACCTTTCTCTGCTGAGAAAGGTGTGGTGAGTGAGCCGCCCACCTTGAGAAGGCTTTCGGCGCCTTTGTACAGAAGTCGTATGTAAGATATGAACCGGTCGCCAAATCCCATGGCTCTCATGGTACTAAATAAATAATCGTGGTCAACATTGTCAAAAGCTTTCCTTTGATCAAGGTTGAGCACAGCGAGAGGAGTGTCATTTAAATTAGAACAATTAATGATATCTTTAATGAGAAGGATATTGTCATGAATTGAACGGTCTGGAACACAATATGATTGGTCATGATTAATCACCGAGTGCATGTGACTCTTCAGCCTGTTGGCCAACAACTTAGCAAAAATCTTATAATCGGTGTTGAGGAGTGATACAGGGCGCCAGTTTGCGACGTCAGAGAGATCTCCTTTTTTGGAATGAGGGAAATTACGCCTCTTTGGAAAGAGCGAGGCAGGCTGCCACAGGCAACGGCATTGTTTAAAACGGAGAGTAAGTCATTTTTCAGGAGAGGCCAAAAACATTGGTAAAACTCGCAAGAGAGACCATCAAGACCGGGCGCTTTGTTGTTGCTAAGTTGCTTGGCTGCTAGGTCAAGTTCTTCAGGAAGTAGCTGGTCATCGAGATCTTCCGAGTCTACGGGATCAAGTGATGGCAAGTCCGAAAGGAGAGTGTCGCGGGCGCTCTCGTCGATCGATACTTTTGTGTACAGTGTACGGTAGAAATTCCGCACATGAGATTTAATCTCATCTGGATCATCAGTGACTCTGCCGGACGGCAGCTGTACATTGGTTATGGTTTTGGACTGTGAGTGAGATTTTTCCAGCTGAAAGAAGTATGACGAGCTGGTGTCAACTTCAGTGATGTGTTTAAAACGCGACCTGACGAGAGCGCCTCTTGCCTCGTTTTTAAGTAACACATTTAAATTATTTTTCTGGTCATTGAGAGCACGAATAGTTTCTGGTGTTAGGTCTGGCGCAGACTGAAGTTGATCAATAGAGTCGTTCATTTGATGGAAAAGTTCTCGTTTATCGTGCGAGACTTTGGCTCCATACATTTGCGAGAGAGATTTAAGTTGGGTTTTACCAAAATCCCACCAAGCACCTAGGTCAGAAAACTCGTTTGTCCTAGTTCTCCAATCGGTCCAAAAGTGAGTAACAATGTCCTTATAAGCATTGTCTTCGAGCAGAGAGTTATTGAAGTGCCAATAGGCACTTCCTTTAGTGATATTACCAGGGAGTTTAATGACAAAGGAGACTGCTGAGTGATCAGACAGGGAACAAGGCTTGATATCGCATGAGCGGACACAAGACATGAGATTAAAGGGAATATAAAAGCGGTCAAGCCTGGCTTGAGAAACGCCATTTGCATTGTTTGGGTTATTTCTGTGCCAGGTGAACTTCTTCAGTGATAGACCGTCGGCCGTCCAGTCGTATCTTACAGTCTTGTTCTCTTCAACGAGGGTTTACTCAGTAACCACTCAAAAACGAAGATAATAATACCAACTTGCAATTTTTGCTTGTTCCCACGCTCAAATGTTGCACATTATTTCAATTACAATGACACCATCACTGCACTGCCCACAGTGGTTAAAAAGGGCTCGAATAGCTGCCAGAGCCGTGAAGTCTTTCTGAGGAATAAGCACGTTATACATGTGGTAAAGGCTATTGTTGTAATAAATCTTGTGGTACAGAATGTGGCCTTCGAACACAAGTTCGGAGTCGGAAACGTTGATATTTGTGTTTTTTATGAGGGTTGTTACTCCCGATCCCCGTGCTGGGCTGGGAGCGCAAAAGGGTGTGTACGGCCAGAGTTCCCAACAACCACAAGTTTCGCTGAGGCTGTTGGTCTCTTGAAGGAAAACAACATCGGGGTTATTATGAAGCCGTTCAGTATATGTTTGAAAGGCAGCGTTTCGGGTGGAAGAGGAGCACCCTCCGGTGTTGAGAGTTAGCAGTGACAGTGTCATTGTTAGTGAAAATAAAAAAGTTCTAATACGTGTATAAGGATCCATTAGGAAAGGAGTTACATGTCCAGTTTTTTGATGAGTTTTTGGATCCTCTGCTGCATGCTTTTTTTGGAGTAGAGGACTATTACGCATAGGCTTGAGCTGTTTGACAAGTCCAGGAATGTTTGCTGTGAATTTGCGAGCGATATATTCTGGTTTTTTTCCGGGCTTTGACGGAGCTGAGAAATTTGATGAGTTCCACGTTTGATAGTGGTCCCTTACATGTGGGTAATGAATCGGCGGAGAGAAGTGCATCATCGTCAGTGGCTTGTGTGTCTTCCCAATGCTCCGAGTCGGTCGCTGGGCCGCCCGCTGTGGAGAGGGGCGTGGATACGGAGGGGGATGTGGCACTGAGGGCCTGGGAAAGATCTGGGGAGGACGTTTGCATCGGGGTGGTTAATTTTCGGACCATTTTACGGGGTGGTGAGGGAGACTTTAGGGGAACGAGGTTGGGGGTGCTTTGTTGGGGTTTGGGAGGGGACTGTTTGCGCTTAGATATGACCTCAGAAAAGAGTCTTGAGGGGGCAGGAGGGGACCCCCAGATTGAGAGGGTGGGGTCAGATGAATCCTGATTACATGAGGGGGATTTGTGGGAAGAAGTAGGCTGGGAAGAGGAATGGGGAGCACTGCTGTGGTTGCTGACATCCGAAGTGGACGTCGACGGTCCAGGGGAGGGGGGAGGTTGAGGGGAGATAGTGGAGGTTCCCTTTCTGGATCCTGTCACAGAGGAGGACGGACCAGAGGGGGGTGGTCGCTTATTGGGGGCGGTGGTTGTGGGGAGGGCCGCGCCCAAATTTCGCTTTTTGGAAAGCGCGGCCAATTCGGGCGGACCTCCCGGGGGCCAAAAGAGGTCTTTTGGTGGACCAGTGGGGGCTGGTGAGGTAGTGGGCTGGGGGGCCGGCGGAGCACTGTGTTTAGAGGCCGGCGGGCCAGTTGGCTTGGGGTTCTTGGGAGGATGTTTTGGATCAGATTTGTTGCCATGAATAAAGGTTGGAGGGGGATTAAGTGGATTGCCAGTTTCATTGGCAGGTGCTGTACTGCTGGGTTTTTTACATGAGCGGCTGATGTGGCCGTATTCCCCACAGTTAAAACACTTGACCGACTCAGTAGACAGGAAGACACGATAATTTACGCCAGCATAAGTGAAATTTATGTGATCGGGGGGAGTGACATTACCGTTAAGAAGAACCTGGACTTGTCTTCTGAATGACATTATGTGTGACAGCTCTTTGTTTTTGAAGCCAAGGGGTATGGGTCGGATCTGAGACACCACCTTACTGAAACCAGATATATTGTGAATAAGGACAGAATTCGGAATTTCTGGGTATACATTGGAGAGAGTAAGTCGAGTGGTAGGTTTATTAAGCGGAGTGAGCTCGAGAAAGGAATCACCGAGTCTCAGACCGTGGTTGGTAGCTTCAATGACTGCCGCTCTCGAGCTCAAGTAAATGGCAACTCGGCCATTGGAAATACGAGAGGCAGAGACGACATCTTGAGGTGGAACGTGAGTGACAAAAGCATCAAGGTATCTTTGAATGGGGATATTATCAGTAGCCTTAAAAGCAACTCCATTGTTCCTAGTAACACTGCTGAAAGGCTCGTTGCCATGAATGGCGGTCTTTCCTGGGGCAGCCGTGCTTACGCCCGACTGCCCCTGAATGGAGGTTTCTGCTTGACTGGCCATGAGGGCCAGCCTAGCTGTAAAATTTTAGCAGATATTTCGAAAAAATGAACCCCAAAATACAGCCAATTATAAACACCAGTCAAGGGGAGGCCGGTCTAGCTTAAACAGAAAACAATAATCTACAACCTAGTGAAAGAACTAGGACCATACGAGGTCTAAAAGCTAAAATATTTCTACTTACTACGGAGCTCGATCGAAATACGTGCCACACGAAAAGAAGAAGAAGAAGAAGAAGAAATTAATAATAATAATACAGCATTTGTAAAGCGCACTTTATCTGTGTGACATCCAAAGGTGCTGGTCAAGAACAAGAAGAAAATTTCACTCGATATGTTTATAGGCTAATCTGAAGAGATGGGTTTTGAGAGAATGTTGGAACCGTGAGATGTCATGTGTGTCCTTGAGATGTTGAGGCAGAGAGTTCCAGAGGCGGGGTGAAATGTTACTAAAGGCCCTATCCCCATAGCTGGATAAACGGGTCAGAGGAACATAGAGCGTGCTGCCCGATGACCTCAGACCCGGCCTGACACTACGGGGCTGAAGCATGCTCTGTAGATAGGTAGGGGCTAGTCCATGGAGAGCCTTGAATGTCAGAAGGATGATCTTGTATTGAATTCTGAAATGAATGGGTAACCAGTGGAGATTATGTAGAATGGGAGAGATGTGTGAAGATATTTTGGTACCTGTCAGTAATCTTGCTGCGGCATTTTGGACAGATTGTAGGCGATGAAGTGTGTTTTGAGGAAGCCCAGCCAGGAGGCTATTGCAGAAGTCAAGCCTACTAGTGATGAAAGAATGAAAGATGAAAGAAATAATCTATTACAGATACTGAATAGTATTGCATAGGTGGTAAATGATCAATGTATACTCCTTTACAAAAAACTCGGTGCTTTACCTAATCCTGTGGTGTAACGGTGAAATAAAAACTATCAACACAATGTAACTTATCCCCGATGCAATAAAGTAACACGGATGTAAATCCTGGGGGATGGGGGATATATTACACCCCATCAACCCCCATTTTTGGAGGGGTCGGTCCATAAAATCATGCCCAGATTTTTGTGGTGAAAAACTTGTGCCTATAAACAAGCAAAATTGAGAAAAAGAGGGATATCAACTAATAATAACATCCAATGTGAACACGGTCTTATTTTCACTTACATTTTTGTAAAATGTAAATTACAGCAGAGATTGGGATTACTGCTTATTCTGCTGCTGTTTTTATATTATGCAGCATCCCATTTTCACCCTTTCTTGCTTGTGCACCACTGAAAGACATATACAGAAGAACTTTATTATTGGAGCAAGCGCCATGAGCACTATCGTGGATACCGGCGCTATAGAAGACTTCATTATTACTTCTGCTCAAAGCATACCGCATAGAAAAGGTTTAGCGTTGCACTACAGCATCTTCGTCTGCAACATTTTTTTTATCGGGGCCCTTGAGTGGGCCCAAGACCCACACTTTGCTACGCTTACTCACTCGCGCATCAGCACTACACTCCCTTTATTTCTGCAGAATAACGTTTTGCCCCGGTCTCATCGCTGTTCCCAGCTGCGCAAAGTACATGTAGTAGTATCCGCTCCCTATACCAAACCTTAGATCTGCCCATAAGACAATGAACCAAAACGTATGATAGGCATACGTTATTTCACACTCAAAATACAGACATGGAATCATCCATTCACTTTTCAACACGGATTTACGCCACTGGTTAGTAAATATTAATTGGAAATACAGAATTAAAACTGTTTATTAATTTTTATTGATGACAACAAAGTATTGTATGACTATCTAACGCAATGCAATTATAACATTTAGAAAGAACACTTAATTTTACAAATACAGTACATCGGTCTAAATTGCAGTGTTCCCGGCAGAGAATGTTTCCAACGTGTGCACGGCAGCAGGTAAACTTGCTTCCCCGGCAGAAGGACGTAACGAACTTGTGCTTGCCAGAAAGACGTATTCAACAATAACACGAAACTGTGCAAAAGTCTGTTTCAAGAATACGAATTATGTTTAAAGTTTGATCGTGATGGACAGTTACATTCCGTATAATTAAAACATTTCGCACTTTTTAAGTAGCCGTTTTATTTCTTACGACTTGCTGCTCTTGAACGAAATGTACTGTGAATGCACGGCAAAAGGTCGTAAGAGCGCGCACAAATACGTTGTTTTGCGAACATTCAAGCTCAAAGCTATGTGACGTGTTCTGCATTGGGTCGCATGCGATGCCCCCGTGCCTATTTATCAACAAGCTTCCTTTAAAACATCAGCGATATAAAAATCAAATCAACTGAACGTTCAACGGAACATTTTGCAGTATTAAGTACGCTGAAAGTGCGCGAATCTCTTCAAACTTTACCATTGAAGTTTGGAAATGAAATAATAAATTTATGATTAATCAATCTTGTGCAATCTTCAAGTTGTTCACGATAGCAACAAATATTAAAGAGCTCTAAATTCGTCGCCCGTATCACGAAGTGACCTAAAGCCCGGTTCATACTTCATGCGAAAGCGAAAGCGAAGCAAATTTTATTGCGTCAACAATGGAGAAACTGCGCGTATTCATTGTCAACGTCACAGAAATTCGCTTCGCGTTCGGATTCGACTGAAGTATGAACCGGGCTTTACTCGTACACAGTAAAAAAAAACGTGTTCGGAGAAAATCACGATTGAAGTTGAATTACTTTTCAAACTGCTGTTTCGGAGTCTGCTTACTGTTTTTATTTTAAGTTGCTATGACGAAAATAAAGCTGAATACTTTATTCATACAGAATTATCAATGTGTTTTCATCCCTAAAACTATTTTAATAAGTAATTAATTCCTAAACAGATAGGTCACTTTGTGAAAATGAAAATTCGAGTTTTGCCCGCAGAGCGCTGTGTACAAACCAATGCGTAATAGAGACCTAACGAGATAGGTCACTTTGTGAAAATACTACGCTTCCCAGTTAGGTCACTTCGTGGTACGCAAATTCTCACGCGCGCCCGAACTGCGCGCGCTGTAGCGCATAGTTTACCATTGGTAAAGTGGCGTCCAGCCTCGCTACCATGCTGGGCAGCGCGCCGTATCGATACCTCTCGTCACTAACCCCTGGTAGGGATGTACTGAGAAACAACGCTGATTGGCTGCCACGGGGTGACTACTTTGCGTGCACGCTTGTTAAAAACCTTCGAGCGCTTGTATGGCGCTTGTAGAACGCTTAGTACGCGCGTGTGAAAATGCAAGTATTTTGACGCGATTCCATTTCAAATGAATCATGTTTTTACACGGTTACCCTTAAACTGCATACAGTTAGACATACAAGTTCTCCGAAGAATGACAGGGGACCAATTGCTGTTTGACTTGATGCCTCTTTTGCGCGTTACTATACTTGAGCGGGCGCGTGGAGTGGATCGATCACATGCATAATTAAAATGTGCTAGATTCTGGCACATTTTAATGAACCAACTAGAGGGGTTATGATCGAGCAAGGCATGCTGGGAAAAATGGCGCGGCGAGATCGATCACCCCTGGGAACGAGGCTGAGTTAGGTCACTTTGTGAAAAGACAAAATGGCAAGTCTAGTGATACGTCGTTTTTACTAATTAGTGTAACTACGAAACTATTACGTATTAGGCACTGAAACTTCCTGAAAATGTTGACAGAAATGAGTATGTCAATAATTTGGAAAAAAAAATATTTGCAAAAATGTGTGATTTTAGTCAGCTAGGTCAGTTCGTGGTACGAGCGACGAATTTCGCATGCGCCAACCTCTAAAATAGCCATGGGTCTCCATGTGACCTAAGGCGTTATGACGTCATCCTTACATTAATTGCAGCTGCGTCATTTGGGGTGAAATGTCCCCGTGCGGTTTATAATTAACGGTGTAGTGCGTATTTTAGGCGACGCAGCGCTAATAACCCCTTACTATTTGGCGTCTATACAAAAGGCGAAAGTGGCAGTGACGTATGTGCTAGGGGCAAATAGGGGCGTGTTTTTGGCGAACATGACCGGGAACAAATTTCTGACGTAAAATTCACTGACCGAAACAATTTCCGAGAGCTTCACAAATTTCACGAAGTAGGTATTTCTCTTGAAAATTCATGTTCTCAAAATATACAGCCTTTATTTTATTTTCTAGTAATGAAACTCAGTTTTTGTACAAACTTTATTGTTATGCTTCAGGGTATTTCATTTTTATAGCTTTTTGAGTCCACCACCTTGAAACACTGCTAACTACGGTGGCTGATAAAATCCGCCAACAACAAAACACTTTTTCAGCACGGCGTTATGACGCCCTATACGGCGTTATAACACCCTATTACAGCGTTATAACGCCCTAATTAACGCCGTATAGTGCGTTATAACGCCGTACAGAATAAGTGTTTTGTTGTCGGCGGAAATCAGCCACCGTAGCTAACTGAGCCAACAAGTCGTTTGCGGTTTGGTCGGAGCAGCCGCGTCAACGCGGTTCAACCGCGCGAAAACGCCAAACCAATGACCAAAGCTAAAACACGTTTTTGATTGGGGTCATCAAAACGCACTCCTGGTTATCTATATCTTGCGCCGCATTTTCATTTCAGATTTGGTAAAAGTGTGCCCTTTGTATTTACTCCACACTATACCACGTACAAAGTCCAGATTCGTTATCATCTCCAAGCCATACTCTCCATTCAGATTACTGTACACCAAACCGGTTAAACTGATATCCTTTGTGCCGCAGTTGTCGAACCACCACCCCCCTTTCAACATGTCAGCGCAGTTCTTTTCAGTGTCCTCGTCGTTGTCGCTGTCGTAGGTCGTGAAGGGGTGTCCGTTGCCCGCTTGCGGGGGTGAAAGAGAATCACCTGTGGTGGATGAAAAAAAGAAAGTAATAAAACAATATTAAGTTCTGTTCTGTAGTCCAGTATTTTGTTCATAAGGCATTTCTATACAAGACTTTGTCTTTTGAATATGCCTCCATATTTGCCTCTTGTTTTCCTTGTGTCTCATCTAATTATTATTCTAGTAGTTCTTTATACATCTTTGTTCAATAGACCATCTTATAACTACGTGTATGTTCATTTTGCAATAATATGGAAATAAATGTCGATTTGAATTGTTGAAATGAATCATCAGATACAATTTTGTGTTTAATTTCAGACCCACCAAAGAAAATGTTTATATACAGAAACTTCCAATGCCAATCTTCTAGGAGATTAAAAAACAACCACCTTAATTAAAACCAAAACAACAACATAATAACAAACACTTCAAACCATGATGCGTTGTATCAGTAAGAAAGCCCGACGCAGTATCATGCTTACCGATATAGTAGGTGTCATTCAGTACCAAACTCAGCCTGTACAATCCACCAGTTATACGGAAATTGTCATACAAGGCAAATAATTCTCCAGTGAATCCATCTCGTGCAAGATCCACCCTCATCTCCCATTCCTGCTCCCCATCTACGGGTTCAGTGAGACGACGGAGAATCTCGTTCCCCAGCCAGAACTCCCCTTCCTTGTCACCGAAACCGTCCCTATACTCAGCCCAGGTGCGGGTAAAATTCACCGTCCCGTCCACGCGTCTCTGGAAAACCTGCACACGAAAGTTACGGATTACAAAAATCAATGCAGGGCCTGGTTTTGTTGGCAGTTTTGGAGTTTAACAACTTAGATAATTTCCCTTTAGAAATGGAAATGGGAGCTTTATAACACACAAACAGAGATTAGTTTACATTGTAGAAGGTGGGCAGGCAAATTTCAAGGTAGAAATCTCAATGAGTTTTACTAGAAACCCATTAATGAGCTGCCGAGACGTAGTCTCTGTTCAAGACGTTACTTGTGATGGACACCCGCTATGATTCTATCATCCAATCCACCAAAGGGATGTTTTTATTGTGAGGTATAGTTGGGTGACTATAACGCTTTTGACAGAGACCACAGACAATTCCAAAATAAACTTACGATCCAGGCTTTTGAATTCGTGCTCATGTCACATCTGACCTCCAGGCCGCCAGGGTACTGTGTTGGGTAGATTGTGAACAACCCACTCACTGTATTGCCAGCATTGAACACGGCCTGGCAGTCAGCTGCGGCGACCAATGGAGCAATCAGAGTGGTAGTCGGTGTCTCAGTGGTCGTAGTTGGTTGGTTGGTGGTCGTGGTTGGCGGGTCGGCAGTAGTTGTTGACGCCTTAGTGTTTGTGTAGGTGGATGTGTTGGGTGGTTTGGTGACTGGAGGCAGGTGATCAGGTGCAGAACAGGGAGAAACAAATTTCAGAACAGAAAATATATTTAGTTCTACATCAATTATTGGGTTTGTTTTGTATTTGCTATTCAAACTCATTTTGTATTCAAACTCATTAGGTCGCAAAGATCATCCAATTTCGCAAAAGCCAACAGCAGGAGGCTTGTCAACCATTCAATTTTATAAATTGTAAATTGTTGGTAGAAATTCAAGTCAACAATAGGCGTTATTTTGACGTCATCCAGCTGCCATCTTAGAGGTAAAACGGTGACGAAACAATCGAAACGCACATATTTGTCCGCGCGGCGCACAGGATTGGCCAATGAACAACCTCCTTTTGACCTCTAGGCGAGGGCACCCTACTGAAATGACGTCATGTGCATAACTGTATTGTCTTGCGTGTCTATAATACCACTGATCTCTTTAATATAGAGATCAGTGAAATAGGCCCATTGATCTCCATCAATATTAATGGAGATCAATGAATAGACCCCTTGCATAACGCTGCAGGTACGCTGAGGTCACACGCACGTTTTTACGCACAAAAAACCAGCTATCGTCCAATAATTTGCATCCTTTTGCCTCAGCGAGTGCGCTTTTTGACAGTGTGACGTCATATTCAAAGGGGTCTATAGAGTGACTGAAACGAACCTGGCTGAGAAAAACGAAATAATGTGCACGAAAACGAAAATACAAAAGTGTCCAGATAAAAACCTTTGGTTTGCCTGATTTACCATGCGTGAATTTGAATGCTGAAACTGACCGAGAAAACCTACAGTAGGTCTATTGTTATTTTGATTGTAAAAAAAAAATAAAATAATAATAACAATATAAGAATATATGAGTCTTATATAGTAAACGTATATCCACAGATATGGTGATCAATGCGCTTAAACAAAGGAAAAAACACTGCAAAAACTGAGGTGTTGTCACACAATTATACCAAGAGAGTATCAAAATTAACATCATAGGGTGCTAAAATAACATCAATGCAATGGTGTTGGCAGAATGAAGTGTTATTTTAACACCCTATGGTGTAAATTTGTATTCCTTTTTCGGTATCTATAAAGTGACAACACCCGTGGTGTCCATTGTAGACACCCAGTTTTTGCAGTGCACTTTTAGTCTTAAGACTGGTTTTGAAGTTTGTATGAATCAGGAAACCGGTTTGTGTCGTACCAAGTAACATTATGGAAGATAGTGGTACCAGTTTTTGCAGTGCACTTTTAGACTTAAGACTGGTTTTGAAGTTTGTATGAGTCAGGAAACCGGTTTGTGTCGTAACAAGTAACATTATGGAAGATAGTGGTACCAGTTTTTGCAGTGCACTTTTAGACTTAAGACTGGTTTTGAAGTTTGTATGAGTCAGGAAACCGGTTTGTGTCGTACCAAGTAACATTATGGAAGATAGTGGTACCAGTTTTTGCAGTGCACTTTTAGACTTAAGACTGGTTTTGAAGTTTGTATGAGTCAGGAAACCGGTTTGTGTCGTACCAAGTAACATTATGGAAGATAGTGGTACCAGTTTTTGCAGTGCACTTTTAGACTTAAGACTGGTTTTGAAGTTTGTATGAATCAAGTAAACGGTTTGTGTCGTACCAAGTAGCATTATAGAAGATAGTGGTAGCACTTTACAACTACATTAAAAAATGCATGAACTTTTGAAGCAACTATTTAATACTACAATCAGATGCAAAGATGTATAGATGTTGCTACGAAAGCTCATGCAGTTGTTTATGTAATTAGTGCTAACACTATATTCCTTTTTTTTTTTACCAGACTAACTCGGCTAATTTATTATTGTCTGTAACAAATTATATTAACACTTTACGATGCGCTGGCATACTTTCAGGGACGGGATTATTATTTATTTTTCAAATCATCCATCATTTTCTTTGTTGGTGTAAAACCAAAATAGCATTGATGCCCATTCTCGTATGAGTTTCCGTGGCAACAAATTATGTTTA
Organism: Pisaster brevispinus; assembly: GCA_023634235.1. Classification (NCBI taxonomy): domain Eukaryota; kingdom Metazoa; phylum Echinodermata; class Asteroidea; order Forcipulatida; family Asteriidae; genus Pisaster; species Pisaster brevispinus. The sequence goes on from JAMKCF010000037.1 coordinate 63,513, forward strand.
CATGTACACAAACCAGTTTTTTTAGTAGCTGAACTACAGACTCGTTGATCGTTCCGTGTATATTGTTGATGAGTTTGGGCAGTAAAACAAGTACTAATTTCCCACAAAGCTGTATCAAATTTATGGTAAAATACACCATTACTTTCAATAAATACAAAATTCAACTGATCTGTGAACATCTCACAAAATGAGTCACGTTGTTAACAGCGAAAAGCGGTGTCTGGCCATGGACCCACTTCATGGCTTTGCTTACCGCTGAACTCTGCACTTGCGATCACCATTCGTCGCTTACAGGATCAGACAAGCGCCAAATGTCTGCGCTAGTCGTGTAAACGAAGAATGCCCATCGGTAACGTGGAGAAGCAAACATTCCCTGCTTACGTAAGTTTCGATTCTTTGCTTACGGTAAGCAGATCCATGAACTTATGGCCCTGTCAGGGCAGTTGAAAATAAGCACAACATGCGGTGGACAGGGTCGTCCAATGCCATTCTCTCGACTTTGGCAGTACACATGTATCTCAGACAGAAATGTTCTAGAAGATTTGGTACAAACTTAGTTATCAGTGAGCTTCCATAATCGAAACTAACCAATTTGTTGTTGTTTTTCTCCAATGTTTCTCACTTCTGTATTTAACGGTTTACTGATGCGAAAATACAATGAAAAGCAAACTTCAATTAGACAGTACCCCCCCCCCCCCCGCTCCATGTTCATTTATTTGTCATTAGGTCCGGCAGTATTCTCCCACTCAAGTCCAACACAAGTCGCCATCAACTGTTTATTTTTGATTCGTGTTTTAATAACTTTTTTTATCAGATGTATTTATGTTTTGCTTGTTCATGTGTAATATTCAAAACAGTTTATTGTGCCTGTTTTTACTCGGTTTTTCAAATTCACATTTTGCATCAAACTTGTTACTATTTCACTCCATCAGATTCAATTTGAACTGAAGGCTGAAATAATGCCACCAGATTTCATAAATGACTGCGAGACACTTAAGACATTCGAAGCATACATACTTACCCCTCGGTGTAGTCTTAAGACCCGGGCATCTCTGCTTGATCTCCTGTAGAAATGACTTCACCCAGGCGAATGGAGAGCCTTCGTTGTCGTCAAAGTGCTGGAGTGGGCAGCGATAACACAGACCCATGTCTTCCTCTGTCGAAGCCAAATTGGCTAAGGACCACAAAGAAAATGAGACACAGGTCTATTTATTATGGATAAAGGAAAAACTACATTGATTACATAACATGCAACGCAAGCGACAATAACGATGAAACACGCGTTTTTAAGTTTCTCTGTATATCAACAAAACACACACCAATATATTACGGGAACACCTAGGCCCTCTATACAACTATTAACCCTTCTTGAAATGGCACAAACTTGTGGCAAAAACCGGGGCCGATTCTGAAATTCGAAATCTGAGGTTTGGGTTTCGAGATGAGTGCAAGACCAAAGTTCAGTGGCGTAACTAAGGCGCGGAGGTGTGAACAATTTATGCCCGTGCCGCCCTGACCTGTTCTATTACGGAAAATAATTTCATAGGCTCGTATTTCAAATGGGGGTATAGTGGTTTGAGGCCCACATATCCAAAAGGTGTCTGGTTCAATCCTACCAGACTTACGCCCTTGTGGAAGTGCTGTTTACAAAATCTGTCCATAAGTCTGGAGTTTGAATGTCAAGTCCTACATTAAACACATCAAGATAAACATTTCGGAATAAAAGGCGGTATCAACTTACCAAATGCGACGGCGACAAGTGCCATCAAAGCCAGAGAAGGAGACATCTTTCTGGTAGTCAATGTCGCTGCCCGTTGTATTCACTTTACACATTGGTCGTATACCACAGCAGACGACGAGCTGCGAAGCTGAGATGGAAATGTCGCGGGAGGGGGACGCGTCGTAAAGTAGTTTGCCTTGGAAATTTGAATCTTATTTCTAACAAAGGAACAATTGACTACTGCTGGGTCTGGTCAAAGCGATTCGGTTCCAGCACACCGAGAACTATTGGTTCAAATATAAATCTCGTGCTTTTTCTCCCACAATCTTGGTTTTGAAAATGATATGCGCTTCTGCCGCAGTCCAAAGCAATACCCTGGTAACAACGTACTGTACCTATTAATATGACGAATTCCCGCGTGTTTTTATTACCGACACTGATGGACTAATGGCACTCGGCACAGAGCAATCTTTCGTGTGCTGTGCCCGTTGTTATGACGCTGCTAACTAAGAATTCTGTGATTATGGCCCTGCAGCAAACGGCTACTGAAGTATGCACGCTTTACAAGGTGCAGTAAGCGCATAATTTCGTGGTAAGCAGAGCCATGGAATTGGATCGTGGATATTTTAATGACAATACTTTCAAGTTCAACACCGACAGCATCGATGGTAAGAGCTGAATGTTATTGGGCACACACTTTTGAGATGACTTAAGCATGTTATAGGTTTTTCTTTGAACAGCATAGCCAGATCTATGCCAGAAAGTGGCCAGAAAAATGAAATTATTGGCATGCCTAGCCAAATAAATTGACACAATGACACAATTTTTGGAGGGTGATGAGATAAAACACCTATCTTTATTCTGAAAACTGATTTGAAAAACTATGGCTGATAAATACAGAAACAATATGACGAGATTAAACATTACACTACACTGAACCCGGAAATGTCCGAGTACGGTTTGAAAATTATTTTAAATTTTGTTTTTCAGTACTCCTGCTGTAAGTTTTAAGATGGGTTTCCCGCTCATTTTCTGCAAAAATTATCTAAGTTTTATTAACACGCATTGAAATTCACGCATGCTTTATTTCCCCATTCATTCAGATTAGGGTTTCTTGTTGGCTACTATTGCATTCAATTTCGTTTTCGTGGATGTTCGTTCTTCTCAAGTTCGTTTCAGTCATTCTATTCCATTGGAAATTCAAGACTACGTTTTGCCCATTCTTCAGGTGAATTTCTACTATACCTATTTTACAATCCATGAAGTTGATTGGTTGACCAACCTCTTCTTGCTGTTGGATTTTACACATTATTGAACGATAATTGCGTACGTGACCAGTCATTGTATGTTATTGTTAAAAATGAATTACTCGATACAATGGAACATTCATTTTCAAACGAACTCGAATTGTGAGCCGGTGTTACGTTGAATGAATGTTTGTAGAAATTCGCCGGGAAAACTAAATGTTGTGGCTGTGCAAGTTTGCATTGAGGAAAGACCACGGACCTTGCAAGTAATTTGAAATCAATTCGTGCGATTTAACGGGACGCAAACGTTCGAATACGCGCGAAGGTTGCACCGTTCATGGAGAATAAGAAAACACAGTTTTGACTGGCATAAGGAAATATGGATAGTGTCTCAATAATAATTTTTTAAAAACCCTTAATTTTGGTCTGAATCTTCTTTTGAACGTTTAAGTTTGGTGATAAAGCCTTAAGTTTTGGCAAAACGTAAAGAGACCGGTGGTTTGTATCGACTTTTAAAAGAGAAGAAAGCAATTGTGTGATGTTTGCAGCCAGTCCATTATCAGAAAAAGACCCAGGAATTGTTTAGAACGGTTGGTATGCCTATAAATCAATCAACAAAGTAAACATTCAGAAAGTGCTGCGACGAAATTAATCTTTATTGAACAATTAGAATTAGCTGTTGCAAACTGCTTACCAAACCAAAACGACCCGTGCAGTAAAAGAAAACAACAATTATTAATGGCTCGCTTTCGACCATAGCACAGTCTTTCTCCAACGCTAAAATCCTTGTTTTGAAACCTTGTAAGAAGGTTGTGGCGTGTAAAAACATAAATTACATTAAAAGCACCGGAACTTAAATCTCTGAGCGAAGTGTTAGACTGTTTAGGACAGCTTTTCTAGGGATAGGAAATGGCGCACTTTATCGGGTCACAGCGTTCGAAAAGGCGCGAGACTTGCAGAGTCACAGAGAGACAAACAAAATGAACATGTTGGGAGTACAGAACTTGATTTCACAAAGCACTTAGATTCATCTTAAGATGAGTTATCACTATTACCATCATGAATTGTATTGTGACGTCACACTTTGCTTAGCAGTTAAGATAGATTTTCACTAAAGATCAATATATCAGACGCGTACAATTAACATATCCGCAAGCGCAATTTTCTTTAACTTTCATCTAAATAATTGCATTATCAACTTTATTTTAATAAGCCCTTAAGTTGAAATCTTTAGGATATTCACAATACTCAAAATAAGAATGACATTATTTCATTGAATAATGTAATAATTTAATTAATTAATTGGGTTTGAACAAAGAAAAAATGACTGAAGCTGGACTTGAACCAACGACCTCCGGATTAATGTACCGGTGTTGTGCCAACTGAGCTATCCAGCCCTAAGTTGGTGGTCTCCCATTAGTCAATATCTTTGTTCGGGGGTGCCAGTCAGAAGCTTCTGACTTTCTAATGCAAGGTTTTTTTCATGGTACACGACGCATTTTCATTTCACTGCGCGTTATTCTATAGGTGCTGGGCCCCCACACCCAGGGTCCGGATCTCTGAGAATACTCGCCGTTCAGGTTACTGGGAGGCCCGTATTCACCATCACCATCATCCACTGGGCATCGATTGAACCACCAACCTCCCTTCAACTCATCGGCGCAGTTCAGAGAGGGTTCGGCATCGTTGTCACGATCGTACGTGGAGAATGGCTGTCCGTTGGATGGTGGTTCATGGGCAGGGGACAGAGCATCGACTGAAACCGATAGATGAGATGGGAGTACAACTTATTAGAAAAATTGTCAACCATTATCATTGTCGTCGTTGTGGTGTGGTCGTCGATGTCGTTGCCCTACTCTGTCGACACGTGTTTATCTCTCTGTCCTTGGTCTTCACTCTTGTGTTTAATTCATCTTGAAAGACTTACAGCTCATGTTACGGAGCTCTGACAGTGCCATTCAATTTGTTGAGATCCTGAGATAATTACTTTTTGTTGCAGGATGATGACATCATAAAGATAAAGTGACGACATCCTGGGTAATAGTAGATTCTCGAGCTCCAGATGTATTTTATCTCTTACTTTCATAGTCTTGACATCTAAAGATAAAATACATCGGGAAGACGACATCTTACTCTAAGATGTCGTCATCTCGAGATAAATCATCTCGAGATGTCGACATTGTACGTTTCTGATGTCATCATCATCCTGCAATAAATTATTTCAAGATATCAGTATGTCGGATGGCACTTCCAGAGCTCTGTACATATCAACTCCAAATACACACTAATTAGTAAGATGACCTGCGCTCTTTCTATGCGAAATCTACGTTGTGGGTTATGCATTCATTTTGATAATACAGTGTCAATAATACATTGTCATTTGTAAACACTTACCAACAATTCCAAGACCTGTAAACGCACCAACATGAAGAGTGTAGTTCTCTGCATCGACATGAAAATCAGCATACACCCCAGACCACTGTATATCAGCCACAATTAGATCCACTCTCATCTCCCATCCCTGCTCCTCATCTACGGGTTCAGTGAGTCGACGGAGGATCTCGTTTCCCAGCCAGAACTCCCATTCCTTGTCACCGAAACCGTCTCTATACTCAGCCCAGCTGCGGGTGAAATTCACCGTTCCGTCCACGCGTCTCTGGAAAACCTGTAGAATAAAATAAACAACATGACCATCAGCAGCCAGTTCCTTGAATTTGACATTACAGTCAACCCTCATCATAAAGCACTGTTATAAAAAGGTTCTGCTTATAAAGAGTACATTCTCAGTACCGAATCGCATTTCTTTGTTTTGCTCTCCTCGTATAACAGTGTTTTTGTTATCAAGAGGTAATGTGGCCAGTCCCCGCCACCTTGTTATAACAAGAGTCTACTGTTATAACTTACGAAGCTTCCCAAGACAGTAAAGCGTATAAGCGCCCTCACTCGATTCAAAATGACAAACGATTAGGCAGGATCATCCGAAGTACTCATCCGATAACTTTCAAAGTAATCACTTAAATTTCCCAAATAATCCCTACTAATCCAGGTCAATCAAATCATCAAATCATGACCAAATTTTTCAACTCCTGTGCGTACATTCTTAAAAGCGAGTATTGCCTAAAATCCTTGCATATGATGTCACAAGCCCGAACAGCGCCCTCAACGAGGTCAAAAAAGACAATCGGCTGAGAGTCGTGCTCGGCGCCTACATGCGTGCACGTTTCCATTAGCTTGACCTCATTGGTGGCGGCCAGTGCAAGAGGCGTATTAGTGATTTGTGATCCCACATGATTCATTAGAATTGTTTATATGTTACCAGTACATACACGCCAATGAATTGAACCACAATAAGAACCACCAACGTTTAAAGAGTGGTTCTAAATTAAGACATTGTTGTAAAATGAAGCCTACGTGTTGGGTAGTTTTTAAACAAACTAACATTTCCAACACAGTGATCGCAATGTTCTGTGTTTCGAGGCAGTGACTTTTTTGACTGTCGAACCGTACGTGCAACCGGATGATCGGTCGGTTTGCCGTTTGTATGTACATGTATGTTAGGGTTGAATGCTTGACATGTAGAACGATTTACTAAAAATCAAGCCGAGCTGCAGAATCGCCTTTCTTACTCAAAGAACGAAAATCTCAAATCAAATCTGGTGTAAATTCTTGCTGATTTTTGTACCTGTTGGATCGTCCTTTAGAGAGTCACATTAAATGTAAATTTTACGGCCGTATTGAATGCAAAGTTTAACGGTGTTTTTGCGTTGGCTCCGTACGTTCATACAGGCAGGTCCACACTAACTAGCCACCGATGACGTCACGAGTCCTTTGTCACGTTGTTTGTTTGACCTCGCTTTTTCAGATTTGGGGCTGGGAGTCCTTCGAGGAAAAGACATTTTTACCCTGTTCTAGAGTAAGGTAAGGGACTCATAATATTTTGTTCTATTTCTTGGGGACTCCGGCCATCTATTGAAAAAAAGTAAAACTTAGTATTTCAAAGCATTCTAGAACCGCTCATTAAAGATATGAAGTATTTAGTCCAGATCATAACTAATTGGGTCACTTTGCATTTGCTTTGTAGAACCTCTGTGTATATCAAAGGTACATTTGCAGTCCCATTTTGTTAATTTTAACCCGGAATTCCACACACAGTGGGCAGGTCAAAACTGAAGGTATTAGAAATTTATATTTTAAAAATCGTTGAATCTGGTTTTGTTTGACGTCAATTTTTCATCACAAAACACGTTTGCTCAAAATAAGATTGTTTTACGTACATTAGCAAAAATATCAACAAAAAATACAGTTTGGCTAATATAATATGGCTACAAAAGCTGCAATTTTTTTGGCGGTAATGTGGTCGAAAAATAAGCGGGAACCTAATCAAAACTGACAGTCTAGAGTGAGTTACGATATGAAGGGGATGGATCTGGAACGGGAGGGATCAAAGTGGGGGCGGGAAGCTCGAGGGGGCGGTTGTGAAGTGTATAGTAGTGCCCACCTACCTCGGCCAACTTTCATAATGCTTTAGTAAAAATAAACCAAACTTTTGTGTTACATAAAAATATAACAACAATCAGAGACAATCCATGCAAATAACCCAAACTGCCATGCTATTCACATCGTTGTCAACTGATGCTCCGCACTTAGTTTACCAATTACTTGTAAGTAATATTTAAACATTCTTTTAGCAACGAACAACGCCTCAATGAAGCTTCTTCGAAAACGTCAACAACACCATATGGGGATATTTAGAAACTGTTAGATTTCGAGTCACATTGAATAGAACTAAGTGTTATTCCCATAGACAACTTACAATCCATCCCTTTGAGTCCGTCGTCATGTTACAGTAGACCTCCAGGCCGTCAGGATACTGAGCTGGGGTGATGTTGTATACGGCACTCTGGGTGTGACCAGCGTCAAACAAGGCCTGGCAGTCAGGGTGCCCGGGCTTGGTGGTCGTGGTTTGCGGGTCCGTGGTCGTAGTTGGCGATTTCATGGTCGTAGTTGGCGATTCCGTGGTCGTAGTTGGCGGGTCAGTGGTCGTGGTTTGCGGGTCAGTGGTCGTAGTTTGCGGGTCAGTGGTCGTAGTTGGCGAGTCCGTGGTCGTAGTTGGCGATTCTGTGGTCGTAGTTGGCGGGTCAGTGGTCGTGGTTTGCGGGTCAGTGGTCGTAGTTTGCGGGTCAGTGGTCGTAGTTGGCGGGTCCGTGGTCGAGTTTGGTGGTTCGGTGGTCGAGGTTGGTGATTCGGTGGTCTTAGCTGAAGGGTTGTTTATCGTGGTTGGCGGTTCAACCATCGTACTTGTAAGGTCAGTGGTCGTAGCGGGCGGGTTATTGCTCGATGTCTGCTGGTTGGTGCTCGTTCTTTTAGTGTCGGTGGTCGCACTTTTAGGGTCAGTGGTAGATCTCGGCGTCGTGTATGCTTTGAAAAAAGAAAGAAAGAAAGACAGAATATTACCGCTGTCACCAAGCAATACAAAAACAGCCAAAACCAAGAAACAATTTATTGTTACGACACACACTTTTGTTTTATAGGCGGATCCCACAATCAACCAAGCAAGCACAACTTATTATGTTTAGCCACAAAGCACCAGCTGATGGTTTGTGGCTAAACAAAATTTTTGCTTAGCAGAAACTCATTTACGATTAAAAAGGCCACAGATAGGAACGGCTTTCATTTTGATGGGTGCTAGTTTTTACTTATATAGAATTAAATATGCGTGTCTGCGTATTGACAGAAGCGGCGGCCGCGACCCCCCCAATTTCCAGTGTCCTCCAGGTGCCCCGCCCACATACACAAAGAAAAAGAAAAAGAAAAGAGAGGAGGGGAAATGTGTATTAAACGATCGCAATCGGGATCGCTACCGCGGCCACAGAACGTACGAGAATGATGGCCCCCTGCAGCATCCCCCTTCCAAAATAAAAGCCTGACCCCCATAACTGACAAACCCATTTCCCTGGGCCCCCACTTATAAGCAATACCCCCCCTGTGCCCCCCCCCCCACACCGAAAAGGTCCTGGCTACGCCGCTGATTGACAGGTTCTACAACACCGGTTTCACTAGGTAGTAGCAGTTGGAGGGAATTCCTCACTAAACATCAAGTGTTGAAAAGTTACTCACTTCTCAGTCGAGTCTCAAGATCTGGACATCTTCTCTTGATCTCTTGAAGGAATGACTTCACCCAGGCGAATGGAGAGCCTTCGTTGCCGTCTGAGTGATGTAGAGGGCAGCGATAACACAGACCCATGCCCTCCTCTGAAGAAGCTGAATTGGCTATTAACAAAAATAAATAAAACCGACAAAATACTAGTCTGTACCGTACTCCATACTTCGTGAATAGAATGTTAAACAAATATTTGATGAATTTGAGAGAGTACAAGTTTGGCGACCAAACTTGAATCCTCAAATCTGATTGGTCGACTCATAGTAACAAGAGGTGAGAAATTATGCGAACAATGAGTGTTTCTGAGCGCAGTGATGAGAAAATGTTCATGAGTTATTGGAAGATGGAATGTTCCATTCAACGAGGACAGACCGAGTTGAATGGAACACCCCCAAAAAACAACAAAAAACCAAACAAACAAAAAACCAAACACCCCCACACACCAACAAACAAACAAACAAACACCCAACAACCAAACAAACAAACAAACAAACACACACCCCAATAAACAAACAAACAAACAAACAAACAAACAAACACCCCAACAAACACCCCAACAAACACCCCCAACAAACAAACACCCCAACACCCCCCCAACAAACAAACAAATGAACTAACAAACAAAGGTACACAAAGTTACTGCTAGCCGGCTTATACAAATAGTACAGGGCACGCTTGCAGTATTTAAAAAGCTCATTATGCATGCAGCTAGCGGGGCACAAGCAGTTGAAACGCTCATTACATAAGCAGCTACTTTAATGTTGACTAAAGTAGCAAGATGGATAAACAATAAATTGAGTAGGCCTGCCTGCAGAAGTGACACAGTATACGTATTGAAAAGGTACACTGCAAAAACTGGGTGTTAAAATTTACACCATGGGAGTTGACACATTATTATAGATACCCAAAAAATATTTAAAAAACAAACAATCAACAAATACATCATATTGTGTTAAAATATCAGTAATTTCTGCCAGCACAATTATATTGTTATTATTTTTAACACTGCATTTTGATTATCTCTCGGGTATCTATGACAACACATTATGGCGTCAGTTTGGACACACAGTTGTTGCAGTTTACTTTTTTAATCGAGCGTAAATCATTAAATTCTATAGGTCACAGTAATGTAATTATCATTCATCATGATGATACTATCAAAAACACTTAGCAATTAATCAGTAACAGCATTTGATGCCTTAAAAAACTATAGAGTTCATCCTTAAATGGACACGTTGCCCTCGATTGGCGATTCGGGCTAAGAAAAGCGTTTGTTACGAAATGATTTGAAATGAATATGGTTGGAAAGATGTTAAGTAGAATACAATGACCCACACAAATATGCCTCGAAATTGCGTGGCTTTCCTTTTACATTCTTGAGTCAAAATTTGGACTCAAGAAATTTGCGGACAGTATTAGTTCACGAAGTATAAGAAAAGCCCCTTTGATTATGATCACCATAAAAACTCCCGCGCCGTTAACGAGACGCACTTAGTTCCCTGTTTGGGGACTTGTCACTTCTGATCGTAAAGTAATCTGTTAATTATTCCATGACAATATTAACGAAAACGACGGTAGTTGTACGTAAACAACAACCCTTGGGTATTTGAACTTTGAACCACGATTCTGGTAGTTTTACTGCAAGAGTCTTGAAAGCTAAACATCTTTTCATCAGCAAACTGGGGCTGTGCAGGAGCGATGGGAATATGGGTCGAGAATACTCAGACCGAAGGTCTTCGGACCGTGATGGAGTAAGCAATGGGTAGACTGGGTAGACTGGCCATTTGACCTTGCTTTGCACGTCTAACAACCCAAACTATGTAAGACACAGGGGCGAACCCCTTCTCTAAGTGATAAGTGTATTGGGCTCTTTACGTGCATTCCACAACACACGGATAAGTTTTTATAATAGTCTGGATTATGGCAGGACACGAGTGGTGCTTCTTGGTTCTGTTCAAAGGTCTGTACACGTTTGGTAATGACTCTAAAAATTAATGGCATTAAAAACTTACTTTGTAAGAAGTACAGCAGCTTTGGGTATAGTATAATCATGGAGGTATAATACAATTTGAGAAATTACTTCGAAGTACTGCGGTTATGGAAAAATTTAAATCTGAGAAACGTTACTGTCAGTAATGTTTCTCAGATTGTGTATTCCTATTAGGGATTGTTCTTCCTGCGTGGACATATTCGCTCCGGAATTTCGGCGATACCTCAAAAACAGTTCACAGGTTAGTTTTATTGTATATGTCTACACTTATATAGGATTAAAACAATCAAACGGTTGCAAAAAAAAGCCCTAACAGCATGGGTTCCGGGGCCCGCTTAAATGCTCCGAAACAGTTAAGATTCTAGATGCTCTGTGGTGCGATCTCATGCAATATCTGACCACTTTAACCATTTTTGTTTTAGCAAGGTCGTTATTTAAACATCATTTTCGAGTTGGGAGTCATTGAATCAGCCATCCTGAGTTATAAAATCAAAATGCAGGCTACAATTAATATTTACTCAGGGACAAAAAAGCTGTTGGGTGATACAAACGATATGATTATTAACCAAATAGGGTCTCTTTGTCTATAAGTATTCATTTAATTGAGGATTAGAATGTAACACAGAACATGTTTCTACAGAACAATTCGAAGAACAATTCGCTTAATGGGCTTTTTAATGAGTGTTCATTGGATTTAAGAAAAATAATAAATTTCATTATTATTAAAAAAAAAAATAAAAAAAAAAAGGCCAGGGGTTACCCTACGGGTGGTGAGCCCTTCAATAAAAAGAATAAAATATTCATGAACTGATTTAGCAACTAAATCAGTTTATAAATGTTTTATACAAATTCAATTCTATCAATCATAGAATTAGGCCGCAGGAATACTTAGGTGTCTCGGCCTAACCTTAGGTCCCTATTATAAAGTTGAGTATTTAGGCTACTACAAAGAACTAGGAGTACTAGTTGTTATTAAATCTAGCAAGTAAAAACATAGGCCTTATGTTTCTCAGGATCAAGTTGTACTTGTCTTTAGTGATGGCGCGATCGACCAACAATAACATAAATGTACGACAAGGTGAGGGTAGGCCTAGAGGCCTAGCCCCCTCCCCCTGCCCTGCATAGGTTTACTAACTGCACAATTGATAATTACTAGTTTGAAAGATACACAACGGATATTTACCCTCTTTTTTGAATACGAAAAAAAATCTGTGAGTTTTTGAACGTTTTTGAAAGTGAAACTCCATGATTATACGATGCTATGTCTTCACTAATGTTTCAATAGTTTCCAGAGTTCATACTTTAAAAGTCACATTGTAGTTAGCGCGCGCGCTTGCTGACCTTCCAGCCAGAAACTTCTTTGCACAATGTAAACACACAGGTGGCATGGTCGACTCACGCTGAATGATCTTCACCACCGGATTGGACCCTGTCGATCAATATTTCGATACCAAGCGGATACTATGGAAAGTTAAGTGATATTTCGCTATCAAAAGAACATAGAATAGTATTTCAGCAAACAAGTCATACAATTAAAGTTCCTTTAAAAATTAGTTCCTCTCAAAAAATGCCCGTGTCTCATAAAAAATGTGAAGGTGAATTGACTTTAATCCCTGCGAGATAAATGGTAAAGTCCAACATCGCACTGTTGCTAGCGCTAGCTGAAAGCAGATCCCGGCGAAGAGGTTCTTGGGAAGAACAATTTGTTTGGTCGAAGGTACAGGTAGAGTTTCATCAATACTCTTGAATGACCAATCAAAATTAAAGATTACAAAAATATGCATATCCATAGAGAAAAAACCACGGAAGGAGTTCGAACCTGCCGGGCAGTGACAATTGAGATCAATGGGCCACACGAACCCTACGTGTAGGTTGTGCAGCGCCGCAATTTACACCGATAAACCGCAACTCATTTGGGCCCTGCATTGAAGAATACTGCGTCATATTTTCCTGACGTCATTTCGCCGCAAGCTTTTCCACAATAAATGGAGAAGATATTTTGCATCAAATAGGACTTCATCGCATGCGCAGTCGAGTACAATTCGCACTGGTTCATAAAGGCGCAATTGCGAAGATTTTAATGAAAAGAATCAGTAAATGTTTTGTTTTTGAAAATCTACCAAAGTTAAGGGAATTTACACAAAAATCTTTACATTTCGTGCGAGAATTTTGACTTTTGTTAAAACTGACCTATATACAATTTTCATGGATTTTCTGGGTCAAAAAACTGTGCATCTGGAAGGGAGTTGTGATGTGGCCAACCGTAGCCAAATCCAAGAAAAACATTTGAAGACTGAACAATGTTATTTCGTTCGGTTGAACTGAGTGAATTAGAACGAAATGTAGTTCTCAATAAAGGTAAATTACTCCGCTGTACGCGGATGAAGATAGATAGGAGAAAATGGGAAGTATAAGAGGAGGTGATTGGGCAGCATGGGCCATCTGCGCACCGGCAGGCTCGATTCCATAACATAATTTATCTAAATTTGATTATTATATTATTAGCTGTTCCGACTTACTGTCGGAACAGGTTTTGTTTTCGTCGAGATTTTTTTTAGCTATTCCGACTTACTGTAGGAACAGGTTTTGTTTTCGTCGAGATTTTTTATTATTTTTAGCTGTTCCGACATAGCAGTCGGAACAGCTATTGTTTTCGTCAGGATTATTATATGTTTTTATTTTTATTATTAGCTGTTCCGACATAGCAGTCGGAGCAGCTATTGTTTTCGTCAAGATTTTTGTTTGTTTTATTAGCTGTTCCGACATAGCAGTCGGAACAGCTATTGTTTTCGTCAGGATTGTTATATGTTTTTATTTTTATTATTAGCTGTTCCGACAGAGCAGTCGGAACAGCTATTGTTTTCGTCAAGATTTGTGTTTGTTTTATTAGCTGTTCCGACATATAGCAGTCGGAACAGCTATTGTTTTCGTCAGGATTAGTATATGTTTTTATTTTTATTATTAGCTGTTCCGACATAGCAATCAGAACAGCTATTGTTTTCGTCAAGATTTGTATTTTTTTTTCTTATTATTTGTTCCATCTGTCAAAAGCCCATAGGTTTAACCCAGGCTTCGGGGTCAACCGGAAGTGGGACCATATCTCAAGAACTGCACAGCCGATTTGAATTGTTTTCAGTTATTAAACCCTTTGAGCTTTAAAGATTGAACTTGGGTTACCGTGACCCCATGTTTACCTTTACTTCCGGGTCAACCGGAACTGGAACAATATCGGAACAAAACAAAACGGAACAGCTTTGTGTTTGTTCACAAACACCTAATTATTATTATTTTTATTATTATTATTTTTTACCACCTAAATCCCATAGCATTTGTACACGTTTTATGTATACATCTAATATCCTTATGTTTCAATATGAAAGAGTTAGATCCTATGTCACATTGAAGCTTAGTATATAAACTTAACATTTATTGTGATAATTGTTAAAATTCTTAATTGATTAACCACTTTAAAGCGAGGTGAATATTTAATTAGCCAACCTTGTTGAGACCATATCTCAAAAAGTATACCGCCGGTTGTCAACATTTCTGCAGTTTTACACTTATGGGATGCTGTATATGTGTGTTTGCCGGCCTAAAATGCCGGACGACGTCACCAAGACGTCATTTATAGCGCGTTTTGTATCTGTGTACAAAACCCATGGCTCTGAAAAGTGGAAGTATTAGCTGATAAAAAAACAAAAATTTTCAAAATAAGTTCAATTTTCAACTAAGAGTCATTTCAGGCCATTCAAACTAATAAAAAAAAAACCACTATATTCCCACACTAATTAGCGATTAAGTAGCAAATCGGACACCATGGCTAGCTTGCTGATTGCGCCGTGATTGCGCAATCACGGCAAGGCATTGGAGATTACCTATATATTTGATTCCTAACCGATAGAGGACCCGTTGCTTTGTACACAGCCCATTCGATTTGTACATGAGCGACACATGTAATTCCTACGTAGGTATAGGGTTTTCGTGAGAATGCATTAGATGGAAACATTTTTTTTTACCATCGTGTTCTTTATAAAAAAATTTTAGTATGAAAAACACAGTTTTTACTGTGACGTCATCAGGTGTCGAATTACAGCAATTCAAAGCTTATTCCTTAAAAAAAATCATATCTCCTGAATCATATTTCGTAAAGACGTGTAGTTTGTGTTGCTTTGTAGCTAACAACAAAAGCACAAATTTATTTTGAAAGATGACCTCACTTTGTCCTTTACTTCAGGTCAAAACAGGAAGCTCAAATCTAAAAATAAATAAATCATATCTCCTGAACCACAGGTCATAAAGGCATAACGTTTGTGTTGTATTGTAGCTTACAACACTTGCGACATGTCATGTACAGTGATGACCTCACTTCAATCTTTACTTCCGGTCCAATCAGGAAGCTCAAAACTTTAACAAATCTATCTCCTGAACCACATGTCATAAATTGGTACATGTATAATGATTGTGTTGTATTGTAGCTGGCAACACTTGAGACATTTTGTTAAAAACGGTGGCCCCACTTTGACCTTAACTTCCGGTCTAAGACAAGACCCGAATTTGTTAAACTATATACACTTGATAAAACAAGCATTCATTTCGAACAAGATTACACCATATACACAAAATACAGAATCAGTTCGAATCCTTTGATAAAAAACCTTTTAGGTCATCGGAACGGACCAGCTTTGTGTTTGTTCACAAACACCTATAAAATGTCTATTTTTATCTTAAAATTTTCTCCGCTGACTTGAAATATTGTTTTTTTGTACACTATGGTTGTGGTTTGATTTTTTAATGACTTCGACCTAATTTTCTCATAATTTTACCCTTGGAAGTTTTTTTCCGCATATATTTTCTACGCACCACGGCCGTTTCTTCCCCCTGCTGACTTGTTGTATATAATTCATTCAGAATTGTGGTGTTACTATTAATGACTTTGGCCTAAATTTCTCATCATTATTTGTTACGCCCACGGATTGCCTTATTCTTCATTTTATTTATTTATTTATTTTCCGCACGCTGACCCGTGAGAGGTTTTTCCTCGTGGTTGTGTTGTTTACGGCTTCTGCCTAATGGTCTCATAATCTCACACTTCGAGGATTCATCGCAAATATTATTTGTACGCCCCACAGGTTGCCATTTTTCTTCATCTTCTACCCCGGTGACTTGTGAGAGGTTTTTATATTTTATTAATCGGTTGTGTTGTTTACGGTTTTTGCCTAATTTACGCATAATGTTCACACATTGTAGATTTTCCGCAGGTACTTTTACGTGCCAAAAGTTGCAGTTTGATTGTTTTAATCCTATATAAATGTAGGTATATACAATAAAACTAACCTGTAAAATTTCACGTCAAAAGGTGGTCGCGTTTTTTAGATATCACCGAAAAACCGGAGCAAATATTTCCACGCAGGAAGAATATTCCCTTTAGGAATACACGATCTGAGAAACGTTACGACCGTAATGCGTCTCAGTTTTAAGTTTTGGGGGATAAAAAGTGATGATAGTTTTCAATAATGGCATTTTACACTTATGGGATGTTGTAGATGTGTTTGCCGGCCTAAAATGCCGGACGACGTCACCATGACGTCATTTATAGCGCGTTTTGTATCTGTGTACAAAACCCATGGCTCTGAAAAGTGGAAGTATTAGCTGATAAAAAAAAAATCAAAATAAGTTCAATTTTAGTTACCCATGATGCACAAACCTTTTTAAAAACACAAATGTTTTGAACTAAGAGTCATTGCAGGCCTTTCAAACTACTAGCAGAACAATGTATTCCCACACTAATTAGCGATTAAGTAGCAAATCGTATACACTATGGCTAGCTTGCTGATTGTGGTATGATTGCGCAATCACGGCAAGGCGTTGGAGATTACCTTGATATTCGATTCCTAACCGGTAGAGGACCCATTGCTTTGTGCACAGCCCATTCGTATTGTACATGCGCAACATGTAATTACTACGTAGGTTTAGGGTTTTGGTGAGAATGCATTAGATGATCAATTTGTTTACCATCGTGTTCTTTATTAGTATGAAAACCACATTTTTTCGAATTACGGTAATTCAAAGCTTATTCCTTTAAAAAATCATATCAGTGAACCACATGTCGCAAAGTCGTATAGTTTTTTTTGTAGCTTACAACAAAATCAAGAATGCATTTTTAAAGATGACCTCAATTTGACCTTTACTTCCGGTCGAAACAGGAAGCTCAAAACTTTCAAAAATCATATATCCTGAACAACATGTCATAAAGTGGTACATGTATAATGTTTGTGTTGTATTGTAGCTTACAACAATTGCGACATTTTATGTGTAATCATGACCTCACTTTGACTTTTACTTCCGGTCCAATCAGGAAGCTCAAAACTTTAACAAATCATATCTCCTGAACCACATGTCATAAAGTGGTATTGTTCGTGTTGTCTCGTAGCTGGCAACAATTGAGACATTTTAATAAAAACGATGACCCCAAGTTGACCTTTACTTCCGGTCTAAGACCAGACCCATGTTGTTAAACTATATACACTGTGGTGATCACTCTTGATAACAAGCATTCATTTTGAACAAGATTACACAATATACACAAAATACAGAATCTCATTTATTTATTTATTTATTTATTTATTTATTTAATTATTTATTTATTGATTTCACAGGATAAAAACAGTAACGAGACATAAAATAGATACATATACAAAGAATTAAAACAAGGAATTGCACTTAAAACATCCCAGTAAAAAAACTAAACGACAAAAAACAAAACAAGACAATGCCTCCTGAGGATTGCAAAAAAGCAGACTAAAAAATACCCCCAAAGAACCAGGAAATTAAAAATATAAATGTAAAAATGGGGGTGGGGGAATGCCCTAAGACCTAAGTCCAGCAAGAGAATAAAAAGAGCAGTGGAAACATAACTACACCACATGAATCAGATTTGACCCAGAACCAGGGGACAATAAATGAAGTCTTAGTGAACTTGTAAAGCGTGCCAAGCCAAAAACAACCAAATCTTTCACTTCGATTGGGAGCTCATCCCACAACCTAGGGAACCTGTGAAACAGAGAATGGTGAGCAGCATTAGTCCGTGCCAGTTGATGATGAAATTTAACAGTATCAGTGTGTTTAGGATTAATGCTTATAAGATTATCACAGGGCATATCAAACTTGTTATACAAGTATTTAACCACAAAAACAATAGAAAGAAAATGGATTCTGTTGTTCAAGAAAGGTAGACCCAGCTGTATACACCTATCAGAATACTCAGTTTCATTGGTATTACCACAAAAGGCCCTTTTAGGAAGATTTAAACAAAACCGAGTAAAAAATGTTTAGGTCAACAGAACGGGACAGCTTTGTATTTGTTCACAAACTCCTAATGTCTAGTTCTTATTAATATAACGGGTCCTTTTAATATTATATTTTGTTCCAACGAAACTCAGGAAGAACTACAGTTACTAAGAAGTTCCGTTGTATAGTTATGTTGGTACATTACAATAGGACAAAATGCAGTCCTTATAAATTCACGATGAGTAACGGTCAGCGACCGCATTACTATCATGGGTCCCAACTGTTGCTA
This sequence comes from Pisaster brevispinus, assembly GCA_023634235.1. Classification (NCBI taxonomy): domain Eukaryota; kingdom Metazoa; phylum Echinodermata; class Asteroidea; order Forcipulatida; family Asteriidae; genus Pisaster; species Pisaster brevispinus. The sequence continues at coordinate 82,206 of JAMKCF010000037.1, forward strand.
CAAGGAAGTCACAGCTATACTGTATAAATGTATAATTATATTAGGCGGGGTTTTCCAGAGTATTTTCTCGGAAGAGTTTTTATCTCTGGTTTTTCACTCCGCAGGCTTGGGGCATCAGAGGGGGTAACGTTTAAAAAGAAATAACTGTTGTCATGGTTACACACTCGGATGATACGATCCCTTTATCTAAATATATGGATAAATTAATAAGTAATTTGTTACACCTTGTAAATATATATAATTTATTTATCAAGAAAAAAAAAATAATAAAAAGGGCAACCGCAACCGCAATGCCTGTCGGTGGCCAACCCAATGTTGTAAAAAATGGGTGTGATGCTTGGGTTATTGAGAACATTCTTTTCCTTCCACACTTTTATAAAGAACTACTGGATTGGAGTTCGGCGCACGCCGATTTCCCAAAATGCAATGCGCCGCTCTGCTATGGACAATTTATTACAATCTGATTATTAGCATATGACTACAAGGTAGTAATCCAAGTCAAGTCTTGGGTGAACAATGTAAACTTCCTGGTGGTTTCTGGTTGTTGTTAAGCTTAATAGTCTGTGTTTAGTACATTTGTGGGCCAACCATCTTGTTTGTAACGAACAGGATCCAAATTCATAGAGCTGCGTAAGCAGAAAATACTGCTAAACACGTTTCTGCTCAGCAAAATTGAGCGGGACACCAGTCACAAATAGTACACGTTTGACATGCCTTTTTGGCTGGTAACCAACAATATATTTGTGTCCTTAGTTACCTTTTGTGCTTAAGCTGCTTAGTGAAATTAGGCCAAGGTAAAACTAACTACTTTGTTCTCAGATGCAACAATATATTCCAACCCATTGCTATTGTTCCAGTTAGCATTTTTATTCAGAATGAAAGAGCGCGCTAGGCATGTGCAGGTGTTTCTCACTTTGTTCAGTGTGAGAAACACGCTGTCCACACACAAAGATTCACGAGTCAAATCCTCATAAGACAATGTCTGTCAGTGAAATAATAGTGGTCCTCAAATGAAACAAAGTGTACGAGGTACGAGTAGCATTTTTGAGAAAGAAAAATGAAACCGATAGCTTACCGAATGCAACTGCCAGAAGTGTCACCACGGCCACACAAAGTGACATAGTGGTTGCCTTTTTTCTGTCAGTGTCGTTGAATTTTACTTGAATGTTACAATGTCACCACACAGGGTGTTGAGCTGCCGATTGGAGGTGGCAATGTTGTGGGGGGAAAGTACGAAATATCCAGGCAAAGGAACGACACGCTGCAGACTGTTCAGCGCGCTGCTCATCAATGATGGTCTTAACTTATCATTATATTACTCGTTGTGCGGTGTAATACATGAATTAAACGTCGATGACAGAGTAATAGTGAATGACAAAAACTATATTGTTATAGTTCGGTGAATCGTAACTGCTAAATGGATTTCAATTGGTAATTCATGACTACAAAGGCCTACTCAATGTACTTTTTCTACCACACCACGTCATGTATATCCCGTAAATGAGGGAAAGGTCCAATTAATGACTATACTCAATGTACTTTTTCTACTACACCCACTTCATTGTAGGCCAAATAATTCGCGCAAGGACCTATGGTTAACTAGTGGTTGTTCGGTGACGCACAGAGGTTGCAGTGCGAACGACTCCAGTCAAGTTTTGTCATGTCGACGCGACCAGCGATTCGACGTAAGTTATCATTTTCGTATAACTGGTCTACTCTGCGACCATGCCCGGTAGGCTGGTTCCAAAAAGTCGACTCAAGGGTAGTTTAACTATCGTCAACTAGACAGAGTTCGGGCTAACTTAGTCGAACTAAGGTCAACGATAGTCATTGCGCGAACTTGGCCGTAGCTGTAGCTACAGGTAAGGCCTATAACAATAAACATATTATCTGAAGATCGCACAATATTGGGTTTTAAACATTTGTCATTGATATCCGTTAATGTTAATGGAGATCAATGAGTCCGCACTAGTGTCAAATATATATATATCCAAGAGAGAATCAAATTTAACACCGCAAGTTGTTAAAATATCACCAATGTAGTTGTGTTGGCATAACCTGCACGGTGCTACTTTAACACTATACTGTAAATTCTTTGTTGGTATCTATATCGTCACCGAACCACGAGGTAGTACAGACCAGTATATACCAGTATAAAGTAACAATCGGAGAAAACGGCGTTTAAAGCTGAACGCTTTTTAAAAACAAAAGCTTTCCTACTTTGAATATCAGGGTATTTTTTAACTAGTTACCTAACAGCGGAGACTTGATGCACTTTAAAGGTCGTCCCTAATATTCTCCTAAAAACTGTATAAATCGTTATAATTTGACCGCAGGTTACCACTGCAATACCGAATAAAATAAACCTCATCTGTGGTTTTGAAGTCCATGGTTGGTTGATGTAATATAAAGTTACACGGCCAATTTCTGCCGAAAGATGTATTTATTTATTTATTTTTGCCAGAATATTATGTTTTAACGCATTTTGACAGATATGCCGTTTCGAAACAAAGAACATACACAAAAAAAGTGCACGATGCGCAAGAAATGTTGACCCCTTGTAGTCGCGGAACCCCAGCCTCACTACCATGGGCAGCGCACCGTATCGATACCTCTCTTCACTCAGCCTCGCTACCATGGGCAGCGCGCCGTATCGATACCTCTCGTCACTAAACCCCTGGTAGGGATCATAGATATAGAATATGATACCTAGATCGGACGCGCGTAATACGCAGGTTCTGGCATGGGCGCCGCCATTGGTCACGTGAACAGGGTAAAAGATTCGAACGCGTACTAAATCGTGACGAACGCATAGACGTTTAAACTTGTGCTTTAGTAATGCAAAACATCATCTTGGTAGGTCTCTAGTTCGTGAGTCCCCTTCCGCCGTATTGAATTAGTCAACAAAATCTCTGTACAGTGTAATTAGTATGACTACATTATTACAGGGAAGGAAATAATTGCAAGCTGCGCTGGAGCTGTATGTCATAGCCAAGAAGGAAGAAAGGAGGAAGGGGCCTGGAAAAGTCCATCGCAAGTTGACCTTACAATAATCATGTCAGTAGTAACTATTAATGGCTAATGCTAATGTTAGCAATAGCCAACTACCATTGTTGTTTATAACTGAGTTATGTTTTAATTATTTATTAGGTTTATTCATTTCCTTTCTCCATCGTATACCGTATTAAACTCGTTGTAACTTTAGGCCTAATACTATATATAGAGTGGTGATTGTTTTATGTATGTACTGTAGTGAGGGCTTATTTGGCTGCACAGACAATGGTCAGTGACATCATGGACAGTGGTTCATGAAACATGACGATGCTTTATTTTATTAACACATTCAATAAACAGGGAAAATGCCAATATATAAAAGTTCCACGTACCCTCCTTCATGTTTTCTTATAGGCGTTTAGTTATTTCTCAGTACTAGGTCGTGCAGGATGTTTTTGAAAGATGGGAGTGAGTTCCACGCTAACACTCAGTCTCATGCGGCTTGCTCCGATTGATTATCCTAATTTATTTTCTGAACTTATGTAATTGTTTTTCCTTTTGTTTATTAAATTAATGGTCAAAACAAAAGGGGACAATTTGAGTTTATCCCTTGTTACGACCGCGGAGTCAGACCCCTTTTTGCAAAGGGGTGCTGGTTTTAGCAGAGCGCGAAGCCATTACGGCGTATGGTCTGGACCCGCTGAAGTTCCCAAATGCTTTGTTGTCCGATCAGAAACACAATTTGGCACAAAAATATCTCCTTTTTTTTGTCAGGTTCAGAAATGATAAGACCCAAGGGAACGATAAGTGCCTCTCGTTAATGGCTACTGGTAATTTTGTATGGTGATTGTGTTTTTGTAAGGATGAACACTATAGTTGTTGAAGGCTCATCCCTGGCATCAAATGCTCACTGATCAGTTGCTAATAGTCATACGTTTTTGACACTACCATGACGATGAACGAAAATTACAATAAAGCTAATTAGTTTCATCCTTATTAACATTTTAGGCCTACCAGTCAAATTAAGGGTAAATAAACAATGATCTATATAACTGCCATTGACTTGACCAACGCGTACCAATGACTATTTGGTATTTTTCTTATGTCACGTTTTTTTCTTCAAGCACAAGCTGGTGAGAATTTCCCATCGCATGTTACAGTGTATCGCTTTGGGCGACTGGGCTGTGCAGTGGCTAAAAGGTATAGCCACTGGACCGACCAGCCGCCCAAAGCGATAGGGTGTTAAGCAAGGTTTCTTCATTTGTATAAGTTTCCTGAGTTTATTTTAATTTTACGTATTAATTTTTTTATTTAAAATGCAGCCATTCCACCAACATGCTTTTGGTGTGGAAACAAGTGATGTAACAAAAATGAAAATCACCTAAAATTGCACCCACGTTAATCTCCCATTAGCTGATGGCTCAAAGGTGCCCGGAAACTCAATGGTGACCTTAATATCGTCGCCAGACTTGCACGGTCTTTTGAACGTGACCACAGGGTACCCAGTCTACCTACTGCTTACTCCATTATGGTCCGAAGACCTTCGTGGTCTGGATATTTTTGACCCCTTATCTCTCGAGTACGGAGCTTTTAAAGGGACATGCGTGAAAAAAAAAATTGGAAAAAAATTTGCGTGCGAACGAAAAAAAATTACGTGCGAACGAAAAAAATTTGCGTGCGAACGAATACAATTTACGTGCGAACGAATAAAATTTACGTGCGAACGAAAAAAAATCTGCGTGCGAACGAAAACAAGCGAACCCACGCGCGCACGTGAGGGGCCACCTGCTGCAGTGTGTGGGGAATGGGAACCAGTCTACAGTTTTACAGACCCAGACGCCATTGTTGTTGCAATCGAGGCAGGGCACACAGCGCGCTATCTGGGTGCATGTCACCTGGCAGCGTATTTTTCCCAGGACGAACGTGGGCAATTAACATAAATGGGCGTAGTAAACTTTACATTTCCCCTTGCACATGCGTACTTGGACGTAATAGTTGTGGGATGAAATACACTCACGTGTATTATTATGTGCTATGTGAAAGTTGCAGTATTCACGAGGGCTCCTCTCCCCAATATGAACACATCTTACAGTTTACACTGAAAGGTCTTGTGTTCCTTTCAAGATTCCTTGAGGTTCGCAAACTCTTGTCTCCCAAAGTTTGACTTTATTGGCCTGTTGTTGAGTCTCCTTAGAACACATAAATGGAATTAGGAATGGCCATTCAGCCTTGATGTAATTGTCGATGTCCAGAAATGTATCTGGGTTTAGTGTACACTACGGTGTATGAATGATGACCACAAGGGACCTTGGGCCAGTGGTGGTATGTGGAATGTATGGTGGCCCTGAAGGGACATCGCACATCGCAAATATCTTTGCAAATATTTGCGATGTCGCAAATATCTTTGCAAATATCTTTGCAGATATTTGCGATGTCGCAAATATCTTTACAAATTTTTGCGATGTCGCAAATATCTTTGCAAATATTTGCGATGTCGCAAATATCTTTGCAAATATCTGCGATGTCGCAAATATCTTTGCAAATATTTGCGATGTCGCAAATATTATTGCATACTTGATCGCATACTTCGTCGCATAGTTTGCATATTTGTGTCGGATATTTTTTCAAGAGCCTAGAGGGTTGTTTGGGTCCCAGCCTTCATTCCTTTAACATGTACACACGGGTGGATTGGCGGGAACTAGATTGGCCACGTTTACTTACGGGTCTAATTCCATAATCGCAACTTGAGTGAAGTTGCTATTTTATCATACCAGAAGTTGAACATAATTTTTGTCTCTAAAAAATTGAAAGACCCACCTCATTTTCTTCGGAGCCCATCTTGACTGTTTATTATTGATGAAGGAAGACAGGACGTATGCAGCTGCAAGGCAGTCGTGGATCCGGTGGGATTTGTTTATTTCATCTGAAAGATAGCTGGCGCTCTCGCTGCACTGTGTACATAGTAATGGAATGAAGGCTTGAACCCAAACAGCCCTCTAGGCTCTTGAAAAAATATCTGACACAAATATGCAAACTATGCGACGAAGTATGCGATCAAGTATGCAATAATATTTGCGACATCGCAAATATTTGCAAAGATATTTGCAAAGATATTTGCGACATCGCAAATATCTGCAAAGATATTTGCAAAGATATTTGCGACATCGCAAAAATTTGCAAAGATATTTGCGACATCGCAAATATCTGCAAAGATATTTGCAAAGAAATTTGCGACATCGCAAATATTTGCAAAGATATTTGCAAAGATATTTGCGACATCGCAAATATCTGCAATGATATTTGCAAAGATATTTGCGACATCGCAAATATTTGCAAAGATATTTGCAAAGATATTTGCGACATCGCAAATATCTGCAATGATATTTGCAAAGATATTTGCGACATCGCAAATATTTGCAAAGATATTTGCGACGTCGCAAATATTTGCAAAGATATTTGCGACATCGCAAATATTTGCAAAGATATTTGCGATGTGCGATGTCCCTTCAGGGCCACCATAGGAATGACATACATGTAGTTGTGGGGACCACGCGACTGGCTGTTCTTCTACAGCCACTTCACAAGGGTGTATAGATTGTGATGAACAATGAACCCAGTCCAACAACAAATTATTATTCTAAACTACATGTAAGCTCATCAAGCTGTGTCTGTTTGTACTGCAGTGTACTTTCATCACAAACATTTAGGGCCATTTCTAATTTCATTTAATGGGTTTCTTCTTTCATTATGAACGTCGGTCTATTTTCTTACTTGCCCTCCCTCCCCTTCCCAACCCTATCCCAAAATATTTTATCGGGCAATCAAGACTCAACAAGCCGCGACGCATTTTTGTACACAATGTACATGTACAGTACATTGTACATGTAATGTACATGTACATGTAAATGCACATGTACTTTCACATAACATAATAGTACACGTGAGTGTACAACCCACAACTACTACGTCCAAGCACGTATGTGCAAGGGGAAATGTTAAGTTTACTACGCCCATTTATGTTAATTGCACACGTTCGTCCTGGGAATACGCCACCTGGCACTGGAAGAGATCAGCAAGTTTCCAGGTAAGAATTAGATTTGTTTTCGTTCGCACGCAGATTTTTTCGTTCGCACGTAATTTTTTTTCGTTCGCACGCAGATTTTTTTCGTTCGCACGCAAATTTTTTTCGTTCGCACGCAAATTGTTTTCGTTCGCACGCAAATTGTTTTCGTTCGCACGTAAATTTTTTTCGTTCGCACGCAAATATTTTTCCAAAGTTTTTTTTCACGCATGTCCCTTTAAAAGCTCCGTACTCGAGTTTGCTGAAAAGATGTTTAGTTTTCGAGACTCGTGCAGTAAATTACTAGAATTGTGGTTCAAATTGAAAAATATTTTCCAAGGCTATAGTTGTTTACGTACAATTATCGTCCCTTTCGTTAATATTGGCATTGAATAACATAATATGTCAGCTTCAGAAGTGATAAGTCCCAAGGGAACAATAAGTGCCTCTCGTTAACAGCTTCCTGGTAATTGTTATGTCGATTTTTTTTGTCAGCATGAACAAAATATTTGTAAAGGCTTTGTATTATTGCATGGCGGTTTATATGCCCTGGTAACTTGGGCAATAAGGGAATTTGAATTGATGACAAATAATTCCAGCCGACGACACTGTTTTGTTCCTGAATGTTCTGAATACGGAAAATGAATGTTTTTCATTGGGTAAGGTGCCCAGGAACCTTTCAGATACTTGGTGTTGAGTGTTCTACCAACCCAGACTCTACGATTTTGCATTTACTATAAATAAGGCTACTTAATCTTTACGTAATCAAAATGCTAGTAATTTAACTGTACTAATTCCGAAAGACTGTATAGTTAAATCGTTTTTCTGAATAAACGTATCATTTAGGCTTATTCCCCTTTTCATCTTGTGTGCGTTGCCCTGTTCACGTGACTTTTTAGAGTGTCCATGAAAAACCAAGATTTTTTTGTGTACGGCTAATGGCGCGTATGTACGCGCGTCCGATCTAGGTATTATATTCTATATCTATGCTTGTAGGACGCGCGTGCGAAAATATGTGTATTTGTACACGATTCCATTTCCAATGAATGTTTTACACGGTCACACTATTACATACAGATCACAAGAAAAAGAATGAGAGGGGACCAGTTGCTCTTTGATTTGATGCCTCCTTTGCGCGTTACCATACTTAAGCGGGCGTGTAGAGTGGATCTAATTAAACTGTGCTAGATTCTAGCACATTTTAATGAACCAATTCCAGGGGTTATGAGCGAGCAAGGTATGCTGGGAAAAAAAAATGGCGCGGCGAGGTCGACCACCCCTGGGTACGAGGTTGGCGGAACCCACATTCGCACTGGATGCCAGTCCTATACATGTATATATAACTCTATAACTTGCTCGCCCCAACCAAAGTCGCCCCTTCACATACAAACTTGCCCCCTCTCAAAGTCGCCCCCTGACAGAGTTGCCCCCGACAAAGTCGCCCCGTGTAAAAGTTTGAGCGATAAAGTCATTTCACAAAGACGGCGCAAAATTGTTTGTTTGCGGCCTGACGTTTCAACTCTTTGTAGAGTCTTTCACGAAGGCTTTGGCTTTAGCTGTCGTTAACCCTTGCTTTTTCTGGCCGCTTTCTGCCCCGGCCATCTCTATTCATGTATTTCCACTTGACTGTTTGTTACACTCGTATACCTGTTTATGTTTGTTGTGTTGTCATTTAGCCTTCGAGAAAGACTCTGCCAGGGTCGAAACGCCAGATCAGGCCATTAACTAGTTTTTGCACAAGGGTAATGTGGGAGGTGTCTGGGGGCCAAGGACTAGTTCATGTAGTGTGGGGGGATCCGAAGCGGCTGTCCAAAGAACTAAAAAAATAAGGGCACACGGGTTCTTCTGTTTCTCTCCGCCATGTGTGTATGGATGATTTATTGAAACATCTCTTTGACGACCTAACCTGCACAACTGATAAAGATTGTGCAGGCAGTGAGAATAGATAAAAATACATTAAAACCTGCAAATATAGCTATTTATACCAAGTTGTACAAGACAATCCATATGTGTTTTGCAAAAATAAAAGATGTTTGCCTTAAAAAGTACTATTACTCATTCTGTTATTGCATATACTAATTCAGGGTCATTTAACTTCTCATCAGTACATGTATCACACCTAATAATATCAACACGAAATCTCACTAAACACTAACCACATGGCATGTACTAATGACATAGCAACACTGGGCAATGGGGATGTGAGACACAAGCATACAAAACGTTGAGCGCCCAACTTATTATTATTATTATTATTATTATTTATTCGGCATAATTCACAAGACAAAAATTACAAAACAGTGAGACAATGATAAAAATACAAGGTACGAACAATAGAGCCAGCAACACATGCCAGGAAAAAAAAGTTAATCTAATAACTGTGGCCCGAGAGCCTTCGTTTCCAGTGCTACTGGCTATACAACAAAACAGAGGATGTTACTAAAAACAATAATTTTATATACAGCAGAAAAAGGGGAAAACAATTTAAAAATTGCACATGGGTTGACAGGATAAAAGCAGAAGCATCAGGCGAAGTTGTACTTCACTATGGACACTAAAAAAACGTATCAGAAAAACCGCAATACAAGAACTAGTAAAAACAAAATATATGTAAAAAAGATAAATATGAATAAATAAGATAAAAATGAATAACTAAATAAATAACTAAATAAATAATAAATAAATAAATAAAAAAGTCGATAAATAAATAAATAAATTAATATATAAAAGTATAAAATGGCACTAGTAAAACAGGATAAAAACAGAGCAGTAGTTTGTGACATACAAATGGAAACAGAACCATAATATTGTAGCAAAACCCTCGTGTGATGGCGCTGTTACTGATCTGGTTCTGGCATCCGGTCTCCGGATGTGTGCGCGAGCTTTCCCGCGCTTAGACTGTGCAGCGGGCAGTTGTTGTTTGGTAGCCGTTGAGGCAGCATCGTTGTGGTTTGAAGGATAGCCAGCAGGGCAGCGAACGGATTCACCGTGAACCAGGTCAGTAACTGCGTTGAACACGAGTGATCAAATACATGATTAAAAGAAGGAAAGAAACAGAATAAGGGCATGAATAAAGAAAGAAGCCATACGAAATCAGAATATTGCATGCATTGTTTAATTTATTCCCTGTCCAGTAAACAACAGAAATTAGAACGTGGCAACCCCCTAAAATAAGTCCTAGACCGCTCGACAAAACGTTACATTGGTGGCAGCTGCGGGATTATTCTGTTGTTCAACTGTTTAGATTGCTCTTAGACATTATTCTTGTAAAAATAAAAAACGGCAGTGGTGAAAACCGAGCCAGTATTAGTTCAAGATTTCTGCTCATGCCAGTGGTGAATACCGAGGCATTGGAACGCCGAGAGCCGCCCGGAAAGAGTGTATTTCTTGCCGCATGCCAGTGGTGAATACCGAGGCATTGGAACGCCGAGAGCCGCCCGGAAAGAGTGTATTTCTTGCCGTGTGCCAGTGGTGAATACCGAGGCATTGCAACGCCGAGAGCCGCCCGGAAAGAGTGTATTTCTTGCCGTGTGCCAGTGGTGAATACCGAGGCATTGCAACGCCGAGAGCCGCCCGGAAAGAGTGTATTTCTTGCCGTGTGCCAGTGGTGAATACCGAGGCATTGCAACGCCGAGAGCCGCCCGGAAAGAGTGTATTTCTTGCCGTGTGCCAGTGGTGAATACCGAGGCATTGCAACGCCGAGAGCCACCCGGAAAGAGTGTATTTCTTGCCGTGTGCCAGTGGTGAATACCGAGGCATTGGAACGCCGAGAGCCGCCCGGAAAGTGTGTAGTCCGTGCTATGTGTCAGTGGTGTAGACCGAGGCATAGAGAACTGCTGGAAGGAACCGTCCGGAGAGCGTCCGGAGAGCAGCCCGGAGAGCCGCCCGAAGAGCCGCCCGGAGAGCCGCTACCCGCTTTAGGGAAGCGTTGGAAGAACCGACCAGAAAATCGCTTGCTCTGATAGAGAGCCGGCCGGAGACGAGTTGGACCGACCGGAGCATGGCCCATACTAATGATTCCACTGGGTCAAGAAGCAGAGAACCTCTGTAGTCCTCAATTACAACAGTACCTAGATGAAAGATACGGGGAGATAACCCGGGAGATTGAGATAATTTCTCAGAGCATTCGGGAGCGATCCATTAGTTGGTCGAATAAGAATGAAAAGGGAGGACGTAAAACGAATGTGGCCAAGCCAATTGGTGACTCTCGCGCCCATCATGAAACGGGACATTCTCCACTGCGTGCTGATGGCAGCAGGACAGAATCGGCGAGCCCACGGCTTCTAAGCGGAGCTACGAACTCAAGATGGGAATGGGACAGAACCCCCCAAGTTTCAGCAGCTGGACAATTGGAATTGGTAGAGAGGCCAGAAAATGCACGCCCTCGGTGTCCTGACGGGGTGAAGAAGGAATTGGACTATGAAGGAGTACCGGTATTGCCAGGGCAAGCAGATCAATTTATAACCGTACCAGACACAGTGGAAGGATTTCGCAGGTACAAAGTCACTCTTGAACCACCTGAGAGGACATCCACCCGTAGAGAGTTTATTACTGAGCCGGTACCAGCAAAGGAGGTCCAAAGAAAGGAAAAGTACGACGAGAGAGCCGTAAAGCAGAAGGGAACAACAGGGGAGAATGAACCTAGCACCCATGAAAGAGAGACGGCCACAGACAGTGGGTTATTATACAAAGTGGTCGAAAAACCCAGTGAGAAAAACCAACGTTCTTCTCAAACAAACCTTAGCGTTGATATTGAAGTGAAAAACGGAGACGTTGATCAAACACAGAAAGTACAAGAAGAAAAGATCAACGCCACCACGACTAAGGAGAAACCTAAAAATAGACCAGTAATAAAACCCGATCGATATGACGGGAAGACATCATGGCCTTCGTATTTGAAGCATTTTGAGCTACGTGCTGACGTCAATGGGTGGAGCAATGTGGACAAATTTCAGTTTTTGGCTGTACATGTACTACTATCTGGCCCAGCACAACAAGTGTTGAGCACCATGCCGAAAGAGGCGACAGGAGACTATACAAAGCTTGTGGGAGCTTTGAAGGCGCGTTTTGACCCGAAGGAGAAACAAGAACTCTACAGAGCCCAACTTCGGAACCGGCGACAGGCACCTTCCGAAAACCTCGTTGAGATGGCAGAGGAAATCAGACGACTTGTAGACAAGGTGTATGCGGATCTACCCGTTGAAAGTAGGGACCGCATGGGAAGGGATCATTTCTTGGACGCATTGGCCGAGGGAGATATTCGGATCAGAGTAATCCAAATGAGAACTTCAACGCTCGACGGAGCCGTAGCAGAAGCTGTCGAGCTGGAAACCCTTCAAAAGGCAGAGAAAGAGCGTCGGTGCGGAGACCTAAAGAAAGTCAATGTGAGGCAGATTTCCACAGGGGGGACGGCCAAAGGGAACCCGATTCCAGAGCAGGCAGGGTTGCAAATGCAAATGATTAAAATGACGGAACAACTTGGAAAGCTGCAAAACCAAATCAACCGGCAGAGGCCAGGTGTAAACCGAGGGCCAAATGACAGAGGGCCGAGGTGCTATCAGTGCAAAGAACACGGCCACATAAAGCCGAACTGCCCTTTATTAAGGAAGAAAGAGAACAGCCAACCTGCAACCTCGCATGTCACGCAGCCCCAGCGAAATAATAAACCGGAAAACTGTTAGAAGCTGAGCCTGAAGGCCGAGACTCAGCTGAAAAACAGAGGCCTAATGGCAGTCTACGCAGTGAGAAAATAAAAGCCGTTGGCGAGGGATTATACCTCGATGCTTCCTTAAATGGAGTGGACGCTGTTGTTCTACTTGATACGGGGGCATCGGTTTCAATAGTATCCGAGAGAGTTATTAAGAAATGGTCACGGGAACAACAAGGCGACATAATAAGCTCTGATGTTCAAGTAAAGGTTGCAAATGACATGAGCTTGCCAGTCTGTGGAGCAGTGACTGTGGAACTGATGTTGGGTGGACATCAGATTGTTCACAAGTTTATCATCGCTGACATAACCAATGATGTTCTCTTGGGGTTAGATTTTCTGCGAGCAGAAGACTGCTTGATCGACATTTCCAGTAAGAGTCTACACTGGAACGGAATAGAGGTACCTCTGAGAGATACTCCGGATCGACAGCAGAGCTGTCGTGTGACTGTGTGTAAGACGGTAGTAGTGCCGGCACCGACGGAAGTGATAATAACCGGACAGCTCAACAGAGAACAGAAGCGAGGGCAGTATGGAATGATTGAACAAGCTCCTAGTCTAGTTAAGAGGAATAGCCTCCTGTTAGCACCATCACTCGTCAGCGCCAATGAAGGGACGGTACCAGTAAGACTAATGAATCTTTCGGATACTCATGTGACCATTTACCGAGGAACAACGGCAGGTATATTTGAAACAGTAGACGCAATTGGGCCTAATCTTAATTCGGATAGCACAGTTCAGCAAATCAACCAGGTTAAACCATGCGGGGATGAAACAAATCATCCTTTTGAAAATGGTACCATTCCTGCACACCTAGAAGACCTATACCAGAGAAGTGCATCCCGCCTGAATCAGACAGAAGAAGTTAAGTTAAAGGAACTTTTGATAAAGAATGACACTCTCTTTTCAAAGGGAGATGGGGATATTGGACAAACCCATAGGGTCAAACATCGAATTGAAACCGGAAGTGCTGCTCCAGTGAAACAGCAACCGAGAAGATTACCAATCCACCAGAGAGAAGTAGCGGAAAGGGAAGTTAATGACATGCTAAGGAAAGGTGTGATCAAGCCAGCCTGTAGCCCTTGGGCGTCGCCAGTCGTATTAGTGCGAAAGAAAGACGGGAGTGTGAGATTCTGTGTTGATTATCGACGGCTAAACGCTGTAACACACAAAGACGCTTACCCGATTCCACGCATCGATGACACGATAGACTCATTGGCTGGTTCCCAGTACTTTAACACATCAGACCTTGCATCTGGGTACTGGCAGGTACCCAAGGCCGAAGAACATAAAGAGAAAACGGCATTTAGCACTCACAGTGGATTGTACCAGTTCGAGGTGATGCCATTCGGGCTGTGTAACGCCCCCTCCACGTTTGAACGCCTTATGGAGAATGTGCTTCGAGGCCTTCAGTGGCAGATATGCTTGGTATACCTGGATGATGTCATTGTGTTCAGCCGCACGTTTGAAGAGCACGTGAAACGGCTACAAATCATCTTTGACAGGATTAAGGATGCCAATCTAAAGTTAAAGCCGAAGAAGTGTAACTTGTTCCAGCAACAGGTGAACTACTTGGGACACGTAGTCTCGGACAAGGGAGTGCGCACGGATCCAGAGAAGATTCATCAAGTCAAGGAATGGCCAGTTCCAGTGAGTGTGCATGAAGTCCGCAGTTTCCTCGGGCTTGCCTCGTATTATCGCCGTTTTGTCCCTGCTTTTGCAGAACTGGCAAGTCCCCTTCATAAGTTGACAGAGAAGGGCCGAGAGTTCAATTGGTCCAGTGAGTGTCAGCAAGCATTTGACCATCTTAGGCAACGACTCGTTACGTCCCCGATCCTAGCTTACCCGACGGCTACCAGCACCTTCATTCTGGATACGGACGCCAGTGATTTTGGTATAGGTGCCGTGTTATCGCAAAGTGACGATAACGGAGTTGAACGAGTAATAGCGTATGCTAGCCTTTCCCTCACTCCTAAGAGTGAGAGGAATTATTGTGTGACGAGGAAAGAGCTTTTAGCGCTTGTACATCATGTCAAACACTTCCGTCCTTACCTCTATTGACGTCAGTTCAAAATTCGAACAGACCACGGAGCATTAAAATGGCTTTTTGGGATTAAGAACCCCGAGGGACAGACAGCCCGATGGCTGCAAGTTTTAGCCGAATATGACTTCGTAATAGAGCACAGACCCGGACGTAAGCACGGAAATGCAGATGCTATGTCGAGAATGCCTTGCCGGCAGTGTAAACGTTCCCCAGAGGACTGGGAGGGGCAACCAATACCAAGCACTACAGCCGACGAACAAGACGAACGACCAGCCACAGGATTTTCCCAGAGCAGGTCTGCGCCCGAGTGCGTTGCAAAGCAGGAACGCGAGTCGGACCATTGTAATACATTGACAAATCAGACCAACCATCAGAGTGGCCGGGGCAGTAGTCAAGAAGACCCAGTAGTTGCAACTGAGCCAAATTGGTTGGGAATTTCGTATTCTACTCTTCCACGAAAACAGAAAGAAGATCCTGTTTTGAGCAAAGTAATAAATTGGATTGAATCCGCAGGTCCAAGACCGCCATGGTCAGAGGTGTCGGCCGAGAATGCCCGATGTAAAACCTCGTGGGGAGCTTGGGATCAGCTCAGCATCCAGAAAGGAATCCTGTGTAAAAGGTGGGAGGATGACTCTGGAGGAGAAATCCGCTACCTCGTGGTTATACCCAACAAGATGCAAGAGGAAATTCTCAAGCAACTACACGACTCACCTACCGGGGGACACTTGGGAGTACGAAAATTGTATGAAAAGGTGAAGGCCCGCTTCTACTGGTGGAAGATGCTTGACAGTGTCAAGGACTGGTGCCGGAGATGTTTAGAGTGCTCCAAGCAAAAGATGCCACAGAAAAGAATGAGAGCTCAATTAAAGCAGCAGACCTCTGGTGTGCCACTTGAGAGGATTGCTATTGACATTACAGGCCCTTTCCCGGAGACCAATGATGGCAATCGCTACATTGTAGTGGTGTCGGACTACTTCAGTAAGTGGACAGAGGCCTATCCAGTACCAAACATAGAGTCCGAAACCATAGCTCGAGCGCTGGTGGACGAATTTTTCAGTAAATTCGGCGTGCCCCGTCAAATACACAGCGACCAGGGTCGACAATTCGAAAGCAAGTTATTCCGGGACTTATGTGGGCTTCTACGTATAGATAAAACGCGGACTACACCTTATCACCCCTCAGAGTGACGGCCAGGTAGAACGGTTCAACAGAACGTTAATTGCTATGCTGGCTTCATATGTCTCAACCAATCAGAAAGATTGGGACAGATATGTGCAATCTGTATAAATGGCTTACCGTGCTTCACCCCACGAAAGCACGGGTATCACTCCAAATAAATTGATGTTTGGGAGAGAGGTGGACCTTCCAATAGACGTAATGTGTGGTCTGCCCCGTGAAGAACACACTAATGTTTCCAGCTATGTAAGTGATTTAAGAAAAAGACTGGAATCTGCTCATGAGTTAGCCCGCATTCAACTCAAGAAGTCTGCATGTTACCAAAGTCGGCAGTACAACCTCAAAGCCGAAAAGGCGAAGTTTGGTATTGGCAGTGCAGTGATGGTGAGAGTCGGGACTAAGAAAGTGGGTTTGTCTTAAAAACTTCAGCCGAAATGGGATGGTCCATATATCGTCACCCATGGGTTGAGTGATGTTGTTGTCAGAATACAACAGGGGCCAAGACATAAGCCAAAAGTATTACACGTGAATCGATTGAAGCCGTACCATGGGGAGGTAGACAAGACGTGGCTCTCGCCTGGATTGGGGGACAGTGCCAGTCAGCAGAAGGACATAGGGCATCGAGATCACAGGGAGGAGCCCGTGCCATCGAGTCAGCCGAATGTTGAAGTATGCCAAGACTCTCAAGGGGGAGTGCCCGAGCCCCTCAGCAATCAAGAAGAGATGGAACAACTCGCCTATGGTGATGACGCAGGAACAATAGCTAGTCAGGACTCTGTACGGAGCAGACGGAAGCGAAAGCCTCCGGACCGTTTTGGTGAATGGTGTGCTAGTATAATGCAAAAATAGCGCCTTGACCCGTTTTTTATTGTCTTGTACCTTTTCAGAAGTACCAAGAATGGACAGTAGACAAAGCCGGGAACGGGAGCGAACTCGATCTCCATGGAAACACAAATGTGCGGACTGTCAGAGGATGTTCTCTTCCTCCGCCATTCTACGCCGCCATGTGGAGGAACAACACCTGAAGAGTAGAGACAGGTACATATGCCCCTACTGCCCCGTGCGATTTACAAGGAAACACGACCTGGACAGACATTGGCAACACTCTCACAAGGACCGAGTGGAGTCAGCCGACCGTAGTGGCGAGGAAGTGCCTAGAACACCTGGTCGGGACCTGGATGTGCTCAGTATCCATGCCAACAGTCCAGTGGCCCCACCAGCAGTGTCTTCAGACTTGAGACCCCCTCTTCCACATCGTGATGTTGCACCTTCAACACTGGCAAGACCCCCACTGGAGCTAGTTGCCCTCCCTATACCCTCGGTTCGACCCCAAACCTCAGCAGTGGAGCCACCAATCATCAGACGCGTTGTGGTAACGCCTGAGGGAAGCGTTACCGGTACCCAGGAGCAATGGCCTTCTCGACATGATGTAGGAATCCAAACGTCCCGCCAAGTCATGGTGGAACGCACTGTCAAGGAGCTTATGGACGGCAACACAGTTGTTTCGCGTATAGTCACTGAAAAGTTTAAGTATGACTAGTTTAGACTAAGAAGGCAAAAGTCAAAAAGCTAGTTTTGTTGTTTTTGTTTTTAAAAAAAAGAAAAAAAAGTCTTCTTAATAAAGTTCTTTTGTTTTAAAGTTCATATTTTCTTTGTTAAACATAGGGCTTCTGCTTTCCATTGTATAAAGTTTTGAAACCTGTTGTTCTTAAACCTCAAATGTTTTGTTGTGCTAAAGTTTTTGTAAAGGAAAAAACCTCATGGTCTAAGTTCAAGTTATTTAAATGATGTGAGGACACATCACCTTCTTAAAGGAGGGGGTGATGTAGTGAAACCCTCGTGTGATGGCGCTGTTACTGATCTGGTTCTGGCATCCGGTCTCCGGATGTGTGCGCGAGCTTTCCCGCGCTTAGACTGTGCAGCGGGCAGTTGTTGTTTGGTAGCCGTTGAGGCAGCATCGTTGTGGTTTGAAGGATAGCCAGCAGGGCAGCGAACGGATTCACCGTGAACCAGGTCAGTAACTGCGTTGAACACGAGTGATCAAATACATGATTAAAGAAGGAAAGAAACAGAATAATGGCATGAATAAAGAAAGAAGCCATATGAAATCAGAATATTGCATGCATTGTTTAATTTATTCCCTGTCCAGTAAACAACAGAAATTATAACGTGGCAACCCCCCAAAATAAGTCCTAGACCGCTCGACAAAACGTTACAATATAATACAATACAGTTTAATAAGAAACGATAAATAAGAATAAATAATTTTAAATTAAATAAAAATAAATAAATAAATAAATACATACATAAGTAGAAAGTTAAATTAATACATAAATAAACAATTCAATGAATAAATAAATAAATAAATAAATGAATAAATAAATAAACAAACTTCACTTACAAACATTTCCACACAGAAATACACACTCATTCCCCCAATGTCCAGCAGCGCCGATGCCGGCCATACGTACATCCATGACAACCAGTCATGTATAATTTTACATGTACCGTGAACCGCACAACACATAGCCTACATTAACGCTACCCATCACACGTGTGATGCATTACTAACGCTTCGCTCCAAATTTATGACCAACACAAGACTTATAACTGTAAATTACACTTTTTAGGCAATAATGTTCTCAAAACCTATAACTTAATATGAATGTATGGATGTTTGCTGATACAATAAACATAAATATGAGCCTGTATTGTTGCATTATAATAACTAAATGAAAAGTTGAAAACTACGAAGAAAGTTAAGCATCCTCACCTGATAAAGATTGTGCAGGCGGTGTGAGGAGCGTCCGCCGTGTACGGGATGGGGGTCTCTAAACTTTGAAGGGCGCCACCACGCTTCCCAGGCGGAGAGAATAATTTCGAACAATATTAAACAATTAATTTTTAACACAAAGACTCCTCACAGTAACATTTTAGGGGGCACAGGGAGGTGCACCATTTTTTCTAGGGGGGGGGGGGGCATTTCTGACCAAGTTTCCGCTTGCCTTTTTCTTAAATTAGGGGGGGGGGCGGCACCCCTAAACACATTTTTAAATAAATAAATAAAATAAACAAATAAACTATTAAAACAAAATATGAAGAAGTCCGGCCCCCAAAAAAGTCTGCATCGTAACTGTGCAACTAATAAATAACACACTTTACTGAGCAAAACGTTTGTTCAGTCTGTTTATTATCGTTACATTATGACATGTATAACAGAAAATAATATACAAAGATGTAGATAGAGGACGCAATGGAGGCATACGTCGTCTGAGCATTAAATATGCAGAAATAATTTTGATACAAAGCTGCAATGTGCAAGTTTTTCAGATATAATAACCGATCAAAGCGCAAAAATGGTGTTCTACATGACTTGAATCGGGCCTTCTTGGCCACAAAATGTCCAACTTCTGAGGGGTACATCCTCCTCACACTCGCCCTGCGTCGCTACGCGACGGGCGGTACTAATGCGCCGATGTACATTTTCTTTCATATTCGTCCTCCCCCCCAAAAAAATGTCCTGGTTACAGGCCTAAGCAAGCTCCTTTTCTTTGCCTTTTGTTATGTTGTTTACTATCTTTTTATGAGATAATCTGGCGTAAGTGTAAAAAGAATTGCATTTTATAAGTGTAAATGAAAAATAGTTTTAAAAACATCAAAATAATTACATCAAAGCGTATAAAATGTAACGTTTTACTCTGGACATTTCCAACCAAAAAGTCAAGATTTCACTAAATGGGGGGAAGGGCACGTGCCCCCACCCTCTTGCCCCTTAGCCCTTAGTTACGCCACTGGTTTGTATGCTCATGAATGATTTGCCAAAATTAACTTGGATATCCACACCACGGACAAAGAGAAAGATTTGTGTTTGTAATTGTGTATAATATGATTTTATTTACATCTGCAGATACCACAACTTCGATTGGCTTAGAAACAGATGATGCAGTATTTACTATCACAATAACAAACTATTATAAAGTATTTAATAGCTGGGTATGGTACAACCAAAATAATATCATAAGGTACTCGGCCAGCTTTATTTATTCTCAGATTATAAATAGTATTATCATATGTCAAAGGTCAATCGAAATTAACATAGTTTAATTACATGCAATATTTCTGGATTTGATTTGACTTATATTTCGTTTAACTGTTTCATCATCAAAGCAGAGTTCGCTTCATCAGTTCTACTTTTAAAAAGTATTTTATGTATACATTGTTGAACTGTCATTGTCGGAAGTACGGCTGCTATATACAAACAAAATGGGCGATGTCATTATGTACCCCCAATTTTTGTTGTGGGGGGGGGATATCACCCCAGAGCTCTGTTTATAACCCTCAAGTGTGCACTCAAAAGTAAAATACCAGGGGAGTCAAACTACTAGATATCATACACTGGACAATTCCACATATATAAGAGGGGGATCAGGTTCCAGAGTCGAGTAGTTTTCCTTTTTGAGGGGCTGAAAAATATTTTCACTCATATACTTCGTGCACAACATAGTACAGACATACAGACCTAACCAGATCTAACCCGCTGATAAAGTGGAGCCGTCTGTTCTTTGTGGCAGGCTTCAAGATGGCTTGCTGACAGCCTAGGCTAAGATGGCTTGCTGACAGCCTGGGCTAAGATGGCTTGCTGACAGCCTGGGCTAGGTTCTGATGTGTCCAACACCCCACCCCTCTGCCAATTAAAGTTTTGTGGGCTGACTGGGGAGCTAGTAATTAGTGGAACCTTCCTGCATTTGTCTAGCTCCTGGGGTTTACTCCCCCACTTAACGGTTTAAAAAAGAAGAAGTAATTTCTCAAGGAGTCACAGATGCCTCATGATCTTTCTTGGCTCACGGTTAATTCATTTTGTCTCTCCCCTGTAATTCAAACCTTGAGTGGTCCTCTGCTCTTGTGTTGGCTGATTTTAAATAAAACAAACCATAAAAAAATCCATTCAACCAGTTGAATAAAATTGTGACTGGCAGATTATTTGCCAAGCGATAAATAATGGCTAGCGCTTTTTTAAACTTGGACCTAGGTCACCAGGATTGATGTGTTTTAAAGCATGTGCATAACATTTGGTAAAATTGAAAATATAATTGTTCACATTTACAGATTTGCACATGACTTACACGGTATAAAGATGGACATGGTGGAAAACTTCCATTGAAGTAGTTTTGCCTGAAATACTAGTTTTTGAGGAATGAGTTTAGCTGATTGAGCTTAGACTTTTACAGAGTGTTATTTCATGAATACGTCGAGTCACATGAAGTGGGGATACTGGTCTTTGACAATTACCAGTGTTTGCTGTGTGCCTTAACTGGCATTCTATCTGTTGTAAATACATTTGTTAAGCGCTCATTTCTGCTGCGTGTTTTATTGAGATCTGATACATAACCCATTTCTAAATATTAATTTTGGTTTTACCCTACACCGATAGCACTGTATACTCAGTACTTTCCCGAGTTCTGTGAAAAAAATCACAGGCATATTACTCGGGTGGGATTCGAACCCACGACCTTTGCAATTCTAGAATAGTGTCTTACCAACTAGACCACCGAGATTGCCCGGTAGCTAGAGGCAGTTGGTCTACAGACTCTGTGCAGCAACAAAAACATAACATTTCAGGTCCGCACACAATGAGGACTATTTCTTTCCCCCTCTGGTGACTGCTTTACTTCTTTCAAGAAAATTTGATGGCTAAAGAAGGTTTTAAAAAACAAATCTTGAAATCAGGTGCAAGGGATCAAAGAAAAGGATTGTTAGCATCTTCATCTTCATCAAATGGATTGGTACCAGGTGCATCATTTCCAAATGGGTTAGGGGGTGTGTCTGGGCGCCCTGTAAAGGGATTTATCTTGCTCTCACTTCTCTTGGCATCACCCCCCAATTCAAATGGATTGTACGGCTGTGCACTGCTTGGCTTGGCAGCTTTCTGGGACGCACCACTTGATGCAGGGGTAGGTCCTTTTGCGGTACCTGCTGATGGGCCAGTGTGGAAGGGATTGTACTCTTGGGTTGGTGTTGGCACCCGCTGAGGGGTGCTTGGATTTGATGATTGCGGGGTGGATGGGTTTGAAGAAGGGGTGAGCCTGCTGGGACTTGAGTGGTATATGTCGGGGGTCGCTGCCTGTGGTTGCTGGGTGCTCTGCTTGCTTGACTGGGTAACACCTCTGGGTACTTGCATGGGTGCTTGAGCTGATCTGGGTACCTGTTGGGGTGCCTGGGTCTTTGTTGGCTGGGGTACTTGGGTTCTGCTTGGCTGGGGTACTTGGGTTCTACTAGGTTGAGGTACCTGGGTCCTAGTAGGTTGAGATGGTAAAGCTGTATACCCTTGAGTTGGTTGGGTGGCTCTAGCATCTGGCTGGCTTGATCTGGGTATAGACTGGGTTTGTGAAGGTATCATATATGATGCTGCTGTAGGTTGCATGGGTGCAGGAAGGTTACTCGATGCATGAGTGGGCGTTTGTTTCCTTGAAGTATTTGGGAAAGAATCTGTCAACAGCGTGACCTACATCAAAGACAGAAGATAAAACAAATATAAGCATTCAGTCTTTAGTAAGTTACAATGAGTCAATATTGTCCCCTTCGCTCCCAAGGTACAGATAAAACAGACATACCTTGTTGAAAACTCCTCTTCCAAAATAATCAGCAACAACTGAGAAACCATCTTGAGATTTCTCCAGCTGTAAAACAAAAGAAGATTTATGGAGAATAAAGTTTGAAGTGATAAATTAACCTGCATTGATGAACTCAATTTAACCCAATCAGCTAACTGAAATTGCATAAGTGAACCTAGTTTATACCCTCCAGGTCATGCAACTTGCATAACTGAACCCAGTTACACATTAAATCAGTCCATCTATCGTAAACTACCTAACCCAGTTTAAACCCAATCAGTGAACTTAAATTGCATAAGTGAACCTAGTTTATACCCAATCAGCTCATCTAACTTGCATACCCGAACCCAGTTACACAGTAATCAGCCCATCTATTCTGAACTACTGAACCCAATTTAAACCCAATCAGCCAACTGACCGTGAATGAGTGAACCTAGTTTATACCTAACCAGCTCACTTATAACCAGCATTACTGAACCTAGTTAACACCCAGTCCACCCACCTGTCTATGGAATTGCTCATGTAGATCCTTGCTCTGTTCCTGAGCTCTAATGATGTCCATGACTTTGTGGTTCTCCGGTGCACATGCTGGACACTCCAAATCATTCTCTGCATAGCCCTCAAAACAACTACAGAGAAAAAGATCAAAACAATGGTTGAAGATTGGACATTCTTGAGCTAATAATAATACAGCATTTGTAAAGTACACTTTCCTGTAAACCATTTAAAGGCACCGGTCTAGTGAAAACCAAGTATTATCAAATTGTTGGGAAGGCAAGCGTGAATCAGTGTTTTTTTTAGTTTCTGCTGGAAGAGAGTGATGCTGCGCACTTGTCGGAGGTCTTCCGGGAAGTGAATTCCAAAGTCTTGGTGCTAAAACATTAACGTAATCTTCGCAACTAGTTACCACTGAATAGACCATCTCAGATGACGTCACTATTTTATCGCTCATCATGCAGTCGCACTACACATGCGCACTTCATTCACATATGTTAATAACATGCATAGCAACACTATGGCACATGCGCATGTATGCTACATATGCATAATTAGAACCTATTTGTGGCTGAGCATAAAGTTTGATAATACTAGTAATAATAATAATACCAAAAATACCACTAATAGTAAACGTATTTTGATAGCACCTTACGCAAAGCTACAAAGTGAAGATAGGGTCATGACTTTGGTATTATAAATGACCCCAACAAAATTTGTGCAATTTCTATCCGAAAGCTTGATGTTTATAAAGATGGTAAAGGTAGTGAGCATCCAGTGAAATTATTTTGTCTGAAATGCCCCCGTTGACTAGAAATCAAGAATAAATCGTTTCTCCGATTTCTGCCAGAAATGCAGTTGGTAATAATAATAATAATAACAGCATTTATATAGTGCATTGTGAATCACAGATCCCTCGGTGCACTTAACAATAAAACAATAAAAAAAGTTTATAATACAAAGATACACTAGAGACAATAAATTCCAGACCAGCTGTATACAATGATTAAAAATTAAAAAAACTGAGGCCAACACTGACTAGGATAAACTCATAACTAAGAAAATACTGGCCCCATAGTAAAAAACCATGGCTGGTAACATAAACAAGGCAACGGTGTAAAAAATAAATGACACAATACAATACACGACCAGGAAAAGTTACAAATCAAATCATGCAAATTCAAATAATGCACTTTCACTGACGAGATACAACTGTACACATGAAAAAATACAACAAAACACGACTTCAACTTAGAACAGGGAAAATCAACAGGCATGATTTAAAACTACAAAAATGCAGGACACTTTAAAAATAATATTCCCAATGTACAATATATTGTAAATCTATAGAAGATCAGCAACAGTTAAAAAACAGGCAAATTCATGATAAATTAAAGAGATAGGTCTTCAGTCATGACTTGAAAGAATCTATTGACACAGCACATTTCACCTGCGTATGGGCAATTGGCGCCGGTGTAGTAAATGGCCAATTTAGCGAGGAATCGGCCGGCAATACTACCTGCTGTCATCTCGCTAAACTAGCGTTGATGTAACGTTCGTGTCAAAATACCGTGAGAGTTTATTGCTGTTTTCTCAGCAAGTAGACACTGTATTCAGTTGAAACTTTCACAGGTAACTTTTATTGTGTGATTCTTTATAACTTTGCCTACAAATCAGCTATACGTTGGCAAAAGCCAAACAATGACCCTACCTTTAACACAACGCAACATAAAAACCAATAATGACTTACTGTTGGTGATAGGAATGCTGACAGAGGAAGTGAACTGATGGCAGCTCCAAGTTGTGATTACAAATACTGCACTTGGACACTTGAAAGATCTTGGCACTAAATGAAGACAATTAAAAGGAGAAGAACAGGTTGAACGATAATAAAACACAGGAAAGGCCCACAGACTTAACAGGAGAAACCATAGATGATCTCAAATACAGCAAGAATTATGATTTTTTAAACAGCTTTATGATTTTTTAAACAGTTCTTTTTTTGAACTCGGTAGTCTCTGGTTTGCGAATCTACTTCTCGACAGTTGATAAACAGCAGGACAAGTTCTTATTTGAGCTTGGCAGTCTCTCAATTCCCAATCTCTCTGTGGCAGTAGATAATTAGTTAAACAGAATCTCATAAGAACAATTCTACACAGCAAATTAGATATCATTACATGGTGTTACCACAAGCCACGTTGTATTATTCTTGGTTATGTGTTCGATTGAGTCATTTTAATTACTGTGTTTGTTTTGGTATCACGGTTTCCCAACAGCACAAAAATGTCAAGTTTTCAATGAGATCTTGAAGTCTTTGACCACGTCTAAGACACTGGGACTAAGATGTGAAGATAGAAAATAAAGACCGACGCCAAGACCTTAACAGTCCAAGAGCAACCTAGAGATTTCTCTAGGTTTTCTGTATCACTATCAACCTAACACAAACAGTCAGGTAGAAACAAAACCAATCTTACCTTGTCTTCATCTCCTCTATTTGTACCCTCATTTTCTCAGTTTCTTCTCGGTATTGTTTGACAAGACGTTCATCTTCTGAGATCTGATCATTCTCTTGTTGAAGTCTTCGGATGATGTAATCCTAAACAGTAAGAAGTCAGTCAACTGTACATTTAAATAATGTCATTTTGAGTGGATTGTACAATGTTTTAATGGGTCTTGGCCGCACCGGACTCAAGCTCAGATGTTTCTGATCAGAAGAGTTGATGGGTTCGAGCCCTGGGCTTGACACTTGTGTCCTTAAGCTGAAGTGTTATTACTTCATCCTTCAGATGGGATATAAAGTCGTTGGTCCCGTGTGTTGTGTAATGCCATAATTGAACCCAGTACATTTATCTATTAACCCTTTCAATGCGCTGTGAGTGCTTCCGTACCAATGTCGAGTTTACTCGACAAAAAAAGTTGCAGAGTTTGAGAGCCTGTATTTTTTTTGTTTGGCGCCCTCTGTTGTTGACCTTTATATAGACGGGTAGCTTGTTTATCGAGCTTTACAATGGTGTGTATTGCATAAGGGGTTGCCATTACGATTTTCCGAGAAAAACTACATTGTATGCAGCAGTACTTCCAGATTTCACGCTTCCGTTTTCCCGACAAAAAATCACCATCATGGCTGTTCGTGACCCGGAGGTTTTGGTTGAAATATTTGTCGTTAGTGACTCCGAATTGGACTTGAAAATATCTGAAGAAGAACCTAGTGAAGATTCGGATGAAACTCGCGATGTTTCGTCGCAAGGCACGTACAATGATGGCAGCGATCCTGACAATATACCGGTAGCTGGACCGAGCACTGCACCCCTTCAACGCCATGGGCTTGGGCATGGGCTCGGCGGGCCTCGACCCATTCGTACCGATCGGGGTGGCAAAGGACATGAAGATAATATATACAAATTTGACATCATTTGAAAGGTCATTTCATTAGCTAAAAAATTGTATGCACAAAGTTTATCAACAAAAATATGTCTTCACACAGAAAATCAAGATTGAAAAAAGTGAACACTGCACTTTGCTTCTTGTGTGAAAAAATGCGGTACACAGCAGTGTCACCCCTATAAACAATGTGGTATTGAAAGGGTTAAACGAGAAGGGGTTTGCCCAGGTGTTTCTGGCAGTGGCTGCTGAATGCACCCAGCACCTTGTAAAACCTTACAAGGTGCTATATAAATGGGTGTCCTAATTAAAAAAACTTAGCTGTCTTAAAAAAACATAATAAGCACTTTGAAAGGCCTTAGATAAAGCGCTATATAAAAACATTCATTAAGGGTACACAGGGATTCATATCACAAAGAACTAAGATTCCTCTTAAGATGAGTTGTCAGTATTACCATAATGATTTGTATTGTAACATCACACTTTGCTAATAGCAACTATGCTTGGTTTTCAGTTAAGATCAATCTTAGCTCTCTGTGAAATTGGCCCCAGGTTTTGCCAATGTGAAGCCTGCCATAAAAAAGCTTCCCCAACCATGTTCTGAGAAATTCAAATTTCATTAAGATTTGAACTTTGCATGGTGGAAGTATAACTAAGTGAGGCTTGCGGTAACACCATGTGAAAATCTCTTTTGAGTAGTGTTGGTTCTGAAAAGAACCGGTGGTTATGAGACGCCCATCAGGAGTAGATAAAGTGCTATATTATAAGAACTGCGTATTATTATTATTATTAATAACAAACTAACCTTCACAACAGATAGTGTAGCGGTTGAGTTATGAGCTAGCGTCTGGACAACCATGAGTGGTGGCAGGAGATTATGCCGATCAATCTGACAAAGAGCCTCAATGATATACTGCTTACAATTCTCCTCTTTACGGGCAAAGTAGGAGAGAGTCTGCACCCAGAGATTTGGATCCTGAGTCCTGGGAAAGAAGAAATCATCACATCTTAGGATTGTTCTTGGTTAAGAGTTGTTTACTCATGAACAGAATGATCTGCTGAGGTCCACTTAGGGGTCTTGTCAAAATTAATCCAGGACAGGTAGTCGAACCACAGAACCGAAAAACAAGAAAACCAAAGAGCCACAGAACTAGAGAACCGAAGAATCAGAAAGCAAAAGAACCGAAAAACAAGAAAACCAAAGATCTAAGGAACTGAAGAGCCAGAGACCCAGAGAAAATTGTCATGTTTGTTACTTACCCATATCGCTTGCAGCAATCGATGACTTGATCATTCTCATTGTTCTCCATGTGATAATGCAGAATTTGCTGGTAACTGTCAAAGACAACAAATACATCTCTGTTTGTCTACTAACACTAGACACAAAAATGGTGTTGTTGACAATTTTCTAAAACACCTAACATCATCAGAAAAATGTGAAAGAGAACAAAGAAAAACAACCCCAAACCAAAATAAAATCAACCCCCAAAAAGATGAGAAAACCACACGCATGAAACTTCTTCAGGAATCAAGAGAATCAAGGAAAAAACAGGCTTCCCCCCATGTTGAATGACTTTCGAAAACTGTTTGTTCTTGTCTATTTTGCTTCTAGGATTGCCGATTCAAATAAAAGAAAAATAAATACAACTTAATTTTTCACAAACTTATTTTCTACAATACACTCATCAGACAGATAAAAGTATATTTATTCCTATTCAAATTTAAAAAACAAATTGAAATGAACTTACAGTTTTGACTTCTCATAGAGGAATAAAATTCCTTTCTTGAAATTGTGCAGTTGGCACAAAACTAGGGCTTGGTCGATGTCATAATGAGCCTGGAAATAAACAAACAAACAAACCCAAATAAATAGATCAATCCACTTAGCTCCGGCCCTTAATGCTTGACCAATCACAATCGCAAACAGGTGCCCCCAAAAATCAGACAAAATATTATTATTATTATTTTATTCAGCATTAAAATCAAGCATACAGAGGAAATACAAGGTACATAACATCAATACTGATTTAAAAAGCTGATTATTTCCATCGGGGTCCTTACAAAACACGAGACAAACAATTAAATACAACACTTAAAATTGCACAGGAAAATAGTAAACAAAGGCAGACATAAATGTACAAAACTGATTACAAGTTAGATTGAGATGAGAGATGTTGTTTGACTGCTCTTTTGAACTGATAAGAATTTTTAGAACACTTGATGTTATTAGGAAGTAAGTTCCATTGATGAATACCAGTATAAACAAATGCCTTGCATTCTGTCCCTTTAAATACCGTTCTGCTTCATTGCTCTTAACATTTACCATGACAGAACCAGCAGGACCAGTGGGCTTGTCATTTCACTAGTCTGTCATCAGCTTTGTCACTAGTCTATGAAATTATTTCAAATGAAATAGAGATGATATTCCACACTGAACAAGCCAGTCGGACCACAAAAGTTCGACTGGTCCTCGGGTGTTTTAACTGGTATTTGGCCAGCAGATCACTGTTAAGGGAGACTGCTGCTTTAAGGTGATCCCCAATGCCGCTTCCCAGGTTGTACCGTAAAGTGGGCGTGATCCATGGCTGTACAGCAGTTACAGGTTAAACAGCTTCTGACTGGCACCCCCAAACAAGGATACTGACTAAATAGGAACACTACTCAATGTTTTCCTTGATATTACCAATCCTTAGGCCTTAGGCTTGGGCTCTGGCATCAATTTTGGAGCTGTGTTCATATTGCATGATGATTCCGAACATCAAACAGAGCCCAACTCCAGGTTTGGGAAAAGACCCAGATTGTCTCTGAGAAACTTACATCTGATGTTTGTAGGAGGTCCATAGCTCTCCGATTCAGCTCAAGACGATTACGTCTCTCGCCCTCATGGGCCATATCATGAAGGTATAACTCTAGTAATGTGTTGTAAATCAGATGGGAGGAGTCTGGTTGAACCTACAAACAAACAAACAAACAAACACGAATAAAGTATGAATAATGGTCAACCTCTTAAATTCAATTGGATTTTTGTTTGTAAGATGGTTACAAATCTAATTTCATCACTACGTGAAATCTCCTTGTTTCGCAAAGATTTATAAGAGCCAAACAATTGCATGAAATGTCAGTTTGGACAAATCATTGCTTTAGGTGTTTGGAAGGATTTGAAGTCAGGATGGAAATTTGGAGGAATCTGAGATAAATTCAGAGGAAGTTGAAGTTGTCGGGGTCGGCATACCTTAATCATGTGCTCCAAGAACTCCATTAATTGGCGTGAGTTGTTGACAAAGATATGGATGAATTCTTCTGCATTGGCTTTGCGCACGGTTGGTATGACGTCTCCAGTCAGCATGCTAGAATCAATCAACGGCTCTGAAAGAAACGAGTACTCAAAGCTTGTCATCTTATCTTCATCAGCGTGTAGACACTCAGAAAGTATTAGGCCGTGTCCGAAACAACGACTTCGGCTACAGCTACAGCTAGATCAGCGCGTCCGCCAGTGGCGAAGAATAGGCAGACGCGCGCGATCTAGCCGTAGCTGTAGCCGAAGTCGCCGTTTCGGCCACGGCCTTACTGTGGTTAAAACCCTGCGTGACACCATCGGAATCTACGCTCACACCATCGCACTGTTTCAAACAGTATTTTTTATAACAGCTAGTACTATTCTTGAGTCTCAACATGATTCCTTTCAAATGGTCTAAATCACAAGAACCCAATTTCATGGCTGTGCTTACCGCGAAACTCTGCGCTTATAAGTTATATCCCATACAGTTATGTACTTTACAGGGCCCAGTAAGCGCGGAATTCCACAGTAAGCAGAGCCATGAAGATGCACCCAGATAAGAGCCTTTACATTCACTAGGCAGTGAATATTATTTACACACTACCAAAAAAAACCCAAAACATATAAACAAATAAAATAAAATAGTAAACACATTGCAGCTACAGCTTGAATTCCATCTGGAATGCACGATTGGTTTCAGCTTTTTACATTGTTACAATTCCTGTGGGAATTCCTAGAGGGGTGGTCATGATGGATGTTTTTTTAAATCAAAGAATCAATCCAGGGTATTCCTAGGGTACCTCGTCATCTTTCTTGCTCTTTGTCTTAAATAGGAAATGTGGAATTTTAAAGATTTATAAAGACAATTTTTAAACATTGTTTACTCTTGAACATTTCAAAACAGTACGATGGCATCATTCAGGACTTGAATAGATGTAAAAATTAGCATCTGGAATAAAGAATAATTTGTGTGGTTGTACAATCCAACAATGAGTGGCAAACACTCAGTGCTCTCCTGAGTCATACAGATATAAATCCACAGGCATCCTACATAGTGGGATTCGAACCCCCGACCCCACAACACCAACACCCATAAAGTTTAAGAAACAAGCCAAGACTTTTGTAAAACCAGTATAAAGTAAAGCCCCGAACAAAGATATTGATAACATAGGGTGACTGCCAACATAGGGCTAGATAGCTTGGTTGGTAGAGCACTGGCATGTTGATTCGAAGGTCGTTGGTTCAAATCCCGCTCTAGTCAATTTTTCTTTGTTTAACCCCAAATCATAAAGTAAACAAGATGCACATAATGCAAAAGTCTTTACTAACACTGCACATGCGTAACACAAACATGCTGTTCATAAAAACTTGAACCAAAACGTGATCTTAGAGCTTGAGTTTTGGAGGGATGCATTCAGTTCATGCAAGCGTTGATTCAAATCTGCATTTGACTGCAAACTAACACAGCTCATGCATACTTCTTCACACTTCTAAAGTTATATCTGTTTTAATAAATTTTGAATTTAATGCTGACCTTGACAGACTTAAGAAAGTGAAAATAGTATTAAAATGTCGAAGTTGTTTGAATTCAAGTTTGAATTCTGCGTTTGTATTTTTGTTTCACTTAATTCCATCCAGTGTAAATCATGTACAATGTATTCATAGTAAAATCAAAAGGCATAAAAAGGGCATGCTAAATTATACCCAGCATACTACAATGCATGCAGCCTTCAAAATCAACAATATATACCCTCTACATCACCCCAACCCCACCCCAACCCCAACCCCCAAAAGGGGGTCTGTCAGACTTGATTTTCCAGCTAGCTCTATCTATCTAGTGTCTATTACAACTGGGCAGTAAACATTATTTGCAAACTACCACAAAAAATAACATCTAAACAAAAAAACAAAAAAGATAGCACACTGCATCTACAGCTCAAAGACACTCAATTCAAAAACCACCCTTTGGGTGCACGTAAAATCACATGCGAGTTTTGACTTTTACCGCCATCAACTCCAACTTGCAGGAAATTTGCAACTAGGGGAAAAAATGACGAAATGTTACTCCGACTGTACATCTCAAATGCTGCTTTTTCTTTCTTTTCATACAGAAACACAACAAGAAATATTATTAAGCACTCTGCCGATTATTCTAAAATATTTCCATTGTTGCCGCGAGAATAATTGATGAACCATTAGGGTGAGCTGATTTTATAAACAGACCAGAAAATTGCTAGCATGTTTTGCCTCCCTTATGATACGAGTTATAGAACAGAATTAATGCTTTGGGGGCGTTAAACAAGCAGAATAAATCTGCTTAGATCCATAAGCAGAAGAAATCTGCTAACATCCATAAGCAGAAGAAATCTGCTTACACACATAACTGAACAAATCTGCTTACATAAGCAGGACAGATCTGCTTAGATCCAGAAGCAGGACAAATCTGATTATAGACTGAACAAATCTGCTTACATAAGCAGGACAGATCTGCTTAGATCTATAAGCAGAACAAATCTGCTTAGTGATTACATCCATAAACTGAACAAATCTACTTAGATCCAGAAGCAGAACAAATCTGCTTTATACAAGCTTTAATGGAATCGAACTCTGACCTAACACTTACTGTCACTAGGTTTGTAGTCTGTTTACATAAGTAGGACCGATCTGCTTAGATCAAGAAGCAGAACAAATCTGCTTTATACAAGCTTTAATGGAATCGAACTCTGACCTAACACTTACTGTCACTAGGTTTGTAGTCTGTTTACATAAGTGGGACCGATCTGCTTAGATCCAGAAGCAGAACAAATCTGCTTTATACAAGCTTTAATGGAATCGAACTCTGACCTAACACTTACTGTCACTAGTTTTGTAGTCTGTTTACATAAGTAGGACCGATCTGCTTAGATCAAGAAGCAGAACAAATCTGCTTTATACAAGCTTTAATGGAATCGAACTCTGACCTAACACTTACTGTCACTAGGTTTGTAGTCTGTACACAGGATCTTCAGGAGGTCGGTAGTATCTTTAGGGACTTCACTCATTAATGTCTTCCCATACTTCTTCATATTGTCCATCGCCTGACAAGAATCAAAAGGATAAAGTAAGATATTCAGATATTCAGATATTCAGATATTCAAATAACATCCAGGGTGAATATAAGGGATTCAAACTGCCTGTAGCTACCGGGCAAGCTCGGTGGTTTAGTGGTAGGACATCTGCTCTAGAATGGCAAAGGTCCTGGGTTTGAATCCCACCTGAGTAATATGCCTGTGTTTTGTTGTTGCTGCAAGAATTGGGAAAGTACTGAGTTTTTTTAACCGTTCGGTTGTTTTAATCTTACCTAAATGCAGATATAAAATAAAATTAACCTGTAAAAATTTAATTTCAAAAGGTGGTAGCATTTTTGAGATATCGCCAAAAATCCGGAGCAGTCAGTCCACACAGGAAGAATAATCCGTGAATGGAATACACAATCTGAGAAACGTTGCATGCAGAAACGTTTCTCAGATTGAAATGTTTTTGAATCGCTTTCTCTAAAACCACATTCCTTTGAAGGGAAATGTTTCTCAAACCGTTATACATTATCAACAGCTGCAGTGCTTCTTACCAAGTAAGTTTTTATGGTCATTAATTTTGGAGTAATTACCAAAGGTATACCCTCCCTTTAGCGTTGGGTAAAAAGTGTTGGCTATGAATTAATTAAATAAATTAATTAACATTGAGTAATAAGTGCTTCTCTAATGTGACGACGCATGATTATTATAACTACATGATTATATATATTCTTTGTGAAGAGGTCAGACCTAGTACAAGCTTCGACTTCTTGTCTGACCTCCCCACACTATTATTAAAGTCTGTTAAAACCTTTCCCATGTATATTAAGGTTTGCCAGTAACTTTTTTAGTGACTGGCCAGCAGGACCAGTTAGCTTGGCATTTCACCAGTCCGTCAGCTTTCTCACTGGTCCTTAATTCAAATGATATAGGAATGCTTTTCAACACTGAACTAGCCAGCCGGACCACCTGGAGAGACTTTTGACTGGTCCTCGGGTGTTTTAACTGGCATTTGGCTAGTGGACCACTGTTAAGGGAGAATGGAAATGGAACTTGAACCTAAACCTGAAA
This sequence comes from Pisaster brevispinus, assembly GCA_023634235.1. Lineage (NCBI taxonomy): Eukaryota > Metazoa > Echinodermata > Asteroidea > Forcipulatida > Asteriidae > Pisaster > Pisaster brevispinus. The sequence goes on from JAMKCF010000037.1 coordinate 116,075, forward strand.
CACAAATAATATCACTGAATGATTTTTAGATTCAGTTCATACCAACTCCAGTCTCAATTGGTTGTGTGCCCGGAAGAAGGATGTACCATGCAATAATTGTGTTTCAAGAAAACCGAGGGTTGAAGTTTGATCGATTTCTGCCATTTATAAGTCATCATAGGAAGGTAAAATTTTGCATGAGTATGGGAAAACATCTCTTTGGGGTAATTTTGGCACCCAAAATTTAACATTAATGCCATATTTGTTAATGTCATGAGTCATTTTATTGGTTATGGCCTTTTATTAGTTTTGGTTTTTACCCTACACCGATGTGTGTTAGCACTGTATACTCAGTACTTTCCCGAGTTCTGTGAAAAAAATCACAGGCATATTACTCGGGTGGGATTCGAACCCATGACCTTTGCAATTCTAGAGCAGTGTCTTACCGACTAGACCACTGGTCGTGGGTTCGAATCCCACCCGAGTAATATGCCTGTGATTTTTTTTTTTTCACAGAACTCGGGAAAGTACTGAGTATACAGTGCTAACACACATCGGTGTAGGGTAAAAACCAAAATTAATATTCTTTATCCCCGATGCAAAATTAACATCTATTATGGCCTGTTGTTACTATAAAAAAATGTATTTTGAGCTTTATACCCTTCTTAAAGACACACAATGAATTTACCTCAAAGAATTCCAGCTTAGCAATGTATGTGAGAGACTTCTGGTAGTTCTTGATGTCTTCAAGTTGTATCTTGAGGTACCAGTCGTGTTGACCGTGTTTCTCAGCTAGGAATAAGGCATGTTTGTAGTAACCAGCTTGACGGCAGACCTTGATGGCTGTCTCTACGTCAAAATCCACCTCCTTATCTTTCGTCTGTTTGCAACACAAAAGAGCAAAATGATAACCCATGATTATTGTAATACAGATCAATAGAGCTTGAAATTAACACTGGACCGCAGGCCCAAGACCAGCAATTTGAGCTTCCGGCTAGTAAACTCATGAGTGGACAAGCCCGGTGGTCTTGTGTTTTTCAATTGAATAAGAATAGGCTACCTTGTTGTGTAATAATCTTGTGAAACAATGTTGACTATGAATCTGATATCTTTCAGATCGCTTGAGTATCAACGTACAACAAGAGATCTTCTCTTAGTGCTTGTTCAACTCATTTGATTCTGGTCTTGTAAAATAAATTCTGGCCTGGTAAAAATTTTGAACTACAAGCCCTGCAGTCTTGAGAATTTCTCTCCCGAAATTCGAGCCCTGATCAATTGATTGATTAATCGATTGATTATTACTAATATTAATTTCTGGTGATGGAACCCAAGATGCCTCAAAAGTGAACTTTATCACTGTGACTGAGGAAACCTGTTGACAAGGATGTTTGCAACAAACCAGAAACACTGAGGTAAACCCCCTACTTTTGCACAATAAGGGTTCTACCTATCCTACTAGACTGGACCTACGGCTTTACGCCCCATCTGAAGGACAAAGTTATTATGGTACAGCATCTTGCTCATAAGGATACAAGAACTGTGATCAGCCAGGCTGGGTGTCGATCCAACACTCTGTGAACGACAGAACTTCAACTTGGTGCACTTTACCACTTGGCCATGACCGATTAACTGATTGATTAGGCAGCAGCCTGGTCAAGAGATTGGACTGAGTGCAGGTCTTGCAATCCAGTGGTTATGGGTTTGAATCCACACACAGCAGACTGCTTTATTCACAGTACATAACTAATATCACTCCCAACTAACGCTAAAATCAGAAGCTACGTACCAGGATCTGACAAATGTGTAAAATTTCACTAACATATGCGCGAGGACATGTCCAAGTTTTTGTTTACTCGCATGTACTGACTATACTACTAGTGCAGTTTGGTGCCTTCGATGATGCGGTGATTGCGTAAGTGGTGGAATGTTTGTCTGACAGCTAGGTGTTTTGAGCAAAAGTGACGTAATTAGTGGGAAGTGCTAATGACCACGGTTCATTTATACATTTTTATTGCGCTTTAAAGGCAAAGAAGGTTCAACCAACATAATTGTATCAATTATTTGAGGGGCTGATTTTGGCATTTGATAATCAACAATTGGTCATGACGTCGATGTTATTAACTAACTGACTGATCAATGCATTTGTAATTGATTGATTGATTGATTGATTGATGGTTGATTGATTGATTGACTGAAAGACTGATTGATTGATTGATTGATTGATTGACTGACTCACCATGATAAACTCATCCAGTTTACTATTATCTTTGAGCTTGGTATAGCAGTTGAGTAGTAGCGTTGTGTGATCCTCATTGGCTAGTGATTGCTTATGCAGAGCTTGTAGGTAAGCTGTCAAGTTATGAATTCTCTGAGCGTCCAAGAACTGCCAAGAAGAAAAACAAAACACGTGAACATGTTTGGTCCTAATCAGGATGAGTCTGCGATCATCCAGGATCATAAGGAAGCATCTCAAAGGTCAGAACGGTAGGAACGTTCTACAAATGTTCTACCTCTGTCGGAAAAGTTTTCCAGCGTGTGCTCGTGGATCGTTTTGTTGCACCGATGAAACATTCCATTGGAACGTTCAAAACACTAATGCATGTAACATGTATTTACTCTTGTGGAATTGCTCTGGTACTTCAGTCCAGCAGAACATCTCGAGGTCCTATGGACTGCGGGTGAGTGCCCAAGGGAACTTTTTTTTTTGCACCTAGAAAGTACCCGACTTTTGAAACACTCCGTAACTTACAACAGACCTTACACAATGACATCATCCTATAACATACCCTGTGACACAAAGTGGTACACCAAGTGACACCGTTACATACCTTATGACACACCCTGTGACACACCCTGTGACACACCAATGATTCACACTGTGGTGACAAACCCACCAATACACCCTATAACACACCCTATGACAGACCAGAGATGGTAACTAACTCACCTTCCTAATCACATAGGATGGTTCCAGATGCCCAATGGTGCGTATATATTGTGATATAGCCCCATCATGATCTCCCTTACTGTAGAGATGGTCTCCATACTGAGTGAAGATGTCAATAAGTCCATCATAATCGTAATGCTGACTCTTGGCAAGACTGTGGAATGACAAGTCAAATAATACTTTGGTTGTGTCGGTTGTGTCCAAACTGACAGCTACGGCTAGATTGCAGCGTCATCATGAGTTGATGTACAGCACGTCCTTAGCAATAGTCATAGCTGTAGCTGTAGCCACCGATTCAGATACAGCGGAAGGTTGTGTCGGAATTAGTGGCTACAGCTGCTTGTGCGGCTTGATTGTTATGTGGACAAACATGTTAAAGCAAAGGATGCCCATAGTAACAGCCTTAGTAACAGCCGCAGCCGTAGCCAAAGCTGCCAATTTGAACACAGCAATAAAGAGATAAAATTCTAAGTTTCAATACACTTATACAAATTTGATCAAATTATTTTTCTGGTGAAAACAACAAAAAGGGGTTGATTTTGTATTGCTTTGTGCTTTGATTGCAGCAATGGAAACAAATGGTAGGGATGTTCTAGTTGGATTGGAGAAGTATTTTAGCGCATGTTTATGGGCCGCCAAAATGTCCCATTGGAACTTCAAATACTTACAGACATATTTACTCATGCCGGATCGTTGCCAATATACGGCACAATATCGCAGTATGCTCTAGCAGTCCATTGTATTGATAGCGTATGCCTACAAGAGACTGTTATTTCTCCCCTGGAAAGTGCCTAAATATTGAAACACTTCCTAAGCAATAGTGATTTTTATAAATTTTGAGAAATACTTCAGACAAAAATATTTCTCTGAGTGGAGGATTGGTACTGGTATGAACTTCAGAATCAGTGAGCTTTCAGATGGAAATATTTCTCTGGAGGATTGGTACTGGTATGAACTTTAGAATCAGCGAGCTTTCAGATGGAAATATTTCTCTGGAGGATTGGTACTGGTATGAACTTTAGAATCAGTGAGCTTTCAGATGGAAATATTTCTCTGGAGGATTGGCACTGGTATGAACTTTAGAATCAGTGAGCTTTCAGATGGAAATATTTCTCTGGAGGATTGGTACTGGTATGAACTTTAGAATCAGTGAGCTTTCAGATGAAAATATTTCTCTGGAGGATTGGTACTGGTATGAACTTTAGAATCAGCGAGCTTTCAGATGGAAATATTTCTCTGGAGGATTGGCACTGGTATGAACTTTAGAATCAGTGAGCTTTCAGATGGAAATATTTCTCTGGAGGATTGGTACTGGTATGAACTTTAGAATCAGTGAGCTTTCAGATGGAAATATTTCTCTGGAGGATTGGTACTGGTATGAACTTTAGAATCAGTGAGCTTTCAGATGAAAATATTTCTCTGGAGGATTGGTACTGGTATGAACTTTAGAATCAGTGAGCTTTCAGAAGGAAATATTTCTCTGGAGGATTGGTACTGGTATGAACTTTAGAATCAGTGAGCTATCAGATTTGAACTTCTGATTTATTGCTTAAATTTACTAATCCTGTGTTTTATTTTGAAGTTACTCACTTGATCGCCAGACTGTAGAGGTTCTTCTTGAAGAGAATCTCCAGTTTGGTTTGCGTGTCCTTCTCTTGAAGCTGATAGAGCTGGAATAAACCAAGGGCTTCAATTAAATTCATTTCAACAAACATTTATTACAGAAAATAACAAAATACAATTACAGTCAAGCCAAAACTAAATCAGCAGCAAATGGAAAGAGAGAAAAAACCATCTACTCCCATGTAATACCTTTCTGTCTCCACCAAGTACGTAGATTGATCCCCACTCCTGGACCACGTCCAAGACTTCTGGTACCGGGGCAAGATAAGCTGCAAGAGAAAGAAAACAAGAAAAATTTCAAGTATTTGGGATCACAAAATCTTCCCCTTTATACACATGTTATACAAAATAGCATAAAATAGGCTAAAATTTGCTTTAACATTGATTTAATACTTTGGGTTTGAACAAAGAAAAATTGACTGGAGCAGGACTTGAACCAACGACCTCCGGATTAACGTACCGGCGCTCTACCAACTGAGCTATCCAGCCCTATGTTGGCGGTCTCCCTATTAGTCAATATCTTTGTTCGGGGTGCCAGTCAGAAGCCATTCAACCGTAAGCTGCCGTGTAGCCAGGGATCACACCCAAGTTTACGATACAACCTGGGAAGCGGCAGCCAAGGGATCACCTACATATACTATTTATTTATTACAATCATTAAATGTAAGGAAGAAAGCCCTTGTGGTGTACTAAGGTACATGATGGGGACTGGACTTAACCTAGCTTGTCAGGCCTCTGGTTATGGAGGAATTAAAATCTCAGTCCAAATTGAAAGGCAAGAAAATAATAATATTTGGGTTTTGAGTTTTGAGTAGACCAATCCATTAACAAGACTTTGCAAGATGCTCAGGTGGTAAATGTACTTAATTCTTTTTGTTAACTTTTGTTGTCCTTTGTTTGTATTTTTAATTACTGTTTTTAATAAACCAGTGAAATGTTTTTAATAAACAAATAAATCAAAACTTCAGTATAACAAAGAAACATAGTGAAAAAAAAAGGGAAAAAAAGTGAAAATTATTTTACATGAGGTTTCTTGAGAGTTTAAGACTGCATGGTTTGTGAGGTTTTGATGCGTAAAGTTACCTTTGATAAAACTGTGATTCAACCAAATGTTTAATTACCACTCACCAATAAATTTATTCTGGATATCGTAGACTGTGACTGTATCCATCACAAGCTGCTGCCCGGCTCTGATTGGTTAAACAGGAAATCAAACTCAGTTATGGACACTTTTTGACACTTTTTGTTTTATCTGATCATCTGCTGAAGACCATCAAAGCATACTGATCGAAACATCAAGGAATTTTACTACTGGCTCTAGTCAGAGCCTTTAAAATCCTTCAGAGATTATCACTTTAGGGATACCAGGGCTCAAATTTTTCACTGGAATGCAGGTTTGAGGCCAGTAATTTTAGCCCTGGGCTAGTAAACTCATGACTGGACAAGTCCGGCAATCTTGTGTATTTCAATTGAATAATAATACTTCACTTTATAACATTCAATGATGTTCAAATGTTGACCGAGTATGATAAATATCTTTCAATTCTGATTGGGTATCAAAATACACACATGTATACTAACCCATAAGACAAATGAGATTTAAATCTTCTCTTTATAGTGCTTGTTTAAATACAAACAATTCACATGTTAAATTTTGTAGAAAATTCTTTCTCAGTCATTTAGATTCTGGTCTTGTAAAACCAATTCTGGTCCAATAAACATTTTGAGCTACAGGCCCTGCAGTCTTGTGGAATTTTACCCCAAATTCGAGCCCTAGATACTTATTTTTTGCAGCTGTACATCGCTTGAGAATGTTCCTCTTGCCAATACCTGCATTTCTGCATGAATGCTATAAAAGCCAAGCACCCAGATTTCAGACAAACTTGTCAAATTTCACTAACCAATATTCTAACATATCAAAGTTTTATGTTTACTTGTGTGTACTGACTATAGTATTCGTGCAATTTGGCGCGTCAATGATGCGGTGATTGCTTAAGTAGTGGAATGTTTGTCTGATAGCCGCGTACTTTTAGCAAAAGTAACGTTACTAGTGCGGAGTGCTATTTGGGGGGTGGGGCTAGGGGCTGGTACTTACGAGCCCAGATTTCTGGAGAGCATTTTGCTGTCTTTTGTAACGACGACGAGATAGCCTCGATACCAATGCAGCAGAGTCTTCTTCCCTTCAAATGCTAAGCATGGACCTCTGCCATCAGGCTGGTAGAAATACACCGCCTGGTAGCATCATGGAATAAAAGCAGACTGTTTAAAAAGGCGCATCATGAAATAAAAATCAGTCTGTTTAAAGACGGGCTCCAATGTCCAATTCAGTTATGTGATGCACTCACTTTCAACAACATAGAGTACTTAAGAAAGTGGAAACAATAACTACAAGTAACTAATGGACATCTGAATCTGAATCTGAATTATATAGTGGGCAAAGCATCCTAATGGGAACATCACACCAACTTTTGTAAAGAAGACAATGAAGAAATTTCAGTTTTAGACGTGGGAGGAAAACCCCTATAGGGAAAACCCAGGCAGTCAGATACTAGATAGGGACTGAAAACCCAATCCACATGCAAGGCTCCAGTCTGGGTATCAAACCAGGGTCCACAGAGGTCAAAGGCAGGGACAGAAACCACTGAGCCAACCTGACTGCCACTAAGCCAACCTGACTGCCACTGAGCCAACCTGACTGCCACTGAGCCAACCTGACTGCCACTGAGCCAACCTGACTGCCACTGAGCCAACCTGATTGCCACTGAGCCAACACTTTCTTATTTTGATAGCTGCAATCCAAACAAATTTGAACGCCACAAAATCACTTTTTCATTGTTTTATCTGAAACATGAATCGCCAATGTGATGAAACTTTCACAAGTTGTTTGTTTGGCATGTTCACGGAAAAATAGGACAGGAATTAGTTTACTTTCGCCCTAAAACCATGATTTACTTTCCCTTTAATGTGGGAGGGGGTTGTAAGGGAGAGGGGATGGGGTTACCCTTATTGGTCAAATACTTACATCTTCTCGCCCAATGACAAACTGATTATCCTGTGTGGTGTCACTCATCACAGCACAGCGATTGGGGCATCCATGAAGATCAAGCACTTCCTATCAAGGTATGTAAGAAAATTACCACATAAACCTCCATCATCTGTGTCTTGTTCCCTGTATGCCGCATCAATAATGTATACAAAATTTCATTGTATCTTTAAGGGGTCAGGCTATTTTCTCTCCCAGTCTCGGTTTGGTTAGGCTGTGTCCAAATTGGCGGCTACGGCTACGGCTAGATTTCCGTCATCCTGCGCTGAAGTATAGTACGCCCTTACCAACACCCTTAGCAACAGTCATAGCCAAAGCTGTAGCCGAAGCTGCAGCTGCCAAGTTGGATACGGCTGTATATTGATTTAAATAAAATAACAAAATGGCTACCTGTATTAAGACAAGGCCCTAATTTCAAAAGGCCTGTAAGAAGAGGTTTCCCCGCTTACAGAATGACCCTCAGCACTGTTTCTGTTTCAAAACTCTGCCAATTGTAAGCAAAGCAAGAGGCACGCAGCAATGTCCAAGCATTAGGAATGCTCACACATGCTGGCAAATCTTCTTGGCGGTTTATGAAATACACTTTTGCTTTTGCACACTTTTCTTTTCAATAAAACATTTCAATCCTTTTTTCATGAAGATTATTTGTACTACTTGAATTGGTTAGCACATTTGATCTATCACTAAAATAGGTAATTTAATAGCATTTGCATTAATTGATAAATTATTGTTTTTTAGCAGTGAAGGCTGCCCATATTTTTGCCAATAAAGGTTGTCAAAACTTGCAGTGTGATATGGGTAAAAAAGTTTTTCACCTTAATATGCTTAAAGATAAGGTATGAAAAATATTGAAGAGAAAGCACCCTCTAGTGGTGAGCTTTAGTTACTCACTCGATGAGAATCTTTTCCACTCAGACTAAAGGAGCTGACACTGGTCTCCGTGGCAACAAAGAGCACATTGCTCCTCTGTGAGTGTCGGAATGCTAAGCCGGTGATGGGAGTCTTGTCTTGGAAAATGGTTTTAAATTTATTGTGTCTATAAAATAGAAAAAGCACGGGACAAATAGCATACAGTTAATCAATATTTATGAGTGCAATGGTGAGAATAAGTTCATGAGTTGAGAGATGGAATGTTCCATTCAACTCGGCAATTCCATCCAGCTCGGCAAACATTTCATTTCTCAATATTCGTTGTTTGTTTTATATAATAACGTCAAAGTAGCTCTTTGTCATTTAATTGGAGGATAACATTTAAAAATTAAACAAAATGTACCAGATTGTATTCTGGTGTTCTGTACTGCTGCCATTTAATGCCTGATGTTGTCTAGTGTGTTTTAGTAACAAATGGATGGGATGAAAACACACAGTGCACTGTTTGGTTCCATTCACTGCAGTGAACAGAATTAAATTGAACGGTTTATGATGTACCCCACGTAAGAATTTGATTAATGAATGGCACATGACCTACAATCCTCCAATCAAATGACAAGGATCTACTTGGGCGTTACCTGAATTGTTACCAGCCAAAATACCATGCCATATGTATTGTTTATGACTGGTTCTCAACTTATATTTCCATAGTAAGAATAATATTGATAATCCAGGTTACACGGTGCATCAAGGTATTGCTTTGATAGTCAGAAAAAAAGAAAAAAGCCCAAAACAAGAACAAGACTAAATATCTGTATGAATTAAGTGAGCAAGTAGGGCTTGAGAGAAAGTTTAAACATATGTATTGAGGTGGACTAACAGATCTGATTGTGTAATGCAGTTCCAGATTTTTGGACCTGCTACAGAGAGAGAGCTTTATCTCCTGCTTTCTATGCAGTGCAGGGAATACGTAGGTTTCTCTGGGAGCATAAGTTTCTTTGTGTCGGTATTGTGAGATCCCGTCAGATCTTTTCTAAACCAAACTTTTTGTATCGCATTACTTTCCCACTCAACATGCTCAAGCAGCCTCTAGTTAACAGACCACTTTTTCTCTACTGACCTGTCCCTTGTCACATCTCCCCTGACCAGGGTGACACTACCGTCTTGGAATCCAATGGCCATCATAGTCAGTGTTTCACTGACGGCTAACGCTGACACATTAGACGGTTGGTTACTCCCTGGTAGCGCCCTCGTGATGCGTGAACATGTCGGATTGCGCATCTTGTCTTGTTTATCCAGATTCCATACCTTGATGATGGGATTGATGCCTGCCTCATCTTGCTGCTCATAAAAATGACAGAAATAAAAAATAAAAAATTCCAATAAATGCAAAACAAACACTGCATCTTAAGATGAAGATCTGAAATTCACTGTGCCTTGCTCTTAAGCTTTATGTCAAGTAGCCAAATGGGCTAGTCAATTGTGGGTTTTACATGTACTTGCTCCCAGGAAGTTATAGTAATAATGATAATAATAATAGCCCAGATTTTAAAAGTTGTCATAAATGTATCTTTTTGATGTTTCAATGATAGCAACCACAACCAGTTTAATGGTCAAATGAAGTTAGTTTCACACACTCCGAAATCTATCAACACATTAAAACAAGTTATTATTCACATCTAAAAAGAAAGAAATATAAGAACTTTAAAGAAGTTGGTTGCACAGTTGTTAGTAGCCCACAGGGCAAGTTGATAAGTGGTGTTTACTAGCATGTAGCAGTTTTGACTAGACACTGTATGCCGGGCTAGTGTTAACGGCAGTTAGCGGTGAGCACTGTGTTCAAATCCTTCAGCTGACCTGTAAGACCCTACATAGGCTTCCTCCAAACTACATCTCTGAGCTTCTGAAGGACTGTATAGCCGTAATCAAGTTGGTGGCTGCAGCTATGGCTACGAGTGTTGCTAAGGTCAGTTGCCAAGGACGTCCTATACTTCAATGCATGATGACACAGCGATCTAGCCATAGCCGTAGCTGTAGTTGCCAACTCAGACACGGTCTTCAGCCTTTCGGTCCCTTAGGACTGGTGCCTTATTTCTACTGCAGCCAGGGCCTAATTTTATAGAGCTGCTTAAGCCCACAAAATTTGCTGAGCACATTAAAATTGTGCTTACCAGAATAAGGTTACCAGCCAAACTACCATGTCACGTGTACAATTTGTGACTGGTATCCTGCTCATTTCTGCTTAGCAGGAAATTGTTAAGCATTATTTTCTGCAGCTCTATGAAATTGGGCCCAGATTGTGGAAAGAACTCTCTGTTTCAATCCAATGTACTTACTCCGATAGATACCAAGATGTTATGCTGTTTGAGTTGATATAACAGAGTCACACGAAGCTCATAAGCTCGGAATCCAGAAATCTCCAAGTTACGGTCCAGAAAGAAAAGATTCCCTTCCGAGTCTCCGAGGGTAACCTGACCACGCCCACTGGCACATGCTGTGATGTCAATGTCCTATTGAAAGAAATCAAATAGTTATTTGATGATAATAATAACAATGAGCATATTAGAGTCTTATATAACGCATGTATCCACCAATAAGGTGCTCAAGACGCTACTTCTTCAGACAGGCAGGCCCGCGAGAGCGGGGGGTGCTGTGGGTGCTGCAGCACCCCTACCAAAAATGACGGGGGTGCTGGAATATGCTATAGCACCCCTACTTTTCGAACGTTAATGTTCGTTGTAACATAATAACTAATTTTAACTCACCCCTAAAATCCCTGAAAAATGTGTAACACTTTATAACAAATCAATGTTTAATGATAGATAAATAAGGATAGGTAAATGATGGCGCTGTCCCATTCAGTGACGCTCCAACACTGTTGACTTGAGATATACACACAAAACTGTAATTTAATTTTTTTACGAGTTTTATGGGTAGGGTCGACATATGGGTATTATGTTTGTAATTTTGTCAGGTTGACCGGGTTAGTTGACAAATATAAACGGGACCAAAGGAACCGATTGACAGATGTGTCAATAAATGGATTGTTATGAGAGACCGCGAGGATATTTTTTCAGATCCTCTCTTTGTAGCAATAACATGTTTCCATGCCTTCTTGGCAATTATCAGTTGCGTGTTGGTATTATAATCCGTTTGTCTGTAATTCGCTTGGGTTCAGGTAAATGTAGTTAATCCGAATGCGGATATTTAATCCTGAGTTGAGTTTTCAGTATGTGACCTGTTCTTCCAGTAAGGAGATTAGGATGTTTAGTGTTTCGTCCGGGTCTACAAAACCCGAATCATCAGGGGGCGGGGCAAACTGTTTGGGGGTTTGACCCCGGTTTAGTTTTGCTCTGATCAACTTTTCCCTTATGTTTTGATCTTTTCTGTACGCAATGAAAGGGGGATCTGGAAAGAGGACATCTGTTACAATAGAGGAAATATATTTGGAGGGGGACTTTTTATTTACTCATTGTGACTGCAAATTGGAAGTAACAGGATATCCCAGTTGGGATATGTGGTGACAGGGATATGGTGAATCAAATTTTTAAGAAACGAAAATACTGCTGTATACATGTATACTAATATGAATAAGAAAATAATTTAATTGAAACAAATTTTTTAATAGTTTTTCGCTGTATTTTATTTCCACTTATTTAAATCTGTTCTTAATAACTGTTGAACGATTTGTGAGAATTACCTGTGTCTTGTCCGTTTGTTTATGTTATTTATTTATTTATTATTATTTTTGTAGGGTCTTTAAGAAAGCAGGGTGAAAGAAATGAATCTACTAATGTTTGTCGGAACATAGCTGTCGATGCTGTTTTAAAAAAGAACAATTTATGTAGAATATAGGGGGCCTACAGTGCTGTATTTCCTTTGTGTTTGTATTAAATAAAATGCATTGTGGGGTTATTATTTTTTTTAATTGCCGATAATATCTCACCTCCAAAAGGTACATTTAAGTGCCAAATAATGGCTCAGAATGCACGACAGAGCATCTAGGACCCCAAAACTTCCGGGGCCCTTAAGCGGGCCCCGGACCCCACGCCGTAATGGCTTCGCACTCCGCGCTCGCCGATTCTCTGGAAAATCCAGCACCCCTTGGAAAAAATGTGCTCTCGCGGGCCTGCAGACAGGTTTTGAAGCTTGTGAGCTATGAGACCCATTTATGTAGCACCTTATAAGGGTTTACAAGGTGCTGTGCTCTGCCAGAAACACAGGGGCAAACCCCTTTTTAGCGATAAGTGTAACTGGTTTCTTTTACGCGCATCACATACATGACATGGGACACACTGGACCTACAGCAACTGTATTTCTGCTGTCTAAATTCTGATTGTACTTGACTCTTTAATTTAAGGTTGGCATAATAATTACTTATGAAAATCAGATGTAAATTGATAAAGACAGACATCAATTATAAAATGTTGCTCTCACCTTGAGGCTAGTGAAGATGTCTACAGTACCTGGTCGCTTCACCACTTCCTTGTCAAAGAAATTCAATCTCTTCCACTGCGATGTAGCAAAACAAGGATTTACAAGAAAGTACATTTTAGCACGTTTAGTAAAACATTAGCAGAGATTCAGGGTTCGAATATCGGGTAAAAATTCCACAAAACTACAGGGCTCGGAGCACAAGATGTTTATTGGACTAAAGTTGATCAGAATCTAAATGAGACAGACCTGTCTACAAAACAAAGTTTAACAAGTAGCACTAGAGAAGATTCAAATGTTTTGATACTTAACAGAAAAGAAAGACTCATAATCAATATTTGAACATCATTTTGTTTATTTAATATACAGAGTGAGGTATTATTATATTACTCAATTGGAAAACACAAGACTGCCGGACTTGTCCGGTCCTGACTTTGCTGGTCCAATGCTTAAATCTCTGGCCATGGGCCTGAGGTCCAGTGTAAAATTTGACCCTTGATGATGATCCTTACCCTATATGGTCTCCGGTCAAAAGGACCAGAGGGTCGTACGATCATCACAATTATTTCAAAACATAACTTTAGGTTGAAATAGGGCAAATTAGTCTGCTATTTTGTATCCACATATTTTCTAATTCTATTTATAAGAATTTGATTGTAAACTTCTCCTCTTTTTATGACAAAAATAGAATTTCAATTTCATTTTTAATCTTATTTACCATTTACCAAAATAATTAATAAAATAATATGGTTCTGGGGTTAACGTTAATCAGTAGTACTACACTCAGTACTCCTAGAACTATTCGGTTCGTTCCGCTATCGGGAGACGATAGCGGAACGAACCGAATAGTTCTACTTCTACAGGAGTATACACTCAGTCAGTCAGTACATACATCAGGCCTTGATTATTTGTTGGAAACAATCATTGCATGAAAAAGTGGCAGCCACCACTTTTTGGAACAGGTCTAGAATTACACACGGCCTGTGAATCACTGTTTGTGTCTGCCCTAACCATAACCAAGTTACGTTAGTTATATTTTTAGTGTGTAAACTCGTCAATACACTTTTCACTTGTCTGCTTGTCTCTTGAGTCTTGATGGGAAGTCTAGCAAAAATGTAAAATTTTCATAAATGTTTCCCACAAAGTCCCATTGAAACCATCCTTAAAACAAACATAAGTATATTATTTATTGATCTATATCACAAATGCATCTTACCTGCTGTAAAAATGCCATTTTAAGACCATTTCAAATCGCAAAAAGTGATGTACAGACCACACAGTGATCCACCCTACAAAATACAAAATGACCTTTGAACTCTATCTCAAAGCTAGTCTCCATAATCAAAACGGATTCGTGTGTGTTTGTGTGCTCCTTGTAAAGAGGCTAGTCTAAAAGGGTACTTAAGCTTTTAATTAAAAAGTAAAAGCGCTTATTCAATAAAATAAAGTGTTAAACTGTATTGTAAAATATTTAAAATATATATAAAGCTGTATTATTTCCTTCTACGTTATTCATTTTTAATTAATAATAATTAAAAAAATATATATAAAAAAACTGCCTCACGATCTTGCTCAAATAAAATATAAAGAAGATAAAGGGTTTTATTGTTGTTGCCAACGCGAAGATAGCGTCGTGTGTCGACTGCTTTATCGTGAAACGATACTCCTTAAAACTTATCGAAAATGTCGTCCATTTCAAGCATGGCGAGATTTAGGAATCCAACAAAGTCTGCAAGAGGTAACATAGCCGATTTATTGTCACAAATTTCACATCAAACATGTGTAACTTATTGGAAATCAGAGCGTACAAACACGGAACTTTTTAAAACTGTCAATTTTTTAGGCTGGCGAAACTGCCCATCATAAACCACTGGCACTGCAGTAGAGTGCCACTGTTTGCTTTGGGTTATTTACATAGTTGAAATGGGTGGGTCTGGGTCTCAGACTTTTTAATTCTTTCGCACTTTTGTGATTCTTTTTTACCCCACTTATATTTATAATATAATAGGAATGGCCAAACAAAAATAAAGGAAAGACCGGATGGACATGTGTATGTTTGTTTATTTCGTATATCGTGATAATTTTTTAAGACCAAAAATTTGTTGAACAGTACACACTACGGGACGTACTTATTTAATTAGCGTCAACAACAGGCCTATTTCACAACGGAAACAGGTCAACTCGTACCCAGGTCAACTCGTACCCAAGTCAACTCGTACCCAAAATGGGATGTCGGACACTTCGTACCTTTGCCACTTCGTACCCTGGACACTTCGTACCTTCGGGACACTTCGTACCGTAACCAAATTGGTCACTTCGTACCGCGGGCGGGGTACGAAGTGACCATCTGCTGAGTCACTTCGTACCTTCAGCCGAGTCGCTTCGTACCTTCAGTAAAATGTGTAATTCCTAAGTATATAATTTTCGTTGAGATACAAAATAATACCTAATGAATTGTCAGTTTGTTTAATTATTTGAATGTCCTTTTTAATGTGAAATGTGATTACTTTTATTATCTAACTAAAAATATCTTTAAAATATCTTTATTTTGTCCGTATTTTGTATAATTTTTGTTCTTATGTACCATTTTCTCGGCACGCAATGTTTTCTACCCCATACCTTTATTTTGTCCGTATTTTGTAATTTTTGTGTTTGTATGTATCATTATCTCGGCACGCAAATTTGATATGGAATATACTTTCCAGCTTTAGCTTTTTATGAAATTGATGTAAAAGTGTACTGGTTGTTTTTGTATTTAATTTGGTTCATTCTCTCGGCATGTAAATAATTTTATGCTATTGGATACTTTTCAATTTTTTATTTTTTTTACATAATGAATTGTCATTTTGTTTAATTGTGAAATTGTTTTTATTGTGAAATGTGAATACTTTTATTTAAAATACATTTGTTTTGTTCGTATTTTGTAAACTCAATTTTTTTGTTTCGTACGTCTCATTATCTCTGCACGTAAAAATGATATTGAGTATTTTGTTCCAACGGTAGGTAACTTTTTAAAAGATTTTAAAATGTTTCTTTTCACTGATTTTTTTAGAAACTGTTTTTTCTCAAATTGATCTAAGAATACGATGCAGAAATCCTGAAGGTACGAAGTGTCTCGTGAGAAGGTACGAAGTGTCTTGTGAGAAGGTACGAAGTGTCCAAGGTACGAAGTGTCCAAAGTCACTTCGCACCTTGAAAAGGTACGAAGTGTCCAGGGTACGAAGTGGCAAAGGTACGAAGTGTCCTGACACCCCAAAATGTTGTACCCAAGTCAACTCGTACCCAAGTCAACTCGTACCCAGGTTAACTCGTACCCAGGTTAACTCGTACCCAGGTTAACTCGTACCCAAGTGAACTCGTACCCAGGTTAACTCGTACCCAAGTCAACTAGTACCCAAGTCAACTCGTACCGTCTAACGTACGTTGTATGCAGAGGAGAAGTTCCGTGCCGTGCATTTTTCCCGTCTGCATTACGTTCTAAAGTTAGAATAAATATTAAACAGGAGATGTTCCTTGCTGTGAATTTTCCCTGTCTGCATTACGTTCTAAAGTTAGAACAAATATTAAACAGGAGAAGTTCTGTGCCGTGAATTTTCCCTGTCTGCATGACGTTCAAAAGTTAGAATAAATATTAAACAGGAGAAGTTCCTTGCCGTGAAATTTCCCCGTCTGCATGACGTTCTAAAGTTAGAACAAATATTAAACAGGAGAAGTTCCGTGCTATGAATTTTCCCTGTCTGCATGACGTTCAAAAGTTAGAACAAATATTAAACAGGGTAAGTTCATTGCCGTGAATTTTCCCCGTCTGCCCGTCTGCATGACGTTCTAAAGTTAGATTAAATATACGGAATGAAGTTCTACTCACTATTGTGCATATTACGAAATCGTTTTAATTAATGTAATTTTTCCTGCCTGGATTATAAACATCAATAGTATTCATTTCTTTAAATGTTTTGGAACATTGTTTTAGTTTCAGCATGTGGCTGCGAATTCATTTTATTATAACAAACCATTTCCAATAAACAATACACGTATGATTAATAAAACGCAAACAAATTAATTCAAATAAATACTTTAATTTTTACTATTATTCAAACAAAGTTCTTAATTCCTTTTAAAGACATTTTCTTTATTATTTTTTCCTACCACCTACAAAAAAATGTCCTCTGAAAGAAAAACAACCAAATTTATTTAAAAAAACATGTTCTTTTACTTTTTATTCCGAAAAAATACACAAATTAAATATTGCATACAAAAATTAAATATTGCATCAAAAATTATTTCGTTTTAATTCAAACAAACATTTTCTTCTTCACCTTTTTCCTGAAAAAAAAAATATATATATAAAAATTGCAGTCTATTAATTACTTTTTTCCACAAAAAAACCCGGACATTTATTGCGTCATTCTCTTAGTCTTGTTTGTTACCTGCAACATATAATAACAAGAGAACACAATGATTAAAATATAGAATAGATAATTTATACAGATGAACAATATACATTTTATAATTTTGTTACTTGGGTACGAGTTGACTTGGGTAAAAATTTACTTGGGTACGAGCTGACTTGGGTACGAGTTCACCTAGGTACGAGTTCACCTGGGTACGAGTTGACTTGGGTTCGAGTTGACTTGGGTACGAGTTGACTTGGGTACGAGTTCACCCGAGTACGAATTGACTTGGGTGCGAGTTGACTTGGGTACGAGTTGACTTGGGTACGAGATGACCCGAATTCTTCACAACAACTCAAGACAACTCAAGACAACAAGTTTAAAATACCATCAAATACAATGGTTGTATTGTAATCAGAGTGTATCTGGAAACACGTTTAAAACTGACTGGAACCATTGTGCATACATATTTTTCACGGGAAAAAATGTTTTTTTTTAAAAATAGTCAGCTTTCTCCGTCCGTAGAATTGGCCGACGTGATGCTATTGCGCTTGCGCAATGACTTTGGACCGCACCATTATGATATGGGTGGGTTTGTGTTAGGGGTTGGGAACTACCCTTGCGTACAGTGTCGGTAAGGGGGGTTGACGTAGTAAGAAAGCACCAAAGTAGTATGATGAATGAACTCCTTTCCTTATCAAATCATTGAAACAAAGGAATACATGTTAATAAAACTATAATATGAAGAGTTTCTTACATTGACATGAGTGTGTGGGCACCAATCTCGACTTAAAAATTGCACTTACCTGTAGTGTAACAGTGCGGTCCAATATCTAGCATCACGTCGGCCAATTCTACGGACGGAGAAAGTTAACTATTTTTATGAAAAAACGTTTTTTTCCTGTGAAAAATATGTATGCACGATGGTTCCAGTCAGTTTTAAACGTGTTTCCAGATACGCTCTGATTACAACCATTGTATTTGATGGTATTTTAAACTTGTTGTCTTTAGTTGTATTGAGTTGTCGAGTTGTCGTGAAATGGGCCTGTTGACGCTAATTAGTATGACCGCACACTACACACTAACACAGTCAAAAGTACACTCAATTATGTCAATAAACTTATATTAGACAAAAATATGGCTTATTTACTCATAATAACATGTCTGATTATGTTTTTGATCATTTTCATACATATGTAGCTTCTTTTGGTCTTGTTGGTTTATTTCTTACCTCATGTTAAACGAGTGAAAAAGTGGCGGTCAGATTTAGCATTTCCCCCCAAAAATGTTTGGAAACACTGTTTGGAAACACAGTTTTAAGTGTCATTTCCCTATTTATGGAAAATAAAAAGCTGTGATTTATGATTTAAATAATAACATATCACGCCCATTTAATCCTTTAAACAATTTCAAATGTCCTTTGTCTATATCAGGTCCAGGATTTTCTACGACCTTGAAGCGGAGCGGGAGTCTGGGAAGTCTCAATAAACGTAGCTCTGCAAACTTAGCTCCGACATTCAATGCTTCGTAAGGATACAGCTAATGCATTCAATATATTAATTATTATTGACTGATTAAGTATTGACCAAGGTGTCATCCCTGGATCTTTTAAGAGGGTTTCCCAGTTCATCAGAGGTCAAAAACATATTTAATGATATTATTTTTATTGAGTGATTAAATATGGAGTAAGGTGTTATAGCCTGGATCTTGAAAAAGGGGTTTCCAGTTTGTTGGCGTTTAAAAATCACAGTTTATATTGCTCAGATTATTTGTTTAGATATGAATAGTCTTTTTTTGCGACGTCACAGCTGCAAGAAAAGAATAGGCGGCCTCTACTGATTTTTAAAAATATATTACTGATAAAAAATACAGTAATTTATCATTTATTTCAAACTCCATCAAGTTAGCTAAATCGGTGATGAATCTATGGTTACCACCCAAACAAATCAAAAGTTCTTACAACCTTCATAACAAAGGGTTTCAATGTTTGATAAGGGCAAGTTTGATGCCAATCTAGTTATCAATTTTGTTTTACTCTAGGTCGTTGTGTAGGTTCCCCTCACAAAATGGTGGTCAATAATTGTAAACAATTTATAGATAATGGGCTACACAGTCTCTTTCAAATTTATATGATTTTTTTGCCAAAACACAACAAATTGGCTTTTTTGGTAACTTATCATAATTTTGATCTCTTCAACTCTTACTCTGGATGATTGCTTTTTATTTGTAGCAAAACCAGCCAAAGCACCGCGAACACGAGTCAAGACTACAACAATCTTGAAGCTGAATATATCAAGAACTTACAACAGCAGATTTATTTCCTGGAATTGGAGGCTAACTTTCTATATCCTTTTAAAAAAGAGGAAACTAAAATGACCAGTGGCATAAATGCTACTATTAATAATGACGTCAAAGTTCAACTTTAGCAGAGTCGTTCTTTTTACTTGTGTTAAAACGTCAGGCCATTACATGTTGCCTTTGGATTGGGCATTTGGGCTATAAAAAGCGTTTGTTATGAAATGAATATGGTTGGAAAGATATTTTTAATTTAGAATATTTAATGATTCGCATAAATATCCCTTGACATTTTGTGGTTTTTGCTTAATTTCATGACAGAACATGGTCCGCTATTTTGTGGAACCAAACTTTTTACTCCACAAAAAGGCGGACCAGATTATCCACTGGTTTCATTTCCAGAGGCAACTTTATGTATTTTTAATCAATACTCACTAATTACAACACACTGAGGGTGATTTAGTAAATGGTTTCTCATGCAAGTAGAAGAAGAAGTTCTTAAACAACTCTAACAAAAGAGTAAGGAGCAATTCCAAACAGCAAAACTTTGAGAGATCTGAAGGCAATGTACCCCTTTTAAAACGTTTGCATTTATATTCTTTTTGTTGTGAGCTACCTTAATAGTTATCAATTGTCAGTTTCAAAACTCAGGATTAATTTACTGCTTTCCGAATCTAGATTTCAGACCTAGTCACTTTGTTTACAAAGAGTGAGTTTGAACATTCCAGGGCATTCCTGGCAGGCACAATATGGAATTTCACTCTTTATAAAAACCAGATTATTTGATATTGATTTCTTGACTGACGATGTTTACTCGAGACCAAGCAAGGAAAGCCACTGATCTGCAGCCCAAGATGACCCAGGAGGCTGGACGAATGCTTCACACACTTCAGGTATACCAACCAGTCAAAATTTCTTTTAAAATGATGACTTTCTGCAATATTTATTACCTCAAAAATTATTCAAAACATATTGCGGTCTTTGAGTCAGAATGTAAAATATGAATTCAATGTCAAACTCAAAAAAATTCAAAATTCAAAACATCATTCCCTTGACCTGAGCCGCTGCTCAACCAACTGAGCTATGTAGCCATCTCCCTATTTTGTGAAAGTTGCTACAGCCTGGGAAGTGGCAGCCAGGGGATCACCTTGAGGGGATGTGACTTTTTATTTCAACTGTCAAGTAATAAACATCAAGGGAAACTGACTAGGACCCAGTCAGTTTCCTTTGTGGTTTATTACCTGATAAATATTGTATACAACAAAGATTATCTGATTGGTCAGAAATAAATTACTCCATGATGTTATAATTTGTTATAACCCATACACCGATGTGTATTAAACAGTGTATACTCAGTACTTTACCAAGTTTTACACCAATGTGTATTAAGCACTGTATATTCAGTACTTTGTCGTGTTCTGAGGAAAAAATCCACATGCAAATCACTCGGGTGTGATTCGAACCCACGACCTTTGCATTACTAGAGCAGATGTCTTACCAATAGACCACCGAGCTAGCTCAGCTCGTTGTTACTTTATTTTGGACATAAGTTGTGATGGGTGAATTTATTTCAGTGTTTTTTACTTTTAAACTGTAACAGGATTTGCAAAGTGATGTTGATAACCTGCACCTAGAGGTGAAGAGAAAAGAGTCCAATCTACACATGGTGAATTCGGAAAAGACCAGGCTAGATGGCAAACTCCAGCTACTTTATGGTACATTAATATTCATTTTACCTCATACATATTCATGAATTGAATGGAAGTGTTTTTAAGAAGGCTTGTGAAAATATTGGACACTTGTGGTAGTAATTGTAATAATTATAATAATGTGTACAGTATTTTATTTCTAATAACACCATGAACAGTTGGAGATCTTATCTTAACAAGCCAACATTCCTCTGACAGATACGCACCAAAGAGAGAAGAAACTTCTCGTTGAGGAGATCGTTCAGCTCAAGAAGCAGAACGAGATGACCCAACGAGAGATTGTACAAAAGGAAGAACAGATCTTTAATGCACGTAAGGAGCTTGATAGAGGGAGTACGTCACTGACGAGTGCCGAGCAGCAAATAAGGATCCTGAGTGCCAAGGTTAGCACTTTAGTGTCTTCTCCTTCAGGGTGTTCCGATCCCAGTCATGACACTTACTTGAACAAGACACTTGACTTTATCATTGCTTCTCATCACCCAGGAGTAAATGGGTACCTGTGAGGGCAGAGATGGTTCTTGTGATTGATATAGCTTAGTGCGCTGCATACTTGGCAGCACAGGTTGGATATACTCCCTAGGGAGCTGAGATGGTTTAAGGAATGAAATGAATGGCCCAGTGACCAGGGGAAATAATGTTCATGCACCAGGAGCATTTATTTGTGCAGATGCCAGCTATACATAAATGTCCAATAATATTACTATTAGCAACCTTAGTTTCAATTAAGCCCACCATACACTATTCTTTAAGACTGAAACTAGTGTTTTTGGATCAATTTACACATAAATGTATGTACGTTGGCGTGTCGTGGCCGAGTGGTTAAGAGCACCGGACTCAAGCTCTTGTGTTTCTGATCAGCAGAGTGTGGGTTTGAGTCCCAGTCGTGACACTTGTGTCCTTGAGCATGATGCCTTACCATTATTGCTTTGTCCTTTGGATGGGACATTAAGCTGTAGATCCCGTGTACTAGGATTGGCAGTGCACGTTAAAGAACCCAGAACACTTATCATGGAAGAGTAGGGGTTAACCCTGGTGTTTCTGGTACATTGCGAGCACCCTCATTTACAGGTTTCCTCAGGCTTGCGAGCTACAGTGATTAAGTTTACTTTATGAGGCATCCTTGGTGTCATTACCAGAAATATATGATAATAATAATGTCCTATTTGGAGCTGGAAGTAGCAGAAATCCGGACTTTGTGACAGGTATGACTTCCTGTGAGGTTTCCACTTTTTGACTTGGTAATTGTTTTTATCTCCGTTTGTAGTTTGACCAGAGGAATGATGAGTTGAGGCACACTCAGCTAGCACTGGAAGACAAAAGGACAGAGTGTCTGAAGGTCCAGACTCAGCTGCAGGATCTAGAGGATCGTTACTACTCCAGTACTGCTTCCATCCAAGACAAAGCTGTCGAAGAATTTAGGGTAATGTTTGGGGGTTCAAACAAAAACATACTCATGAGAACAGAACTTGAACCTGCAGCCTCCGGATTAATGTGCCAACACTCTACCAACTGAATTTTCCAGCCCTATGTTGGCAGTCTCTTGTCAGTTTGGTTGGGGGTGCCAGTCAGAAGCCATACAACCTGTAACTGCGGTAAAGCCGGGGATCACACCAGTGAAATTCAAGCCCTGGTGTTTGTTGTTGTTAAACAATACATACAAACATACATGAATGTATTTTTATAGCCCCACAAAGATTGGAGCACTTCACAAAAGCTGATATATATATAAACAATGTATTGATTTCGGAGATAGACAACATCCGAGAATGGTCAGGTTGTGATACCACCAAACTCAAAGCAGCAGCACTGGCAAGGGATTCAAGCGGGGATTCAAGCAGGGGTTCAAGCAGGGTACAATTTGACGAGGAAACCACGGGCAGATGCCTAAGTCTACTAGAGAGAGAATGTATTGATACAAATACAAAAACTATACAACCAAAATAATGTATGGCATGATTACACAAATAAATGGGTTTTGAGTCTATTTTTGAAGAGACTTAGTTTGGGGGTTATGGAGACGTGTTTTGTCAAATGATAAGCGGGTGGCATAGATAGACGTGGTGAAAGAGATGAGTTCTTGATATGAAGGTGCAACAGAGTTGACATATTGTATACAATGATGAGAAATGCTGCAGTTGTTGGACATATTTTCCTATCACTGTTTATTCCAGAATGAGATTCGTGTGATGCAGCATAGGATGAAGGAAACAGAGCTGAATGCTCAGCAAGATCGCTACTTGAAAAACAAAGTAAGTATAAACAGGCATGATAACTGACCCTTGGGGAAGAAAGAAGGACAATAATTTTGAGTACAAGGGATGACCTACATGTACTTTTGGTGTGGGCGTTTTTTCAGGTTATTTAATAACAACAAATCAGAAAATTATGAAATCCAGGGTTCTCCCCATGCACAAGCTAGCGTATGAGGTCAATACACGTGAATTGCGTGCGGATACGCCCAAATTTTGGCCGATATGCACAAAAAATATATATATTTTTCCTCAAACAAATTGAGTCAAAAGCATAAGTTATGCTCCAAATTGCACAGTAGGGCTTTTTAAACCAAGATAAACACCAAGTAGAAAATATTCCGAAAACGTTTTAATTTAGCGTGCTTTGCCAAGCATAAAAAAAATGTGGGTCCAGAATGCCCCACAGTTTTGAAAAAACCAGGGGAGAACCCTAAAACCCACTCCACAGTAGTAGAATAACAACAGGCAGTTCTAGTATGAACTCCACAACAAAGTAAATAAATGGTGTTGCTACAAACCATTATTATACATATTTTGTTATCATGTCTATATTAGATGTCTGATGATGTTGGGAATCTGGTGAAGGAGAATGCTTTGTTGGGAGCCCAGGTCGTTGAGCTTAATCAACAACTGGACAGGGTAAGTTTTAACCTATCAGTTTTACACTCGATGAGAGAACAGTTCGGGTCCATCGCGAAATCCCCCTTAACCTGTTTCTGCTATTGGCTGCTTGCACGTCGCGCAGCGCACTTAGGGAGCTTCAGAACATTAGGAACGCTCTAATTGGGTTGAATAAGAATTTTTGCTTGTGTGTGTGTGTGTGTGTACTCGATGTTGCTTGGCATTCTTTGTATACACATCTAGCGCAGAAATTCCGCGCTTCCCCTGTTAGCAAAGAATGGTGATCACAAGCAGACTCCAGCAGTAAGCAGAGCAATGAAATTGGGGTACCAGGTGAATTGTGTCAATTACAGTCAGGCACAGTCTTCACAAATGATGGCAATGAGTGCTGTAGTATGACAGTCGTTGACAAGAATCGTTTGGTTTTGATTCCATCTCCTATTTATTCCAGGAGAGAACGTTGAGAGAAAACCGTGACACCAGACACGCTTCCAATATCACTGAACTAGTGACTGTAAGAGACAAAGAGAAACAGCTGAGCTTCGACCTCCAAAAGGCCAGGAATGAGCTCAAGCATGAACGGGATCGTGTTCAGCACCTACTTGATCAGGTAGGAGGCAAAGTATAAAATGATTGGTCATGATCGATCCCGCCCCTAAAACCCCAGCCCCCTTCAAAATAAATAGTAAGTAAATTAATACAAAATAAAACAATATGCTGTGAGATGGAAAACTAAAGCATAATCACAAGCAGTGAATCCATTTGTTGGGAAATGAAAATTGTATTTATTTATTTATTTATTTATTACACATTCAACAGCACATTTACCACCAATAACATGAGTAGGAAACAAGAAAAAAATATTCAGGTTTAGATGTGGAAGGGAAATCCCAATCGGGGAAAACCCATGCAATCAGGTAGGGACTGAAAACCCAATCCATGCAAGGCTCCGGTCTAAGGTGGGATTGGAACCTGGGTCCACACAGGTGAAAGGCAGGGACAGAAACCACTGACCCAACCTGATCCCCCAAATCAGAAATGGACTGATGAACGATTTAAGATTAAAAAATATATATTTTTTTTATCCTTTACAGTTGGCCAAGCAGGAGCAAGGGCAAGCAACCTCCACCCTCAGCCAGAACACACTACGCAGCAGGTTGGCAGAGATTGAGGGACGGTTGTCTGGCGTAGAGGTTGAGAATACCCAGCTTCGTAGAGACAAGATGCTGTTGGTGGATCATGTGTCGGAACTCCAGAAACAGGTCAGAAAATGTCACCAAACCCTCCACTGAAATTCGTTCATTCATTTGAGGAGTTGTGCCCATCTGTACCTATAATCAAGCATAGGGTTCAAAAGAGTTTGACCGCTGAGACCGGTGTCAGCCTTGATGGATGATTTCGAGGTCATGTTAGGGTCACGAGGTGCATCAGGGTTCTAGAGCACGATTAGCTGCGTCATAATGGCGGAAAGCGGGACAAAATATTATCCTCAAATGGTTGGAGCTATCAAAATGTAATTAGTAATAACTTGTTGTCTTTGCCTTCTCCTGTTACCATAGATAAGCCCCCCCTCCCAGTCTGCCTCATTCACTATTAAACTACCTTTGTCTCCCTCTCCCCATCATTGATTTTGTCCTTTGTGTTCCCCACCTCCTGTGGTCAACCAGCCCCTTACCCCCCAACCCCCCCTTTTGTTACCCTCCTTTCTGTTCAGCCTCCTGCTTTCTCCTTGTGTTTTCATCTCTATCATCTATTTCCTGCTTTTGTTACACCAGTACATGTAATGTATACCTGTTTATGTTTGCAGTCTTGTCATTTAGCCTTTGAGAAAGACTCTGCTAGGGTCGAAACGTCAGGCCACTAACTATGTTTTTGCACCATGTGTTTTTAGCACATGTTCCTTAAACCATCTCAGCTCCCTGGGGAGTATACAGCCTGTGCTGCCAAGTACATGTATGTAATGCACAATGCTCAATCAAACAAGCACCATCTCTGCCACATGTTCCTTAAACCATCTCAGCTCCCTGGGGAGTATACAGCCTGTGCTGCCAAGTACATGTATGTAATGCACAATGCTCAATCAAACAACCACCATCTCTGCCACATGTTCCTTAAACCATCTCAGCTCCCTGGGGAGTATACAGCCTGTGCTGCCAAGTACATGTATGTAATGCACAATGCTCAATCAAACAAGCACCATCTCTGTAATGCACAATGCTCAATCAAACAAGCACCATCTCTGCCACATGTTCCTTAAACCATCTCAGCTCCCTGGGGAGTATACAGCCTGTGCTGCCCAGTATGTATTGCACAATGCTCAATCAAACAAGCACCATCTCTGTAATGCACAATGCTCAATCAAACAAGCACCATCTCTGTAATGCACAATGCTCAATCAAACAACCACCATCTCTGCCACATGTTCCTTAAACCATCTCAGCTCCCTGGGGAGTATACAGCCTGTGCTGCCCAGTATGTATTGCACAATGCTCAATCAAACAAGCACCATCTCTGTAATGCACAATGCTCAATCAAACAAGCACCATCTCTGTAATGCACAATGCTCAATCAAACAACCACCATCTCTGCCACATGTTCCTTAAACCATCTCAGCTCCCTGGGGAGTATACAGCCTGTGCTGCCCAGTATGTATTGCACAATGCTCAATCAAACAAGCACCATCTCTGTAATGCACAATGCTCAATCAAACAAGCACCATCTCTGTAATGCACAATGCTCAATCAAACAAGCACCATCTCTGTAATGCACAATGCTCAATCAAACAAGCACCATCTCTGTAATGCACAATGCTCAATCAAACAAGCACCATCTCTGTCACATTGAGCTAGTTTTTCTTTGATGATTTATACTAGACAAGTTGAATAATCGGACTTGGCTTTTACATCCGCTTTTCAAAGACTAACGTCTTCTGAGAATTACATTTTCTGTCATAACAAATGCCTTTGGACAATGAAATGAGTGATTTGTAGTCAAATTACACAGATGAATGCCAGCTTTGCATCTGGAAGTAGCAAAAACATTAAGCATATGACATAATCACTTACCAACAGGTTATCTTCTGCCTTCACCAAGAGTGGTTTTAATTAAGAGCCCTGTGATGGGTGACCTTCATATAATTGTAAAAGCTTAAATAACTGTATGACGTACTGATTGTGTTTTTTCACTCTGACAGTTATCTGAGAGAGAGATGGAGACAACTCGACTACAGGATCATCTTCATACTTTGGATAGCACTATCACAAACATGGACCGTCGTACCAAGGTCGAGAGTAGTCTACAGAGCCAACGATGGGGGGAGTTTGAGAAGATGGCCGAGAGTATGAAGACGTTGTCTAAGAGTATGACTTCTCGATCAGTGACACCTGAGTATTGAAGACGTCTAAGGGTATGACTGCTCGATCATTGAGTATTGAATTTATGGTTGGTATCTTGGACGTCTCTGAATCTACCAATGAAGAGTTACAAGTCCAACTATTACCGAAACCTTGGTACTGACTCCGTGTCAACATCAAAACGTACTTAACCCTCCTACTGTTGTATCATTCGATATAATTTTGAATAAGGGAAAACAGTAGGCGACAAGGTGATTTAAAACCGACAGGGTCATGGCCATTTGATGAAGGACCCAGCCAAACGGTTTTTAAACTACCGTTGAAGACCGAGTCACTACCGAGGCTCTATTTCATGAAGGGTCAAATTGCTTTGACAGTCAACGGTTGTGCGTACACACGTGCGCTAATAGATTTTTTATTAAGTACCAGTATGAAGTGATTGCGTTATGCATAAATTAGCACCTGCGTGCATTAGTGCGTTAACACTATGACTATGAGCTTCGAACATACATTCACAGCTCCAGTTATGTCTTTATCAGCCATTCAAAACCGGTCTAAATGGTCATGTGACCACTTTTCGACCAATAGGACTGCCTAAACCATCTTGGGTATTTATGAATGTTTGGTTAAATTCATTGGCATTCTAAAGCGCTTTGTCACAATTAGGTCATGATTAGGCGTTATTTGAAAGCTCTTATTTTTATTTATTTGAAGAGTAAATAAACATAGTGCCTTGTTTTGACAGGAAATACCTGGATTTGGCACGAAGTGTTGTATAACTAGGAGGAAGTTACAGTCAACCCTCGTTATAAAGAGCACTGTTATAAAGAGTTCTGCTTATAAAGAACATATTCGTAAGTCTTGAATCTTATTTCTGCTTTGAGTTCCTTTGTTTTGCTGTCCTCTTATAACAGCGTTCCTGTCATAAAGAAGCAAGTGATCTTGTGATCTTGTCATAATGAGAGTCGACTGTGAATAGTTAAGATTTTGAGGGTTTTTGGGGGTTAATTAATACTGCTAAATACTGGAATTATGATTAAAATGTGTGCTGTAATTAAACCATCATGCTACCTCTCTTGTAAATGAAGCCCAAATAGTTCTACTAGAGTGACGTCAATAGGCTTGATAGTGTTGAGGCTCGAGTAGTAAAAGGTTTTAATCCAATTTGTTAGCCGTCTGTATTTTTACATTTGTCAAGTTTTTTTATCAAAAGGTTTGTTGTGTTGTTTGTTGTGTTCTGTTATTTCATGAAAATGTGTGATATTTATATTGTTTGATTGTAATTTAAAACGTGTGGTCCTCAATTTTTATAAATATTAAAAATGGTGGTCAATGCACATGGCGGTTGGAAGAGTGGGACTTCATGTGCTGTTCAGTTAAGGTACACAGATGTATAATTCTTGCATCACTAGGATAGTTTTCACCTAGAACTCTTGCAGGGCATGTCATGGCTGAGTGGTCAAGTGCACTGGACTCAAGCTCTGGTGTTTCTGACTAGCAGAGTTTGGGTTCGAGTCCTGGTCATGACACAGGTGTCCTTAAGCAAGATACTTAACCATTATTGCAACCAACAATTACTTCTCTCAAGTACTAGAGTTGTGAATATCCTTGTTTGTTCCACCAGTATAAAATAGTGTGCTTCAAACATATTCTGATGTAATTTAGCGTATAATGGTAAACAATATTTTTTTATTTAAGAAAAATTTGGAGATCTCAACAGAAGATGGACTATGAAGATTTAAAGAAATGCTGGAATACATAACCTTTAAATTGTAAAAAAATTTGAAGTGAAATTATCTTCTTTAACTTACAAAAATATGAGTTTCTTTTAGCATTTTTTTGTGTGATTTAGGTAAGCAGACATGCAGCTTTGGTACCCAGAAAAAAAGAGAGAAGAAAACTTGAAAGTATGCAAAACGTACAATGTTTTTCAGTATTTGCAGCGTAAAGAAAAAAGAGAGGAAATCAGCAGATTTGGGCCCAATTTCATGGCTGTGCTTCAAGCGAAGAATCGGCGCTTACGTAAGCAGGGAGTTCTGCGATAACGCCAAGCGTATTTCACAGGTTAGCGGGGAATTGTTGCCTGTGTGCGTGGGTACTTCACGTTACTAGGCAATTTTTGCTTACACAGCTAGCGCAGAAATTCAGGGCTTGCCACAGAAGCAAAAAATGGTGATCGCAAGCGCAGAAATCGGCGCTAAGCAGAAAGATTTGGCGGTAAGCAGATCCATCAAAATGGGCCCAGCTGAGGCGTTGCATGCCTGAGGTAGAAAGTAAAATTATTCACCCAGAAACCACCTAAATTGCCGTACTAATGCACACTGTTTGACACCAGCACAGTTTAACTTAACTTAACTTAAGTTTATCTTATATTTGTTTAATTTCTGATGATAAAAAAATAGTCATTTAAATTAGCTAAGCTCATTATTATTAACACATAATAAAATATTTTAATCAAAACAATAACGAACCAAATTAGAGAATTCGTCCATTAAAAAGCTTATCAATTTTTGGATACTAAGACCGAATGTTGATTCTTGAACAATACTTTGAAATAAATTTTAAAATATTTGTGATTTGAATTAGTATACAGTATTTTTTATTGATAATAATTTAATTTGTAGAAAAAGAAAAAAAAGAAGAAAAAAAGAATTGAGCAATAAAATTGTTTGAAAATTTGCAAATATATATCTCTATGCGTAAAATATGTTTCCTTATTGTTTCTCTTAATGTTTTGGTAAAAATAAAATTTTGACCACACTTCCATCAGTCCCTAACACCAATTTTAGGATTTGAACCATAGGCGGGAGGGGGAAACTGCCCTAAAAAATTCAGGCGAAGAGTAGAAGTTGGACACGTAAAGCAAAAAAGACTTTTTACCCGGTATTCTGTGTACAATTTTAGCCAAATCAACCCCTCTACCTCCCCCTCCCCATCCCTTGACCAAGGAGTCCCCACACACCCATGAATTGAACTGGGACCCAATTTCATAAAGCTGTTTACTGGAAAGCACATATTTGACCGAAAAATCTTCTATAACAAAAGTTTATTTCAAAACGATCAAAATAATTTGACAGTGCAGGCACTAGTTCACAATGGATTTGCATTTTTTTTCTCTTATCTGCTATACATACTTTAACTGCCGGCAAGCTGTTGTGCCTCTTGCTTTGCTTACGGTTAGCAGCGTTTATGAACTAGAAACTGTGCTACACTGTATGTATTGCTTTATAAGCATAAATTGTCTGCTTACAGGCTGTAAGCATAAATACGGGCTTCATGAAATTGACCCCTGGTGTCTCATCACCAGGGCCCAATTTCATAGCGCTGCTTAACGGTGAGCAAATTTATGTGCTAACTATAGCAGAAAAATTTGCTTAAGCGTAAGCGTATTTCACAGGTTAGCAGGAAAGTTAGGCAGCCATCTTGAGCGTTCACCATGGATTTGCATTGTTACGTCATTCATTTTCATACAGTAAGCACCGGAAGGTTAGCATGCCTTTTCGTGTGCTTACGGTTAGCAGCACTATGAAATAGAAATCGCACAGTAAGCACAAAATCGGCCGTTAAGCAGCTCTATGAAAATGGGCCCAGACAAGCCCTTGTACTTTCCAGTTCAGGTACCAGCTCTATAATTTGGATGGTTGTGAAGTCGAGGGAAAACAGACCACTCCAGCGATCACCTCGGGAGTTGTAGTTTTAACCTTAGCACCAAGCAGTCAATAATTTGAGTTTACCAACCTATGAATCCCCCTAGTAATATTGAGGGATTTAAAGTTGCTGCTAAATTTGGATGTTATCTTCCGCACAGTTGGTGTACATCAATCAGTTACCTTGTTTATATCACTGTTCATCATCTTGATTGTCCTCCATGATCACCATGGTAACTGCATCATTTATCATCAACTAAATCTAAGGTATTGGTCCATTTTGGATGTCTTTTCTGGATGAAGGCTTGGATGCCTTCTTGACCGTCCTTCAGGCCTAGATTATGAACCATCACATCACTAGCTTGTCTGGAAGAAACAAAAACAAAACACAAATGTCAAATCTTTAGAATTGTGACTTTAAAGTTGCATCTCCTTAAGGTGTTCCCTCTGCTGCCGCTTCCCAGGTTGCGAAGATCTTAACTTGGGTGTGATCCCTGGCTATACAACAATTTCAGGTTCAATGGCTTCTGACTGGTACCCCTGATCAAAGATACCAACAAAATAGGGAGACCGCCAATATTAGGGCTAGACAGCTCAGTTGGTAGAGCACTGGCACATTAATCCATTGGTGGTAGGTTCAAGTCCTACTGTAGTAAATGTTTCTTTGTTTAACCCAAAATTATTTGTAGAAATGAAAAAACATTCATGAAAAATTACTCATCCCCCGGCAAATGATTCTTTTGATCTGCTCCTGATGTGTTGCATCTTTAGTAAGAAAACGTACATGTACCAACTTAAAGGTACCATGCAGTCACTCTTTAGTTCATGGTTGGGGGACTTGTTTCAAACCCTGCGGCGAGGTACCTGATTGGTTGCAATGTCCCTGCGTTACGTTGTCACTGTTAGCATATGACAATTTGTTCCATGGGTTAACGCGTTGACTGCCGCCTACGAGTATATTCGTAGTAACAGGTGTAATGGATTCTGCCACTACGAGTATACTCGTAGAGAATGAAAGGCTTTTGTATTGTTATTTGAATACACTGGCATCACTGAGAACGCAACAAATACGCTTCTGGCAGTGGTGAGGACATACATTCTTAGAATTTGTATGTTCAAATTATTTTTTTTTAGTGTTTTTGCTGTTGGTATGCGCGCATGCGCACCACACTTGGCAAATGGGAATGCCCTACGAATCTATGACCGGCAGTCAACGTGTTAAGAGGGTTTGTTTTGAATTTATTCCACGATGTGTTGTAAAAATGTCCAGGTATTGCTTGGGTTAATTCAAACTTATTTGTTTGCTTAAATAATTAAGTTAAAACTTGGTTTCATCTACCATTGACAGTTGACCTAACGATTTTATACACAAAGGATGCTGACAGAGTTTCAGGGATGTGATAGGCTGTTGAAAAAAAAACCCTGAACTGTGAGCGCAAAGCGTGAAAGCTTGCAAGGGTGAAAACTTGCCATCTCGAAGCCTACTTACATGCATATATCTTTTGCTTTAAAAGCCCTAATCTGCACTCTGGGGCATTCTATTTGGTTTTATCTTCATGTTTTTGTCGTCTTAAAGTAAAAAAAAATAAAAAATAAAAAAATTGGGGGGTAAAGAAAAAAGAAATCACATCCCTGGAGTTTTGTCGTGCCCCTCTTCTAACCAAATCACTGACCTGTGTTGATTGACACCCCCTCTAGGACGTGTGGCATGGTCCAGCTTAGGATATCATGGCATATGAGCTGACCATGATGCGATGTGGTTATAAAACAACGGAATTAAAATATGTCAGCAGGCACTGACAACGGCCTTCACTGCAGAGATGAGAAGAAACCCCCAACCGCCCCCCCACCTCACATCCACAACAAGCCCAGACTACTAAGAGGTGAATGTCCATCAGAACCCTGACTTACTCATACGCTTCTACTCTTTGCTTATTCATCTGACTATTGAAGCAGGCCTTTCCAAGAGCGATCACCGACCGACTCGATTGACAGATCTTCTTGGTTAGTTTGTTCGTTTCTTCCTCCAGTAGATCCTCAGGGACAACCTTGCTGACAAGCCCGTGCTTCAGAGCAACTTCATTTGTTGAAAAAAAAGAAGCGAAAGTCATTGGTATGACTGCCTTGTTTTCTCCCATTCAATTAAAACTTCCAGATTAAGATTGTTTCTTGAAAAGTCCAAAAGTAGTTTTCATGGCCAATTTATTTTTCTACTCTTTATTGGGTAGAATAATTGTAAGCATAATAGAAACATGTAGAGATAATAAGCTTACCTACCATGATATATAGAAGCAAAAATAAGTTTGTGGGCCGAGGTTTCGACCTAAGCAAAGTCTTTCTCTGGAGTCTTTCTCTGGAGAACGACACTGCTAGAGTCAAAACATCAGGCCACTAAACTGATTTTTGCATTCACACCATTGGTCCTTTTGGTTGGTAAGCAGTTTGCAACATCTAATTTTATTTGCTCAAGAAAGAAGTCTGACTTTGGATAATTTACTTCAATATTTCATCAGTCAGACAGAACATCATGTAAAAACACAAAGACATAATTAGCTTACTCTCTTATGTATTAAAAGTCAAAGTAATTTCTACATGAAGTTGAATAGAAAGAAATAATTATGAAAATACACCAACGTGAATCTACTGTACGCTCTATTTTTGAGAAGTCCACCTTTTGGATTTATCTACTTCCACATTCCATTGAAATAAATTGAATAAAATGACTTCACAACAATCCTCCAAAGAACACACTTGAAATTTTAGAAGTTCAAACTTTTGGCTCACATATTTCTCACATTTTTATAAGTGGAATTACCCAACCACATTAAAACACTTATACATGTAATGTTAGTCATTGCAGTTATCTCATTGTTTATACTTTTTTTTTAGTGACTATAATAATAAAACTGTTCTTATAAAGCACATTAAACACAGAATCCCAATGCATTGTACAGAGTCAATAGATTTCAAACAAAAATTTAGTTGGAGTTAAAAAAATGGGTTTTGAGAAAGCGTTTGAATTGATACAGAGTTTGTCCTTAATGGTTTTGTACAGGAAAGTGAAGCGAGAACGTCCTTGCTCTGCCAAAACACCCGGATTCCTTTTGTTAAAGTCCTCAGTTTTAAAAAGTAGACGCCCTAATAACAGTCCATATATTACATTATTACAAGTTAAGGTTTAGGGTTCACTCATTTCTATATTTCACTCCGGAGAACAAACTAAGGATGTAAGCCCCACTCAACATAAGTTGCTTACCTTCAGCTGATATTGGCTCTCCTGTAAATAGCATCTCCATCGCAAGCTTCCTGGGAACAGAGCGGCCAAGGGCCACCCCTGGTGTCGAACAAAACAGCCCAATATTTACCCTTGAAGATTGATAAATAAAAGGTGCATAATTTGCCACAATCAAGACAAAATTACAGATTTGTGACAAAACACAAAGTGACTGGAACACAATTATGCAGTTAAAAATGATACAGATATGTGTGTTAGTCTGAAACTATCAGTGAAAGATAAGGCAAGGAAGGTAGTGGTAGCACTTAAAGACTAACTAATTACATAAGAAACTGCATGAGGAAATATCTTAGTGTTCAAGAGCTTACCCTGGAGTGGCAAACTTGGCATTCTCAGAGGCAATAGCAATGTCACAGCTGGCTACGAGTTGACAACCAGCTGCTGTAGCAAAACCTGCAGTAAATTCATTCCAATCGGTAGATAAGCAACCAAACCAAGCACAGTCTCATGGCTCTAGTTTAGGATGGGAAATGTACAAGGCCACAGGGCTTGTAGCTCAAGGCTTGTTTACTAGACTTGATTTCAAGTCTAAGATCGTGGTATTTATCTGCACACGCCCTAACTCGTGATCTTAGGTTGATGTCAAAGGTTAATCCGTGCTATTTCTGCCAATATGATTTTGGCTGTCAGGTAGACAAAGAAACCACAATCACATACTTGGAATAATAATAGAATATTCCAAAAAAGTGTTGTTCAGCTAAACAATAAATTGGGGCTAAAGAGAAACTTCATTTGTAAAGGTAGGATCCAGCAGGTGAACTCTTCAGAGACATTCAATTGTGTATAATCATCACCGTACCTCCAGACATGGCTAATTTTGTGGATTTTGACACAATTTTACCTGTAACAAAACATCTGGAAAAATATCCGCATAATATTTGTAGATAATAAGTCAACATGGGAAATAGTGGACAATGTCAATTTGACGAGAGTTTTGCTTTGACCTTTTTGGTTGAGTGAAGTAGGTCAAATATTGCAATCGTTAGTGGCTGATGTGGGCATTTTGGTGTAACTGGTTTGTGGCTGCCATGGGCATTTCAATAACAGCCACTTGTGGCATGTGGTCTCTTCAATTGTTAAAAATGGTAGGGAGTCTGGGTTTATAAAAACAAACTTATCGCGTGTCGTGGCCGAGCGGTTAAGAGCACCGAACTTGAGTTCTGGTGTTTCTGGTCAGCAGAGTGTGGGTTCGAGTCCCAGTCGTAGCACCCATGTCCTTGAGCAAGATAAGACACATTACCATGTTTGCTTTATCCTCTGAATGGGACGTTAAGCTGTAGGTCCCAGGTACTAGGATTGGTAGTGCACATAAAAGAATCCAGAACACTTATCATGGAAGAGTTGGGGTTAACCCCAGTGTTTCTGGTTAACATAGCAAGCACCCTTAGGTTTCCTCAGGCTTGTGAGCTACAGTGATTAAGTTCACTTATGAGGCATCCTTGGTTTTAATTACCAGAAATATATAATAATAATGGTGGTAATAATTTGAATACCTTGCACTTGTGCAATGACTGGTACTGGCATGTCTTGTACTAACATCATGACTTGACTGCAGGTACGGATGACTTTGGCATGATGTGCTCTGCCATGCTCTGTAGTCTGCAGAATGAGATTAAGTATTCTGTAATCACGACTGTTGACAGGTTCTCAAGTGATCTGGCATGTGCCAGGTGAACTTTTCGATATTTTTGTAAAATATTTGCTAGAGGTTTAGGAGAAACTTTAGAATTGAAAGGGTAAAGAGCACATTAATAAATTTGTTTATTTGTGTGGGAAACAAAATTAGACTACAAGATTTGTTTCGTTGTGGGGTTCCTGCCAAAATGTTTAAGATACTTGAATCCCTCCAGTAGTCTAGCCCGTATCTTCAGAGCTGCTTTAAAGCAGAAAATATTGCTGAACAATTTTCTGCTAAGCGAAACTGAGAAGGATACCAGTTACACTTTGTGCATGTAAAATGGTATTTTAGCTGGTACCCTCATTTTGGTAAGCATAGTTTTGTTGTGCTTATAGCAACTTTTGAAGCTTAAAGCAGCTGTATGACATTGGGCCCTGGTCTATAGTGTGGCCGCTTGCACAATGTGTCATGAATGGTTCCCATACAGGTTGGTGCCTAGATTTCTATTTGGCCTGTCCTGGGGTTTTGTCTTCAGGCAAATTCAACTGGGGCTAAATTTACCAACTACTTGAGAATGTGTATATAATTAAATTCTCACCAACTCCTTGAGACTGAGTCTAGAGATAAATTCTTACCAACTCTTTGAGATTGTGTCCAGATGAAAAGACTGGTCCTCCTGATGAGATGACCACAGCTCGGAGTTCTTCCTCATCACCGTTGTGCAGTAAGTCTGCTTTAAGACTCTGTAGCATCTCCAAAGACAGTGCATTCCTGGAAGGAATTGATCAAGAATTCAAGCAAACTGGGATCGTGTACTTTGTCTGGTAAACACTTAACTTGGGCTAGGTTTTTCAATAGAAGATTAAAATAAGGCATGTAATAAAGTATCCCAGCCTGCAATATGTTATCATGCAGTGAACAGATCTACACAGTACACAGTCAACCCTCCTACTATCTGACCATTCAACACTGTGGGTTATGGTTGAGATAATCACACATTATTATGTAAGCTTACAACTACAATTGCGGCCAAAATGCTCGGGCCACTCCCCCGTCCCCTCGCTTAATGTTGATGGGAGTGCAGACCGCGCAATGAGAGCCAACATTGAAAGGGGGCACGGGGGCCGTGGTGCGGGGGTCCAACGAGATATTGGCCGGGATTGTAGACACAGTACACACAAACAACAGTTTGTTCTTTGCACAGGTGTCACCTCTTACCTGTGCAGTTAATTGGTTTAAAATAATTGGTCAAATCACTAGGAAATGGTACCAAGAGTAGGTGGGTTAAACTGAGAAAAAAAATTATGTTCAAATTACTCATTTAAACTATATGAATTGTAATAATTGGGGTTGAACAAAGAAAAATTTACTAGAGCGGGATTTGAACCAACGACCTCAGGACTAACATTAATCCGGAGGTTGCTGGTTCAAATCCCGCTAAAGTCAATTTTTCCTTGTTCATCCCCCAAATTATTTAAGATTTACCCAGTCAGTTGCCCTTGTGGTTTATTACATAATATAATAATAATACCAGAGATTGAAATGATAATGGCGGAGTCTTATGTAGCATCTACCAATAAGGCACTCAAGGCACTGGAATAAAGAGAAACCAGCACGTAAAAGATTAGTTAAGAGTGAGTTGTGAACCATCAAAGCTGTGGTGGCGCAACTTGCTGCCAAACCACATCAGAAGCAAGTCCCTTCTCTATCCCTAGACTTCTATGTTCGTTACACAACATGTAAGACCATGTACATGTATATCTATACGTCCACCCAAATTTATGGTTCAGTGCCTTGATCAAGTTGCTAAAGAACATACAAGTGTGCCACTACGGGGATTTGAACCCACACTCTGCTGCCGACAGCACCAAGGCCAAAATTTAATAAAACTGCTTACCGTGAAATTCTGTGCTTATGGCTCAAGGAATCACAGGCTTTGCAGGGTGCCGTAAGCGCACAATTCTGTGGTAAGCAGTTCCATGAAGTAGAGCCCGGAATGTGAGTCCAGGGAACTAGACCACTCCATAAAAAAATAAATAAGGATGGCTAATTGACAAACTTTACCTTCTCTTGGGGTCATTTAAGAAGATGGTTCTGACTCCATTGGACTGGGTTCTTAGTGTGAACGACTCCTCCGTCTTCTCAGAGACATCTGTTGAGCGATGTCTGCAGTTGATTGGACCAAGACGATTCTCACAACATGAAGCCTGAAGGATAACAACGTTAGACAAATTACTTCAATCACTTCCTTCTCAAATAATTACATTTTTTTCTGAACATGTGATGAGAGAAAAATCAAATGGTCCTCATTGGGATTTGAACCCAAGACCCCCGACACTCCGGGCAGATGCTCTACCAACTGAGCTATGAGACACAGCGGTATACTCCCTCAGGTTCTATAGTGGTTAGGCACCATACCAAATATTGTGTTTGTTGATTTTTTTCTGAGTACATGTACATATAAAAAGAACCTGGACTATCTCCAGCATTCTCCATTAGCAGTGGTCTGTAGGCCAATTACCGGTTAAAACACCAGAGGACCAGTCAGAATTCTGTCCAACTAGTCCTGCTGGCTAGTTGATTGCTTGCCACTACTACGTATGTAAACCATTGATTGGATCATATTGTTTCAAATCACATACTCCCATGCTAGTATACATGTAATGTATGAAAGGAAACCCCAAAATACGGACCAGTGAAATGCCGAGCTAACTGGTCCTGCTGGCTAGTCACTGAAAATTTAAGGACAAACCCTGATCACCCTATTGTTGTGTCACTCATCTGCGTACAAGAACCGCCGGCAAGGAGGCGTGCATTTTGCTTTGCTTACAAAATAGATATTCTATAGTGTAGAATATCTGCTTATAAATATGGCTGTTTTGTAAGAAGAAAGCATCTGCTAACAAGCTTTATGAAATTTGGCCGAGAATCTCAACACTGCCCAAGCTAGTAGTACAAAATACATTAGGTGTAAAAAAAACCACCTTAAGAGAAGAAGTTGATGAACAATGAAGCACTGATTCAGAGGAAATTAGACCTAGTTGCAATGATCCGTCAGAGATGAGCGTTAAAATTATCGCAATTCAATTAGCAATCCACTGCAGCGTTCCCCCTTTACAGCTGGTCAGCTGGCCAAATGCCAGTTAAAACACCCGAGGACCAGTCAGAAATCTCTCCAACTAGCTGGCTAGTTGATTGCTTGCCACTGCCATGACTGCTACACTTAAACTACTGAGCAAACTCGGGTGGGCGACTAGAGTGACTAGACTTACCAGAAACCATAGAATAGATCACAGGGAGATTGATTAGATCGACCATGCACTGGAGCATGTTCGATCTAGTCAATTCGAGAGCTACGTCACACAGTCTAGTCACTCTAGTCGCACACCCGAACTTGCTCACTGATGTCAATATTGCTTCAAATCACTAGTCACATGCTTGTACATTTTGAAAGGAAACCCATACTACGGACCAGTGCAAAGGCTGGTGGACTAGTGAAATGACAAGCTAACTGGTCCTGCTAGCTGCTAACTGGTCCTGTTGGCTACTCGCTGAAAAGGTTAAGGGCAAACCCTGCACTGCAAAGTGATCTGACCTTGGCCTATAGGACTGGAATCTGATCTGAATTATAGAAGGAAGCCTGAAGGGCACATCAACTTTTAAAGACATTGAACAGGCCTGGAATGCCATGGAGACTATCTGTTGCCCTAGGCCTAATTTCATAAAGCTGCTTAAGCAGAAAATAATGCTTAACAAATTCCTGCTAAACAGAAATGAGCAGGATACCAGTCACAAATTGTACACATGACACGGAGTTTGGCTGGTAACCTTATTCTGGTAAGCAACATTTTATTGTGCTTAGCAATTTGTTGTGCTTAAGCAGCTCTACGAAATTGGGTCCAGCTGGGCCCACTTTCATAGAGCTGCTTAACGGTGAGCAAATTTTCGTGCTAACTATAGCAGAAAAAGTTGCTTAAGCGTAAGCGTACTTCACAGGTTAGCAAGAAAATTAGGCAGCCATCTTGTGCGTTCACCATGGATTTGCATTGTTACGCCATTCGTTTTCTTACAGTAACCACCGGAAGGTTAGCATGCCTTTTCGTGTGCTTACGGTTAGCAGCGCTATGAAATGGAAATCGCGCAGTAAGCACAGAATCGGCCGTTAAGCCGCTCTATGAAATTGGGCCCTGGTCTTGGCCTTAGTGCCACTTCAAAATTTTCCTACAGACTCTTAAGATTTTCCAATGGCAGTTGTCTTTGCAATATAAAAATGGCATTGCCTTATCAACAGATCAAAGTTGAAATTCAAGGTCTGATCTTCAACTCAAGGTCTGTGTCCTTGCTCTATGATAGACCTTCTTAATCTTATCGCCAATCCGCCTGGTTAATTTTTGCTGAATGGCTGAAAGGCATTGTGGGAAGGGAAAAGGGGCATACTGTGCTCCCTTTTCCTTCCCACAACACCTTTCGGCCATTCAGCAAAATCAACCAGGCGGATTAGCGATAAGGTCTATGGTCTGACTGAAGAAATTTCAGTTTTAGATGTGGGAGGAAAACCCCAAATAGGGAAACCCAAGCAATCAGCCTCATTAGGTGAGGTAGGGACTGAAAACCCCAATCCACTAAATTAGACTAATGCTTGCAAGGCTTCAATCATAGGCTTCCTGATCATTGAGAAAGGAGAATATGCAATAACTCACCTCCAAACTGGCACAATCTTTATTGAAATAAGCCTTCAACAAGATAGTTGCGATAATCGTAACCCTCTATCCTCCCGATGGGATGGAAGGATGGAGGGTTACGATTATCGCAACTAACAACAAGACACCCTAAGGGCCTTATTCTGTATTCATTAAAACCATGGAGGAAGGAAACCTACATTGATGGGGGCAAAAAGGCACCTGATGGCAGGTCGGGATAATCTGGAAGACAACATCATTGTTAAGAAGATCCTCGAACATGTACGTAGTCGTAGCTTTATACCGGTATTGGAACTTGCTCGGAAGGAGATGATCCGTAGTTTAACTATTCAGTACATAAACACCGGTCAGGCACCCAGCTGAAGCTAGCACAGTATTGGGCCCGAAATAGCCAGCCGCGTATTCGCGGAACGGCCAGCCGCGTATTCACGAAATTAGAACACATGCAGTACAGGGAGGTGACAAAAGGGCTCATTTGGCTCATTTCTGTCGGCGAATCCGTTACTTTATCCGAACGAATACTGACATTCTAGCCATAACTTGCAGATTTTCATTAGATAATATCGAAATGTTATAGCTATTAATCATTGAAAAGCAATAAACAAACAAAAA
Organism: Pisaster brevispinus; assembly: GCA_023634235.1. Lineage (NCBI taxonomy): Eukaryota > Metazoa > Echinodermata > Asteroidea > Forcipulatida > Asteriidae > Pisaster > Pisaster brevispinus. Next base: position 157,464 of record JAMKCF010000037.1, read on the forward strand.
CAAGTCGCTAAATTACAGAAAATTAGCCGCAAACAAGGAGCAATGTGCGTGTGTTATGTCAACATTTTAAAATGCAGTTTAAATACTACAACATAATTTTAAAAGAGTTTGTACCCTTCGTTATGATCAAAAGTGGAAGTTTTAGTCCAGAATCTTAAAGGCTGATACACTGGGCATACCCAATTTTTGAGCTGGTTAATTTGGTCCACTAATTAGTAGTTAATTAACCCAAAATATCTAGACGCCATTTTCCATCTAAAACACGCACAAATTGCATCTGCGGTTGAGTCAACTACCTCTTGTAAAGAATTTGTACCCTTCATTATGAATAAAAGTGGAAGTTTTAGTCCAGAATCTTGAAGACTGATACACTGGGCACACCAAATTTTTGAGCTGGCTAATTTGGTCTACAAATTAGTTCTTAATTAACCACAGCTAAACAGACGCCATTTTCTATATATAGAAGGCATATTTGCATTTGCCGCTGAGTAAGCTACCGCTTTAAATTAAAATTACAATTCACCATAAACAAAATAACTCCCTTATTGCCTCCCAATCAAAATTACGAAAAGGTTAATGTTCAACTTATAGAACAACGCATACAAATGACAAGTAATCAATAAGATTAACCCTTTAATCTCATGAATTTTATTAAATTTCTGGACATTATTTAAGTAAGCATCAAATTAAATAGTAACATGTTACACAAATCTGCAAAAATTACTGTTGTTCCATATATTTATTTCCAATTTTATCTTTTAAGCACGCACAAGTGCATATGCGGTTGAGACAACTACCTCTTGTAAAGAATTTGTACCCTTCATTATGAATAAAAGTGGAAGATTTAGTCCAGAATCTTAAAGACTGAAACACTGTGCATACCCAATTTTTGAGCTGGCTAATTTGGTCGACTAATAAGTGGTTAATCAACCACAGTTACACAGACGCCATTTTCAATCTAAAACACGCTCAATTTGCATATGCGGCTGAGTCAACTATACCTCTTGAAAGAATTTGTACCCTTCATTTATGAATAAAAGTGAAGGTTTTAGACCAGAATCTTTAAGACTGATACACTGGGCACAACAAATTTTTGAGCTGGCTAATTTGGTCCCCTAATTAGTGGTTAATAGGCCACCTGGGGCCTGGGTGCTGCAGCTGGGGCCCAGTTGCAGTTGGCAGCAGCTGGGGCCCAGTTGCAGTTGGCAGCAGCTGGGGCCCAGTTGCAGTTGGCAGCAGCTGGGGCCCAGTTGCAGTTGGCAGCAGCTGGGGCCCAGTTGCAGTTGGCAGCAGCTGGGGCCCAGTTGCAGTTGGCAGCAGCTGGGGCCCAGTTGCAGTTGGCAGCAGCTGGGGCCCAGTTGCAGTTGGCAGCAGCTGGGGCCCAGTTGCAGTTGGCAGCAGCTGGGGCCCAGTTGCAGTTGGCAGCAGCTGGGGCCCAGTTGCAGTTGGCAGCAGCTGGGGCCCAGTTGCAGTTGGCAGCAGCTGGGGCCCAGTTGCAGTTGGCAGCAGCTGGGGCCCAGTTGCAGTTGGCAGCAGCTGGGGCCCAGTTGCAGTTGGCAGCAGCTGGGGCCCAGTTGCAGTTGGCAGCAGCTGGGGCCCAGTTGCAGTTGGCAGCAGCTGGGGCCCAGTTGCAGTTGGCAGCAGCTGGGGCCCAGTTGCAGTTGGCAGCAGCTGGGGCCCAGTTGCAGTTGGCAGCAGCTGGGGCCCAGTTGCAGTTGGCAGCAGCTGGGGCCCAGTTGCAGTTGGCAGCAGCTGGGGCCCAGTTGCAGTTGGCAGCAGCTGGGGCCCAGTTGCAGTTGGCAGCAGCTGGGGCCCAGTTGCAGTTGGCAGCAGCTGGGGCCCAGTTGCAGTTGGCAGCAGCTGGGGCCCAGTTGCAGTTGGCAGCAGCTGGGGCCCAGTTGCAGTTGGCAGCAGCTGGGGCCCAGTTGCAGTTGGCAGCAGCTGGGGCCCAGTTGCAGTTGGCAGCAGCTGGGGCCCAGTTGCAGTTGGCAGCAGCTGGGGCCCAGTTGCAGTTGGCAGCAGCTGGGGCCCAGTTGCAGTTGGCAGCAGCTGGGGCCCAGTTGCAGTTGGCAGCAGCTGGGGCCCAGTTGCAGTTGGCAGCAGCTGGGGCCCAGTTGCAGTTGGCAGCAGCTGGGGCCCAGTTGCAGTTGGCAGCAGCTGGGGCCCAGTTGCAGTTGGCAGCAGCTGGGGCCCAGTTGCAGTTGGCAGCAGCTGGGGCCCAGTTGCAGTTGGCAGCAGCTGGGGCCCAGTTGCAGTTGGCAGCAGCTGGGGCCCAGTTGCAGTTGGCAGCAGCTGGGGCCCAGTTGCAGTTGGCAGCAGCTGGGGCCCAGTTGCAGTTGGCAGCAGCTGGGGCCCAGTTGCAGTTGGCAGCAGCTGGGGCCCAGTTGCAGTTGGCAGCAGCTGGGGCCCAGTTGCAGTTGGCAGCAGCTGGGGCCCAGTTGCAGTTGGCAGCAGCTGGGGCCCAGTTGCAGTTGGCAGCAGCTGGGGCCCAGTTGCAGTTGGCAGCAGCTGGGGCCCAGTTGCAGTTGGCAGCAGCTGGGGCCCAGTTGCAGTTGGCAGCAGCTGGGGCCCAGTTGCAGTTGGCAGCAGCTGGGGCCCAGTTGCAGTTGGCAGCAGCTGGGGCCCAGTTGCAGTTGGCAGCAGCTGGGGCCCAGTTGCAGTTGGCAGCAGCTGGGGCCCAGTTGCAGTTGGCAGCAGCTGGGGCCCAGTTGCAGTTGGCAGCAGCTGGGGCCCAGTTGCAGTTGGCAGCAGCTGGGGCCCAGTTGCAGTTGGCAGCAGCTGGGGCCCAGTTGCAGTTGGCAGCAGCTGGGGCCCAGTTGCAGTTGGCAGCAGCTGGGGCCCAGTTGCAGTTGGCAGCAGCTGGGGCCCAGTTGCAGTTGGCAGCAGCTGGGGCCCAGTTGCAGTTGGCAGCAGCTGGGGCCCAGTTGCAGTTGGCAGCAGCTGGGGCCCAGTTGCAGTTGGCAGCAGCTGGGGCCCAGTTGCAGTTGGCAGCAGCTGGGGCCCAGTTGCAGTTGGCAGCAGCTGGGGCCCAGTTGCAGTTGGCAGCAGCTGGGGCCCAGTTGCAGTTGGCAGCAGCTGGGGCCCAGTTGCAGTTGGCAGCAGCTGGGGCCCAGTTGCAGTTGGCAGCAGCTGGGGCCCAGTTGCAGTTGGCAGCAGCTGGGGCCCAGTTGCAGTTGGCAGCAGCTGGGGCCCAGTTGCAGTTGGCAGCAGCTGGGGCCCAGTTGCAGTTGGCAGCAGCTGGGGCCCAGTTGCAGTTGGCAGCAGCTGGGGCCCAGTTGCAGTTGGCAGCAGCTGGGGCCCAGTTGCAGTTGGCAGCAGCTGGGGCCCAGTTGCAGTTGGCAGCAGCTGGGGCCCAGTTGCAGTTGGCAGCAGCTGGGGCCCAGTTGCAGTTGGCAGCAGCTGGGGCCCAGTTGCAGTTGGCAGCAGCTGGGGCCCAGTTGCAGTTGGCAGCAGCTGGGGCCCAGTTGCAGTTGGCAGCAGCTGGGGCCCAGTTGCAGTTGGCAGCAGCTGGGGCCCAGTTGCAGTTGGCAGCAGCTGGGGCCCAGTTGCAGTTGGCAGCAGCTGGGGCCCAGTTGCAGTTGGCAGCAGCTGGGGCCCAGTTGCAGTTGGCAGCAGCTGGGGCCCAGTTGCAGTTGGCAGCAGCTGGGGCCCAGTTGCAGTTGGCAGCAGCTGGGGCCCAGTTGCAGTTGGCAGCAGCTGGGGCCCAGTTGCAGTTGGCAGCAGCTGGGGCCCAGTTGCAGTTGGCAGCAGCTGGGGCCCAGTTGCAGTTGGCAGCAGCTGGGGCCCAGTTGCAGTTGGCAGCAGCTGGGGCCCAGTTGCAGTTGGCAGCAGCTGGGGCCCAGTTGCAGTTGGCAGCAGCTGGGGCCCAGTTGCAGTTGGCAGCAGCTGGGGCCCAGTTGCAGTTGGAGCAGCAGCTGGGGCCCAGTTGCAGTTGGCAGCAGCTGGGGCCCAGTTGCAGTTGGCAGCAGCTGGGGCCCAGTTGCAGTTGGCAGCAGCTGGGGCCCAGTTGCAGTTGGCAGCAGCTGGGGCCCAGTTGCAGTTGGCAGCAGCTGGGGCCCAGTTGCAGTTGGCAGCAGCTGGGGCCCAGTTGCAGTTGGCAGCAGCTGGGGCCCAGTTGCAGTTGGCAGCAGCTGGGGCCCAGTTGCAGTTGGCAGCAGCTGGGGCCCAGTTGCAGTTGGCAGCAGCTGGGGCCCAGTTGCAGTTGGCAGCAGCTGGGGCCCAGTTGCAGTTGGCAGCAGCTGGGGCCCAGTTGCAGTTGGCAGCAGCTGGGGCCCAGTTGCAGTTGGCAGCAGCTGGGGCCCAGTTGCAGTTGGCAGCAGCTGGGGCCCAGTTGCAGTTGGCAGCAGCTGGGGCCCAGTTGCAGTTGGCAGCAGCTGGGGCCCAGTTGCAGTTGGCAGCAGCTGGGGCCCAGTTGCAGTTGGCAGCAGCTGGGGCCCAGTTGCAGTTGGCAGCAGCTGGGGCCCAGTTGCAGTTGGCAGCAGCTGGGGCCCAGTTGCAGTTGGCAGCAGCTGGGGCCCAGTTGCAGTTGGCAGCAGCTGGGGCCCAGTTGCAGTTGGCAGCAGCTGGGGCCCAGTTGCAGTTGGCAGCAGCTGGGGCCCAGTTGCAGTTGGCAGCAGCTGGGGCCCAGTTGCAGTTGGCAGCAGCTGGGGCCCAGTTGCAGTTGGCAGCAGCTGGGGCCCAGTTGCAGTTGGCAGCAGCTGGGGCCCAGTTGCAGTTGGCAGCAGCTGGGGCCCAGTTGCAGTTGGCAGCAGCTGGGGCCCAGTTGCAGTTGGCAGCAGCTGGGGCCCAGTTGCAGTTGGCAGCAGCTGGGGCCCAGTTGCAGTTGGCAGCAGCTGGGGCCCAGTTGCAGTTGGCAGCAGCTGGGGCCCAGTTGCAGTTGGCAGCAGCTGGGGCCCAGTTGCAGTTGGCAGCAGCTGGGGCCCAGTTGCAGTTGGCAGCAGCTGGGGCCCAGTTGCAGTTGGCAGCAGCTGGGGCCCAGTTGCAGTTGGCAGCAGCTGGGGCCCAGTTGCAGTTGGCAGCAGCTGGGGCCCAGTTGCAGTTGGCAGCAGCTGGGGCCCAGTTGCAGTTGGCAGCAGCTGGGGCCCAGTTGCAGTTGGCAGCAGCTGGGGCCCAGTTGCAGTTGGCAGCAGCTGGGGCCCAGTTGCAGTTGGCAGCAGCTGGGGCCCAGTTGCAGTTGGCAGCAGCTGGGGCCCAGTTGCAGTTGGCAGCAGCTGGGGCCCAGTTGCAGTTGGCAGCAGCTGGGGCCCAGTTGCAGTTGGCAGCAGCTGGGGCCCAGTTGCAGTTGGCAGCAGCTGGGGCCCAGTTGCAGTTGGCAGCAGCTGGGGCCCAGTTGCAGTTGGCAGCAGCTGGGGCCCAGTTGCAGTTGGCAGCAGCTGGGGCCCAGTTGCAGTTGGCAGCAGCTGGGGCCCAGTTGCAGTTGGCAGCAGCTGGGGCCCAGTTGCAGTTGGCAGCAGCTGGGGCCCAGTTGCAGTTGGCAGCAGCTGGGGCCCAGTTGCAGTTGGCAGCAGCTGGGGCCCAGTTGCAGTTGGCAGCAGCTGGGGCCCAGTTGCAGTTGGCAGCAGCTGGGGCCCAGTTGCAGTTGGCAGCAGCTGGGGCCCAGTTGCAGTTGGCAGCAGCTGGGGCCCAGTTGCAGTTGGCAGCAGCTGGGGCCCAGTTGCAGTTGGCAGCAGCTGGGGCCCAGTTGCAGTTGGCAGCAGCTGGGGCCCAGTTGCAGTTGGCAGCAGCTGGGGCCCAGTTGCAGTTGGCAGCAGCTGGGGCCCAGTTGCAGTTGGCAGCAGCTGGGGCCCAGTTGCAGTTGGCAGCAGCTGGGGCCCAGTTGCAGTTGGCAGCAGCTGGGGCCCAGTTGCAGTTGGCAGCAGCTGGGGCCCAGTTGCAGTTGGCAGCAGCTGGGGCCCAGTTGCAGTTGGCAGCAGCTGGGGCCCAGTTGCAGTTGGCAGCAGCTGGGGCCCAGTTGCAGTTGGCAGCAGCTGGGGCCCAGTTGCAGTTGGCAGCAGCTGGGGCCCAGTTGCAGTTGGCAGCAGCTGGGGCCCAGTTGCAGTTGGCAGCAGCTGGGGCCCAGTTGCAGTTGGCAGCAGCTGGGGCCCAGTTGCAGTTGGCAGCAGCTGGGGCCCAGTTGCAGTTGGCAGCAGCTGGGGCCCAGTTGCAGTTGGCAGCAGCTGGGGCCCAGTTGCAGTTGGCAGCAGCTGGGGCCCAGTTGCAGTTGGCAGCAGCTGGGGCCCAGTTGCAGTTGGCAGCAGCTGGGGCCCAGTTGCAGTTGGCAGCAGCTGGGGCCCAGTTGCAGTTGGCAGCAGCTGGGGCCCAGTTGCAGTTGGCAGCAGCTGGGGCCCAGTTGCAGTTGGCAGCAGCTGGGGCCCAGTTGCAGTTGGCAGCAGCTGGGGCCCAGTTGCAGTTGGCAGCAGCTGGGGCCCAGTTGCAGTTGGCAGCAGCTGGGGCCCAGTTGCAGTTGGCAGCAGCTGGGGCCCAGTTGCAGTTGGCAGCAGCTGGGGCCCAGTTGCAGTTGGCAGCAGCTGGGGCCCAGTTGCAGTTGGCAGCAGCTGGGGCCCAGTTGCAGTTGGCAGCAGCTGGGGCCCAGTTGCAGTTGGCAGCAGCTGGGGCCCAGTTGCAGTTGGCAGCAGCTGGGGCCCAGTTGCAGTTGGCAGCAGCTGGGGCCCAGTTGCAGTTGGCAGCAGCTGGGGCCCAGTTGCAGTTGGCAGCAGCTGGGGCCCAGTTGCAGTTGGCAGCAGCTGGGGCCCAGTTGCAGTTGGCAGCAGCTGGGGCCCAGTTGCAGTTGGCAGCAGCTGGGGCCCAGTTGCAGTTGGCAGCAGCTGGGGCCCAGTTGCAGTTGGCAGCAGCTGGGGCCCAGTTGCAGTTGGCAGCAGCTGGGGCCCAGTTGCAGTTGGCAGCAGCTGGGGCCCAGTTGCAGTTGGCAGCAGCTGGGGCCCAGTTGCAGTTGGCAGCAGCTGGGGCCCAGTTGCAGTTGGCAGCAGCTGGGGCCCAGTTGCAGTTGGCAGCAGCTGGGGCCCAGTTGCAGTTGGCAGCAGCTGGGGCCCAGTTGCAGTTGGCAGCAGCTGGGGCCCAGTTGCAGTTGGCAGCAGCTGGGGCCCAGTTGCAGTTGGCAGCAGCTGGGGCCCAGTTGCAGTTGGCAGCAGCTGGGGCCCAGTTGCAGTTGGCAGCAGCTGGGGCCCAGTTGCAGTTGGCAGCAGCTGGGGCCCAGTTGCAGTTGGCAGCAGCTGGGGCCCAGTTGCAGTTGGCAGCAGCTGGGGCCCAGTTGCAGTTGGCAGCAGCTGGGGCCCAGTTGCAGTTGGCAGCAGCTGGGGCCCAGTTGCAGTTGGCAGCAGCTGGGGCCCAGTTGCAGTTGGCAGCAGCTGGGGCCCAGTTGCAGTTGGCAGCAGCTGGGGCCCAGTTGCAGTTGGCAGCAGCTGGGGCCCAGTTGCAGTTGGCAGCAGCTGGGGCCCAGTTGCAGTTGGCAGCAGCTGGGGCCCAGTTGCAGTTGGCAGCAGCTGGGGCCCAGTTGCAGTTGGCAGCAGCTGGGGCCCAGTTGCAGTTGGCAGCAGCTGGGGCCCAGTTGCAGTTGGCAGCAGCTGGGGCCCAGTTGCAGTTGGCAGCAGCTGGGGCCCAGTTGCAGTTGGCAGCAGCTGGGGCCCAGTTGCAGTTGGCAGCAGCTGGGGCCCAGTTGCAGTTGGCAGCAGCTGGGGCCCAGTTGCAGTTGGCAGCAGCTGGGGCCCAGTTGCAGTTGGCAGCAGCTGGGGCCCAGTTGCAGTTGGCAGCAGCTGGGGCCCAGTTGCAGTTGGCAGCAGCTGGGGCCCAGTTGCAGTTGGCAGCAGCTGGGGCCCAGTTGCAGTTGGCAGCAGCTGGGGCCCAGTTGCAGTTGGCAGCAGCTGGGGCCCAGTTGCAGTTGGCAGCAGCTGGGGCCCAGTTGCAGTTGGCAGCAGCTGGGGCCCAGTTGCAGTTGGCAGCAGCTGGGGCCCAGTTGCAGTTGGCAGCAGCTGGGGCCCAGTTGCAGTTGGCAGCAGCTGGGGCCCAGTTGCAGTTGGCAGCAGCTGGGGCCCAGTTGCAGTTGGCAGCAGCTGGGGCCCAGTTGCAGTTGGCAGCAGCTGGGGCCCAGTTGCAGTTGGCAGCAGCTGGGGCCCAGTTGCAGTTGGCAGCAGCTGGGGCCCAGTTGCAGTTGGCAGCAGCTGGGGCCCAGTTGCAGTTGGCAGCAGCTGGGGCCCAGTTGCAGTTGGCAGCAGCTGGGGCCCAGTTGCAGTTGGCAGCAGCTGGGGCCCAGTTGCAGTTGGCAGCAGCTGGGGCCCAGTTGCAGTTGGCAGCAGCTGGGGCCCAGTTGCAGTTGGCAGCAGCTGGGGCCCAGTTGCAGTTGGCAGCAGCTGGGGCCCAGTTGCAGTTGGCAGCAGCTGGGGCCCAGTTGCAGTTGGCAGCAGCTGGGGCCCAGTTGCAGTTGGCAGCAGCTGGGGCCCAGTTGCAGTTGGCAGCAGCTGGGGCCCAGTTGCAGTTGGCAGCAGCTGGGGCCCAGTTGCAGTTGGGCAGCAGCTGGGGCCCAGTTGCAGTTGGCAGCAGCTGGGGCCCAGTTGCAGTTGGCAGCAGCTGGGGCCCAGTTGCAGTTGGCAGCAGCTGGGGCCCAGTTGCAGTTGGCAGCAGCTGGGGCCCAGTTGCAGTTGGCAGCAGCTGGGGCCCAGTTGCAGTTGGCAGCAGCTGGGGCCCAGTTGCAGTTGGCAGCAGCTGGGGCCCAGTTGCAGTTGGCAGCAGCTGGGGCCCAGTTGCAGTTGGCAGCAGCTGGGGCCCAGTTGCAGTTGGCAGCAGCTGGGGCCCAGTTGCAGTTGGCAGCAGCTGGGGCCCAGTTGCAGTTGGCAGCAGCTGGGGCCCAGTTGCAGTTGGCAGCAGCTGGGGCCCAGTTGCAGTTGGCAGCAGCTGGGGCCCAGTTGCAGTTGGCAGCAGCTGGGGGCCCAGTTGCAGTTGGCAGCAGCTGGGGCCCAGTTGCAGTTGGCAGCAGCTGGGGCCCAGTTGCAGTTGGCAGCAGCTGGGGCCCAGTTGCAGTTGGCAGCAGCTGGGGCCCAGTTGCAGTTGGCAGCAGCTGGGGCCCAGTTGCAGTTGGCAGCAGCTGGGGCCCCAGTTGCAGTTGGCAGCAGCTGGGGCCCAGTTGCAGTTGGCAGCAGCTGGGGCCCAGTTGCAGTTGGCAAGCAGCTGGGGCCCAGTTGCAGTTGGCAGCAGCTGGGGCCCAGTTGCAGTTGGCAGCAGCTGGGGCCCAGTTGCAGTTGGCAGCAGCTGGGGCCCAGTTGCAGTTGGCAGCAGCTGGGGCCCCAGTTGCAGTTGGCAGCAGCTGGGGCCCAGTTGCAGTTGGCAGCAGCTGGGGCCCAGTTGCAGTTGGCAGCAGCTGGGGCCCAGTTGCAGTTGGCAGCAGCTGGGGCCCAGTTGCAGTTGGCAGCAGCTGGGGCCCAGTTGCAGTTGGCAGCAGCTGGGGGCCCAGTTGCAGTTGGCAGCAGCTGGGGCCCAGTTGCAGTTGGCAGCAGCTGGGGCCCAGTTGCAGTTGGCAGCAGCTGGGGCCCAGTTGCAGTTGGCAGCAGCTGGGGCCCAGTTGCAGTTGGCAGCAGCTGGGGCCCAGTTGCAGTTGGCAGCAGCTGGGGCCCAGTTGCAGTTGGCAGCAGCTGGGGCCCAGTTGCAGTTGGCAGCAGCTGGGGCCCAGTTGCAGTTGGCAGCAGCTGGGGCCCAGTTGCAGTTGGCAGCAGCTGGGGCCCAGTTGCAGTTGGCAGCAGCTGGGGCCCAGTTGCAGTTGGCAGCAGCTGGGGCCCAGTTGCAGTTGGCAGCAGCTGGGGCCCAGTTGCAGTTGGCAGCAGCTGGGGCCCAGTTGCAGTTGGCAGCAGCTGGGGCCCAGTTGCAGTTGGCAGCAGCTGGGGCCCAGTTGCAGTTGGCAGCAGCTGGGGCCCAGTTGCAGTTGGCAGCAGCTGGGGCCCAGTTGCAGTTGGCAGCAGCTGGGGCCCAGTTGCAGTTGGCAGCAGCTGGGGCCCAGTTGCAGTTGGCAGCAGCTGGGGCCCAGTTGCAGTTGGCAGCAGCTGGGGCCCAGTTGCAGTTGGCAGCAGCTGGGGCCCAGTTGCAGTTGGCAGCAGCTGGGGCCCAGTTGCAGTTGGCAGCAGCTGGGGCCCAGTTGCAGTTGGCAGCAGCTGGGGCCCAGTTGCAGTTGGCAGCAGCTGGGGCCCAGTTGCAGTTGGCAGCAGCTGGGGCCCAGTTGCAGTTGGCAGCAGCTGGGGCCCAGTTGCAGTTGGCAGCAGCTGGGGCCCAGTTGCAGTTGGCAGCAGCTGGGGCCCAGTTGCAGTTGGCAGCAGCTGGGGCCCAGTTGCAGTTGGCAGCAGCTGGGGCCCAGTTGCAGTTGGCAGCAGCTGGGGCCCAGTTGCAGTTGGCAGCAGCTGGGGCCCAGTTGCAGTTGGCAGCAGCTGGGGCCCAGTTGCAGTTGGCAGCAGCTGGGGCCCAGTTGCAGTTGGCAGCAGCTGGGGCCCAGTTGCAGTTGGCAGCAGCTGGGGCCCAGTTGCAGTTGGCAGCAGCTGGGGCCCAGTTGCAGTTGGCAGCAGCTGGGGCCCAGTTGCAGTTGGCAGCAGCTGGGGCCCAGTTGCAGTTGGCAGCAGCTGGGGCCCAGTTGCAGTTGGCAGCAGCTGGGGCCCAGTTGCAGTTGGCAGCAGCTGGGGCCCAGTTGCAGTTGGCAGCAGCTGGGGCCCAGTTGCAGTTGGCAGCAGCTGGGGCCCAGTTGCAGTTGGCAGCAGCTGGGGCCCAGTTGCAGTTGGCAGCAGCTGGGGCCCAGTTGCAGTTGGCAGCAGCTGGGGCCCAGTTGCAGTTGGCAGCAGCTGGGGCCCAGTTGCAGTTGGCAGCAGCTGGGGCCCAGTTGCAGTTGGCAGCAGCTGGGGCCCAGTTGCAGTTGGCAGCAGCTGGGGCCCAGTTGCAGTTGGCAGCAGCTGGGGCCCAGTTGCAGTTGGCAGCAGCTGGGGCCCAGTTGCAGTTGGCAGCAGCTGGGGCCCAGTTGCAGTTGGCAGCAGCTGGGGCCCAGTTGCAGTTGGCAGCAGCTGGGGCCCAGTTGCAGTTGGCAGCAGCTGGGGCCCAGTTGCAGTTGGCAGCAGCTGGGGCCCAGTTGCAGTTGGCAGCAGCTGGGGCCCAGTTGCAGTTGGCAGCAGCTGGGGCCCAGTTGCAGTTGGCAGCAGCTGGGGCCCAGTTGCAGTTGGCAGCAGCTGGGGCCCAGTTGCAGTTGGCAGCAGCTGGGGCCCAGTTGCAGTTGGCAGCAGCTGGGGCCCAGTTGCAGTTGGCAGCAGCTGGGGCCCAGTTGCAGTTGGCAGCAGCTGGGGCCCAGTTGCAGTTGGCAGCAGCTGGGGCCCAGTTGCAGTTGGCAGCAGCTGGGGCCCAGTTGCAGTTGGCAGCAGCTGGGGCCCAGTTGCAGTTGGCAGCAGCTGGGGCCCAGTTGCAGTTGGCAGCAGCTGGGGCCCAGTTGCAGTTGGCAGCAGCTGGGGCCCAGTTGCAGTTGGCAGCAGCTGGGGCCCAGTTGCAGTTGGCAGCAGCTGGGGCCCAGTTGCAGTTGGCAGCAGCTGGGGCCCAGTTGCAGTTGGCAGCAGCTGGGGCCCAGTTGCAGTTGGCAGCAGCTGGGGCCCAGTTGCAGTTGGCAGCAGCTGGGGCCCAGTTGCAGTTGGCAGCAGCTGGGGCCCAGTTGCAGTTGGCAGCAGCTGGGGCCCAGTTGCAGTTGGCAGCAGCTGGGGCCCAGTTGCAGTTGGCAGCAGCTGGGGCCCAGTTGCAGTTGGCAGCAGCTGGGGCCCAGTTGCAGTTGGCAGCAGCTGGGGCCCAGTTGCAGTTGGCAGCAGCTGGGGCCCAGTTGCAGTTGGCAGCAGCTGGGGCCCAGTTGCAGTTGGCAGCAGCTGGGGCCCAGCCGTGATTCGAACCTCTCACCTTCTCTCTTGTAGTCGCTCGTCCTACCTCTGCGCTAAGTTACTGCCCACCACCACCCTCTGTTTTTCTCCAATATATAGTGTCAACTTATCTTTTTATGAAGGTAAAAAGAAATCGGTTCATTGGTTTGAGCCTACCTTGGCTCGAACTCGGGTCTTGCGATATGCAATACCACCACTTAACTCGTTTTGCTAACTGTCTGATCTACTGGAAGTTTACTTTACTTTAGATATTATAACTATTTTATTACCTCTAGGGCCAATAGTAAGATAAAAAAACAACAACCCGCCAGGGCTCGAACCTGGGTCTTGCGATTTGCACTACCTCAACCTATCCACTTGCGCTAACTGGCCAGCTCATAAATTGTGCTGTATATTTACGTTATAAATAAATTGTTACACAACAGTTTAAAAAAAATAAATAAATAAAATGCTGCGCTTCTAACTTGGGTCTTGTACTATGCACTACCACGACCTACTCTTCGTATTTAGTTGCGCTGACTGTTTTTCTCCAATAAATAGTGTCAACTTATCTTTTTATGAAGGTAAAAAGAAATCGGTTCATTGGTTTGAGCCTACCTTGGCTCGAACTCGGGTCTTGCGATATGCAATACCACCACTTAACTAGTTTTGCTAACTGTCTGATCTACTGGAAGTTTACTTTACTTTAGATATTATAACTATTTTATTACCTCTAGGGCCGATAGTAAGATAAAAAAACAAAAACCCGCCAGGGCTCGAACCTGGGTCTTGCGATTTGCACTACCTCAACCTATCCACTTGCGCTAACTGGCCAGCTTATAAATTGTGCTGTATATTTACGTTATAAATAAATTGTTACACAACAGCTTTAAAAAATAAAAAATAAAATGCTGCGCTTCTAACTTGGGTCTTGTACTATGCACTACCACGACCTACTCTTCGTATTTAGTTGCGCTGACTGTCCTCGCGGTAACTGCAACTGGGCCCCGCTGCGATATGTTTTCCCGCTCAGTTGAGACAGAACAAAAAGAGGGCGTTGTTTGCCTTCCAAAGGTCATGAATATTAAAAGCTGCATAATGCATGTTAACAAAAAAAAAAATTCTAACATGTTACTATTTATTTTGATGCTTATTAGGCCTTTACTGTCCAAAAATTAAATAAAATTCATGAGATTTAAAAGTTGATCTTATTGATTACTTTTCATTTGTATGCGTTGCTCTAAGTTGAACATTAACCTTTTCGTAATTTTGATTGGGAAGAAATAATTAAGGCATTAATACAAATTTTGTTCACGGCAAATTGTAATTTTCAGTTATAAATGGATAATCATTTTGTAATTTGATGTTCTGTATACATAACTAAAGCTGGGGGTATTATTAATATTGATAGGAAAAGTAAATATCCAGAAAAAATACTCGAAAGTGATGACGTATTGAATTTTATCGAAATCTTGATGTGGTGCCGCCATGACAGTGTCGTCAGAAGACACGTAAATTTTTTTTATTTTAATAAAACCCAAAATTTTGGGGCAAATACTGTGAAACTCCAGTTATGCCCCTTTAAAACCGTGCCAAAAAACATTGTTTAGTCACCTTTAATCCTGGGTGAACACACTTGCTACACCAGCCTTGATAAAAGGCAGCCTTAGTCATCGCCCCATTAGTTTACACTGTTAACCACATTCCTTTGTGCCTGAGCCACCAGCCACTTGGTCAAAACAATGACTACATTACACTTGTCTGGGTGGGGGTTTTCTCGGGTTAGAGGAAGTCAAGATGACCCCATTCATCTATTGAGACTCTTGAACAGAGGATTGTACATGTATGCAGGCTTGGAGTGTACATTCATAAACCCACATGAGAGGATTGTACATGTATACAGGCTTGGAGTGTACATTCATAAACCCACATGAGAGGATTGTACATGTATGCAGGGTTGGAGTGTACATTCATAAACCCACATGAGAGGATTGTACATGTATGCAGGGTTGGAGTGTACATTCATAAACCCACATGAGAGGATTGTACATGTATGCAGGGTTGGAGTGTACATTCATAAACCCACATGAGAGGATTGTACATGTATGCAGGGTTGGAGTGTACATTCATAAACCCACATGAGAGGATTGCACATGTATGCAGGGTTGGAGTGTACATTCATAAACCCACATGAGAGGATTGTACATGTATGCAGGGTTGGAGTGTACATTCATAAACCCACATGAGAGGATTGTACATGTATGCAGGGTTGGAGTGTACATTCATAAACCCACATGAGAGGATTGTACATGTATGCAGGGTTGGAGTGTACATTCATAAACCCACATGAGAGGATTGTACATGTATGCAGGGTTGGAGTGTACATTCATAAACCCACATGAGAGGATTGTACATGTATGCAGGGTTGGAGTGTACATTCATAAACCCACATGAGAGGATTGTACATGTATGCAGGGTTGGAGTGTACATTCATAAACCCACATGAGAGGATTGTACATGTATGCAGGGTTGGAGTGTACATTCATAAACCCACATGAGAGGATTGTACATGTATGCAGGGTTGGAGTGTACATTCATAAACCCACATGAGAGGATTGTACATGTATGCAGGGTTGGAGTGTACATTCATAAACCCACATGAGAGGATTGTACATGTATGCAGGGTTGGAGTGTACATTCATAAACCCACATGAGAGGATTGCACATGTATGCAGGCTTGGAGTGTACATTCATAAACCCACATGAGAGGATTGTACATGTATGCAGGGTTGGAGTGTACATTACATAAACCCACATGAGAGGATTGTACATGTATGCAGGGTTGGAGTGTACATTCATAAACCCACATGAGAGGATTGTACATGTATGCAGGGTTGGAGTGTACATTCATAAACCCACATGAGAGGATTGTACATGTATGCAGGGTTGGAGTGTACATTCATAAACCCACATGAGAGGATTGTACATGTATGCAGGGTTGGAGTGTACATTCATAAACCCACATGAGAGGATTGCACATGTATGCAGGGTTGGAGTGTACATTCATAAACCCACATGAGAGGATTGTACATGTATGCAGGGTTGGAGTGTACATTCATAAACCCACATGAGAGGATTGTACATGTATGCAGGGTTGGAGTGTACATTCATAAACCCACATGAGAGGATTGTACATGTATGCAGGGTTGGAGTGTACATTCATAAACCCACATGAGAGGATTGTACATGTATGCAGGGTTGGAGTGTACATTCATAAACCCACATGAGAGGATTGTACATGTATGCAGGGTTGGAGTGTACATTCATAAACCCACATGAGAGGATTGTACATGTATGCAGGGTTGGAGTGTACATTCATAAACCCACATGAGAGGATTGTACATGTATGCAGGGTTGGAGTGTACATTCATAAACCCACATGAGAGGATTGTACATGTATGCAGGGTTGGAGTGTACATTCATAAACCCACATGAGAGGATTGTACATGTATGCAGGGTTGGAGTGTACATTCATAAACCCACATGAGAGGATTGTACATGTATGCAGGGTTGGAGTGTACATTCATAAACCCACATGAGAGGATTGTACATGTATGCAGGGTTGGAGTGTACATTCATAAACCCACATGAGAGGATTGTACATGTATGCAGGGTTGGAGTGTACATTCATAAACCCACATGAGAGGATTGTACATGTATGCAGGGTTGGAGTGTACATTCATAAACCCACATGAGAGGATTGTACATGTATGCAGGGTTGGAGTGTACATTCATAAACCCACATGAGAGGATTGTACATGTATGCAGGGTTGGAGTGTACATTCATAAACCCACATGAGAGGATTGTACATGTATGCAGGGTTGGAGTGTACATTCATAAACCCACATGAGAGGATTGTACATGTATGCAGGGTTGGAGTGTACATTCATAAACCCACATGAGAGGATTGTACATGTATGCAGGGTTGGAGTGTACATTCATAAACCCACATGAGAGGATTGTACATGTATGCAGGGTTGGAGTGTACATTCATAAACCCACATGAGAGGATTGTACATGTATGCAGGGTTGGAGTGTACATTCATAAACCCACATGAGAGGATTGTACATGTATGCAGGGTTGGAGTGTACATTCATAAACCCACATGAGAGGATTGTACATGTATGCAGGGTTGGAGTGTACATTCATAAACCCACATGAGAGGATTGTACATGTATGCAGGGTTGGAGTGTACATTCATAAACCCACATGAGAGGATTGTACATGTATGCAGGGTTGGAGTGTACATTCATAAACCCACTGAGAGGATTGTACATGTATGCAGGGTTGGAGTGTACATTCATAAACCCACATGAGAGGATTGTACATGTATGCAGGGTTGGAGTGTACATTCATAAACCCACATGAGAGGATTGTACATGTATGCAGGGTTGGAGTGTACATTCATAAACCCACATGAGAGGATTGTACATGTATGCAGGGTTGGAGTGTACATTCATAAACCCACATGAGAGGATTGTACATGTATGCAGGGTTGGAGTGTACATTCATAAACCCACATGCTTCTCCTAGCGACACTGTGTGAGTACAGGTGTAAGTTTGGGTCGTCTAATAGGGGGTGCAGGGTTAAATACTACAACATAATTTGAAAAGAGTTTGTACCCTTCGTTATGAATAAAAGTGGAAGTTTTAGCCCAGAATCTTGAAGACTGATACACTGAGCATACCAAATATTTGAGCTGGCTAATTTGGTACAATAATTAGTAGTTAATTAACAACAGTTATACAAACGCCATTTTACATCTTAAACTGCATTTAAAAAAAATTTGACATAACACACGCACATTGTCTCCGTGTTTGCGGCTAATTTTCTGTTATTTAGCGACTTGTTTGTTTATTGCTTTTCAATGATTAATAGCTATAACATTTCAATATTATCTAATGAAAATCTGCAAGTTATGGCTTGAATTTCAGTATTCGTTCGGATAAAGTAAAGGATTCGCCGACAGAAATGAGCCAAATGAGCCCTTTTGTCACCTCCTTGTACTGCATGTGTTCTAATTTCGTGAATACGCGGCTGGCAGTTCCGCGAATACACAGCTGGCCATCCTCGTTCCCAGGGGTGATCGATCTCGCCGCGCCATCTTTTCCCAGCATACCTTGCTCGATCATAACCCCTGGAATTGGTTCATTAAAATGTGCTAGAATCTAGCACATTTTAATTAGGCCTGGGCCGATCCATTCTACGCGCGCCCTCAAGTACGGTAACCCGTAAAAGAGGCATCAAGTCAAAAAGCAACTGGTCCTCTGCCATTCTTCTTTGATTTTGTGATAGTCTAACTGTATGCAGTTTAGGGTGACCGTGTAAAAACATGATTCATTTGAGATAGAATCGCGTCAAAATACTTGCATTTTTACACGCGCGCACTAAGCGTCCTACAAGCGCAATACGTGCACTCGAAAGTTTCTTAACCAGCATGCACGCAATGTGGTCACCGTTGGGAGCCAATCAGCGTTGTTTTTCAGTACATCCCTACCAGGGGTTAGTGACGAGAGGTATCGATACGGCGCGCTGCCCATAGTAGCGAGGCTGACAGCTGGCTATTTCGGGCCCAATACTGTGCTAGCTTCAGCTCGGTGTGTCAACAACTCAAATGTTTAGTCAAATACCGTTTACGACCGTCATGACTGACCATGTTGCCGCTACTAACTTTTGGTTTTGTGCACTTGGTATAGGAAATTTTTTACCGAGCACAATAGTGCGTACAGTACGGGCAGTGGAATGTGTAAAAAGATACAATCATATTCAGCATTCAGGTTTACTCGTACAAACTCTATGGCGCACCTCACTTTGAACCTTGAATATGAGGGATTTTCTATCGATCACTTTGCGCGTACAGTATGGGGCAGTGTGCTAGGTAAAGATAGAATCATATTCATCATTCAGGCTTGCTCACCCTCTCTGGACTGTCTACGTACAAACACTATGGCGCACAGTGTGGAGGTATACCACACTTTGGACCTCGAATATGAGAGGTGTTCTACGTATCACTTTGCGCGTACTGGGCAGTGGGTTTGTGTAAAGATACAATCATATTCAGCATTCAGGCTTGCTCAACCTCTCAGGACTGTCTACGTACAAACACTATGGCGCACAATGCGAAGGTTTACTTCACTTTGGACCTCGAATATAAGGTATTTTCTATCCATCACTTCGTGCGTACAGTATTGGGCAGTGGGTTTGTGTGTAAAGATATAATCATAATCAGCATTCAGGCTTACTCAGCTCACACGACAGTCTACGTACAAACACTATGGCGCACAGTGTGGAGATTGACTGTATACCGCACCATCAAATATGTGAGATTTACTACCGATCTTTTCGCATACAGTATGAGTAACTTGTTGCAAGTAAATTAAACCATAAGGAGGAGCCCAGCATGTCATCCCCGGACCACAAAGTGTCCTACATGTATAATATCGTTTAGAGTTTATTTATAAAATACGTAGAGATCTAGGGGTACAAGCCACCCAGGTGCTGAATATGAATCATGTATCTTTACAGAAACCACTTCCCATACTGTACCGTCATTTGAAAAATCTCTCTCATAAAGAAAGATTCACCTTTCCTAATATTATTGTCATAACAAAATGTGGATTCGCCACTCTTTGCTGATGAAAAAAAACCACGAAGTGACTATGCAGGGCCCAGTTTCATAGAGCTGCTTTAGCACAAAAATTTGCTAAGCACAATAAAACTTTGCTTACCAGAATAAGGTTACCAGCCAAACTACCATGTCACGTGTACAATTTGTGACTGGTATCCTGCTCATTTTTGCTTAGCAGGATATTGTTAAGCATTATTTTCTGCTTAAGCAGCTCTATGAAATTGGGCCCAGGTCGTTACGTTAAGCAGCTTGTTGCCAATTCACATTTAGTCTTTGTTCGTGCTTCGGCCGTTCTTCGCTCTTTATGAATGGTTGTTCTTGCGCGCCACCACACTCCTCGGCTGAAGGCTACATCAAAGTATTAGTCAGTTGTGGTTTTTACAGGGGTGGGTATTATTTGTATATATATTTATTATTCACAGCGTCAACGCCCCAGATTGTACTCGATAAGAGCTCAATTTGTTTGAGATTCCCGTCAATTTGTTTCCAAGCTGTACCACTGAGTTGGAGATTCAGCTGACGTACCTACCCGATAGTATATTGCGTCATTAGTATCAACGACGTATATGACGTCACCTGAACTAACGTACTTGAATGAGATTTCAGAGGGTAAACAGGTTCCCAGGTCGAGCCATCTGGGTCCGAGTCTGGGTCGCTGTAAGTCCCTTCACGATACAAAATTCCATTACTTGGATCGACCCCCAGACACAACCACTACCAATTGAGATTTGATCAAGGGTCCCTGCAATCAGTATCCACGAAGCTACCGGCAACTTTGTTATCACTCACACCCTCGCGATGATAAACCCGGTTTCTTCCACTAACACCCCAGACATGTCACTTTTGACTAACACTGACATGTTTCAAAGTCAGGCCGGGAACAAAGATCCAGGATGTTAAACTCGGATTACTGATAGAGACCTTGCGATAACGAACACGGGAACCAGTATTAACGCCCCAGACTACGTTCCTACCAACATCCACCTGTACCATAGAATAACTTTAATCGGTAGTCTTTACCCAGGAGCATCCGCACCACGCCCTGTAGTAGATGCGGCCCTAATAATAATCAACACTCCAAACTCCGGCCTCATCGATTGACACGTACCTCAGGGATCTAGCAACTTGGGGGCATCTTTCCAAGCTGAAAGTAATTATTATTTTTTTTTTAAAGTCGCGGGTATACTATAATTCTTCGTGGTCTAAAATGTATTTGATTGTTTTTTTCATGATCCTTTTACACCAGATTAAGGCATGATGTTGCGATCGATCCGTACTTTTTAGTACAATACAAAGAATGACAATAATTAGTAGCAATGGATAGAGCCACATTATTAAAATAATAATAATAATAATAAAAAGTATTTATGTAGCGCCAAAATCCGCCTAAAAAGACGCTTAAGGCGCTTTACAGATAATAAGAAGTTAAGCAAAAAGCCAATAGAACACACCGAAAAATATAAGAAACTACAAGTAATTAAAAGGACTCCTAAGAAGGAGAAAAAAATACTACAAGCTGTAAATCAAACAACACACGTCATGCATGCAGACAATGTAAAAAATAACAGTAATACATAAATAATTAGAATAACAGACTGTAACTTCTTAACACTTGTTACATGGTAGGTATGTAAGTTCAAACGCGCTAACAAGGAGTCTTAACAAACAGTTCTTCTGCTTAACTTCAGCTGTTTATTCTTCAAGTTCAACTGGTCCAGTGTCAGCGGTTTACTGTAACAACAACAATTATGAGAGGGCTTAACAATAATCCCAAACATTACTTGAATCACCAACTAGTAACTGTGATTATATCTTGAACTGAGCCAAATAACTAAAGCCATGTTTGTCTATTATCCTACTTCAACTGAGACAAGAGACTATTTAAATCAGCAATAATTAAGTGCTTAGATTCTAATAATAGAAATGCTTGACCAGTACCAACAACCTTTACAACGCAAGGCAGCATGACTCTTCCTAGTCTACAGTAACGTGTGAAAGAAAAGCACATTTTATAACCTATGCGAAACCCCTGCAGTACTATACGTTACATGAACCATGCTGTTTACACAAGAAAACATGTGACTGAATTTACAACAAAAACCCTTTATAAGTCTTATATCCAAGTAGCCCCAAAACGTCATTAATCCATACTATGAAGAGGAAAGTATTATATGTACTAATTACTCACCAACTGTTACATTCCTGGGATTGAATTATCTTATTTGATTGGCCTTTGTCTGAAAGTTTCGTCTTCCTTTATCTAGTCTCAAAAATGCAATGACTCGACGAATGAGGGCGCTATAACACAAATACGCCGCAACACAGACTAAATAAATAAGTATGGGCATAGGCCTAGGCTATACAAAGTAGTTAAATAAATAAATAAATAAACAGAAAAACAATGACTGAACAAAATAAACAATTATTTAAAGTAGACTCTTTCGTAACCAGGAAGAGGAAACCAGGGGTTATTAGGTCAGGGAGAATGTCCAATGCGCATTATGTATACGTCAGCCAATGAGCACCTTCGGATGAGGCGTAGAGACCAAGTGAATAATCAACACACCTTTCCGTCGTGTTTGAAGTTGTCAGTCGATTTTTCGGATAGACCCCGTCGCATTTTGGGGTTGACCCTACCGATTTTTCGGCTAGATTCTGTTGCTTTTTTGGGTTGACCCGTCGCTTTTGGGGTTCAGTGTAATACCACATGATAAGTTTGCAGATTACTTTAATATCTTTCATGTGGAGTGCATGTGTACGATTAGTGCAGTATATAAAAGAGACAATTTCTCAATGTATTTTTCGATAAAACCCCATTAATCTTGGTAAAAGAATTTTCAGGGAGAGTTGACAAACTAACACAATTCATCAACGCACAGGTTGTGCAATGTTACGACCTGTGCCCAGAACAAACTTTGTACAGAGTGTGCACTGTGTAGATGCATTCACCACATGGTTACAATATTGCAAGTTAGCAGTGGATGATATTGGATGGTCAAATAAGGGGATTGACTGCGTGTGCATTTCCACCGCATCATACTACACTGCAGACTAGCACCGTTTATCTATCATTCAAAACATCAGTGGATAATATTGAATAGCCAGAATGTAAGAGGGTTAACTGTGTACCGTGTGTGCATTCACCAAATTCTATACTATAAATGCAAGCTGACACAGTTTACCAAGGGTCTCATCACTCCAAACCACAGAGGTTGATAATACGCAAAAAGATTTGTTAAAACATAGCCATCCTACTGAGAAAAATGTGGTTTCCAATCAAAATGTCAAGTATTGTACATTGTTCTCGACTGGTACCCGGCTTATGTTTGCTTAGCATATCTCTTTATCATCTTTCTATTATAGTCTTCAGATGGCCAGACATTATTTTAATTTAAAATAGGGGTAGTGTGATTAAAAATAGCAACACAAGCTTGTGCATATCACTTGAACACTAATTTTATTGAGACCAATTTGACGTGTACATAATAAACTCAAAAGATAATAATTTTACTTTATAACCGTACTACTTAGACGTTGCTATAGCAAAGCAATATATACAAAACATAAATGCTAGAAATTTTGCGGAGACCGACATACCGGCTCTATTTATAGAATGTTAATGCACTTGATCGCTTTGTCTACTCAGGCTTATATATGGCGCAGACTTGGCAAACGGTATTTTGGCAGGATACATTTAGAAATACAGTTTGTGATAAGATTTTAATACTCGATAATGCAAAAATGTGTTTAGCTAAATACAACGCATACTAATTGCTTTACTTACTTTTTAATGTTAAGACTTTTTTATCAAAACAACTATTAATTTACGTTTTTTAAAGTCTAAATCACGTGTCAACAGTTTCTCTATACACAAAATTGAATTCTGTACCACTAGGTCTAATTCAGGGCTCTGCTTACACCAGAATTATTCGCTTACCGCGCCCTGTAAAAGCACATTATTCTATGGAATTCCACGGTAAGCAGAACCACGAAATTGCAGGTCCAGGTCTGGTTTTGTACAATTGACAAGCTAAACACGTTGTTACAATGTTTTATCTCAGAGCCCACATTTGAATAATCTATGTCACAATAGTATACACAGCACAAATATTGTGCGTATATTATTGAAAACGAGAAAACAAATCCAACGAAGAAAATATGAAAGCATCTTCTTTTTTAAATACTATTATAAACAACATTCTTGAAAATAAATATACCGAAACCATTTTGTCATGAAAACAATTTAAGTTTATATACAATACAGATAAATTGTTAAAATAATTAACACTGAAATTTGTTTTAAACATGAACGAGAATGCTTATCTACGGTGTCCCTGAGAGGACATCAATCTTATGTATACGTCAATATTTAAGTAAATATCCACGTTTTTTGCCCCAATTCGCAATTAGTCACGTAAATATTTACGCAAATTTTCACGATTTGTACCCCAATCGCAATTGTCTAAGTAAATATTTACGTTTACATTCACGGTTTGTACCCCCTTCACGGTTTGTGCCCCAGTCACCCGTGAATATGTTTTTAAAGCAAACCTTGGACCAGACTGAAGCTAGCCTCGTATTGGGTAAGAATTTCCATCTACGGATTCCTGGCCGCCCAGCCGCGTATTCAGGAAAATTAGAATCCATACAGTTCAAGGCGGTAACTTATGGTTTAGACATATCTGGGGCCGATTTCACTAGTCCCCCCCATTTGCGATCATCGCTGTCACACTTGCGATGAGATCGCAAACCGCAAATCCATCGCGCTTGCGACGTCGCTGATCAAGTCATCGCGGTTGCGATGATATAAAAAGGAAAAACAAATTGTACGAGTCTAAAAGTAGTGACTTATGACATAAACCTTCAGAAAATCGTCGGTTGTCGCATTTGGACGTCGTACATGCCGTGGTTGGATTAAACACAAAACGCATTAGTTGCAGTTAAAACGTAAATTGTTTATATGATTAGTTGTAATTATGAACATTTTGTAAACAAGTTGTAACGTTGAGATTTATGGAATTTTTACAAAACCTGTTAAATTTATGTAAATGTCAAACATCTGTAAATGTCTGACAGTGTCAAACAAATGACGAACCGTTTGAAATAATGGTATCCTAAAGAATTTTCATAATCTCCAAACAATTTTTAAGTTCATAACTCTTATACTTTACTAAGCTTTCAGAACATAAACGAAAGGGGAAAACAGCCTTTTAAAAATACTGTCCTGAAGGTATATCATTAGGCCTTATTGGCAACAAGAATTAATTTCTAAACTCCCAAAATATTCGTCAAAAGTGTTGTCAGCGAAAAATGAAACATGATATTAAATCGGAGAGAACGATTTTTTGACACAATTAACAGGCCTACACTTTAGTTTTAGGCCAAATTTGCAGGTTAAATTAACTGAGCCCAATAGTTTGGGATCTTTTTAAAAACAATGTTTAAGCTCTTTTGGCAGAAGTCGCGTGGCTAAAGGTTGTCATCAGCTGAGCCTCCCAGTAAAAGACCGCGAAGTGTAATAAGGCCTGCGCTAAACGTCGCACTTTTGCAGTGTCGAGCTCACATGATTTTCGCACGGTAAGAGTTCAGCACTTAAATCGAATCGGTGACAACCGTCGAATTTAGTAAAATAGTTTGCCGCAATTCAAAAAAATTCAAAATGGCGACGCGGGAGTAAATTGCAAAAGAGTTATGTTTCATAATGGCAATTCGAGCTGACACTCGTAGTTTTTGTTTTCATTAATGAAACAATATTGTTCCCAAGCTTAAATGTCGTCATTACTAATACAACCGTTGATGAGTGGCTTTCATCGAACAAAATCGATTATAATTCCGAAATTTACAGAATATTATGTTTGTTCAGTGTTTCCCATCCCCTCCGTATCAGCTACGGTACGGAGTCACAAGGAGAATGTTCACATTAAGAACAGTACACATAAAACAAGTTTCAAAAGCTCTGCGCATGCGTATTCCCAAAGGGCATCGCCCGACTAAGAATTCAATTCGATTCGACACGGAAAGAGCACGACGTTTGTCACCACGTCGTGCAACTGCCGTGTAGCACGACAGAGCTTGCCGTGCTACACGACAGTGTCGAACCTAAATCAAAAGTTTGCGCTAAACGGCGCTCTTTTGTTGAATTTAATTAATCATTTTCTAATTGTTTCAGTTCGACACGGCAAAAGTGCGACGTTTAGCGCAGGCCTAAATGAAACGCCATTTTATTCTTTAATTCACGACGGGGCAAGTGGCAACTGAACCGTCCAGTTTACCGTCCGCCGCACCTTTGTTGGTCTTTGTTCGTGCTTCGGCTCTGCGTCATGGATGAGCGAACTAGGGTATCACCACGCGCCTGGCGTTGGGCTATCCCCAAGGAATTGATAAGTGTGTTTGTTCGCCTATGGATTGAGGTTTTAATGGAGGAGCCAAAACTAATCAGACTAGTACGTATCGTTTGTATAGACATTATTCTCAGCGTCAACGCCCCAGAATGTACTCGATAGTGACTCAACTTGTTTGAGATTCCCGTCAATCTGTTTCCAAGCTGTACCAGTTGGAGAGTCAGCTGACGTACCTACGCGATAGTAGATTGCATCATTAGTATCAACAACGTATATGACGTCACCTGAACTAACGTACTTCAATGAGATTTCAGAGGATACACGTTCCCAGGCCGAGCCATCTGGGTCCGAGTCTGGGTCACCGTAAGTCCCTTCACGATAGAAGATCACATTACTTAGATCGACCCCCCAGACACCACCACTACCAACTGAGATTTGTGCAAGTACCCCTGCTACCTGTATCCATGCACTTCCTGCAACTTGGTCAACACTCACACCCCCGCGATGATAGATCATGTTAGCATTATTTACACCCCAGACATGCCCCTTTTGACTTACACTTACATGTTTCAAACCGCCAGTTACAATGATCCAAGATGTCAAACTAGGATTACTGGTGGAGACCTTACGATAGTAAATATGATCCATACTTACGCCCCAAACTACGTTCCTACCCACATCCAGCTGCTTTAAAACACCGGGAATCAGTGTCCAGGAGCATCCGCACCACGCCCTGTAGTAGATACGGTTCTGGGAATCAACGCCCCAAACTCCAGACTCACCAATTGACACGTGCTTCAGGGATCCTACCACTTGGCTTGGGGCATCTTTACTAGCTGAAAGTAAAAAAAAAAAATCATCTTAGAATGCAAACACTATTATCGTTTGCAATCCAGTAACTTTTGTTGGACACCAAAAATAGTTCATGTTTTGCATTACTTACCATCTCGAGTTTTGTCTTCAAAGTAAACACATCTTCCTGGTGATTGTTGGACAGTACTATTTTCATTTTTTACTGCTGAGCTTAGCTGACAAAGCTCTTCATCTTTGCAATAGTTGAACAACTTGCAGGAATCATCTCGTAGACAAGCAAACGCGCATCTCGTGACTGTCTTTGTCGTATGATTGCGGTAAATGCTACCAATAAGAGCAGAGGATTGAATGGTGCTGAGTTGATACTGCGTGCTTTTCTGACGAGATTTGTACTCTTGTGATTTTGGAGGACAGCATAGATCACAACTGCCGTCAGAAGCAACTGATCCAACGCCAGTTAGTACCCCAAATATCACAACCAACCTGGAACAAAATTAAACATGATGGTATGAGAAAACCGCCTTTAATGTTTATTTTATTTAGCTAGTGAATGAGTTTAGTAAGTTCATTTCTTTACCAATATTGTTGGTAAATATTCAAAATATTGTCCATTAGACCCTAGCTCCCAACTGAGCAGCTCACTCTTTTTCAACACTTGTTTGTTTTAACGTCGAACTGGGCACTGTTTGAATGATATAACAGATTCGTAAACTGGTCAGGCGACTCTGCAAATGATTTTATACAGTGAGTATTTTACGATTCGTCCAGACATCATAGACATTGGTTTCCATTGAATTTGAATATCAATTTCAAACAGAGTAGGTAAAGAGAGTTTTGTGGATTGGCGTTTGTTTGTTTGTGGTTTTTTTTTATATAAGAGTACACACGACTCTCAGCCAGAACTTCTTACCTTCCAGAATAATGGAGAGCAACCAGGAGAGTCATAAAGTCAGCCATGATGCAACCAGTCTAGGTGGCGCGCGTCCGGGTGCTTCATCTGGGAATGCTACGTGCTATTTGAGTTTATCGCGCTCCAAATGATTGGGTTGTGAGCTGAGGCAATGACGAGCGGTCACTCATGGAGAAGAAAGTGGCACTTTGCTGCAGAGGCATTATGTTTTATTTAAGATAAGCACTACTTGTTGATGAAAACATCGGGGCATATCCACTTATTGGACAAAGTCTATCTACTTGAATAATTGATAGTAAGAATTCCTTCTTATTACCCTGTTCGGAAGTGCGACGTTAAAGTTTATTTACGCACAAGCAACAACTTAAAATTATACTGCAATGCATCTTTAGAAAACCAGTACAGGTTTTTTTTAAACAAGCTGCCGGCGCCTGTAGTTTAATGATAACTATATGCAAGGTGTTATAGTTGTGTACCGCGTTGCTTCAAGATCAGCGTGCCATGATGGTTGCCGGTGTTTATGATTCTGTTTGTTCAGGCGCCTTGTAATTGAGTACAATATAGACCCCTTGCATTGCCCTTCATCTTTGATGACAAACAATGGAAACGTGTACGCGCTACACACGACTCTCAGCCAATGATAAAGCTCTTCGCGCGTGCACGTTTCATCAAACTTGGCTGGCAGCCATTATACCTGGAGTCTTTGCGCGCCGGTCATGCGCATTGGTACATGCATATGGATATTCCAGGGTAACACACACACGGCCACTTCGCACAAACTTGTACCAACAATTACCAGGAAACCCATGTATGAGATATATTGAGCTAGTTTTTGTAGGTCAGGAGGATACTTGTAAGAAAAGTTTAAATCAATGAAAAGGGTAATTGTAATAACACAAAGGACAAACGTATGCCAGTTTTGGAGCCAAAAGTCACAAAAACGCTTTGCATGCAGCAGATGCGTGCGTATGGGCGGCAATTGTGGAAAAAAACCCAACAAAACAAACAAACAATAAAGGAAAAAAGACAACAAACGCTCCAACGAATAAACAACAAAACAAACACAAAAACATACACTGTTAAATCACAATTTTTTTTTAAATTAAACAAAATTTAAATCCGAAAAAGGGTAGGTGCACAAAAATAAACAGACAAACAAAATACTGTTTTCAAAGTGAATACAATAAAATAGTAAACCAACGCAGGTAAAGTTAACGAAAATTCTTAACAAATTTAGAAATTGGTCACAAGCAAATGTATTTAGAAGATAAATAAAAGTAAAAGTAACTGATCTACAAATAAAAAAGTGTTTCTAAATAAAAAGTGAAAATGCTGCGTATATAACATATTTTAGAATAATCATAAATAGATGCCACTTTTACTATGCAGAGCTAATACGAAAACAACGTGAGTGAGGAGAGACCCACTGCGCGCGCCATACAACACAATGTCGGAATGAACGAACAGCTCGGAAACAAACCAACAACTCAGAAATAAATAAACAACTCGAAAACAAATAAATTGCGGTTCCTTCCTGCCCACATTCGCCAGATAATGAACAAAAATTATGTGAAAAAGATGTTGAAGCATTATGTTGCTTTCCAACTGATCGCCATATCCCATAAAGGCCCCCAGAACTCCCTGTCTCATACAGGGTTGGTCAGTTTTGTCTGGGGTACTTTGGTCATTTTTTGACAAAAACCAAAAACAACCCAATATATACAAATCAGTCTTACGTTTAAAGAGACACGTTGCCTTCGGACTGGGCGCTTTGGGTTATTGGAGTGTTTGTTCTGAGATGAATATTATTGTGGTTGGAACTGTTCTTTTTAAGCAGAATATAATGATTCACACCAACATACCTCGAAATTGTGTGGTTTTCCTTCAACTTCAAGAGCTACAGTCCGCCATTTCGTTGAGTCAAACTTTGCTTCTACGAAATGACAACAATAATAAGTAGCCTTCTTTTTCTAAAAGACTTGAAAAAATATTGTAATGGCTAACCAAAAAGCATCGAAAGATGTCTTAACAAGGGCACAAAGGTAAAGTGCTCATGGAAATGAGCTTTAAAAATGGATCCTAGTTCCATTATTAGGCCGGAGCGAGAAAAAAAAACACAACATTATTAACAATGGAAAGAGTTTCCACGTTGTGTTAAATAAGGCGAGCATTACACTCACTTGGTAGGTTTGCAGTATACATTTTGTGCAGCTCTTAACATAAACAATGCATAAATCCAAAGTGCAAGATTGGCCGTGGTGGAAACATGTAATCAGAAAATGGTGTAAATGCATAATATTATGCCATTAACACCCACGTCCTGTGGTTGCGTATAGACCTTATGCACATGACGTCATTTCAGTAGGGCGCCCTCGCCTAGAGGTCAAACGGAGGTTTCTCATTGGCCAATCCTGTGCGCAGTGCGTACAAATCTGCGCGTCTCGATTGTTTCGTCACTGTTTTACATCTAAGATGGCGGCTGCATGACGTCAATGCATAAGGTCTATTGGTTATACTATTTTTAAGCTGCATAAGTCAGTATTCGAGTTGGTGGCTACAGCTACGGCTACGACTTCAACGCAGGGTGACGTGGATATCTAGCCGTAGCCGTAGCTGGATAGACCTAATGTCAGGGTGCAGCCACTTTTGTTTTCGCCCGTTCAAATCAAAGTAATCAAACCGAGGCTGCGAGGAGTAAATAGTCAGGGTTTTTTCTTGTACAATGAACATTAGCATTCATTAATGTTATTGGATACAGGGAACATGACCACAAGATGGTGGCAACATTTGATACTGGTTTGTTGGACACGACCTGAATGGTGTCAATATACACGATTTGGGCACAAGTTGTGATTTTTGTCATGAATACTGACGTCACTATTTATGTCCTTTTAGCTCCGCCATAATTCTCAAACGATTGTACACAAATTACCCCATACCGTGTGACTTCACTGCTTGCTCGACGCGTCAACTGGCATAGTGTTTGAATGCATGCAGATCATGTACACAGGCTGAATGTTGTATATAAATGAAATTGTATACGCAGCCCCCCTGCCGAAAACTGTGTGTGGGGAAGTGTGTATTTATTGGTATAGAGAACCACCAATACTCGAGGATATCCAGTGAGGTTGAGTGGGCAAGTCGTTCAGTAGAAAAACTACCATATTTGAGGATCCACAGTGGGTAAACCTCATCGATGTGTGCCATTAGTGTTTGCACGTAGACGTCCGCGCGAGCAGAGCGGGTAGAATTGAGTATATATATATATGAGTGTATCTTTATGCCGCTAGTGCCATTCATTATATGTGCAAAAAATAGACCGGTAAAAACTATCCCATATTCAAGGTCCGCGGTGAGATAAACCTCAACAATGAGTGCCATAGAGTTTGTACATAGACGCTCTTGTATGTCGAGCGCGCCTGAATGCTGAATATGAATGTATCTTTACACAAGCTACTGCCCATACTGTATGCACAAAGAGATCGGTAGAAAATTGCCCGTATATCAGATCCATGTGTTGTTTATCGCCTCAATGTGTGCCGTAGTGTTTGTACGTAGACGATCGTGGGAGGTGAGCGAATGCTGGCGTATGATAATTGTACATACATACACACATTTTGGGACACTGACGGGTGACAAACACGTTATTTGGGAGTATTTCTATCTACTGATAAAAAAACATGTAAAACCTCACTGGGTATCCTGGAATTATAAGTAGGAGGCTCTCTACCAATACAAACATTTTAGCTTGTTGACGATCTGCTTGCGAGCATTCAAGGACGAGAGCAGTGACGTCAAGTTACCTTTTGCAGGGAACAATTTCACGCGAACAGGTTGTTCCCATTGATCTTTATTGTATATTAAAAAATACCTCGGAGAGTGTACGCACTCTGATTGGTCGAGGACTAGTCACTTGGGGGTGTATAACATTTCATATAAAGACCGGCTCTGTGAACTAGCGAATAAATGGCCCCTAAACAAGCATTTTGTCTATATGCACTATGTGCTTGCTGTGCGGAGAACTTCCACTCAACTGTTTTCTTTGTTCGTATGTTTGTGTGTTTTTTTGCCAAGGACTGAGTGTCGCGTACACGCAGAAAATGTATAAATTTCAGGTAGCTGGTACACACATGAAACCAACATTAATGCAAAGCATTAAGCTGAACACCAAAAGCAACTCTCAGCTTAATGCTTTGCATTATGTTGGTAATGGATTATGTTTATTTCGCACGAAAAACAAATCATGGATTTCATTGTGGCCGAGGCTTTAGAAGACAAATATTTTGGAAAAACAAATGCAAAACGAACCCTCTTCACCTAATGTCTAAGCTGGACATGTATCGATTGACCAGGTCCTTTGCTTGAGTTAAAACTAAAGAATATTATAATGAGATGTTAGTATTATACAATTATTTCTTGTGCGCATTCTTATTAATTATTTCACGATCCTAAAGCAATCTACACTCCCGCAGCCTGCATTTTCAATATCAATCAGCAGTATACACGTCTGATTCTGCCGTGGGTGTGACAACAAGGTCATATTAATTTAATATTGTTCACTGTCAACCTGAGTGTAGCTAACACGCTGCATACACCAGTGAGAAATAACAATGGTTGTTCCATATTACTGTTTCATACTATACGCCATAAAAAAAAATATATAAAAACTCTCAGTGCATGCCAAATAGAGCTAATGAAACGACAGAGAGATCGTTAAATCTTACCTTCATTATTATAACTGTGTGGGCGAATCTATGTTTGTGTACAAACTTCAAGTTGCACGGCAATAATTTACACGAAAGAAATGTTGTTTTTCATTTTATTTCTCTGAACGAATTTGGACTAATGATGCTGTTTCAAAACGAATCGCATGTACCACGGACATTGTACAAAATACACGTAACATGCAAAATACATCTTTAGTTGTCAATTAAATTCTACTTATCATTGGCGGTTTGTTTAATTTTTAAATCGAAACTTTTGGGTCAAATCGCCCACAATGAGTCGTAACTTGCATCTTTAAGTAAAATATTGAAATTCTGAACAGCCATTATCATACTTTAGATAATTCCCATTGATCTTTATTATATTGTCAATATATTATAGAGATCAATGATAACTCCCAATAGACGCCATATTTACAGGCAAATTGCATTTTGTAAGGCAGTCGCGTCAAGCGCTCAAATTATTAACGTAGCCGCGCTGTTTACTTACCAATCGTGCAATGAGTTTTGTGAAATGTGCGCGTGCTGCACGCCGTTCTCATGCGAAACACATGACTATGAGTTACAAATTGCCCCGGAGAAGGCCGATTTACGTCATATTGCAACCTATGTATATATTTCTTCTCTGCGAGAAAATTTAATGTTGAATGGATATGTGCACTCTGACCTTTGCGTTCCCATGGAGCGGTTTATTCACCCCTCTTACATGGAGCAGCTTATTCACCCCTCTTGCATATCGCGCAACGCTGTTGTACACCGAGGTCACGCGCACGTTTTTACGCAACAGGAACAGCTATTGTCCAATGATCTCTCATTTTGCCTCAGTGAGGGTGCTAAAGTCACGCGCATGTATGTACGCACCAAGAGCCGTTGTCGTCCAATAGACCTTATGCACATGACGTCATTTCAGTAGGGCGAAAGGAGGTTGGTCATTGGCCAATCATGTGCGCCGCGCGTACAAACCTGCGCTTTTCGATTGTTTCGTCACGTTTTACCTCTAAGATGGCAGCTGGATGACGTCAATGCATAAGGTCCATTATCTGCCTCCTTTTGCCACAGTGAGGGCGTTGTTTGAGAGTGTGACGCCATAATTGTGCAAATGCTCTTTTGTGAAAGCGTTTTATTAGAATTTCATGGCAATGCATGATTCCATGGAATTCTGTGAAAACCCGCTTTTTGGGCGTATTTTAGACCAATCTAAAAATCGCGGATATCGCCACCTTGTGGTCTTTTAGAGTTGGTCTACGTCCAATGTTTTTTGCACAACATTAACACAGCGACAATTTTTGTTTCCTTTTGACAAACACGCGTTTAGTGCACCTTCAGTCAAGGCCAATAGTTTGACCGTTTTATTTGTATTGAGCGACGAGAAGAAGTATTAGCGGAGATCCACCGATAGACGAACACCAACCAGTTGGTTACTAAGCTATCCATTATACGCAGTGTGCAATATTATACGCACTATTAATATATACTTTGTGTTTAGGACTGTCACGGTGGATGATGTTGTAAATAACTTATCAGATGTAATTTGTGGCAATTGTAAGACAAGAAGAAAATTTCCAAAAGGTCAAATAATAGCAACTCAGCCTTAAATAAATACTGAATTACCCAGAGCGGCAAACAAATCGTCGGCTCAGGAAAATACTGTCCTTAGTGAACTATGGATATCAGAAAATTGCTTTTGCATATTTTGGAGCTCCTTGTTAAAGGATTTCAATTAATCAAAAGTAATCTTCAAAGCATTTGTTTGGCAAAGAGAAACATTCAATCACTAAGTAAAACATGTATTTATTTATTTATTTTGATTCATTTTTTTCAAGTGTATATGCATTTTTTTCATTTTGATGAATTTTTACAGATGTGAAATTGCAGTTAAGACCTTAACCACTGGCTGCTAAGCACTGAATCAGGGAGTTGGACTTAAAGTGACATTGCGCGTGTTTACTGTCGGGTAAACACGTCTTCCAGACCATGGCTTCCGGTTGAAGTTTTCACGCTTATTACTGATGCTTAACATTCAATGACACTATCGCTCACTTATTGAGTAACAGGTATTAATTAAAAATCTAAAAAAATCCAAGTTCTACAACTGTACCTAGCCAAATAGCATGCCAAATGTCTTATCACTATCCGGGGTTTGTTTTTCACTAACACAATCAAACAATGACCCGCTCTCCGGGAATTCCCATAGGAATTGTACAGCAATTACTCAGCCTTGCTAAGTTGTGTAAACAAAGGGTGCTATTCAAAGAAATGGTTGATTGAGCAGAAAGAGACATGTGGGCTCATCTCAAAATACAATTTTGCTTGAACTGATTTTATTTAGTCAAAAGGGGCTATATCTAATGCTTTGGCGGATTTAAAAGTGATTGGGTGATTTAAAAGTGATTTGGTTCTTCACAGAAATGTATTACATGCTAAAATCAAACTGTTACTCAACAAGTAAGGCAGGGTAAAATGGTGTGATTTTTTTGGGATGGTGTCACGCAGAGCTTAGAATTTTTGTCATTGCCACTATGGACAATCTTAATTACCGCAACAAACTGAACTCTATTTTTTTTCTGCTGGATGTAAAATTTGCTCTAAAGTCCTAGGCCTAGTTTCATAGAGCTGCTTAGACAGAAAATATTGCTTAATCAGTTTTTGCTGGGCGAAAATGAGCAGAATACCAGTCAGAGACGTTGCATGTAACATGTGTTTTGTGGAAGTAACCTTATTCTGGTAAAGCTAAGTCGATGTGATTAGCAAGTGTGAAACTGCAGCTCTATGAAACTGGGCCCAGGTGATAAAACAATTATAATAAAAATGACTGTTTAGGTCTATTTTGTAGGCAACATAGCTAAAACGAAGCCGCTGTGTACCTTTAAGAACACGAAGGTTTTGTGCAGGGAGTCATTAAAATGAACGGACTTGAATAACCAGTGAGTCAATTATGTGGCTCACTAACTAATTCATTACCTGTTCTACCCTATAACGCATTGTATAGAAAGAGCGCTCACACCCCTATAGCGTCAGTCGTCGATCACAAGGAGTGCCTTACAACACAATCATTGGGTGTAGGAAGAAACATCCAAAAACCATGATCTCGAATCTAGTGACCACATGCACTTCAAAAACACGAAGTACGACGTGTACTGACGGTGTCTTTATTCGCCCAAAACCGGCATAATACCCGCATCAGATACAAACAAATCCAAGCCATTGCTCTTCAACACAGACAAGTACACACAGAGAAGACGACCGCGAGCGACACTTCCCATTACAAGTCTGTAAGAACCAAACCAAAACGATTGAGGAACTGCTTGAAGAAGCCGAAACGAAAGTTGTAGTTCGGCTTATGCCACCCAATATAATTATCTGGTCAATTACTGGATGGGTTGAACTTTATGTGTGTATTGAACAACGTAAAGACGAACTCCAAGACCTATAAACATAGGCTGCAACAGAAAACACTTTCAATTATTGACTGATCTCAACACTGCTGACGTCATGAGCCTGGTTGGTCTCTATTATTTTGGAAGGTAAGAGTTAAAAATTATTTGTACAAATTCTTTGTTTAAAATCGTAGCTGGATGTTTCTGTTGCCCACTCGCACAGACAGCTATCGCTGGGGTCAAACAATGGAAACGTGCAATCAACCAACGATGGGTCTCTCTTTGGCCTCGAGTGAGGGCGATGTTTAAGCCTGTGACGTCATGCAAGGGGTCTTTAGACCTTTCTATTGCAACCTTCACAACAACAAAAAACAACAACAACAGATAGCCACAGTTCGTAACAATGTTACACAAAATTCAAAAATAGCGTTGAATTTGTTAGAGATAAAGCAACCAATCATGAGAGGTGTTTTATTTAAAGGGACACACCGGCTTACTGTTTACCTAATGTAGTGATGTGGAATGACAGACAACAATTTTTAAATGGTTTTTGTAAAAAAAATCATCAAAATATCACGTAATTAACGAAAATTTTGAAGAAAAAAAAACCTGGTCAAAGGTCAGCTTATACGCTTTTCCAGCCGTTGCAACTGTCAAGTTTACGTGACAATGTTGCAATGTTGCGCGTTGTTGTAAGTAGACTGGTGCTTTGTTTATGTATCAATTATAACAATGGCGAGGCATGAGGATCCAGACTTCATATCCATCAAGCACAAATTCAAGTGTAAATAAAAAACAGACGTGAACGGACGTCAGTCCATAGAGCAAGGTTCCTTGCTCTATGGTCAGTCCTAGTCGAAGTCCACTCGTGGTCGTAACCAATAACTGTTTCGGTTGAACTTGCCATTGAAACAGTTATTGGTTACGACCGCGAAAACGCACCCCAACCTGTATTCTGTGTACGACGACGTACTATATTCTGTGTACTTGCAATAATGGAGAACGTTTCTTTGACATCCAAGGATCGATACAAAAAAACATCGCAAGGAAAAACACCCAGAAGGTGGTCCAACGAAAAGTAAAAAGTAAAAAAAAAGCACACGATAAATCCAAAGGAAAAGCCAGCAAAAGCAGCAATTTTATTTATTTATTTTTTTTTTTTTTTGGGGGGGGGATTGGACATTGTGCAGCTATCATAGAAGTAGACCAGCTGTATGGGATAAATATTCCCCGTCGTCGTCCCGCGTGTGTAGCGCAGGCAACACGTTGCAATAGTTAGGGGATAATAGCTAGGGGTAACAGACTAAAACCCTCCTAAAAAAAACCCGTAATTGCTGGTCTGGCTCCCTACCCCTCCGACAAGCTCCCAAGCTCACGGCTAAAACGGCAAGCTTGGGAGTTCATGCCCCGGGGTTTGTCTCTCTGGCCCCACGAGACACGGCACCGGCTGTACGGGATATGCCCCAAGGTTTACGTTCCGCTAGCTCCCACGCTGGGGCCCGTAAAACACGCTTCGGTTGCACGGACTCTCTGAATGCGAATCTTACGTTCGATTTTTCATCATTATTTACAAATTGTATCAATAATCTGAATACATAGTCTTTTTTGTCAAATACTCAAGAATAATTAAAAAAAACCAGATTTAAATTTGGTTCAGTAATTTACTTTTATACAGCTGGAAGTAAAACTAACTCCGAAGATCACGTGATTTATCCGAACCACTTTTTGGGTTCGGATAAATCACGTGACCTTCATTTTTTGAAAAATGCTCAAAAACGGCAAAATTTGATGGTTTCTTTTAGAAACCGGTCTTCTCCATTCCTGGAAGACCTTTGAAGTCATATGTTAGCCTATTTTGTAGCCCAAATAGCTCAACGGAGTCGGTGTGCCCCTTTAATAAAAATGTTGTAGACAATGATGAATTTGGTTAAAAGATCTGTTAATACGATTGAATGTTTTGCTAACGTTCGGCCGGCAATGCCAACAAGCGTGGTTTGTTTATCTACAATAGAAAGATCCATTCACATTTTACGATTATTAATGACGCATGTACAATGAACAGAAACCATTATACTGACCCTTCGCATACACAACACGGACGCAACTCTGCCCAATTCGCGTCTACATTTACACTATTTTGGAGTTAGTTCCTTTGTGTACATTTTGACTCCAAAAATGGCAGACATAATAGGCAAGTAAGTGCGTGGAGCGAGTTCGTTCTTTTCTTTCTAAATCGTGCGCTCTTGAAAACAAAATCATGACCCCGGCGTATTGAACTGACATTACAAAATGTGTGACTGACTAAGATTCTGGAACTGAAAAACTGAAAATGAGTATTGCCAACTTGATCCATTTCTGGGTCAATCTGAACTGGGACTTTTTAGAATGTATAAAAAAACTAAACAGTTCTCTTGTCTTTCTCAAAAACTACACTTTAGTTTGACATTGAAGCGGAGCATAGTGAACTGCGAAAGCAAAGAGCCCCCCCCCCCCCCTGGACGGGAGGGAAGGAGGCTGGCAGAAATGCTTGTGTTTAAAAGGTTAGAAGAACCCTTGTTGAATGAAGTTTTCTCCTTGATTCTTAATGGTACTTCTTCTGTTCATTTCAGGTTGGTTGTGATACTTGGGTTGGGCGTTGGATCAGTTGCTTCTGACGGCAGTTGCGATGTATGCTGTCCTCCAATATCACAAGAGTACAAATCTCTTCAGAAAAACACGCAGTATCAACTCAGCACCATTCAATCCTCTGCTCTTGTTGGTAGCAATTACCGCAATCAAACGACAAAGACAGTCACGAGATGCGCATCTGCTTGTCTACGAGATGATTCCTGCAAGTCGTTCAACTATTGCAAAGATGAAGAGCTTTGTCAGCTAAACTCAGCAGTAAAAACCGAAAATAGTACTGCCCAACAATCACCAGGACGATGTGTTTACTTTGTCGAAGACAAAGCTCGAGATGGTAAGTAATACAAAAATGAACTATTTTTGGCATCCAACAAAAGTTACTGGATTGCAAACGATAGAAGTGTTTGCATTCTGAGATGATTTTTTTACTTTCAGCTTGGAAAGATGCCCCGAGACAAGTTGCTGGATCCCTGAAGCACGTGTCAATCGGTGAGTCTGGAGTTTGGGGCGTTGATTCCCAGGACCGTATCTACTACAGGGCGTGGTGCGGATGCTCCTGGACACGGTTTTCCGGTGGCCTAAAGCAGCTGGATGTTGGTAGGAACGTAGTCTGGGGTGTTAATGCGGGTGATCACATTTACTATCGTAAGGTCTCCACCAGTAATCCCAGTTTAACACCTTGGATCCGTGTGACTGGTGGTTTGAAACATGTAAGTGTAAGTCAAAAAGGGCATGTCTGGGGTATAAATAATGCTAACATGATCTATCACCGCGTGGGTGTGAGCGTTGACCAAGTTGCTGGAAGTGCCTGGATACAGGTAGCAGGGGTACTTAAACAAATCTCAATTGGTTGTGGTGGTGTCTGGGGGGTCGATCCAAGTAATGGGATCTTCTATCGTGTTGGGACTTACGGTGACCCAGACTCGGACCCAGATGGCTCGGCCTGGGAAACTGTAACCTCTGAAATCTCATTGAAGTACGTTAGCTCAGGTGACGTCATATACGTTGTTGATACTAATAACGCAATCAACTATCGCGTAGGTACGTCAGCTGATTCTCCAACTGGTACAGTTTGGAAACAGATTAACGGGAATCTCAAACAAATTGAGTCAGTTTCGAGTACATTCTGGGGTGTTAACGCTGAGAATAATGTCTATACAAACGATACGTACTAGTCTGACTAGTTTTGGTTCCTCAATAAAAACCTCAACCCATGTGCAAAAAAACCACTGATCAATAATCTTTGATGATATCAATAGCCTAAAGCCAAGGCGCGTGGTGCTGCACTAGTCCACCACTCAATGGGAAAGCCGAAGCAGGAATACAGACTTAATGTGAACTGGCAACGTGTGAACGGTTTAGTCGCAATTTGCCTCGCTTCATGCCCCAAAACTCCAGAACCTCCCGCCCCCACAGTGCGTAAATCCACACACTATTACATTTCTATCCAATCAGACCGGGATTATGCCTCAGCCGTTATTTCTGCCCGTTACTTTTTACGCTGCAGTCGATCGCCACCAAATTTGCTGAATTTTTCCAATAATTCTTGTCTATGGTCACACTGTAAATAAGAGTCGTCACCAGGGTCAGCTGTTACCATGGCAAACATTTGTTTGACCTTGAGTCAAGCAATTTTAACTATTTTTGAAAAGTGTAATTGTCTTTTTCAACAAAATGTGAAGTTGCTTTTTTGTTTTTTCCCCAAGAAAGTGGTAGTGATGTGTCACGTAATGGTGTTAAATGCATGTTAAGGAATGGTGTCAATAACGGGCCCTTTCTCCCGCTTTAACAGACTGCGTAAGTCTCGCGAGTATTGAAAGTTTTTGGATCTTTTATTTCCACCCATAATGCGTTTTGCGCGTGCGCAATTCCGTTTCTTGAAATACTTTGTGTGAATGTAGTTTATGGTTATAAAATTAGATCACATCAATGGTAAGGTAAAATTTAGTCATAAAATGACAAACGAAAGTAAAGTAAACTTTACATATCATCAAATAAAACCCAAGAAAAAGACTTGACATATTCTTTGCCATTTACTTGTAAACATCAAGAATGTTGCCAAATTGACGTTCATGTTATCACTAAACCTATTATTGGCCTCACTTGGGCAAGATAAGCAAATGGGGTTTCTTATAATCATTCTCGTCCGAAATTTTAATTTTGTTTCTAATATGAATTTTAGGAAATAATTTGCATTATAATATGTAAACTGAAATTGTATTCAGAACCAATTGCTATCGGTAATTTTTTTTTCAGGAGTTGTGTACATAATACTATGTAAACAGAGGATGCTTTTATAGAAAAAAATGGTCTTCGCAAGAGCTGTTTTCTCGTTTTCATTACGCGCGACAGTTGCACGGTCTACTATGAGAGAGATTACCCCAAAGGGGGTTCTAAAATATAAAAATAAAGGTTTTAACTGTGATAAATGTGTTTAGCTTGTCAGTAATACAAAATCAAACCATGAACACAATATCATGGTTCTGCTTACCGTGGTATTCTGCGCTTACGGCTCCATAGAATTATAATGTGCTTTACAAGGCGTCGTAAGCGAATAATTCCGGGGTAAGCAGAACCCTGAATTAGATCTAGTAGTACAGAATTCAATTTTGTGTGTAGAGAAATAGTTGACTACGTGATTAAGACTTAGAGCTTAGACACAACCTTAAATAGTTGTTATCATTTTTATAAGTTAACAGTCTTAACTTATAAGTAAGTAAAGCAATAAGTATATGCTTTGTATGTAGCTAAACAAAAGGTTGCTTTGTTGAGTATTCAACTGTTTTCACAAACTGTATTTCTAAATGTTTCTAGCCAAAATACCGTGTGCCAAGTCTGTGCCATACATAATTGCAGAGTAGACAAAGCGATCAAGTGCATTAACATTCTATAAATAGAGCCTGTATGTTGGTCTCCACAAAATTTCTAGCATTCATTATTTGTGTGTATTGCTTGCTATAGCAACGGATAAGTTGTACGGTTGTAAAGTAAAGTTATCATTATTTGAGTTTATGCACATGTCAAAGTGGTTGCAACATAATTAGTGTTCATGTGATGTGCACAAAGTTGTGCTGCTTTTTTCATCAAACTACCCCCAGTTTAAATTAAAATAATGTCTGGCCATCTGAAGACTATTTATGCCGCAATATACAGCTGACCTAGTTCCTCAAAGCTGTTAAGCAGAATTGCTAAGCAAACATGAGGCGGGTACCAGTCACAAACAATGTACCACTCTAAACCAATTTTTTTCTCAACAGGATATGTATGTGTACAGTGATTGTTTTTGCTCAATAGCTTTATTAATCATGTTTTGTTGTCATCAGGGGTCATCTATTACCATGGCAACTGTTTGTTTGACCTTGGGGAACCCCCCCCCCAAAAAAAAGTGGTTGTGATGTTTCACGTAATAGCGAGAATTCCGCCAATTTGGAATTTATAATTTCAGCCTGTTTTGGGTTTTCAATCCTGTAACTTAAGGCATAATGTGTTAAGTTTGACACATTTCACAATTGATTATCGGTTAAAATCAAATAAGATCACCAAAGATAGTTCTATTTATTGCACATTTATTGTTTTATATTGTTGTCTTTGTAACGTAATAAATGAGCATCAATTTGAGTTTACTCTACTTTGTGTTTGACAAGTGTGATCCACTGTGGCTTTGAATGATAAAAGGTAAACCAAGCCAGCCTACTATAATAATGTCATGCGGTGCATCATGCACAGTACACAGTCAACCCTCCTACTGTCTGACCATTCATTAACACCCACCGATGATTGGAATAAAGGATAAACTGCGTCAGCCTGCAAAAATGATATCATATGGTGAATGAGGTACACAGTCAACCCTCCTACTGTCAGATATTTAATGCCATCCACTCTGGTTTTGAATGAAATGTCTTTGGTGAACTGTGCCAGCCTGCATTACAGCATGAAATATTGCGAATGCTCATGTCATCATACGCAGTACACAGTCGACCCGCTTACCTTCTGACCAATCAACATCATCCGCTGGTGTTTTGAATGATAGGAAACTATGCTAGTCTGCAATACGGTATCATGGGGGGGGGGCAGTACACAGTCAACCCTCCTACTGTCTGACCAATCAATATTGCCACATGTATTTTGAATGGTAGGTAGATTGTTGCAGCCTGCATTTATAACATAAACAGCGGTGAATGCAAACACACAGTGCACAGTTAACACTCTCAATTTCTGACCATTAAATATGAGCGTTCTCCCGTAACAGTGGTCCGCTGGCAAAATGCCGGTTCAAACCACTGAGGACCAGTCAAAATTCACTCTGATTGGTACGACTGGCTAGTTCGGTGTTGAAGGCATCATTATTTCCTACATGACGGACCACTGAAACAGTTGGTGGACTAGTGAAATGACAAAGTAACTGGTCCTGCTGGCCAGTCACTAGAAACGTTATGGGCAAACCACGAATATAATGAGATGATGTTTTCAATGATAGGTAAACTATGCTAGTCTGCATTATGGTACCACATGGGGAGAACAGTACACAGTCAACCCTCCTACTGTCTGACCATTCACTATCGTCCGCTGACGTTTTGAATGATAGGTAAACTATGCTAGTCTGCATTATGGTATCATTCTGGGAAAACAGTACACAGTCAACCCTCCTACTGTCTGACCATTCACTATCGTCCTTTGATGTTTTGAATGATAGGTACACTTTATTAGTCTGCATTATGGTATCATTCCGGGAAAACAGTACACAGTCAACCCTCCTACTGTCTGATAATTCACTGTCGTCTGTTTTGAATGATAAGTCAGCTATGCTACCTTGCGATATAGTATCATGTGGTGAATGCAGTACACTGTTCACACATTGTACAAAGTTATCTCTTCATACACAACCTGTGCAGTTGAACTGTAGTTTGTCAACCGCTGCTAGGAAATGTTACAAAGAGTGCGGGATTTCACTGGAAAAAACTACAGTGTGCAAATTGTCCCTCTTGGCCTACACTTAACCAGAGAATGACTACACTAATTGCACACGACCGTGTAGGCTACTCCACTTGAAAGATAGCTAAAGGTGCAAATTCACCACACGGTACACTGACCCTCAAAAGCGACGGGGTAAATCCCGTTGTGTGTTAGATCCTTTCACCAAGATCCTTTCACAAACCGCATTAAGCCTCACACACCGCTCCTACATCCATACATTATTTGCCAGACAATTGGATTGAAGTACATAAGGGTTAATGAATACATAATGATGCATTTCCTTCCAATCACTATGTAAGCTATAAGAGCTTGGTTGCTCATAAATTGTTCGCAAACCGCATTCAACCTTGCATGCCTCTAATGCCAGGTACAAACACTATGACACACAATGTGGAGTGTTTCCACCAATCGTGGATCTAGAATATGAGGAGTTTTCTAATAATAACTTTGTGCACTGAAGATTAGCAATGGCTGCGCAAAAAGGACATTATTGTTTTTAAAATATTCACCGTCACACGCCATGCACGGCCGTACGTAAGTACAAACAACACGATCTCTGGGGACTTCAAACGCGACGGAAAGGTGTTTGTGTTAGATACTTTCACCATCATTTCACACTCCACATACAGGCGCGGTTCTACGGGGAGGCTAGGGGGGCTTTAGCCCCCCCCCCCAAACTTTTGTCTAGCCCCCCCCCCAAAAAAAGGTGCAAAGGAAAAAATGAAGAAGATACATGCTGGAAAATACTGAATCTTCATTAGAAATTAAAATGAATAGATTCGCACGGTCTTGTCACATATACTACAGTATTGGCCTAGACTACACGTACGGTTAAATGTTTTACATCGGACAATTGCCTGGTGCTTTTGGAATTTGCGGTTTCCGCAGGCGCGCGCTTCCGCCTTGTTTTGTTTTGTATTACATGAACATCAAAACCAATCCCAGTTTGGAAATGAAGACGATGCGGGTGTGTAATTACATGATAAAGTCAGCCCATAGAAATAGAACCCGGAGAACGCTGAGTGCGTCATTGTGCGTGCGATTTCGTTGTGAGACCATTTTTATGGACGCACGTACGCCATTTTTAAAGGACGCGCGTACGCCTTTTTTTACGCGTGTATGGCAAAATTAGCATTAAGCCAGTGATAATATTTTGCCATAAAGTTGACGTCATGAACATTGACCAATGAAAACACGTAGAAACGGTCTCTGTGCGTTGCCATTTTGCAATACACGCGTGTCACGTGATGATCATTTTGCGATACACGCGTGTCGCGTGGTATCGATACGCCGCGTCCATAGACGACACAGAGGGCGGTCCAGCACAGCGTTCTCCGGGTTCTATTTTTATGAGTCAGCCCCTACTTCACACCAGACAAAACGGCTACGCCAAGGAAACAGACGAAATTGGACTTCTTTCTTAAGAAGAAACATGAGGCAACAGAGAGTGATGACAAGCCATCTTCCTCCACATCTGCAGATGTTGATGATGCAGAAGAAGAGGTGAGATTGGTGTATTAAGGATTAAAATTATAAAAAGTGTTGGTGCTATTCCATCCAGTGACATTGTATGTTGGCTCATTGTAATGTGAAAATAATGTATTTGTGGCAATACAGATTTATGGTAACTGCTGGATTATTTAAACCTAACAATAGGAAAGATACATTACGGCTAAACGAAAACGAATCAATGTTGTAAGTAATTTTGCTATATTGGGGCGACGCATGTGCACCAAACTTTGGACCCCGATCCTTTATAAGAAACATCCTCCAAGCTCCTGTCCTGGGCGTGTAAGTTCAAAGCAATCACCGTGTTTCTCCATCGCTTCAAAGAAATATGTGGCTTGCTGACAAAGATGACCGAATCCGATAACAGATGTGAAGCAGCTGAAGCACGGGGTCTGCTCCTCCAGCTCAGATCATTCAAGGCTATCTTCACCATCAATCTACTCTATGATGTCCTGGGAAAGTCCAACCTACTGTCACTGACTCTTCAAGACAAGACATTGACCATGGCCAAAGCATCCAAACTAATAGAGGCTACGATTTCAACCATCGAGAAGATGAGATGTGACGAGGCCTTTTAAAATAAAATGATGAACATTTCCAAAACCATGGCTGAAAGTGCTGGTGTCAAGATGCAAGATGAAACTACAAGACCAAGAACAAGGGCCCCACCACGCCGCCTCGAAGACTTCCTAGTCACAGAATCTGTGGGGATGACACAAGAAACTGGTGCTGAACAGAATTCTCCACCAATCTACCGTCGTAGTATGTATGAAATCATTGACAAGATGATGTCAGAAATGCAACGGCGTTTTGTTCAGAACAACGGTGTTATCCAGGCCTGCATTGCAAGCGACCCAGCTAACCCAGAATCAGATCGCTTTCTTCGTCTTGCTGACATGGAACCTATGGTTGCAAAGTTTCCAAACATTAACATAGACCCCCAATAACCTGGAGCATCAGGTAGCTGTGGCACATCAAATGTTTCTAAAAGATGCACCGGGTTCAACGGAGGAAACCATGGAACGGTTGTTTAAATTGAAATCAGCATTCCCTGACCTCCTCCGCTTCTTCCAACTGGTCTGTACCATCCCCGTTACATCAGCAACAGC
This sequence comes from Pisaster brevispinus, assembly GCA_023634235.1. NCBI lineage: Eukaryota > Metazoa > Echinodermata > Asteroidea > Forcipulatida > Asteriidae > Pisaster > Pisaster brevispinus. The sequence continues at coordinate 202,386 of JAMKCF010000037.1, forward strand.
AGAGAGAAGTTTTTCCACGATGGAAAGAGTAAAAACATATTTACGTGCTACCATGAGCAACAGCCGACTGACCCATCTATGTGGCCTCGCAATAGAGCGCGACATGACACAGGAATTACTCCAACATCCCGACAAAGTTGTCGATGAGTTTGCCCGAAAAGGACGCCGCATTTCACTAATCAAGTAAACATGAGCTTTTCAAACAATGTAAATATATGCCTATCCCATAAAATTCTCAATCAAAGTCGTTAGTGGAAAACCTCTCTCTTCTGTTGCTGATGTAACAGGGATGGTTTATGCACGAAAAATGCGCTATATACATCTTGCTTTTTGACTCCCAAAATGAAATAGAAGTAGTGATAGTTAGAGGGTGACGTCACGTGAAAAGGTCTAGCCCCCCGAAACTTGTGGCTCTAGAACCGCGCCTGCATCTACATCCAGACATTGTTTGCCACACAATTGGATTGAAGTACATAAAAAAAGGGTTAATGAATAATGTGACATTTCCTATCGATCACTATCTGAACTATAAGCGCTTGGTTGCTCATAAAATCGTTCGCAAGCCGCATTCAACCTCGCTTGCCCCACGATGATTGTCCAGGTACAAACACTATGACACACAATGTGGAGGTTTACCAACCGCAAATCTTGAATATGAGGGATTTTCTACTAATCACTTTGTGCACTGAAGATTCGCAATGGCTGCACAAAAAATACAGTATTTTACAACATTCACCGTCACACAAGCTACGGACGGCCGGGCCGTACGTCGTACAGCACGCTCACTAAGGACCTTTTAATATGGGAGATTTTCTACCGATCTATTTGTGCATACAGTATGGGCCGTGGTTTGTGTAGTCTTGAAATCAAGTCGGTAATTGTTGTGCGGTCTAGTTGCGGGGACGGTACACACATCCTCGATCCCAATATGTGTGTGAGTCAGTCGCAATTACCGTCTTGAATAACTTGTTCCCAGCTTTGTACACATGCAATTGGACTTGCTACCAAAATTGGACAGAGCAGTTTGATTGGTTAAGAATCGCAAAAACATGAATATTCATCATACATCTTGCAGCGTATGGCGCCATGCAGCTACCAGGCGCACAATTCATTCTTTGATAGGGGGTTTATTATAAATAGTAACATTTTATCATAATGCATTGGTCAAATTTATCTTAAAAGAAAGTTAAGAAATTGTTACAATGATTAAAATATTATGCTTTTTACATTGATGTTGGCAAATATTAAAACTGTCATTAATTTTTTTTTAAAAAGCCAACAGAAAAGATACATTCCCATGTTTATAATGAATTCTTCCAATTTTGTCAGACGAGCTACCATTGGCCCTCTCTATGACAATTTTGCATATGCAATGTATAGTTTACCATATATGAATATTCGGCCGGGAACAAGCTACTCAAGTCGTTAGAGCTGACAGACCTTGCCACGCGCTACCTACGACCGTTGCATGAATGTATAATCGCACTGTGACTGTTGCATGAACGGCGGGATGTGTGTTTGTAATAGGCAGCGCTGGCAGACAAATAGACACTGACTAACGACTTGTCATCAAGTCTATGGTTTGTGTAAAGATACTCCTCACCGTATTATACACGATCGTCTACGTACAAACACTTTGGCACACAACGTGGAGGGTTTACTCACTGTGGTTCCGGGAGTATGGCAGTTTTTCTACCGAACAAACTGCGCTGGATGGATGGATGAATAAGATAACTAAGGACAATGACTGCGTATGAGGAGGGTGCACCCCACCAAATAAGGAGAAAACAGACCGTTGGCCTCTTTAATATTTTGTAGGCTCCAAAATATTAACTATTAAAACAATGTGAGAGCCCAATAAATGGAAAACAGTGTAAAATATTTGCCCAGTTGTGACCTGGGGGTTGTTGAATTTCAACTTGAGGTATTTTGGATGACATAGGCCCAACCAAATAAATGGTCCTATTTGCAAAGTGGCTCATCATCGTTTCCGTACGATGTGTCCAAACCATCGGAATTGTCGTTTTTGGATGGTATGTATTAATGCATTTTGCTTACAAATAATGTACAACTTGGTGCTTGCAATCTTGGCAAGACAGTTTTATGCCGTGCCGAGTAAGATCTAGAGGTGGTTTGTGTAATAGCGCCCGTATCACTTCGTAGTGACTTGTAGCTCAAACATTCAACAGCATTGCAGCAGTGTTGTATGACTCGAGTCCAGGACTCGGACTCGAGTCCGTCTTGAGTCCCAATTTCGGTGACTCGGACTTGACTCGAGTCACGTCTGCAAAAGACTCGGACTCGGACTCGGACTCGACTATCGTGACTCGGACTTGTCCCCGAGGACTCGTGACTTGCGAGTCACGTATTTTCACAAACAATACCTTTTTTCAATATTAAAAACGATTCCGATGATCCGATTGTCATTCCCGGAGTGCACATGGATGGAGGAATATTAACGTCTTAGCACAAGAAGTACACTGTAGTATGGTGTTGCGAGTAATAGTGTTCGTGATTATTGTAGTAGTATTGTGTAGTAGATGGCACGTGTATGTTCGATTCGTATGTTCAATACGCACAATAACACTGAGATGCACGACACCAATATTAATGCTGGTTATCTGTCAACGTTAACACCATAGCCACTGCTTGCGTGAAGCAATTGTGCATATTACCAGGGAAATGGCATGTCTGGTACCTGTAAAACACTGCTTGCATTATTGCACTGTGATGGCTGTGTTATATTATTTGCACCCGTTTCCACACATGGTCAACACGCACACGCGAAACTTGGTCAGGAAACTTTTTTAATCATGGCATCCGCCGTTCCGCCCCGTATCGTTTCTTTGACAATTACCAAAGGTGTCCAGTGTCTTTAAGGATTAAGTTTTTAAGAATTTAAGGATTTAAAATGATTTTTTTCTCTTCAAAATAACCAATTATATACTGATTTATTTATTTCAGAAAGGTAGCCAACAAGGTTTATGGTTTAGAGAAAGTTTCTTTAAATTTGTTGGCTATTAACCTTTCTGAAATAAATAAATCAGTACATAATTGGTTATTTTGAAGAGAAAAAAAATCATTTTAAATCCTTAAAAGATATTCTGGATAAGGGGCAAGGAGTTAAACCTCAAATAAAATTGTAACTGCAGGTACAGAACTTTGTTTAAATTAAATGTGTTTTATTTTGTCATTTCCAATGCTTATTTTACAACATTTGGTTTGCAATCAATATTTAAACAAGTGACTCGTGACTCGGACTCGGACTCGGACCAAGTGACTCGTGACTCGGACTCGGACCAAGTGACTCGGGACTCGGACTCGGACTCGGACCTAATGACTCGTGACTCGGACTCGGACCAAGTGACTCGTGACTCGGACTCCCCCTCGGACCAAGTGACTCGGGACTCGGACTCGGACTCGGACCTAATGACTCGTGACTCGGACTCGGACCAAGTGACTCGTGACTCGGACTCCCCCTCGGACCGAGTGACTCGGGACTCGGACTCGGACTCGGACCTAATGACTCGTGACTCGGACTCGGACTCGACACAGGTGACTCGACTACAAAACTGCATTGCAGTGATAAGTATTTAGCACTTTCTGTGAAGATTGTCAATGGTGGATCCTCGTTGACAATCGCCCTCCACATATCACTGCATTGATTTATTGGCAACACGAGTGTCTCAACATTAAAACAAACTATCCACCAACTGAAAAAAGTATCATGAACGAAATGTTTAAAATAATTACGGATATTAACAACGAACTTGCCAGTATACCTGAAAGAGCGTTATCTGACTATTATATATTTTAAAAGATGTTTCATGATACACAAGCATGTCCTACTTCAACAAATTAAGTTTATAACCGTATCACAGATTAACATTCGAATTCCAGTTTCCCAAAGCGTTTGCAATTATCAACAGATCCACCATACCAAGGGAACCATAGGGTCACCAACCCGCTCCACATGTTTGGTACCTGTGTAAGACTTAATAACATTAGTACTAATGAGTAGCCATTTGAACATTTTAAAGATTCCCAAACTTAAGAACTTTAAATTTGTAACAGGGGGCAGTGTAAAAGTTATAGTCGGCATGCCTGGCATTTCTTATACATTTAGATAGGCCTAAATGTACCATAATTATGCAAAACACGCATTTGATCAAGTGAGGGCTCATCTTTTACGTTGCCACTCCTGTGGTTTAAAAAAAAATGTTTTTGCACGATGCAATGCGAAACTAACGAAATTCTAGACGTTTTGCGATAATGAGGAACTAAAAGTGGAAATAACAGCATTTTGTGGTATTTTCACTAAAACGAAGTCGTGTGCAGAATAACGGCTCTGTGTATGCTTTTCTACGCTAACTTTTACTGGTTGGTTGCAGGGGTGGCACGAAGGTAAGCTTACAATTTCTGTTCAAAATTTCATCAGGGGAAATAATATAACGATCCTCGAGATTTTCTAAAAATTACTGCCTCGCTGAATATAGTATGTGGCTTTTGAGTAGTGTGACTTGTGATAGATTCTGTTGATGGAGACACTATAGCCAAGGCATTGCAACACTTTATAAAATGGACACTATGGTCTGACACAAGGAAGTAAATGTCATCTAATACCAATGTTCAAGACAGTTACTTGTGTCATATTTTATTTCAGGCATTTGGAACCAAAACAATGCTCCATTGTTCGACCGGAGCTGCACTAATATGGACAGCGATGGTTTATCAACTAACCATGGCATCAAATGCGCAGAATCACGGTAAGCAAAGCTCTCTTTAAAATGTCAAAATCAGTATTTAATTAATAGGTTCTTGTCTTTACTATGCACAACTCAGGCTGTTTATAAATACACCGGAAGCAAAATTACCTCTTTAGCATGTAGTAATGTTTAAATTAACTTGTTTGTATTGCTTTCAGATGAAAACTGTAATCCATGTCTGTTAACTAATGAACAGAAATGACATGTCTGGCTTATGTGGTCTGCGTCTGGTGATAAACATGCACAGAGAAACAATGTTCTTTTCAAAAAATAAAGCATTTCCCTACCACACCACTCTCAAGCGTACAATATAGTGTATTAAAAAATGTATTATACGGTTAATCTTCTTTTAGAATGCTCTGTTGGTGATCATTACTAGAATTGCACTAGTAGTGTTAGTTATATGTTTTGTATCGCTTTGGTTGTTATATAGGACCCGGATATTTGGGATGCTTTGTAGATGGGTGGTTTGGAGGTCGGTCATTGGGAGGGGATTCAACAACCTCCGACAGCTTGTCCTTGGAGTGGTGTTTCGATTACTGTACCATTAAAGGTTACAAATATGCTGGTGTAGAATATAGGACGGAATGTTACTGTGGAAACAACGAGAACTATGGACGTCATGGGAGAGCAGCAGACTCAGAGTGCCGTTATACTTGTCCTGGCAACTGGAACCAAATCTGCGGTGGTAGTTGGCAATTATCAATCTACCAAAGTAAGCTAAAACACTGACATCATGCTTCTTATCGATATAGTTAGAACAAAACGATATAAGAGTGGTTTGGTTTTTGATCGTTCTTGACGCTGTTTTAACACAGTCCGCCATTTTGTGGAGTCAAAAAGTTGGTTAAACAAAATAGCGGACCGTGTTTGTTTACGAATTTGTATGGATCATTATATTCTACTAAAACACCTTTCCAACCATATTCAGACGCATCAAAACGCTTTTTATAGCCCAATCCAAGACAACATGTTCCTTCAATCAATGCAAGTAGCACACAGCAATTTAAAATAATGTTTTGCTCTGGATGAAGTTCACTGGACTGCAGGTTGCTTGATGCACACTGATTTTAAAACGCAGTGGTGAACGTACACATATTCTAAACTATACTATATTCCAAACTGATGCACGTATCACATGTAAGAGAACAATAATAAGTACGTTTTTTACGGGATTGTGCAAAACCATAAAAGCATGACTCTCATGCATGTAGATAACCATCTCATTGAATAAGACACTTGTGTTTGAATTTCAGTTTCCCGAGATATTTGCAATAATGCCATTGGCCCACCAGTCCACGGGAGCCATGAAGTCACAAATCCAACCCACGTCTCTTTTAATTTACTAAACTCCAAGTTCGTCGGTACTCGTGTAAGATTCGAGTGTGACACTGGACACGTTATTGAAGGAGCCGAGGCTATCGAATGTATACAGAAGGATAACATTGCAGAATGGAGCCACTCTGTACCAACATGTACAGGTAAGCGATGTTGCCTTAGGGTTCACTACCATTAGATATACATGTACGTGTACTTCCTGAAGTTTACGCAATTAGAAACATTATCCAGATATGAGGAAATGGGGTACAGTATCATTAAAACAAATCTCGTTAAAAATGTGACATTGTAGAGTATACCCTCTTTCATATAGTTGTGCCGCTGGCAACTATTTCATACACAGTGCCAAGTCTACTGCCCACGACTATGAACCAGACTGCATCCATGGCAACTAACAGCACGAATGCGACCACCTCGTCGGCAGTGCCATCGAGTAGCACTGACGCGACTGATTGGCAAGAAATGTCCAACCAACGAACAAACCAGACAGGTATGTCAAATAAAAATTCCAGAACAGTTCCAATCGTCCGGAGAAAATAAATGTTTCCTTGTAGCTATCCTTGATATTCCCCAAATCAACGCTCGTGCCCCAAATCACTGACAATACATTGGCCCTAAACCGTGTTTTGTGTTTCTCTCTTTCTATCACCCTTCTCAAACTACTTTAATCACACTTATCCATTATCTTTGTTTTACTGCCCCAAAGGTTTTAGCCAGGATATGGTAAAAGGGTGTCCAAATTTGATGCAAATTTTAGGCGATGCGCAAGCCGACAAGCTAGACATTCACCACTATCTTAACATTTTGGTCTTTTTCGAAATCGGGCTTGGGGTTATTAGGTTCCGTCAGTTATTTAGAAAACGTGTGCTTAGTCATTTGAATAGTATGTTATTAATCAGAATAATATGGAGATGAGTTTGAACACATTTGTCATTTGTTAAGGACCAAGGAAACAGAAGGAGTTCAAAGTTGCTAACTCTCTGTAGGTAACAATGTCTCAAATCCGCTTTTCTGGATGATGTTTCTGTTTGTTAATCTTACCAGGGACTATCATTGGAATAGCAGCTGGAGTAATCGCATCCTTGATGATTCTCCTTGTGATTGTCACGATCACTTTCAAAAAGAGGTAAGTGGCACAATATGTCTTCAGTACACGTAAATATGAGAGATTGATGCAACAGTATTAATTTTCACATGGGTTAGGCCAAAGAGGCCCAATCTGAGGCATAAACTTATCATGACCTGTATTCCTAGTCAGTGTGGCCCGACACGGGACAGGATGACCAATCATTAAATTTATCAATTATAGTTCAAATAAAACGCACAAATTAACAGGACACCCAGACGCAAAATAAATCAAGTTTGACAGAATTGTAGAAGGACGCTAGGTGGCAGCAGACTCAACAGGTAGATACATTTTCCTTGGCAATAATTCGCATGATAAGAACTTCACAATGGAAAATAACCCGCTATGCTTGATGCAACCTGCCCTTTAAATTACGTCTACAGCGCGTGAGAACGATCGCCCAGTTACAAGTATTGTCCCGGGCAGCTTAACATGTTTAATTAAACAACTGTTTCGTCCTAAACCAAAAATATACAGGCAAAAAAGAAGAGAAGAGATCATAGATGGTGCCAATGGTATGGTCAACACGCAACGAGCTGACGTCACTCAAGGGTCAGCGTACGAGATTCCAAGCCGTCCTGGTGCAGTTAACCCAAATCCGCCGGAATATGACGTCACTACAGACTCAACGTACGAAATTCCAAACCTTTCTGGTGCAATTAATCAAAATCCGAAAAAATCTGACGTCACTACCAGCGTGATGTCAGCATACGAGATTCCTAGGCCTGCAACAAATAAGAGTCACCAACTCACTCGAGAGCAGTCCAGTAATGATATTGCCCACGAGTATGCAGATATCAAGTTGACGTCACTGATTTAGGTCTAGTCTACTAGTGAACCTAACTGATGACGTCATGATTTGATGCTTTTGGCAGCAAGCAATACTTACAAATAGAACTCAACCGTATATGCAAACACTCTAGATCTCCCGTGTCAACATTAAACCAGATTCCAGGGGTGGATTTCTCAAAGAGTTAACTCTAGTCTTATCTCGAGTTAGGACGAGTCACTCATCCTAACTAGCCTTAAGTTTTTAATAACTCCTAGGACTAGTCCTGGGTTAGGACTATCTTTGTGAAATCGACCCCAGGTCACAATGGCCCGGATTTGTGTACAATAAGTTTTAGATTCGTATACATTCGTATACATTTATTTCAATGCCGCCAATCACGTGGAATACATGTACAACATTACATTATGCATAATAAGTATCGATTACAAGAAGTTTCGCAGAATCTTAATGTTGTGAAAAGGTAGGTAATTACTGGAGGACAGCATTTAGGTTTGGGTGAAGCACAAAGTAGCTTTTACACCCTAACCTATTTACAGACAAAGACAGACTTTTACAGACAGAAACAAACAAGGTGTACCAAGGCAGCATATGTATAACAAGGATTAGGATGAATATGCATTAAGTAAGTGTTTTTTGAGGTTTCGAGTAAATATAGGGAGATTACGTGATTTTTTAATTTGATCATTTAGGGCATTCCAGAATGCAACACCACGCTGAATTAAACTATTTCTATATAAGGAAGTACGGTTAAAACCAACAAAAATATTTTTCTTTGTGGTATTCCGGGTATTGTGAGAATGAATGGTTGAGGTTAGCTGAAAATACGAAGCAAAACACCGGGGTAATGCATTATTCATGTATTTTAACATAAATTTACCCAAGTTAAGATAATACAAGTCAGGAAATTTCATAACATTTAGATGAATAAACAATGGAGTAGTATGTTCACGGTAACCAACTTTGGATATTATGCGAATCGCCCTTTTTTGTAAAGTGGAAAATCTATTTGATTGTGTGAATGAACCACCCCAAGCGAGTATAGAGTAGTTTAAATATGGAAGAACAAGGGAATTGTAAAGGGTCAATAAGACAGCACTTGGTAAGAAGAATTTCAGACGATTCATAATACCAATATTTTTAGAAATTGTGCTTAAAACGTCATTGATATGTTCCTTCCATGAAAGATGCCCGTCAATTTTCACACCTAAAAATTTAGTACTTGCTACTTGATTGAGACTGGCTCCATTCAAAACCAAAGGGTCTGAGTGCACATAAAGACTCTGTTGTCTCGAGCCAAAAATAATATAGTTTGTCTAAGTAATGTTAATACATAGCTTACTGGCTAAAAGCCAGTTACTGATCTTTACAAGTTCAATATTTAGTATGTTAATAGCTTCATCTATATCGTTATGACTATAGACAAGACTCGTATCGTCAGCGAATAAACAAAATGATATAATTTCAGAAGTATTACAAATGTCATTTATGTATATGATAAATAATAACAGTCCTAGGACAGAACCTTGGGGGACTCCATATGTAACATTTTGCTCTGACGAATGAACAGAATTATAAGTAACAAACTGTTTTCTGTTAGATAAGTAACTATTGAACCAGTCCAAGGCCTTTCCACGAATACCGCAATGTTCAAGTTTAAGAAGTAAAATATCATGATTAATTGTGTCAAAGGCCTTGGAGAGGTCCAGAAAGATACCAATTGAATTTGGTTTGTCATCAAAAGCTTTAAGTAATTTATTGACAACATAGGAAATCGCTTGCTCAGTGGAGTGATTTTTCCTGAAGCCAAATTGTGAGTTGTTGAGTAGTTCGTGTTTGTCAATGAAAGTCATGAGCCTTTTTTGCACTAACTTTTCAAAAACCTTCGAGAAGGTAGTCAAAATGGTAATTGGTCTATAGTTGCCAATATCATGCTTGTCACCCCCCTTATGTATTGGCGTAATTTTACCAGTTTTCAATCCATCGGGGAAAATACCTGATGATAGAGAATGATTAAAAATTTCAGCTAATGGTTTGGCAAGGCCATGCCTGGCATGCTTAATAACAATGCCATTTAGATCATCAAATCCAGGGCTCTTACCAGTGGGTATTTTGTCGAGAATGTCAATTATTTCCTCTTGCGTAATAGGACAAAAGAAAAAAGACTGAGGACACTTATCGTTAAGAAATGTTACGGGTGAAGCATTGGATGAGGGCAGTTTGTTAGCCAATTTAGTTCCAATGTTTACAAAGTAATCATTAAATGCATCAGCGATCTCATTGTTGTCATTTAACATGATATCACCATTTACAGTATATGAAGGGTTTGGCTTCCGTTGACCTTTTTTTAATAAAGAATTTATGACATTCCAAGTACCTTTGGTACTACCCTGAACCTCTTTGAACTTATTACTAAAGTAGATTCTTTTAGCTGTTCTAATTAGAGAAAGAAGTTTATTTTTGTACAATGTGTAACTGGATTTGTTGTGAGCACTTGGATTGCGTATAAATATTTTGTAGAGATCATTTTTTCTTCTGATAGAGGTGTATATTCCCCCAGATAGCCATGGTGACTTTGTATTGTCATAACGGTAGTTTATCTCTTTCAGTGGGAAATGTTTATTCTACAGTTTCAGAATATAAACTATGTAGGTATTGTACATGTCATGTGTATTTTTTAAAGAAATTAAAAAATCCCACTGTGTTGCATTAATATCATTGACAAAATGATTAATACTATTAGCAGTAAAGTGTCGCTTTGTGAATGTACTATTACCCTTAACACTTTCTCTCGGGTGAGCTAGGATTAAAAATACAGGTAGATGATCACTAATATCAGTTATTAAGATACCGGATGTGTGATCACAAAAGTCATTAGTGAATATGTTATCTATTAAAGTTGAACTATCAGCAGTTATTCTAGTTGGTTTAATAATTGTTGGGTAGAATGATTGAGAGGAGAGAGTATCAATAAAATTTTGGACTGAATTTTCCGTATCATAATGGAGTAAGTTAATATTAAAGTCACCCATAATATAACACTTTTTGTTTCCGTAGTTAATGTTTCCAAGAATATCATTTACATGGTTAGTAAAATTGGTACAAGAAACATTTGGTGGTTTGTACATAACACCAACAATAACATTGGCTGAATGGTTGTTGATAAGTTCGATAAAACACGATTCAATCTCAGGATTATTGAAACATAAATCATCTCTACTTTTATAAACAAGTTCATGTTTGATAAAGTCCAACTCCACCACCTTTTTTATTTTGCTTGCATGAACCTTCTAAAACATAACCTGGGATTTAAACCAGCGGGTCATTAATATCGTTAAGCCATGTTTCTGAGATACCAATTACAGAAAAACTATCATTAAAAAGATTTGAAAAATTAACAACATTGGATATGTTCTTTGATAGACTGCGTGCATTAATGTGCAGCAGTTGCATATTAGTATTACCATGAAAATCCTTTAGAAACTTTTCTTGATCGTAGTAGTCACACTGTATAACTGGAGGTTCAAGGTTCAGGTCAGGGTCAATATTCGGGTTCAACACAGTATCAAAATTATTCTGGTTCATCAAATCGATTTACGTATTGTTCTATAGTATTCATTAAGGTATTAATCGCAGACAGGTGGATTACGTAAGACCTCGCCATTGGATAAATTTAAAATGACAATAGAGCAAATATGTAATGCATATCCGTATGAGGATTTTGTTATAAGTTACCAGAGTACACCTAGACACAGAAACAGGACACATATTAACGAATTGGATAGGGATACACGAGGCGCTAAGTAAAACACAGAACATGATTGTGGATGGGGAAGGCGAACCCTTTTTGAATGCTCCAAGCAATAATAGCAAATAGTTAAATATACCAAAATATTCATAAACATATTATCCATGAGACACAGACCATTAAATAAACAACCAGTATATATAAAGTTTGATGAAGGAATGGTTTATTCCTTCCGGGTGGGGAGATGCTTCTTGCCGTCGATGAACAAGTGGCCATCTCGAAAGGTTGGGTGACGGCCCGCTTTATAAGCCTGTTCCATGACGCCTTTTAGCTCCCTCTTCTTGGCCATATCGGCAGCTGGTAGATCAGGAAGAATGAAGATTCCTAGCTTGGTGAGTATGGGTTTGGCTTTTTGTAGTACGGTTTGGCGTTCAGGACGATAGATGAATTTTGCTAGTATGTGCCGGGGCTTGTCGCCTGGTGCTTTGGAAACTCTACCAGAGCGGTGGGCGTTCTCAATCTCTGGTGATAAGTCGCACTTGTCCTGGAGGATTCCTTTGAGCTTTTCATAAGAGTACCCAGGGGATTCGTTGTCACAGTCAGGGATACCGCCGAAACGCAGATTGTAGCCCATAGAATAACGCTCAATCCGTAGAACCTCTTTCTCAAGTTGTAGTACCTTATTGTTGGCTTTTTTTAGATTTGAAGACATTTGTGTGATGTGAGAGCCAGTGATCTCGTTATCTTTGCGGAGTGTGTAGTGAAAATCAAGGCCTTTTCCATTTCCGAGTGGCTGTTTTCAATTTTGTCTATTCTGGTGATGAGGGATTGCTGGTTAGCTAGTACTCGATCCAGTTTCTCGTCAAGTTTAGAGGTGAGTTGTTGAAGCTCTTGGCGCAACAATGGCAGGAGGTCGGAGGTTACGGGTGAGGCCGAAGATTATTTTGTGTTGAACGTACACGTACCTTGATGCACATTGTCCTCGAGATCAGGCCCGGTAGATTCTGGTCGTTTTACACCCCTTTTTGGAGGCATTCTGGCGACAAATCTGGCAACAGATCTTATGAAGATGACGACAAGGGTAGAAACTTTAAAATAATATAGTGAATGTCTACAATCCACTCCACAATAGAAATGAGATATTTTGGTAAAATTTTAGAATAGATTTGGAGCAGCAAAAAGGAACGTCAACCCATAATAGCGCACTCTTAAGAATGAGTGTTTGTACGTGGACGATCGTGAGAGTGAAGGAAGCCTGAATGAAGCTTGAATGATGAATACGAATGTATCTTTACATATAGCACCACCCATATTAAATGCACACAGTGATCAGTGGAGAATCTCTCATATTCGTTGGTGCCTTGTGCAGTTAATACCTCATTGTGTGCCAGCCATGGTGTTTGTGAGGAAAGCGAGTCTGAATTCTGAATATGAATGTATTTCTTTGATACAAACCACTTCCCATAACAGTATGTATGTATGTACAAAGAGGACGGTCTGTAGAAAATCTCCTATATCAAGGTCCACAGTGAGATTTAGCAGCAACTAGTGTATAGACGACCGTATGAGGCGAGGAAGATTGAACGCTGAATATGAACGTATCACACAAACCACCACTGCCCATACTGTATACAAAAAGAGATCGGTAGAAAATCTCCCATATTAAAGGTCCCTAATGTCCTTTTTAGAAAACTCCTCATATTCTAAATCCACGATCGGTGGAAACACTCCACATTGTGTGTCGTAGTGTTTGTACCTGGACAATCGTGAGAGGCATGCGAGGTTGAATGCTGCTTATGAACGATTTATGAGCAGCCAAGCGCTTATATTTCACATAGTAATTGAAAGGAAATGTCACCATTACTCATTAACTTTTTTGTACTTCAATCCAATTGTGTGGCAAATAATATCTGGATGTAGGTGCAGCGTGTGAGGCTGAATGCGGTTTGTGAAAGGATCTTGGTGAAAGGATTCTAACACAAACACCTTTCCGTTGCATTTGAAGTTGTCCGTCGAGATTTCGGGATTTACCTATCTTTCACGAGGAGTACACGTGTACAATTAGTGTAGTCATTCTCTATGGTGTTGTGTAGGCCCAGAAGGACAGTTTCCACACTGTATTATTTTCCAGTGAAACCCCGCAGTCTTTGTAGAGACAATTCAACTGCACAGGTTGTGTATGGTGGCACATCTAACTAACTGTGCCCAGAAATAACTTTGTACAATGTGTTCACAGTGTACTTCATTCACCACATGGTACTATATTGCAAGATAGCATAGCTGACCTATCATTCTAAACATCAGCGGACGATAGTGAATTGGTCAGACAGTAAGAGGGTTGAGTGTTTACTGTTTTCCCCATGTGATACCATAATGCAGACTAGCATAGTTTACCTATCATGCAAAAACATCAGCGGACGATAGTGATAAAGATAAAGGAACAAAAACGACTCTACTGAGGATATCGTCACCTTGTGGTCTCTTAGAGTAGGTCTACGTCCATTGTTTTTCGCACACAATTAACACAGCGACCATTTTCTTATTGACAAACACACGTTTAGTCAGTTCAGGCGAATTGTTTGATTTTTTTTTTTTTTTTTTTTGAGCGACGAGAAGAAGTACTAGTGGCAATCCACCGATAGACGAACACCAACCAGTTGGTTACGAAGCTATCCAATGTGATAATTGAGTATGCATTAAACGCACCATTAAATCATGCTTTGTGTGTAGGACTGTCACGGTGGATGATGTTGTAAATAACTTATCAGACGTAATTTGTGAGACAAGAGGAACATTTCCCAAAGGTCAAACATTAGCAACTCAGCCTCTAATAAATACTGAATTACTCAAGGCGGCAAACAAATCGTCGGCTCAGGACAATAAATTTATTAGTGAAATATGGATATCATAAAATTGCAATTGCAAATTTTGGAGCTCCTTGTTAAAGGATTTCAATTGATCAAAAGTAATTTTCAAAGCATTTTCTTGGCACCCCCAAAAAAATCCACGTTAAATCACAAAGTAAAACATGTCTTTATTTATTTTGATTCATTTTGTTTCAAGTGTATATACATGTCTCATTTGATGACATTTTACGGATGTGAAATTGCAGTTAAGACCTTAACCACTGACTGTTAAGCATTGAACCTTCGAATTGGACTTAAAAGTGACTTTGCACGTGTTTACTGTCGGGTAAACACGTCTTCCAGACCATGGCCTCCGGTTGAAGTTTTCACGCTTATTACTAATGCTTAAATTACAATTATTGTCATTGCCATTAAAGGAAATCTTGATGACCGCAACAAACCGAACTCTGTTTTTTCTGCTGGATGTAAAATTTTCTCTGAAGACCCAATTTCATAGAGCTGCTTAGACAGAAAGTTATTGCTTGATCAGCTTTTGCTAGGTGAAAATAAACAGGGTACCAGTCACAGACGGTGCATGTAACATTTGTTTCTGACAGGTAAACTTATTCTAGTAAGCTAAGTTGATGTGATTAGCTAGTGTGAAACTGCAGCTCTTCGAAACTGGTCCCGGGTGATAGAACAAATTATAAAAATCTGGTTTATTTTTTTGAAGTAATAAAAAAAAAATCATCGAGGGTCGTGACTGTTTGGGTCTTTTTTTGTAGGCAACATAGCCAACACGAAGCCGGTGTCTAGAGAACACGAAGGTTAAGTGCACTGAGTCGTTAAATGGAACGGACTTGAATAACCAGTGAGTCGATTATATGGCTGAAATGGCCTTTTACTGATTTTTTGTTACTTCATTGTATTTCTATTGGTTTCAATCTCTTTTGATTGTGGTAATTTTAATTGTAATTTTGGGGGGTTCATTTTTAAAGTAAATTGTATTGCTGTTACCTTTAGTCATTTTAATGTGTGTAATAGGACTATTTATGTAGTGTATTTTCTCGTTTTTTAAATTTTTATTATTAATTATTAATTGTTCAGCGCATTTGAACAAAATTATATTGGAATTTGCGCTATATAAATTAATAAATTATTATTATTATTAGTATTATGGCTCACTAACTAATTCATTACCTGTTCTACCCTATAAACACATTGTATAGAAAGAGCGCTGCACACACCTACAGCGTCTGTCATCGATCACCAGGAGTGCCTTACAACACAATCATTGGGTGTAAGAAGAAACATCCAAAAACCCTGATCTCGAATCCACTGACCACATGCACTTCAAATACACGAGTGACGACTGTACCAACACACGGTGTCTATAATAAAAAACAACCGCTACAATAGCCGGCTTATCTGACAAGATCCTTAGATCAAATCCAAGCCATTGCTCTTCAACACAGACAAGTACACACAGAGAAGACGACCGCGAGCGACACTTCCCATACAAGTGTGTACGAACCAAACCAAAACGATTGACAAACTGCTTAAGACGCTGAAACGAGAGTTGTAGTTCGGCTTATGCCACCCAATATATCTGGTCATTTACTGGATGGGTTGAACTTTATGCGTTGAACAACGTATACTAACTTGACTCCAGGACCTATAAAGATAGGCTGCAACGGAAATCACTTTCAATTATTGACTGATCCCAACACTGCTGACGTCATGAGCCTGGTTGGTCTCTATTATTTTGGAAGGTAAGTGTTAAAAATTATTGTTACAAATTCTTTGTTTAAAATCGTAGCTGGATGTTTTTGTAGCCCACTCGCACAGACAGCTATCGCTGAGATCAAACAATGGAAACGTGCAATCAACCAACGATAGGTCTCTCTTTGGCCTCGAGTGAGGGCGATGTAAGCTTGTGACGTCATGCAAGGGTCTTTACACTTTTCTATTGCAACCCCACAGCCCGAGTTTTTGCCAACAGAGGTTGGAAAACTAAGGAAAGCCATAAATGTAACCTAAAAAACGGATTTGTAACAATGTTACACAAAATCCAAAACTAGTGTTGAAATTGTTAGAGATAAAGCAACCAATCATAAAAGGTGTTTTATTTAGCCTTTAAGTATAACAGGTCCCTAGAAACTTGCTAACTGTAAGACGTTGACAAAAATTAGTGTCGCCCCCTCTTATTGTTATATTTTCATCTCCCATTAATTTTTGACATCCTAGTGACTTCTTTACAAGCCCAGTTGTTGTCGATGATTACTTAAGCTTGATTTTGTTTGTTTTTAATTAATTTTTAATTAATTTGGTTTTAATTAGATAGAGACAAATAATAAAGAATTTTGGGTTGAAAACAAAAATAATAAAAAACAAAGAGTTTCAAATTGCATGTTTGTGTTACATTTTTCTCACTCTCAAGCAGTATTTTATCAATACAATTTACAATCGAATTGTATTAGCCTGACTTTCTCCACGGTCCCTCCCACAGAACGGTGCCAGTTTGTCTGGGGGGGGGGTAGGGGGTGAGTTGAGTGGCCTTGCAAGACATGACATGACAAGCCAAGCCTGTAACATAGAACAGACAGCTGAACAGATTGTTCCACTTATCAGTGGGTTAGATCTTGGTCATCTGTGTTTGTGTGCATTGGTATAGCACAGTTTTTGTACAGTTGTATGCCAGGAACAAGTTTCACAGCCCATAAAAAAAAAAAAAACTCTGGGAACTGACCCCCCCCCCCATCTTAAATATTCGGAATGGTCCTGTCTCAGATATCATGGATGATCAAGTCGCTCAGGCCTTGCAAGTGAATAAAAAACTAAAGTACTTTAAACTTACCACTAAAATCTGACAAGGTCTCACCTTTTAATAACAAGTTTGTAGAAAATTATGAATTTGGTTAAAAGATCTGTTAATACGATTGAATGTTTTGCTTACATTTGGCAGTCAATTCGTGGTTTGTTTATCTACAATAGAAAGATCCATTCACATTTTACGATTATTAATGACGCATGTACAATGAATATAATAATAATGCTTCTTACATAGCGCTCGTATCTGTAACCCAGTGACACTCAAGGCGCTTCAACATTCAGTCTTTTCCTTCAAGGTATGAGGGGCTACGTTTGAAGTATGAGACCTACTCCTTAACATAGCACCATGTATTGGTTTACGAGGTGCTGTGGCGCAATATGCAGCCAATCAAACCAGGAACACCGGGGCGAACCCCTTCTTTTTTCGATATTAAGTGCACTGGGTTCTTTTACTTGCATTACACAACACACGGGACCAACGGCTTTACGTCCCATCTGAAGGACGAAACAATGATGGTTAAGTGTCTTGCTTAAGGACATAAGTGTCACGACCGGGACTCGAACCCACACTCTGCTGCTCAGACACACAATAGCTTGGGTCCGGTGCTCTTATCCGCTCGGCCACGACACGCCACAAATTTACACTATTTACACTATTTTGGAGTTAGTTCCTTTGTGTACATTTTGACTCCCAAAACGGCAGACATGTAAGTGCGTAAAGCAAGTTCGTTCTTTTCTTTCTAAGTCGTACGCTCTTGAAAACAAAATTATGACCCCGACGTATTGAACTGACCCATAAATAGAGGTACGTGGCTTGATCTGGTGTCACGCTGACCAGGATTTCGGAACGTTAAAAAATGTGTGACTGACTAAGATTCTTGAACTGGAAATCCGAAAATGAGTATTGCCAACTTGGTTCATTTCCAGGTCAATCTGACCCGGCACTTTTTAGAATGTATTGTAGAGGCGGTGCCGATCGACCAGTAGAGGGCGCCAGCACGACTCCCCGTCGGAGGACTGCTGGCGGCCCTTCGCTCGTCCCCAGCGCCTCGCCTTAAAACCAAAGGCGCTGGGATGGGCAAACGTATCAAGCACGCTCATTGGTTCATGCTCAGTCCCATCATGCATCACACTCACACTGCAAGCACTGCACGCATGATGTACTTCCTGAACAAGAATCTGTGCAAGCTGATTAGCCCATCCCAGCGGTCCTGGATAGGCCGCTGGGGCCGAGCGAACTGGTGGCCCCTGCGGGCCGGTCGGTAAATCTGCTCGCCGGAGAGGGCGCTCTCTGGTTTAGAGTTCTTGTTCGGGTAATTTCATGTGTTCTTGCGTTAAAATAAAGCTACGAAGGAACGGACAGAAAAGTCAGTATTTGTACAATCTTGTGTGATTTAAAACTGTGTACAACGCAACCCACGGTCAACGCTACATTAGTGGCAGCGGCGGCACAGTTTGGACAATGAATAAAGGTAGAAATTCATGTTTTTCTGAGATAATAAATACACGAGACCAAGCAAGTATGGAGTCTGACTCACCACACGGCGAGGACGGCAGTTGCCAGGGAGGAGGCCAGACTGATTCCCCCAATTTTCATTCTTTCACCACCAAAGACAATTTGCTATCCTTCTACGAGGAAAACCCAGGGCAGGACAGGGTAGAAATGTTATCGCCCGAGATTTTAGACAGTTTTTGGGCACAGCCATTAGCCAGCAGACCAGGTGAAATGTTTGGAGGGCTACTAGGCAAGCAGACCAATGGTACACATTTTAATTCAGAACAGACCCATGGTACACACACATTCACGTCGGACGCACGGAACCACTCGCAGCCGTTTCGGCACACATTCATACATCAGACATTCGTTTCATTTCAGAGCGGCCCCCCGCTGCGTACACATTCATGTCGGACTCACGGAACCACTCGGAGCCGTCTTGTCCGACACACATTCATACACCAGACATTAATTTCATTTCAGAGCAGCCCCATGCTGCGTACACAGTTCCGTCGGACGCACGGAACCACTCGGAGCAGTACCGTCCGACATGCACTCACACACCACAGACACACCTCACTCCAGAGCAGCCCCCCGCTGCGTACACAGTTCCGTCGGACGCACGGAACCACTCGGAGCCGTACCGTTCGAGGCACACTCACCACCCAGAGACACATATTAACTCAGAGCTCACCGACAGGATCCGCAAACCATTGATGCTCCCAGATCATTTCGACGGAGTCTCCTCATGGGCTGATTATCTACTTCATTTTGAGATCGTTGCAGCAGTCAACCAGTGGAGAGAATCGGAGAAGGCAATGTTCCAGCTTCTCATCTGAGGGGCCTGGCACTGGAGGCCCTGGCCGACATGGCGCCGGAGGCACGCGGAGTATATTCCTGCATCCTGGAGTATTTCGAGGAACGATTTGGGGATGCGGCCAAGGTTCCGTTTCACCGGATCCAATTGTCAATGCGCACCAGAGGTCAGGATGAAGCAATAAGCAGTTTGGGACAGTCCATTCGACGCTTGGTATATCCAAGAGCTACCCACAGTTTCCCGTACAGGCGCGGGAGGACTTATGGATGCGTTCCGTAATGCGCTGGGGGACGCGCAACTCCAACAACACATATTTTCCAGGAAAGTGACAACTCTGACTGAGGCAATCACGCTCGCTACCGAGATGGAGGCATTCCTTGACTGGCAGGCACAGCAAAGGAAGGAAAAGCAAGGAGTTATAGATGTGGTGTCAGTAGAACAGCCTCCACCCCCCTCAATCGGTGAAGAACAATAACACATCCACGTCATTGGAGACTGCAGTCAGTGGAGAAGTACCTGCGAAGCATCAAATTGCTCGCATGGTCTGTTGTTATTGCAAGAAAGAATTATCTAAGGCCAGAAACTTGAGCAGAAACACCAGCGCACAGCATGTCCGCTACTCCACCCAGAGAAACCCTAGCCGTGTCCCTACGGTTGCAACCAGAGTTTCTACCGCCCAGATTTTTGTCTCTTGCACCTGCGGTACTGCCAACTTCGCCCGGGACTGGTGGGGAGAGTTGCCATTGGGAGCAGGTTGGAAGTGCGCATCAGCGATTCAGAAATGAACAAGGAACCAATGAAGCGGGGGGAGGTTTGTGACCGGTCGGAGCATCCTCCAACCGCTCCATCAGAACAAATAGCAGCCGGACCATCAGTAATGAACGAGGAGCCGACGGAGCGGGGGGAGGTTTGTGACCGCTCGGAGCATCCTCCAACCGCTTCATCCAACCCAATGCCAGTCAGGCCATCCAGGGAGGGTGATCTTGACAGCACTGAACGATCCCCGCCTCCACACCCACTACACCTACAAAGACAATCATCACGAAACAGTCGGCACCAGCAGGGGGGCGATGATCGCTTTGGACGGCCCCCGACAGCGTCTTCACTGGAACTGAGTGACCACTTCTCCGGAGACGACCGGATGGAACAGGAAGCGCAGATGGCATGGGACCCATCACAGGACAGTCTCCTCATGGAACAGAAAGCGCAGACAACATGGGACCCATCACAGGACAGTCTCCTCATGGAACAGGAAGCGCAGATGGCATGGGACCCATCACAGGACAGTCTCCTCATGGAACAGGAAGCGCAGACAGCATGGGACCCATCACAGGACAGTCTCCTCATGGAACAGGAAGCGCAGATGGCATGGGACCCATCACAGAACAGTCTCCTCATGGAACAGGAAGCGCAGATGGCATGGGACCCATCACAGGACAGTCTCCTCATGGAACAGGAAGCGCAGATGGCATGGGACCCATCACAGGACAGTCTCCTCATGGAACAGGAAGCGCAGACAGCATGGGACCCATCACAGGACAGTCTCCTCATGGAACAGGAAGCGCAGACAGCATGGGACCCATCACAGGACAGTCTCCTCATATTTGTTTTGTTTATTGCCATTGTGAAGGGATTGCTTCGCTGGCGAGCGATGGCGCTCACTGCCTGCTTCTGTGACAAGTAGGGTCAAAGGAGGGGGCAGTGTAGCGGCGGTGCCGATCGACCAGTAGGGGGCGCCAGCACGACTCCCCGTCGGAGGACTGCTGGCGGCCCCTGCGGGCCGGTCGGTAAATCTGCTCGCCGGAGAGGGCGCTCTCTGGTTTAGAGTTCTTGTTCGGGTAATTTCATGTGTTCTTGCGTTAAAATAAAGCTACGAAGATACGGACAGAAAAGTCAGTATTTGTACAACCTTGTGTCATTTAAAACTGTGTACAACGCAACCCACGGTCAACGCTATAGACAGTATAACAAACTACAGTACGGTTCTCTTTATCCAAAACTACACTAAAGTTTGACATTGAAGCGAAGCATAAGTGAACTGCTAAAGCAAAGAGCCCCCTTGGGCGGGGAGGAGGCTGGAGGCTGGACAAACCTATTCATAGCTCATAAGAAATTAGTTTTCTACATCCTGTTTAATGGTAACACTGCCTTGAAAAACAGGCAAATTTCACTAATAAAAAAATGACAAAATGGCGAAACCAACCCTTAAGTTGTAATTCGGCTGTGTCGCCATGGTAAAACAAATATTTTTAATGAATTTTGTCCATATTTGTTAATTTGGGGCAAAGGTCCATTAAATATGAAAATATGAAGAACATTTATTTTTACCGTGGCCACCCTATTTTTGATGTTACAGTCCCTAACTCTTAATAGACTCCTTGCATATGACGTCACACTCTCAAAAAAGCGCCCTCACTGAGGCCAAAAGGAGGCATTGGACGCTAGCTGTCCTTTGTGCTTAAAAACGTGCGCGTAACCTCAGCGTACCTGTAGCGTTTCTCGTTATGCAAGGGGTCTATATTGATTTTCCGCGCGTACGCCTACGCGTGCTATGCGCGTGCAAACTTGTCATGTCTGTCATGTCCTTGCCCCCCAAAAAACCGCAAAAACAAAGAAAACAAATGATTGCCCCCCCCCCACAGCAAGCACATTGTGCATAACAATCGGGGCCCAATTGTTTACTGCTCTGCTTACTGTAAGCAAAGAGTCAGCGCTCACGGAAGCAGGGAATTCTTTGCTTACGTCAAGCGTATTTTTTTTAAGGGTTAGCTGCGATTTTGTGCTTGTGCGCGTGCGTACTCACGTTACTAGGCATTCTTCGCGTAGACACCTAGCGCAGAAATTCGGCGCTTGCACAGTTAACGGAGAATGGTGACCGTAAGCGCAGAATTCGACGGTAAGCAGAACCCTGAAATTGGGCCCTTCTTGTTTAGGGGCCATTTACCCACTAGTTCACAGAGCCGGTCTTTATATCACTACACCCCACGTGACCCATCTTCGACCAATCAGATTGCGTTAACTTTCTGAGGTATTCATGAAAGTACTTACAACATTCAAACTGATATTTATTTCCATACTTCATGAAAACATACTTCAATGTAAAATGAAGTGTTCTCCTTGATTCTTAATGGTATTTCTTTTGTTCGTTTCAGGTTGGTTGTGATATTTGGGGTACTAATGGGCGTTGGATCAGTTGCTTCTGACGGCACTTGTGATCTATGCTGTCCTCCAATATCAAAAGAGTACAAATCTCGTCAGAAAAACACGCAGTATCAACTCAGCACCGTTCAATCCTCTACTCTTAGTGTTAATGTTTACCGCAATCAAACGACAAAGACGGTCACGAGATGCGCGTCTGCTTGTTTACAAGATGATTCCTGCAAGTCATTCAATTTTTGCAAAGACGAGGAGCTTTGTCAACTGAACTCGGCAGTACAGTCCGAAAAAAATAATTCCCTGCAGTCCTCCAGCCGATGTGTTTACTTTGTAGAAGACAAATTTCGAGATGGTAAGTAATGTAAAAAAGGAAATATTTTGGGGATCTAAACAAGACAAGTGATCAGAATGTAAACGATCAAAAAAATGTGTATTCATTCTGAGTTTTACTGTTTATTTTCAGCTTGGAAAGATGCCCCGAGCCAAGTGACAGGATCCCTGAAGCACGTGTCAATCGGTGAGTCTGGAGTTTGGGGCGTTGATTCCCATGACCGTATATACTTCAGGGCGTGGTGCGGATGCTCCTGGACACTGATTCCCGGTGCCTTAAAGCAGCTGGATGTTGGTAAGAACGTAGTCTGGGGCGTTAATGCGGGTGATCATATTTACTATCGTAAGGTCTCCACCAGTAATCCTAGTTTAACACATTGGATCATTGTGACTGGTGGTTTGAAACATGTAAGTGTAAGTCAAAAAGGGCATGTCTGGGGTGTTAGTGGAATTAACGAAATTTTTCATCGCGTGGGTGTGAATGTTGACAAAGTTGCTGGAAGTGCCTGGATACAGATAACAGGGAGACTTGTTCAAATCTCAATTGGTAGCGGTGGTGTCTGGGGCATCGGTCTAAGTAATGTGATCTTCTATCGTGAAGGGACTTACGGTGACCCAGACTCGGACCCAGATGGCTCGGCCTGGGAAACT
Organism: Pisaster brevispinus; assembly: GCA_023634235.1. Classification (NCBI taxonomy): domain Eukaryota; kingdom Metazoa; phylum Echinodermata; class Asteroidea; order Forcipulatida; family Asteriidae; genus Pisaster; species Pisaster brevispinus. The sequence goes on from JAMKCF010000037.1 coordinate 226,281, forward strand.
GTACCCTCTGAAATCTCATTCAAGTACGTTAGCTCAGGTGACGTCATGTATGTTGTTGATACTAATGACGCAATCAACTATCGCGTAGGTACGTCAGCTGAATCTCCAACTGGTACAGTTTGGAAACAGATTGACGGGAATCTCAAACAAATTGAGTCACTATCGAGTACATTCTGGGGCGTTGACGCAGAGAATAATGTTTATACAAACGATACGTACTAGGTCGAGTTGAATCAAGTGGATCATTCCTAAATTTAAAAACAGCATTTGATCAATATTATTTTTATTTTTACAATTATAATTCAAGTAATAACACCAAGTATAGTATCGATCGACACCTTCACTTTATATTACACACACATTAAGTATCTATACTATGGCAAGCAAATCAAATGTGTTGCTTCAGTAGTCGTGAAAGTTGATGGGAGTGGCTGCGCATCCTGTGCAATAAAACGTGCTCACACACGTCATCAATCAGTACACGATGTTTACAACGGAAGTGTGTATCTGCGAGTCATTTTCATAATCTCATCCATGTTAAATGAGGACCCATCAAAAGTAAGAATATGAAGAATATGTTGACGACTTTTGAGTTACTTATATCAGGTAGAAATCTATGAGCAAACATTAGTCGAAATTTGTTTTGCAATTAGTGAGTGTTTATACCCAGGACGTCAGTGGTGCAACGAAGACTGGCGTCTTAGTTTCGGGGCTCAATTTCACATAGGCACGAAGTGGATTAATCTTAAGATGAGTTGCCAGTATTGCCATGGAGGGTTATGTGGATTCACTACAATTTGCTTAGCAATATAAGTAACGTTAGCATTATAAGTAAAAAATTTAGATTTAAGTAAAATTTTGAATTTAAAATTTTTTAAACTCCATTTTCCCGTCGCGTATAGCATAGTGTGAAGACCGCGGTTTCAAATCACATAGAAATAACGTGGGTTCTGCCGCATTGTGGCGCTATGTAGCTGATCCATTCAATACTGATGGAGAGAATGATATTGTTTTCATGCAGCCTTGTCTATTTCCCCAAAAATTTTAACTCAGAAGATCCTTGCAAAACAAAAAGTGAATGGCCTGACGCTTCGACTTCAGTAGAGCCTTTCTTAAAGGCCAAATGACAACACAACACACATAAACAGTAGGTGTAACAGAAACAGTGAAATAGTTCAAAATGACTGGAAATAGAGAGGGGGCAGACAGCGCAGAAAAAGCAAGGGGTCTTCATACGAGACAAGATGGGGGAGGGCTGGTTTAACCACAAGAGGTTGAAAACCTAAAAGATAAATTCAAAGATCGAAAGAGGGAGAAAAAGTAAATAAGTAGTTAACTAGGCAGACTACAAAGGGGGATATCTGTGGGGAAAAGGAGAAGACAAAGACAACAAGTTATTTGTCATTTCCTTCTTGGATGTTCAGACCATGAATAGTCTGGAGTTGCCTTATCGACAGTTTCTCCCTACTCAGACGAACAGTCTGTAGTATCTCTATAGGTTCTTAATACATTCCTTGGCAAAAGAATTAAATGGTTTTTTTTTCAAATGCCATAAATCATTTCCAAACATTTAAGGTCTTAAAGTAAAAATAAATATTGTTCTAGATTTTGTAGACAGTATAGAGTTGAAGCTTTGTCCGTGCTAAGTGATGTATATGTACACGAATTGTATAGATTTTTCTCACACAGTACAAAATAACTGAGGGTCATGTGAAGACTGAAACTGCTGAAACAAATATACATAGCACATGGACATACTGTGCTTAACGAATGCATTCACTAAGCAAAAGCGGGCAAAGTCACACGCATGTATTGTACATGACATTACCTTTTTGTTTGGTATCTTAAATTTGCTAAGCAAGATTTTTCTGTGCATAGGAAACATGCGTGTTTGTATAATAATAATATTGGCGTCCTATGAAGCTCCCGCATCCACCAATAAGGTGCTCAAGGTGCGGGGAAAAACTTTTTAAGGACATGTTTTGAAGTTTTATAATTGAGACCCATTTACGTAGCTTCTTTTAATGGTTTACAACGTGCGGCGGCGCACCTGCTCGCCAGAAACACCGAAACAAACCCCCTCATTCTAGCAATAAGTGTAACTGTGTTTATGTGCACTTCAAAACACACGGGACCTACGGCTTGACGTCACATCTGAAGGACAAACAATAATGAATAAGTTTCATCCTTAAGGATACAAGTGTCCAGATCAGGACCCGAATCCAAACTCTGCTGGCTAGGAACAGCTTATTAGGGGTACGTCCAGCTGGTCCAGCTACTACATGTAAACCTAAATGGTTTTTGAATCGTTGACAAACTTTGAAGTGAGAGGTTTGGACTGATGAGGCGAATATTTTATTGTAATTTTATTTCTTGCACCAGTATTTCATTGATTAAAATTCACCTTCAAGTTGGACAGTTGCTTCAACCCTTTATCTCATGATAATTTATGCACCAGCTTAGACTAATGATTAATTACTATCAAGTTTTATCTTCAATAAAGAAGTAAAGTCATCAAATGATTCTGTTGTATGTGTACATATTCGTCGTAATAAGTAGCATCATTAAAATGAGTTGCACACAAATGTCTGAACCCGCCCATTGTCTGACCATTCAATAAGAATACTAATCTACCAATCTAACTTTGTTTCAAGCGATTGTAGTTGTCCATACGTCTGAACGACGACGAAATATGCTGAGGTTTTATTTGATAGATAAACTGTGCCATCAGCCTGCAAGCTGCTATTTCATGTGATGAATACATCCATAATGTACAAGGTGACACCTACTTTGTGACATTCACTATCATCCACCGAGAATTGGAAAATACAAACTCTGCCAGCCTGCAATAACATACTATGAACAAAATGTTTAATACACAGTAAATAGTTAACCCTCCTGTTTTACCGTTGAATAACATCCACTGTTTCAGTGGCGTAACTAGACATTTTCATTTGGGGGGGGGGGGGCATGTGGGGACAAAGATTAAATTTGGGGGGGGGGGGGGCAAAGAAGTGCAAGATTATCATTAAATATGTTAACTGATAGTTGATACACACCAACGCAGTTCTAAAACAGCTAGTCTACATAGTTTGCAGGTACAAAAGATTGCGAAAACAACCAAATCTTAGAGAACTTGTCATTTTTATAAGATAAAAGTTTTCGACTGTATACAAGGATTAAATTACCAACAGTGATTACCAAGTATCAATTTAGAGTTGTACACGGCATTTTCAAATTAGGCTCTGTGAGTACTAATTAAATTATTGTTTGTATGCTTTATTTCAGTGTAAATACCCAAAACATAATAATTGTGACAAGTGTAAGCCATTAAAAAAAAAAAAATCAAAATCAAAATACAGGATTGAAATTGTAATTATAATAATCACATTTTAGTTATGAAACGGATACATCGGGCGCTTTGATATGGAGAAGAAATGTTTGCTGGCCATTTTGCTGTTTAAATCTCTCTGTTGTGCATCTGACTACGTTGTGTTAACGGAGCTAATGGTCCGCGTTCAGACCACCGCGTATTAAACTGAACTTTGTGACTTCCTGCACTCTCTGTAACCGCAAAACCACAACATACATTTACCGACAATACGATCGCGCGCGCGTTTCCATGCATTTGTCATGACTGCGTTATAGTCCACATACTGATATGAATAAAAGTTTTCCTTTTTACAACAGCATTTTATGCAGCCTTAAACGATTCATATATTATAAGAATATACTTTTCTGTGATTTCATATGGGGGGGGGCAAGGGTTCTGAGCGGGGGGGGGGGGCGCTGGCCCCCCTGCCCCCCACGTGACGCCAATGCACTGTTTACATATGGTATTATGATAAAAACAACACACACAATATCAAAAACACCCTTAACAAATGAGCTTGTACGTCTATGTCTTTCTCGTGCCATTTCATCTGAGGTACGAAGCCACCAAGGTACAAAGTGATCAGGGTACGAAGTGGCAAAAGTACGAAGTGACTGACATCCTTATTTTCTAACGATTACTTTGCGCACACTTACCTACATTTCTGACACTTGCGGGGCAAAAAGACATTTATTTACAGTCCACCCCATACACGTCGTGGACCGTCTATTAAATGTCAGTTTGAATTTCCCAAGCACGCACGAACTCAAGCTAGCAAACTATCAAACGGAAGTTATTATACAAATAATGAGTGTTTATGAGTGCAATGGTGCGAATATTTTCATGAGTTGAAAGATGGAATGTTCTTTTCAACGAGGCTCCGCCTCGTTGAATGGAACATTCCATCTTTCAACGAATGAAAATATTCTCACTATTGCACGAATGAAAAACATTCATTATTTGTTTTATATAACATCCAAGTAGATCTTTGTCATTTTGAATGGAGGATCCAACTTTCAAAACAAACAAAGCGTACAATATTTAATTGTGACATTACACACACAACCCATTTCTTTTGGTTCGGCTTGTTTGGATTCAACAGTGACTAAGTGCGTTCTGTACTGCTATTTTGAGACACGCGGGCGCCGTAATTATAGTATGTGCCTTGCAGTAACTGTGTTGCTGCATTATCAAAGACACGCGCACGCAATGATGTGGTACGCACCATGCAATAGAACAAATCGGATGGAACGAAAAATGCACGGTGAATGACGTAGCGTGCAATGGTACGTTTATTTGCCATCACGTGACGGACACTCCTCCAATCAAATGGCAAGGATCTGCTTGGGTGTTATATAATACTTTCTATATACTTTCTATATCCAGATACTGTAGATTTAGTGACAGCGTAGAAAAGTCCTACTCACTATTACAGGTTACTCAGAAAAACTGTTATGCCAGAGATGTTTATCAAAATTTTCTTTTTTTGCAAAACTATTGAGTACAGCACAGCAAAGTGATGTTTTTGTGTGTGTGTGTATTTAAATACTTAGTTGGTTGTAAGACCGTAGTAAGCCGACTCAAGGTCACATAAATGGAGCTTTCAAAGGCTTACTTCTGTTTCGTAAACGTAATACTTACAAGCGAATTTTTCAATTTATTTTTATTGGAGAGATTACGAACAGTTATCAGAATGATTAGATAACGTACCAACACTATAGCACACACTGATAACGAGCAGCTTATCCACTGTGGATCTTGAATAGTGTGGGGGTGTTTTTCCGATCAATTTATGCACAAAGAATGGGCACTACTAGTAAGGGTTACTAATATTATATAAACACACATTCTGGCCGTGAATCTCGTGCGATCGTCAAAGTACAACGTCGTAAGACACAACGGTGAGTTTTACTCATTGTGCAGCTCGAATATTGGAGTATTTCTATCTACTGATAAAATAGGGGACGTTCTCCACAAATAAAAACATTCAGCTTGTCGACGACTGTACACGACCTGCTTGCATTTAAGTGAAGAGAGCAGTGATGTCACACAACAACCCATTGAACATGAAACATGTAATTTGTTAGCTTTGCACGTTTAAAGTCTGCAGCCATCTTTACGGTCGTTCCAATCATTTTGAACGTAACAAACTTCGTAAACACACTTGTCTGCTCATAATGCCATGCTATCCGCGGGCATTACGACGTAAACAACACACTTGGATAAAAGAAAGCGTTGGAAAAAAGCAAAACAAACCCTTTTAGAAAAAGCTTGTCAAGGGTGCGTTGTGACTTTACAGGTTCCTCGCTTGAGTTACTAACATAGCGTAATATTCCACTTGTTAGTAATAAGGAGTTGATTCTTATGTGCATGCTTATTAGTTACTTCACGATCCTGTAAGCAATCTACGCGCACGCAGCCTGTGTTTTCCAATATCAATCAACACAGACATGTTGACTTCTGCTGTGGGTGTGACAACATGGTCTCATCATAGAGAAAGTTCAATGTCAACCTCTGTCTAGCTAACAAGCTGCATGCATCGGTAAGAATTTGCAATGGTTGTTGGATACTACTGTTTCATAATAATTTGTATACACTAATACAAATTTTAAAACATTAGATCTTTAGAACAAAAATGCCTTTCGTTATATAAACCGTTTGTGGGAATTTACTTTTATGTACAAACTTCGAATTGCATTGTCTGAATTTTGCCGAGTGAATTTTTGTTTTAATTTTTTTTCTGATAGCATTTTTTCTATTGATTCTGTTTACAAACGAATCGCATTTAAGCCCCCGATGAAACGGACATTGCATGGAGTAAGCCTCAATGAGGGCTCAGTCAGTGAGAGTGTGACGTCATATGAAAGGGGTCCAATGCGTTTTTGCGTCAAAGTTACAACTGAAAAACAGTGGTCTCAATTTCAAACCAAGGAATTCTGTGGGAAAATCGCTCTTTTTAGCGTACATTATTTTGATGAATGTTAAAATTGCCTAAATATTTTTTTATTATAAACAATTCTTAAGATAAACGAAAAATCAAAAAACCCCTCTATTGAGGATATCGCCAGCTTGTGGTCTACGTCCAATCAAAAGCGACTATTAATAATCCTTTTGACAAATAGACGTTTTGTAAACCTTTATTGCCGGGTGATTATTTGACTTAATTGTGATTAATTGTTTTTATCAAGCGATGAGAAGAACTATTTGCGGCTATCCACCGACAGACGACCGTCAATAATTACTGTCTAGTGCTCTCACGGTGGATGATGTTCTAAGCTTCAGACATATCAATATTGGGCTATTGTAAGGAAAGCCAATACCTAATAAGTACTGAATTACTTTTAAAAACAATCTGACTTAAGTTGCTATTGTGCGTGTTTAATGTCGGGTAAACACGTCTGAGGAGGAGCTTTCAGAACTGGCTTCCGGTAATATTTTCCCGTCGTATTTGATGCTTAAATTAGAATGATTATTATTACCAAGTTGGACAATCGTTAAGGGCAATGTTGCTCTCGGATTTGACGCTTTCGGCTGAACAAGTTTGCTATAAAATGAATATGGTTGGGAAGATGTTTAAAAAGTAGAATATATAATGATTCAAATAAATATCCCTCAAAATTGTGTGGGTTTTTGTTTTATTTTGAAAACTAAAACGGTTCGCCGTTTTGTGGAGTCAAAAATTTGGTTCTACAATACGGTGGACCGTGTTAGTTCACGAAGTTAGTTCACGAGGTTTTTTTGTGTGGATCGTTATATTCTACCTTTAAAATATCTTTCCAGCCGTGTTCATTTCATAACAATGTGTTTAATCCCAATGCAATGTGTCCCTTTAATTACTGTACCAAACCCAACTCTGTTCTCTATTTTTGCAGCTTGAGATAAAACTAGCTCTTAGGACCAGGTGAATTATCAAAAATCTCGTTCCGATAAATCACATGAGCCCGTGTTAAGCATTTTAAGGGACCGTCCTTTAACTCTATCCCTGGAAGACCTTCAAAGTTAGGGTCTATTTTGTAGGCAAAATACCCCAACAAATTAAGTCGGTGTGTTGCTCTTCGAGAACACGAAGGTTGCGTGCATGGAATACGAATAGACTTCAACCAGTAAGTCGGTGATGCCAATAGAGTTATATAGACCTTTCCGTTGTTGATAAACAAACAGTGCTGGTTGGCATGGACCGCCGAATGTTAGTAAAACATTCAATCGTGTTAACTGATGTTTTAACCAAATTCAACATTTTCGGCAATGTTCTAATTAAATAAAATACCTCCCATGATCGGTTGCTTTGTTTCCAACAAATTCTACACTATTTTTGAATATTTGTGTAACATTGTTACAAACTGTAACTATCTGCTTTTGTTTTGCATTTATGGCTTTCCATAGTTTTCCAGCCTGGGTTGGCAAATTCTTGGGCTGTGACGTTGCAAAAGAAAGGTCTATATATAGGAACTAGAGGGCGCACTGGTAATGCTACGTGCACAAACGCGACGGGACCGCAAAGAGACACGCGAGCCATTTTGTACGAGGGCAACATTGACCACGAAGTAAACGGTGTGCTTAAATACACATTATGCAGTAACAAAAAACGAGTGGCCGTTTTAAAGTTGTTTCGTGGGGTTTATCTTATTCGTTTCAATATATAGAGGATGAACACACATGCCATGGTTTATTGTCGAAAGTTAAGGAATATAATTCTAAAATGTTATATTTATTCGGGGATTATTTAGTACTTTAAACAGTCTTTACTGTCTTAACTGTCTTTACTGGCAACACGCACAAATAGTTTAGACGTTGTTTTTGACTACTTACGAAATGGCCGCCGCTGCCCTTGTCGGGCCGCGTAACTAAGCTAGTGCGCCCTCTAGTTCATATGTATAACTTTATAGTGATGCCTTGCTAATTTGTTCATATAAACCAACGCATTGTTCGGTAAGAACGCTGCACACATCTAGCGTCTGATGCCATCGAGCACCAGCCGTGCCTAAGCACATAACAATTGGGTATAGGAGGAAAGATCGATAAACCTTGATCTAGAATCTAGTGAAAACACACTTCCAATACACGAATGACGACGTGTACCGACGGTGTCTGTAAGCGTGAAAAGACAAAAGGAAAAATACCTGGCTCATGTGATAGGATCTTCAGATACGAACGAATCTAAGCCATTGCTCTTCAAAACAGATAAGCGACCACAGACCGCGACTCACACTTCTGATACAAGTCTGTAAGAACCAAACCAAAAAGATTGATGAACTGCTTGAAGACGTTAAATAACGAAGGTTGCAATTTGGCTTATGCCACCCAATATCTGGCCAAATACTGGACGCATCAAACTATAAGCACCGTATACTAATGCCAATTTTGTATTAATATTGGATAATAGTAATAACAATACAGCATTTGTAAAAGGGGCACTGTCCTAAAAACCATTCAAAGGCGCTGGATGTTGAACACTCTTTCAAGTATTGACTGATCTCAACATTGCTGACGTCATGAGCCTGGTTGGTCTCTACTATTTCGGAAGGTAAGACTTACATATATATACATGTATATCTTTGATAAAACCTAAAGCTTGATATTTATATAGACACCTTCAAAAAGGGAAAAAGGTCGGGAACAATTCTTGCGAACGAACAAAACACATGTCTTCGTTCGAACAAAAGTAATCTTCGTTTGAACGCAAACAAATCTCCTTCGAAGAAAAATATTAAGACTAAACAATCAGTTTGATCCGCGAATTGAATCGTATTCTGCATGACCTCAGGGTCATGTCTCGTTATCCCAGATTCAACAATTTTCGCTCCACTTTCCGGTTTGGACGGGAAGCCCAGGTCAAATTTGGGTCAAATCCGTGTGATATTTCGATGAACCTTCTGCATATGTGTAGATTGTAAAAATCAAATTTGTGGTTTTTTAGTTATGATTTTTTTTCAATTACTAAATAAGTAGGGTTTGAAACTTTGCATGGAGGAAGTATAACTAAATAAGTTTTTGCGGTAACACCATGTGGAAGTCTCTTTTAAGTAGTGTAGGTTCTGAAAAGAACCGGTGGTTAAAGACTCAACGTTTCGATCAGTATGCTCTGATCGTCTTTTCCTGAAGACGATCTGAGCATACTGATCGAAACGTTGAGTCGTTAACCACCGGTTCTTTTCAGAACCTACACTACTCAAAAGAGATGTTCACATGCTGTTACCGCAAATCTTACTCCGTCAATTATTAAACTTCAACTTCTAGTTTTTAAAGACTTTTCCGACGGTGCATAGATTGTAAACATTCAATATAGGGTTCAGGAGTTGTGATTTTTTCCGTTATTAAAATTCTCACCTCCGGTTTCAACCTAAAACTAAGGTTAATCAGGGACATACTTTGTGTAGAGTCGTGAAGTTTTCGAATACCTTTCTGATGATTCGAGATTACAAAAACATCATAATTATGTTTCATGAGTTAAGCTTTTATTAAAACACTAAACTTTGATATAATAAACATTTGGAGAACATTATTTGATAAAGTCATCATAATGTCACTTCAATTGTCAATTGCCATGAACTTTGTCTAACAATACACAAAGTTTCATCAATACACGTCACAAATGTACGATTCTACAGGTTTTTTTGTCGTCAAGAAGGTCATTTAGAAGGTGTTTATTTTAAATTACAAGACACTCTCGGTTACAACCGGAAGTATAGGTTGTGTGAGGTCACTCACCTGACAAAAACTAAAGACCTTTTTGACCTTTGTATGATACCGCAAAAAGCAAACGCCGGTCAACTATTCTTGATGTGATACAGATTTTCAAAGACTTTAATTGCATAATGCAGTCTCTATGTTGAAGTTCAAGAATAATATGTCAAGTTTCAAGATTCAATTCAATCGCAATCTTGATTTATCCTTTGGTGAAAAGTTGAAGGGAAGAAGAAAAAGGCTAGACGCTGATGCTTGAAAATAATCGTTTTATGCATGGCCTCATGGTTACTGTCTCATTTTTCATTTATCAAAATATTTCGCCTTGAACCGGAAGTCAAGGTAAATTTGGGGGTTTCTAACCTAACCGATGATGTATAAATTGTAAAATTCTAATATGTGGTTAACAGTGTTAGAGGTCTGGCGGCCGGCCTCGAAGCTGGACTCGAAGAATAAGCCGAGGTCGGCTCGAGGCCGCCAGTTTTAAATCGAATTTCCCATCATTTACTTTCCCCCAAAAAGTCGATATCAAGCTTTCGTGTCTCGTCTAGTAAGTTTAACTGCTATGCAAAATGTCTGCGAATATCCAGATCATCCCGTTTAGTTACGTCGACCACAATGAACTTAAAGAAAAGAGAGAAAGAAAACATAGAGCCAGCGGCAAGTTTTGCAAAGATAAGTGCCAAAACTCAGAGATTTCTGCCGCAAAACATAAACATACAAAGCAACTGCAACGTGTGCACAAAGCAAAGTGCATGATAAAAATGATGTAGACCTAGTATTACGTCAGGCTATAGAGTTTAATCTATACTTCTTTGTCAATTTCTAATGCCTAAATCAAGCTATCGTTAATGAAATTTTTGGATCTGAAATAGCTTTGAAAAGTCGAGGTTGAAATCGATACTGTCGACGCTCTTTGACGCTGAGCGAGCCAGCGTGCATGTACGCACGTAGCCTTGTCCAAGGCTCTTTACGCAAGCACCCCGCTTTGAATTCACCAGGTAGCATAACAATACTGGCACGGTACTGCAGTACTTGATATACAGTATACCGTGGGATCGAAGCACGGTTTTCAACCTCGTACTAAAAAACGAGGCCGAAACAGAGCCTTGTTCCCATATTCCAGCGCTAATTACGTATGCTGGAATCGGATATTGAATATTCATTTCCTGTACTGGATGGGTAATCGTCCAATCATAAACTATCGTAGTAGTCGCCTTGCCACTTACATTAAACAATGAGCATACACCTTCGGGAAATATTAGCATAAAGCAACTCCGCCCACAATCTGACCTTTTTACAGTGGGAACAAGGCTCTGTTTCGGCCTCGACTTTTAGTACGAGGTTGAAAACCATGCTTCGACCCCACGGTATACGGTATATCAAGTACTGCAGTACCGTGCCAGTATTGTTATACCTGGTGAATTCAAAGCCGGGTGCTTGCGTAAAGAGCCTTGGACAAGGCTAGTACGCACGGTGACTTTTCTTTTATTTTATATGCTTTTTCCCTTTTACTTGTACACGTTTACGGGGAAAACTGCTTTTTAGGTTTCCTTTCTCAAACAGTCAGGAAAGTAAAAGTACTTGATTTGAAACAAGGGCCTTTAACAAAAACTGATTTTTTTCTATTGCACGGTGCGTACCACATCATTGCGTGCGCGTGTCTTTGATAATGCAGCAGTTCAGTTACGCAGCAGTACACAATAAAACTACATTACGGCGCCCGCGTGTCTCAAAATAGGAGTACAGAACGCACTTAGTCACTGTTGAATCCAAACAAGCCGAACCAAAATAAATGGGTGTAATGTCATAATTAAATAATGTACGCTTTGTTTACTTTGAAAGTTGTATCCTCAATTCAAAATTACAAAGATCTACTTGGATGTTATATAAAACAAATAATGAATGTTTTTCATTCGTGCAATAGTGCGAATATTTTCATTCGTTGAAAGATGGAATGTTCCATTCAACTCAGCTCCGCCTCGTTGAAAAGAACATTCCATCTTTCAACTCATAAAAATAATCGCACCATTGCACTCATAAACATTCATTATTTGTATACTGTTCGGCAGACTAAAACTTTGTAAATCGCGTGGCGTGTAGAGTTCTCACTGTGATGCATGCGGAGTATGGCCCCAAAAGTATTATTTTGACGACGCACCGTTTTGTTGATCACCAATTTAGATACTGTAGATTTAGTGACAGCGTAGAAGAGTCCTACTAACCATTACAGGATACTCAGAAAAACTGTTACGGCAGAGATGTTCGTCAAAATTGTCTTTTGTGCAAAGTTATAGAGTACAGCACATCACAGCAAAGTGATATTTTGTGTGTGTATTTAAATATTTATTTGGTTGTAAGACCGTAGTAAGCCGACTCAAGGTCACATAAATGGAGCTTTCAAAGGCTTGCTTCTGTTTCGTAAACGTAATACTTACAAGCGAATTTTTCAATTTATTTTTATTGGAGAGATTACGAACGGTTACCAGAATGATTAGATAATGTACCAACACTATAGCACACACTGATAACGAGCAGTTTATCCAATGTGGATCTTGAATAGTGTGGGGGTATTTTCCGATCAATTTATGCACAAAGTATGGGCACTACTAGTAAGAGTTAATAATAATATATAAACACACATTCTGGCCGTGAATCTCGTGCGATCGTCAAAGTACAACGTCGTGAGACACAACGGTGAGTTTTACCCATTGTGCGCCTCGAATATGGGAGTATTTTTATCTACTGATAAAATAGGGGACGTTCTCCACAAATAAAAACATTCAGCTTGTCGACGACTGTACACGATCTGCTTGCATTTAAGTGACGAGTGCAGTGATGTCACACAACAACCCATTGAACATGAAACATGTAATTTGTTAGCTTTGCACGTTTAAAGTCTGCAGCCATCTTTACGGTCGTTCCAATCATTTTGAACGTAACAAACTTCGTAAACACACTTGTCTACTCATAATGCCATGCTATCCGCGGGCATTACCTGGAATTAAACAACACACTTGGATAAAAGAAAGCGTTGGAAAAAAGCAAAACAAACCCTTTTAGAAAAAGCTTGTCAAGGGTGCGTCGTGAATTTTCAGGTTCCTCGCTTGAATTACTAACAAAGCGTAATATTCCACTTGTTAGCAATAAGGAGTTGATTCTTGTGCGCATGCTTATTAATTACTTCACGATCCTGTAAGCAATCTACGCGCACGCAGCCTGCATTTTCCAATATCAATCAATACCGACATGTTGACTTCTGCTGTGGGTGTGACAACATAGTCTCATCGTAGAGAAAGTTCAATGTCAACCTCTGTCTAGCTAACACGCTGCATGCATCTGTAAGAATTTGCAATGGTTGTTGGATACTACTGTTTCATAATAATTTGTATACACTAATACAATTTTTAAAACATTAAATCTTTAGAAAAAAAAAATGCCTGCCGTTATATAAACCGTTTGTGGGAATTTACTTTTATGTACAAACTTCGAATTGCATTGTCTTATTTTTGCCGAGAGAATTGTTGTTTTAATTGTTTTTCTCTATTGATTCTGTTTACAAACGAATCGCATTTAAGCCCCCTATGTAACGGACATTGCATGGAGTAAGCCTCAGTGAGGGCTCAGTCAGTGAGAGTGTGACGTCATATGAAAGGGGTCCAATGCGTTTTTGCGTCAAAGTTACAACTGAAAAACAGTGGTCTCAATTTCAAACCAAGGAATTCTGTGGGAAAATCGCTCTTTTTAGCGTACATTATTTTGATAAATGTTAAAATTGCCTAAATATTTTTATTATAAACAAATCTTAAGATAAACGAAAAAACAAAACCCCCATCTATTGAGGATATCGCCAGCTTGTGGTCTACGTCCAATCAAAAGCGAATATTAATAATCATTTTGACAAATAGACGTTTTGTAAACCTTTATTGCCGGGTGATTATATGACTGTAATTGTTGCTATTGTGCGTGTTTAATGTCGGGTAAACACGTCTGAGGATGAGCTTTCAGAACTGGCTTCCGGTAATATTTTCCCGTCGTATTTGATGCTTAAATTAGAATGATTATTATTACCAAGTTGGACAATCGTTAAGGGCAATGCTGCTTTCGGATTTGACGCTTTCGGCTGAACAAGTTTGCTATAAAATGAATATGGTTGGGAAGATGTTTCAAAAGTAGAATATATAATGATTCAAATAAATATCCCTCAAAGTTGTGTGGGTTTTTGTTTTATTTTGAAAACTAAAACGGTCCGCCATTTTTTTGAGTCAAAAATTTGGTTCTACAATACGGTGGACCTTGTTAGTTCACGAAGTAAAAGGAATTCCATACAGTTTCGAGGTTTCTTTGTGTGGATCGTTATATTCTACCTTTAAAATATCTTTCCAGCCGTGTTCATTTTATATCAATGTGTTTAATCCCAATGCAACGTGTCCCTTTAATTACTGTACCAAACCCAACTCTGTTCTCTATTTTTGCAGCTAGCTCTTATGACCAGGTGAATTATCCAAAATCTCGTTCCGATAAATCACGTGAGCCCGTTTTAAGCATTTTAAGGGACCGTCCTTTAACTCTACTCCTGGAAGACCTTCAAAGTTAGGGTCTACTTTGTAGGCAAAATAGCCCAACAAATTAAGTCGGTGTGTGGCTCTTCGAGAACACGAAGGTTGCGTGCTTGGAATACGAGTAGACTTGAACCAGTAAGTCGGTGATACCCATATAGTTACATAGGAACTAGAGGGCGCACTGGTAATGCTACGTGCACAAACGCGACGGGACCGCAAAGAGGGGCGCGAGCCATTTTGTACGAGGGCACACTGTAAAAACAGTGTTTAGAATTTAAACACATTTCTAAACATAATTTTTGTACCCACTTTTTCCACATGTATAGCCTGAAACATGTTTAGAATAATGTTTGTGTGTTTTAATGATAAATACTTTTGGAGCAAGTGTTCAGGAAATGTAAAAAAGCTAAGCACGTTTAGCTTTTGAACATGTTTAAAAAGTGGGTACAGAAAAAGTGTTTAAATCCTAAACATCGTTTTTACAGTGCAACATTGAATACGAAGTAAACGGTGTGCTTAAATACACATTATGCGGTAACAAAAAACGAGTGGCCGTTTTAAAGTTGTTTCGTGGGGTTTATCTTATTCGTTTCAATAGAGGATGAACACACATGCCATGGTTTATTGTCCAAAGTTAAGGAATATAATTCTAAAATGTTATATTTATTCGGGGATTATTTAGTACTTTAAACAGTCTTTACTGGCATTCATAAATTTCACAGTAAACCCTTTCATTGACAACCATTGCTTTTTGTTGCAACACGCACAAATAGTTTAGACGTTGTTTTTGACTACACGAAATGGCCGCCGCTGCCCTTGCCGGGCTGCGTAACTAGGCTAGTGCACCCTCTAGTTCCTATGTATAACTTTATAGTGATGCCTCGCTAATTTGTTCATAAAAACCAACGCATTGTTCGGTAAGAACGCTGCATACATCTAGCGTCTGATGCCATCGAGCACTAGCCGTGCCTAAGCACATAATCATTGGGTATAGGAGTAAAGATCGATAAACCTTGATCTAGAATCTAGTGACAACACACACTTCAAATACACAAATGACGACGTGTACCGACGGTGTCTGTAAGCGTGAAAAGACAACAGGAAACATACCTGGCTCATGTGATAGGATCTTCAGATACGAACGAATCTAAGCCATTGCTCTTCAAAACAGATAAGCGACCACAGACCACGACTCACACTTCTGATACAAGTCTGTAAGAACCAAACCAAAAAGATTGATGAACTGCTTGAAGACGTTAAATAACGAAGGTTGCAATTCGGCTTATGCCACCCAATATCTGGCCAAATACTGCATGCATTAAAAACTCTATGTGTGTATACTAATTCCAATATTCAATACAGATAGGATAATAGTAATAACAGTACAGCGTTTGTAAAAGGGGCACTGTCCTTAAAACCATTCAAATGCGCTGGATGCTTTACTCTTTCAATTATTGACTGATCTCAACATTGCTGACGTCATGAGCCTGGTTGGTCTCTATTATTTCGGAAGGTAAGACTTACAATATACATATATATCTTTGATAAAATCTAAAGCTAGATATTTATATGGACACCTTCTTCAAAAAGAGAAAAAGGTGGGGATTTTTTTTCTTCGAACGAACAAAACAGACGTCTTCGTTCGAACAAAAGTAATTTTCGTTTGAACGCAAACAAAATCTCCTTCGAAGAAAAATGTTAAGACTAAACAATCAGTTTGAACCGCAAATTGAATATTTTTTTGCAAGACCTCATGGTTCATGTCTCATTCTCCCAGATTCAATTTTTTTCGCTCCAACTTCCGGTTTGAACGTGAAGCCTAGGTCAAATTTAGGTCAAATCTGTGTGATATTTTGAAGAACTTTCTGCATATGTGTAGATTGTAAAATTCCAATCTGTGGTTTAGGAGTTATTATTTTTTTCAATTATGAAACTTCAACTTCTGGTTTGAACCAGATATCAAGGTCAAATTTTTGTAGCGTTTATTAAGTTTTTAAAGAATTTTTCGACGATGCATAGATTGTAAACATTCAATATGTGGTTCAGTGGTTATCATAATGTCACTTCGAATGACAATAGCCATGCCGTTGTCTAACAATACACAAAGTTTCACCAACAAACGTCACCAATCTACGATTGTACAGGTTTTTTTTTGTCATCAAGAAGGTCATTATGGAAAAGCTGTCACTTTTAAATTACAAGGCACTTTCAGTATGATCCCGCAAAAAGCAAACGCCGGTCACCTATTCTTGATGTGATACAGATTTTCAAGGACTTTAACTACAAAATGCGTACAACCTTGTAGTTGGACTTCTAAAAATGTCACCCTGACTTCATTGTGGAAGTGCCGTCTCCCTGTTGAAGTTCAAATATATGCCAAGTTTCAAGATTAAATTTAATCGCAATCTTGATTTATCCTCTGGTGAAAAGTTGAAGCAAGAAGAAGAAAACTAGACATTCAGTTGTTGTGACATCCCATCAGTATGTTCGTGTTGCTGATCCTTGAAAATAATCGTTTTTTGCATGGCATCATGGTTACTGTTTCATTTTTTAAATATCAAACTTGTTCGCCTTGAACCGGAAGTCAAGGTCAAATTTGGGGTGTCTCACCTAACTAACCGATGATGTATAAATTGTAAAATTCTAATGTGTGGTCTCGAGGCCGGTGTGGCAGGAGATTCTGTCCCCCCTGAGATTCGGTCCCCCATACGGCAAACTGTGTACAAACTTCTTCTGATAGCGCCCTCTATTGAATCATCCTCTTTCAGCCCATGTTAATTTCCCATATGGGGGACCGAATCTCCGGCGGACAGAAATCCCTGGGACACCGGCCCCAAGGCCGACTTTGGACGGCCTTGGTCTGAGCTATGTAATGACTCGGTCTTGGCCTTGGCCTCGGAGCCTTCTGGACTCTTAGAATAAGCCGAGGCTGGCCCGAGGCCGCCAGTTTTAAATCGAATTTTCCATCATTTTCTTTCCCCGAAAAAAATCGCGTTTCAAGTTTATTTACTGAAATTGACCTGAGGTTTCGCAGTTGAGACCTTTCAAACAACGTAAACATTGTAAAAATCCAGTGTGGTTCACGAGTTATGATTTTTTTTTCAAATATTAAACTTTGATTTAATGTATTTCGATACCTGATGACTTCATCATAAAGTCATCAAGTTTGTGTCTTCTTGAAATTGAAGTTCAATGTCTGATGAGTTTTAATGTTCAACTTAATTTCAATCTCCCCCCCCCAAAAAAAAAAAAGAAGAAAAAGAAAAGAAAAGACAAAGGCAAACTTTGACTTTCCGGTAGTAAAGGTCATACGATTTTGACGTTAACTTTTCAAATAATGCCCCAGTCTTGATCTATCAGACCCTACTATGAACATCCATGAACATCAAAGCTTTCAAACTCAATGAATTACTGCAAATAGGAAATGGCAATTATTCAACTTTAAAAACCTTAAATTGACATCTGATGACGTAACCCTGACGTCATGAAAACTGTGCCGTCTTCATTATTGAGGTTCAATATGTGATGAGTTTCAATGTTCAATACAGTGCAATCTTGAGATATGTTGTAGAGATTTGTTCCAGGGGGGGAAGAAGATGGAGAAGGGGAAAAACAGGGGGTGGGGGAAGAGGGGGGAAACAGAACAAAAACAAGATGTGTCCGTGCACATATTGCACGAACACTTATTACAAACGCAACTAGCGCCATTGGACGGAGGGAGGAGACTGGCAGACACAAGAACCGGAGATTGTGCCTAGTATTGAGGGAATACCTGTGTGGGGAGCCGGTCTGCACTGCGTGGAAAAACCTGGTTGGTGGCTGGCGGATGTGAATGGACAAAGGCGAGTTCCGTTAACAGCGGCAAGCCACCAACCAAGGTCATTACCGCTCATTGAAGACGCGCAACCTACATTGTTGTTCTCATTAATTAACACTTTTAACGAAAAAAGGCACAACATTTTTAAACAAATAATTTTGACCCGATATTTTTAAAAACCAGACTATGAGCTTCGGAAATTAACAGCACAATAAGTAGAAATTATTTGGTGGTGTTCAGCTTTTTGTTTTTATTTTGGTTTCATGCTTGTTCCAGCTACCTTAATAGACCCCACATGACGTCACACTCTCAAAGAGGCGCCCTCACTGAAGCCAAAAGGAGGCAGATCATTGGACGACAGTTGTTTTTTGTGCGTAAAAACGTGCGCGTAACCTCAGCGTACCTGTAGCGTTTTGCGTTATGCAAGGGGTATATACATTTTCTGCACGTACGCCTACCTGTGCTATGCGCGTGCACGCTTCCCCATCTGTGCTTGCCGTAGATATCATAGATATAGAATATAATACCTAGATCGGCCGCGCTTGCGCGCGCTCCACTGCCTGTGTAGAAAAAAAATTGGTTCGCCATGGACGCAGTAAAATGTCACGTGCTTGAGGCGACGCGCAGATATTGACAATGCCAATTTCATGTTATAGAACTTATGCACATGATGTCATATCTGTAGGGCGCCCTAGAGGCCAAAAAGCGGCCGTTCATTGGCCAAACCTGTGCGCCGCGCGTATAAATCTGCGCGTTGCCTCAAGTACGTGACTAATGTCAGCCCCCAGGCTGAACCAGCGTATTGTACGCGCGGCCGATCTAGGTATTTTATTCTATATCTGTGGTAGATATAGAATATAATACCTAGATCGGACGCACGTATATAATAATAGTTATAATAAAGGCTGTGTTATGTAAGAAGCGGTCCAGCAGCCGATTTCACGAAAGTAGTGCGTAACTTGCGCCATGTCGTAAAGTTGCGCCATGTAAATTATTCTAAATAAATAATAAACACCGTGGACGAGGCTAATATCAACCTTTTCAACGACTGTTGCCTGAATCCACTGGAAAAAACTGCAACGGAGCGGCCATTTTAAATCACGATCTTTTTTACAACAACAACAACATGTTTATACAGTGAATTAAGTATCAACGGTGTCGGAATAAGATGGCTCAACTTGGACCACTGACTACGTTTACATGCTTTATTTTGACACGTAAGTCCGTTAAAACTTATAGTTATAGAAATGACTAGTTAAATAGTTCAACGATTAATAGTATCAAACACTCGCTGCTTTTCATGTTATTTTTAACTGACAAATGTTTTCAAATTTACAAACACTGACGTCGAACGAAAGGGCGGACTTGACTGAGTTTGGTGCGATCGTGTGATGATGTTCATAGACATTTATAAGTGCGGACATGCCGTATTGTTTGTATCAAACTCAACACTATTTCAACATCATTGTGTTACTTACTGTGGCCTTAGTTGACTTTTTAAATTTTGTTTGAAGTATAACGCATATACACCATGTATAACGTGCATAAAAATACATATTTTGGGATTAATGAGAACTTCATACAGTTGTCAATAGTACAAAATACCGAGCATGGCAAGTGGTAAAATATAACAATTATAAAATCGAACCGTAGTTAAAGTAAAGCACTAGGCTACTACTAATACAGCATGACTAGTGAAGTGGTAAACTCAAAATTGTACATTTCGGCAGTAAAATATTCTCAATATAATTATGTCAACTTGTCGACGATTGTTAATGCACAATTTAAACCATTTTTTCTTCAAATTGATTAATAATTGAATGTTGCTGTCACTTTGCAACTATTTTCCCCCTTATTTAATAGTTCTTAAAACGTTATTTATTTTATAAGTTCATTTATTTATTTATTTATTTATTATCTTGTGAAATAGCCGGTTGGAAAATGGGACTTAACTATTACAAACCCAACCACCATATCCCACACTAATTTGTCAACGATTATCCACTGAAATTATCACCTTATTTTTTTAAATTCTTCTCATTTTATGTTTAGATTAAGCTACACTTCAAAAACACAAGAGAGGGAGAGAGAGAGAGAGAGAGAGATCCATATGAAATTAATTTCATGTCAATAAGAGTATGCAAACATGAAAAACATTCAACCGGCTTGATACCAGTGTCTTCTTGGTTCTTGGTTGGTTTCCTTCAAAATACTCCATGAAAGAGATTTGACTTCCATGATATCAAGGGAGAAGAATATTATTTATTAATGAGGTGTGAAGAGGTAAAATTTAAATATTTATATTAAACCAATAAAAGGATGATTAATGCTGTTGCTAAAAATAAACAAAACATGTTACCTATTTTTCTGAAAACCTCAATGCAAATGATAGGTTCAACTCATGGGTCATTCCGTGCCAACTCACCTAAAATCCTGAAAGATCGGCAGGCTCCGTCTCAGATTTTGCTAGTACTTTTTTTAAACGATCCCCTATGGGTGCCATGAACACACGCAAAATTTTAGAATCCTACTCCTCATAATTTTTGAGATATGACCCCCTAAAAAATTAAGCCCCGCCCCTTCAAAATGACTTTTTGTGTTTTCGGCATTTTTAGAAGTCTGTATCTACAAATGGAGATAAGATATATAGCTACAAATTAATTTGAAGGGTATCTGGTATCCCATCAACTAAATTATACTGTCAAAAGTAGCACAGGTCATTTGTATATCACGGTGTAGGTCTTTAAAAACGGACATTTTAGCCTGCGTGATGACTTTTCGTCATTTTTCAAGTGGTTATTTGAAAAAATTTGTAAGTATGTCAGTAATGTCCCACGTTGTCAAATAACCACTTGAAAAAGGAATTTTTTGGCATTTTTACAGGTGGACCCATATTCAGACCCCTGCCAAGTACCCATCAAAGGCGTGATTGGTCTATCCTCATATCAGGTCACACATATGCACCTAGTTTATAACCAAATGTAATATAAAAGCAATTGGACATTTCACTTGGGCTCTAGGGAGTTTCAAAAATGACGAAAAGTCATCACGCAGGCTAAAATGTCCGTTTTTAAAGACCTACACCGTGATATACAAATGACCTGTGCTACTTTTGACAGTATAATTTAGTTGATGGGATACCAGATACCCTTCAAATTAATTTGTAGCTATATATCTTATCTCCATTTGTAGATACAGACCTCTAAAAATGCCGAAAACACAAAAAGTCATTTTGAAGGGGCGGGGCTTAATTTTTTAGGGGGTCATATCTCAAAAATTATGAGGAGTAGGATTCTAAAATTTTGCGTGTGTTTAAGGCATCCATAAAGGATTGTTCAAAAAAAAATTGCAAAATCTGAGACGGAGCCTGCCGACCCATCAGGTGAGTTGGCACGGAATGACCCTCATATCAAAACTTTCATTAAAAAGAAAGTCATTTTCTTATGGGAAGATCAACAGCACAAAATGGTTTGATGCGTCATGTAGACCTATCTTTTTTGCTTAACATATGCACAGTGACTTTAGACAACTCAATTAAAGTTCTTGTTTTCCTGTAATATTCAGGATGCAATACCACATCCCTTATTAGATGTCATGATAGATTGAAGATGTCAAGGAGATGAAGAAAAAGATAAAGTGGTGTTCAAGGAGATCTCTGTGTCATTTTCAGAGTCATCCTACAGTTATTTTCCCAGCAATCTGGAAGTTTAAATTTAAAAGACCCAGTTCATTTAGTGAAATCAAACTAAGGGCTGCCTACTATGGGCTAATATTCCATGATGACTAATAAGCTTGTTAGTTATAAATAATTTAGTTATACATGTAACTATAAGTTAGAAAACCCACAAATCAGTATGTTTTCCAATATCATAAGCAAGTTTGACCATTTCCAGGGGCCTCCACCCTTGAATCCACTTTGAATTTAGTCGGGGGGGGGGGTTAATGACACAAAATCCTGTCAACTTAATTAAACAAAATGAAAACCATTTTCTTTAAATAGTTTGTTAGATTCTTTTGAAATGCTTTAAAGACAAACTTTGTGATTCCCATTACAATTCATTTTTGGACAGCTGAACTTAGCTGAAATCGTCATGTAGTTTTGAAAAAATTCTTTATTTAATATATATATATATATTTTTTTTGGGGGGGGGCGTTGAATTGATTCATTAAGTTTTCTGAACAAAAAAGAAGTAATAAATTGTATAATATTTTGCTCAAATAAATGTAGGTACATTTAAACAGTTTCTTTAAAAAACTTGTCTGTTTTTGTAGTTGAAAGTATTGATGTTTTGTACGTATGGAAGGAAAAATAAAATAATGTTCATAGTGAAATGGAAAATTTGTTAAATTATTGATTTATTTGAACTTGTATGAAAGTATTGAGTTTGTTTTGTCATGGGAGTTGAAATAAAGTTTACAAGTGAAATGAATAATTCAGGATTGATTTCTTGAATGATAAGCTGGGCTGTTTATCGCCACCGATGCATTCTTTATAAACAAATAAATAACATGAGACGACAGTGTTGTTCTGAAACTGTATTTATGGTTGCATTTACAACTGACGATCGCCAGTTTTAATTACCCCAAAATTGTTGCCGATTTAGCCGTTTATTTCCTCCAAAAAAGACCGTTTTAAAAAATTCAATAGTACAAATAACTTAAAAACCAATGGCCGACGAACGTGTTTTGTTTTGTTTTGAGTCCGCTAAAGAGAAGAAAGTGCAATATCTTTCGGTAAACACTGAAATATAAACGTCGCTGCCCAAGGATCGCGTAGCCTCCCGGGCAAAACACGTTGTGCCGTTGGCAATTTATTAATTTGCGCAATACTGACTTACGCCATCAAAATCGAGTGCGTAAGTTGCGCCATTTTTGTGGCGCAACTTTCAGACTTGCGCCACTTTCAGATGTGGCGTAACTTTCGTGAAATCGATCTTAAACTAGTGGCGCAACTTACGCCATAAACGTTGCGCAAGTGGACTTACGCCATGGCGTAAAGTTTCGTGAAATCGGCTGCAGAGGTACGAAGGATCAACTTATCATCGATAAGGCTGTACTGAAGGACTGCAGGAGCAGAAAGACGAACTTGGCAATAGCGTGGATCGATTACAAGAAGGCGTATGACATGGTATCGCACACGTGGATAATGGAATGCCTGCATATGGTTGGAGTGGCTGATGCAGTAAAGCGTCTTCTAGGTGAGAGCATGAAGACATGGCGAACTAATCTGACGGCCAACAATGATAGTCTGGGCAAGATGAGGGCTTTGGGTGAGGAAGAGAGTTATCGGTATCTTGGTGTACTTGGATCGGACCATGTCCTTCACGAAGAATCAAAGGTGAAGTTGAGGGCAGAGTACATCAGACGGGTAAAGAAATGTTTGAAGTCGAAACTGAACGGGGGAAACATAGTTAAGGTAATTAACACATGGGCCGTGTCTTTAATGAGGTACAGTGCGGGTATTGTCGAGTGGACTAAGGAAGATCTAGATGTCATGGATAGGAGAATGAGAAAACTGATGACCATGAATGGTACGCTTCATCCGCGGGCGAATGTGAGCAGACTTTATCTTCCGAGGTCAGAGGGTGGTAGGGGGTTGCTAAGTGTGGCAGACAGCGTCAACATCGAGCGCAGGAGCTTACATTGTCATAAAAGGAGGACTGAGGAGAGCTTGTTGAAAGTTGCGCAGAAGTACACGAAGGCGGGCGAAGTTTGGCCGAAGGAGTACGAGAGGGAAAGGAAAGAGGAAAGACATCAAGATTGGCAAACAAACCACTTCATGGCCGGTTCTTGAGATGCACTGAAGAAGTTGCCAACAGCAAGTCCTGGAATTGGTTAAAGAGCGGAGAACTTAAAAAGGAAACCGAGGGCTTGATTACTGCGGCGCAAGACCAGTCTCTAAGGACAAATGTAATGAAGGCAAGGATAGAGAAAGCAAACGTCTCTCCTATGTGCAGAATGTGTAATAAGGCGGAGGAGACTGTATTTCATATTGTCAGTGAATGTAGTATGATGGCCCAGACGGAGTACAAAGGAAGACATGACAAGTTGGCCGAAGTGATTCACTGGGATCTGTGTAAAAAGAATGGTGTCCAAGTGACTGCAAAATGGTACGATCATGTTTCGGATAAAGTTGTAGAGACCGACCAGGTCAAGTTCCTCTGGGACTTTAACATTCAGACTGATCATGTTATAGAACATAGACGTCCGGATGTTGTAGTCTTAGATAAGACGAAGAAGATGTGTCTTCTCATTGACATAGCAGTGCCGGGTGATATAAGGGTCGCTAAGAAGGAGACGGAAAAGATCCAAAAGTACCAAGACCTGGCCAGGGAACTTCGTAAGATTTGGCAGGTGAGGGTGAAAGTAGTCCCTGTGGTGGTGGGAGCACTTGGCACCATTCCGAAATCACCGGGGAAACATTTAGAGGAAATAGGGACAAATGTGAGGGTAGATCTATTACAGAAGGCAGCGCTTTTGGGAACAGCGAGGATTCTAAGAAAGACCCTTGAGATCTAAGGCTACGGGACGTAGCCCGACTCGAGGAGTTACCGGCACAAAGGAAAATGCGATCTTTCTTTTGCATGCTGTGATAGAATGAAATAATAATAATGATAATAATAATAATAATAACAGTTGTGTATCTCGAAAAACACATGCTTTTTAAGCATGATTTTATGAAATTAAGAATTTATTTGTTTGACAAACTTGATTGTCCGATTAATTTTATGGAATTTATCATTTAATTAGAAACTAACTTTTTTCGGTGTCACCCTATTATTTGTTATACAATTTGTGCTGCAATGGGGCGACACATTATTTGTCGCCCTATTATAGCATTTTTTATAACGTAAGTGAAAATGCCACAATAGGGTGACATCACTTCCATACTTTACCTCATCCTCTTTTAAAGGATGCACTTTTAAAATGTATGTGATATAATTCACTATTCGTGATTCGTGGCAAATCACCCAGACCACTGGGATCGCAGTTTGACACTAACCCACTTAAGATGGTTCTATCAATTCTTCCCTTGGGTCTGGAGTGAGGTTTGGGTCAGGCAGAACGGCAAAACGGGATCAAATGCCATTTTAACATTGTGTTTATACTTGGTAAACATTATTGCGATTGTTATTATTTGTTTGCAAAGCACAACAATATGACGATAGTTATTATTTGTTATGTAAAGCACAACAATATGGCGACAGTTATTATTTGTTATGCAAAACGCTACAATGGGGCGACAGTTACTATTTATTATGAAAATCACTAAAACCTCGTTTATAAACTATAATAATTAAGTCCATGCATTTCAAAAAAGGTTTTTATGTTTGAAATCAAAGAGATCTTGGACTAATAATTCATTTGTTTGTGTGTTTTCCCAGAAAACAATGTGTCGCCTTATTGCAGCGTTTTTTATCACATCAAATAATAACAGGGCGGCATTTGCGTTCCCACCGCTGTCTATCTGACCCATCAAAATCCAAAACCGTGTTTATTTTCCAGAAAGAAGATGCCCCTCGATCTTTTAATGGGTCAGTTGTACACACCGAGCAACCAATTCTGATGGATTGGCCTAATTAATAATAGGGCGACAGTTAGGTGTCGTCCTATTATACACTGTCGCCCTATTATAGCATTTTTCAGTATTAAGTGTCGCCCTATTGTGGCAATAATACTTATAATAATAATAATAATAATAATAATAATAATAATTATAATAATAATAATAATAATAATAATAATAATAATAATAATAATAATAATAATAATAATAATAATAATAATAATAATAATAATAATAATAATAATAATAATAATAATAATAATAATAATAATACTAATAATAATAATAATAATAATAATAATTAATAATAATAATAATAATAATAATAATAATAATAATAATAATAATAATAATAATAATAATAATAATAATAATAATATAACGTATTTGTATAGCGCCAGCCTCGCTACCATGGGCAGCGCTCCGTATCGATACCTCTCTTCACTAGCCCCTGGTAGGGATGTACTGAAAACAACGCTGATTGGCTCCCAAGGGTGACTACTTTGCCTGCACGCTTGTTAAAAAATTTCGAGCGCTTGTATGGCACTTGTAGAACGCTTAGTACGCGCGTGTGAATTGCAAGTATTTTGATGCGATTCCATTTCAAATGAACCAAGTTTTTACACGGTCACCCTTAACTGCATACAGTTGGACAAATCACAAAATCAAAGAAGAATGACAGAGGACCAGTTGCTTTTTGACTTGATGCCTCTTTTACGGGTTACCATACTTGAGCGCGTGTGTAGACTGGATCGGCATTAGGCCTAATTAAAAAGTGCTAGATTCTAGCACATTTTAATGAACCAAATCCAGGGGTTATGATCGAGCAAGGCATGCTGGGAAAAAAATGGCGCGGCGAGATCGATCACCCCTGGGAACGAGGATGGTATTGCGCCTACTGCAGGCAAGCCTCTAAGCGCTTTAATTATTCAGTATTTTTCAACATTAGGTTTGTTCATTTCCTTTCTCCATCGTATACCGTATCAAACTCGTTCTAACTTTAGGCCTAGTACTATATAGAGTGGTGATTGTCTGTGCAGCCAAATAAACCCTCACTACAGTACATACATAAAACAATCACCACTCTATAATTATTAGGCCTGAAGTTACGACGAGTTTGATACGGTATACGATGGAGAAAGGAAATGAACAAACCTAATAATTAATTAAAACATAGCTCAGTCATAAACAACAATGGTAATTGGCTATTGCTAACATTAGCATTAGCCATTAATAGTTACGACTTACATGATTATTGTAAGGTCAACTTGCGATGGACTTTTCCAGCCCCTTTCTCCTTTCTTGGCTGTGACAAACAGCTACAGCGCAGCTTGTAATTATTTCGTCCCCTCTAATAGTGTAGGCTTACTAATTACAGCAATTTTGTTGACTCATTCAATACAGCGGGAGGGGATTCACGAACTTAAAAGACCGACAAAATGATGTTTTGCGTTTAAACGTCCACGCGTTCGTCACGATCTTGTGCGCGTTCAAATCTTTTACCCTGTTCACGTGACCAATGGCGGCGCCCATGCCAGAACCTGCGTATATATGCGCGTCCGATCTAGGTATTCTATTCTATATCTACACTCTTAAAAAGAAGGGTAAACTGTTGCTGTAAAACTGCTGGCTACAAATGTTGTGTAACTTTTGATAGATTTTGGGTAAAACGACAATTTTCATTGTACCCCTCCCGGTAAGCAGCTGTTCGCACTTGGATTAATTTGTGTTTGGTAACTTTCCAGGAACGCCGCGTAGGCAGACTGGTCCCCAGTCTTTATTCACGAGCCTCGAAGTGTGACGTCAGATGTTCGGGCTACCGCGTAGGTTGACAAGATCTCGAGAGGGCGCCCTCCCTGACCTTTTAGATAGAACAAGCGGAAGTGACGTAGGCCTAGGCAACCGTTGGTAGCGTAGCGCGAGGGCGATGACCGCATACGTAAACAACGCAAACAAAATGGAATGTAAAACAGCAAAACTGCAAACAGTGTGACGACGAGCTCACGACGTGTGGGTAAACAAGCTGTCCGCGCCTGCGCGGGGCGGACGGGTCCTAGATTCAAGGTCACAGGCTAGGTCACCATATTCGTGACCCGAGAACGGAAGTCACGTGACAGTATTGTTAAGTTACTGGAATGGTGCGTTCGCATTGGACTTCTTGTCCCTGTTAATTAAGTTAACATTGTTAAGTAACCGCGACTCGAATCGGCCTGTTAAGTTAACAGCGCTATGGCGGTAATTTACCACCCCGGTTAGTTACCGGCTGTTCGCACTTATCCGTAAGTTAACAATTTGCGGCGGTAAGTTAACCATGCTAAGTCCAATGCGAACGCGGCCTAATGTTGCAGGTCGCTGATGTCTGATGTTCATGGAACCACAATTGCTAAGAGGGATTTTTGGCTTTATGGTAGTTATTCAGTTCGAGAAACAACACTCTGTTCAAGGGGGTAAGGCATTATCTACACAGGAAAGCATTGGATTGCTACCCTCATTGTCTTTGCAACACGACGATTTCGTCACGGGCAGTCTGAACCATCAATAACAGGTCTGACAAAACCAACCAGCTCTTTTCAGAGCCAACACTGCTTCCAAGAAGAGATTGTTCCATTTCTGCTCGCAAGAATTTGTTAATGTTCGTTTTCATCAACAAAACCTCATTTTGTTGGTTACCTTTACCCCAAGTGTATCTGGCTGTACACAACTCCCCAATTGTTTTATTCAAGGTGATTATTGGGTTGTGACCATCATAGTTTAATCAGAAATTGTACGGTACAGTTCAATTCTGTTCACACAAAAGTGTTTCAGTTGAACAAAAATACACCGAGTGATATGAATGGGTAACGTTAGTGTTTCTTTGCTGAACTCCCCCTCCCCAATCCTTTTCATGTTGTTGAATCAGAGTTGAATAAAAGTGTTTTAACTTAATTGATATACTCTTAGTTTGTATTTATAAAAAAAACAACAACAACAGACCTTGCAAAAGGAACACAGCAAAATATTAATAGTTTGTGCACAACAACTGATTTAAAAGCAACACAAGTGAGGTGTAAATTAACTACACAACAGTGCTGTGTAAAGTAATATAACCCAATTAATAAGTAAGAAAATAACACATCACGAGGGTAAAATGAGGGTTGGGTAAAGTTTACCCTATTTTGGCGTAAAAAGGGAACATGTTCGTCACATGGGTAAACTTCTTACCCAACAGTGCTGTGCTAAAGATGTTGCACATGTTGGTACTAAAAATTACACAATAATGGGCATTTTTTTACACTTTGGATGATGTGCAAGAATTTTGCACAAGTGATCGACCATGTTCCCTTTTTTAAAACCAAAAGGGTAAGAATGTTGCCCAATGTTGAACAATTATTTTTTAGAGTGTATGCTCGTCACTAACCCCTGGTAGTGATGTGCTAAAAACCAACGATGATTGGCTCCAAAGGGTGACTACATTGCGTGAACGCTTTTTGAAAACTTTCGTGCGCTTGTATGGGGCTTGTAGGACGTTTAGTACACGCGTGTAAAAAATGCAAGTATTTTGATGCGATTCCATTTTAAATGAATCATGTTTTTACACGGTCACCCTAAACTGCATACAATTAGACAAATCACAAGCTCAAAGAAGAATGGCAGAGGACCAGTAGTGTTTTTGACTTGATTCCTTTTTTGAAGGTTACCATATTTGAGCGCGAGCGGAGATTGGATCAGCCTCTGGCCTAATAAAGATTTGCTAGATTCTGGCACATTTTATGAACCGATTCCTGGGGTTATAATCGAGCAAGGCATGCTGGAAAAAATGGCGCAGCGAGATCGATCGGGAACAGGGTTGGTGATCGCAAGCGCAGAATTCGGCGGTAAGCAGAGCCATGAAATTGGGCTCTGCTTGTCAAGGGGCCATTTACCCGCTAGTTCACAGAACCGGTCTTTATATCACTACACCCCACGTGACCCGATTGTGTTTACTCTCTGGGGTATTTATTTAAGTGTAGAATGAAGTTTTCTCCTTGATTCTTAACGGTACTTATTTTGTTCGTTTCAGGTTGGTTGTGATATTTGGGGTACTAATTGGCGTTGGATCAGTTGCTTCTGACGGCAGTTGTGATCTATGCTGTCCTCCAATGTCACAAGAGTACAAATCTCGTCAGAAACACACGCAGTATCAACCCAGCACCATTCAATCCTCAGCTCTTATTGGTTATGTTTACCGCAATCAAACGACAAAGACGGTCACGAGATGCGCGTCTGCTTGTTTACAAGATGATTCCTGCATGTCGTTCAATTTTTGCAAAGACGAAGAGCTTTGTCAACTGAACTCGGCAGTGCAGTCCGAAAAAACTACTGCCCTGCAGTCATCCAGCCGATGTGTTTACTTTGTCGAAGACAAAGCTCGAGATGGTAAGTGATGAAAAAATGAAATATTTTTGGGGCTAAACTTGACAAGTGATCAGAATGTAAACGATCGACAATTTTTGTATTAATTCTAAGTTGAATTGTTTATTTTCAGCTTGGAAAGATGCCCCGGGCAAAGTTGCTGGATCCCTGAAGCACGTGTCAATCGGTGAGTCTGGAGTTTGGGGCGTTGATTCCCAGGACCGTATCTACTTCAGGGCGTGGTGCGGATGCTCCTGGACACTGATTCCCGGTGCCTTAAAGCAGCTGGATGTTGGTAGGAACGTAGTATGGGGTGTTAATGCGAATGATTTTATTTACTATCGTAAGGTCTCCACCAGTAATCCTAGTTTGACATCTTGGATCAATGTTCACGGCTTTTTGAAACATGTAAGTGTAAGTCAAAAGGGGCATGTCTGGGGTATAAATAATGCTAATATGATCCATCATCGCGTGGGTGCGAGTGTTGACCAAGTTGCAGGAAGTGCCTGGATACAGATAACAGGGAGACTTGTTCAAATCTCAGTTGGTAGTGCTGGTGTCTGGGGCATCGGTCTAAGTAATGTGATCTTCTATCGTGAAGGGACTTACGGTGACCCAGACTCGGACCCACATGGCTCGGCCTGGGAAACTGTACCCTCTGAAATCTCATTAAAGTACGTTAGCTCAGGTGACGTCATATACGTTGCTGATACTAATGACGCAATATACTATCGCGTAGGTACGTCAGCTGAATCTCCAACTGGTACAGTTTGGAAAGAGATTGACGGGAATCTCAAACAAATTGAGTCACTATCGAGTACATTCTGGGGCGTTGACGCTGAGAATGATGTCTATACAAACGATACGTACTAGTCTGAATAGTTTTGGTTTCTCAATAAAAACCTCAATCCATGGGCAAAAGAATAACAAAAACACTGATCAATTTGAAGGGTTCTAGTTTTTGGTAACTTACCCCAGTTTCCTTGTCATATACCATTTTGCCCGTAAATTATAACGCTGCAGTCGATCATCACCACCCAATTTTCTGACTTTCCCAAAAATAGGTTTATTTTGTAAAAGACAGTTCATATCATGGGTTAGCTGCTGCCATTAGCAACCGATGGTTTGACCTTTGGTCAAATGATTTTAACGATGTTTGTTACGTAATTTTTGTCGTTTCCAACAAAAATTACACTCGTTTTTAAATTTGTTTCCCAAGTGGTAGTGACGTGATCTCATGATAATAATTGCTAGTTAAGGAATGGTGTCTTTTTCACCGGATATAAAAGTCTGTGCAAGTCTCGCAAGTATTCGAAATTCTTGGACCCAAGTTGGACTCTAGTTGGTCCCAACCAGAATGAGTTTTCTGCGTGAAAGATCGGGATCGTGAAATTCAGCAAAGAAATAAGTAACATGAATGTTATAATCAAAAAAGAAAACCAGAGAAAGACTTGACCGAATCATTTCAGATTACTTGTGTGAACAATTAAGAATGTTGCCCGACTGACGTTCTTGTTATCACTAAACGTATGTAATGTTCGAACAAATTTGGGCATGATTGGCACATGGGGTTTGCTGGTGTATAAGAATCCTCATCCAAAATTGCATTTTTGTTAACAAGTTAATTTTAACAAATTATTTTTTTGTAAACTGAAATTGTATTCAGAACAAATTGCTCACCCCCTTTTTTCTAGTACTTTGTATATAATAATATTTAAAAAGAAAGTGCTTTCTTGCAAAACGTTTGTTCGTTTGAGTTGCTTTCTCGTTTCCAATATTACGTGCAAGATTTGCATGGTCTTCTATGAACAGACATTTTAAATGTGGGTTCTGAAATACTAATATTTGTGATTTTAAATGTATTTAGCTCGTCAGTAATACAAAATCCTACCCTGAACACAATATCATGGTTCTGCTTACCGTGGAATTCTGTGCTTACGGCTCCATAGAATTATAATGTGCTTTACAAGGCGCCGTAAGCGAAGAATTCCGTGGTAAGCAGAGTCCTGAATTAGACGTAGTGGTACAGAATAAAATTTTGTGTGTAGAGAAATTGTTGACTATGTTGTTTAGACATAGAGCTTAAAACAACCGTAGATAGCTGCTATCATTTTTTTAAATTAAAAATGTTGAATTAAAAAAAGATAAGAGAGCAAGATGATTTGTATGTAGCTAAACAAAAGGTTGCATTGTTGAGTATTACAATCTGATCACAAACTGTATTTCTAAATATATCCTGCTAAAATACCGTGTGCCAAGTCTGCGCCATATATAAGCCTGAGTAGACTAATCAATAAATTGATTAACGAGAACAGCCTATAAAATGGTTTCCGCAATTTGTCGACATAATTGGTTTTTCTATAAATTGCTTTGCTCTAGCAACGTCTTCGGTGTTCAGAATGCAAAGCAGAATCCTCTAGGGTCGTAGTTAAAAGTAAACATATTCAGCGTGCATGCGAGATTGTGTATAAGTCAAGTGATTTCAAACACAGTTATTTTTCACAGTGATGAGCAAAAATGTTGGTTGATTGTTGTCATCACACTACCACATTAAAAATGCAAATAAAGGCTGAAGACTATATGCCACAAATTGGCATGTTTTGCGAGAAAATGTTAAGCAAACATAAGCCGGGTACCAGTCACAAACAATGTACATTCCTTTACATTTCGGTTGAAAACCAAATTTTCCTCAGAAGATAAAGTTAAGCATTGCTGTTTACTTTAACAGCTTTATGCATTTGGGTATTTTGTTATCAGGGATCAGCTGTTACCATGGCAACCGTCTGTTTGACCTAAAGTCACAAGTTTGTAAACCCTTGATTTGGGGCCTTTTACAACCAAAATGTCCCTTTGTTTTGTTTTCTATTGTAGTGGAAACTCCGCCATCTTTGATTTTATGTTTTCGGCCTGTAGTGGGATTTCAATCTTGTAGCTAAATGTGTATTCTGTAAAGTTAACATTTAACACATTTGAAAAAATTAATATGACGCTTTTTCGGTTAAAATCAAGTAAGATTACCTTATAAAGATAATTCTATTCATGACACATTTTTATTTATAATTCTATTCATGGCACAGTGTTGTCTTTGTAACGTAATAAATGAGAATCAATTTGATTTTACTCTACTTTGTGTTTAACAAGTGTGATCCACTGTGGCTTTGAATAATAAATGGTCAACCAAGCCAGCCTACTATAATAATGTCATGCAGTGCATCATACACAGTACACAGTCAACCTCCTACTGTCTGACCATTCATTAACACCCACTAATGTTTGGAATGATGGATAACTGTGTCAGCCTGCATCAATTAATGTCATGAGGTAAACGTAGTACACAGCCAACCCTCCTACAGCCAGATATTAAATATCATCCACTGTGGTTTTGAATGATAGGCCCTTGGTAAACTATGCCAGCCTGCATTTACAACATGAAATGTGGTGAATGCTCATATCGTACATCGTAAAGAGTCAACCCTCCTATTGTTTGACCATCCAATATCGTCCACTGATGTTTTGATTGATAGGTAGACTCTTACAGCGTGCATTTATAACTTAAAATGTGGTGGATGCACGTACAAAGTACACAGTCAACCTTCCTACTATCTGACCATTTACTATCGTCCGCTGATGTTTTCAATGATAGGTAAATTATGCTTATTATGCTTATTGATCAAAAAATTAGGTCCCAACCTTAAAACAATCTGCCGTTGACGGCGTGCTTCAAAATGACAAAACGATGACGTCATGTGTGGGAGTTTGCTTTGTTTTACCTCCATGCTGCAACAAAGTGTTTAAAAAAAAACCGGAGCTCCCACATAATAACGTGACAAAAGTGATGACATAGCTGGGCCTTTATGAATCTTTCTGAGAAGCAGAGGAGAAAGGTATTCAAAATTATTGTTTTGTACACAACTAAAATCTGTTTAACTTCATGTGAAACTCAATTTTCTTACTGATTGAAAACATTTTAAAATGATTTTCAGCAAAGATCACATGTTTCCGTTTTCGTTCAAGCTGGTCTTGAAGGCAATATTGCTTGATCCTTCGGCTCGGGAATGTAGCCATTGGTCGTTTGTGTTGTGAATGCACTTAAGAGAACCCAGTTACAATTATCGCCAGTAGAGGGGGTTTGCCCCGTTGTTTCTGGCATGGCTGGCTGCATGTAGCGCAGCATTGTACCATAAAAACAGCTATACAAGGTTGATATATACCAGGATGTCATAATTCAAGGTACTAGCATAATATCTGTGAAAAAAACATACTAATATTGGATGTTTTTACACGCCCGTCTATTAAACAGTCACTAATAAATAATAGTAATACTCTTAAACACAAGACAAGAACCTGGTGTAAAATGAACTCAGTATATGTAAAAATTGTTAGAATATAGTTCATTTCTCTTAATTATTGTCCTTATGTAGTAACTTAAATTTGACATTTTTTTAAAGCAAAAGTTTGAAAGCTGGGCACAACATATTGCATTTTGCAATAACTATTTTGTGCATTTACAAACAATTATAAATTATTTCAACAAAAATTGATTTCGATTTGAAATATAATACGGAATTAGTAAGGATTAAAGTAATCATTGTTTAAATTTAGACTGAAAGCTTAAAGATTCTGAAGTTCATATTAAAGGCTATAACCCTTTTTGCTCTGAAGTATTTCCCTCTGAAATGAAAACACATTTGGTTTGGTCGTGTTTCTACCAGAGTATTCTCCGGAAATTGGATCCTTTTGTTCGATCAGCAGGAATGATTGAGTCTGCCATCACTCGAACCAATTTATTATGACAGACTGTGTAAACGTACGAAATCTAGAATGCAGAACGAGTTTCACCCAGCAGCAGAATATTTCAAGTTCCTTCCTTTTAGCCGTCGTCTTAACAAGAAATGAGCGGAGTACCAGTAGCAACAATGTAAACTAGAATGTTGGCTGGTAACCCATTTCTGCTCAGCAAGATTTTCCCGTGCTAAGTCAGTTTTTGTGCTTATACAGGCTTTATGAAATTGGGCCCTGGTCCCTAACAATGAACGGTGGGCGAAAAAACAAATTTACGCATGAATCAATCCAATTACGTTAGTCTTAACACATCACTCGCAAGAGTAGTCCTTAGTGGAGATAAATATGGAATGACAATAAAACGGCAATTGCTTCTGCCAGTGCACAATGGTTCAATTTCAGGAAAGTGCAAAGAACACGCTCTGACATCAGTATATAAGATAATTTGCTTGGGAAACGCACAATATTATGTCACTTCACTCCAGGCTGGTAAGATCAAACGGACTTGACAACGGTACTACATTCAACATGTCGAAGTCCAGGTAAAACTTTAGTAAGCCTAAGTTATTTTGCTGAAGGTTAAAATGTTAGACCTTGCCTTATCA
Organism: Pisaster brevispinus; assembly: GCA_023634235.1. NCBI lineage: Eukaryota > Metazoa > Echinodermata > Asteroidea > Forcipulatida > Asteriidae > Pisaster > Pisaster brevispinus. The sequence continues at coordinate 262,042 of JAMKCF010000037.1, forward strand.
GTCAAATTGTTGTTTTTTCTCCCGACTTACTTGGTAATGATACTGTATTTCAGACGAGAAATAGAGCTTTAAAATAAACCTGTGTGCATCAGTGTCTCTAGTTATCGTAAACTGTAGATTCAAACGACAAGCGTGCGAGCAGAGTGGGGTGTGGCGGTAGAAGACGACTTGACAAGAAACACTTGGAACAAAGTATGGTCTGACCGTTTTATAGTAAGAAGATTGTATGATATGATTGTCACGGAGGTGCCGGACCTCGTAGTTATGTGAGTGGCGAGTCTCTTGCACTATAAGGCTGAAAGGAAAGTTGTAGTGAAAGTTGAGGAGACTTTGTATTTATGCGAATTTGATGATTGTTAAGACCTGGATTTAAAAATGATCATACACAGAAATAACATATTTTACCTTACAAGGCTAGATGACGTAAGGGTCAACAGGACAATTTCTGGTCATTACTGTGGACCTTGACTTCTTGAGGTCATTGCCTAAAAGTGTTTGTGGTGTGTTTACTAATACAGCTTGACTGTGACAACTTTGATGATGATCATTCTGGTGACAGCTGATGCTAAAGCCGAAGACTTGTGTTGTCGATCGGTACCGCCTTGTCTCAAAATGCGCCAAAGAAACCATCTTCACACATTGTACCAACCAAGCAACGTGGGACACTTTGCCCTGATCGGTAGCGTTTACCGCAATCACACGGCAAAGACGGCGATAAGATGTGCGTCTGCTTGTCTGAAAGATACTGCATGCCAGTCGTTCAATTACGATAAAGATAGCAATCAGTGTCAGCTTAACTCGGCAGTAAAATCCCAAAGCGGAACAATGGTTCAGCCATCCAGTAGTAACATTTACTATGAAGATACGTTTCGCGACGGTAAGTACTAGCATTTTTTTTCAAATAATAAAAAGCAAATTAATACAAAGAGCAACTTGTAGATAATGCACCTCTAGACCATTCAACCCCATGATCTAATAATCAAAGATGGTAATGATCAAAACTCTGTATCTTTGCCTCCTCCTTTTTCTCAATCAAAGTAACTACAAAGTAATTCTTTTCTGTCACATTGTCTTTTCCATTGAAAGGTGTCCCACGCCAAGTGCCCGGATCACTGATACATGTGTCAATCGGTGGAGCTGGAGTTTGGGGCGTTGACTCACAACGTCAGATCTACTACTGGGCGTGGTGCGGATGCTCCTGGACGTTGATTGATGGACATTCTTTAACACAGGTGGATGTTGGTATGGACACTGTTTGGGGCGTTAACAAACATGGTTATATTTACTATAGAAATATATCATCCAATGATCATCATTGGACCAGAGTAAAAGGGACTTTAAAGCATGTAACTGTTAGCCAAAAGGAGCACGTGTGGGGTGTCAACAGACACGGCTATGTCTACCATTTTATGGAACCGAGTTTTGCTCTTAACAGAAGATCGAGATGGAAAGGTTTTAATAATGTAGTTCTCGATCAAATCTCAATTGGTAGTGCTGGTGTCTGGGGGGTCGATCCAAGTAATGGAATTTTGTATCGTGAAGGGACTTACGGTGACCCAGACTCGGACCCAGATGGCTCGGCCTGGGAACGTGTATCCTCTGAAATCTCATTGAAGTACGTTAGCTCAGGTGACGTCATATACGTTGTTGATACTAAAGGCGCAATATACTATCGCGTAGGTACGTCAGCTGAATCTCCAACTGGTACAGTTTGGAAACAGATTGACGGGAATCTCAAACAAATTGAGTCACTATCGAGTACAATCTGGGGCGTTGACGCAGAGAATAATGTCTATACAAATGATACAAGCCACCACATTCGCCCTTGTCTTTAGTGTCTCTTTTTCTGTCAGCGAGGTAAACTAAAGGCCCTATGTTGAGTCCATTACCCAATACAGCATTAAAGGGACACGTTGCTTTCGGATTGGGCTCATTATGGCTATAAAAAGCGTTTGCTGTGAAATTAATACGGTTAGAAAGATGTGTCAAAAGTAGAATGTAATGATTCACACAAAAGTATTTCGAAATTGTGTGGTTTTCCTCTCCCCTCGTGAACTAACATTGTCCTCCATTTTTAAGCACAAAATTTGTGTTTCCTTAACTCTTCGTGACACCATAAAAAAAATCACACCATTTTGCCATGCCTTACTTTTTGAGTAACAGTTTGGTTTTAGCGTGTAATACATTTCTGTGAAGAACCAAACCACTTTTAAATTACCCAATCACTTTTAAATCAGCCACAGCATTAGATATAGACCCTTTTGACTAAATAAAATCAATTCAAGCAAAATTGCATTTTGAGATGAGCCCACAAGTCTCTTCCTACCCAATCAACCATTTCTTTTACTAACGCCCTTTGTTTATACAACTTAGCAAGGCTGAGTAATTACTGTACAATTCCTATGGGAATTCCTGGAGAGCGGGTCAATGTTGAATTGTGTTAGTTAGAAATAAACCCCGGGTAGTGATAAGACATTTGGCATGCTATTTGGCGAGGTGCAGTTGTGGAACTTGGAATTTTTTAGATTTTTGGGGAAAACAATTGCGGACTTATTACTTTTTAATTAAAAACTGTTACTCAATAAGTGAGCGATGGTGTCACGGAGGGTTAAGATGGTGGACCGTTATAGTTCACGAAGTAAATGGAAAATAACGCAATTTGGAGGGATATTTTTTTGAATTATTATATTATTCTACTTTTAACACATCTTTCCACCACATTCATTTCATAACGAAATCTTTCGAACGCTTTTGTAGCCCAAAGCGCCCAACCCAATAAAAACGCATCCCTTTAATCACTTCAACTTTAGTTTGACTTTAGATGCTCTTCGTTAAATGGGTCTTTCAGACGGACTCGTGATTGATTAACAAACTTCTATTGATTGTACCCATCTGATTTGTATTCTAATGTTAGCGCCTTAGGCATATGATTTACAATTCCGTCTGAAAAGCGAGTTCGTTCAAAGCACAAATCAGTGAAGACTGTGACCATTGCACTCAATGATGTAACAAAACATTTGTTTGCTGGAATGGCACCCAAACCGCACTTCATATAATATTCTAACAAGCTCCATTAAAGATTGGAGAAATAAGCTTTTATTTGAGGTTTTGCACGAGAAAATCCGCTATTACAGCCGTTGATTAAAAGGTAAATATGATTTATTGTCGGCATCACGACATTACTTCACCTCTATCACTCTTGTACCCAAAATTCTCCATTTGCATGTATTTTGTAGTGGCGTATGCGAATTTGTTTGTATGTTTTTTTTCATTTTGAAACGGCTTCACTTTCAAAATTAGTTCAGACAAAATAAAATAAATAAATAAATAGACCAAGCATATTATACGTAGTTCGGCTAAAATCGGCCCATGCAATTTCGGCATTATAAGGTCATCATTTGCAGGGTTAGAAATTAAGTTCTGCATTAATTAAAAAACGTTTGTATCAATACTTCAAACAGTTATTATACTTATTATTGCAATTGCCAACATGTTCGAGAGAATAGCGTGTTAGTCAACTAAGCAACAACATCCAATCGAAACGGTATTGCAGTTAGTACAAACATTAGAAATGGTTAATTAAATATATTATAAGTGTTTATTATTAAGAATAAAAACTTGTTCGTAATTTAATTTGTTTTCTTCGAACTTAGTTATTTTTTTATAAAAAAATATTATTAGTGCTATAGAAGCAACTGATACGACGTGACGAATGAAAGTTTTGTTTAGAGTGTCAATTGACTTCTTGTAACTTTATTTGTTGAAATAGAAAATAGTAGTTCAAGAAGAGATCTGGAAATATAGGCCTCGCCGTTGACTATGAAAGAAAACTACTTTCAACAACGAAACAGAGGAGGAATACATAGAAAAATCCAGTTATTTTGGGTGAAGTTTGACACACTCAGCTACTTTTTTTTTGAGGCCACGCCCTTCATAATATATACCTTAAAGGGCAGGTATTCAATCAGTGCATCATTATGGTGCTGAGCCTGGACTACCACTTAACGTCTTGAGAAAAAACTAGGGTGACAGAGAGGGGCTATGCAAAGATACCGATAGTAGAGAAGTACAGGCTCCCAAAAATAATGAGGACCTAAGAAAGAAATCAGGGTGTCTTTTATTAAGACCATTAGATCAAAAAAGTGGAGATGGGAAGCTCACCTAGCAAGGAGGTTTTGACAACAGGTGCGCATTGAAATCAACCAATAGGACTCCAAGAAGACTGTTAGCCAGAAGGAGCACGTGTGGGGTGTCAACATACACGGCTATGTCTACCATTTTATGGAACCGAGTTTTGGTCTTACCAGAAGATCGAGATGGAAAGGTTTGTATAATGTATTTCTTGATCAAATCTCAGTTGGTAGTGCTGGTGTCTGGGGGTCGATCCAAGTAATGGAATTTTGTATCGTGAAGGGACTTACGGCGACCCAGACTCGGACCCAGATGGCTCGGCCTGGGAACGTGTATCCTCTGAATTCTCATTCAAGTACGTTAGCTCAGGTGACGTCATATACGTTGTTGATACTAATGACACAATCTACCTTAGCGTAGGTAAGTCAGCTGAATCTCCAACTGGTACAGTTTGGAAACAGATTGACGGGAATCTCAAACAAATTGAGTCACTATCGAGTACATTCTGGGGCGTTGACGCTGAGAATAATGTTTAAAGAAACAATACGTACTAGGTCGAGCGATAAGTGTACTGTGTTTATGTGTACTTCAAAATACACTGGACCTACGGCTTGACGTCACATCTGAAGGACAAACAATAATGATTAAGTTTCATCCTTAAGGATACAAGTGTCAAGACCAGGACCCGAATCCAAACTCTGCTGGCTAGGAACAGCTTGTTAGGGGTACGCCCGGCTGGTCCAGCCACTACATGTAAACCTGAATGGTTTTCGAATCGTGGACAGACTTTGAAGAGAGCGGTTTGGACTGATGAGGCGAAGCTTTTAGTTTAATTTTATTTCTTGCACCAGCATTTCATTTATCATTTATTCACCTTCAAGTTGGACACTAGCTTCAACCCTGTATCTCATGAAAATTTATGCACCAGCTTAGACTAATGAATAATTACTGTCAAGTTTCATCTTCAATAAAGAAGTAAAGTCATCAAATGATTATGTTGTATGTGTACATATTCGTCGTAATAAGTAACATCAAAATGAGTTGCACCACTCATCCCCCCCGCCAGACAAACTGTATCCACTATGTGAGAGAGACACACTCCTGTCCGCATAGTAAACCAAAGAGCAAGAGATAGACAGTGTGGCTATTTACGCTTGCAATAATAATTACAGGGAGTTTAGGGCTGTATTGTGTGGTCAACAGGGTGTTAAAAATCTGTCAGGCTAATACAAAAATACAACACAAACATGAAACTTGAAACTCTCCGTTCTATATTTTTTCTTTGCTCAACCCAAATTATTTACGATTTAATTGCCTCTAATTAGACCAAAATTAACAAAAAATTAATTAGACAAAAATTAGACAAACATTAGACAAAAATTAATTTAAAATTAATTTAAAATTAATTAAAAAGACAAATTAAGGCATAAATAACCCTAGACAACAACTGGGCATGCAAGGAAGTCACTAAGATGTCAAACAATCTATGGGGATATGAAATATGACAATGTTATAAGTACAGGAGGGGTTTACCACTCACCACTTGTAGACCTAAATGGATCTGAGGGTCTCTGGGGACATACCACATATAAGGGTTAAAATTAGAATTTATTTGGACCTCATACCTTCACTTCATACACGTATTGCTGTCGACAAGGCTGAACCTGGGGACGGTCGTGTTAGTTTGACACATTCTGCTTTTAATCACGATGGACCCAAGGAAGGAAACTTGACGGTGTACTTTGAATGCTGGCGGTAACGGATACCTAAAGGCGGGTAGAGATAATCTTAGAAAATATCTTTATGGCATGATTGTGGTACAAAGAAATGTGAATAAGTACAGCACACCAACAAACAGCTTTAGTCCAATACCGTAGTCACTCATTATTATCAAAGTTGCCGCTATGACCCCGTAGTCTGGGGACCCTCGATATGGGAGACTTTTCTACCAATCTCTGTGTGCATACAGTATGGGCAGTAAGATACGATCATATTCAGCTGCATCCAAGCTCGCTCTCCTCCCACGATCGTCTACGTACAAACACTATGACACAAAATGAGGAGGTAAACCTCACTGGGACCTTGATTATGGCAGATTTCAACCAATCACTTTGTGCGTAGGGGCAATGTTAATTATTCATCATATTCATCATTCAGGTTCGCTCTGCTCACACGATCGTCTATGTACACGACCTCCAAATATGGGAGAGTTTCTGTGTCAGGTCACTTCTTACATGACCACTTCGTACATTGACCACTTTGTTCTACCTTTTACAACCGAGGTACGAATTCACCTTGGACACTTCGTACCCTGGATAATTCATACCTTTTGCAAGACACTTCGTATCTTTTTACATGACACTTTGTAACTCCTTACAAGCCAACTGGTCTTTTTTGGACTTTGGAATTCCGAAGAAATTATGCCTCGTTGACGACCCCATTGTGACTCAACATCGGAATTGAGCGCCACCAATATACAATTCGTTGCCTCATGTCGAATTCAATTTTGTTTTTTGGGCACACGCAAATTTAATTTAAATTAAAAATCATAACAGCATCACTGCTAAAAAGGAAATAGCTTCAAAGATTTTTTTTATTGTTGATTTTAAAATATTATATAAAAAGTTAAACAAATGTAATACATTAGTTTAAAAAAAATACAACCACTAATTTTTCTCATAAATTGTTGTTGTTATGGCACACGTTAATATAATTTAACGACATTTACAGAAGAAGGCCACACCGAATTTAGCCTGAACATCTGACGTCACACTTGAATAACGCCAGATACTGGCATCTGAAGCACCTGGAGGACCCCCTCCCCCAAATGTCCAGTGCCCCCAGGTGCCCCTCCCACAAAAAAAATTGCGATAGTGCTCACAAAAAGAAACGAAAAAGAAGAGAGAGAGAGAGAGAGAAAAAAGAGGAAAATTTGTGTTTTGATTTATCAAATTGTAGGGAACAATCGCTGCCACAAAATGCCATGAACATAAGAGCATGGTGGCTCACTGCAGCGTCCCACTTCCAAAATAAAAGAACGACACCCCTGACAAACCCATTTCCCCTGCCCCCACCCCCCCGCTCAAAAGCAATGCCCAATTCCCCTGTTCACACCAAGCGAAAAAGTCCTGCGCCACCAATCATAACACAGATTTTGAAAGCTTACGTCACTGCACGTTTATCCAATGAAATCATTGTATCCAATGAAATCATTAGGCCTGTAAAAACAGTGCCTGTCTTTATCCTTGCAGATAAAGACAGGGACCAGTCTACATCGACATTGAACAGTGAAGCAGTAGAGGGCCGCAGCTACGGAAGCTACGAAATGACCAAGGTACAAAGTGCCCAGGGTACAAAGTGACCAGGGTAAAAAGTGACCAAGGTACGAAGTGACCAGGGTACAAAGTGACCAGGATACAAAGTGACCAGGGTACGAAGTGACCAAGGTACGAAGTGCCCAGGGTACAAAGTGACCAGGGCACAAAGTGACCAGGGTAGGAAGTGACCAGGGTACGAAGTGACCAAGGTACGAAGTGCCCAGGGTACAAAGTGACCAGGGTACGAAGTGCCCAGGGTACAAAGTGATCAAATGCACGAATGACTGACATCCTTATTTTCTAGCGATTACTTTGCGCAGACTTACCCACAGTTTGGGACACTCGCGGGGCAAAAAGACGATTATTTACAGTCCACCCCTATACACGTCGTGGACCGTCTATTAAATGTCAATTTGAATTTCCCAAGCACGCACGAACTCAAGCTAGCAAACTAAACGGAATTTTCTATTCGACAGGCTCAAACTTTGTAAAGCGCGTAGCGTGTAGAGTTCTCACTATGATGCGTGCAGAATATGGCCACCAAGGGTATTATTTTTGACGACGCACCGTTTTGTAAATCACCTATTTAGATACTGTAGATTTAGTGACAGCATAGAACAGTCCTACTAACCATTGCAGGATACTCAGAAAAACTGTTACGACAGAGATGTTTAGCAAAATTGTCTTTTGTGCAAAATTATAGATTACAGCAGAGCAAAGTAATGTGTTTTTTTTGTGTGTGTATTTAAATATTTATTGTATTTGTTGTAAGACCATAAAAGCCGACTCAAGGTCACATAAATGGAGCTTTCAATGATTAGATAATGTACCAACACTATAGCACACACTGATTACGAGCAGCTTATCCACTGTGGATCTTGAATAGTGTGGGGGTATTTTTCCGATCAATTTATGCACAAAGTATGGGCACTACTAGTAAGGGTTAATAATAATATATAAACACACATTCTGGCCGTGAATCTCCTGATAAATCTACTGATAAAATAGGGGACGTTCTCCACAAATAAAAACATTCAGCTTGTCGACGACTGTACACGATCTGCTTGCATTTAAGTGACGAGAGCAGTTATATCACACAACAACCCATTGAACATGAAACATGTAATTTGTTAGCTTTGACGTTTTAAGTGTTATTTCACGTAAATACTTGACATATGTGTCCACGGTCAAAAAATTGTTTTTTTTTATACTTTGTAGGTCGAAGGGCATTGGGGTGCAAGTAAACAAAATCGAACTTTCAAATCAATATATAGCCCGTTGCCATGGTAACAGCTCATTTTGTGTTTTGGACATTTTAGGCCGATTTGGAGGTCTGAAAAACTGTTTTTTACCTCATGTTTATAACTCCACCCTACCAAAATGCAAAATTATTTCATAAAACCTTTTATACCACTACAAAGTATCATTCTTGGCCTTACTTGAGAAAAAGAATTATTGCTATAAATTTTACCCTTATGCTATTTTTGCATCAAGCATTAAAGCATGTTTTTACAACTTGCAAAATCGAAATTTTTACCCTATTTTTGGCCCTAAAAATTTCAATTTGCCAGGGGCCTCAGAAAAATTTCCTTTCGGTTGTGATTAGGGCCAACATTGGTCTTTCCATATCTGGTGAGGAAAACTTGGGCAATTGTATCCTGTTGTGACAATACTGCCTCAAAAACTGATTTTTTTTCCAAAAACAGGAAAAATGCATTTTGAAGTTTTTCTCTCAGTTTGAACCAGTATCATTAAAAAAGAACACTTTAATCAATCAGGCAACTTTTCCTGAGTGTTCTGTAGGCTTATTGAATAACCCCACATTGATGGAAAACTTTGGATGACTTAAATCTCAGACTTTACCCCCCCCCCCCCCCCGAAGCGTATTATGTTACATTCCCTTATGAGTCATTCCGTGCCAACTCACCTGACGGGTTGGCAGGCCCCGTATCAGATTTTGCTATTTTTGTTTGTAAACATTCCCCTATGGGTGTCTTGAACACTCACTCAATTTTAGAAAACTACTCCTTAACATTTCTGAGGTATGGCCCCATAAAAGTTTAAGCCCCGCCCCTTCAAATTTACTTTTTGTGTTTTGGCCATTTTTAGAGGCCTATATCTACAAATTGAGAAAAGATATGTAACTGCAAATTAATATACAGGGTACCTGGTACCCCATCAACTAGAATATACTGTCAAAAGTAGCATAGGACATTCTTATATCAAGGCATAGGTCTATCAAAACTGACATTTTAGCCCGCGGAATGATTTTTCATCATTTTTGAGACCCCTGGTGCTTAAAGTGAAATGTCAGATTGCTTTTGTATTACATTTGGTTATAAACTAGGTGTCATGAACACTCACCAAATTTTAGAAACCTACTCCTTAACATTTCTGAGATATGACCCCCTAAAAGTTTAAGCCCCGCCCCTTCAAATTTACTTTTTGTGTTTGGGGCATTTTTAGAGGCCCTATATCTACAAACTGAGATAAGATGTAACTACAAATTAATATACAGGGTACTTGGTACCCCCATCAACTAGAATCTACTGTCAAAAGCAGCATGACATTTTTATATCAAGGCATAAGTCTATAAATCTGACATTTTAGCCCGCGGGATGATTTTTCATCATTTTTGAGACCCCCTAGTGCCTAAGTGAAATGCCTGATTGCTTTTGTATTACATTTGGTTATAAACTAGTTGTATATGTGTGACCTGCTATAAGGATAGACCAACCCCCCCCCCTTTGATGGGTATTTATAAATATACTTTGTGTCCAGTCTACTTGTGTGAGAAAAAAAAAATTATGATTCTCTATACTCCTTCAAGTAAAACAAAAATGAATATGACTAATTTAAGGTTATTGTTGTGTATGCATGCAGTTTAGTGAAATCACTTGTTTACAAAAGAGCTGACAGAGCCTTGACTTCCTGCAGGCATAGTTTGTACACTACGGAAGTGTAGTGCCGCCACATGAAAAGCAATCCTTCTCTTACATGTCTTAATGTGTACATACACAATAACTATCATGTATGTCAATAAACATACATAGTAACTATTATGTATAGTACACAATTACTTATCAACGTACAAAATAACTACGGACTTACCATTTACGTATAGACGACAATAATTATGATGTCGTACATGATAATTATCATGTACGTAATTGTACACTACACAAAAGGTTATGTGTACGTACACAATAATTATGATTTATGAACACATCCCCTTAAGACCAGCTGTATAAAAAGATTTTGTGAAGCATCTCCATGTGAAATAATATTCTTAAACAAGCTTGGTACAAACTGTTAGTTAACATCCTAATAAAATCCAAACAAAGCCGTGTTTCGGTTGCCATTTTAAAGTATTTCATCTCTGTATTCATAAGCCACTATCTCGGGGTTGTTTGAGAGTACTTTTTGCATGGAGATGCTGCACAATATTGTGTACTATACATGATGCGTCTGAAGTTGATTGTGAATCGTCATTATTCTGTACATACACTAAACATGATAATTATTGTGTATGGGGGGATGACAATTATCATGTACGAACATGATAGATATGTACTAACAGGATAAGTATCCTCTGTACACGACAAGTCCGGAGTTACCGTGTCAGTGATAGTTATTTTGTACATCCAATATTAGTAATGTACGTATGATAGCTATAATGTACGAACATGATAGTTATTGTACACATATACACAAAAAGTGCAGATTTTTTTCATTCAAGTGGCGGCACTACGCTTCCATGGTCTGCAGGAACTTAGTCTAGGTTCTGTGGCTCTTTTGTAAACAAGTGATTTCACTAAAAACTTCGATGTACAACAATAACCTTAAATTAGTCATATTCATTTGATTTTTTTTTTTTTTATGAAGGAGTAAAGAGTCAATTTTTTTGATTTCTCACACAAGTAGACTGGATACAAAATATTTTGGGGGAAAATTTGTAAATCTGTAAGAAATGTCCCATGTTGTCAAATAACCACTTGAAAAAGGCGGTATTTTTTGCAATTTTACAGCCAGACCCACATTCAGACCCCTGCTAAATACCCATCAAAAGTGTGATTGGTCTATCCTTATATCAGGTTACACATATACACCTAGTTTATAACCAAATGTAATACAAAATCAATCAGACATTTCACTTAGGCACTATAGTGGTCTCAAAAATTACGAAAAATCATTCCGCGGCCTAAAATTTCAGTTTTTACAGACCTATGCCTTGATATAAAAATGTTCCAAGCTACTTTTGACAGTAGATTCTAGTTGATGAGGTACCAGGTACCCTGTATATTAATTTGCAGTTACATATCTTTTCTCAATTTGTAGATATAGGCCTCAAAAAATTCCCAAAACACAACAAGTAAATTTGAAGGGGCGGGGCTTAAACTTTTATGGGGCCATACCTCAGAAATGTTAAGGAGTAGGTTTCTAAAATTTGGTGAGTGTTCATGACACCCATAGGGGAATGTTTACAAACAAAAATAGCAAAATCTGAGACGGAGCCTGCCAACCCGTCAGATGAGTTGGCACGGAATGACTCGTAAGGGAATGTAACATAATGCGCTTCGGGGGGGGGGGGGGTAAAGTCTGAGATTTAAGTCATCAAAAGTTTTTCATCAATGTGGGGTATTCAACAAGCCTACAGAACGCTCAGGAAAAGTTGCCTGATTGATTAAAGTGTTATTTTTTAATGATACTGGTTCAAACTGAGAGAAAAACTTCGAAATGCATTTTTCCTGTTTTTGGAAAACAATCAGTTTTTGAGGCAGTATTGTCACAACAAGATACAATTGCCCAAGTTTTCCTCACCAGATATGGAAAGATCAATGTTGGCCCTAATCACAACCGAAAGGAAATTTTTCTGAGACCCCTGGCAAATTGAAATTTTTAGGGCCAAAAATAGGGTAAAAATGTCGATTTTGCAAGTTGTAAAAACATGCTTTAATGCTTGATGCAAAAATAGCATAAGGGTAAAATTTATAGCAATAATTTTTTTTCTCAAGTAAGGCCAAGAATGATACTTTGTAGTGGTATAAAAGGTTTTATGAAATAATTTTGCATTTTGGTAGGGTGGAGTTATAAACATGAGCTAAAAACCAGTTTTTCAGACCTCCAAATCGGCTTAAAATGCCCAAAACACAAAATGAGCTGTTACCATGGCAACGGGCTATATATGGATTTGAAAGTTCAATTTTGTTTACTGGCACCCCAAGGCCCTTCGACCTACAAAGTATTAAAAAAACCGATTTTTTGACCGTGGACACATATGTCAAGTATTTACGTGAAATGACTCTTAAGGTCTGCAGCCATCTTTACGGTCGTTCCAATCATTTTGAACGTAACAAACTTCGTAAACACACTTGTCTGCTCATAATGCCATGCTATCCGCGGGCATTACCTGGAATTAAACAACACACTTGGATAAAAGAAAGCGTTGGAAAAAAGCAAAACAAACCCTTTTAGGAAAAGCTTGTCACGGGTGCGTTGTGAATTTACAGGTTCCTCGCTTGAGTTACTAACACAGCGTAATATTCCACTTGTTAGCAATAAGGAGTTGATTCTTGTGCGCATGCTTATTAATTACTTCACGATCCTGTAAGCAATATACGCGCACGCAGCCTGTATTTTCCAATATCAATCAACACCGACATGTTGACTTCTGCTGTGGGTGTGACAACTAGGTCTCATCATAGAGAAAGTTCAATGTCAACCTCTGTGTAGCTAACACGCTGCATGCATCGGTAAGAATTTGCAATGGTTGTTGGATACTACTGTTTCATAATAATTTGTATACACTAATACAAATTTTTAAACATTAGATCTTTAGAACAAAATTGCCTTTCGTTATATAAACCGTTTGTGGGAATTTACTTTTATGTACAAACTTCGAATTGCATTGTCTGAATTTTGCCGAGTGAATTGTTGTTTTAATTTTTTTTTCTGATAGCATTTTTGCTATTGATTCTGTTTACAAACGAATCGCATTTAAGCCCCCGATGTAACGGACACTGCATGGAGTAAGCCTCAATGAGGGCTCAGTCAGTGAGATTGTGACGTCATATGAAAGGGGTCCAATGCGTTTTTGCGTCAAAGTTACAACTGAAAAACAGTGGTCTCAATTTCAAACCAAGGAATTCTGTGGGAAAATCGCTCTTTTTAGCGTACATTATTTTGATAAATGTTTAAATTGCCTAAATATTTTTATTATAAACAAATCTTAAGATAAACGAAAAAACAAAACCCCCATCTATTGAGGATATCGCCAGCTTGTGGTCTACGTCCAATCAAAAGCGACTATTAATAATCCTTTTGACAAATAGACGTTTTGTAAACCTTTATTGCCGGGTGATTATTTGACTGTAATTGTTTTTATCAAGCGATGAGAAGAACTATTTGCGGCTATCCACCGACAGACGACTGTCAATAATTACTGTCTAGTGCTGTCACGGTGGATGATGTTCTAAGCTTCAGACATATCAATATTGGGCTATTGTAAGGAAAGCCAATACCTAATAAGTACTGAATTACTTTTAAAAACAATCTGACTTAAGTTGCTATTGTGCGTGTTTAATGTCGGGTAAACACGTCTGAGGAGGAGCTTTCAGAACTGGCTTCCGGTAATATTTTCCCGTCGTATTTGATGCTTAAATTATAATGATTATTATAACCAAGTTGGACAATCGTTAAGGGCAATGTTGCTTTCGGATTTGACGCTTTCGGCTGAACAAGTTTGCTATAAAATGAATATGGTTGGGAAGATGTTTCAAAAGTAGAATATATAATGATTCAAATAAATGTCCCTCAAAGTTGTGTGGGTTTTTGTTTTATTTTGAAAACTAAAACGGTTCGCCATTTTGTGGAGTCAAAAATTTGGTTCTACAATACGGTGGACCGTGTTAGTTCACGAAGTAAAAGGAATTCCATACAGTTTTGAGGTTTCTTTGTGTGGATCGTTATATTCTACCTTTAAAATATCTTTCCAGCCGTGTTCATTTCATAACAATGTGTTTAGTCCCAATGCAACGTGTCCCTTTAATTACTGTACCAAACCCAACTCTGTTCTCTATTTTTGCAGCTTGAGATAAAACTAGCTCCCAGGACCAGGTGAATTATCCAAAGCAAAAATCTCGTTCCAATAAATCACGTGAGCCCGTTTTAAGCATTTTAAGGGACCGTCCTTTAACTCTATCCCTGGAAGACCTTCAAAGTTAGCGTTTATTTTGTAGGCAAATTAGCCCAACAAATTAAGTCGGTGTGTGGCTCTTCGAGAACACGAAGGTTGCGTGCATGGAATACGAGTAGACTTCAACCAGAAGTCGGTGATGCCTCACTAATTTGTTCATATAAACCAACGCATCGAGCACCAGCCGTGCCTTACCACACAATCATTGGGTATAGGAGGAAAAGATCGAAAAACCCTGATCTAGAATCTAGTGACCACACACACTTCAAATACACGAATGATGACGTGTACTGACGGTGTCTGTAAGCGTGAAAAGACAACAGGAAAAATACCTGGCCCATCTGATAGGTTCTTCAGATACGAACGAATCTGAGCCATTGCTCTTCAACACAGACAAGTACACGGAGAGGGGACTACTGCGACGACCGACACTTCTGATACAAGTCTGTAAGAACCAAACCAAAACGATTTATGAACTGCTTGAAGACGTGAAATAACGAAGGTTGCAGTTCGGCTTATGCCACCCAATATCTGGCAAAATACTGGATTCATTAAACTCTATATGTGTATGTATTAAGCACTGTATACTTATTCCAATGATGAATAAAGAAAGGATAATAGAAATAACAATACAGCGTTTGTAAAAGGGGCACTGTCCCTAAAACCATTCAAAGGCGCTGGATGCTGAAGACTCTTTCAATTATTGACTGATCTCAACATTGCCGACGTCATGAGCCTGGTTGGTCTCTATTATTTTGGAAGGTAAGACTTACAAATTTATATACATATGTATCTTTGATTAAACCTAAAGCTGGATATTTATAAAGCTGGATATTTATATAAAATATTATTCAAAAAGGGAAAAAGGTGGGAAAAATGCTTTCGAACGAACAAAACACACGTCTTCGTTTGAACAAAAGTAATCTTCGTTTGAACGAAAAAAAAACCCACTCCTTCGAAGAAAATGTTTAAGACTAAACAATAAGTTTGGTCCGCGAATTGAATCTTATTCTGCATGACCTCATGGCTCATGTCTCATTATCCCAGATTCAATTTTTTTCACTCCAACTTCTGGTTTGAACGGGAAGCCCAGGTCAAATTTTAATCAAAACTGTGTGATATTTTGAAGAACTTTCTGCGTATGTGTAAATTGTAAAATTCCAATTTGTGGTTTAGGATTTTTTCAATAATTAAACTTCAACTTGTGGTTTGAACCAGAAATCAAGGTCAAATGGGGTCACACTTTTTGTAGCGTTTATTAAGTTTTTAAAGACTTTCCCGACAATGCATAGATTGTTAACAGTCATTATGAGGTTCAGGAGTTAAACGGGGACATACTTTGTGTAGAGTCGTGAAGTTTTTGTATACCTTTCTAAAGATGTGTACATTACAAAAACCATCATCTGTTCATGAGTTAAGCTTTTTCAAATACTAAACTTTGATACAATAAACATTTGTAACACATAATTTGATAACGTCATCATAACGGCACTTCAATTTTCTTTAGCCATTGCCGTTGTCTAACAATACACAAAGTTTCATCAATACACGTCACCAATCTACGATTCTACATTTTGATTTTTCGTCGAGAAGGTCACTATGAAAAAAGCTGTCACAATAAATTACAAGGCATTTTCGGTTTCGACCGGAAGTATAGGTTATGTGAGGTCACGCACCTGACAGAAACTAAATACCATTATGACTTTTGTATGATCCCGCAAAAAGCAAACGCCGGTCACCTATTATTGATGTGATACAGAGTTTTAGCTACATAATGCATAAAACCTTGTAGTTCACCTACTAAAGACGTCACCTTGACGTCATTGTGGAAGTGCCGTCTTCATGTTGAAGTTCAAGTATGTGTCAAGTTTCAAGGTTCAATGCAATCGCAATCTTGAGTTATCCTCAAGGAAATTAACAACACCATTAGTAACACCGTTTCTTGCTTGTTCCAGCTACCTTAATAGACCCCATATGACGTCACACTCTCAAAAAAGCGCCCTCACTAAAGCCAAAAGGAGGCAGATCATTTGACAATAGCTTGTGCGTAAAAACGTGCACGTAACTTCAGCGTACCTGTAACGTTTCGCTTATTGCAAGGGATCTATTGATACATTTTCTGCTCGAACGCCTACGCGTGCTATGCGCGTGCACGCTTCACCATCTGTCCATGCGAACGAACGCAAAAACAATACGCACAATAAAACCAAAATGATTTGAAGTCCCCCCCCCCCACCACAGCAATTACATTGTGCATAACAATCGGGCCCAATGTAATGGCTCTGCTTACTTTAAGCAAAGAATTGGCGCTTATGGAAGCAGGGAACGCTTTGCTTACGTCAAACGTATTTTACGGGTTAGCAGAGATAATTTGCTTGTGCGCGTGCGTACTCCACGTTACTAGGTATTCTTCGATTACACAGCTAGCGCAGAAATTCGATCGCTCGCTACCATGGGCAGCGCGCCGTGTCGATACCTCTCGTCACTAACCCCTGGTAGTGACGTGCTAAAAAAAAAACGCTGAATGGCTCCAAAGGGTGACTACTTTGCCTGCACGATTGTTAAAAACTGTTGAGCACTTGTATGGCGCTTGTAGGACGCTTAGTATGCGTGTGAAAATGCAGTACTTTTTACGCGATTCCATTTCAAATGAATCATGTTTTTACACGGTCACCCTAAACTGCATACAGTTAGACATATCACAAGATCAAAGAAGAATGAGACGGGGGACCAGTTGCTTTTTGACTTGATTCCTCTTTGGCAGGTTAAACTTGAGCGCGCGCGTAGAATGGACCGGCCTCTCAAGCCTATAAATTTTCTAGATTCTAGTACATTTTAACGAATCAATTCCAGGGGTTACAATCGAGCAAGGCATGCTGGGAAAACATGGCGCGGCGAGAACGATCACATCTGGGAACAAGGCTGGTGATCGCAAGCACATAATTCTGCGGTAAGCACAGCCATGAAATTGGTAGCCTTGTCCAAGGCTACCAATAATAGGTAGCATAACAACGGCATAATAGGTAGCATAACAACTGCAGTACTTGATATACAGAATACCGTGGGGTCGAAGCATGGTTTTTTCAACCTCGTACCAAAAACCGAGGCCGCTTGTTCCCACTGTAAAAAGGTCATATTGTGGGCGGAGTTGCTTTAATATGCTAATATTTCCCGAAGGTGTATGCTCATTGGTTAATGTATAGTGGCAAGGTGAATACTACATAAATTAAAAATGCCAATCATCATAAAGAGAGTTTATGATTGGACGATTATCCGCCCAGTACAGGAAATGAATATTAAATATCCGATTCCAGCATACGTAATTAGCGATGGAATCCCTCCGCCATGATAAAGAAAAACATAAGCTGCCGTTTACAGAGGGAATAAGGCGTTGTCCGAAATGGCGACTTCGGCTACAGCTACGGCTAGATCTCGCGGGTCTGCCTATTCTTCAACACAGGCAGACGCGCTGATCTAGCTCTAGCTGTAGCCGAAGTCGCATTTTCGGACACGGCCTAAGGCTCTGTTTCGGCTTCGTTTTTTTGGTACGAGGTTGAAAAACCATGCTTCGACCCCACGGTATACTGTATATCATGTACGTGCCAGTATTGTTATGCTACCTGGTGAATTCAAAGCGGGGTGCTTGCGTAAAGAGCCTTGGACAAGGCTTTGAAATTGGGCACTGCTTGTTTAGGGGCCATTTACCCGCTAGTTCACAGAGCCGGTCTTTATATCACTACTTCCCGTGTGCAGGCCCGCGAGATCAATTTTTTGCAAAGGGGTACTTAGCCTTGTCCAAGGCTCTTTACGCAAGCACCCCGCTTTGAATTCACCAGGTAGCACAACAATACTGGCACAGTACTGCAGTACTTGATATACAGTATACCGTGGGGTCGAAGCATGGTTTTTCAACCTCGTACCAAAAAACGAAGCCGAAACGTACCGTGCCAGTATTGTTAGGGCCTTGTCACACGAGGCAACTTTTACAGGCAACTTGGAGGCAACCAACTGCAGTGCATGCTGCGGGACCACTTCGGTAGCACAGGAGTAATTTTTCAAACAATGTCTTACGATCCCCAAGAAAAAAATGCGAACATTCAAATGTGGATGCCTTTTCTTCTTGGAGATTGCCTGGAACTGGTTGCCTGTAAATTGCCTCGTGTGACATGTCCCTTATGCTACCTGGTGAATTCAAAGCGGGGTGCTTGCGTAAAGAGCCTTGGACAAGGCTAAGGGGTGCTGTATTTCCAAGGACAATTGGCGTGAGCAGAGCGCGAAGCCATTACGGCGTATGGTCCGGGCCCGCTTAAATGCTCTGTCGTACAAACACAGACACGACTTGGCACATAAATCTCCCCTTTTTTTTTGGGGGGGGCAGGATTGTTATAAGTGTACTTTGCAAAATGATTACCACAAAATGGCTTGTTCACGAGGCGAATGAAAAGATATTTATAGTTTTCGAGACTCTTGCAATATTTCCAAGGCTAGTTGTTTACGTACAATTATCGTCCCTTACGTTAACATTGGCATTGAATAACATAATATGTCAGGTTCAGAAATGATAAGTCCAAAGGGAACAGTAAGTGCCTCTCGTTAACGGCTACCGGTAAATGTTATGTCCATTTTTATGGCATGAACAAAACATTTGTAAAGACTTTGATAGATCATTATTAATTTTCCTTTACAGTTGAATTATAAATGTTAATAACGATGAATTTATTTAGCTTGAATGTTAACTTATTTCATCATCCTGAAAATGTCGAAAACTTATCAATTATCAGTGAGCATTTGATGCCAGGTAAAAGCGTTCGAAAACTACATGTAGTGTGTTATTGGTTGGTTTAATTCCAAGGTTAGTTTATTTCTGAAAATATGTTCGTTTTTTTCTGAGTTGTTCGATTATTTCAGAGTTGTTTATTTCGCTACTGTGTTGTATGGCGCGCACGGTGTGTTTCTCGCTCACGGTGTTTTCCCATTTTCAAAATCTGCATTGTAAAAGCACATTTTAAAGCTTTTTTATTAAAATTTTAAAATAGTTTGTGTACGAAGTATTTTTTTTTATTATTGTGGAATATGTTTTTTTTTTTAGATACTTCAAAACAATATGCAATATGCAATATGGTTCACAGTGTACACCTACCCAATTCATAACATCATCGTAAAACACAAACTTAATTATCATGTATATGCTGATGACACTCAGTTGTATTTCTCTTTTAAACCATCCAAACATTTTGCTGATGAAATCATCAGTCGTATAGGAACATTTGTTAGTGAAATTCGTAGTTGATTGCAGTTTATAGGATGCAGTTTATGCAGAATAGTTTCTGTACGCAGCGTTATTTTTTGTTATTGTGGAATATGTGTTTATTTTTTAGTTACTTCAAAACAATTTGCATCTAAATGTATTTACTTTTTACATTGGGAATTTTGTTGAGTTGTTTACATCCTTTATTTCGGCTTGTAGTTATTTTAATTTTATGTAGGCCTCAACTTTAAAAGCAGGTGTTTTTTGTATCTATTAAAGTAATTCTTACTGTCTTCTTCTTCTTTTTATCTTTTGTGTTTGCATATCGCTTTTTTGTGTGATTTAAATTTATATTTTTGTGTAAGTGCCTAAAATATTTGTGATTGAATGTATGTTTAAGTGTTTTGTTTGCTTGTTTGTTTGCTTTTGTTTTTGTGTTTTTTATTTATTTATTTTTATTTATTTATTTTTTTTAACAAAGGCATGAGAAAACCGCCTCTTTTGAAAAATAGGACTATACACCGAAAATCCCTGCCACCCCGTTCAAGCCTACATCGTACGCACTTCTTTTTACGGAAAATATGTACACACTGTCAGGGTCGGCCGATGGTGACTTTTGGGGTCCTGCTATTGTTGTTCTATTATTCCTTTTCTAAAGAATTATCCTGTGGGGTCCAGGTTCCACAAAGAATTTACTTGTGGGTTCCATTGTTCTGTTGTGTTTTGGACCCCACAAGGACCGGTGGGCGTGTTGACACACACACACACACACACAACCTTACGGATCTGGTTTGTGGGGTACTGCTATTGTTGTTCTATTGTTCCATTTTCTAAAGAATTCCCTTGTGGGGCCCTATTGTTCCTATTGAAATTGCCTTGTGGGGTCCATTGTTCCATTGTTAAAAGTACCCCGTAAGTTGGCATGCGTAAGGGCACCCACGCTCACACCTGTTTGTAAATCCCGCTTACCGAGGACTTCTCTTTGTTCTCCCATTGTTTGGACATAGTTTTTTTTAGCGACGTCCCCATTGGGTTTGTACACGAAAACGAAGCGAGGACGTCCTCGCTCTGTCAAACACCCGGATCCCTTTTGTTAAAGTCCTCGGTTTGAATGGATAGACACGCTCACGCACACACACACACAGGGCATATCACAGTATCACAATGCTGGCCGTCCGAGCCGAATATGATTTTTTTGTAGCAATAAAATACATATATATAAAACATGTTACACGTATATTATATAAGTTGTTACCTTTTTTTCAAAGATTTTCGTTCATGAAACATATTTACTAAAAGCAGGGGGTGCTTTCAGGGCTGTAGTTGAGTCCTGTTATCCGAATCCGAGTCCTAAAAACCGAGTCCGAGTCCAAAAATGGACTCGAGACCGGGGTCGAGTCCCTCAGCCTTGGGGGCTTTAGTATATTCCAGCTCCGGTGCTTTAGTATATTCAAGCACCCCCATCCAAAAAGTTGGGGGTGCTGCAGCACCCACAGCACCCCCACTTTCACGGGCCTGCCCGCGTGACCCGTCTTCGACCAATTGGAATTGCGTTAATTCTCTGAGGTATTTGTTAGTGTAGAATGAAGTTTTCTCCTTGATTCTTAACGGTATTTCTTTTGTTCGTTCCAGGTTGGTTGTGATATTTGGGGTACTAATGGGCGTTGGATCAGTTGCTTCTGACGGCAGTTGTGATGTATGCTGTCCTCCAATATCACAAGAGTACAAATCTCTTCAGAAAAACACGCAGTATCAAAGCAGCACCATTCAATCCTCTGCTCTTTTTGGTAACGTTTACCATAATCAAACGACAAAGACGGTAACGAGATGCGCATCTGCTTGTCTACGAGATGATTCCTGCAAGTCATTCAACTATTGCAAAGATGAAGAGCTTTGTCAGCTAAACTCAGCAGTAAAAACTGAAAATAGTACTGCCCAACAATCACCAGGACGATGTGTTTACTTTGTCGAAGACAAAGCTCGAGATGGTAAGTAATGCAAAAATGAACTATTTTGGGGATCTAAACAAGACAAGTAATCAGAATGTAAACGATCGACAATTTTTGTATTAATTAGCTGTTCCGACATACAGCCGGAACAGGTATTGTTTTTGTCGAGATTTTTATTATTTTTATTAGCTGTTCCGAACTTTCAGTCGGAACAGCTATTGTTTTCGTCGAGATTTTTATTATAAGCTGTTCCGACTACAGTCGGAACAGGTATTGTTTCCGTCGAGATTTTTATTATTAGCTGTTCCGACTACAGTCGGAACAGGTATTGTTTTCGTCGAGATTTTTATTATTTTTATTAGCTGTTCCGAACTTTCAGTCGGAACAGGTATTGTTTTCGTCGAGATTTTTATTATTTTTATTATTATTATTATTATTATTATTATTATTATTATTATTATTATTATTATTATTATTATTATTATTATTATTATTATTATTATTATTATTATTATTATTATTATTATTATTATTATTATTATTATTATTATTATTATTATTATTATTATTATTATTATTATTATTATTATTATTATTATTATTATTATTATTATTATTATTATTATTATTATTATTATTATTATTATTATTATTATTATTATTATTATTATTATTATTATTATTATTATTATTATTATTATTATTATTATTATTATTATTATTATTATTATTATTATTATTATTATTATTCTTTGTTTCCGCCTAAATCCCATAGCATTTGTACACGTTTTGTCTTTAAGCCTAATATTCTAGAGCGTAAATACGAAAGAGTTAAATCATATATCAAATTGAAGCTTAGAACATAAACTTAACTCTTAATGAAAAAAAAAGTTAAAATTCTTAATTAATTAGCCACTTTACAGCGAGGTGAATATTTAATTAGCCAATCTTGAAAGCACCTTATCTCAAAAAGCATACCCCGATCGTCAAACTTGTTTCAGTTTTAGACTTCTGAGATACTGTAGATGTGCTTTCCGGCCTAAAATGTGGAACGACGTCACAATTACGTCATCTTTTGCGCATTTTAGCCCGTGTACAAAACACATGGGATGCTTTTTAAACAATTGAGGGCGCTATACCAGGTTAACGGTGCTCTCGCTTGCTTTCTTGAATTTCGATCAAGTCCTCCTAAACCCATTGACCCGTGTTGTTGCGTTTTTTGTATGTAGAGTATATTATAAAGAGTCATTCCTGCGCCGACTAGCACAAGTCTACGTTCATTCACAAGAATCGAGAAGAATTTTTCTTGCTCTCAGCGCAGGGCGTCGTGTCCGCTCAGATCTTGTCGTTATTCAGCGTGAACGTAGACAATGTTGCCCGCGTGTCAGACTTGTCTGCGCTTGGGTCCCGTTCACCGGAAAACGATCTTTTAGGTTTCTAATGCAAACGCATTACTTGAAGCTGAATCGTGAAGAAAACAAGGCTACGTTTTTAAGGTTCTTGTGCGAATGCATTACTTCGGGAAATCACTATGTAGCAAACAACAAACCTGTTGGGGGTTGCAATGAGGCCGAATTGTAGCTGAATGGGGAAAGGAATAGACAAGAAAAAATACATTTTTCATGGGTGTGATGAAGAGCCAAAATTAACAACAAAGTCATATCCAATATTTACTATTTTATCCCAACAAAAACATTCAGTATTAAAAATACACAACAAATGTTAGTACAATAGCATAGACCAAAATTTAAATCGTCTACCTAAAATTATTATGTGCTACTAAAGCCCTGTTGTGGCATGCACTGAGATGTCATCAGTGGAAAGCAGGCGTAGTAACAGATTTATAATTCGTTTTGAATTAATAATTCAAAACGAATTCATAATTCGTTTCGAATTCATAATTCCTTGATAAGAGTGGTAGTTCGTGTTATGTACTAACTTATTAACTTATACCGCATTTAATATTTTATCGCAACAAAAATTACATACACGATATTAATTTTTTTTTTTTTTTTTTTACAATCACAATTTTAATACAACAGCTAAGACCAATTACTTACTGACTTGTGAGACCTGTGATTTGATCGCTTTACTTACTAAATTGTGAGACCTGTGGTATGATTGCTTTGCGTACTAAATTGTGAGACCTATTCCATGGTATACAGTCTTGTGTGGTTTGCATACTAACTTTTGTGACCTGGACCCAACTTCATGACTCTGCTTACCGTAAGCAAAGAATCGACGCTTACGGGGCAGAGAATTCCGTGCTTACGTCATGCGTATTTCAGGGGTAAGCAGAGAATTTCGGCTTTTCTCGTGTGTACTTCACGTAACTAGGCATTCTTCTTGTTAACCTTTACTTCCGGGTCAACCAGAAGTGGGACCATATCTCAAGAACTACACAACCCATGTTCCATTTCAGTTATTAGATCCTTTGAACATTGAAGATTGAACTTGGGTTACCGTGACCCCATGTTGACCTTTATTTACGGGTCAACCGGAAGTGGGACCATATCTGAAGAACTAAACACCCGATTTTCAATTTCTTTTCAGTTATAGACCCCTTGTGCATTGAAGATTGAACTTGGGTTTAATCAAAGCACAACAAAACGGAACAGCTTTGTGTTTGTTCACAAACACCTCAATGTCTAGTTATTATTATTCTTTGTTTCCACCTAAATCCCATAGCATTTGTACACGTTTTATCTTTAAGCCTAATAACCTAGAGCGTAAATACGAAATAGTTAAATCATATATCAAATTGAAGCTTAGAACAAAAACTTAACTCTAAATGTAATTTTGTTTAAATTCTTAATTAATTCAGCACGTGATCTTCATTTGAATATTTAGTTGGTAAATCTTTGCAGCACCATATCTCAAAAAGTACACAGCCGATTTTCAAACTTTTTTCAGTTATAGACTCCTTGGGCATTGTAAATTAACCTTGAGTAACCATGACCTCATGTTGACCTTTACTTCGGGGTCAACCGGAAGTGGGACCATATCCTTAGAACTACACCACCGATTTTCAAACTTTTTTCAGTTATAGACTTTTTGGGCAATGGAGATTAGCCTTTGGTAACCGTGCCCCTATGTTGACTTTTACTTCCGGGTCAACTGGAAGTGGGACCATATCTCAAGAACTACACAACCGATTTTCAAACTTTTTTCAGTTATTGACTATTTGGGCAATGGAGATTAGCCTTTAGTAACCGTGACCCCTTGTTGACCTTTACTTCCGGGTCAACTGAAAGTGGGACCATATCTCAAGAACTACACAACTGATTTTCAAACTGTTTTCAGTTAAAGACTACTTGTGTATTGGAGAGTGACCCCATGTTGACCTTTACTTCCGGGTCAACTGGAAGTAGGACCATATCTCAAGAACTACAAAACCGATTTTCAAACTTTTTCAGTTATAAACTACTTGTTCATTGGAGAGTAGCCTTGATAAATCGTTACCCCATGTTGACCTTTATTTTGGGGTCAACCGGAAGTGGGACCATATCTCAAGAACTGCACAACCGATTTTCAAACTTTTTTCAGTTATAGACTATTTGGGCAATGGAGATTAGCCTTTGGTAACCGTAACCCATGTTGACCTTTACCTCCGGGTCAACCGGAAGTGGGTCCATATCTCAAGAACTACACAACTTTATTTTTAAATTTGTTAAGTTACAGACTACTTGTGCATTGGAGAGTAGCCTTGAGAATTCGTGACCCATGTTGACCTTTACTTCCGGGTCAACCGGAAGTGGAACCATATCGTTCAATCTTGATTTTAGCCTCATTTTAAATGTCTGGATCGTTTAATCAAAGCACAACATAACGGAACAGATTCGTGTTAGTTCACAAACACCTCAATGTCTAGTTTTCATTATTATTATTATTTGTTTCCACCTAAATCCCATAGCATTTGTACACGTTTTATCTTTAAGCCTAATATCGTAGAGCGTAAATACGAAATAGTTAAATCATATATCAAATTGAAGCTTTGTTATTAACTCTAAATGTAATTTTGTTAAAATTCTTAATTAATTAAGCACGTGATCTTCATTTGAATATTTAATTGGTCATACTTTGCAGCACCATATCTCAAGAAGTACACAGCTGATTTTCAAACTTTTTTCAGATATAGGCTCCTTGGGCATTGTAAATTAACCTTGAGTAACCGTGACCTCATGTTGACCTTTACTTCTGGGGTCAACCGGAAGTGGGACCATATCTCAAGAACTACACCACCGATTTTCAAACTTTTTTCAGTTATAGACTTTTTGGGCAATGGAGATTAGCCTTTGGTAACCGTGCCTCTATGTTGACCTTTACTTCCGGGTCAACTGGAAGTGGGACCATATTTCAAGAATTACACAACCGATTTTCAAACTTTTTTCAGTTATTGACTATTTGGGCAATGGAGATTAGCCTTTAGTAACCGTGACCCCTTGTTGACCTTTACTTCCGGGTCAACTGGAAGTGGGACCATATTATCTCAAGAACTACACAACTGATTTTCAAACTGTTTTCAGTTAAAGACTACTTGTGCATTGGAGAGTGACCCCATGTTGACCTTTACTTCCGGGTCAACTGGAAGTGGGACCATATCTCAAGAACTACACAACCGATTTTCAAACTTTTTTCAGTTAAAGACTATTTGGGCAATGGAGATTAGCCTTTGGTAACCGTAACCCCATGTTGACCTTTACCTCTGGGTCAACCGGAAGTGGGTCCATATCTCAAGAACTACACAACTGTATTTTAAAATTTGTTCAGTTACAGACTACTTGTGCATTGGAGAGTAGCCTTGAGAATTCGTGACCGCATGTTGACCTTTACTTCCGGGTCAACCGGAAGTGGAACCATTTCGTTCAATCTTGATTTTAGCCTCATTTTAAATGTCTGGATCGTTTAATCAAAGCACAACATAACGGAACAGCTTCGTGTTTGTTCACAAACACCTCAATGTCTAGTTTTTATTATTATTATTATTTGTTTCCACCTAAATCCCATAGCATTTGTACACGTTTTATCTTTAAGCCTATTATCCTAGAGCGTAAATACGAAATAGTTTAATCATATATCAAATTGAAGCTTAGAACATAAACTTAACTCTAAATGTAATTTTGTTAAAATTCTTAACTAATTAAGCACGTGATCTTCATTTGAATATTTAATTGGTCAATCTTTGCAGCACCATATCTCAAGAAGTTCACAGCTGATTTTCAAACTTTTTTCAGTTATAGACTCCTTGGGCATTGGAAATTAACCTTGAGTAACCGTGACCTCATGTTGACCTTTACTTCGGGGTCAACCGGAAGTGGGACCATATCTCAAGAACTACACCACCGATTTTCAAACTTTTTTCAGTTATAGACTTTTTGGGCAATGGAGATTAGCCTTTGGTAACCGTGCCCCTATGTTGACCTTTACTTCCGGGTCAACTGGAAGTGGGACCATATCTCAAGAACTACACAACCGATTTTCAAACTTTTTTCAGTTATTGACTATTTGGGCAATGGAGATTAGCCTTTAGTAACCGTGACCCCTTGTTGACCTTTACTTCCGGGTCAACTGGAAGTGGGACCATATCTCAAGAACTACACAACTGATTTTCAAACTGTTTTCAGTTAAAGACTACTTGTGCATTGGAGAGTAGCCTTGATAAATCGTGACACCATGTTGACCTTTACTTTGGGGTCAACCGGAAGTGGGACCATATCTCAAGAACTACACAACCGATTTTCAAACTTTTTCAGTTATAGACTATTTTGGCAATGGAGATTAGCCTTTGGTAACCGTAACCCCATGTTGACCTTTACTTCGGGGTCAACCGGAAGTGGGACCATATCCTTAGAACTACACAACCGATTTTCTAACTTTTTTCAGTTATAGACTCCTTGAGCATTGGAGATTAGCCTTGGGAAATCGTGACCCTACGTCGACCTTTACTTCGGGGTCAACCGGAAGTGGGACCATATCTCAAGAACTAAACAACCGATTTTCAAACTTTGTTTAGTTATATACTTTTTGGGCAATGGAGATTAGCCTTTGGTTACCGTGACCCCTTGTTGACCTTTACTTCCGGGTCAACCGGAAGTGGGACCATATCTCAAAAACTACACAACTGATTTTCAAACTGTTTTCAGTTAAAGACTACTTGTGCATTGGAGAGTAGCCTTGATAAATCGTGACACCATGTTGACCTTTACTTTGGGGTCAACCGAAAGTTGGACCATATCTCAAGAACTATACAACCGATTTTCAAACTTTTTCAGTTATAGACTATTTTGGCAATGGAGATTAGCCTTTGGTAACCGTAACCCCATGTTGACCTTTACTTCGGGGTCAACCGGAAGTGGGACCATATCCTTAGAACTACACAACCGATTTTCTAACTTTTTTCAGTCATAGACTCCTTGAGCATTGGAGATTAGCCTTGGGAAATCGTGACCCTATGTCGACCTTTACTTCGGGGTCAACCGGAAGTGGGACCATATCTCAAGAACTACACAACCGATTTTCAAACTTTTTTCAGTTATAGACTTTTTGGGCAATGGAGATTAGCCTTTGGTAACCGTGACCCCTTGTTGACCTTTACTTCCGGGTCAACTGGAAGTGGGACCATATCTCAAGAACTACACAACTGATTTTCAAACTGTTTTCAGTTAAAGACTAATTGTGCATTGGAGAGTAACCTTGATAAATCGTGACACCATGTTGACCTTTACTTTGGGGTCAACCGGAAGTGGGACCATATCTCAAGAACTACACAACCGATTTTCAAACTTTTTCAGTTATAGACTACTTGTGCATTGGAGAGTAGCCTTGAGAATTCGTAACCCCATGTTGACCTTTACTTCCGGGTCAAACAGAAGTGGAACCATATCGTTCAATCTTGATTTTAGCCTCATTTTAAATGTCCGGATCGTTTATCAAAGCACAACAAAACGGAACAGCTTCGTGTTTGTTCACAAACACCTCAATGTCTAGTTCTAAGTTCAATTGTTTATTTTCAGTTTGGAAAGATGCCCCGAGCCAAGTTGCTGGATCCCTGAAGCACGTGTCAATCGGTGAGTCTGGAGTTTGGGGCGTTGATTCCCAGGACCGTATCTACTACAGGGCGTGGTGCAGATGCTCCTGGAAACTGATTCCCGGTGCCTTAAAGCAGCTGGATGTTGGTAGGAACGTAGTCTGGGGCGTTAATGCGAATGATCATATTTACTATCGTAAGGTCTCCACCAGTATTCCTAGTTTGACATCTTGGATCAATGTGACTGGTGGTTTGAAACATGTAAGTGTAAGTCAAAAGGGGCATGTCTGGGGTGTAAATAATACTAACATGATCCATCATCGCGTGGGTGTGAGTGTTGACCAAGTTGCTGGAAGTGCCTGGATACAGATAACAGGGGTACTCGCACAAATCTCAATTGGTAGTGCTGGTGTCTGGGGGGTCGATCTAAGTAATGGGATCTTCTATCGTGAAGGGACTTACGGTGACCCAGACTCGGACCCAGATGGCTCGTCCTGGGAACGTGTATCCTCTGAAATCTCATTGAAGTACGTTAGCTCAGGTGACATCATATACGTTGTTGATACTAATAACGCAATCTACTATCGCGTAGGTACGTCAGCTGAATCCCCAACTGGTACAGTTTGGAAACAGATTGACGGGAATCTTAAACAAATTGAGTCAGTTTCGAGTACATTCTGGGGCGTTGACGCTGAGAATAATGTCTATACAAACGATACGTACTAGTCGGAATAGTTTTGGTTCCTCAAAAAAAACCGTACACCCACGCACAAAACCCGCCCAAAAACAAACCACTGGTAAATTTAAAGGGTTCTAGTCTTTGGTAACTTACCCCCAGTATCCTGGTCATAATATACCATTTTGCCCGTTACTTTTACCGCTGCAGTCGATCATCAACACCCAATTTTTTGACTTTCCCCAAAGTAGGTTTATTTTGTAAAAGACAGGTCATATCAGGGGTCAGCTGCTATCATTAGCAACCGTTTGTTCGACCTTTTGTCAAATGATTTAAACGTTGTTTGTTAAGTAATGTTTTTCTTTTCCAACAAAAATTACAATCGTTTTTTGATTTTTTTCCCAAGAAAGTGGTATTGATGTGATCTCATGATGTTAATTGCTTAATAAGGAATGGTGTCAATAACGGGTCTTTTTCACGGCTATAAGAGTCTGTGCAAGTCTCGCAAGTATTCGAACTTCTTGGACCCAAGTTGGACTCTAGTTGGTCCCAACCAGAATGAGTTTTGTTCGTTAAAGATCGGGAGAGTGAAATTTAGCGATGAAATATGAAAGTAACATAAAATTTTAATTAAATCAACAAAGAAAACCAGAGAATAAGACTTGACCGAATCATTTCAGGTTACTTGTGTGAACAATTAAGAATGTTGCCCCACTGACGTTCTTGTTATCACTAAATGTATGTAATGTCCGAACAAATTTGGGCATGATTGGCACATGGGGTT
This sequence comes from Pisaster brevispinus, assembly GCA_023634235.1. NCBI lineage: Eukaryota > Metazoa > Echinodermata > Asteroidea > Forcipulatida > Asteriidae > Pisaster > Pisaster brevispinus. The sequence goes on from JAMKCF010000037.1 coordinate 292,369, forward strand.
TGCTGGTGTATAAAAAGAGGGTGTCGTGGCCTAGCGGATAAGAGCACCGAACTCAAGCTCTGGTGCTTCTGTTCAGCAGAGTGTGGGTTCGAATCCCGGTCGTGACACTTGTGTCCCTGAGCATGACACTTAACTATAATTGCTTCTCTCCACCCAGGGGTAAATATGGGTACCTGTGAGGCAGAGATGGTTCTTGTGATTGATTTAGCCGAGTAGCGCATTATTTGTTGCACAGGATGTATACTCCCCAGGGAGCTGAGATGGTTTAAGGAATGAATTAAGGCCCAGTGACCAGGGGTAATAATGTCAGAAGCGCTTTGAGACGCCCTTCAGGTGTGAAAAGCGCTATATAAAAACGGGTTATTATTATTATTATTATTAAGAATCCTCATCCAAAGTTGTGTTTTTGTTAAAAAGTTAATTTTAACAAATTATTTATTATTTTTTGTTAAACTGAAATTGTAATCAGAACAAATTGCTCCCCCCCTTTCTAGAACTTTGTATATAATAATATTTAAAAAGAAAGTGCTTTCTTGCAAAGCGTTTACTCGTTGGAGTTGCTTTCTCGTTTCCAACATTACGTGCGAGATTTGCACGGTCTACTCTGAATGAGACGATTGAAATGTAGGTTCTGAAATACTATTATTTGTGATATAAAATGTGTTTAGCTTGTCAGTAATCAAACCATGAACACAATATCATGGTTCTTCTTACCGTGGTATTCTGCGCTTACGGATCCATAGAATTATAATGTGCTTGACAAGGCGTCGTAAGCGAATAATTCCGGGGTAAGCAGAATGAGACGATTGAAATGTAGGTTCTGAAATACTATTATTTGTGATATAAAATGTGTTTAGCTTGTCAGTAATCAAACCATGAACACAATATCATGGTTCTTCTTACCGTGGTATTCTGCGCTTACGGCTCCATAGAATTATAATGTGCTTGACAAGGCGTCGTAAGCGAATAATTCCGGGGTAAGCAGAACCCTGAATTAGATCTAGTAGTACAGAATTCAATTTTGTGTGTAGAGAAATTGTTGACTATGTTGTTTAGACATAGAGCTTAAAACAACAGTAGATAGCTGCTATCATTTTTATAAATTAAAAATGTTGACTTAAAAAAAGTAAAGAGAGCAAGATGCTTTGTATGTAGCTAAACAAACGGTTGCATTGTTGATGATTAAAACTCTTATCACAAACTGTATTTCGAAATGTTACTTGCAAAAATACCGTGTGCGGAGTCTGTGCCATACATAATTGCAGAGTAGACTAATAAATAAAATTAATTAACGAGAAGAGCCTATAAAATGGTTTCCGCAATTTGTCAACATAATTGTTTTTTTCTATAAACTGCTTTGCTATAGCAACGTCTTCGGTGTTCAGGATGCAAAACAGAATCCTCTAGGGTCGTAGTTAAAAGTAAACATATTCAGCGTGCATGCGAGATTGTGTATAAGTCAAGTGATTTCAAACACAGTTATTTTTTACAGTGATGAGCAAAAATGTTGGTTGATTGTTGTCATCACACTACCACATTAAAAATGCAAATAATGGCTGAAGACTATATGCCACAAATTGGCATGTTTTGCGAGAAAATTTACATGTTAAGCAAACATAAGCCGGGTACCAGTCACAAACAATGTACATTCCTTTACATTTCGGTTGAAAACAAAATTTTCCTCGGAAGATAAATTTAAGCGATGCTGTTTACTTTAACAGCTTTATGCATTTGGGTATTTTGTTATCAGGGATCAGCTGTTACCATGGCAACCGTCTGTTTGACCTAAAGTCACAAGTTTGTAAACCCTTGATTTGGGGCCTTTTACAACCAAAATGTCCCTTTGTTTTGTTTTCCATAGTAGTGGAAACTCCGCCATCTTTGATTTTATGTTTTCGGCCTGTAGTGGGATTTCAATACTGTAGCTAAATGTGTATTCTGTAAAGTTAGCATTTAACACATTTGAAAAATTAATATGACGCTTTTTCGGTTAAAATCAAGTAAGATTACCTTATAAAGATAATTCTATTCATGGCACATTTTTATTTATAATTCTATTCATGGCACAGTGTTGTCTTTGTAACGTAATAAATGAGCATCAATTTGATTTTACTCTACTTTGTGTTTGACAAGTGTGATCCACTGTGGCTTTGAATAATAAATGGTCAACCAAGCCAGCCTACTATAATAATGTCATGCGGTGCATCATACACAGTACACAGTCAACCTCCTACTGTCTGACCATTCATTAACACCCACTAATGTTTGGAATGATGGATAACTGTGTCAGCCTGCATCAATTAATGTCATGTGGTGAACGTAGTACACAGTCAACCCTCCTACAGCCAGATATTAAATATCATCCACTGTGGTTTTGAATGATAGGCCCTTGGTAAACTATGCCAGCCTGCATTTACAACATGAAATGTGGTGAATGCTCATATCGTACATCGTAAAGAGTCAACCCTCCTATTGTTTGACCATCCAATATCGTCCACTGATGTTTTGATTGATATGTAGACTCTTACAGCGTGCATTTATAACTTAAAATGTGGTGAATGCACGTACACAGTACACAGTCAACCCTCCTACTATCTGACCATTCACTATCGTCCGCTGATGTTTTGATTGATAGGTAAATTATGCTACCTTAAAATATGGTATCATGAGGTAAATGCAGTAAGGGTAAACACAATGTACAAAATTAGTTCTGGGCCCGGTTAAATAATGTGCCAACATAACCTGTGCAGTTGAATGGGGTCATAGTTTTTCAACTCCTCCTGGAAAGGTCACCAAGAGTGCAGGGGTTTGACTGAAAAATACAGCGTTGACATTGCCTTTTCACACTGCAAGCTCGCTCTCCTCACACGATCGTCTTCGTACAAACACTATATAATAAATGGCTTGGCACTAAATCAATGTTGGAACCTTCAATATGGGAGATTTTCTACAGATGACTATCCGCATACAGTATGGCCAGTGAAATGTGTAAAGGAACAATCATATTCAGCATTCAGGCTTGCTTGCCTCACACGACAGTCTACGTACAAACACTATGACACACATTGTGGAGGTTCCCTCACTTTGGACCTTGAATTTGAGGTATTTTCTATCGATCACTTTGTGCGTACAGTATGAGCAGTGGTTTGTGTAAAGATACACTCATATTCAGCATTCAGGCTTGCTCAACCTCACAGGGCTGTCTACGCACAAACACTATGGCACACTATGTGGACTACTTCACTTGGGACCTCGAATATGAGGTATTTTCTATCGATCACTTAGTGCGTCGTACAAGTAGTAAGTATGGGGCAGTTTCAGGCTCGCTCGCTCGCCACACACGATCGTCAACACTTATGAACACTATATAAATATTATTTGCACACAAATTAACCCGGACAAAATAAGATGACAAAGAGAAAATAGGATACATAGAAAACTTCAACAGGTACTTAAGTTTGTAACGTGTTGGTTTATCATTAAATTGATTGTAATTTAGATGTTTCCACTCTTCTGGATTTTTTGTAGTTATTGATAAAAAAACTAAGTCCCAACCTCAAACTTTTTAAAACAACCTGCCGTTGACGGCGTGCGTCAAAATGACAAAACGTTGACGTCATGTGTGGGAGTTTGCTTTATTTTATCTCCATGCTGCAACAAAGCGTATTTACAAAACGGAGCTCCCAGATAATAACGTGACAAAAGTAATGACGTAGCAGGGCCTTTATGAATCTTTCTAAAAAGCAGAGGAGATGGGTATTCAAAATTATTGTTTTGTACAAAACTAAAATTTGTTTAACTTCATGTGAAACTCAATTTCCTTATTGATTGAAAACATGTTTCCGGCATGGCTGGCTGCATGTAGCGCCGCATTGTACCATAAAAACAGCTATACAAGGTGATATATACCAGGATGTCAAAAAACATACTAATATTAGATGTTTTTACACGCCCGTCGATTAATAAATTAATAGATAAAACAGTCACTAATAAATAATAGTAATACTGTAAAACACAAGACAAGAACCTGGTGTAAAATGAACTCGGTGTATGTAAAAATTATTAGAATATAGTTCATTTCTCTTAATTATTGTCCTTATGTAGTAACTAAAATTTGACATTTTTTTTAAGCAAAAAATTTGAAAGCTGGGCACAACATATTGCATTTTGCAATAACTATTGTGTGCATTTACAAACCAATTATAAATTATTTCAACAAAAATTGATTTCGATTTGAAATATAATACGGGATTAGTAAGGATAAAAGTAATTATTGTTTAAATTTAGACTGAAAGCTTAAAGATTCTGAAGTTCATATCTGAAGGCTAGAACCCTTTTTGCTGTATAGTAGTTCCCTCTGAAATGAAGACACATTTGGTTTGGTCGTGTTTCTACCAAAGTATTCTCCGGAAATTGGATCCTGTTGTTCGATCAGCAGGAATGATTGAGTCTGCCATCACTCGAACCAATTTATTATGACAGACCTTGTAAACGTAAGAGATCTAGAATGCAGAACGAGTTTCACCCAGCAGCAGAATATTTCAAGTTCCTTCTTTCTAGCCGTCGTCTTAAAAAGAAATGAGCGGAGTACCAGTAGCAACAATGTGAACTAGAATGTTGGTTGGTAACCCATTTCTGCTTAGCAAGAATTTTCCGTGCTTATACAGGCTTTATGAAATTGGGCCCTGGTCCCTAACAATGAACAGTGGGCGAAAAACAAATTTACGCCTGAATCAATCCAATTACGTTAGTCTTAACACATCACTCGCAAGAGTAGTCCTTAGTGGAGATAAAAATGGAATGACAATAAAACGGCAATTGCTTCTGCCAGTGCACAAGGGTTCAGTTTCAGGAAAGTGCAAAGAACACACTCTGACATCAGTATATAAGATAATTTGCTTGGGAAACGCACAATATTATGTCACTTCACTCCAGGCTGGTAAGATCAAACGGACTTGACAACGGTACTACATTCAACATGTCGAAGTCCAGGTAAAACTTTAGTAGGCCTAAGTTATTTTGCTGAAGGTTAAAATGTTAGACCTTGCCTTATCAGTCAAATTGTTGTTTTTTCTCCCGACTTACTTGGTAATGATACTGTATTTCAGACGAGAAATAGAGCTTTAAAATAAACCTGTGTGCATCAGTGTCTCTAGTTATCGTAAACTGTAGATTCAAACGACAAGCGTGCGAGCAGAGTAGGGTGTAGCGGTAGAAGACGACTTGACAAGAAACACTTGGAACAAAGTATGGTCTGACCGTTTTATAGTAAGAAGATTGTATGATATGATTGTCACGGAGGTGCCGGACCTCGTAGTTATGTGAGTGCCGAGTCTCTTGCACTATAAGGCTGAAAGGAAAGTTGTAGTGAAAGTTGAGGAGACTTTGTATTTATGCGAATTTGATGATTGTTAAGACCTGGATTTAAAAATGATCATACACAGAAATAACATATTTTACCTTACAAGGCTAGATAACGTAAGGGTCAACAGGACAATTTCTGGTCATTACTGTGGACCTTGACTTCTTGAGGTCATTGCCTAAAAGTGTTTGTGGTGTGTTTACTAATACAGCTTGACTGTGACAACTTTGATGATGATCATTCTGGTGACAGCTGATGCTAAAGCCGAAGACTTGTGTTGTCGATCGGTACCGCCTTGTCTCAAAATGCGCCAAAGAAACACATTGTACCAACCAAGCAACGTGGGACACTTTGCCCTGATCGGTAGCGTTTACCGCAATCACACGGCAAAGACGGCGATAAGATGTGCGTCTGCTTGTTTGAAAGATACTGAATGCCAGTCATTCAATTACGACAAAGATAGCAATCAGTGTCAGCTTAACTCGGCAGTAAAATCCCAAAGCGGAACAATGGTTCAGCCATCCAGTAGTAACATTTACTATGAAGATAAGTTTCGCGATGGTAAGTACTAGTATTTTTTTTCAAATAATAAAAAGTAAATTAATACAAAGAGCAACTTGTAGATAATGCACCTCTAGACCATTCAACCCCATGATCTAATAATCCAAGATGGTAATGATCAAAACTCTGTATCTTTGCCTCCTCCTTTTTCTCGATCAAAGTAACTACAAAGTAATTCTTTTCGGTCACATTGTCTTTTCCATTGAAAGCTGTTCCACGCCAAGTGCCCGGGTCACTGATACATGTGTCAATCGGTGGAGCTGGAGTTTGGGGCGTTGACTCACAGCATCAGATCTACTACTGGGCGTGGTGCGGATGCTCCTGGACGTTGATTGATGGACATTCTTTAACACAGGTGGATGTAATGGACACTGTTTGGGGCGTTAACAAACATGGTTATATTTACTATAGAAATATATCATCCAATGATCATCATTGGACCAGAGTAAAAGGGACTTTAAAGCATGTAACTGTTAGCCAAAAGGAGCACGTGTGGGGTGTCAACAGACACGGCTATGTCTACCATTTTATGGAACTGAGTTTTGGTCTTAACAGAAGATCGAGATGGAAAGGTTTTAATAATGTAGTTCTCGATCAAATCTCAATTGGTAGTGCTGGTGTCTGGGGGGTCGATCCAAGTAATGGAATTTTGTATCGTGAAGGGACTTACGGTAACCCAGACTCGGACCCACATGGCTCGGCCTGGGAACGTGTATCCTCTGAAATCTCATTGAAGTACGTTAGCTCAGGTGACGTCATATACGTTGTTATGATACTAATGACACAATCTACCTTAGCGTAGGTAAGTCAGCTGAATCTCCAACTGGTACAGTTTGGAAACAGATTGACGGGAATCTCAAACAAATTGAGTCACTATCGAGTACATTCTGGGGCGTTGACGCTGAGAATAATGTTTAAAGAAACAATACGTACTAGGTCGAGCGATAAGTGTACTGTGTTTATGTGTACTTCAAAACACACTGGACCTACGGCTTGACGTCACATCTGAAGGACAAACAATAATGATTAAGTTTCATCCTTAAGGATACAAGTGTCAAGACCAGGACCCGAATCCAAACTCTGCTGGCTAGGTACAGCTTGTTAGGGGTACGCCCGGCTGGTCCAGCCACTACATGTAAACCTGAATGGTTTTCGAATCGTGGACAGACTTTGAAGAGAGAGGTTTGGACTGATGAGGCGAAGCTTTTAGTTTAATTTTATTTCTTGCACCAGCATTTCATTTATCATTTAGTCACCTTCAAGTTGGACAGTAGCTTCAACCCTGTATCTCATGAAAAATTATGCACCAGCTTAGACTAATGAATAATTACTGTCAAGTTTCATCTTCAATAAAGAAGTAAAGTCATCAAATGATTATGTTGTATGTGTACATATTCGTCGTAATAAGTAACATCAAAATGAGCTGCACCACTCACCCCCCCGCCAGACAAACTGTATCCACTATGTGAGAGAGACACACTCCTGTCCGCATAGTAAACCAAAGAGCAAGAGATAGACAGTGTGACTATTTACGCTTGCAATAATAATTACAGGGAGTTTAGGGCTGTATTGTGTGGTCAACAGGGTGTTAAAAATCTGTCAGGCTAATACAGAAATACAACACAAACATGAAACTTGAAACTCTCAGTTCTATATTTTTTTCTTTGCTCAACCCAAAATTATTTACGATTTAATTGCCTCTAATTAGACCAAAATTAACAAAAAATTAATTAAACAAAAATTAGACAAAAATTAGACAAAAATTAATTTAAAATTAATTAAAAATTAATTAAAAAGACAAATTAAGGCTTAAACAACCCTAGACAACAACTGGGCATGCAAGGAAGTCACTAAAATGTCAAACAAATTATGGGGATATGAAATATGACAATGTTATAAGTACAGGAGGGGTTTACCACTCACCACTTGTAGACCTAAATGGATCTGAGGGTCTCTGGGGACATACCACATATAAGGGTTAAAATTAGAATTTATTTGGACCTCATACCTTCACTACATATACGTATTGCTGTCGACAAGGCTGAACCTGGGGACGGTCGTGTTAGTTTGACACATTCTGCTTTTAATCACGATGGACCCAAGGAAGGAAACTTGACGGTGTACTTTGAATGCTGGCGGTAATGGATACCTAAAGGCGGGTAGAGATAATCTTAGAAAATATCTTTATGGCATGATTGTGGTACAAAGAAGTGCGTGCACAGGAGAGCCCTCTGGCTGAATAAATACAGCACACCAACAAACAGCTTTAGTCCAATACCGTAGTCACTATTATCAAAGTTGCCGCTATGACCCCGTAGTCTGGGGACCCTCGATATGGGAGACTTTTCTACCAATCTCTGTGTGCATACAGTATGGGCAGTAAGATACGATCATATTCAGCTGCATCCAAGCTCGCTCTCCTCCCACGATCGTCTACGTACAAACACTATGACACAAAATGAGGAGGTAAACCTCACTGGGACCTTGATTATGGCAGATTTCAACCAATCACTTTGTGCGTAGGGGCAATGTTAATTATTCATCATATTCATCATTCAGGCTCGCTCTGCTCACACGATCGTCTATGTACACGACCTCCAAATATGGGAGAGTTTCTGTGTCAGGTCACTTCTTACATGACCACTTCGTACATTGACCACTTTGTTCTACCTTTTACAACCGAGGTACGAATTCACCTTGGACACTTCGTACCCTGGATAATTCATACCTTTTACAAGACACTTCGTATCTTTTTACATGACACTTCGTACCTTTTTACAAGAAACTTTGTAACTCCTTACGAGCCAACTGGTCTTTTTTGGACTCTGGAATTCCGAAGAAATTATGCCTCGTTGACGACCCCATTGTGACTCAACATCGGAATTGAGCGCCACCAATATACAATTCGTTGCCTCAAGTCGAATTCAATTTTGTTTTTTGGGCACACGCAAGTTTAACTTAAATTAAAAATCATAACAGCATCACTGCTAAAAAGGAAATAGCTTCAAATATTTTTTTTTATTGTTGATTTTAAAATATTATATAAAAAGTTAAACAAATGTAATACATTAGTTTAAAAAAAATACAACCACTAATTTTTCTCATAAATTGTTGTTGTTATGGCACAGGTTAATATAATTTAACGACATTTTACAGAAGAAGGCCACACCGAATTTAGCCTGAACATCTGACGTCACACTTGAATAACGCCAGATAATGGCATCTGAAGCACCTGGAGGACCCCCTCCCCCAAATGTCCAGTGCCCCCAGGTGCCCCTCCCACCAAAATTGCGAAAGTGCTCACAAAAAGAAACGAAAAAGAAGAGAGAGAGAGAGAGAAAAAAGAGGACAATTTGTGTTTTGATTTATCAAATTGTAGGGAACAATCGCTGCCACAAAATGCCATGAACATAAGAGCATGGTGGCTCACTGCAGCGTCCCACTTCCAAAATAAAAGAACGACACCCCTGACAAACCCATTTCGCCTGCCCCCCCCCGCTCAAAAGCAATGCCCAATTCCCCTGTTCACAGCAACCGAAAAAGTCCTGCGCCACCAATCATAACACAGATTTTGAAAGCTTACGTCACTGCACGTTTATCCAATGAAATCATTGTATCCAATGAAATCATTAGGCCTGTAAAAACAGTGCCTGTCTTTATCCTTGCAGATAAAGACAGGGACCAGTCTACATCGACATTGAACAGTGAAGCAGTAGAGGGCCGCAGCTACGGAAGGTACGAAATGACTCGGCTGACGGTACGAAGTGACCAGGGTACAAAGTGCCCAGGGTACGAAGTGACCAAGGTACGAAGTGCCCAGGGTACAAAGTGACCAGGGTAAAAAGTGACCAAGGTACGAAGTGCCCAGGGTACAAAGTGACCAGGATACAAAGTGACCAGGGTACGAAGTGACCAAGGTACGAAGTGACCAGGGTACGAAGTGACCAGGGTACGAAGTGACCAAGGTACAAAGTGCCCAGGGTACAAAGTGACCAGGGTACGAAGTGCCCAGGGTACAAAGTGACCAGGGTACGAAGTGACCAAGGTACGAAGTGCCCAGGGTACAAAGTGATCAGGGTACGAAGTGGCAAATGCACGAATGACTGACATCCTTATTTTCTAGCGATTACTTTGCGCACACTTACCCACAGTTTGGGACACTCGCGGGGCAAAAAGACGATTATTTACAGTCCACCCCCATACACGTCGTGGACCGTCTATTAAATGTCAATTTGAATTTCCCAAGAACGCACGAACTCAAGCTAGCAAACTAAACAGAATTTATTATTTTCTATTCGACAGGCTCAAACTTTGTAAAGCGCGTGGCGTGTAGAGTTCTCACTATGATGCGTGCAGAATCTGGCCATCAAGGGTATTAACAGTCCTACTAACCGTTACAGGATACTCAGATAATGTTATGACAGAGATGTTTATCAAAATTGTCTTTTGTGCAAAATTATAGAGTACAGCAGAGCAAAGTAATGTTTTGTGTGTGTATTTAAATATTTATTTGGTTGTAAGACCGTAGTAAGCCGACTCAAGGTCACATAAATGGAGCTTTCAATGGAGCTTTCAATGATTAACACTATGGCACACACTGATCATGAGCAGTTTATCCAATGTGGATCTTGAAGAGTGTGGGGGTGTTTTTCCGATCAATATATGCACAAAGCATGGGCACTACTAGTAAGGGTTAATAATAATATATAAACACACATTCTGGCCGTGAATCTTGCGCGATCGTCAAAGTACAACATAATGAGACACAACGGTGAGTTTTACCCATTGTGCAGCTCGAATATGGGAGTATTTCTATCTACTGATAAAATAGGGGACGTTCTCCACAAATTTGATTCTGTTTACAAACGAATCGCATTTAAGCCCCCGATGCAACGGACACTGCATGGAGTAAGCCTCAGTGAGGGCTCAGTTTGAGAGTGTGACGTCATATGAAAGGGGTCCAATGCGTTTTTGCGTCAAAGTTACAACTGAAAAACAATGGTCTCAATTTCATACCACGGAATTCTGTTTAGCGTACATTATTTACGATAAATTAAACAATTGCCTAAATTCTCTTATTATGAACAAATCTTAAGATAAACGAAAAAACAAAACCCGCTTCCAATTTGGGTTTGAACAAAGAAAAATTGACTGGAGCGGGACTTGAACCAACGACCTCCGGATTAACGTACCGGCGCTCTACCAACTGAGCTATCCAGCCCTATGTTGGCGGTCTCCCTACTAGTCAATATCTTTGTTCGGGGGTGCCAGTCAGAAGCCATGCAACCGTTAACTGCCGTGTAGCCAGGGATCACACCCAAGTTTACGATACAACCTGGGAAGCGACAGCAACGGGATCACCTTAAGGGGATGCGACTTTTTAATCATAAATATCAAGTAATAAACCACAAGGGAATTGTAAACCTTTATTGCCGGGCGAGTATTTGACTGTTAAATTTTATCGAGTGACGAGAAGAACTATTTGCGGCTATCCACCGACAGATGACTGTCAATAATACGAAGCTTTCAATAATCATTACAACTTAGTTTTCGCATCACTAATTGGTTCTTGTGTCTAGTGCTGTCACGGTGGATGACGTTATAAGCTTCAGACATATCAATATTGGGCTAAAGGAAAGCCAATACATAATAAGTACTGAATTACTTTAAACAACAATATGACTTAAGTTGCTATTGTGCGTGTTTAATGTCGGGTAAACAGTACGTCTGAGGAGGAGCTTTCAGAACTGGCTTCCGGTAATATTTTCCCGTCGTATAATTGATGCTTAATTTATAATGATTGTTATTACCAAGTTGGACAATCTTTAAGGGAAATGTTGCTTTCGGATTTGACGCTTTCGGCTGAAAAAGTTTGACATAAAATGAATATGGTTGGGAAGATGTTTCAAAAGTAGAATATATAATGATTCAAATAAGAATCCCTCAAAGTTGTGTGGGGTTGTTTTTATTTTGAAAACTAAAATGGTCCGCCATTTTGTGGAGTCAAAACATTTGGTTCTACAATACAGCGGACCGTGTTAGTTCACGAAGTAAAAGGAATACCATACAGTTTCGAGGTTTCTTTGTGTGGATCGTTATATTCTACCTTTAAAATATCTTTCCAGCCGTGTTCATTTCATAACAATGTGTTTAATCCCATTGCAACGTGTCGCTATTACCTTGCAATACGAGTGACCGCGTGTTTTTATTCTAGCGCATAGGATGGTCAGTCAGCAACTGACACTATCGTAAGCTCCGCCCCCTTCCCCAAGGAATACCAGTGCGGAAATCAACGCTTTGCAGGAAGTTGATGAACACCATCTGGCAAACATTCAAGTCTGTAATGTAATACATCCACTGATACAAGCTTGAATGACAGCTTCAAATATCCCCAAGTGGCCCTTTGCTAAGGCTATAGCGCACAAGGCAATGGGAAAACCCCCGAAGGTCACTGACGTGCTCGGTTGTTTTTGCTCGGCCTGGGTGAACCAATAAATCAAGGCCACTCAAACTTTTCAATTTGTTTCTCGAGCGTATAATGAAGAAAGTCAGGAAAAATTAGATTTTTACAAAATTAATCAGCGGAGTGATTAAAAAAAAAGTAAAATGTGGCAATCAGTGACTGGCACTCACGGTTAATGTAGGGTTTTAATTACTGTACCAAACCCAACTCTGTTCTCAATTTTTGCAGCTTAAGATAAAACTAACTCTCAGGACCAGGTGAATTATCCAAAGCAAAAATCTCGTTCCAATAAATCACTTGAACCCTTTTTAAGCATTTTAAGGGACCGTCCTTTCACTTTACCCCTGGAAGACCTTCAAAGTTAGGGTTTATTTTGTAGGCAAAATAGCCCAACAAATTAAGTCGGTGTGTGGCTCTTCGAGAACACGAAGGTTGCGTGCATGGAATACGAGTAGACTTAAACCAGTAAGTCGGTGATACCCATAGAGTTATATAGGAACTAGAGGGCGCACTGGTAATGCTACGTGCACAAACGCGACGGGACCGCAAAGAGACACGCGCGCCATTTTTTACGAGGACATTGAATACGAAGTAAACGGTGTGCTTAAATACACATTATGCGGTAACAAAAACTGAGCGGCCGTTTTAAAGTTGTTTTGTGGGGTTTATCTTATTCGTTTCAATAGAGGATGAACACACATGCCATGGTTTATTGTTCAATGTTAAGGAATATAATTCTAAAATGTTATTTTTATTCGGGGATTATTTAGTACTTTAAACATTCTTTACTGGCATTCATAAATTTCACAGTAAACCCTTTCATTGTTAACCATTGCTTTTTGTTGCAACACGCACAAATAGTTTATACGTTGTTTTTGACTACTTACAAAATGGCCGCCGCTGCCCTTGTCGGGCCGCGTAACTAGGCTAGTGCACCCTCTAGTTCCTATGTATAACTTTATAGTGATGCCTCACTATGTTCATATAAACCAACGCATTGTTCGGTAAGAACGCTGCACACATCTAGCGTCTGATGCCATCGAGCACCAGCCGTGCCTTGGCACATAATCATTGGGTATAGGAGGAAAGATCGATAAACCTTGATCTAGAATCTAGTGACAACACGCACTTCAAATACACGAATGACGACGTGTACCGACGGTGTCTGTAAGCGTGAAAAGACAACAGGACAAATACCTGGCTCATCTGATTGGATCTTCAGATGCGAACGAATCTGAGCCATTGCTCTTCAACACAGACACGTACACGAAGAGGGGACGACCGCGACCGACACTTCTGAAACAAGTCTGTAAGAACCAAACCAAAACGGTTGGTGCATTGCTTGAAGACGTGAAATAACGAAGGTTGCAATTCGGCTTATGCCACTCAATATCTGGCCAAATACTGGATGCATTAAACTCTATGTGTGTATACTAATTACAATATTGAATAAAGATAGGATAATAGTAATAACAGTACAGTGTTGTAAAAGGGGCACTGTCCTAAAACCATTCAAAGGCGCTGGATGCTGAACACTCTTTCAGACTGATCTCAACATTGCTGACGTCATGAGCCTGGTTGGTCTCTATTATTTCGGAAGGTAAGACTTACATAATATGTACATGTTTATCTTTGTTAAAACCTAAAGCTTGATATTTATATAGACACCTTCTTCACAAAAAGAAAAAGGTGAGGGAAAATTATTTCGAACGAACAAAACACACGTCTTCGTTCGAACAAAATTAATTTTCGTTTAAACGCAAACAAAATCTCCTTCGAAGAAAAATGTTAAGACTAAACAATCAGTTTGATCCGCAAATTGAATCTTTTTCTGCAAGACCTCATGGTTCATGTCTCATTATCCCAGATTCAATTTTTTTCGCTCCAACTTCCGGTTTGAACGTGAAGCCTAGGTCAAATTTAGGTCAAATCTGTGTGATATTTTGAAGAACTTTCTGCATGTGTAGATTGTAAAACTTCTGGTTTGAACCAGAAAACAAGTTCAAATGGTGTCACACTTTATGTAGCGTTTATTAAGTTTTTAAAGACTTTTTCGACGATGCATAGATTGTAAACATTCAATGTGTGGTTCAGGGGTTATGCTTTTTCCGTTATCAAAATTCTCACCTCCGGTTTCAACCTAAAGCCAAGGTTAATTGGGGACATACTTTGTGTAGAGTCTTGAAGTTTTTGAATACCTTCCTGATGATGTTTATATTACAAAAACCATCATCTGTTTCATGAGTTAAGCTTTCATTCAAATACTAAACTATGATATAATAAACATTTGTAAAACATAATTTGATAACTTCATCATAATGTCACTTCGAATGTCAATAGCCATGGCCGTTGTCTAACAATACACAAAGTTTCATCAATAAGCGTCACCAATCTACGATTCTACAGTTGTTTTGTCGTCAAGAAGGTCATTATGAAAAAAGCTGTCACTTTTAAATTACAAGGCACTTTCAGTTTCGACCGGAAGTATAGGTTATGTGAGATCACGCACCTGACAAAAACTGAAGACCTATATGACCTTTTGTACGATCCCGCAAAAAGCAAACGTCGGTCACCTATTCTTGATGTTCTACAGATTTTCAAAGACTTTAACTACATAATGCGTAAAACCTTGTAGTTGGACTTCAAAAAATGTCATTGTGGAAGTGCCGTCTCCCTGTTAAAGTTCAAGTATATGGCAAGTTTCAAGATTAAATTTAATCGCAATCTTGATTTATCCTCTGGTGAAAAGTTGAAGGAAGAAGAAGGAAACTAGACATTCAGTTGTTGTGACATCCCATCATTATGTTCGTGTTGCTGATCCTTGAAAATAATCATTTTTTGCATGGCATCATGGTTACTGTTTCATTTTTTAAATATCAACATTTTTCGCCTTGAACTGGAAGTCAAGGTCAAATTTGGGGTTTCTCACCTAACTAACCGATGATGTATAAATTGTAAAATTCTAATGTGTGGTCTCGAGGCCGGCCCCAAGGCCGACTTTGGACGGCCTTGGTCTGAGCTATGTAATGACTCAGTCTTGGCCTTGGCCTCGGAGCCTTCTGGACTCGTAGAATAAGCCCAGGCTGGCCCGAGGCCGCCAGTTTTAAATCGAATACCCATCAGTTACTTTCCCCGAAAAAAATCGCGTTTTAAGTTTATTTACTGAAATTGACCTGAGGTTTCGCAGTTAAGACCTTTCTAACAACGTAAACATTGTAAAAATCCATAGTGTGGTTCATGAGTTATGATTTGTTCAATATTAAACTTTGATTTAATGTATTACGATACCTGATGACGTCATCATAAAATCATCAAGTTTGTGTCTTCTTGAAAATGAGGTTCATTGCCTGATGAGTTTCAATGTTCAATTTAATTTCAATCTTGAGTTATGCCCCCCTCCCAATTTTTTTTTTTAATAAATAAATTTTAGACTTTCCGGTAGTAAAGGTCATACGATTTTGACGTTAACTTTTCAAATAATGCCCCAGTCTTGATCTATCAGATACCCAACTATAAACATCCTTGAACATCAAAGCTTTCAAACTCAATGAATTACGGCAAATAGGAAATGACAATTTTTCAACTTTAACAATATTTGGTGGTGTTCAGCTTGTTGCTTTAATTTATGTTTCATGCTTGTTCCAGCTACCTTAATAGACCCCATATGATGTCACTCTCTAAAAAAGGCACCCTCACTGAGGCTTAAAGGAGGCAGATCATTGGACGATAGCTGTTCTTTGTGCGTAAAAATGTGCTCGTAACCTCAGCGTACCTGTAGCGTTTCGCGTTATGCAAGGGGTCGTCTACAGAGATATAGAATATAATACCTAGATCGGCCGCGCGTACAGTACTACTGATATGACACGATGTGCATAAATTCTATAACATGAAATTGACATTGTCAATATCTGCGCGTCGCCTCAAGCACGTGACATTTTACTGCATCCATGGCGAACCAAATCTTTTTCTACACAGGCAGTGGAGCGCGCGTACGCGCGGCCGATCTAGGTATTATAATTTTATTATATATCTATGGTCGTCTGTTGATACATTTTCTGTGCGCACGCCTACACGCGCTATTCGCGTGCACGCTTCACCATCTGTCCTTGCCATAGGCCTTTTTCGAAACGACCGGCTTCGGCCTCAGGCTTCGGCTTTGTTTTGGCGGGCTTCGGCTCTGCGCGGCTTCGGCCTCATAATAAAGAAGATGGGGACGTGTTTGTTTCGAACACTTCGGCTTCCCCGGCTTTGGCTTCATGTTTCTCCGCGTGAATCATGGGGAAAACATAATGCACGAGAACAAACATGCGTCGTCTGCTTGATTTTTGTGTGAGGCATTATAAAGATAGTTTAAAAACCTATGTGAACCTTGGAATAAATACGGGCTGAAACGGCATTTGAAGTGACTCTGTTGTTTTATTTTGATTTGTTGGGTGAAGACAACACAAATACGTCTTTACCGGTCTTCGGCCCAAAACAGAATCGTCATACATAACACAAAATAATAAATAGATAAGTTACTTTAAAATATTGACACTGACATAATAACGAACACTAAAATAATTAAACAATACCCGCGGTTCGGCCCAAAAATGAAGACGCGACCGCCATCTTGGATTTAAGGGAAATCAACGAGGAAATCTAAATGCAAGTTATTTCCAATCATAGAACCAGTGTTGAAATAATCTAAATGATTTCCCTCAATGGCACGATTATTAAAATTGTAATAGTATAAGGAGAATCTCTAGAGGTAATAAACATCGCAAGTCATTAAATAGCTAGCATCATGTTTCAAAATCAACCAAATATCCACTAAGGTCAACAACAATCTACACAAAATGAGACTTATGGATTGTTCTTACTAAATACCGATTAATCCTAGTTGTAGTTAAGAAACTTTTAAATAAAATATAAACGGATATTTACCTGTTGGGTGAAGACAATACAAATACGTCTTTACCGGTCTTCGGCCCAAAACAGAATGATGCCTAGCGCCGTGTACTCAAAAGAAATTGATGATTACGTAATTCAAAGATAAAGGTGGGGGTTCGCTCGCACACGTCACACCTAAATTAAACAAAAACCATCAAAAATCACAATCCAATCATTATTATTTTAGCATACGCATGTTCCCTTTCTGATGACTTAATTAAAATACCTGATAACTTGTGATAATTATAATTACAGCCCACATGATCTGTTAAGCTTTGTGTTTTGTTTCATTTTAGTTACACTTGATTGAATAACCATTTATTTTATTGAAAGCTAACAACTCATGATTGTTTTCGTCAACAAAACTGACCAGTTCATAATACATTCAACTTTTTGTTAAAAATGGTTTTTTTTAACTGTAATATCCGTAAACAATATGCCCTGCATTGGAACTGTCAAGAAAATAGAAAACACCCCCAAAACCTACCATTACAAACCCAAAGCAGTGAAATTTGTAAAGGTTAGTTCTGTTATCTGAAAACTGGAGTATTCAGATGTCTGTTCTTTTAGAATGGAAACAACATAGCTCTGACTATCAAGTAAAAACTGCAAAAAACATTACTGTGCTACAATGAAATCTTATTTATCACAAATTGAATTACTTTAAAACAAAAGTAGTACCAATTAGCTAAAAACCTTGATTTTCAAATTTAAATATTAAGCAAATAATACAAAGACAGTGCTTATAAATAGATTCGTTTTCCTAGAAATTGAAGAAGTTAACAATGATCTTGTCCCACAATGCTGCAGAAAATGGTAATGTATTAAAAATCTTGAATCACTCAATATTGATAATCTCTAACTTTAAGTCAGTAAACACGATTATTTCTGTCAACAGTTAGCTAGGCTAGTGGCGAATGTTCAAGCTTTTTCTAGGCCGTGTTTTTCATTTGTTGGCTAGTGGCTAAAAAATGAGCAAATAACTATAAGGTCATCAATTTTCTCTGTTACTTTTACAGTTAGAGTTGAACTCTATATCATTATCAACACATGTGATACTTCTTCTGCTGAATCACAGGTGATACTTCTTATACGAATGACTTCTTATATCATTTTGAAAAGAGCCGACAAAGGTTTTTGCTTTGACGAAACTGGTTAGCACATCAGTATGTTTTTCAAATTACGCTTGCCTCAAGATTCATGTATGCCTTGTAACTGAATGAGAAAAAGTTGTAGTGTTATGATCGAGTATGACCTAAGAATCAATGAAGCTCTCCACACTATGGGTGGTCATTCTGACAATCTTTTGATAAATTAAGAAAGTTTTACTATTATTCATACCTGATAGATTTATGCCGTGGTCGAGAACCCTTTTGCTCCCTGGGACTTGAACTTCAGCCTTGTGTTGCGGTGGTTCTCACACCAAAGTCATTCTTCCAAACTGTGCATTGTAAAGAAAAATGAAAAAATTAAACAATGAAAGTTAGTACATAAAATCTAATTTAATTACTTAATTCATATTACTATCAATTATCAACAAATATATAATCTAAATAGGTCAAGTGAATTAAAAATATTCCTTAAAAAAAATACAGCGAAAAATTATTCAAAACATCAGTGTGCAATGTTATAATAAAACAATACATTCAGCAAATACAACACTGGCCCGGGTGGGATTACAAAATGATTAAAACAAATCAGCAGACAAGTAATTTGGTAAGTGCCGATGAAAAAGAACCCCAAATAATTCAAGCAGACAAACCACACTTGACTAAGATTATCCTGTCAAATAATGCCATGGAATGTAGCTTATCTTCATCAGTAAATGTGGGGAATGAAACCAAACACGGTTTTCACGAATTAGATGCAGCACTAAGCTTATCAGCCACATAGCAGTCATTTGAAACGAAGTAAATTATCATAATAAAATCTCATTTTATTTCAAAACTTACCGAAATATCATTGAGGCAAATTGTTCGCCTTCTCAGGTGGTGATATATGTGGGCATTGTTGATAAAAGGATGTCCTCTAAAGAGCCAAATTTGTCAAGTTTTGTTACTGTAACCGAGGATTTTAAATGGCTGCCGCACGAAAAAAGTTAAACCATCATGAATGTGACGTCATCAAGCCAGCAAAGCCACCTCTCGGTCTGGCTCCGTATTTTGACCAAAAAACGAAGCCTCAGCTTCAAACCGAAGCCGAAGCCGGGCGTTTCGTATTGAGCTTCAAAATGGCGCTGGGGTTTGGATCCAAAGCCGAAGCCGAAGCCGGTCGTTTCGAAAAGGGCCATAAACAGAATATAATACCTAGATCGGACACGCACATACGCAGGTTCTGGCATGGGCACCGCCGCGCCATTGGTCACTTGAACAGGGTAAAATATTTGAACGCGCACGCACTAGCTCGTGACGAACATGTAGATGTTTAAACTAGTGCTTTTGTAATGAAAAACATCATCTTTGTCGGTCTTTTAAGTTCGTGAATCCCCTCTCGCAGTATTGAGTTAGTCAACAAAATCACAGTAATTAGTATGACTACATTATCAAAGAGAAAGAAATAATTGCGCTGTAGCTGTATGTCACAGCCAAGAAAGGAGAAAGGGGCCTGGAAAAGTCCATCGCAAGTTGACCTATCAAAAATCATGTAAGTAGTAACTATTAATGGCTAATGCTAATGTTAGCAATAGCCAATTACCATTGTTGTTTATGACTGAGCTATGTTTTAATTACTTAGGTTTATTCATTTCCTTTCTCCATCGTATACCGTATTAAACTCGATGTAACTTTAGGCCTATTAATACTATATAGAGTGGTGATTGTTTTATTGTACGGTAGTGAGGGCTTATTCGGCTGCACAGACAACGGTCAGTGACATCATGAACAGTGGTTCATGATACATGACGATGCTTTATTTTATTAACACAGCCAATAAACAGGGAAAATACCAACATAAAAAATGTCCACGTACCCTCCTTCATGTTTTCTTATAGGCGTATAATTATTTCTAAGCACTAGGTCGTGCATAATGTTTTTGAAAGATGGGAGTGAATGCCATGCTATCAGTATGCACACTTCAATAATATACACGATGATAATAGTGTTGGGTAGTGGTGGCGGTGTTTGTCGTTGTATAATTAACACTCTTCCCAATTGCAAGCAAGTTTTTACGCCACTGGTGACGGCATGGGCCCTATAAGGAATTGGAATTGATGGCAAATAATTCCCGCCGACGACAGTTTTGTTCCTGAATGTTCTGAAAACGAATGTTCTGAAAACGAAAATGAAGGTTTTTCATTGGGTAGGTGCCCAGGAACGTTTCAGATAGCCTACTTGGTGTTCTACAATTCAATCTTCTGATTGTGATGTCTTAATTTTTGTATTTTCAAATAATGAATAAACCATTTATCCATCTATTTATCTATCAGACGTTGTTTGACCAAATAGAAATACTTCATTGTCAAAGTATTTATGTCATTATTTTATTATTTTTTGCAGAGTCACGTTCATAGATATAGATTGGCTGTTCAGCCGCTCGAATCGTTTTTCTATTTAGGCACTTGAATAGCTTGGTTGCTCAGTAACTCGTATCGTTGCCTATTCAGCGACGTTTTTACCCTGACTGTGTACGTGTAGTCACTGATCATAAAGGATGCGATGACGTCACCTTAAATGTAGCCCATCCTAGATTTCTGGAAATATCCGGTAGGAATGCCGCCACAATCCGTTATATATGTTTTTAATTAATCCCCCAATCCCTTTCTCTCTTAAGGTTTAAAGAAATTATAGTAATACTACCCTAATTGTGTAGAATTAATTTTTGTCAAAGGAAATGGTCAACTGAATAATGATAAGCTAATTTACCACATACAAGAATATACGAACAAAACGTAGCAAATCAATCTAACTTTGCAACCAAAGACCGACGTGCGGTTTGCTCTTTTCATGAAAAACAAACAAACAAACAAACAAACAAACAAAACAAACAAACAAACAAACAAATCAACACCCCAACACCCCAACAAACAAACAAACAAACAAACACCCCAACACCCCAACCAACCAACACCCCAACACCCCAACAAACAAACAAACAAACAAACACCCCAACATCCCAACAAACACCCCAACAAACAAACAAAAAACACCCCAACACCCCAACAAACAAACAAAAAACACCCCAACACCCCAACAAACAAACAAACAAACAAACAAAAACAACGTTGCCTTTTGCTACACATCAAGCGAATGGCAACTTAATAATTGCATCAGTTATCAAACATTTCGAACATGATCCCTCAAATTGTGAGTACAACCGAATTAGTATTATTTTTGTTATTATTTGAGTTTATACCATAGGTCCTTCTGCTGGTTGGTTAGCAATTGGCAACGCCTAATTCTTTCTCATTTACATCCGAATGAGATACACACACACAAACACACACACAAGAAGTGTCCTTGTATCTTTCAATATAAGCTAACGCTCGTCATTAAACAATTTATATTTATTATTTTGATGTTGAAAATTTATCGCGCTGACTTCTACGCACCGATACGGCAGCAACTAAATGTTTTTATCCTTAACAGTAATACCAATTAAATTAGTTTTTGAGCAGTGTAGGGTAATCAAGAATCCTCGAGATAAAATGTTTTACACGTGTCTTCTGTAGATATAGACTACAATCCCGGCCAAATTGCTTGGGTCACTCCCCCGTCCCCCGCTCAATGTTGATTGGAGCGCAGACCGCGCAATGAGAGCCAACATTAAAAGGGGCACGGGGGCCGTGGTGCGGGGGCCCAACGAGATTTGGCCGGGATTGTAGGTCTAACAATGTTACAAAAGCAAGTCAGATACTATTATTCCCATAGCAATCTGATTAAACGTAAAGTTAAAAACAGCGTTATTTATAGTTAATACAAAATCATAGAGTCTGGGTTGGTAGAACACTCAACACCAAGTAGGCTATCTGAAACGTTCCTGGGCACCTACCCAATGAAAAACCTTCATTTTCGTTTTCAGAACATTCAGGAACAAAACAGTGTCGTCGGCGGGAATTATTTGCCATCAATTCAAATTCGCTGATGATGCCCATGTCGTTGCCAGGGGCGTATAAACTTGCTTGCAATTGGAAGGAGTGTACTGTTCAGTATACAACGACAACCACCACCACCACTACCCAATAATATTGTGGCGGGCACAGACCGTTATCCAGTCTGTGATTATTAACTCTTTTAATTATTTAACCCTTTCCCTTGCTAGGTCAAGTTAAAGTCACTAAGCGGACTTAAGACTAAGTGGCGAGATTCGTTGGGAGGAAGTATACCGCCCGATTATAAAAGATTGTAAACCT
The DNA here is from genome assembly GCA_023634235.1 of Pisaster brevispinus. Classification (NCBI taxonomy): domain Eukaryota; kingdom Metazoa; phylum Echinodermata; class Asteroidea; order Forcipulatida; family Asteriidae; genus Pisaster; species Pisaster brevispinus. The sequence continues at coordinate 315,034 of JAMKCF010000037.1, forward strand.
CTCTGTCAGAGTACACACAATTCCCTAAAATAATCACACAGATAGGACACAGTTTAACAGTGACCTTGACCTCAAAAGTAATTTATTGACATTCACCTTCAACTCCAGAAGTTGGGCAAAATAACCTAGCCTGTAAGTACTTAGAATATGAGCCCCCAAATTATCTACAAGTCATCTAAACAAATACTGCACCTAGCAATACTCAAAACCAGTGAAAGGCAACACATACACAGAGCACCACGCCGCGGTTGCACCTTGCACCAACCCTATTGGTGCAAACCAAACACTTGACCGATGACGTTTTTCACATATCACGTGCGACGTCACATGACGAAACAAACTCATGCAATTCCATCACAATATTATCCTCGTGTTTGTTATCGCATTGTGTATACTTTATTTTCAATCATTTCATCAATATCTTCCCAATTTCTTGTCTATATAGGCTGGCACTCCGCGGTTTACTTAACGTACATATTTCGGGAATAGGGATTGACTCAAAATGTCACTATTTGTTTTTACCATTAATTTAAGAAATAGGAAAAAACAATCACATAAGCTCAAGAAATAATTAATGATAGTCAATCGGAGCAAGCCGCATGAGACTGAGTGTTACTGTTACCATGAAATTCACTTCCATCTTTCAAAAACATCATGCACGACCTAGTGCTTAGAAATAAATATACGCCTATAAGAAAACATGAAGGAGGTTACGTGGAACTTTTTTATGTTGGCATTTTCCCTGTTTATTGGCTGTGTAATAACAAAATAAAGCATCGTCATGTTTCATGAACCATTGTCCATGCTGTTACTGTCCGTTGTCTGTGCAGCAGAATAAGCCCTCGCTACCGTACGATAAAACAATCACCACTCTATTATATTATTAGGCCTAAAGTTACAACGAGTTTAGTACGGTATACGATGGAGAAAGGAAATGATGAACCTAAAGTAATTAAAAAATAGCTCAGTCATAAACAACAATGCTAATTGGCTGTTTCTAACTCTAGCATTAGCCATTAATATAGTTACTCAAATGATTTTTGATAGGTCAACTTGCGATGGACTTTTCCAGGCCCCTTTCTCCTTATTGGCTGTGACATACAGCTACAGCGCAGCTTGCAATTATTTATTTCTCTTTGATAATGTAGTCGTACTAATTACAGCAATTTTGTTGACTAATTCAATACGGGAGGAAGGGGAATCACGAACTTAAAAGACCGACAAAGATGATACTTTGCATTACTAAAGCACTAGTTTACGTCTACGCGCTCGTCACGATCTAGTGCGCGTCCAAATATTTTACCCTGTTCAAGTGACCAATGGCGGCGCCCATGCCAGAACCTGCGTATATACGCGCGCGCGTCCGATCTAGGTATTATATTTTATATCTATGCTCGTCACTAACCCCTGGTAGTGATGTGCTAAAAACTAACGATGATTGGTTCCCAAAGGTGACTACTTTGCGTGCACGCTTTTAAAAAACTTTCGAGCGCTTGTATGGCGCTTGTATAGGACGTTTAGTACACGCGTGTAAAAAAGAAAGTATTTTGATGCGATTCCATTTCAAATAATATTAATGATAATAATAAAAACATTTATATAGCGCCTTATACAAGGCCTCAAAGCGCTTCACAAAAGTACAAAAATATTATTACAGATAGAAAACACTCATAAAATCTTACAATAAGCATATCAAAAGCTCAAGAAGAATGGCAGAGGACCAGTTGCTTTTTGACTTGATTACGTTTTTGCAGGTTACCATACTTGAGCGGGAGCGTACAATGGATCGGCCCCAGGCCTAGTTAAAATTTGCTAGATTCTAGGGTACATTTATTGAACCAATTCCAAGGGTTACAATCGAGCAGGGTTGGTGATCGCAAGCGCAGAATTCGGCAGTAAGCAGAGCCATGAAATTGGGCCCTGCTTGTCAAGGGCCCATTTACGCGCTAGTTCACAGAGCCGGTCACTATATCACTACACCCCGCGTGACCCGTCTTCGACCAATCAGATTGCGTTAACTCTCTAAGGCATTTATTAGTGTAGAATGAAGTTTTCTCCTTGATTCTTAACGGTATTTTTGTTTGTTGGTTTCAGGTTGGTTGTGATATTTGGGGTACTAATGGGCGTTCGTGGATCAGTTGCTTCTGACGGCAGTTGTGATCTATGCTGTCCTCCAACATCACAAGAGTACAAATCTCGTCAGAAAAGCACGCAGTATCAACTCAATCCCATTCTATCCTCTGCTCTAAATGGTTATGTTTACCGCAATCAAACGACAAAGACTGTCACGAGATGCGCGTCTGCTTGTTTACAAGATGATTCCTGCAAGTCGTTCAACTTTTGCAAAGACGAAGAGCTTTGTCAACTGAACTCGGCAGTACAGTCTGAAAAAAATACTGCCCTGCAGTCATCCAGCCGATGTGTTTACTTTGTTGACAAAGCTCGAGATGGTAAGTAATGTAAACAAGGAAATATTTTGGGGATCTTAACAAGACAAGTGATCAGAATGTAATTGATCGACAACTTTTGTATTAATTCTGAGTTGAACTGCTTATTTTCAGCTTGGAAAGACGCCCCGAGCCAAGTTGCTGGATCCCTGAAGCACGTGTCAATCGGTGAGTCTGGAGTTTGGGGCGTTGATTCCCAGGACCGTATCTACTACAGGGCGTGGTGCGGATGCTCCTGGACACGGATGTCCGGTGCCTTAAAACAGCTGGATGTCGGTAGGAACGTAGTCTGGGGCGTTAATGCGAATGATCGTATTTTCTATCGTAAGGTCTCCACCAGTAATCCTAGTTTGACATCTTGGACCCGTGTGACTGGTGGTTTGAAACATGTTAGTGTAAGTCAAAAGGGGCATGTCTGGGGTGTAAATGATGCTAACAAGATCTATCATCGCGTGGGTGTGAGTGTTGCCCAAGTTGCCGGCAATGACTGGATAAAATTAGCAGGGATACTTGTACAAATCTCAATTGGTAGTGGTGGTGTCTGGGGGGTCGATCCCAGTAATGGAATTTTGTATCGTGAAGGGACTTACGGTGACCCAGACTTGGACCCACATGGTTCAACCTGGGAACGTGTATCCTCTGAAATCTCCTTGAAGTACGTTAGCTCAGGTGACATAATATACGTTGTTGATACTAATAACGCAATCAACCATCGCGTAGGTACGTCAGCTGAATCTCCAACTGGTACAGTTTGGAAACAGATTGACGGGAATCTCAAACAAATTGAGTCACTATCGAGTACATTCTGGGGCGTTGACGCAGAGAATAATGTTTATACAAACGATACGTACTAGTCTGAATAGTTTTGGTTCCTAAAAAAAAAAAACACCGTACACCCTCGCACAACCCCCCCCCCCCCCCAAGAAGAAGAAAAAAAAAAAAAAACACTGATAAATTTAAAGGGTTCTAGTTTTTGGTAACTTACCCCAGTATCCTGGTCATAATATACCATTTTGCCCGTTACTTTTACCGCTGCAGTCGATCATCAACACCCAATTGTTTGACTTTCCCCAAAGTAGGTTTATTTTGTAAAAGACAGTTCATATCAGGGGTCATGATCAGCTGCTACCATTAGCAACCGTTTGTTCGACCTTTTGTCAAATGATTTAAACGTTGTTTGTTAAGTAATGTTTTTCTTTTCCAACAAAAATTACAATCGTTTTTGGATTTTTTCCCAAGAAAGTGGTAGTGATGTGATCTCATGATGTTAATTGCTTAATAAGGAATGGTGTCAATAATGGGTCTTTTTCACCGGCTATAAGAGTCTGTGCAAGTCTCGCAAGTATTCGAAATTCTTTGACCCAAGTTGGACTCAACCAGAATGAGTTTTGTTCGTGAAAGATCGGGAGAGTGAAATTCAGTAATGAAATATGAAAGTAATACAATTTTATAATTAAATCAACAAAGAAAACCAGAGAATAAGACTTGACCGAATCATTTCAGGTTACTTGTGTGAACAATTAAGAATGTTGCCCCACTGACGTTCTTGTTATCACTAAACGTATGTAATGTTCGAACAAATTTGGGCATGATTGGCACATAGGGTTTGCTGGTGTATGAGAATCCTCATCCAAAGTTGTATTTTTGTTAAAAAGTAAATTTTAACAAATTAGTTATTATTTTTTGTTAAACTGAAATTGTATTCAGAACAAATTGCTCCCCCTTTTTCTAGAACTTTGTATATAATAATATTTAAAACGAAAGTGCTTTCTTGCAAAACGTTTATTCGTTGGAGTTGCTTTCTCGTTTCCAATATTACGTGCGAGATTTGCACGGTCTTTTATGAAAAGACAATTTAATCGTTGGTTTTGAAATACTAATACTTTTTATTTTAAATGTGTTTAGCTTGTCGGTAATACAAAATCAAACCCTGAACACAATATCATGGTTCTGCTTACGGTGGAATTCTGTGCTTACGGCTCCATAGAATTATAATGTGCTTTACATAGATAGCTGCTATCATTTTTATAAATTAAAAATGTTGACTTACAAAAAGTTAAGAGAGCAAGACGCTTTGTATGTAGCTAAACAAACGGTTGCATTAAAACTCTTATCACAAACTGTATCTCTAAATGTTTCTTGCCAAAGTACCGTGTCCCAAGTCTGTGCCATACATAATTGCAAAGTAGACCAATTAATTCTATTAATTAACGAGAAGAGCCTATAAAATTGTTTTCGCAATTTGTCAACATAATTGATTTTTGTCTTTCTATAAAGTGCTTTGCTATAGCAACGTCTTCGGTGTTCAGAATGCAAAACAGAATCCTCTAGGGTCGTAGTTAAAAGTTAACATATTCAGCGTGCATGCGAGATTGTGTATATGTCAAAGTGGTTTCAACACAGTTATTTTTTTTAGAGATGAGCAAAAATGTTCGTTGATTGTTGTCATCACACTACCACATAAAAAGGCAAATAATGGCTGAAGATTATATGCCACAAATTGGCATGTTTTGCATGAAAATTTATATGTTAAGCAAACATAGGCCGGGTACCAGTCACAAACAATGTACATTCCTTTACATTTCGGCTGAAAACCAAATTTTACTCAGAAGGTAAAGTTAAGCATATCTGTTTGCTTAATAGCTTTATACATTTGGGTCTGTTGTTATCAAAGATCAGCTGTTACCATGGCAACCGTCTGTTTGACCTTTAGTCCCATTTGTGTAAACCCTTTTAATGATTTGGGGCCTTTTACAACAAAAATGTCCCTTTGTTTTGTTTTCCGTAGTAGTGGAAATTCCGCCATCTTTGATTTTATGTTTTCAGCCTGTAGCTAAATGTGTATTCTGTCAAGTTAACGTTAAACACATTTGAACAATTTATATCACGCTCTTTTGGTTAAAATCAAGTAAGATTACTTTATAAAGATAATTATATTTATTGCACAATTATTGTTTAATTGTTGTCTTTGTAACGTAATAAATGAGCATCAATTTTATTTTACTCTACTTTGTGTTTGACAAGTGTGACCCACTGTGGCTTTGAATGATAAAAGGTAAACCAAGCCAGGCTGCTATAATAATGTCAGCCTACATCAATAAATGTCATGAGGTAAACGTAGTACACAGCCAACCCTCCTACAGCCAGATATTAAATATCATCCACTGTGGTTTTGAATGATAGGCCCTTGGTAAACTATGCCAGCCTGCATTTACAACATGAAATGTGGTGAATGCTGAAATCGTACATCGTAAACAGTCAACCCTCCTACTGTTTGACCATCCAATATCGTCCACTGATGTTTTGATTGATAGGTAGCTCTTGCAGCGTGCATTTATAACTTAAAATGTGGTGGATGCACGTACAAAGTACACAGTCAACCTTCCTACTATCTGACCATTTACTATCGTCCGCTGATGTTTTGAATGATAGGTAAATTATGCTTATTATGCTTATTGATCAAAAAATTAGGTCCCAACCTTAAAACAATCTGCCGTTGACGGCGTGCTTCAAAATGACAAAACGATGACGTCATGTGTGGGAGTTTGCTTTGTTTTACCTCCATGCTGCAACAAAGTGTCTTAAAAAAAACCGGAGCTCCCACATAATAACGTGACAAAAGTGATGACATAGCTGGGCCTTTATGAATCTTTCTGAGAAGCAGAGGAGAAAGGTATTCAAAATTATTGTTTTGTACACAACTAAAATCTGTTTAACTTCATGTGAAACTCAATTTTCTTACTGATTGAAAACATTTTAAAATGATTTTCAGCAAAGATCACATGTTTCCGTTTTCGTTCAAGCTGGTCTTGAAGGCAATATTGCTTGATCCTTCGGCTCGGGAATGTAGCCATTGGTCGTTTGTGTTGTGAATGCACTTAAGAGAACCCAGTTACAATTATCGCCAGTAGAGGGGGTTTGCCCCGTTGTTTCTGGCATGGCTGGCTGCATGTAGCGCAGCATTGTACCATAAAAACAGCTATACAAGGTTGATATATACCAGGATGTCATAATTCAAGGTACTAGCATAATATCTGTGAAAAAACATACTAATATTGGATGTTTTTACACGCCCGTCTATTAAACAGTCACTAATAAATAATAGTAATACTCTTAAACACAAGACAAGAACCTGGTGTAAAATGAACTCAGTATATGTAAAAATTGTTAGAATATAGTTCATTTCTCTTAATTATTGTCCTTATGTAGTAACTTAAATTTGACATTTTTTTAAAGCAAAAGTTTGAAAGCTGGGCACAACATATTGCATTTTGCAATAACTATTTTGTGCATTTACAAACAATTATAAATTATTTCAACAAAAATTGATTTCGATTTGAAATATAATACGGAATTAGTAAGGATTAAAGTAATCATTGTTTAAATTTAGACTGAAAGCTTAAAGATTCTGAAGTTCATATTAAAGGCTATAACCCTTTTTGCTCTGAAGTATTTCCCTCTGAAATGAAAACACATTTGGTTTGGTCGTGTTTCTACCAGAGTATTCTCCGGAAATTGGATCCTTTTGTTCGATCAGCAGGAATGATTGAGTCTGCCATCACTCGAACCAATTTATTATGACAGACTGTGTAAACGTACGAAATCTAGAATGCAGAACGAGTTTCACCCAGCAGCAGAATATTTCAAGTTCCTTCCTTTTAGCCGTCGTCTTAACAAGAAATGAGCGGAGTACCAGTAGCAACAATGTAAACTAGAATGTTGGCTGGTAACCCATTTCTGCTCAGCAAGATTTTCCCGTGCTAAGTCAGTTTTTGTGCTTATACAGGCTTTATGAAATTGGGCCCTGGTCCCTAACAATGAACGGTGGGCGAAAAAACAAATTTACGCATGAATCAATCCAATTACGTTAGTCTTAACACATCACTCGCAAGAGTAGTCCTTAGTGGAGATAAATATGGAATGACAATAAAACGGCAATTGCTTCTGCCAGTGCACAATGGTTCAATTTCAGGAAAGTGCAAAGAACACGCTCTGACATCAGTATATAAGATAATTTGCTTGGGAAACGCACAATATTATGTCACTTCACTCCAGGCTGGTAAGATCAAACGGACTTGACAACGGTACTACATTCAACATGTCGAAGTCCAGGTAAAACTTTAGTAAGCCTAAGTTATTTTGCTGAAGGTTAAAATGTTAGACCTTGCCTTATCAGTCAAATTGTTGTTTTTTCTCCCGACTTACTTGGTAATGATACTGTATTTCAGACGAGAAATAGAGCTTTAAAATAAACCTGTGTGCATCAGTGTCTCTAGTTATCGTAAACTGTAGATTCAAACGACAAGCGTGCGAGCAGAGTGGGGTGTGGCGGTAGAAGACGACTTGACAAGAAACACTTGGAACAAAGTATGGTCTGACCGTTTTATAGTAAGAAGATTGTATGATATGATTGTCACGGAGGTGCCGGACCTCGTAGTTATGTGAGTGGCGAGTCTCTTGCACTATAAGGCTGAAAGGAAAGTTGTAGTGAAAGTTGAGGAGACTTTGTATTTATGCGAATTTGATGATTGTTAAGACCTGGATTTAAAAATGATCATACACAGAAATAACATATTTTACCTTACAAGGCTAGATGACGTAAGGGTCAACAGGACAATTTCTGGTCATTACTGTGGACCTTGACTTCTTGAGGTCATTGCCTAAAAGTGTTTGTGGTGTGTTTACTAATACAGCTTGACTGTGACAACTTTGATGATGATCATTCTGGTGACAGCTGATGCTAAAGCCGAAGACTTGTGTTGTCGATCGGTACCGCCTTGTCTCAAAATGCGCCAAAGAAACACATTGTACCAACCAAGCAACGTGGGACACTTTGCCCTGATCGGTAGCGTTTACCGCAATCACACGGCAAAGACGGCGATAAGATGTGCGTCTGCTTGTCTGAAAGATACTGCATGCCAGTCGTTCAATTACGATAAAGATAGCAATCAGTGTCAGCTTAACTCGGCAGTAAAATCCCAAAGCGGAACAATGGTTCAGCCATCCAGTAGTAACATTTACTATGAAGATACGTTTCGCGACGGTAAGTACTAGCATTTTTTTTCAAATAATAAAAAGCAAATTAATACAAAGAGCAACTTGTAGATAATGCACCTCTAGACCATTCAACCCCATGATCTAATAATCAAAGATGGTAATGATCAAAACTCTGTATCTTTGCCTCCTCCTTTTTCTCAATCAAAGTAACTACAAAGTAATTCTTTTCTGTCACATTGTCTTTTCCATTGAAAGGTGTCCCACGCCAAGTGCCCGGATCACTGATACATGTGTCAATCGGTGGAGCTGGAGTTTGGGGCGTTGACTCACAACGTCAGATCTACTACTGGGCGTGGTGCGGATGCTCCTGGACGTTGATTGATGGACATTCTTTAACACAGGTGGATGTTGGTATGGACACTGTTTGGGGCGTTAACAAACATGGTTATATTTACTATAGAAATATATCATCCAATGATCATCATTGGACCAGAGTAAAAGGGACTTTAAAGCATGTAACTGTTAGCCAAAAGGAGCACGTGTGGGGTGTCAACAGACACGGCTATGTCTACCATTTTATGGAACCGAGTTTTGCTCTTAACAGAAGATCGAGATGGAAAGGTTTTAATAATGTAGTTCTCGATCAAATCTCAATTGGTAGTGCTGGTGTCTGGGGGGTCGATCCAAGTAATGGAATTTTGTATCGTGAAGGGACTTACGGTGACCCAGACTCGGACCCAGATGGCTCGGCCTGGGAACGTGTATCCTCTGAAATCTCATTGAAGTACGTTAGCTCAGGTGACGTCATATACGTTGTTGATACTAAAGGCGCAATATACTATCGCGTAGGTACGTCAGCTGAATCTCCAACTGGTACAGTTTGGAAACAGATTGACGGGAATCTCAAACAAATTGAGTCACTATCGAGTACAATCTGGGGCGTTGACGCAGAGAATAATGTCTATACAAATGATACAAGCCACCACATTCGCCCTTGTCTTTAGTGTCTCTTTTTCTGTCAGCGAGGTAAACTAAAGGCCCTATGTTGAGTCCATTACCCAATACAGCATTAAAGGGACACGTTGCTTTCGGATTGGGCTCATTATGGCTATAAAAAGCGTTTGCTGTGAAATTAATACGGTTAGAAAGATGTGTCAAAAGTAGAATGTAATGATTCACACAAAAGTATTTCGAAATTGTGTGGTTTTCCTCTCCCCTCGTGAACTAACATTGTCCTCCATTTTTAAGCACAAAATTTGTGTTTCCTTAACTCTTCGTGACACCATAAAAAAAATCACACCATTTTGCCATGCCTTACTTTTTGAGTAACAGTTTGGTTTTAGCGTGTAATACATTTCTGTGAAGAACCAAACCACTTTTAAATTACCCAATCACTTTTAAATCAGCCACAGCATTAGATATAGACCCTTTTGACTAAATAAAATCAATTCAAGCAAAATTGCATTTTGAGATGAGCCCACAAGTCTCTTCCTACCCAATCAACCATTTCTTTTACTAACGCCCTTTGTTTATACAACTTAGCAAGGCTGAGTAATTACTGTACAATTCCTATGGGAATTCCTGGAGAGCGGGTCAATGTTGAATTGTGTTAGTTAGAAATAAACCCCGGGTAGTGATAAGACATTTGGCATGCTATTTGGCGAGGTGCAGTTGTGGAACTTGGAATTTTTTAGATTTTTGGGGAAAACAATTGCGGACTTATTACTTTTTAATTAAAAACTGTTACTCAATAAGTGAGCGATGGTGTCACGGAGGGTTAAGATGGTGGACCGTTATAGTTCACGAAGTAAATGGAAAATAACGCAATTTGGAGGGATATTTTTTTGAATTATTATATTATTCTACTTTTAACACATCTTTCCACCACATTCATTTCATAACGAAATCTTTCGAACGCTTTTGTAGCCCAAAGCGCCCAACCCAATAAAAACGCATCCCTTTAATCACTTCAACTTTAGTTTGACTTTAGATGCTCTTCGTTAAATGGGTCTTTCAGACGGACTCGTGATTGATTAACAAACTTCTATTGATTGTACCCATCTGATTTGTATTCTAATGTTAGCGCCTTAGGCATATGATTTACAATTCCGTCTGAAAAGCGAGTTCGTTCAAAGCACAAATCAGTGAAGACTGTGACCATTGCACTCAATGATGTAACAAAACATTTGTTTGCTGGAATGGCACCCAAACCGCACTTCATATAATATTCTAACAAGCTCCATTAAAGATTGGAGAAATAAGCTTTTATTTGAGGTTTTGCACGAGAAAATCCGCTATTACAGCCGTTGATTAAAAGGTAAATATGATTTATTGTCGGCATCACGACATTACTTCACCTCTATCACTCTTGTACCCAAAATTCTCCATTTGCATGTATTTTGTAGTGGCGTATGCGAATTTGTTTGTATGTTTTTTTTCATTTTGAAACGGCTTCACTTTCAAAATTCGTTCAGACAAAATAAAATAAATAAATAAATAGACCAAGCATATTATACGTAGTTCGGCTAAAATCGGCCCATGCAATTTCGGCATTATAAGGTCATCATTTGCAGGGTTAGAAATTAAGTTCTGCATTAATTAAAAAACGTTTGTATCAATACTTCAAACAGTTATTATACTAATTATTGCAATTGCCAACATGTTCGAGAGAATAGCGTGTTAGTCAACTAAGCAACAACATCCAATCGAAACGGTATTGCAGTTAGTACAAACATTAGAAATGGTTAATTAAATATATTATAAGTGTTTATTATTAAGAATAAAAACTTGTTCGTAATTTAATTTGTTTTCTTCGAACTTAGTTATTTTTTTATAAAAAAATATTATTAGTGCTATAGAAGCAACTGATACGACGTGACGAATGAAAGTTTTGTTTAGAGTGTCAATTGACTTCTTGTAACTTTATTTGTTGAAATAGAAAATAGTAGTTCAAGAAGAGATCTGGAAATATAGGCCTCGCCGTTGACTATGAAAGAAAACTACTTTCAACAACGAAACAGAGGAGGAATACATAGAAAAATCCAGTTATTTTGGGTGAAGTTTGACACACTCAGCTACTTTTTTTTTGAGGCCACGCCCTTCATAATATATACCTTAAAGGGCAGGTATTCAATCAGTGCATCATTATGGTGCTGAGCCTGGACTACCACTTAACGTCTTGAGAAAAAACTAGGGTGACAGAGAGGGGCTATGCAAAGATACCGATAGTAGAGAAGTACAGGCTCCCAAAAATAATGAGGACCTAAGAAAGAAATCAGGGTGTCTTTTATTAAGACCATTAGATCAAAAAAGTGGAGATGGGAAGCTCACCTAGCAAGGAGGTTTTGACAACAGGTGCGCATTGAAATCAACCAATAGGACTCCAAGAAGACTGTTAGCCAGAAGGAGCACGTGTGGGGTGTCAACATACACGGCTATGTCTACCATTTTATGGAACCGAGTTTTGGTCTTACCAGAAGATCGAGATGGAAAGGTTTGTATAATGTATTTCTTGATCAAATCTCAGTTGGTAGTGCTGGTGTCTGGGGGTCGATCCAAGTAATGGAATTTTGTATCGTGAAGGGACTTACGGCGACCCAGACTCGGACCCAGATGGCTCGGCCTGGGAACGTGTATCCTCTGAATTCTCATTCAAGTACGTTAGCTCAGGTGACGTCATATACGTTGTTGATACTAATGACACAATCTACCTTAGCGTAGGTAAGTCAGCTGAATCTCCAACTGGTACAGTTTGGAAAGAGATTGACGGGAATCTCAAACAAATTGAGTCACTATCGAGTACATTCTGGGGCGTTGACGCTGAGAATAATGTTTAAAGAAACAATACGTACTAGGTCGAGCGATAAGTGTACTGTGTTTATGTGTACTTCAAAATACACTGGACCTACGGCTTGACGTCACATCTGAAGGACAAACAATAATGATTAAGTTTCATCCTTAAGGATACAAGTGTCAAGACCAGGACCCGAATCCAAACTCTGCTGGCTAGGTACAGCTTTTTAGGGGGACGCCCGGCTGGTCCAGCCACTACATGTAAACCTGAATGGTTTTCGAATCGTGGACAGACTTTGAAGAGAGCGGTTTGGACTGATGAGGCGAAGCTTTTAGTTTAATTTTATTTCTTGCACCAGCATTTCATTTATCATTTATTCACCTTCAAGTTGGACAGTAGCTTCAACCCTGTATCTCATGAAAATTTATGCACCAGCTTAGACTAATGAATAATTACTGTCAAGTTTCATCTTCAATAAAGAAGTAAAGTCATCAAATGATTATGTTGTATGTGTACATATTCGTCGTAATAAGTAACATCAAAATGAGTTGCACCACTCATCCCCCCCCCCCGCCAGACAAACTGTATCCACTATGTGAGAGAGACACACTCCTGTCCGCATATCAAACCAAAGAGCAAGAGATAGACAGTGTGGCTATTTACGCTTGCAATAATAATTACAGGGAGTTTAGGGCTGTATTGTGTGGTCAACAGGGTGTTAAAAATCTGTCAGGCTAATACAAAAATACAACACAAACATGAAACTTGAAACTCTCAGTTCTATATTTTTTCTTTGCTCAACCCAAATTATTTACGATTTAATTGCCTCTAATTAGACCAAAATTAACAAAAAAATAATTAGACAAAAATTAGACAAAAATTAGACAAAAATTAATTTAAAATTAATCTAAAATTAATTAAAAAGACAAATTAAGGCATAAATAACCCTAGACAACAACTGGGCATGCAAGGAAGTCACTAAGATGTCAAACAATCTATGGGGATATGAAATATGACAATGTTATAAGTACACGAGGGGTTTACCACTCACCACTTGTAGACCTAAATGGATCTGAGGGTCTCTGGGGACATACCACATATAAGGGTTAAAATTAGAATTTATTTGGACCTCATACCTTCACTTCATACACGTATTGCTGTCGACAAGGCTGAACCTGGGGACGGTCGTGTTAGTTTGACACATTCTGCTTTTAATCACGATGGACCCAAGGAAGGAAACTTGACGGTGTACTTTGAATGCTGGCGGTAAAGGATACCTAAAGGCGGGTAGAGATAATCTTAGAAAATATCTTTATGGCATGATTGTGGTACAAAGAAATGTGAATAAGTACAGCACACCAACAAACAGCTTTAGTCCAATACCGTAGTCACTCATTATTATCAAAGTTGCCGCTATGACCCCGTAGTCTGGGGACCCTCGATATGGGAGACTTTTCTACCAATCTCTGTGTGCATACAGTATGGGCAGTAAGATACGATCATATTCAGCTGCATCCAAGCTCGCTCTCCTCCCACGATCGTCTACGTACAAACACTATGACACAAAATGAGGAGGTAAACCTCACTGGGACCTTGATTATGGCAGATTTCAACCAATCACTTTGTGCGTAGGGGCAATGTTAATTATTCATCATATTCATCATTCAGGTTCGCTCTGCTCACACGATCGTCTATGTACACGACCTCCAAATATGGGAGAGTTTCTGTGTCAGGTCACTTCTTACATGACCACTTCGTACATTGACCACTTTGTTCTACCTTTTACAACCTAGGTACGAATTCACCTTGGACACTTCGTACCCTGGATAATTCATACCTTTTACAAGACACTTCGTATCTTTTTACATGACACTTCGTACCTTTTTACAAGAAACTTTGTAACTCCTTACAAGCCAACTGGTCTTTTTTGGACTCTGGAATTCCGAAGAAATTATGCCTCGTTGACGACCCCATTGTGACTCAACATCGGAATTGAGCGCCACCAATATACAATTCGTTGCCTCAAGTCGAATTCAATTTTGTTTTTTGGGCACACGCAAGTTTAACTTAAATTAAAAATCATAACAGCATCACTGCTAAAAAGGAAATAGCTTCAAATATTTTTTTTTATTGTTGATTTTAAAATATTATATAAAAAGTTAAACAAATGTAATACATTAGTTTAAAAAAAATACAACCACTATTTTTTCTCATAAATTGTTGTTGTTATGGCACACGTTAATATAATTTAACGACATTTTACAGAAGAAGGCCACACCGAATTTAGCCTGAACATCTGACGTCACACTTGAATAACGCCAGATACTGGCATCTGAAGCACCTGGAGGACCCCCTCCCCCAAATGTCCAGTGCCCCCAGGTGCCCTTCCCACAAACAAAATAGTGCTCACAAAAAGAAACGAAAAAGAAGAGAGAGAGAGAGAGAGAGAAAAGAGGAAAATGTGTGTTTTGTTTTATCAAATTGTAGGGAACAATCGCTGCCACAAAATGCCATGAACATAAGAGCATGGTGGCTCACTGCAGCGTCCCCCTTCCAAAATAAAAGTACGACACCCCTGACAAACCCATTTCTCAAAAGCAATGCCCAATTCCCCTGTTCACACCAACCGAAAAAGTCCTGCGCCAATCATAACACAGATATTGAAAGCTTACGTCACTGCACGTTTATCCAATGAAATCATTGTATCCAATGAAATCATTAGGCCTGTAAAAACAGTGCCTGTCTTCATCCTTGCAGATAAAGACAGGGACCAGTGTACATCGACATTGAACAGTGAAGCAGTAGAGGGCCGCAGCTACGGAAGGTACGAAATGACTCGGCTGACGGTACGAAGTGACCAGGGTACAAAGTGCCCAGGGTACGAAGTGACCAAGGTACGAAGTGCCCAGGGTACAAAGTCTCCAGGGTACAAAGTGACCAGGGTACGAAGTGACCAGGGTACGAAGTGCCCAGGGTACGAAGTGACCAAGGTACGAAGTGCCCAAGGTACAAAGTGACCAAGGGTACGAAGTGACCAAGGTACAAAGTGACCAAGGGTACGAAGTGACCAAGGTACGAAGTGCCCAGGGTACAAAGTGAACAGGGTACGAAGTGCCCAGGGTACAAAGTGACCAGGGTACGAAGTGACCAAGATACGAAGTGCCCAGGGTACAAAGTGACCGGGGTACGAAGTGGCAAATGCACAAATGACTGACATCCTTATTTTCTAGCGATTACTTTGCGCACACTTACCCACAGTTTGGGACACTCGCGGGGCAAAAAGACATCTATTTACAGTCCACCCCAATACACGTCGTGGACCGTCTTTTAAATGTCAATTTGAATTTCCCAAGCACGCACGAACTCAAGCTAGCAAACTAAACGGAATATATTACTTTCTGTTCGACAGACTCAAACTTTGTAAAGCGCGTGGCGTGTAGAGTTCTCACTATGAAGCGTGCAGAATACGGCCCCCAAGGGTATTATTTTTGACGACGCACCGTTTTGTAAATCACCCATTTAGATACTGTAGATTTAGTGACAGCGTAGAAAAGTCCTACTAACCATTACATGATACTCAGAAAAACTGTTATGACAGAGATGTTCGTCAAAATTGTCTTTTGTGCAAAGTTATAGAGTACAGCAGAGCAAAGTGATATTTTGTGTGTGTATTTAAATATTTATTTGGTTGTAAGACCGTAGTAAGCCGACTCAAGGTCACATAAATGGAGCTTTCAAAGGCTTACTTCTGTTTCGTAAACGTAATACTTACAAGCGGATTTTTCAATTTATTTTTATTGGAGAGATTACGAACGGTTACCAGAATGATTAGATAATGTACCAACACTATAGCACACACTGATAACGAGCAGCTTATCCACTGTGGATCTTGAATAGTGTGGGGGTATTTTCCGATTATTTATGCACAAAGTATGGGCACTACTAGTGAGGGTTAATAATAATATATATATAAACACACATTCTGGCCGTGAATCTCGTGCGATCGTCAAAGTACAACGTCGTGAGACACAACGGTGAGTTTTACCCGTTGTGCAGTTCGAATATTGGAGTATTTCTATCTACTGATAAAATAGGGGACGTTCTCCACAAATAAAAACATTCAGCTTGTCGACGACTGTACACGATCTGCTTGCATTTAAGTGACGAGAGCAGTTATGTCACACAACAACCCATTGAACATGAAACATGTAATTTGTTAGCTTTGACGTTTTAACGTCTGCAGCCATCTGTACGGTCGTTCCAATCATTTTGAACGTAACAAACTTCGTAAACACACTTGTCTGCTCATAATGCCATGCTATCCGCGGGCATTACCTGGAATTAAACAACACACTTGGATAAAAGAAAGCGTTGGAAAAAAGCAAAACAAACCCTTTTAAAAAAGCTTGTCACGGGTGCGTTGTGAATTTACAGGTTCCTCGCTTGAGTTACTAACACAGCGTAATATTCCACTTGTTAGCAATAAGGAGTTGATTCTTGTGCGCATGCTTATTAATTACTTCACGATCCTGTAAGCAATCTACGCGCACGCAGCCTGTATTTTCCAATATCAATCAACACCGACATGTTGACTTCTGCTGTGGGTGTGACAACTAGGTCTCATCATAGAGAATATTCAATGTCAACCTCTGTGTAGCTAACACGCTGCATGCATCGGTAAGAATTTGCAATGGTTGTTGGATACTACTGTTTCATAATAATTTGTACACACTAATACAAATTTTAAAACATTAGATCTTTAGAACAAAACTGCCTTTCGTTATATAAACCGTTTGTGGGAATTTACTTTTATGTACAAACTTCGAATTAATTGTCTGAATTTTGCCGAGTGAATTGTTTGTTTTAATTTTTTTTTCTGATAGCATTTTTGCTATTGATTCTGTTTACAAACGAATCGCATTTAAGCCCCCGATGTAACGGACATTGCATGGAGTAAGCCTCAGTGAGGGCTCAGTCAGTGAGAGTGTGAAGTCATATGAAAGGGGTCCAATGCGTTTTTGCGAAAAACAGTGGTCTCAATTTCAAACCAAGGAATTCTGTGGGAAAATCGCTCTTTTTAGCGTACATTATTTTGATAAATGTTAAAAGTGCCTAAATATTTTTTATTATAAACAAATCTTAAGATAAACGAAAATCAAAACCCCCCTCTATTGAGGATATCGCCAGCTTGTGGTCTACGTCCAATCAAAAGCGACTATTAATAATCCTTTTGACATATAGACGTTTTGTAAACCTTTATTGCCGGGTGATTATTTGACTGTAATTGTTTTTATTAAGCAATGAGAAGAACTATTTGCGGCTATCCACCGACAGACGACCGTCGATAATTACTGTCTAGTGCTCTCACGGTGGATGATGTTCTAAGCTTCAGACATATCAATATTGGGCTATTGTAAGGAAAGCCAATACCTAATAAGTACTGAATTACTTTTAAAAACAATCTGACTTAAGTTGCTATTGTGCGTGTTTAATGTCGGGTAAACACGTCTGAGGAGGAGCTTTCAGAACTGGCTTCCGGTAATATTTTCCCGTCGTATTTGATGCTTAAATTATAATGATTATTATTACCAAGTTGGACAATCGTTAAGGGCAATGTTGCTTTCGGATTTGACGCTTTCGGCTGAACAAGTTTGCTATAAAATGAATATGGTTGGGAAGATGTTTCAAAAGTAGAATATATAATGATTCAAATAAATATCCCTCAAAGTTGTACGGGTTTTTGTTTTATTTTGAAAACTAAAACGGTCCGCCATTTTTTGGAGTCAAAAATTTGGTTCTACAATACGGCGGACCGTGTTAGTTCACGAAGTAAACGGAATACCATACAGTTTCGAGGTTTCTTTGTGTGGATCGTTATATTCTACCTTTAAAATATCTTTCCAGCCGTGTTCATTTCATAACAATGTGTTTAATCCCAATGCAACGTGTCCCTTTAATTACTGTACCAAACCCAACTCTGTCCTCTATTTTTGCAGCTTGAGATAAAACTAGCTCCAAGGACCAGGTGAATTATCCAAAGCAAAAATATCGTTCCAATAAATCACGTGAGCCCGTTTTAAGCATTTTAAGGGACCGTCCTTTTACTCTATCCCTGGAAGACCTTCAAAGTTAGCGTTTATTTTGTAGGCAAATTAGCCCAACAAATTAAGTCGGTGTGTGGCTCTTCGAGAACACGAAGGTTGCGTGCATGGAATACGAGTAGACTTCAACCAGAAGTCGGTGATGCCTCACTAATTTGTTCATATAAACCAACGCATCGAGCACCAGCCGTGCCTTACCACACAATCATTGGGTATAGGAGGAAAAGATCGAAAAACCCTGATCTAGAATCTAGTGACCACACACACTTCAAATACACGAATGATGACGTGTACTGACGGTGTCTGTAAGCGTGAAAAGACAACAGGAAAAATACCTGGCCCATCTGATAGGTTCTTCAGATACGAACGAATCTGAGCCATTGCTCTTCAACACAGACAAGTACACGGAGAGGGGACTACTGCGACGACCGACACTTCTGATACAAGTCTGTAAGAACCAAACCAAAACGATTTATGAACTGCTTGAAGACGTGAAATAACGAAGGTTGCAGTTCGGCTTATGCCACCCAATATCTGGCAAAATACTGGATTCATTAAACTCTATATGTGTATGTATTAAGCACCGTATACTTATTCCAATGATGAATAAAGAAAGGATAATAGAAATAACAATACAGCGTTTGTAAAAGGGGCACTGTCCCTAAAACCATTCAAAGGCGCTGGATGCTGAAGACTCTTTCAATTATTGACTGATCTCAACATTGCCGACGTCATGAGCCTGGTTGGTCTCTATTATTTTGGAAGGTAAGACTTACATATTTATATACATATGTATCTTTGATTAAACCTAAAGCTGGATATTTATAAAGCTGGATATTTATATAAAATATTATTCAAAAAGGGAAAAAGGTGGGGAAAATGCTTTCGAACGAACAAAACACACGTCTTCGTTTGAACAAAAGTAATCTTCGTTTGAACGAAAAAAAACCCCACTCCTTCGAAGAAAATGTTTAAGACTAAACAATAAGTTTGGTCCGCGAATTGAATCTTATTCTGCATGACCTCATGGCTCATGTCTCATTATCCCAGATTCAATTTTTTTCACTCCAACTTCCGGTTTGAACGGGAAGCCCAGGTCAAATTTTAATCAAAACTGTGTGATATTTTGAAGAACTTTCTGCGTATGTGTAAATTGTAAAATTCCAATTTGTGGTTTAGGATTTTTTCAATAATTAAACTTCAACTTGTGGTTTGAACCAGAAATCAAGGTCAAATGTGGTCACACTTTTTGTAGCGTTTATTAAGTTTTTAAAGACTTTCCCAACAATGCATAGATTGTTAACATTCATTATGAGGTTCAGGAGTTATGATTTTTTCCGTTATTAAAATTCTCACCTCCGCTTTCAACCTAAAGCCAAGGTTAAACGGGGACATACTTTGTGTAGAGTCGTGAAGTTTTTGTATACCTTTCTAAAGATGTGTAGATTACAAAAACCATCATCTGTTTCATGAGTTAAGCTTTTTTTCAAATACTAAACTTTGATACAATAAACATTTGTAACACATAATTTGATGACGTGATCATAACGGCACTTCAATTTTCATTAGCCATGGCCGTTGTCTTACAATACACAAAGTTTCATAAATACACGTCACCAATCTATGATTCTACATATTGTTTTTTCGTCGAGAAGGTCACTATGAAAAAAGCTGTCACAATAAATTACAAGGCATTTTCGGTTTCGACCGAATGTATAGGTTATGTGAGGTCACGCACCTGACAAAAACTAAATACCTTTATGACTTTTGTATGATCCCGCAAAAAGCAAACGCCGGTCACCTATTCTTGATGTGATACAGAGTTTCAAAGATTTTAGCTACATAATGCATAAAACATTGTAGTTCACCTACTAAAGACGTCACCTTGACGTCATTGTGGAAGTGCCATCTTCATGTTGAAGTTCAAGTATATGTCAAGTTTCAAGGTTCAATTCAATCGCAATCTTGAGTTATCCTCAAGGAAACTAACAACACCATTAGTAGAAATTATTTGGTGGTGTCAAGCTTTTTGCTTTTATTTCGTTTCTTGCTTGTTCCAGCTACCTTAATAGACCCCCCATATGACGTCACACTCTCAAAAAGCGCCCTCACTAAAGCCAAAAGGAGGCAGATCATTGGACGATAGCTTGTGCTTGTTGCAAGGCATCTATTGATACATTTTCTGCGCGTACGCCTACGCGTGCTGCGCGTGCACGCTTCACCATTTGTCCATGCCAACAAACGCAAAAACAATACGCACAATAAAACCAAAATGATTTGAAGTCCCCCCCCCCCACCACCACCACAGAACGCTTTGCTTACGTCAAGCGTATTTTACGGGTTAGCAGAGATAATTTGCTTGTGCGCGTGGGTACTCCACGTTATTAGGTATTCTTCGATTACACAGCTAGCGCAGAAATTCGATCGCTCGCGGCTACCATGGGCAGTGCGCCGTGTCGATACCTCTCGTCACTAACCCCTGGTAGTGATGTGCTAAAAAAAAAACGCTGAATGGCTCCAAAGGGTGACTACTTTGCCTGCACGATTGTTAAAAACTGTTGAGCGCTTGTATGGCGCTTGTGGGACGCTTAGTATGCGTGTGAAAATGCAAGTATTTTTTACGCGATTCCATTTCAAATGAATCATGTTTTTACACGGTCACCCTAAACTGCATACAGTTAGACATATCACAAGATCAAAGAAGAATGAGACGGGGGACCAGTTGCTCTTTGACTTGATGCTTTTTTGCGCGTTACCATACTTGAGCGGGCGCGTAGAGTGGATCGACCACAGCCCTAATTAAAATGTGCTAGATTCTAGCACATTTTAACGAATCAATTCCAGGGGTTACAATCGAGCAAGGCATGCTGGGAAAACATGGCGCGGCGAGAACGATCACACCTGGGAACAAGGTTGGTGATCGCAAGCACATAATTCTGCGGTAAGCAGAGCAATGAAATTGGTAGCCTTGTCCAAGGCTACCAATAATAGGTAGCATAACAATACTGGCACGGTACTGCAGTACTTGGTATACAGTATACCGTGGGGTGGAAGCATGGCTTTTCAACCTCGTACCAAAAACCGTGGCCGCTTGTTCCCACTGTAAAAAGGTCAGATTGTGGGCGGAGTTGCTTTAATATGCTAATATTTCCCGAAGGTGTATGCTCATTGGTTAATGTATAGTGGCAAGGTGAATACAACATAAATTAAAAATGCCAATCATCATAAAGAGAGTTTATGATTGGACGATTATCCGCCCAGTACAGGAAATGAATATTAAATATCCGATTCCAGCATACGTAATAAGCGATGGAATCCCTCCGCAATGATAAAGTAAAACATAAGCTGCCGTTTACAGAGGGAATAAGGCCGTGTCCGAAACAGCGACTTCGGCTACAGCTACGGCTAGATCGCGCGGGTCTGCCTATTTTTCAACACAGGCAGACGCGCTGATCTTGCTCTGGCTGTAGCCGAAGTCGCTTTTTCGGACACGGCCTAAGGCTCTGTTTCGGCTTCGTTTTTTGGGTACGAGGTTGAAAAACCATGCTTCGACCCCACGGTATACTGTTTATCAAGTACTGCAGTACCGTGCCAGTAGTGTTATGCTACCTGGTGAATTAAAAGCGGGGTGCTTGCGTAAGGAGCCATGGACAAGGCTTTGAAATTGGGCAATGCTTGTTTAGGGGCCATTCAAACCGGGTTGTTCTAAAAAAAAACATCGACCCCCTCGACCCCCACGACCCACGACCCACGACCCTCTCGACCCCTCGACTTATGCTTGCAGTTTTCGCGATTTTTTGTTCTGTACATCAAAATTTCCACAGCACACAATCTCAGCCAATCACGCACAAAGTTTTGTATACTGACGTCGACTGCTTCATACATTATTTATACCATGTTTCGCACATCACAGCGTACGAGACAGACCCATACACACGTGGTGTTGCGCCTCCTACACATATGCACGAAGCAAACTGCGCGTGATTGGCTGAGATCGGGTCCTGTGGCAATTTTGGTGTACAGAAAAAAAATCGCGGCATTTCCACGCGTATCTCTTGGCCGACCCGAGCCTGAATAAGATTATATCCCAACTGGGAACCTGCGTTTACCGCCCGAGTACGATTACGGCCAACTCATTACGTGATGATCAGACAGACCCATTTCCGGCTGATCGCTCCCGTCCTGTGTCAACAATTACTACTTCCTCTATGCGGAGCTCGAGGTTGTAGACCCGACCGACCATGGCCGACACGTGTTTTACTGGCACACAATTGTTGACAACAAAACGAAATTTTTTGACATGCTTACCTCTCTTCTTGTGTCGTGACTCACACTCGGTGCTACACCACTGACACTGGACGAACGGTTGATCTGTTGGTCAGCAGGTCGTCGGAAGGAAATCGCGTCGCCTGCTCTTTGGATCACACGCTGTGAATTCTAAATCGGGAACTTAATTCTTACTCGGCCGTAAAGCGATGTTTTATGAATTGGAATTGGGACACGTTTCGATTACGGGGCGGACGTCGAGGGGTCGAGGGGTCGTGGGTCGTGGGGGTCGAGGGGGTCGAGGGGGTTTTAGAACAACCCCCATTTACCCGCTAGTTCACAGAGCCGGTCTTTATATCACTACACCCCGCGTGCAGGCCCGCGAGATCAATTTTTTGCAAAGGGGTACTGTGTTTCCAAGGACAATTGGCGTGAGCAGAGCGCGAAGCCATTACGGCGTATGGTCCGGGCCCGCTTAAACGCTCTGTCGTACAAACACAGACACGACTTGGCACATAAATCTCCCCCTTTTTTTTGGGGGGGGGGGGGCAGGATTGTTATAAGTGTACTTTGCAAAATGATTACCACAAAGTGGCTTGTTCACGAGGCGAATGAAAATATATTTATAGTTTTCGAGACTCTTGCAGTACTAGAATCGCGGTTCAAATTGAAAAATATTTCCAAGGCTAGTTGTTTACGTACAATTATCGTCCCTTACGTTAAAATTGGCATTGAATAACAGAATATGTCAGGTTCATAAATGATAAGTCCAAGTATTTGTAAAGACTTTGATAGATCATTATTAATTTTCCTTTACAGTTGAATTATAAATGTTAATAACGATGAATTTATTTAGCTTGAATGTTAACTTATTTCATCATCCTGAAAATATCGAAAACTTATTAATTAATCAGTGAGCATTTGATGCCAGGTAAAAGCGTTCGAAAACTACATGTATTGTGTTATTGGTTGGTTTAATTCCAAGGTTAGTTTATTTCTGAAAATATATTCGTTTTTTTCTGAGTTGTTCGATTATTTCAGAGTTGTTTATTTCGCTACTGTGTTGTATGGCGCACACGGTGTGTTTCTCGCTCACGGTGTTTTCCCATTTTCAAAATCTGCATTGTAAAAGCACATTATTAAGCTTGGTTATTAAAATTTTAAAATAGTTTCTGTACGAAGTATTGTTATTTTTTATTGCGGATTATGTGTTTATTTTTGAGTTACTTCAAAACAATATGCAATATGCAATATGGTTCACAGTGTACACCTACCCAGTTCATAACATCATCGTGAAACACAAACTTAATTATCATGTATATGCTGATGACACTCAGTTGTATTTCTCTTTTAAACCATCCAAACATTTTGCTGATGAAATCATCAGTCGTATAGGAACATTTGTTAGTGAAATTCGTAGTTGATTGCAGTTTATAGGATGCAGTTTATGCAGAATAGTTTCTGTACGCAATATTATTATTTTTTACTGTGGAATAGGCCTATGTGTTTATTTTTTAGTTACTTCAAAACAATTTGCATCTAAATGTATTTACTTTTTACATTGGGAATTTTGTTGAGTTGTTTACATCCTTTATTTCGGCTTGTAGTTATTTTAATTTTATGTAGGCCTCAACTTTAAAAGCAGGTGTTTTTTGTATCTATTAAAGTAATTCTTACTGTCTTCTTCTTCTTTTTATCTTTTGTGTTTGCATATCGCTTTTTTGTGTGATTTAAATTTATATTTTTGTGTAAGTGCCTTAAATATTTGTGATTGAATGTATGTTTAAGTGTTTTGTTTGCTTGTTTGTTTGCTTTTGTTTTTGTGTTTTGTATTTTTGTATTTTTTAATTTTTTTTATTTTTAACAAAGGCATGAGAAAACCGCCTCTTTTGAAAAATAGGACTATACACCGAAAATCCCTGCCACCCCGTTCAAGCCTACATCGTACGCACTTCTTTTTACGGAAAATATGTACACACTGCCAGGGTCGGCCGATGGTGGCTTTTGGGGTCCTGCTATTGTTTTTCTATTATTCCTTTTCTAAAGAATTCTCCTGTGGGGTCCAGGTTCCACAAAGAATTTACTTGTGGGTTCCATTGTTCTGTTGTGTTTTGGACCCCACAAGGACCGGTGGGCGTGTTCACACACACACACACACACACACAAGTGTGTAAACACCTCCAATCGGGGACCTCCTATTGTCCCTCTTTTGTTTGGACTCTAACTTTTTGGCAACAGCTCCCATTGGTTTTGTACACAATTTCCAACTGGGGACCTTTACCCAACCGGGGACCCTATTGTCCTCTTTTGTTATAGGTCCCCGGTTTGAATGTGAAAACAAACTCACACACACCCAACCTTACGGATCCGGTTTGTGGGGTACTGCTATTGTTGTTCTTTTGTTCCCTTTTCTAAAGAATTCCCTTGTGGGGCCCTATTGTTCCTATTGAAATTGCCTTGTGTGGTCCATTGTTCCATTGTTAAAAGTACCCCGTAAGTTGGCATGTGTAAGGGCACCCACACACACACACCCAAGTGTGTAAACATCTCCAATCGGGGACCTCCTATTGTCCCTCTTTTGTTTGGACTCTAACTTTTTGGCAACAGCTCCCATTGGTTTTGTACACAATTTCTAACTGGGGACCTTTACCCAACCGGGGACCCTATTGTCCTCTTTTGTTATAGGTCCCCGGTTTGAATGTGAAAACAAACTCACACACACACAACCTTACGGATCCGGTTTGTGGGGTACTGCTATTGTTGTTCTATTGTTCCCTTTTCTAAAGAATTCCCTTGTGGGGCCCTATTGTTCCTATTGAAATTGCCTTGTGGGGTCCATTGTTCCATTGTTAAAAGTACCCCATAAGTTGGCATGTGTAAGGGCACACACACACACAGGGCATATCACAGTATCACAATGCTGGCCGTCCAAGCCGAATATGATTTTTTGTAACAATAAAATACATATATATAAAACATGTTACACGTATATTATATAAGTTGTTACCTTTTTTCAAAGATTTTCGTTCATGAAACATATTTACTAAAAGCAGGGGGTGCTTTCAGGGCTGTAGTTGAGTCCTGTTATCCGAATCCGAGTCCTAAAAACCGAGTCCGAGTCCAAAAATGGACTCGAGACCGGGGTCGAGTCCCTCAGCCTTGGGGGCTTTAGTATATTCCAGCTCCGGTGCTTTAGTATATTCAAGCACCCCCATCCAAAAAGTTGGGGGTGCTGCAGCACCCACAGCACCCCCACTTTCACGGGCCTGCCCGTGCGACCCGTCTTCGACCAATTGGAATTGCGTTATTGCTCTGAGGTATTTGTTAGTGTAGAATGAAGTTTTCTCCTTGATTCTTAACGGTATTTCTTTTGTTCGTTCCAGGTTGGTTGTGATATTTGGGGTACTAATGGGCGTTGGATCAGTTGCTTCTGACGGCAGTTGTGATGTATGCTGTCCTCCAATATCACAAGAGTACAAATCTCTTCAGAAAAACACGCAGTATCAAAGCAGCACCATTCAATCCTCTGCTCTTTTTGGTAACGTTTACCGCAATCAAACGACAAAGACGGTAACGAGATGCGCATCTGCTTGTCTACGAGATGATTCCTGCAAGTCGTTCAACTATTGCAAAGATGAACAGCTTTGTCAGCTAAACTCAGCAGTAAAAACTGAAAATAGTACTGCCCAACAATCACCAGGACGATGTGTTTACTTTGTCGAAGACAAAGCTCGAGATGGTAAGTAATGCAAAAATTAACTATTTTGGGGATCTAAACAAGACAAGTGATCAGAATGTAAACGATCGACAATTTTTGTATTAATTAGCTGTTCCGACATACAGTCGGAACAGGTATTGTTTTCGTCAAGATTTTTATTATTAGCTGTTCCGACTGTAGTCGGAACAGGTATTGTTTTCGTGGAGATTTTTATTATTTTTAGCTGTTCCGACATACAGTCGGAACAGGTATTGTTTTTGTCGAGATTTTTATTATTTTTATTATTATTATTAGCTGTTCCGAACTTTCAATCTGAACAGCTATTGTTTTTGTCGAGATTTTTTTATTATTTTTAGCTGTTCCGACATACAGTCGGAACAGGTATTGTTTTTGTCGAGATTTTTATTATTTTTTATTATTATTAGCTGTTCCGACATACAGTCGGAACAGGTATTGTTTTCGTCGAGATTTTTATTATTTTTATTATTATTATTATTATTATTCTTTGTTTCCACCTAAATCCCATAACATTTGTACACGTTTTTTGTATACACCAAATATCCTAATGTTTAAATGTTAACATTTATTGTGATAGTTGTTAAAATTCTTAATTAATTAGCCACTTTAGAGCGAGGTGAATATTTAATAAGCCAGCCTTGTAAGCACCATATCTCAAAAAGTATACCGCCGATCGTCAAACTTTTTTTAGTTTTAGACTTATGAGATACTGTAGATGTGCTAAAACAACGAACGACGTCATAATGACGTCATTTATTGCGCATTTTCGCCCGTGCACAAAACACATGGAGATAGTGGAATCAAATCCGACTTCTAGAAAAATATTTTTTCAATTAAGCTCAAATTTAACGTCCTAGATTACACAAATGTTTCTTAAAACAAGAAAGATTTTATTGAACTTCAGTTTAAAAGCATCAAAACTTACCAAAACATTGTCAGTAAAAAAAACCCCAAATTCTCAGGCAAATCTAACGCCACGGGTACTTTGCCTATAATCTGTGAGTTTATAAATAAAAAAGGAGTCAAGCTCTAAAAAAAAAATAACAATTGAGGGCGCTATACGAGTTTAACGGTGCTCTTGCTTGCTTTTTTTTCAACTCGATCAAGTCTTAAACCCATATGATCTGTGTTTTTGCGATTTTTGTATGTAGAGTATATTATAAAGAGTCATTCCTGCGCCGACTGACACAAGTCTACGTTCATTCACAAGAATCGAGAAGAATTTTCTTGCTCTCAGCGCAGAGCGACGTGTCCGCTCAGATCTTGTTGTTATTCAGCGTGAACGTTGAAAATAGAACGCCGTGTGTTGGGACGATGTTGCCCGCGTGTCAGACTTGTCTGCGCTTGGGTCCCGTTCACCGGAAAACGATCTTTTAGGTTTCTAATGCAAAGGCATTACTTGAAGCTGAATCGTGAAGAAAACAAGGCTACGTTTTTAAGGTTCTTGTGCGAATGCATTACTTCGGGAAATCACTATGTAGCAAACAACAAACCTGTTGGGGGTTGCAATGAGGCTCGAGTTGTAGCTGAATGGGAATAGGAATAGACAAGAAAAAATACATTGTTCATGGGTGTGATGAAGAGCCAAAATTAACAACGAAGTCATATCCAATATTTTTTATTTTAGCCCAACAAAAACATTCAGTATTAAAAAGACACAACAAATGTTAGTACAATAGCATAGACCAAAATTTAAATCGTCTACCCAAAATTATTATGTGCTACTAAAGCCCTGTTGTGGCATGCACTGAGATGTTATCAGTGGAAAGCAGGCGTAGTAAAAGATTTATAATTCGTTTTGAATTAATAATTCGTTTCGATTTCATAATTCGTTTCAAAATCATATTTCCTTGATAAGAGTGGTAGTTCGTGTTATGTACTAACTTATTAACTTATACCGCATTTAATATTTTATCGCAACAACAAATACATACACGATATTAAAAAGATTTTTCTTTTTACAATTACAATTTTAATACAACAGCATAGAGCAAGCTTTGCTTACTGACTTGTGAGACCTGTGAGTTGATCGCTTTACTTACTTAATTGTGGGACCTGTGGTGTGATTGCTTTACGTACTAAATTGTAAGACCTATTCAATGATATACAGTCTTGTGTGGTTTGCGCACTAACTTGTGAGACCTGGACCCAATTTCATGCTGCTTACCGTAAGCAAAGAATCGACGCTTACGGAAACGGAAGCAGAGAATTCCATGCTTACGTCAAGCGTATTTCAGGGGTTAGCAGAGAATTTCTGCTTTTTCTCGTGTGTACTTCATGTAACTAGGCATTCTTCGCTTACACAGCTAGCGCAGGAATTCAACGCTTGCAAAATAAGCGGAGAAAGGTGACCGTAAGCATGGATTTCGGCAGCAACCAGATCCATGTAATTTGGCTCATTCGTTTAAATGAGGGGTAGTTCACTTTATCCACTAAGGTGTGAGACCCAGGCCCAAATACATGGCTCTGCTTACCAAAAGCAAAGAATCAACGCTTACGGAAGTAGAGACTTCGGTGCTTACGTCAATTGTATTTCAGGGGTTAGCAGGGAATTTCGGCTTGTGCGCGTGTGTACTTGGCGTAACTAGGCATTCTTTGCTTACACAAATAGCGCAAAAATTTGACGCTTGCAAAATAGGTGAGGGGTGATTGTAAGCATGGATTTCGGCATTTACCAGAGCCATGAAATTGAGCTCATTCAATTAAATGAGGGATAGTTCACTTTATACGCTAAGTTGTAAGACCCAGGCTAAAATACCTGGGTCTGCTTACCAAAAGCAAAGAATCAACGCTTACGGCAGCAGAGACTTCCGTGTTTACGTTAAGCGTATTTCAGGGGTAAGCAGAGAACTTTGGCTTGTGGGCGTGTGTACTTCATGTAACTAGGCAATTGTTATAGTCAATGTTTCGTGGCACTTTTTGATTGAATTGTTTTACGCTTATCCGAACCGTAAACATGTAAACGTTTAACTGGTTGATCGGTTGGTTAACCGTGTAACCGTCACATGCTTAGTATGCATGCTAACTTGTGAGACATGTTCCTCGATAACAAAATTTCGAGTAAAAAAATCGTTGACACAACTGCGTTTTGGGATCAAAAACATTGTCTCCTCAGTTCAACATTGGTTCTGCACAAACACCCTGCAAAATAAATGAGCATGTGCAATCGAATTGTTGTGGAACGCCCTCTAGCGTTCAATGTTTCTTGCATTTATTACCTCAAGCACAGTTTTCATATAAAAAAGACTATGAGCCTGATTGGAAACGATATTTATGTGCATTTCAAGTTCTTTTCAGTTATAGACTCATTGAGCATTAAAGATTGAACATGTGTTACCGTGACCCCATGTTAACCTTTACTTCCGGGTCAACCAGAAGTGGGACCATATCTCAAGAACTACACAACCCATGTTCCATTTCTTTTCAGTTATTAGATCCTTTGAACATTGAAGATTGAACTTGGGTTACCGTGACCCCATGTAATCTTTACTTCTGGGTCAACCAGAAGTGGGACCATATCTCAAGAACTACACAACCCATGTTCCATTTCTTTTCAGTTATTAGATCCTTTAAGCATTGAAGATTGAACTTGGGTTACCGTGACCCAATGTTGACCTTTACTTCTGGGTCAACCGGAAGTGGGACCATATCTCAAGAACTACACAACCGATTTTAATTTATTTTCAGTTTTAGACCCCTTGTGCGTTGAATATTGAACTTGGGTTTAATCAAAGCCCAACAAAACGGAACAGCTTCGTGTTTGTTCACAAACACCTCAATGTCTAGTTTTTATTAGCTGTTCCGAACTTTCAGTCGGAACAGCTATTGTTTTCGTCGAGATTTTTATTATTTTTATTATTATTATTATTATTATTATTATTCTTTGTTTCCACCCTAAATCCCATAGCATTTGTACACGTTTTTTCTTTAAGCCTTATATCCTAGAGCGTAAATAGGAAAGAGTTGAATCATATATCAAATTGAAGCTTAGAACATAAACTTGACTCTTAATGTAAAAAATATTAAAATTCTTAATTAATTAGCCACTTTACAGCGAGGTGAATATTTAATTAGCCAATCTTGAAAGCACCATAACTCAAAAAGTATACCCCCGATCGTCAAACTTGTTTCAGTTTTAGACTTCTGAGATACTGTAGATGTGCTTTCCGGCCTAAAATGTGGAACGACGTCACAATTACGTCATCTATTGCGCATTTTCGCCCGTGTACAAAACACATGGGATGCTTTTTAAACAATTGAGGGCGCTATACCAGTTTAACGGCGCTCTCGCTTGCTTTCTTGAAATTCGATCAAGTCCTCCTAAACCCATTGACCCGTGTTGTTGCGTTGTTTGTATGTAGAGTATGCAAAGAGTCATTCCTGCGCCGACTAGCACAAGTTTACGTTCATTCACAAGAATCGAGAAGAATTTTTCTTGCTCTCAGCGCAGAGCTTCGTGTCCGCTCAGATCTTGTCGTTATTCAGCGTGAACGTAGACAATCGAACGCCGTATGTTGGGACGATGTTGCCCGCGTGTCAGACTTGTCTGCGCTTGGGTCCCGTTCACCGGAAAACGATCTTTTAGGTTTCTAATGCAAACGCATTACTTGAAGCTGAATCGTGAAGAAAACAAGGCTACGTTTTTAAGGTTCTTGTGCGAATGCATTACTTCGGGAAATCACTATGTAGCAAACAACAAACCTGTTGGGGGTTGCAATGAGGCTCGAATTGTAGCTGAATGGGAATAGGAATAGACAAGAAAAAATACATTGTTCATGGGTGTGATGAAGAGCCAAAATTAACAACGAAGTCATATCCAATATTTACTATTTTAGCCCAACAAAAACATTCAGTATTAAAAAGACACAACAAATGTTAGTACAATAGCGTAGACCAAAATTTAAATCGTCTACCCAAATTATTATGTGCTACTAAAGCCTTGTTGTGGCATGCACTGAGATGTTACCAGTAAAAAGCAGGCGTAGTAACAGTTTATAATTCGTTTTGAATTAATAATTCGTTTCGATTTCATAATTCGTTTCAAATTCATATTTCCTTGATAAGAGTAGTAGTTCGTGTTATGTACTAACTTATTAACTTATACCGCATTTAATATTTTATCGCAACAACAATTACATACACGATATTAAACAGATTTTTCTTTTTACAATTACAATTTTAATACAACAGCATAGAGCAATCTTTGCTTACTGACTTGTGAGACCTGTGATTTGATCGCTTTACTTACTAAATTGTGGGACCTGTGGTGTGATTGCTTTACGTACTAAATTGTAAGACCTATTCAATGATATACAGTCTTGTGTGGTTTGCGCACTAACTTGTGAGACCTGGACCCAATTTCATGCTGCTTACCGTAAGCAAAGAATCGACGCTTACGGAAACGGAAGCAGAGAATTCCATGCTTACGTCAAGCGTATTTCAGGGGTTAGCAGAGAATTTCGACTTTTTCTCGTGTGTACTTCATGTAACTAGGCATTCTTCGCTTACACAGCTAGCGCATGAATTCGACGCTTGCAAAATAAGCGGAGAAAGGTGACCGTAAGCATGGATTTCGGCAGTAACCAGATCCATGTAATTTGGCTCATTCGTTTAAATGAGGGGTAGTTCACTTTATACACTAAGGTGTGAGACCCAGGCCCAAATACATGGCTCTGCTTGCCAAAAGCAAAGAATCAACGCTTACAGAAGTAGATACTTCGGGGCTTACGTCAATTGTATTTCAGGGGTTAGCAGGGAATTTCGGCTTGTGCGCGTGTGTACTTGGCGTAACTAGGCATTCTTCGCTTACACAAATAGCTCAAAAATTTGACGCTTGCAAAATAGGTGAGGGGTGACTGTAAGCATGGATTTCGGCATTTACCAGAGCCATGAAATTGGGCTCATTCAATTAAATGAGGGATAGTTCACTTTATACGCTAAGTTGTAAGACCCAGGCTAAAATACCTGGGTCTGCTTACCAAAAGCAAAGAATCAACGCTTACGGCAGCAGAGACTTCTGTGTTTACGTTAAGCTATTTCAGGGGTTAGCAGAGAACTTTGGCTTGTGGGCGTGTGTACTTCATGTAACTAGGCAATTATTATAGTCAATGTTTCGTGGCACTTTTTGATTGAATTGTTTTACGCTTATCCGAACCGTAAAAATGTAAACGTTTAACTGGTTGATCGGTTGGTTAACCGTGTAACCGTCACATGCTTAGTATGCATGCTAACTTGTGAGACATGTTCCTCGATAACAAAAAATCGTTAACACAACTGCGTTTTGGGATCAAAAACATTGTCTCCTCAGTGCAACATTGGCTCTGCACAAACACCCTGCAAAATAAATGAGCATGTGCAATCGAATTGTTGTGGAATGCCTCTAGCGTTCAATGTTTCTTGCATTTATTACCTCAAGCACAGTTTTCATATAACAAAGACTACGAGCCTGATTGGAAACGATATTTATGTGCATTTCAAGTCCTTTTCAGTTATAGACTCATTGAGCATTAAAGATTGAACATGGGTTACCGTGACCCCATGTTAACCTTTACTTCGGGGTCAACCAGAAGTGGGACCATATCTCAAGAACTACACAATCCAATTCCATTTCTTTTCAGTTATTAGATCCTTTGAACATTGAAGAATGAACTTGGGTTACCGTGACCCCATGTTGACCTTTACTTACGGGTCAACCGGGAATGTGGGACCGTATCTTAAGAACTAAACACCCGGTTTTCAATTTCTTTTCAGTTATAGACCCCTTGTGCATTGAAGATTGAACTTGGGTTGAATCAAAGCACAACAAAACGGAACAGCTTTGTGTTTGTTCACAAACACCTCAATGTCTAGTTATTATTATTATTCTTTGTTTCCGCCTAAATCCCATAGCATTTGTACACGTTTTTTCTTTAAGCCTAATATCCTAGAGCGTCAATAGGAAAGAGTTGAATCATATATCAAATTGAAGCTTAGAACATAAGCTTGACTCCTAATGTAAAAAATATTTAAATTCTGAATTAATTAGCCACTTTACAGCGAGGTGAATATTTAATTAGCCAATCTTGACAGCATCATATCTCGAAAAGTAAACACCCGATCGTCAAACTTGTTTCAGTTTTAGACTTCTGAGATACTGTAGATGTGCTTTCCGGCCTAAAATGTGGAACGACGTCACAATTACGTCATCTATTGCGCATTTTCGCACGTGTACAAAACACATGGGATGCTTTTTAAACAGTTGAGGGCGCTATACCAGTTTAACGGTACTCTTGTTTGCTTTCTTTAAACTTGATCAAGTCGAAAACCCAAATAACCCGTGTATATGCGTTTTTTGTATGTAGAGTATATAATAAAGAGTCATACCTGCGCCGACTAGCACAAGTCTACGTTCATTCCCAAGAATCGAGAAGAATTGTCTTGCTCTCAGCGCAGAGCGACGTGTCCGCTCAGATCTTGTTATTCAGCGTGAACGTTGGAAATAGAACGCCGTGTGATGGGGCAATGTGGCCCGCGTGTCAGACTTGTCTGCGCTTGGGTCCCGTTCAAAGGCATTACTTGAAGCTGAATCGTGAAGGAAACAAGGCTACGCCTGAAACAACGTTTTTAAGGTTCTTGTGCGAATGCATTACTTCGGGAAATCACTATGTAGCAAACAACAAACCTGTTGGGGTTGCAATGAGGCTCGAATTGTAGCTGAATGGGGAAAGGTGTAGAAAAGAAAAAATATATTTTTCATGGGTGTGCATGAAGAGCCAAAATGAACAATAAAGTCATATCCAATATTTATTTACTATTTTAGCCCAACAAAAACATTCAGTATTAAAAAGACACAAAAAATGTTAGTACAATAGCATAGACCAAAATTTAAATCATCTACCCAAAATTAGTATGCGCTACTAAAGCGCAATTGTGGCATGCACTGAGATGTTATCAGCAGAAAGCAGGCATAGTAACAGATTAATAATTCGTTTTGAATTCATAATTTGTTTCGTATTCATAATTCGTTTCGAATTCATAATTCGTTTCGAATTCATAATTCGTTTCGAATTCATAATTCGTTTCGAATTCATAATTCGTTTCGAATTCATAATTCGTTTCGAATTCATAATTCGTTTCGAATTCATAATTCGTTTCGAATTCATAATTCTTTGATAATTGTGGCAGTTCGTGTTACGTACTAACTTATTAACTTATACCGCATTTAATATTTTATCGCAACAAAAATTACATACAGGGTATTAAAATGGTTTTTTTTTTAACAATTATGATTTTAATACAACAGCATAGACCAATCTTTACTTACTAACTTGTGAGACATGTGGCGTGATCGCTTTACTTACTAAATTGTGAGACCTGTGGTGTGCATGATTGCTTTGCGTACTAACTTGTGAGACCTGGACCCAATTTCATGACTCTGCTTACGTAAGTAAAAAAACGACGCTTACGGAAGCAGAGAATTCCGTGCTTACGTCAAGCGTTTTTCGGGGTTAGCAGAGAATTTCGGCGTTTTCTCGTGTGTACTTCACGTAACTAGGCATTCTTCGCTTACACAGCTAGCGCAGAAATTCGACGCTTGCAAAAAAAGCGGAGAATGGTGACAGTAAGCATGGATTTCGGCAGTAACCAGAGCCATGTAATTGGGCTCATTTGTTTAAATGAGGGATGGTTCACTTTATACGCTAAGTTGTGAGACCCAGGCCCGAATACATGGCTCTGCTTACCAAAAGCAAATAATCAACGCTTACGGCAGCAAGTTCCGTGCTTACGTCAAGCGTATTTCAGGGGTTAGTAGAGAATTTCGGCTTGTGTACTTGATGTAACTAGGCAATTATTATAGTCAATGTTTCGCGGCACTTTTTGATTGAATTGTTTTACGCTTATTCGAACCGTAAAAATGTAAACGTTTAATCGCTTGGTTAACCGTGTAACCGTCACAGGCTTAGTATACATGCTAACTTGTGAGCATGTTCCTCGATAACAAAATTTAGAATAAAAAAAACGTTAACACATCTGCGGTTGTGATCAAAAGCATTGCCTCTTCAGTGCAACATTATTTGGCTCTACACAATCATCCTGCAAAATAAATGTGCATTCGAATTGTTGTGGAACGCCCTCTAGCGTTCAATGTTTCTTGCATTTAATACCTCAAGCACAGTTTTCATATAACAAAGACTATGAATCTGATTGAAAACGATAATTATGTGCATTTCAAGTTCTTTTCAGTTATAGACTCATTGAGCATTGAAGATTGAACTTAGGTTATTGTGACACCATGTTAACCTTTACTTCCGGGTAAACCAGAAGTGGGACCATATCTCAAGAGCTACACAACCCAATTCCATTTCTTTTCAGGTATTAGATCCTTTGAACATTGAAGATTGAACTTGGGTTACCGTGACCCCATGTTGACCATTACTTACGGGTCAACCGGAAGTGGGACCATATCTCAAGAACTACACAACCGATTTTCATTTTTTTTTTCAGTTTTAGACCCCTTGTGCATTGAAGATTGAACTTGGGTTGAATCAAAGCACAACAAAACGGAACAGCTTTGTGTTTGTTCACAAACACCTCAATGTCTAGTTGATATTATTATTCTTTGTTTCCACCTAAATCCCATAGCATTTTTACACGTTTTTCTTTAAGCCCAATATCCTAGAGCGTAAATACGAAGTAATTAAATCATATATCAAATTGAAGCTTAGAACATAAACTTAACTCTAAATGTAATTTTGTTAAAATTCTTAATTAATTAAGTACGTGATCTTCATTTGAATATTTAATTAGTCAATCTTTGCAGCACCATATCTCAAGAAGTACACAGCCGATTTTCAAACTTTTTTCAGTTATAGACTCCTTGGGCATTGGAAATTAACCTTGAGTAACCGTGACCCCATGTTGACCTTTATTTCGGGCTCAACCGGAAGTGGGACCATATCTTTAGAACTACACAGCTGATTTTTAAACTTTTTTCAGTTATAGACTCCTTGGGCATTGGAAATTAACATTGAGTAACCGTGACCCCATGTTGACCTTTATTTTGGGGTCAACCGGAAATGGGACCATATCTTTAGAACTCTGAACGATTTTCAAACTTTTTTCAGTTATAGACTCCTTGGGCATTGGAGATTAGCTTTGAGAAATCATGACCCATGTTGACCTTGATTTCGGGGTCAACCGGAAGTGGGGCCATATCCTTAGAACTACACAACCGATTTTCTAACTTTTTTCAGTTATAAACTACTTGTGCATTGGAGAGTAGCCTTGATAAATCGTGACCCCATGTTGACCTTTATTTTGGGGTCAACCGGAAGTGGGACCATATCTCAAGAGCTACACAGCCGATTTAGTTTTTTTTCAGTTATAGACCCTTTGAGCATTAAAGATTGAACTTGGGTTTCAGTGACCCTGTGTTGACATTGACTTCAGGGTCAACCGGAAGTGGGACATTTCTCAAGAGTTACACAACCCATTTTCAATTTCTGTTCAGTGATAGACTCTTTGGGCATTGAAGATAAGCCTTGTGTTACTGTGACCCAATGTTGACCTTTACTTTCAGGTCAACCGGAAGTGGAACCATATTGTTCAATCTTGAACTTAGCCTCATTTTAAATGTCTGGATGGTTTAATCAAAGCACAACAAAACGGAACAGCTTCGTGTTTGTTCACAAACACCTAAATGTCTAGTTTTTATTGTTATTGTTCTTTGTTTCCACCTAAATCCCTAAATGTTTTATCTTTAAGCCTAATATCCTAGAGCGTAAATACGAAATAGTTAAATCATATATCAAATTGAAGCTTAGAACATAAACTACTTGTGCATTGGAGAGTAGCCTTGATAAATCGTAACCCCATGTTGACCTTTACCTCCGGGTCAACCGGAAGTGGGTCCATATCTCAAGAACTACACAACTGTATTTTAAAATTTGTTCAGTTACAGACTACTTGTGCATTGGAGAGTAGTCTTGAGAATTCGTGACCCCATGTTGACCTTTACTTCCGGGTCAACCGGAAGTGGAACCATAACGTTCAATCTTGATTTTAGCTTCATTTTAAATGTCTGGATGGTTTAATCAAAGCACAACATAACGGAACAGCTTCGTGTTTGTTCACAAACACCTCAATGACTAGTTTTTATTATTATTGTTTTTTGTTTCCACCTAAATCCCATAGCATTTGTACATGTTTTATCTTTAAGCCTAATATCCTAGAGCGTAAATACGAAATAGTTAAATCATATATCAAATTGAAGCTTAGAACATAAACTTAACTCTAAATGTAATTTTGTTAAAATTCTTTATTAATTAAGCACGTGATCTTCATTTGAATATTTAATTGTTCAATCTTTGCAGCACCATATCTCAAGAAGTACACAGCTGATTTTCAAACTTTTTTCAGTTATAGACTCCTTGGGCATTGGAAATTAACCTTGAGTAACCGTGACCTCATGTTGACCTTTACTTCGGGGTCATCCGGAAGTGGGACCATATCCTTAGAACTACACAACCGATTTTCAAACTTTTTTCAGTTATAGACTTTTTGGGCAATGGAGATTAGCCTTTGGTAACCGTTACCCTACATTGACCTTTACTTCGGGGTCAACCGGAAGTGGGACCATATCTCAAGAACTACACCACCGATTTTCAAACTTTTTTCAGTTATAGACTTTTTGGGCAATGGAGATTAGCCTTTGGTAACCGTGACCCCATGTTGACCTTTACCTCCGGGTCAACTGGAAGTGGGACCATATCTCAAGAACTACACAACTGTATTTTAAAATTTGTTCAGTTACAGACTACCTGGGCATTGGAGAGTAGCCTTTAGAATTCGTGACCCCATGTTGACCTTTACTTCCGGGTCAAACAGAAGTGGAACCATATCGTTCAATCTTGATTTTAGCCTCATTTTAAATGTCTGGATCGTCTATCAAAGCACAACAAAACGGAACAGCTTCGTGTTTGTTCACAAACACCTCAATGTCTAGTTCTAAGTTGAATTGTTTATTTTCAGCTTGGAAAGATGCCCCGAGCCAAGTTGCTGGATCCCTGAAGCACGTGTCAATCGGTGAGTCTGGAGTTTGGGGCGTTGACTCCCAGGACCGTATCTACTACAGGGGGTGGTGCGGATGCTCCTGGACACTGATTCCCGGTGCCTTAAAGCAGCTGGATGTTGGTAGGAACGTAGTCTGGGGCGTTAATGCGAATGATCATATTTACTATCGTAAGGTCTCCACCAGTATTCCTAGTTTGACATCTTGGATCAATGTGACTGGTGGTTTGAAACATGTAAGTGTAAGTCAAAAGGGGCATGTCTGGGGTGTAAATAATACTAACATGATCCATCATCGCGTGGGTGTGAGCGTTGACCAAGTTGCAGGAAGTGCCTGGATACAGATAACAGGGGTACTTGCACAAATCTCAGTTGGTAGTGCTGGTGTCTGGGGGGTCGATCTAAGTAATGGGATCTTCTATCGTGAAGGGACTTACGGTGACCCAGACTCGGACCCAGATGGCTCGTCCTGGGAACGTGTATCCTCTGAAATCTTATTGAAGTACGTTAGCTCAGGTGACATCATATACGTTGTTGATACTAATAACGCAATCTACTATCGCGTAGGTACGTCAGCTGAATCTCCAACTGGTACAGTTTGGAAACAGATTGACGGGAATCTTAAACAAATTGAGTCAGTTTCGAGTACATTCTGGGGCGTTGACGCTGAGAATAATGTCTATACAAACGATACATACTAGTCTGAATAGATTTGGTTCCTCAAAAAACACGGTACACCCACGCACAAAACCGCCCAAAAACAAACCACTGGTAAGTTTAAAGGGTTCTAGTTTTTGGTAACTTACCCCAGTATCCTGGTCATAATATACCATTTTGCCCGTTACTTTTACCGCTGCAGTCGATCATCAACACCCAATTTTTTGACTTTCCCCAAAGTAGGTTTATTTTGTAAAAGACAGTTCATATCAGGGGTCAGCTGCTACCATTAGCAACCGTTTGTTCGACCTTTTGTCAAATGATTTAAACGTTGTTTGTTAAGTAATGTTTTTCTTTTCCAACAAAAATTACAATCGTTTTTGGATTTTTTTCCCAAGAAAGTGGTATTGATGTGATCTCATGATGTTAATTGCTTAATAAGGAATGGTGTCAATAACGGGTCTTTTTCACCGGCTCTAAGAGTCTGTGCAAGTCTCGCAAGTATTCGAACTTCTTGGACCCAAGTTGGACTCTAGTTGGTCCCAACCAGAATGAGTTTTGTTCGTGAAAGATCGGGAGAGTGAAATTCAGCGATGAAATATGAAAGTAATATAATTTTTTAAAATTAAATCAACAAAGAAAACCAGAGAATAAGACTTGTCCGAATCATTTCAGGTTACTTGTGTGAACAATTAAGAATGTTGCCCCACTGACGTTCTTGTTATCACTAAATGTATGTAATGTCCGAACAAATTTGGGCATGATTGGCACATGGGGTTTGCTGGTGTATAAGAAGAGGGTGTCGTGGCCTAGCGGATAAGAGCACCGAACTCAAGCTCTGGTGCTTCTGTTCAGCAGAGTGTGGGTTCGAATCCCGGTCGTGACACTTGTGTCCCTGAGCAAGACACTTAACTATAATTGCTTCTCTCCACCCAGGGGTAAATATGGGTACCTGTGAGGGCAGAGATGGTTCTTGTGATTGATTTAGCCGAGTAGCGCATTATTTGTTGCACAGGATGTATACTCCCCAGGGAGCTGAGATGGTTTAAGGAATGAATTAAGGCCCAGTGACCAGGGGTAATAATGTCAGAAGCGCTTTGAGACGCCCTTCAGGTGTAAAAAGCGCTTTATAAAAACGGGTTATTATTATTATTATTATTATTATTATTATTATTATTATTATTATTATTATTATTATTATTATTATTATTATTATTATTATTATTATTATTATTATTATTATTATTATTATTATTATTATTATTATTATTATTATTATTATTATTATTATTATTATTATTATTATTATTATTATTATTATTATTATTATTATTATTATTATTATTATTATTATTATTATTATTATTATTATTATTATTATTATTATTATTATTATTATTATTATTATTATTATTATTATTATTATTATTATTATTATTATTATTATTATTATTAAGAATCCTCATCCAAATTTGTGTTTTTGTTAAAAAGTTAATTTTAACAAATTATTTATTATTTTTTGTTAAACTGAAATTGTAATCAGAACAAATTGCTCCCCCCTTTCTAGAACTTTGTATATAATAATATTTAAAAAGAAAGTGCTTTCTTGCAAAGCGTATACTCGTTGGAGTTGCTTTCTCGTTTCCAATATTACGTGCGAGATTTGCACGGTCTACTCTGAATGAGACAATTGAAATGTAGGTTCTGAAATACTATTATTTGTGATATTAAATGTGTTTAGCTTGTCAGTAATCAAACCATGAACACAATATCATGGTTCTGCTTACCGTGGTATTCTGCGCTTACGGCTCCATAGAATTATAATGTGCTTTACAAGGCGTCGTAAGCGAATAATTCCGGGGTAAGCAGAACCCTGAATTAGATCTAGTAGTACAGAATTCAATTTTGTGTGTAGAGAAATTGTTGACTATGTTGTTTAGACATAGAGCTTAAAACAACCGTAGATAGCTGCTATCATTTTTATAAATAAAAAATGTTGACGTAAAAAAAGTAAAGAGAGCAAGATGCTTTGTATGTAGCTAAACAAACGGTTGCATTGTTGATGATTAAAACTCTTATCACAAACTGTATTTCGAAATGTTACTTGCAAAAATACCGTGTGCGGAGTCTGTGCCATACATAATTGCAGAGTAGACTAATAAATAAAATTAATTAACGAGAAGAGCCTATAAAATGGTTTCCGCAATTTGTCAACATAATTGGTTTTTTCTATAAACTGCTTTGCTATAGCAACGTCTTCGGTGTTCAGAATGCAAAACAGAATCCTCTAGGGTCGTAGTTAAAAGTAAACATATTCAGCGTGCATGCGAGATTGTGTATAAGTCAAGTGATTTCAAACACAGTTATTTTTTACAGTGATGAGCAAAAATGTTGGTTGATTGTTGTCATCACACTACCACATTAAAAATGCAAATAATGGCTGAAGACTATATGCCACAAATTGGCATGTTTTGCGAGAAAATTGACATGTTAAGCAAACATAAGCCGGGTACCAGTCACAAACAATGTACATTCCTTTACATTTCGGTTGAAAACAAAATTTTCCTCAGAAGGTAAAGTTAAGCATATCTGTTTACTTAAACAGTTTTATGCATTTGGGTATTTTGTTATCAGAGATCAGCTGTTACCATGGCAACCGTCTGTTTGACCTAAAGTCACAAGTTTGTAAACCCTTGATTTGGGGCCTTTTACAACCAAAATATCCCTTTGTTTTGTTTTCCATTGTAGTGGAAACTCCGCCATCTTTGATTTTATGTTTTCGGCCTGTAGTGGGATTTCAATCTTGTAGCTAAATGTGCATTCTTTAAAGTTAACATTAAACACATTTGAAAAATTAATATGACGCTTTTTCGGTTAAAATCAAGTAAGATTACCTTATAAAGATAATTCTATTCATGGCACATTTTTATTTATAATTCTATTCATGGCACAGTGTTGTCTTTGTAACGTAATAAAAGAGCATCAATTTGATTTTACTCTACTTTGTGTTTGACAAGTGTGATCCACTGTGGCTTTGAATAATAAATGGTCAACCAAGCCAGCCTACAATAATAATGTCATGCGGTGCATCATACACAGTACACAGTCAACCTCCTACTGTCTGACCATTCATTAACACCCACTAATGTTTGGAATGATGGATAACTGTGTCAGCCTGCATCAATTAATGTCATGTGGTGAACGTAGTACACAGTCTACCCTCCTACAGCCAGATATTTAATATCATCCACTGTAGTTTTGAATGATAGGCCCTTGGTAAACTATGCCAGCCTGCATTTACAACATGAAATGTGGTGAATGCTCATATCGTACATCGTAAAGAGTCAACCCTCCTATTGTTTGACTATCCAATATCGTCCACTGATGTTTTGATTGATAGGTAGACTCTTACAGCGTGCATTTATAACTTAAAATGTGGTGAATGCACGTACACAGTACACAGTCAACCCTCCTATTATCTGACCATTCACTATCGTCCGCTGATGTTTTGATTGATAGGTAAGTTATGCTACCTTAAAATATGGTATCATGAGGTAAATGCAGTAAGGGGAAACACAATGTACAAAGTTAGTTCTGGGCCCAGTTAAATAATGTGCCAACATAACCTGTGCAGTTGAATGGGGTCATAGTTTTTCAACTCCTCCTGGAAAGGTCACCAAGAGTGCAGGGGTTTGACTGAAAAATACAGCGTTGACATTGCGTTTTCACACTGCACGCTCGCTCTCCTCACACGATCGTCTTCGTACAAACACTATATAAATGGCTTGGCACTAAATCAATGTTGGAACCTTCAATATGGGAGATTTTCTACAGATCACTATCCGCATACAGTATGGGCAGTGAAATGTGTAAAGGAACAATCATATTCAGCATTCAGGCTTGCTCGCCTCACACGACAGTCTACGTGCAAACACTATGACACACATTGTGGAGGTTCCTCACTCTGGACCTTGAATTTGAGATATTTTCTATCGATCACTTTGTGCGTACAGTATGAGCAGTGGTTTGTGTAAAGATACACTCATATTCAGCATTCAGGCTTGCTCAACCTCACAGGGCTGTCTACGCACAAACACTATGGCACACTTTGTGGTCTACTTCACTTGGGACCTCGAATATGAGGTATTTTCTATCGATCACTTTGTGCGTCGTACAAGTAGTAAGTATGGGGCAGTTTCAGGCTCGCTCGCTCGCCACACACGATCGTCAACACTTATGAACACTATAATTATATATATTATTTGCACACAAATTAACCCGGACAAAATAAGATGACAAAGAGAAAAATAGGATACATAGAAAACTTCAACAGGTACTTAAGCGAATTATGCTTTAAGAGGAATGCTAATTAATAGTTTGTAACGTGTTGGTTTATCATTTGATTGTAATTTAGATGTTTCCACTCTTCTGGATTTTTTATAGTTATTGATAAAAAAATAAGTCCCAAACTCAAACTTTTTAAAACAACCTGCCGTTGACGGCGTGCGTCAAAATGACAAAACGTTGACGTCATGTGTGGGAGTTTGCTTTATTTTACCTCCATGCTGCAACAAAGCGTCTTTACAAAACGGAGCTCCCACATAATAACGTGACAAAAGTGATGACGTAGCAGGGCCTTTTGTGAATCTTTCTAAAAAGCAGAGGAGATGGGTATTCAAAATTATTGTTTTGTACAAAACTAACATTTGTTTAACTTCATGTGAAACTCAATTTCCTTATTGATTGAAAACATTTTAAAATGATTTTCAGCAAAGATCACCTGTTTCCGTTTTCGTTCAAGCTGGTCTTGAAGGCAATATTGCTTGATCCTTCGGTTCGGGAATGTAGCCATTGGTCGTTTGTGTTGTGAATGCACGTAAGAGAACCCAGTTACAATTATCGCCAGTAGATACCAACTGAACATATTCCATTGCAGGTTCCATAGCTCAATATAAAGCATAACC
Organism: Pisaster brevispinus; assembly: GCA_023634235.1. Taxonomy (NCBI): domain Eukaryota; kingdom Metazoa; phylum Echinodermata; class Asteroidea; order Forcipulatida; family Asteriidae; genus Pisaster; species Pisaster brevispinus. The sequence goes on from JAMKCF010000037.1 coordinate 359,043, forward strand.
CTCAGTCAAAACAAAACAAAGTTGCCTCTAAGAGGTGATTGTATTGGACATTGCCATCTTGGAAACTTAATAACCGAATAGTAGAACAAATCAACCCATATACGATGCATTAAACTCAACTTGCCGCAATAGTTTTACTGGCAAAAGATAAGCTATGGTGCTAATCAGAATCACCATGGTTGAACAATTTCAGTTTTTTCCTCAAATATAATATTTACACTTAACTATATAATAGACAAGTATTTGCAAAGGTAGTTTTCGATGTGTAATGTCATTTCAGGGCCACCATAGTCTGGAACCATCACCTTGATATCTCAAAGCATATGATTTTTTAGGACTGGTTTGGAGGAGTAACTCATCCCTATTAGAAATCAAATCTGCAATTATTACATTACTTATGGGCTGGTAGCTTTTGACAATGTCTTTGGCTTTCTTGAGAAGGGAAAAAATTACAACAATACTTTTTGTTTTAAAGAATACAATAGACAGCAAATTATATTCATTCTCAAATGGTAGATAATCGGCGCTATGTAAGTACGGGGAAAAACCCTAATTATACCTAATAAAAGTACATCGAACCAGACCCGCTGAAAAAATTCAAACCAGCTCAGATCCCCGGGAGTATGCTGCCAATTATAGTCGTTCATGCAATGTTCTTAAAATGCACTATCGGTTGGCAAATAACAGCCTCGCTACCATGGGCAGCGCGCCGTATCGATACCTCTCGTCACTAACCCCTGGTAGGGATGTACTGAAAAAGAACGCTGATTGGCTCCCAAGGGTGACTACTTTGCGTGCACGCTTGTTAAAAACTTTCGAGCGCTTGTAGGACGCTGAGTACGCGCGTATGAAAATGCAATCATTTTGACGCTATTCCATTTGAAATGAATCATGTTTTTACACGGTCACCCTAAACTGCATACAGTTAGACATTATCACAAAATCAAAGAAGAATGACAGCGGACCAGTTGCTGTTTGGTTTGATGCCTCTTTTGCGGGTTACCATACTTGAGCGCGCGCGTAGAATGGATCGGCCTCAGGCCTAATTAAAATGTGCTAGATTCAAGCACATTTTAGGAACCGATTCCAGGGGTTATGATCGTGCAAGGCATGCCGGGAATAATGGCGCGGCTAGATCGATCACCCCTGGGAACGAGGATGGGCAAATACCCGTTGATCTCTAATAATAGAGATCAACGCAAAAACTGTAGAGTTATCTAGCCAGCACAAACGCGTCCTACACGCGTCACGCCACCATCAGCCCCATACGAAAAGGCACGATGTTCCCAACCTCGTTCACACGGATGATCGATCTCACCGGGCCACATTTTTCATCAGAACACGCTGCTCGCTCCGTAGTGACACGAAAGATATGAGCCATAGTATCGAGGTGTAAGTCATAACTATGAGATATGAGTGATTGAGAAATAAATGATAATTATTAATGTCTTGTCTTTTTATCAATGTCCCTTATAAACGCTTCCGTACAAGATGAATATAGAGGAATGTCATGCCGGATAGATTCAGGCAGTTCGTAGGAATACCTTTACGATTGTCAGAAGGATGCATCCATTATCTTTCGGATAGTTTTTTTCAAGAGATTAAAATCTTGATATTAAGCAATGAACAATGGACACAAAAGAATAACTTACGCATGTATTAATCATATTACGGTTGTATTACCACAGCATTGGCAAGAATGTACTAATGCTTCTGCCATGCACATTTTTGAGGAAATCGCAAGGAACAAAATCTGTTCAATATCAAAATATAAACAAACAACAACAACAACAATCACGCATCCCAAATAAATACTTGAGAAACGCGAAGTATATGTCATTTCACATTAGGTAGGTGAGATCAAACGGACTTCACAACAGTCCGGTACTACATTCAACACGTTGGTTTGTCATTTTTCTGAATGTTAAACTGTAAGGATTTCCTTTTTTTTTTTTCCAAACAATCTCGGTGATGATACTGTAGCTCAGGGAACTATAGTTATACATCTTTGTGCTTCAGTTTCTTTGGTCAAAGGTATTATCATAGTCTTGTTGAATGCTTACTGACAATGAAGTTCACACTAGAACCATTTTTCTGTGAACTATTTCCCTCTGAAATGCAGTGATGATCGAGAAAACTGTATCTAAAAACGTAAAAAAATAAGAATAATAAATAATAAAAAAAAACCCAATGTTACAGCTTATTTGGTTTTTAAAACAAAATTAAGGACAATGTGTTTACATGCTGAAAATTATTTGTGTTTTTCTTTTTGCCAGTTTTCTCCTGACTTACACAGCGGATTAAGACCCAAAAATGCCGACAGGCTTGCTATATTATGAATACTGTCTGCGACTATTTTGACAGCTCTACCAATCTTATACAATACCTTTTAACATAAACTGTAGACTAAAATGATAAGCGTGCGAGCAGAGTGGGGTGTGGCGGTAGAAGACGACAAGGAAGAAAAGAAACACTTGGAACAAAGTATGGTGTGACCGTTTTATAGTAAGGAGATTGTATGATATGATTGTCACAGAGGTGCCAACAGAGATGACAACAAAGATAGTCAAATGGTGTGAACCGGGTCCTGAAGGTGGAGGGCAGGGAAAGATACCACCGAGCCAAACCGCAACCTTCTCAACGGCCACAGTTAGCCCCGGGAGTGTAAGGGTGACCAGGGCTCGATTTCACAAATAATTAAGATTGATCTTAACTCCAAACCACTCCTAATTGCTAAGCAAAGTGTGATGTCACAATACAAATCACTACGGTGATACTGACAACTCATCTTAAGATGAATCTAAGTGCTTTGTGAAATTGACCCCAGGAAGCCTAAGCTGGACTTAGGCTTCTAATGCTTGACACTAATGCTTGACTGCCTTACACACGCCCAAGTTCAAAGTGTATTAAAGATGCGCTCGAAGGTCAAATTCAGTGATCTACTCGTTTTCCAATAGATTGACTCCTTATGAAAGAGACATTTCAGGTCTCTAACAGTAGGTTAAGACAGAGTAAATTGCTGCGTTTGATACCCTTCATGTGCAATTTTTGACAAAAAAAAAAAAACCAAAAAAAACCCTGATAGGTTCCAATAGCTCCGAGGTAACTATTTTATCAACAAGATTAAAATCTACAGCTTAAAGGCCTTGTCACATTGTAGCGAATAGAGCTGACTTATGCCTAGCGTTCTGAATTTATTTCTGAAAAATTTACAACGTCCATATACGCTCAAATTCTCGGCCAAAACTCTGTTCCTTAGCGAACTGCAGATGTTTATAGACGAATGTCCAACGAACGAGGAACGAATCATAAGGGTATGCGTATCCATCCCACGCAGCTGAACTTACGCAACGAATGGCCAACGAGTAGCCAACAATTGAACAACATATGCCTAGCGTGCTGCAGCCGGTCGCTTGACATGTCTCTGCTGACCCGTAAATACGCTCTCCAAGCTGGCTTATGCCATTTTCATGTTGAAGTACGGCTAGAAGATATTCAATCCGGAGTCTCTGAGCATCCTCTACCTCTGATGACCAGCTGAGCAGGAATGATGAAGAAGCTAAGTAGGTGACGTCACAGATAAGACTGAAAAACGCTACCTACTGCAGCTGTACTGTGAAGTACGGCTAGAAGATATTCAATCCGGAGTCTCTGAGCATCCTCTACCTCTGATGACCAGCTGAGCAGGAATGATGAAGAAGCTAAGTAGGTGACGTCACAGATAAGACTGAAAAACGCTACCTACTGCAGCTGTACTGTGAAGTACGGCTAGAAGATATTCAATCCGGAGTCTCTGAGCATCCTCTACCTCTGATGACCAGCTGAGCAGGAATGATGAAGAAGCTAAGTAGGTGACGTCACAGATAAGACTGAAAAACGCTACCTACTGCAGCTGTACTGTGAAGTACGGCTAGAAGATATTCAATCCGGAGTCTCTGAGCATCCTCTACCTCTGATGACCAGCTGAGCAGGAATGGTGAAGAAGCTAGGTAGGTGACGTCACAGATAAGACTGAAAAACGCTACCTACTGCAGCTGTACTGTGCACGCACGTTACTATATCGGTACTCTAGCGTCAAGCACGTTAGATGACGCCTGGTGAAATTTGATGTACGCCAGAATACGCAGTGTATTCATTTGCCATTCGTTAGCCATTCGTTAAATAAACGCTACGTTTACGTTGGGCAATCGCTATGACAAAGTGCCAGATGGGTTGGACGTTTATGGCCGAACAGTGGCCAAAAAAACAACCTACACCCGACGAGCGAAACGTTCATAACAAATGTTCAACGTATTTATTACATAGCGTGTTCATCACTACGTTGTAATCCGCTCAAAATTGTTGAATATGTTCGCAAAACTTTCTCGACCCCAGTGCACCTCTGCGAACCCCTACGAACCGCCAACAAATACAACTTATGCAAAACGTGTCACGAACGAATGACATTTTATACGGACGTACTTCCGCATTTCCAAAAACGTCTGGCACATGTTAGCTATACCCAACAGTTTAACGGCCCATTTTCATAAGGCTGTTAAGCATAAACTCTGGTAAGCAAATTTTGTTACTTGAGCGGGGTACCAGTGGCAACAATGTAAACTTTAAAAAATGTTGGTTGGTTATCCATTTCAGCTCAGCAAGATTTTCCCGTGCTAAGCCAGTTTTTAAGAATACAGGCTTTATGAAATCGGGCCCTGGTCCTTAACAATGAACGGTGGGCGAAAAACAATTTTACGCATGAATCAATCCAATTATGTTAGTCTTAACACATCACTCGCAAGAGCAATCCTTAGTGGACATGAATATGGAATGACAATGAAACGGCAATTGCTTCTGCCAGTGCACAATGGTTCAATTTCAAGAAAGTGCAAAGAACACACTCTGACATCAGTATATAAGATAATTTGCTTGGGAAACGCACAATATTATGTCACTTCACTCCAGGCTGGTGAGATCGAACGGACTTGACAACGGTACTACATTCAACATGTCGAAGTCCAGGTAAAACTTGAGTAGGCCTTTGTTATTTTGCTGAAGGTTAAAATGTTAGACCTTGCCGTATCAGTATAATTGTTGTTTTTCTCTCAACTTACTTGGTAATGACACTCTATTTCAGACGAGAGAGCCTTCAAATAAACCTTTGTGCATCAGTGTCTCTAGTTATCGTAAACTGTAGATTCAAACGATAAGCGTGCGAACAGAGTAGGGTGTAGCGGTAGAAGTCGTTTTGAAGAAAAGAAACACTTGGAACAAAGTATGGTCTGACCGTTTTATAGTAAGAAGATTGTATGATATAATTGTCACAGAGGTGCCGGACCTCGTAGTTATGTGAGTGGCGAGTCTCTTGTACTATAAGGCTGAAAGGAAAGTTGTAGTGAAAGTTGAGGAGACTTTATATTTATGCGAATTTGATGATTGTTAAGGCCTGGATTTAGAAATGATCATACACAGAAATAACATATTTTACCTTACAAGGTTAGATAACGTAAGGGTCAACAGGACAATTTCTGGTGATACTGTGGACCTTGACATCTTGAGGTCATTGCCTAAAAGTGTTTGTGGTGTGTTTACTAATACAGCTTGACTGTGACAACTTTGATGATGATCATTCTGGTGACAGCTGATTCTAAAGCCGAAGACTTGTGTTGTCCATCGGTACCGCCTTGTCTCAAAATGCGCCAAAGAAACACATTGTACCAACCCAGCAACGTGGGACACTTTGCCCTGATCGGTAGCGTTTACCGCAATCACACGGCAAAGACGGCGATAAGATGTGCGTCTGCTTGTCTGAAAGATACTGCATGCCAGTCATTCAATTACGACAAAGATAGCAATCAGTGTCAGCTAAATTCGGCAGTAAAATCCCAAAGCAGAACAATGGTTCAGCCATCCAGTAGCTACATTTACTATGAAGATAAATTTCGCGATGGTAAGTACTAGTAGTTTTTTTCAAACAATTAAAAGCACATTATACATGAGCAACTTGTAGATAATGCACCTCTAGACTATTGAACCCCATGATCTAATAATCCAAGATGGTAATGATCAAAACTCTGTATCTTTGCCTCCTCCTTTTTCTTCAGATATTCCCTCTTAGTCAGCAGTCTCAATAAATATAAATAAAACAAAATAATAATTTTGTCCCTCTTTCCACAATTGATCTTGTCTTTTATATTTCCAACCATTTGGTTAAACCAGCCACTTCCCTCTGACCCCCTTTGTCTCCTTCATTTTCTATCCCTTCCTTTATCTGTGTGCTTTCTTCCTCTCTCTCCTTTCATTTCTTTATACCTGACTACTTTTACTACACCAGTACCCCTGTTTATAAGTGTTTTGAAATTGTCATTTGCCTTCGAGAAAGACTCTGCCAGGGTCGAAATGTCAGGTGATTTTTCTATTAAAAAAATGAAGAAAAAAAAACCTTACAATCAAAGAAACACCGCCCCAAAAAAGACAAACACAATTTAAAAAATGTTTTCGGTAGTCATAGTCTTGCTTAAAATTTATAAACACTCAAATGGTTTTGGTGCGAAGAAAAATTGTGATTCAACATAATCGGTTTTGGAAAAAATGAAGAAAGTTTCGACTTTTGTTTTAAAAGCCATCAGGCACTTTTCAGGTGTCCGTTTTTAATTAAAAAGTAATTACTCCGCCATTTTATTTTATTTGTATTTTAAAAATTTAAGTTTCCTCAACTACACCTAGCCAATTAGCATGCCAATTGTCTTGTTACCATTGGGGTTGATTTCACACACAAAAAAATCCACCAATGACCAGTTCTCCCGGTATTCCCTTGGGAAATGTAAGAAATGTAAGAAATTATGATGTTTTTGCTGACTCATCAAACACGAGGGTTTCATTCAAACAAATGGCTTAGAGACACATGTGGGCTGATCTCAATGGAAATTTTGCTTGAATTTATTTTATTTAGTCACAAGGGTCTATATCCAATAGTTTGGGCGATTTAAACATGATTGTGTTCTCAAAAAACACGTATTACACGCAAAATATAAAACGGACACCTGAAAAGTGCCTGAAAGCGTAGAGTGTGATTTTTTGTTGATGGTGTCACGAAGTGTTAACAACCTTTTTTATAACAAAACAAGCTTTATAAATGGATTGAGTCTCGATCAAAGTAACTACAAAGTAATTCTTGTCTGTCACATTGTCTTTTCCATTGAAAGCTGTCCCACGCCAAGTGCCCGGATCACTGATGCATGTGTCAATCGGTGAAGCTGGAGTTTGGGGCGTTGATTCACAATATCAGATCTACTACTGGTCGTGGTGCGGATGCTCCTGGACGTTGATTGATGGTTCTTTATCACAGGTAGATGTTGGTATGGACACTGTTTGGGGCGTTAACAAACACGATTATATTTACTATAGAAATATATCATCCAATGATCATCTTTGGACCAGAGTGGAAGGGGATTTAAAGCATGTAACTGTTAGCCAAAAGGATCACGTGTGGGGTGTCAACATACACGGCTATGTCTACCATTTTATGGAACCGAGTTTTGGTCTTAACAGAAGATCGAGATGGAAAGGTTTTTATAATGTAGTTCTCGATCAAATCTCAGTTGGTAGTGCTGGTGTCTGGGGGGTCGATCCAAGTAATGGAATTTTGTATCGTGAAGGGACTTACGGTGACCCCGACTCGGACCCAGATGGCTCGGCCTGGGAACGTGTATCCTCTAAAATCTCATTGAAGTACGTTAGCTCAGGTGACGTCATATACGTTGTTGATACTAAAGACGCAATATACTATCGCGTAGGTACGTCAGCTGAATCTCCAACTGGTACAGTTTGGAAACAGATTGACGGGAATCTCAAACAAATTGAGTCAGTTTCGAGTACATTCTGGGGCGTTGCCGCAGAGAATAATGTCTATACAAATGATACAAGCCACCACATTCGCCCTTGTCTTTAGTGTCTCTTTTTCTGTCAGCGAGGTAAACTATAGGCCCTATGTTGAGTCCTTTACCCAATACAGCATTAAAGGGAACGTTGACTTCGGATTGGGCTCATTTGGGCTGTGAAAAGCGTTTGTTATGAAATGATTATGGTTAGAAAGATGTGTCAAAAGTAGAATGTAATGATTCACACAAAAGTATTTCGAATATTGTGTGGTTTTCCTCTCCCCTCGTGAACTAACATTGTCCTCCATTTTTTAGCACAAAATTGTTGTTTCCTTAAGATGGTGGACCGTAATAGTTCACGAAGTAAAAGGAAAACAACGCAAATTGGAGGGATATTTCTTTGAATCATTACATTACTCTACTTTTACACATCTTTCCACCTCATTCATTTCATAACAAAAGCTTTCAAACGCTTTTGTAGCCCAAAGCGCCCAACCCAATAGAAACGCATTCCTTTAATCACTTCCACTTTAATTTGACTTTAGATGCTATTCGTTAAATGGGTCTTTCAGACGGACTCGTGGTTGATTTACAAACCTTTATTGAATGTTCCCAACTGATTTGTATTCTAATGTTAGCCCTTTAGGCATAGGATTTGAAATTCGGGCTGAAATGTGAGTTCGTTCAAAGCACAATTCACTGAAGATTATGACCATTGCACTCAATGATGTAACAAAACATTTGTTTGCTGGAATGGCGCCCAAACAGCACTTCATATTCTAACAAGCTCCATTAAAGATTGGAGAAATAAGCTTTTATTTGAGGTTTGCACGACAAAATCCGCTATTACAGCCGTTGATTAAAAGGTAAATATGATTTATTGTCAGCATCCCGACATTACTTCACCTCTATCACTCTTGTACCCAAAATTCTCTATTTGCATGTATTTTGTAGTGGCGTATGCGAATTTGTTTGTATGTTTTTTCATTTTGAAACGGCTTCACTTTCAAAATTCGTTCATTCAAAATAAAATAAATAAATAAATAGACCAAGCATATTGAACGTTATTCGGCTAAAATTGGCCCATGCAGTTTGGCATTATAAGGTCATCATTTGCAGGGTTAGAAATTAAGTTCTGCATTAATTAAAAAAACTTTTGTATCGTTACTTCAAACAGTTATTATACTAATTAATGCAATTGCCACCATGTTCGAGAGAATAGCGTGTTAGTCAACTAAGCAACAACATCCAATCAAAACGGTATTGCAGTTAGTAAAAACATTAGAAATGGTTAATTAAATATAATATAAGAATAAGAACTTGTTCGTAATTGAATTTGTTTTCTTCAAACTCAGTTATTTTTTTATAAAAAATATTATTAGTGCTATAGAAGCAACTGATACGACGTGACGAATGAAAGTTTTGTTTAGAGTGTCCATTGACTTATTGTAACTTTATTTGTTGAAATAGCAAAAAAAAATAGGTAGTTCAAGAAGAAATTTTGAGATATAGGCCTCGCCGTTGACTATTAAAGACAACAACGAAACAGAGGAGGAAGTACAGTGAAATAAAAACCAGTTAGTTTGGGTGAAGTTTGACACACTCAGCTATATTTGTTTGAGGCTACGCGCTTCATACCTAAAAGGCCAGGTATTCAATCAGTGCATCATTATGGTGCTGAGCCTGGACTACCACTTAACGTCTTGAGAAAAAAACTAGGGGTAACAGAGTGGGGCTATGCAATGATACCGATAGTAGAGAAGTACAGGCTCCCAAAAATAATGAGGACCTAAGAAAGAAATCAGGGTGTCTTTTACTAAGACCATTAGATCAAAAAAGTGGAGATGGGAAGCTCACCTAGCAAGGAGGTATGACAGCAGGTGCGCATTGAAATCAACCAATACGACTCCAAGACGGTCAGTTAGCAAGATAAAGAGGGAGACAAAACTGAAGATGGAGAGACGAATTAAGAAAAAATAAGGCATTGATTGGCAGCAGACAGCTCAGGATGGAGTGGAATGGAAAACTGGTGTAGAGACTTTCCTCTGGCAGTGGAGTGAAATAGGCTTAAATTAAGAATACAAAACTTTTATTGGAGATTATTGAATACTAAACAACAAATTGATGCTTAAAAGAAAAAAGTATGTACTCTTGATTATTGTTGCAATGTTTGGTCGAATAAACAATAAGACATACAACAGATTGTGTGTTGTAGGTTTTTTTTTTACTGTAGATTGCAATAACTTAGACCGCGTTCCCACTGGATCCACAATTACGAGATCCTGATCCCGCAAAAGGATTAGTCGCAGACGTGAATCGCGGTCGCGTTCCCACTGGAGTATGATCGCGCATTGATCTCCCTTTTGGGAACGGAAGTGGATTCAAAGTTCACCAACGCAGGTCGACCAAGTGGGCAGTGCGCAGGCGCAACGTATCTATGGCGACCACCACACCATTTTCGGGCCTACCGTACCGGATGTTCGCCCTCAAATTGCGGGGTCTGATCGCCCTTTGCGTTCCCACTAGACTTTTGATCGCCCATTAATCCAAAAGGGCGATCAGATCCCGCTTTAATCCTACTCCCGAGGTGGATCAAAATTGCGGGGTCTGATCCTGATCGCCCTCGCGTTCCCACTTACGCTTGATCGCCCTTTGATCGCCCTTTTCGAGAAATTGCGGGGTCTGATCGCCCTTTTCTCGAATTGCGCGATCAATGCGGGGTCCAGTGGGAACGCGGCCAGAATGAAGTAGAAGTGCATCAGTATATTAACGTGCATTGCTTATGAGTTCATCATCACATCCACTTGTATCAAGGCCATAACTACCTGATACCGATAGAATTACTTTCTTTCCAGGGTTTCAAATTGTGAGATAGGAACTGTCAACCTCGGGATTGACGTTACCCAGGGCGGCACGCTTGTCATCACAAGGTGCGTTTTTTTGTTGTTGCGCCCTCTGCCGTCGTTACTTTGGCTGTTTTCGTTGTTCGTTATTGCTGTTCTGGTAATAAAAAACAAAAACATTCTCTGCGCGGACGTCGTAACATGAAAACGAGCAAAATGGCATCCTCCGTACATAGTGCCCTAATCCATCGATTGTTGATTGGTCGAAACAAATGTGCCCTAGGATTGTTGACATCCATCTGTGATATATTTGTAACTAATTAGTTCCAGTGTTGTTGGTCTCTGAAGTGATCTTGACCGCCCCCCCCCCAGTCTTTGACTTTCATTCTGCAACATGTCTGGTTTATCTTCACAAATACTAAATGGATGCTGTCTTGTTTGGAAAGTAATCATTGTAGGTTATAAAGGGTTTTTTTTAGTTGAGGGCTGTCACATAACCACGGGGTGTGGCTCCAAACAACAAATTAAAGAAAGACGAACAAGCCATGCACTCATGAAATAAATGAACAATGAATGAAACACTTCCAATTTTCTATGTACAGCAGTAGTTTGATTTATTTAAGAAATTCTTCTTCAGTTCACTATTCTTTGGCTTTTCAAATACAATTTGTTGATTCAAATTATATCTCCTCCAAAATTAAACCAAAATAATTTATCTATCCTCACTTCACCAAATCGCAAAGCTTCAAATCTCAAACGTTCTGAACTTCACTTCAAATCACCATCTTCAATGGAAATAAATAAAAAAATATAAACTTTGCTTTTAAACTCCACCAACTTCCTCAAATGTCTGTATTATAACTTGGGCTACAAGTAAAAACCCTTCACTTCACTTTAAACTTGAGTATGAACCAACTCGCTTAAGTTCTCAATCAAAATGTCTTCAAAACTTCTTCAAGATAAATTCACAATTTTAAGTTATTTTTCCTTAAAATAAATTCACAAGTTTAAATGGGCAAAGCAAATGTATTTTTTTTATTTTGACATGTCATGTAAAAGGCCCAATTCTCTCAGATAATTCTGGTTTCGAGTTTCAACTGAAACCACTAGCAATACTCTTCACAATTTCAAACATGAGAGTTTATCAGAACAACCACGAGTTCTTTCACATTAAATTTATCAACCACGAGTTCTTTCTCTGGTCTTTCCAATAATAATAAAATGAACAAAACACAAATCTCTCATGAGATATTTATGGTTCCGATTTTCAACCGAAACCACTCAAAATACTCTCAAAAAGTTTACATCCTCAAAAACTTCACTCTCGAAGGATTACTATATTAATCTCAATGATTAATATCTTTTTAATCAACGTGTGTGATTCTACACCAAAATCAAATGTTACACTGGTCTGACTCCAAAGTGCTAATCTACAATTACATATAGTTGATAATCACCAAGCTTTTCCTCCACCAAAATTAACAACTTGCTATTTCTTGTGATTGTTTTTGGAACGAAATGTTCTACAGTGGCAGACTGTCTGTAAAGTTCAAACGTCAGGTAGGGGTGTTCTTGCCCTCATACCAGCCTCTATAGCCCGGAATTATAGTGCCATCTATGAAACTAATGTCATACCACACAGATTTACCATAATGATAATTGAACAATTCTGTCCGGAAATGCTTACAATCAAATAATTTCTACACTTCGTTTGTACTATAATCATAAAAATATCAAAATGTACATTTTCGTGCTAAACTTAGGAATGAATTAAAAAAAAAAAAGTTTTTCACAAAATATTTTATAACTCACGGTTAGGAGTTTCCTTTAGACCTTAAACGGTGTCTGCTGGTTATAAATTTTAGTTGAAATGTAAAAATCTCCAACTTATCGCAATGATCTGCTTCATCAAAATGTGTCTGCTTGAAGGTCCTTAAGATGAGTTGTCAGTATCACCATAGTGATTTGTATTGTGATATCACACCTTAGCAATTAGGAGTGATTTGGAGTTAAGATCAATCTTAACTTTTTGTGAAATCGAGCCCTGCAATAATAGGTCTAACCTTCCTGCTAGCAGATCCTGGAATGACAGACCGCACCCAAACTAAGACTGCCAAGAATCCCCAAACTTACCCAACCATGGCACGCACTCTACATAACAATAGTCATCCCTCAATGTACATGTCAGAACAAAGGGTTGACCACTTCCCTTACCGAGTCCAAACGACAATAAATGATAAGCGATTCACGGCTTCTTTCGTTCAGTCCTAATTTATTATCCACTAAAAAAAAACAATACTCTCTATATACACGTGTGTATTGTTTAACTTATACCTCGACGTCTTCCCTAAGCTCGAGCAAACACAATTATTACTATTAATCTCCTTAAGGCTTTGTGAAGAAATGCAGAACGGCAAATAATGGAATTAGCAGTATGATAGAAATTAATAAATACGTTTGACCACCAATTACTCTTCTACTGACGGATTCTCCTCGTCGTTCCTCACTATACACATAGTGTGACGCACTCTACTCCACTGACGAATAATATACTCAGTAGGTGCACCTGAGCTAATATACTAGCATACAAAATACTTGGCCGAGGGGAATTGTTCACAGTCTCTTTTCCGGTGCTGTGTCCACTCTGAACTTGCTCATCAAGCTGATCTGGCTTCCCTCGCCGTCAAGCCCTCACCACATGGTCTCACTTCCACTCCAACCAGGTGTGGTCCTCTGACGTTCCTCAGTTGGTTACATTTACAATACTTGGGTGCGCCTTCTTGCGCTCACCCTTTACACTCCAATAAAGGCCATCTGAAAAATCAATTCCTTGCCATAATTTCGGCCATTTGATAAGATTAAACCCCCATTTATAAATAACTTCAAATAGAGCTATATTCCAATATATCCACATACAGTATTCAAGATCATGGATGTTACTACTTGGTGGGTTACTTCACAGTGTCTCTCGACACCTCTGCTCCGAATAGCTCAACTTCACATCAGACTTAATATTCACTTCTAAATAAGTTTTTCCTATAACTTGACTTAAACACAACTAAAGCTTCTCCTTGAAGATAATAAGGTGAAAAATGAATTAAATTAACTTACGGTTGATGGTCGAGTCGTCCAACCTGTGTCCCTTGCCAAAGTCCGGGTAGAACGGGCTATAAATAAAAACCCTCAGCGCTCGTCTAATAGTATATGCAATGGCTGCAAAAATATACACTGGACTGGCTTGCAGAAAAAGCTCCCCTAGTTTTTAGTAAGGAACAGCTTGTACCACTGTACAATATTTCGAGCAGCAGAGCAACAGGACGTGTGGCATTATTCGGCACAACTGGAGACTCTACTGAAAAACTCCCTCCAAACCTTCACTCCCCAAAACCCTCTCATATACTTTACACACAACTCTTTGTATTCCTTATCAGCCGACACCCTGATCACTTTCTCATGGTAAACTTACCTAACATATGCAAATGAACTGGTGGGGTATAAGATTGAGGCACTGCTCCACTGTTGAATGAACACTTTGAATACTGACCCTATATACAACCATGGCCTACTGGGTCCTGGCACACAGCCATCTCATGAATATTTACACTTTGCTAAAAGAACTTAAAACAAATTTATGCAGCCTCTGAAGGAAAGGAATGAATATTCATACAGAATTCCAGCTTTTACATTTTCCTGTGACAGTACACATACTCACTACCTCAGCCCACACATGTCTCTCCAAATAAGGACTTGCTCACTCAACTGTGGTTCAACTGACTGCAGCACAGAACAAAATTTAATATTCATTGTGTCTCAAAACTGTTGACCAATTAGATAACTGAAGGAAATACAAAAATTACACATGGTTTACTTACAATAACAGAATACTTGTGACAAAGGCTGATATAAATAAACCCACAAAATATACACAGACCTAATTCCTGCATTAGTAAATTTGGGTTTGATTTCCATTTTGGTCACGATAGACTGTAGTAGTAGACTTTAGGCTCTGTGTTGCATAATAATTGTGAACTTAAATAATGGACAAACAAGACATCGACCTTTACTCGTATCAAAATGTATGAGAACAGACCAAAGGTGCCATAGCAGATCATCATTGTTATTGGACGTTTGAATCTTAAGCATTGTCAAAAAAGTATGTTTAAAGAAAATCTACATCACTCATAAACAATATTAATAAATACCTTGGACAGTTTCAAGTCTCTGTTTGGTCAAAACCCGATCACGTGGGGGTGTATTAACGGGCGATATAAAGACCGGCTCAGTGAACGAGCGAATAAATGGCCCCTTAACAAGCACATTGTTGTGTAAAATCCTATGCACTATGTGCTTTGTTGCGCGGCAAACTACAGGTATCAAATCAACTCATTTCTTTTTGCGTATTTATTGTTTTATTTTTTTCAGCAGGGACAGATAGTGCCGCGTGCGGAAACATACCACGCGTATAGGCGTGAACGCGCAGACAATGTGTCAATTTAGGGTAGCTGGTACGCGCATGAAACAAACATAATGCAAAGTCATAGTCTGGTTCTTGAAAATATGTATAAACAGTTAATTATGTGTAAGAGATTAGGTACCACACAAAAGTTGAACAGCCAAACGATTGGCCCTTGAACATGAGTAGAACATTTCTAAAAATAACGGCGAAAGAAAAATCACAATTCTGACGATTTTTACAGTTTTTTTCGTTATAAGGCATTTATTAATGGGAATAACAGTGCGATGAGCCGGTCTTCACTGCGTGGTAATGACCTTGGTTGGTGGTTGGCCGCTGTTAAAGGACCTCGCCTTCGGCTCGGTCCATTAACAGCGGCCAACCACCAACCCGGTCATTACCACGCAGTGAAGACCGGCTCATCGCACTGTTATTCCCTAATTAATTGCTAAGCAAAGAGTGAAGTCACAATACAAATAATTATGGTGATATTGACAACTAATCTAAAATGAGTTGTCTCATATTACCATATTGTGACATCACACGTTGCTTAGCAATTAAAATTGATACACAGTCTAGTTAAGATCAATCCTAATTCTTTGTGAAATTGGTCCCAGCATCCGTTGGTCAATGTGTGCTGCGCTCTGCGCTTAGAATCGGCTGCACGAGCTTTCAAATATATTCATACTCTTATAACATAATATATCTTTGAATAAAATTAACTGTGTGTGCGCCAACGTTTAAATTCCTATATATAACTTATTAGAATATCTCCTTCTACAGCAGGCATACTTAACTTGTGTAGCTTGCGTAACTGACCCTGGTTCGAATCCAGGTACGGTCGTATGGGTTTTTTTTTTTGTCTTACAATAGTCTCTAAAAAGGAACGAGTGTTACACCAATAATAGATAGCGCAGCAATTAGTTGACCACTGTTAAACCACAGGACCGAGGTTGAAATCAGAATGTACTGATATGTATGTGTGTTTTATTTTTTTACTGAAGTGTATAATAGTTATGTACTGCAATAAACGAAAACGATCATTTTTTTACCGGGAGCACAGTTAGCGCAACTGGGTATACGATGAGTATCGTTTGGTAGCGCAGAGCGCAAGACCCCGGTTCGAATCGCGGCAACTTTTTATATTTTTGACTTTACTGTGAAAGGTAACTTAATATGTAAAATATAGAGCACCCTTATGAGCTGGACAGTTAACGCAACTGAATTAGTTGATGGTAGTGCAAAGCGCAGGCCCCGGTTCGATTCATTGGCTGTTTTTTGAAAGATTGTAACTAAAGAAGTGTTTATATCTAAAAGATACAGCACCCTTTATCAGCTGGACAGTTAGGAAGTGCAAGTCGCAAGACCCGGGTTCGAGCCCCAGTGGGGTTGTTTTTTATCTTACTAAATAAAGTAAAGAATTATATATCTCTAAAGTAAACAAATCTT
The DNA here is from genome assembly GCA_023634235.1 of Pisaster brevispinus. Taxonomy (NCBI): domain Eukaryota; kingdom Metazoa; phylum Echinodermata; class Asteroidea; order Forcipulatida; family Asteriidae; genus Pisaster; species Pisaster brevispinus. The sequence goes on from JAMKCF010000037.1 coordinate 375,647, forward strand.
TCAGTGGATCAGTCAGTTAGAACAAGTGGATAGCTGATGGTCTTGCATATCGTAAGACCCGGGTGCAACTCCAGGTTGGCTCTGTTACCAAGCTGGATGTTTCTTTTTACCTGCAAAAAAAATAAAAGTATTCTTTATAAAGAGAATACAAATTGAATGAGTAGAACGGTTAGCCCAACTGGATAAATGGAGTAATTGCATATTGCAAGACCCTGGTTTGAATCCAACTTAGGTCAGGAAACAAAACAATATTTCTTTTTACCGGAGTTTTAATCGAAGTTGACACAATATATTGAATACAGTTAGTGCAACTGGATACGATAAATAGTTTGTGGTAGTGCACAGTGCAGTACCCCGGTTCGATTCGCAGTATCTGTTTTTTTAATAATTATTTTAAATTTTACTATAAATCAGAGTAAGATAGCGTTTTTTATATAAAATATACAGCACCCTTTATCAGCTGGAAATTTAGCACAACTGGATAGTATATAGTAGTGCAAGTCGCACGATCCGGGTTCGGACCCCAGTGAGGTTGTGTTTTTTATCTTACTAAATAAAGTAAAGAATAATATATCTCTAAAATAAACAACTCTTACAGTAGATCAGTCAGTTAGCACAAGTGGATAGCAGATGGTCTTGCATATCGTAAAACCTGGGTTCGAGTCCAGGTTGGCTCTTTTACCAAGTTAGATATTTCTTTTTATCTGGATAAGAAAATAGGGTGACAATATATATTGGAAAAAATGAAAGGGCGGTGGTGGGCAGTAACCTAGCGCAGAGGGAAAACAGCCGACTTGAAGCGAGAAAGTGAGGGGTTCGAATCCCGCTTGTGAACAAATTTTAAACTGTAAACTGTAAACTGTCAGCCGAGGCATTGCCGCACCGAGGCATTGCCGCACCGAGGCATTGCCGCACCGAGGCATTGCCGCACCGAGGCATTGCCGCACCGAGGCATTGCCGCACCGAGGCATTGCCGCACCGAGGCATTGCCGCACCGAGGCATTGCCGCACCGAGGCATTGCCGCACCGAGGCATTGCCGCACCGAGGCATTGCCGCACCGAGGCATTGCCGCACCGAGGCATTGCCGCACCGAGGCATTGCCGCACCGAGGCATTGCCGCACCGAGGCATTGCCGCACCGAGGCATTGCCGCACCGAGGCATTGCCGCACCGAGGCATTGCCGCACCGAGGCATTGCCGCACCGAGGCATTGCCGCACCGAGGCATTGCCGCACCGAGGCATTGCCGCACCGAGGCATTGCCGCACCGAGGCATTGCCGCACCGAGGCATTGCCGCACCGAGGCATTGCCGCACCGAGGCATTGCCGCACCGAGGCATTGCCGCACCGAGGCATTGCCGCACCGAGGCATTGCCGCACCGAGGCATTGCCGCACCGAGGCATTGCCGCACCGAGGCATTGCCGCACCGAGGCATTGCCGCACCGAGGCATTGCCGCACCGAGGCATTGCCGCACCGAGGCATTGCCGCACCGAGGCATTGCCGCACCGAGGCATTGCCGCACCGAGGCATTGCCGCACCGAGGCATTGCCGCACCGAGGCATTGCCGCACCGAGGCATTGCCGCACCGAGGCATTGCCGCACCGAGGCATTGCCGCACCGAGGCATTGCCGCACCGAGGCATTGCCGCACCGAGGCATTGCCGCACCGAGGCATTGCCGCACCGAGGCATTGCCGCACCGAGGCATTGCCGCACCGAGGCATTGCCGCACCGAGGCATTGCCGCACCGAGGCATTGCCGCACCGAGGCATTGCCGCACCGAGGCATTGCCGCACCGAGGCATTGCCGCACCGAGGCATTGCCGCACCGAGGCATTGCCGCACCGAGGCATTGCCGCACCGAGGCATTGCCGCACCGAGGCATTGCCGCACCGAGGCATTGCCGCACCGAGGCATTGCCGCACCGAGGCATTGCCGCACCGAGGCATTGCCGCACCGAGGCATTGCCGCACCGAGGCATTGCCGCACCGAGGCATTGCCGCACCGAGGCATTGCCGCACCGAGGCATTGCCGCACCGAGGCATTGCCGCACCGAGGCATTGCCGCACCGAGGCATTGCCGCACCGAGGCATTGCCGCACCGAGGCATTGCCGCACCGAGGCATTGCCGCACCGAGGCATTGCCGCACCGAGGCATTGCCGCACCGAGGCATTGCCGCACCGAGGCATTGCCGCACCGAGGCATTGCCGCACCGAGGCATTGCCGCACCGAGGCATTGCCGCACCGAGGCATTGCCGCACCGAGGCATTGCCGCACCGAGGCATTGCCGCACCGAGGCATTGCCGCACCGACTTGCTCCATACACCAGAGACTTGCCTCTCATATCAACAAGCTCGATTTGCTGTACCTGCAATCGTTAAATCAGTCAAATAATTTACAAGTTCGGCCTAAACGTTTGTTTCTTGTACCATCATTGTGTACATCGATGTCTACACCCGCCCTCTGCTCTGGCACACGCTCACCCGAACAGTTAGTTAACCAGGAAAGTTGAGGAAGACATTATACAGTAATTCCCTCACATTATTTCTTGTATCATATTTACGGCAATTTTAAATACCGAGTGGGTTTAACAAACGTACAATGGTTAAGTTAATCAAGACACACAATAAGTATATCCTACGGGCGAATACGTCAACATGGAGACCGGGTGAGGACTCCAGCAACAAAAGATACAGCGAGGATCAAATATACTCTGGCAACCGATCAACTTCAGGGGCGAAAACAGTTCTCTTGAACAAAGTTTCAACGAACACTATTTCAATTTACAATTCTCGGTGATCAAGTCACGTGACTCAGCTGATCATTCTGGGAAAAAAATTACGGAGGCCTAAAGAAGCCAAGTTCCTTGTATCTTTTTTTCAGTTTTGAAAATGTGTTTAACCCCCACTTTGGAGGGATGAATAAACAAACAGCGATGAAGTTTATAAACAGTAAGACTTAAAAATGTATGTAATTATACAAATATGTGTTTATGCAAGGTATTTATTTTAACTATTTCTGTTTGTGTGTGTTTTTTCTTATAATCTTTTCATTTTTTAAAATTAAATAATACAAACAAAATAACAAAAACAGCTGATGTGCTCGCTGGTTTTTTTTAATTTTTTTTTTTTAGTAAAAATTAGTACAGAATATTTAAATTATTATCCGATATTTTTTCTTAAGGGCATCTCAACACCCAACTTTAAAATTGGAAAAAAATATATATCCCGCAGAACATATGCGCAACGGGAAGGCAGCATCTTAACATTGATGACACTAACGAGTGCTTTATTCTACCATGGTTTCACTGATACCACTCCAGATATTATGTTAGACAAATAACAATGAAAACCTGTTAAACACTGAATCAAAGGGGATTTCAATTATTACAGTTTGTTTTGTGTTTTATCATAAGAGAAATAAAAAGACACACACACAAATTATTCATTGTTGAGAGCAGAAAAGCATTTGCACACATATTTTGTTTATTTATTTTTCAGTTGAAGTTTATTGCTATAAACACTAATAAGGATAATGTTTTAAAGTAAAATTTATAAAATAAATAATATATACAACTGCCGGTTTACTGTAGGGCCATACAAAGTCTCACATAACACTTGTAGTCACTGCAGTCTGTGCCCCGTGTACCACCTGTGAGTGACCAGAGGGACCTCTGCCTCGGGGTGTCGGTCGTCCTTCGTGGGATAGACGTGCTTTAGTGACCTCATTGCCAGTCCACATCGTAAATGGTGTATTTTAGTTCGTATCGCCGAATTATTCATGTGCAAACAGTATAATAAAATGAATTATTTTGCTTTATATTTGTTGTTAAAAATGTAATCTTAAACGTTTTAATATTAGTTTAAATCCACTGTCTGCCAAACATTTTCAATTACGATCCACAGTTTTTAATATTAATAGTTTGTGATAGAGGCTAATTTATTCGGCAAGATGGCGGCGTCCAGATATAGGAAGTTTTTACGATTGATTGAAGAATGGCCGATAGATCCAAGCAAAAGAGGTCGTGATCTAGCCGCTCATTTACGACAGCGTGTTGCTAAAGAGTTCTCCAAGGGAGAAAGTACAAAGGTTTGTTCTTAGCGTGTCGTTAATTGCGATAATCGTATCCCCCTCCCCTCTCAACTCAACACCGCTCATCATGTCATTGCTCAGTCAAAGCGAAAGTTACGTCACGAATTTTGGATAGATCTGATTAGTAGTAGTACGGCCGGGCCGAGTTATACAGTTAATTACAATCACACTTTTTTCAGGGTACTGCAATTACAAAAGCCCCACTTACGTGGCCAAGCTATATCCAAGAATTCAGCTGGGCCACACAAGTGAAATCCAAAGTTGAAAAAACCTCTGTTAGTGTTAGTGTAAACTTAATGTAGGTAATTTCACAAAATTTTACTTTTAGATAACATTTCATGAGGTTGCTTTTGGCTTAGTTGGATAGGTCTCATTGAGACATTCAATTTAACACCTCATTTGTTGGGATCGGGTCACCCAAGCCCAAATAACGCCAGGTCAAAGAACCTCTGTTAGTGTTAGTGTAAACTTAATGTAGGTAATTTCACAAAATTTTAGATAACATTTCATGAGGTTGCTTTTGGCTTAGTTGGATAGGTCTCATTGAGACATTCAATTTAACACCTCATTTGTTGGGATCGGGTCACCCAAGCCCAAATAACGCCAGGTCAAAGGTCGACATTTTTGCTATTATTTTTATGTATAGTACAAAAACTGTGACCTTCAGCATTGTTGGCCAATCAGCGGAACGCGTAGCGCTGCCCTCCAACCCGTAAAATTTAGCAAATTCCCGGCGCAGGTCGCCGTCTTTGAAAGCCGATCGCGACAAACCGCGATGACCAACAGCTTTGGATAAGTTTTATTTGATAAAGAAAAAACTATTATTAATTATTAACTGTCTTTGCTGCATTAAATTGCCCCTTATGTATATGTTCCAAAACTGAGCTAAACACAGTTGAAAGTTAAATAGCTGCACATACCGGTCCTTTTTCTCCCCAATAATCTTGGAAATTTTCGTCAAAAGTCTGTAAATTGCGATTGAAACTTTCCAGCAAAACTCCATCTTGAATGTAGATCCAGTTATTTTTCATGAATGAACCGCGTAACATTGAATGAAATCCAATATCCTTGGGCATGTCACACCGTTCATTGAGTATTGTTACCGAACGACCAACTCGACCTTCCCACAATTTACTACAAACAGAAAAGCGGCACGGCGCGCGCAGCGCCCTCTAGCGGTCAAGACCGTACCTAGTTAATGTTGGGTCCAGTTCAGTTCCTTGTCTATTTAATTTTCTGGCATTTATTTAGGCATGGACGGTAGGGTTCTTGTTGATTTTGAATTGAATGTGATTAGATAATTTAATATTTGTTGGTACTCCTAGAACTATGAAGGTTCTAAATAAAGTATGGAGGTTTGTTCCGCTAACATCTCCACGAACCTCAGTCATAGACAATAGAGTGACATGTACAAAATCCTAGTTCAAAATTTTTTGCCTTTCATGTTTACATGCCTTCAGCTTTTTATTGAAATCGGATCTTGCCAAAATTAGGCTAAATTTGTTCTTTGTACTCTCATTGAGTATTGCGCTGGTCCAGAAAATCCCCTCAGTAAAACAAATTTGTTAAAAAACAAAAAAATCTCACCATTTTTCAGAATCCTTGCATGTCGGAAACAAATATATGGTTGCTCCGGTTGGTAATCAATGGTATTCTGCGCGATTAAAACAATAATTGCAACAACAACTCTGCAATAACTTTAATTGTACTTTACCGACCACCATCGTCCTCTCACAACAACTTCATGACTGAGTTCTCGACGTTGCTTGAGTCCATGGTACTTGAGAACAACTTGGTTGTGGTTGGTGACTTTAATTTCAACTGGGCACAGAAAGACAGCAGCACCAAAAAGTTAGACGAACTTTTAGACAGCATGGGCTTACTTCAGTGTGTTGAATCACCTACACATACCAGTGGCCATATTCTTGACTACGTCATAGGGAGAGCCAGTGATGATGTACTTATTTCATCTTCGGTCAAGGTATCTACCTTTATATCTGATCACTGTAGCGTGGTTTGTGAACTGAAACTAGGTAAACCAAAGCGCTCTTGGAAAGTAGCTACTTACCGTAAATTGAACAAAATAGATCTTACTGAGTTCACCAGGGACATGACCCATCTACTACAAGTTGCACCAGATTCTGAGCTGTCTGCTCAGGTAGAGTGTTATGAAACTACCCTCAGACAACAAATTGACAGACACGCCCCAATACAGAGGCGACTACTACCCGTACGTCCCCATAGCCCTTGGTACACGCATGACATCATGGAGGCCAAAAAGCAAAAGCGGATGTACGAAAAGCAGTGGAGGAAATCTAGTCTTACTGTTCACCGCCAAATGTTTACAGAGCAAAGAAATCTGGTTCTTCGTTTAATTAGAGATGCCCGACGTGCACATTTCAAACAGAAGATATCAGACAATGCAACAAACCCAAGACAACTTTTCGCTGTTGTTGATGGTTTGCTACACAGTAAACCATCACTGTGTCTTCCTGACAGTTCATCTGCATTAGACCTCGCGGAAAGGTTTAATGTTCACTTCGAAACCAAAGTTACGCACATCAGGTCGGAGCTTGATGGTCAGATATCATCAGTTGCAGTCTCTGTCCATGATACTCATTCTACATCGGTACTCCAACTTTTCGAGACGGAATCGGAAGAAACTGTTGGAAAGCTCATCCGCCGCTCACCCTCGAAATCATGTGACCTCGATCCAATACCCACCTCCTTGTTGAAAACATGTCTGTCATCCGTCCTACCTGCAATTACAAACATTGTCAACTCATCCATAGCAACAGGAATCGTGCCTCAGCAACTCAAAAAGGCGCACGTCACCCCCATCATAAAGAACTCAAAGCTAGATAAAAACAAGCTGAGTAACTACAGACTTGTGTCGAATCTGCCGTTCATCTCAAAAGTTGTGGAGAAAGTGGTAGCTGGTCAACTCAATGACTACCTAACATCTAACAACCTGCTTGAGCTGGAACAGTCAGCATATCGTAAACACCACAGCACCGAGACTACGCTCCTGTGTGTTCAAAATGACATCCTTGGAGCCATTGACAAGAAACTCTCTGTAATTTTAGTGTTACTTGACCTTTCTGCTGCTTTTGACACTATCGACCACCAAATCCTCCTTCAACGTCTTCACTACAAATTTGGTATCACTGGAACTGCTTTGAAGTGGTTTACTTCATATCTGGAAAATCGCACCCAAAATGTAAAAATTGACGGGTCCTTCTCATCCAACACTACACCACGTTTTGGCGTCCCTCAGGGGTCGGTGCTCGGTCCGGTGTTATTTTCCTTGTACTTTTCACCTGTTGCGAACATTGCTCGTAACCACGGTCTGTCCGTTCAGCTATACGCGGATGACGCACAACTATATCTGCCATTTGTCTCCACGGACGCAAACACTGCAGTTGCCCGTACAGAAGCGTGTGTTGCCGAAGTTAAGGAATGGATGGTCGCAAACAAACTTCAACTCAATAGCGACAAGACAGTCATCCTCTTGCTGAACTCCCAAAGTCAACATCGCCACAACACCATTCACAGCATTCTGATTGATGGCCATGTCATTCCTTGTAGCAACACAGCTAGAAACCTTGGTGTCATCTTTGACAGGCACATGAACTTCACAACCAACGTCAAAAACTCCTCCCGCATCGCCATGTACCACTTGAAGAACATAAACCACATCCGCTCATTGCTCTCTGACAAAACAGCAGAGCAACTCATTCACGCACTTGTAACGTCTCGGCTCGACTACTGCAACTCACTCTTATATGGACTTCCAGCTTCCACCTTGCATCACCTTCAGAGAATCCAGAACATTGCAGCTCGTATCCTAACACGCTCAAAAAAGTTTGAGCATATCACCCCGGTTCTTCAAGCATTACACTGGCTCCCTGTTGAGCAACGCATCATCTTCAAACTCCTTTGTACAACATACCGTTGTATGACAGAGACTTCATCCCCGTTGTACTTGCAGAGGCTTCTCCTGCCGTATAAGCCCGTTCGCCAACTAAGGTCCAGTGATGCCAACTTGCTTGCCGTTCCACCTTCCAGGTTGAAAGCTTATGGGGATAGAAGTTTCTCGGTTGCAGCCCCCCGCCTGTGGAACGGCTTGCCTCTCACCCTTAGATCACAACCTGACATTTCTTCATTCAAATCCAATCTCAAAACTTACCTTTTCAGTCAAGCCTACCATTAATTTTTCCCTTGGTCATATTTTAGCGCAGTGAATAGTTTTTTCCTAGATACCAGCGCTTTATAAGATTTATTATTATTATTATTATTAATGAGAGCGCTAAAAGGGGGCTTGTTAAGGAAATTACACTGTAGTGCAAATGGACACTAAGTTTTAAAATAGTTGGCCGGCCAGAAGTGCCCCTATGAATAAATGCAACCCCCTTGTGCCCCCTCTCAATTTTTACCTAGTTTCGGCGATGTGACTGGGCCTCTGGCGGCCGGAGGCAGGAGATTATTTCCCCCCGGAGATTCTGACCCCATACTTGTTTCTTGCACGGAGACCCGACTTTTAACATGCAAGATTGCCTTGCGGCCTGCTACCCAGGCCACTACCCAGGCCACTGGTTGCACGCACGCATGGTCGCCTGGCATGGGGATTTAGCAAGAGAAGTAGGCTCTACAATACACGTTGTGCCAGTCTCGTTTTCTCCAGGATGTGCATTATCTGGCCCAAGAGAAGGCCAACGAAATAGTTGTCTGAAGTTCATGCAAAAATTACAGAAATACAGGATTTATACAGGTAATTCGTGGAAACATCAGTAATGGAGATCAGTCGTTCAACCTCGACTTCGTCGAGTTGTCGCACTGTCTCACCGACTTGTCAAGTTCTCTGGCTATGGTGATCGGGCAAGATGTCTGCCTGATTTTCTTGCAAACTTGTGAAATACGCTTACGCTTAAGCAAATTTGTCTGCTATAGTAAGCACGAACATTTGGTTACCATTAAGCAGCGCTATGAAAGTGGGCCCTGGTTACCATTTTAATGTGCAGTAGCTAGAAATGTTTGCACCATCACCAGATCACTTTACCATATTATAATTATTCTACTTTCAGATTGATGAGAAAGAATGTGATGCAAAATACGATGCATTGAAGAAAATCCATACAGATTTCTACAGAAACAAGGTATACTGGGCTTGGCTAAAGTACTAGTGGGCTCAAATTAGGTACCACTGACCTCAACTTAAGTACTACTGGGCTCAACATGGGTACTACTGGGTTTAACTAAGGTACTAATGGGCTTGACTTAGGTACATGTACATGTACATTGTACAACAGGGCTCCACTTAGTTGCCGCCTGAAGTGCAATCACACGCCAAGATTGCTGTAGACTTGTCACACTTAGCTTTTAATAAAAGCAGGTCAGGCTAGTATAGTGTAGTTAGAAACAAGCAACTTGCCTAGATGCTATTCCAAATTAAGGCAAGCGAGCTCGAGTTAATGTATAGCATTAATGCAATGTTATCATGCAACAGCAGGTCAGCTAGCTGAGTGCAAGTTAAAAACACACAAGGACCCTTCAGACTCTCTCCAAGTGATTCAGCTGCCACTGCTGCAGGACTGAAGCTTTCTTTTTTAAAAGACAAAGGCACCTCTGTGAGGAAATTTTAAAACTGCTGGAACATTTTCAGGGGCACCAATGCAATGACCAGGGGCAACGAGGTACAGGCCTGCGGCTGGCTACATGTAGTCAGTGTTACATACATGTACAAGTAGGATCCCTGCAATTGTACGCAATATGAAATATGGATTAATGAAAAGCTTGCGGGCTAGTGAAACGACAAGCTAACTGGTCTCACTGATTAGTCACTGACAAAATGAAGGGAATACCCTTTAATGCTAGCCCACCTTTTTGGGCTGTTATGGCTCTCTTTTAACATCAGTCTTATGATGTTAAAAGAGAGCCATAACAGCCCAACAAGGTGTGCTATCTTTAATGCAAGGTCTAACTTGTACTCACACCTCAGTATTATACTAAAGGTCTCCTTCTCTTAATGATAAGTGAAGTGTAACTGGGTTCTAACTGGAGTTACGGCTTGACATCCCATCCAAAGGACCAAGCAATAATGGTCAAGTGTCTTGCTTAAGGACGCAAATGTCAAGACCGGAACTGGAACCAACACTCTGCTGATCAGAAACACCAGAGTTTGAGTCCAGTGCGCTTTCCTGCTGAGCCACGGCACGCCACAAATTCAGTGCCATTTTAACATTGTTTGACAAATTACAGGTCCATATGTCAAGGCGGAATTGCTGTAAAAAAGTGATGATAATAGTGTACAACATTCAGTCTGTTAACATGTCTGTTCGATACTTCTTTAATTCTTGCAGTACCCGAGGATGCATGACACATCGGCTACAGGTAACACTGCTGAAGATTGTAACAGGGTAATGTCTACAGGTACGTAGGATTCTCTAGACTCTAATACAAGTCTCTTATTCAGTGGGTGGCTTTTGGGACACTAGAGGGCAGCAGACTCAGGTTCACCAATGTTCTCGGACGCTTGGAATTTGTTGTCCTTTTCAAACCATAGGTTAGGCCTAGGCTCTGTCAGTAGTTTAGAAGATGGGTGCTTTCCTTACCGGGCTTCAATCAGGCTGACAGATCCCAAGTCAGAGTCCAAGCTCAAGCCTTGGTTTTGAAAATGGCTTATATCTGCTGCCAACTGGCTTCCCCAAACGTCTTTAAAGGTAATCTTATCCAAGTTTCCAGGAGTGCTTGACATTATTAAGTTTGACCTGCTTTGTGTGAAGTAGGGACAGTATGTACAGTATGGCAGTTGTGAAAAGGAACGGTGTCTTCAGGAGAAAGCATAATCATGTTTCTCCATAATCATGTTTCTCCATCTTGCATAGTTTCAAATCCTACTCATGCATAAATGGTGTTACTGCAAACCTTACTAGATTGTATCTCCACCATGCATAGTTTCAAATCCTGCTCATGTACATAAGTTACCACAAACCATACTAGGTTCTATCACCACTAAATCCTACTTTATATAAAAGGAAACTAAAATATTGAAAAGTAAAATGTTGCTAATTTAAATTTTCTGTTTGTAGAAAATATTGAGGAGATGAATGAACTGAATAAAAGTTACTGGACAAGACTGAAGGAGTCAATGGGCAGCTCGTAGTAGTGGAGGGTAAACCACCAATCAAGACAAACAGATTGTTTTACGACAAGTACAATTTTGTGACTGGTATCTTGCACATTTTTGCTGAGCAGGAAATTCTTAGGCCTTTTTCTGCTTCAGCAGCTCTGTGAAATTTGGCCCGGATCGTGATAAGTAATGATTTGTTTATAGTTTACCTTTTAAGGATAAACCTGGAAAGGTTTGCGTTATATAGATGTAAAAATATTTATTATTAGGTCCATCATGCCCTGGGCCAATTTCATGAAGCCTGTAAGCAGATGTTTTCTGCTTACTGAGCTAGGTCCATTTTTATGGCACTGCTTAACTGCAGAATTCTGCGCTTACAAAACCCTGTAAAGCACATAGTTTTATGGGTTGTAAGCACAGAATGCTACAGTTAGCAGAGTTATGAAATTGGGCTTAGGTCTATTTCATAAACACTACTTACCTTAAGTAAAGCAAAAAGACACGTCAGATTTCCAGCAGTTCTTGCATAAGCAGATAAGTGATGCAACAATGCAAATCCATTGTCAAGCTTCCAAATTTTCTTGGTTAATTGTGAAATACTCAGTTGCTGATGAATGCACTTTTTTTTCTGCTCAAGTAAGCACAAAGATTTGCTTACTGGTAAACAGCTTGTAAGCACAAGAAAACAAGCTTAGCAGAAGCAGGTTACCTTTCCAAATTCCATACAAATTACATTGTTGCGACTGGTGCTACACTCAATTTTGTTGCTTAGCAGATGAATTTGCTAAATAGTATTTTCTGCTTAACAGCTTTTATATGAAACTGGGCCAAGTTCAAAGAGGATGTCAGACGAAACTGGAAGAGCTGCCTTGGTTAGTTACATTACAGGAAAGCTCCATTAACGAAAGAGGCTAGAATAAAACATCCTTTTCTTCTGACAACTAACACCTATTATCTCCATGTAATTCCTTTTTCAAACAGTGGACTTATTGGATCAAGCACAAACCAGTAGGGCTGCTGACTGCCCCAGGCAGATTAACTGCTCATCCATTAAGTTTAATGACCCAAGTAATTCAGTGTAAACACACCCACTGGTGAAAAGGATGTATAGTTTCCGAGTTTTTGTGGCAAAACTTGGAAAATCTTAAATGGAGCTTCCCCGTAATGACATTGAGTAAAAAGTTTGATCAAGGACCATGGTTAACCTGAGTTGGACAGCCTATCGAGGCTAGTTGCATCACTGGTAATAGCCGTTTTTATAGCACAGTGCAGAGAGGACCAGTTATCAGAAAAATGATAACTTGATCCGACTTATTATTACAACAATCACACAGTTGTGATTTAAAAATTTATGCAACAACCTTAGTCATTAATTTCATAAGCTTGCCATGAATTTTCGGTTACTGTTCATCCACAATCGTCTGAGGAACACAGTTCCACCTGTGAGATGTGCCGAGCAAATACTGATGTGTGTCCGTGTCACTTCCATTAACTCGTCTGACAACACAAAACAAACTGGCCACTGCCATTTTATGGTTACATTGACATTACATGACTGGAGTCATTCGCACTTCATTGTCAGTTTCTATGATGGGCTATACCTATCAGTTAAATGACCCCTAGTTAAATGAAAGTCTATGGAAGTATTTGCAACATTGTATAGTATACAAATATTGACTGCCTCAAGTGCTATGGTTAAAACTGCGAGGGAAAATAGATTGCTCTGGGGATCACCGAGGGAGTCATAGTTTTAACCATAGCACGATAGCAGTCAAAACTTGTTTTATAGCAACCCAAACATATTTTGTGCTTAGACGTTTAGGTTCCAAGAAGCTGCTGTTGCTGTGGGTAGAGTACCTTGGTAGCCGTGTGTATAGCATGTTGCATTCATACGGTTTCTAGTAAAAATAAGATGTGACGCACTCTAAACAAATCAAAAGGCAGAATATTTGTTAGGGGTTTTTATAAAAGTTAATACGCACCATTGCCATCCAAACTGTCATCTCTATCATCAACCTTGGCTGACTTATGACTTTATGTTTGCAGTTTGCAGTAGAATCTTCCATTACAATGTGTCTTGTGTGTTTGGTATTATTTATTTATGATGTAAGAAGATGGCTTCATCCGTAAAAAAAAGAAGATTTCGTTTCAATTTGAAACACAGAGGCCTTTTGTTTGCTGTTATATAACATGTCATTGCTTTGAAATTCTAGTGAGGATTTATAAATAATCATCTGAAATAAACACAAAAATAACTTAAATGAAACTGAAAGTTTTTCGTCAAGAATAACAAACCGATTCAATCAAATTAAGTGTGATGAAGAAAATGGAGAGGGAGGGGAATTGTTTTCTCTATTCAAAGATGCAAGGTCTAATTTTTGTCCGATTTGATCTGAAAATTTAGACTTTTAAGTCCTGAATAATAAAAAAAATAGCTATTTCAGATTTAAAAATCCTAAAGAGCTATTTTTATAGATTCAAGAAAGTTGAAGTCTTTTATTTAAGGCATTGCATGAACAAATCAACCAATAATAAGAGGTAGTTATTTAAAACAAAAAAATGAGTTATTGTAGGATCCTAACATACTTTGCACATGGGAAACTGTTTGTATGTTTTTCGTTTTGAAACAGCTAAGTCGAAATTTGTTCAGAGAAAAGGTTGCCTTTGCGTGATTGAATTCTGATTTGTTAGCCTTTAATGTGCGGCATGCAAGTTTGTTTCTCTGGATATAACTTTGATTCATGTAAAGAATTTGCTATGTAAATAAAAGTTACAAGAGTTTATCTAATGGTTATTGTATTCTGAATGACTCGGTATTGTACATTGAATGACTTGGTATTGCATCTTCAAGGGAGAAATCTAATTTCTACTGGAACCTCTTAGGGGCATGGAGGCACTGACCAGGGGCATGGAGGCAATGACCAGGGGCATGGAGGCAATGACCAGGGGCATAGAGGCAATGACCAGGGGCATGGAGGCAATGACCAGGGGCATGGAGGCAACGACCAGGGGCATGGAGGCAATGACCAGGGTCATTGCCTCCATGACCAGGGGCATGGAGGCAATGACCAGGGGCATGGAGGAATGACCAGGGGCATGGAGGCAATGACCAGGGGCATGGAGGCAATGACCAGGGGCATGGAGGCAATGACCAGGGGCATGGAGGCAATGACCAGGGGCATGGAGGCAATGGCCAGGGGCATGGAGGCAATGGCCAGGGGCATGGAGGCAATGGCCAGGGGCATGGAGGCAATGACCAGGGGCATGGAGGCACTGACCAGGGGCAAGGAGGCAATGACCAGGGGCATGGAGGCAATGACCAGGGGCATGTAGGCAATGACCAGGGGTATGGAGGCAATGACCAGGGGCATGGAGGCAACTACCAGGGGCATGGAGGCAATGACCAGGGGCATGGAGGCAATGACCAGGGGCATGGAGGCAATGACCAGGGGCATGGAGGCAATGACCGGGGGCATGGAGGCCAAAAACCAGGGGCATGGACTTACTAACTTGGTGATGGGAAGGGGGGGGGGGGGGGCCTCGACTCCTACCTGTGGCCAACTCGACCTAAAACTGGGCACGTGACTGCAGTCTCTTCCAGTCGGCCCAATGAGCACAGCCCAATCTTCCCAGCACAGTTGAAGAGAAATTAATAAACAACCAATACGCAAAATGTTAGAAGAAAATTCAGAAAATATTTATTTCAAGTCAATGAATCAAACAAAATAATACATGTTCAATGACAGCTTGTTTTGTAAAACAAAGGCATGCACAAAACATGATATGGGCTCTGGTTGTATAAAAATCCTGAAACGGATATTAAGCAGTTGCAATTGGGCTTGAAATCAGCGTATAATAAATTAGAAGGCTAATCATCCTTACTGTCAGCTGAGAAGCTGAGGATATGGTTACAACGTATCCGAGCTGCAAGCATGTAAAGGTGCCTTTGGCAGCCAGCCACATCGACCTACATATAGCTCAAGGAAAGCACAAGATCAAAAGTGTTTGACTTTTCCAGAGGGAGGAAAACCGGACGACTTGCAGAACGCTTATGGCATAGGAGAGAATCAACACACAACTCTACTCATATATAGCCCTAGCCGGGAATCGAACCAGGGCCACAGTGGCGAGAGCTTTATGCACTAGCCACCCAAACCGAGTTTCCATTTGAAAATTTATTGACTCTAAAGTCAACAAGAATGGAAACCTAGGCTTGAATAAAATAAGGTGATTTTTTCATTTCCTTTCTTCCTTCCTTCCTTTCAATACAGTTTGACAGCATGCATCATTAACAATCAGCACTGCGTAACAATCTTTGTACTGACCCAAACAGGCAGAAATCAATGTGTCAACACAAAACGTACCTTCATACGCAAGTGTATTTATGCAAAACTGTTCAGGATAACATACACAAACTCAATGTTTTGCACAAAGCCTCCATTGTGCAACGTACAACAGTTTCACAAACTTGAGATACACTTCTCCACTAAAACGATACATGCAGTATACAACTGTACATGATCAGTAACGAATGGTACTAAGAAGTATCATTGGAAAGTGTGCAAGAAATCTTCCACAGCTTTGAGAAATGGCCGATTTGTCCAAATCCAAAAACTAAAAGATCTTTGGCCGTGTTGAAATAACAAACTAACAAAATTACTCAAAGGGTAACATATTTAGAACTAGCTTAAAAAATAACCAAATAACTGGATCAAAATCAACACTTTAGATTTGTATCATACATGTACAAAACATGATAAAAGCCCATGGTGGCATAACGATTAAGCCGACTTTCAAGCAATGACTAGCCATCTGAGGTCACAGTTATGTTAAATTATAACTTGAAAGTTTATCAATACTTAACTAATATTTTCAACAATTGTTAAGTTTTATATAGTACATGTGACTTGAATGTATGCATATGCTGCAGTATCTAAGATTACTGTATCACTAGCAACTGCTGGGGACAACAGACGAACTCGATTGTTGAAATTAGTTCACTTCGTACAACCTTCAAGGTAGCTTTTCATTAACGTAAAATCTACAATGCCTTTACCTTGTCTAACAAGGCCCCAATTTCAAAGAGATACTCAAGTAGAAAATATTGCTGAAATATTTCATGCTAAGCAAAAATAAGGAGGATACCAGTCACAGATGGTACATGTGACGTAGTATTTTGACCGGTACACTCTATTCTTGTCCGCAAAATTGTGTTGTGCTTGGCTACCTTTTGTTTTTCAGCAGCTCTATGAAATTGGGTTCTGGTCATCGTTGCTGTTGACCCTTTCTTTAATAATTCAACATATTTGGGCAGATTGAAAGTATAACAGTATTTTCTTTCCTTCTACAGCTACAAGTGGGAAGTGAAGTAAAGCTTCCTATACCCACTTGGCTTATTGACGTGACTGAAGATGCCAGGAATAAGCAGGAAATTAAAAAAGAAAAGTACTACATCCACCGAATGGGGGGGGGGGAATAACCTTCAAAATAAGAAATTCTGGGTAACACATTACCTGGCGTTACACATAATGTTATTTTTGTTCTACCAATCAACTCAGGGATATCGAATAATTATCGATAAGAAAAATAAGAACAAAAAATGCTGTACATAAAAAGGTTACCACCACCTGGTGAGTATTGCTGATGTTTTTAAAGTTCATCTTTGCCGTCTTCTGCATCCATGTCAAAATCACTAAGGTCGATATCTTCCTCCTCTGGCAACTGTTCAAGGCAAACAGAAATTGATAATTAAATGTCAAAATCTCTTAAAGGAAAAGTATACCTTTTGTTTTTGGAACTGTTTTATTGTTTTAATCCTATACATATATATACAATAAAACAATTTGTGGAAATTTCATTTCAAAAGGTGGTGAGAAATTGCTGAAAATCTGGTGCGGGTATGTTCATGCAGAAAGAATAACTCATAATTGTAAATGCAATTTTTTTTAAATCCCTTTCTCTGAAACCACTTTCCTTATAAATGCTTCTTGCCAAGTAGGTTTTTATGGTCATTCATTTTTGGAGTAATTACCTAAGGTGTACTCTCCCTTTAAAAGGAAAGTTACCATTTTCATAAGTTTTTTTTTCGCGGAAGTAGATTCGTCTCTATCCTCTAGTTTACAATAAACAAAACAATCAAATCCTCATGAAAATATTACCAAACAAAATGTTGGAGTTGGATTTTGAATAATGCCAGGTACAACGACTTGATTGGTCACAAGTGATCACTCAAATTGGATGTCCCAGACTAAAGACAGTGTTTAATAGGTGTTAATTTTGCATCAGGAGTATTCCTTGGGGGGATGCACTGAGTACACAGTGCTTAATACACATCGGTGTATTAAGGGAAAATCAAATTACATTAAATACAGTGTTGCTAAGGCAAATGGTTTGGGGCAAGCTTTTGTACATCAACCTCCAGATGAGCAAACCCTGGTACCATTGTGCCATACACATTCATTCAGAATTGTGTATGGGTGCTCGCCGTGTCTTAAGCAGCTACAAAAAAGCTTGTCCTGAACCATGTGATACAGCAACTGTCTCTATAGTCTGAGGAATTCAGATTTAAGGAGTAACCTGTGATTAAGCAAGTTATTGTGTCAGAAATCTATCTCGCAAATGGCTTATCAATAATACTGGGTTCTTATATAGTAATTTATCACACCTGATTTGCGTCTCAAAGTACTCAGTATTTTTTTCCTGCTAGGTATGTGGAGCTATGTTTTGAAGTATGTGACCTATTCCTTTATAGCACCATGTAATGGTTTACAAGGTGCTGTGGAGCACTATGCAGCCAATCAAACCAGGAACACCAGGGTGAACCTCTTCTTTGTACGATAAGAGCACTGGGTTCTTTTACATGCATTACACAACACACGGGACCTACAGCTTTATGTCCCATCCGAAGCACGAAGCAATAATGGTTAATTGTCTTGCTTTAGGACACAAGCGTCAAGACAGGGACTCAAACCCACACTCTGCTGATCAGAAACACCAGAGCTTCAGTCCAGTGCACTAGACCGCTCGGCCACTACACGCCACATGCACGTTCATATCAGGCTCATTTCAATGCAGCAATCGAAGCCCAACTAGGTCAAGATACTTACCACTCCATCTTTACCATCCCATGGCTCTGATTTGTTGATGACTGGTAATTTTTTCCCACCAATGACTTCAGTTGACAAACCTCTTCCCATTGATACAGCCCTAAAGGAATGAGAAATCAATCAAACTGAATGATCAAGACCATGAAACCACCTCCTACATTGTGTACATTGGGTGTGAAAATACAAAAAAAAGAAAATGGGCATCCACAGTAAACAAACTACAGTGTTTTCCGGTTTCTTATGGTACTGTTCAGTGTGAGAGAAAAAAAGAAGAAGAAGAAATCAGCTAATCTGAGCCTAATTTCATAGAGCTGCTAAGCACAAAACGTAGCTAAGCACAAGAAAATTATGACTACCAGATTAAGGTTACCAGCCAAAACACCATGTCACTTGCTCTAACTGTAGCTAGTATCCTGCTTCTTTTTTTTACTTATTAAGCATTATTTTCTGCTTAAGCAACTCAATGAAATTGGGCCCAAAGAACAAAGTGAAAACTTTTTCTTTGTCTCAGACTTTACCTGAGGTATTCATGGATTCCGTCTTTGCCGAAGGATCCCTTCAGTCTGGTGTAGGTCATTTTACGAGAGTTAAGAACTGCCATGGCTGGGTAGCCAAATCCTCCAATGCCGAGGGCGTTCTCCAATTCCATCTGCACACCAGCTTCAGCCCAAACCCATCTAAACCAAACAAAGAAAACAGTTTCAGGAATTGTAAATCTTCGGTAAAATGTTTTACTGCACAATCAGAGTGGACTTGGAAAATAGCAATAGTTACTAATATCAAGGAAAATGCGATTTGTAATCATTACTTATTACAAAACAAGTACGATTTACCAAATAAAGCTCAACTTCGAAAATTCTGGATGACATGATGGACTGTCCAATTACAATGATTGATCTTCACCCTCCCAATTCTTTGTATCCTCTCGTCATAATGAAGGATTCCAAAGGAATTTTACCCAGTCAGTTTCCCCTGGATTATTACTTAATATTTGAAATATAAAGTCGCATCCCCTTAGGGTGATCCTTCTGCTGCCACTTCCCAGGTTGTATCCTAAACTTTGGTGTGATCCTTGGTTATACGGCAGTTACAGATTGAATGGCTTCTGACTGGCACCACCCAACAAAGATATTGACAACATAGCAGGCATGAGAATATACGATGATAAAAAACCCGGAAAAATTTAACGCTACAAATTGCATGTCCGGATTTTGGGCAAGTCCGGAATTTTTGCGTGTCCGGAATTTGGGCAAGTTTACCCAGGCGTCGGCGTCGCACTCAGTGAGCCTCTGTGCATTGGGGACCATGTGTAGGATCGAGGATGTATTAATAGGAGGAAAGTACTTTTAAAAACGATGAAATCATAACAGTGCTAGACGTATTTTGTCTTAAAAGGCTCAAAATAAAATGATATTCGGAACATACTGCCACGAAAATAAATTATTATGAACGGAGCAGTCATGCTTTTGACAAAAGTTTTGTTACAAATTTTGATTTTTGGGGCGTCTTTTTACCTGTGATAGTGAATAATTGTGTAAAGTGTTCTCCCCCTTTGGCCATTGAAACTTGTTCTTCAAACACCTTTTAGTATCTCCAAGATCCCGACAGTTTATAAACCATAGCATTTTGGGAAAATAATGTGAGACGTCAAACGTCAACGAATCTCCCCACACGTGTGTCGCACCATGGTCGCACACTGATCATGCATCCGGCCGTTGTCTCGAAGTTTCTTCCAGGTCAAAGTTCAATGCGTAAAAATATCTCCAGCCGTAAAACACATTAAACTTATCGAAGAAACGGCACTTAAGCCTATGAAGGTGCGTACTGACGACTGGTAAAAAAGTCTAACGATGCGCGCGCATCCAAAACACCGCGCGTTGTTGTCAGTAGACTTTTTAATGTCTCCACACATGTTCCTTTGCTGCAACAGTAAACTTACATGTATAACACGTACGGTCAAACCGTACCATGAATGAAGTGGGGAAAGACTGAAAGAATTCTACACATATCAATTGAACGCGCTGCACATGGAAGAAACAAATCAACGCATATTGGGCCGGCCGCTGCCGGGCGGCAATTTATTACGAAGAAGCGTGTCAAGGTAAATGAGTAAACTCACAATTTCTCATAAGACCAAAAACAAGAAGAGGGATTAGCGAGATCCAAGTGTATACCCCAACAACTCACCCCCCGATTTTTATATCAAATTCACATTGAACTCGTAGACCACATATTTTGAAGTGAAAAATCCGGAAATCCGGAAAAATCCGGAAGATTCTCATGCCTGACATAGGGAGACCAACATAAGGCTGGATAGCTCAGAGGGTAGAGTGCAAGCATGTTAATCTGGAGGTCACAGGTTCAAGTCCTGCTCTAGTCAATGTTTCTTTGTTCGACCAACAATTTTGCTTCTGTGAAATCTAAATTGAGAAGTATAGTATCAGTAACAGCATGAAGCTTACCCCCATGCCTTATAGCGCTCAGTGTTATCTTTGAGTTGACGGAGATACGTGTTACGTCCCACTGCTCCTGAATCTAAGATATGAGGTAGAATGGAGATGACGCAAAGTTGATGTTGCTCACAAGCTACTTTCAAGACCTCCTCACCAGTTATCTGCAATCAAATACAGGATTAAGTTTAAGTTACATGTACCTTGCCTTTTACCAATGAACTCGGGTTCCAACATCGTTTTAGACCAGGGCCCATTTTCATAGAGCTGCTTAAGCACAGATAGTAGCTAGGCACAACAAAATAATGTTAACCAGAATAAGGTTACCAGCCAAACTAACATGTCGTATGTACTATTTGTGACTGGTACCCTGCTCATTTCTGCTGAGCAGACAATTGTTAAGCAATATTTTCTGCTTAAGCAGCTCTATGAAATTGGGCCCTAAACCTCAGATTCGGAACTACTTTTAATCTCTACATGTTGAATACAAGAGTCTTAAATAGCGCACAGATCTACCAATGAGGTGCCCCTGGTGCTTGAACAAAGAGAAACACGCAGGTTAAGAAAGAGTTGACACGAGGTCAGTTCAAAACCATGCAAACATATTCAAGACTCACCTCTACAACCTCTGGTGCCGGCATTGCCTCACTGACTTTACCCTCTGCCCAGCGAACAATATCTGATGCTGTGCGACCGCCATTGAAATCTTCAGCACTGCTACTGTCTTTCTTTCCAGCTGGGAAATACTTAATTGTTGGGTATCCTCTCACCTGAAAACAATTTACTTCATTTATTAATTCTGGTTGTGAAGCTTTGAATATTAACCTTTACATAAAGTCCTGGGAGGAAAACCCTCTACAGAGGCTAAAAGTAGGAAGAAAAAGGACAAGTACACAATTCTTTCAGTTTTCTATTGCACTTTTAGTGAGAATAAATTTCATATGTAGCTTCTCAAGTAAAAGTTGCATACTGTCTGAAGGACACATGTGTCGGGAGCGAGGCTTGACCCCACACTCTGGTGACGTAGCCATTTTAACTTCAATCCAGCACACTAGACCAGCTAATTCACCTTTGGTCCTATGAAGTGACCTGCAGGGTATACAGTCCACAGACGAAAAATCCATATTTGAAAACAAATCACTATAGAAGTTGCACTATTTTTCAATCTGCTGTTTCGAAGTCTGCTTAATATGTACGTGATATATATTTTTAAAAATTTCAGACAAAAACCTGACTTCTTCAATAGTACAGAACAGTCAATATGTTTCCATTCTTGCAATTATATTAATTAGCAATTAATTCCTAAACACATACGTTACTTCAAGAAAATGAGCGCTGCGTACAAATATTGAGACATATTGCAATAAGTCACTTCAAGAAAACAGATGTTTCAAAAGGTCCAACATACATACTATAGGTCACTTTGTAAAAGTGCAAAAGTTGTTCCCCGGCAGTTTGGAACTGTGCTATAACACGATGTATATATAAAAAACACCCCCCAAAAAGTAGCAGACTTTCGAAATGAAACTTGCTTGAAATTTTTTACAGTAATGAGTTTATTAATAATTTGAACAAACCGATTTGCACAATTTTGAGATTTTTGACAGATCATCAAGTGTTTGTTTATCTTAGAAGATATACATACCCCAAATGCACTAGCTTTGACGGTGTGTACGGTAGCATCAAGGGCTCCAAGTTTAACCTTCCCCTTGAGTTGTAATGCAGCCTTAGCCCATTCTGGTTCAAGGTTCTTGCAATGTCCGCACCATGGAGCGTAAAATTCAACCAGCCACATATCTTCACTATCCACAACAAGCTCATCAAAGTTACTGTCTGTCAGAGTGATAACACCTTTGTCACTTCCCTGTAGAAGACAAAAAAAATGCAACACTTCTTGTTTATTTCATTATTTCATGCATGTTTTGGGGTCCTTGGAAAAAGTTGGAACGTTTTATTGAGTACAAGGGCTGTATGTACATGTGGTGTAGGTTTAAATAGCTTTTTAGGCTATTTAATCACAGTTTTTCAGATTTTTCTAGGGGCAACAAAACTCAGAAATCAGACTAAAGGAGGAAGAATTATGCCTGATATTGTACAAAACAACAGTGCACGAACCGCCCATTACAAAAAAGGAAAAAAACAAAACAAAAACATTAATCTAAAAAAATAAAAAAAAATAAAAATACATAAATGATAAGAATTGAAATTACAAAAGATACACTAGGGTTTGGCCTTAACTTGTTCAGTGACTAGCCAGCAGGACCAGTTAGCTTGTCATGTCACTGGTCCGTGCTTTTGGAATTCCTTTCAACATACACTAGCGTTGGACTATGTGATTTGAGGCAATATAAACAATCAGTGATTTATGTGCAGCTGTGGCAAGCAATCAACTAGCCAGCTGGACTAGTTCGGACAGAATTCTGACTGGTCCTTGGGTGTTTTAACTGGCATTTGGAAAGCAGACCACTGTTACAGGGGAACGCTGCGACGTCAGGTGAATTAGATCAATAAGCATTTATTATGGTACAACCACCTATAGACCTATCAGCCGGATTAATAAAAAGTAGGCAAGGTACTACACTGTTGCAGAGACTATGTTCAAGCTATGTAAGATAAGGGTGTATTTTTAACCCTAAAAATGCATTGCAAAAGTAACATTCTCATAGCATGTTCAATAATCTACTCCGCGGCAGTAGAATAAAAAGCAAGTCCTAGTTTTCTAAGAACACATGTATATACACATGGTGTTATCGCAAACCGAATATACATGTTCAATAATCAAAATTCCGATAAGAACCTAAATGAGCCACTTACCGAGCCACCGCTTCCCCCTGATCCGCCAGACCCACCCCCGCCTCCTCCACCACCACTTGACTTCTTTCCTCCTAGTCTTCCATTGACCATTTCTTTGGCAGCCTTCAGGCCCTCATCAGTAATGCTGGCAGCTGATCTGGCACCTGCAAGAATTCCACAACAACAAAAATCATCAACTTATGATTTCAGGTTTTTTTAAACAGACGATTAAGAAACTGTGGATGGGCTTTTTCCAAACCTCAGCCTAGGCTCCAGGCTCTGTTTTATTCTGGAAATATCATGTAAATGTACACTGCTACACGTTTAACCGACTGTTTCAGAAACGGTTACTTGTCTTGTTAAATTTTGTTAAATTTAGTTTTTGCTATGATTCCCCCCCCCCTAAGTTTGACAAAAATGCAGTGGTGCCCTTTTTACAATTAGGAACTTGCTGTGATGCCCTTCAAATTCCAGAAAAAAGCATGAAGTTCGAGGCCAGGGGTCGATTTCACAAAGATAGTCCTAACTTAGGACTAGTCCTAGGGAGTTATTAAAAACTTAAGGCTAGTCCTAAGTAAGGACGAGTAACTCGTCCCAACTCGAGATAAGACTAGTCTTAACTCTTTGTGAAACCCACCCTTGGACACCTAGATTTAAATCAAGGGGGGAAAGGGTTTGTTAATTTCTCACCGTTATAATCTTTGGGGGTTTTCTTATTTGCGCCAAATACTTTGATAGAAGGGAATCCCCGGATGCCATAGGTGCTTGCCAATGACTGGTGCTCTGTAGCATCTACTGCTGCAACGTTGACAATACCCTGTAATTAGATACACAGTAAAGTAGATAATCAAATTTGTATTAAGAATAATCATTTCATTTAATCATAAAAATGCTAGGCACAGCAAGTCTTTGTGTACGCTTTTTCTCCCAATTTCTAATGGCACAGCACAGCTGTCATGGCTGAGAAACCAGAAACAGGAAATTAGCGCATCAGAAAAATTGGATGCTGGGTGATTTTGGGTAATGACTGGTAGTGGGTTTCAGGGCTCAAATTTGGGAGAAACATCCACAAGATTGCAGGGCTTGTAGCTCAAAATGTTTACTGAGTTCTGACAAGTTCATGCATTTTTACTGATTTTATTTCAACAATTAAGGGGGGCCTAAGAATCAAGACATGTGAGAGAAGATTGATCTCATCTGTCTTTTGGGGTATTAAGTATACTTCATTACTTAACAAAATTGAAAGGTATTTTCCAGACTAAAGGTCAACATTTGAACATCATTTCTTTTTGTTCAGGATATCACACAGTGAGGTACTTCATTTCTAAAACACAAGACTGCTGGACTTGTCTGGTCATAAGTTTACTGGCCCGACACTAAAACCACTGGCTATGGGCCTGCAGTCCAGTGTAAAATTCCAGCCACGGGATTCATGTGAAATACCCACTGGAGAATTAGTAAGAGTCCAGTAATTTTAGCACTGGACCAGAACTCATACGAACTGATTTTAAACGTTTACTTTTGTCTATGATAGACAAATAAATCTTCAAAATTCTGAATTGTTTGATAACTTTACCAATTGAGACAAATTTTTTAAATCAAGTGAAAGTTCAGAGCCACAAGACCTTTGGGATTAAGTGGATATTTTCTTGAAATTCTCACCCAACAGATGTGAATTTAGCTCCTTACCTTAAGAGCTGTGGCCGCTTTGTTCCACTCTGGTACCAAACTTTTACAGTGCCCACACCTACAACATCAAATAATTCAATAGCATTGATTATTTCACAAAAGATAACCATAATTCTCACACAAATCATCATCATCATCAGTCAACATCATGCATTTCTGCACCTGCTGCCTGACTGGTGAGAAACTTCCAAATACATGTAGACCGATCTTGAGCTGCCACTTCTACCTCCTCCACAGACCATTCAGTGCCCAGTCACACAATATATAAACATCAAATAATAAACCACTGGGGAAACTGATTGGGAACATATAATTAAATTTCGGATGGACAAAGACAAAGTTATTAGAATGGAATGTGAACCAGCAACCCCTAGAATTACGTGCCGGTGCTCTACCAACTAAGAAAAAAAGATATGTGTCCTAGTTTGTCTAAAGCACACTCACCATGGAGCATAAAACTCTACAATCCATACCCCATCTCCATTTACAACTTTATCTTGGAAGGTTTTATCCGTGAGTTGAACTACGTCTGATGTACTACTGTATAAAGCATTTGCAATACCAGCAAATAGTAGCAATCCCAATCCTGTAAAACACATGAAAAGGAGACAAAAATAAAGATTTTAACTTCAATTCCCGAAGGAGAGTCTTGAATCTTGATTGTTATGGGTGGCTTAAGTAAACTGCGACAATCACAGACTCTTGGTCATGTCCCTTAGAAATGAAAGCTCCGATGGAACTTGTGTTAAAATTTGGCATTGTTTGTTTCCTTCTTTTCCCAACATTTTACATACGTATATTGAACTTGCTCAACTGGATAGTCATCACATGTTGAAAAAGGAAGTTAAACTATTAAAGTTAACACATGGCTTGTTGCTAGCCTCCAACTATCTGGAAGATCAATAGCAAATGGGTGACTAATTTACAAACATTCCCAGGACAGTTATAATGTTAATGAAGTAGGTGAGAATGATGCCATATCCAACTGCCACTTTTTCCTTCATTATTATGACCCTACATGTAAATAAACATTAATAGCACAGCTCAAATTTCACGCTTGACCGCAGGCCCAAGGCCAGCGATTTTAGCATTGGGCTAGTACTACTAGCAGTAGTAGTAAACTCACAACTGCACAAGTCCAGCGGTCTTTTCCTAACTGCATTTTTTAATTTAAACTGAAAAGTGAAAGTACAAATATATTTCAATTTTTTGTTGAGTATTGAGGTAGGCCTATTACCAATGAAAAAAAGATATAAATCTTTTAATGCTTGTTCCCAAAACAGCTCAAATGTGAAACTGTAGTGTATTTTTCATTTTGATTCCGGTCTTGAAACAAATTTTTCGTCACAGTAAAAGTTTTGAGCCTCAACCAAGCCCGGTGGTATTGTGGATTTCCACCCCCCCAAAAAAAAAATATATATATAAAATATATATTTTTTTAGCCCTGCATATAGTATTTCATTTGCTAAACGACAAAACCTGAATTTTCTACCATGAACATTAAATTAAAATAACAACCCATCCACCCTCAGTATACATACCCTGGTCGTCCATGACATATTCGTTCACATAAATACTAATTTTCAATAAAATCAAAAAAAGTCTAGAGAGTAGAGTAAGACCTTGTAAAAAAAATACCACCAACCTTTTTTATCATGACTGAGGTTTGTTCCGCTTTATCATGGATGGAGACGATAGTCATATAGTGGAACGAACCTCATCATGATATTGATTCATGCTACACTACACAGACTAGACACTAACAAAAAACATAGTAACAGTACTAGATACTAGTGTAGTAGTACTACTAGTGACTAAGTAGTGTAGCATGATGAGGTCCAATATAATCACTACATAAACATGTAAATTATTGTATACACTTCACAGTCACTGTGACTATATCACTCACTCAGTGAGTGTATCATTGCCTCAGCATAGTTCTAACTTGACTTCTACTTCTATTAAATTAAACATTTTAAGTTCTACTTCTAGTTCTAACATGTCTAACTTGGAGAGTTGGAGTAACCATCACAAATCGAACCTGACTTTCTAAAATATACAAATGTCGGATTTCTAGAGCCCTAGCATCGATTTTGTTTAATCAAATACATCATCTATGGAGTAGTGATTGAACCCCACTGCCCCAAAAACCCAAATAACTCACCAATGTACTTCTCCATCTTTACTGCAACCTGGGGATGTGTGTTATGACACCACCTTTCAATCGGTCAGTCAATCCACACCGGCTTCCTTTATACACATGTTAACGTGGCTCAATTTAAAGGCTAGAACAACCGTGGCTCAATCTGATTGGTCCATGTCACTTCCGCATTGGTGACCTTTGACAGTAAACAAAGTCAGAGTTGACGCCACAAAGTACAGTTACAACGCGCTACGAATAAGTATCCGAAATAAATATTGCTCGCGTTGAGTAATTACTAAATCCACACAGTCCTCTCTCCAGTGTAACACTATTGACTCGGCCTGCCCTGTGATTATTGGGATAGTTTATAAAATAATAACAATATTTGGGTTAAGCAAAAAAAACAAAAAACAAAAACCATTATATACATATAGTTATATTTCAGATTACACACCGTAATGCTATTACGATGATATAACGTAATAATACGGCAGTATTACAAAATGTAAGAAATCGGCGAACGAGCCACACCATAGTTTCCAGCTTTTGGGCGTTGACATTGGATCTATCACCATAGAAACGTCTTTTGGGTGTAGTTCTTGTTGCATCTATTTAATGACTCTCTGAAAATTAATGGCCATGAAAACTTACTTGGTAAGTACAGCAGCTTTGGGCAGCAGTTTGAGCAGCATTTCACTTTGAAATACTGTGGTTATGGAACAAGATATCACCTTTTATCCCCAACAGTTTGAGTCTTAGAAACGACAGTCAGTAATGTTTCTCAGATTGGGGATTATTCCTCCTGCGTGGACATAATAATTCCCTCTGGTTTTTCGGCGATATCTCAACTTACCCGACCACCTTTTGAATGAAATTTTCACAGGTGAGTTTTATTATATATACATTTATGGGTAAAACAACTCAAACGGCAAAAACCAAAAGTATAGACTTTGCCTTTAAGTATCGACACTTCACTGATAGTAAGATTCGTGAGACCGGATGGGCGTTGTGCTGACATTTTCAGAAAATGATTTATCATTCTAGAAAATGGCCTCATAATACACTCAGAGGCTCTTGCATCGCTGAGCATTCCATTTTGGAGTGTCTGCCCCGCCCCAACCTCCCATTTTATAGAGCGAACTGTACACACTGATCTCTATTATACTCTACCATAGAGCAAGGAACTCTGTTTCTTGCTCTATATGACTCTACATACAGTATATAGAGGTCAGTGACTGCACAATGTACTAGGTTATGATATAGCGCCCTCTTTTCAATCAATCTCCTTCAGCTTATGTTAATTTTCTATAATATAATAAATTATATGGGGGTAGGGTGTACAGATTTTCTTGTCGTTTGCACAGTTACCTACGAGATTGGTTACTATTTCGATCCGAAGCTCACGGTCGGCTCACAGTACGACCCCTTGAGGCTCGCGGACCTATAATTTAAATACAACGGTTCATCCTCCACTTTGAGAGAGATTTATAGGAGCGTTTTAAGACTGTGGGAAGTCTAGCAGTAACTATTCGTACTTCGGATACTTATCCGTGTTAAGCAATGAAACCAGAACGTTTGACAACGGACAACAAGCAGTCAACCGATATAAACATTTTTTTTAGTACACTAGCCTACCTTCATACCTAGACGAAAAACCTGAAAATTTAAACAAGTCCTGACAGCAAGTAGGTATTAGCTCTTTACAATCAGAGTTAAATTTGCACGAGTCTCAGTTATGTTGCTGTTTTTGACACGTTTTGTTGGATATTGTGAAAAATATAATTTTATTTACGTACGTGTCGTATGACCGTATTTACATACTACTCTACTCACCGCGCCGATGTACTCACAATCACATATCAGAGCAAATATAGCATGATCATTCATCAATTCGTGATGACTAACGTAAACAGCCGACCTTGTCTCTCCATGAGTCAGATCTGTTGTGTTATTATTTATCCCAAATTTACAATGATAAAAACTAGATTTATTTAAAGTAAAACTTTTTTTCCTACACAAAAATACATCGAAATGGATTTGATGAGTTTCATTTGAAAAGTCAAAGAATAAACTTAATAAAGATCCCAAGATGGCCCAGTTACTGGGGTGCACGTAGCATTAATTTATATATACAAAAATCTTTCAGAGGAGCTTAATAATACATTTTAGCTGAATCTGAGACACAATTTTTTTTAAAAGTTAGGCTTAGTCCTCCTAGCACTGCCTAGGTAGTAAGTAAGTAGTGGCTACATACAGACATACGCATCACTGCGCATACACTTGACGTACGTGTAGTTGCAATAATCGTAATCCTCAATCCTCCCGACAGTCGCAACCTTCCATCGTCCTGACGGTCGCAACCCCCCATCCCCTCCTGACGGTCGCAACCCCCCATCCTCCCGATGGTTGTCACCCTCAATCCTCCTGGTGGTCTGCAGCTGTTGGGAGGATTGACGGTTACGATTACTCCTAGAACTTGGTATGACTGAGGTTCGTTCCGCTATCGCCTCCAGGAAGATGATAGCAGGTCGAACCGCATAGTTCTAGGAGTAGGTTACGATTATCGCAACTAGAGTACGTAGTTCCTAGCCCAGGTTGGACGCCTCCGTTGAATATAACGTGACAGTCAGTGTAGTGCAACAGACACTGACGTCCTACCAGGGCTGATGTAGCTCACTACCAAGGCAAGAGTGGCTTTCAGCCTGGTTTGCTGTGAACTTGCATTTTTTTTTAAAGTACATTTTGCAGGACTCTGTATGCATTGGATGCCAGAAACACTGTGGGGAACCCCTTCCCTTTGCCTTCTTACTGATGTGTAGGGTTCTTTGTGTGCATTAATAAAACAGCTTTTTTTTATGTCCCGCCTGAAGGATGAGGCATTAGTCATTCTAATGGTTTTAAACAATGTTAAAAGTGTCTTGCTTATAAGATCACTTGAGTGTCAAAACCGGGATTCAAACCCACACTCTGCTGGATGGAAACACAAAAGCTAAAGCGCTCAGCCAAAACACTCCAACATGGACGGAGGTAAAAATGGTTACATAATTTCATTTCTTTGTATGTCGTTTTCTTTCTTTTTCATTACTTAGGCCTAGTTTTACCATGGGTTTACCGAGTGTCATAGAAAACAAGCTTAATCAATTCTATTCATTTGGTTTTATTATACAGAATAGAATGAAGTAGCTCAACATCAACTGTATGCATCTTTTGCAATATGACTTCACCAGGTTACCGACCAAAAAGTGGGCGCCAATCAAGCCTTACTGTCCAGGGTGAGACGATGAAATCTGACAGCACACTTCAAAACCCCAAGAGGACGTATAAATATCGCAAAGTTGCTAGTAGTGGCAACGTAGATGAGACTTTGTTCACATCAAAGAGATACGAGTACCTTCAGTCTCTTAACAGCTCATCAAATGCCAGACCAACGTCGGCTGGTGATTGGTTCACCCATGATGAATCCAACCAATCAGTGAGTGACAACCGAACCATCAGTACTCCACCAATCAAATCACCGCTAATTAAAGTGGGCGGGGCACCTCGGACACGGTCAAGGGCTTACAAACCTATTCCAACTTACGTTGATGAGACACTGTTTGGCCCTAAGCTCAAGGACTCTAAATTCCCAGCACCTTGGGAGAAACCGGAAAGTGAAAAGAAAGGGCCAATGTTGACTTGGAGCCCCCCTGTTATGGGGAGCCTTAGCTGTACCCCAAGGTCCACACCCCCAAGTCGCCCCTCCTCAGCAGCTGGGAGTCGACCAGGGTCTGCTAAGGGAGCTAGGCCTGGATCAGCAGGGGGAAGTCGTCCAGGATCAGCCTCAAGGGGTCGTACTGGGAGCCGACCTGGTACCCCAAATAAACCAGTGTGGAAATAGAGTGAAGTGGCCCAGGGTCATCCTCAAGGGGTCATCCTCAAGGGGTCATACTGGGAGTGGGAACCTACATGGTACCCAAGTAAACCGGTGTGGAAATAAGAAACATTGAAAGCAATTGAGATTGATTACATTCCAGCTTCAATAGTTTGAATTTCTGCCATATTCTTTGAAGTTACTAGTAATCCATGCATCACAGTTTTGTTTACCCTAATTGCACTTTGCAGACAAGGCATGCAACTTTTCAGCTGATAACCTGAGTTCCTCTCCTTTTTCTTTTTCTTTTTTAAGAAAAACAAAATTCGCTGGAATTGCAAACTGCTTACCAACCAAAAGACCTACATGTATGGTGTAAATGTTAAAGATAGGTAATGCCCTGACATTTCAACCCTAGCAGAGTTTTGACTGCTTCTGACAAACTTACTAGTATAAGGGCCTACCTGTTTAAATATGTGTTGTGTTGTCATTTAGCCTTCGAGAAAGACTCTGCTAGGGTCAAAACATCAGGCAATTAACTCTTTTTCTTCTTCTTTAATAATGGTGCCAAAGAAAACTGAAAAACATGGCCGATAACATTGTTACCAGTGTCTGCAGTTTGTATGGTGTGACTTAACGTTGTAGGCCTGTAAATGAAATAACAAACCTGTGAAAGGTTAAGCTCAGTCAGTCATTGGGGTAACGAGAAAAACATTGAACATGACGTGGGAAACTTCTCTTGAAATATTTTTGCCTGAAATGCTAGTTTTTGAGAATTAGTGGAACAAGTCCCCCAAAAACGATGTCTGAAAAAATGTGGGTTTTTTCTTTCAAAACAATTTCTGGCATTACGACATTTACAGGTTTTAAAAATAGCTTCTGACTGGCACCCCCAAACAAACTTTGACAAAACAGGAAGTGCAAACATTATGGCTAGATAGCTAAGTTTTAGATCGCCAGCACATTAATCTGGAGGTCGTAGGTTCAAGTCGCACTCTAATAATGTTTCCCTTGTTCAAGCCAAATTGATGTTTTTTATTTTCAAAGCATCATTTTTTTGGAAGTTGTATCACTAATTTCTCATAAACTGTACAGCATTTCAGGCAAAACTATTTTCAGGTTAAAATTTCCTCTATCACTTTTAGTGTAAATTTGTGGTTGTATTTTGAATCATACCAATCTTACCAATGTTATGCACTTTTAAAATAGAAATGAATGATCAAAGCTGCCAGTAACTCTGTTGATTACTTGTATTTTACATCTGTGTGTTTTTAGAGTTTCATGGTAGGCCCAAATTATTTGTCTAAATTTGCCACTATTTTTCTTGCCTTATCTGTAAATACATATATTGTGTAATAGTTCAATAGCTTAAACGGAGAAATAATTGTTTGAGACATGATTGACAAGAAACACAATAAATGATAGGCCTACCACTTTGCATCCGTCACATCAGTAGATTTTCCAATGATTGTAACTTTTTCTTAAGTTTTTGAAAACACCCAAACATAAATGGACATGCAGGCTTATAGTGAAATTAAATTAAGTTGATTCATTTAATATTAAAAAAAACCAAAAAAACTTGAACCACCCTAAACTTTCCATCAAAAAAGGACGAGAAAATGTTACCTGCATTTTCAGCCCATTTTTTGGATCGAAAATCAAGTTATTAAAAAGTCAATAATACTAATCAATCAACTTCAATTATTTTCAGTATGCTTGTATATATCCATTCTTTTTGGGTGGTTTCAGGTACTTAAAAGAATTGGGGTTGAACACCCAAAAATTGGTTAGTAACTTGATATTTGAAATAAAAAAGTAGCATCCCCTGATTACCTGGCTGCCACTTCCCAGGTTGCATCTTAAACTTGGGTGTGATCCCTGGCTACACGGCAGCTCACGGTTGTATGGCTTCTGACTGGCACCTCTGAACAAAAATGTGACAAAATAGAGAGACCGCCAACATAGGGCTAGATAGCTCAGTTGGTTCATATGTAGAGCGCCGGCATAAAAAAACAGAGGTCGTTGGTTAAAATCCCGCTCTAGCTGTCTAGTCAAATTTTCTTTGTTCAACCCTAAATTATTTAAATTTTCCCAATCAGTTTCCCTTGAGGTTTATAACTAGTAACTATTGGAAAAACTGCTGATGTGGTACTCTTTATTGTGTTTCCTGTCATATTTTAGTTTGTTAATAAAATGTTTTGAATTGTGGATTCACCTGAAATTAATTATAAGATACATACGTACAGTCTAGATTAGTTGGACTTTACTAAAGGCCTTTTCCAAACTTAGCCTTGGGCTCTGGCTCAGGCTCTGTCATCAATTTTGGAGCAGTGTACATTTTGCATGTTTTCACATCAGACTGAACCTGGAGCTGGAGCCTCAGACAAGGTTTGGAAAAAAGCCCAAGGCCATTTTGGAATTGGCGGCTATGACTACAGCTATGACTATTGCTAAGGACAGAATTTAAACAGCGCCTGATGGCCCGGTGATCCAGCCATAGCCACCAATTCGGACACGGCCTTATTATGCTTGGTTTACATATTACTAAATTCTGGTCAAATTAATTGCAAGCTCCTCAGCAGAAAACTTTGCTGAATAAGAAATACAAGATGTCGGCCAATCATAGTAAGCAACCATACATGGCAAGGCACTAATGCTGGTAGCCTAACCTGTACCAAATGCTTTGCAATATTTCTCTGTTTGTAAACACAAAAATCATGAGATTAAAACATAGGAGTTCCCATACATAACCCCCTCCGCTCAGTAAAGGGTTAAAAAAAAAAGTCTACAGTAATGAAAATTGTTAGGCCTACCAATCTTACCAAGTAAAAACTTGGGCCGAAATTTGGTTTAAAATGTGGGGTAAATACCAAACAAAGAAAGCTTTCCTGTTAATTAAACAAATGTCTTTTCAAATTAAAGTCACTGGAAGACTTTTTTTTGAGAACAAGAAAATCAACAAAGAGAATGAATCATTTCATATTTCAGTATTTTAATAATCAACAAACACTAAACTGAATGAAACATACACAGATCTTACAAGTTACAGCATTTATCTTGCAAAGCTGTACAAAGTTTTTTTAAAGCAAATTTTGGTTGTCAATTTAACAATTTCCCCAGTGTTAATTTAAAACATAAAAATGTTTTGTTTAAAGTGTATGATAAGTATGTATGAAAGTTGTACATAAAAATGTCTTACAAATATTTATTGAGAAAATAAAATTCTTAAACGTGATTTGTGGTCATCATTACAGAATCTCAGTATTAAATCAAGGCTGGTTGATCTTGTGCAAAATACAAAAAGGTAAAGACCCTGCAAGACTCAGGCCTGGAATACACAAAGGCCATGGAGGTCATGGCCTCTGTTGCCCCTAGTCTTGGCCTTGGTGCTCCTTCAAAAGATTCCCATAGACCTTAGATTTTCCCAAAGAACTGTCCTTTGCCTAATAAAAATGGCCTTGCCTTCTCAAAGGTGGACAGACCTGGACTCTAGATTTTTTAAACATTCTTTGGAAACGGGGGCCTAAATGTTCATTGCTGTATTAGCAAGAGGAAATAAAATGGTGCACTCTAACCCAGGCACATATCCAGGAATTTTACCAGGGAGAGGTCAAAAACATAAAACCAAAAAACTAATTTAACAGATGTTAAATTAGTATCAGGGATATTATTTGCCTTACCCATACACTGACGTGTGTTAAGCACTGTATAACATCTATTAAACTGTGGCTGTACCCCTTGCTAAAATATAGGATTGCCTCTAGCTACCGGGAAATATCAATCTAGTGATAAGACATCTGCTCCAGAATGGCAAAGGTCAGGGGTTCGAACCCCACCAGGGTAATATGCCTGTGGATTTCTCATCACAGGCCTCAAGGTGCTTTACACACATTGGTGTATGGGTAAAACCAACCAAAAAACAAAAACAGCAAAGTAATTGACTGATCGCAATGATTATGGGTACATGCATTTAGTACCCTTTCACAAGCAGGGAGAGGTTTGGATCCCGGCCTGGTAACCATGCCCATAACTGGATGCTCGTGAATTGAACGGTTAATCGGCACAAGCCGTCACATCCGCACAGTCTCAAAACAATAAAAGCAAAACTGAACCAAAGGTTTCATAAAATGATTTTGCTATGAACTTTTTCACTAGTGTTTTTCACTATATTGTTCCCCTCCAACAAACTCAAAAGTGTTCATTTTACTGCACTCTTTTTCTCTCTCAAAACATGAAATTTTAGTTAATTTTTTTAAATAATCACAAATAACATTTTTTTATGACAGTTGTTCAGTTTGGCTCAATATGGTACATAAGTCAATGATTTCTGTAGTACCTATTAGTACTATAGAACAATATACAGTCTTGACTATTAATTACATACATTTATGATTTATGAAAACTGACAACAGATTTTAGAATAGACAGAAACATAAGCATTTAATAATCAATTGCACATCATTTCATCAAAATCATTGATAACATAAAATTAAAAAAAAAATAATCAAAACGCAAATGATTTAAAACAGCGAATTGCAGAAATGGGAAAAATTTTTGCCAGATGCGCAGAAATCTATCATATAAACATGTCATAAAAAACATGATATTTTCTCTTAATTAAACAACACTTTAATGCAATTACTTAAAAATCTAAGTTATGAAAAAAACAAACTTAAATACATGTAAGTAATTTACTCCTGTTAAAATTAGCCTGGACTGCAGCGACGGGTTAGCTGCAGTCCTAAAAGTTTGCGGATCGCTGATTTACAACTTTATTGTTGTATGGTAGCTGAGGCAGTGGCAAGACATTGTGTCACATCAGTCACAACACTGATGAGTTGGGACCTTGATGAGTTCATGCGCAAACGCCATCTTTTTGTGCAAAAATGTCCCAATCGTCGACTCAGGACCATAAGGTTATTAATGCATTTTGTATGGATTTCATAAAATGGGCTTTGCATATTTTGGCACTCCTGGTAAATGGATTTGTTCTTGATTAAGAGTGATCTTGATTAAGAGTAATTTTTTGAAAAAAAAAGGAGAATCAATTTTGAAGTATTTTGTTTCACTTATATGCATTTTCAATTTAACCCCCTTTTGATTAATAAAGGATATGAAACTGCAATTACCTTATAGCACTATGCCAACAATACCTTTTAAAAAAACTTACTGGATGTAAGCATAATGGAGTGAAGTATGACACTGAAGCAACTTGTGTATTTACAAGTGTGCAATACAACCTTTGATTATAATGATTTACTACCTTGATAAAAAAACTGATGCAATGATTTATTTACAGAATATCAAAAGATAAAAGTCATTTTCTAGCAGCAATGCCCTGCAGGTACACCAGTACACCAGGATAGACGGGAGACTTTTAAATTGCACAAAATCTCAAATAAAATTGTGGAAAATATCAACAAACTTAAGCAGACAATTACTTGCTCAAATTTACAGTATTCTTGTATTCAGTGATGTCTAAAAATAAAGTCTTCCAGGTCTTTCTTGCTCAGAAAGAAGGAAATTATTTTCAGTTGAACAAACCTTCGAGACCATGTATAAAATTTCACACTGAAAAGTTAGAAAATGGCAAGTTCAGATCAAGAAAGACAAAACGCTTATAACCAGTTTTAACTGAATTTGTCACCCCTTTTTGGGTGGCTACTTCTGTTTTCAAGGCTAGCAGTAAATGCCTACACAGAATGTTACCTCAACAATAATTAAGAAGTAAGCCTTAAAATCTCCAGATTAAATTATCTTGGCTCAGTGGTTTCTTCCCTACCTTTTACCTCTATGCAACCCGGTTTGAATCCTGGACTGGAGCCTTGCACGTAGATTGGGTTTTCAGTCTGTACCTGAGTGCATGGGTTTTCACTACTTGAGGTTTCCCTCCCATTATGTAAAACTGCGACTTTTTTATCATCTTTTCTATACTACTGGTATCTTCAGGTCACAGTGCTAGTCAGTTTTAAGGGTCCCTTGGTTTCATTACCTGAAAGATATACTAATAAATAAAATAATACTAAAAATAACAATAATAATATAGAAACAGATGAATAATACTGAATTGGTTTGCCACTTGGTCTCTCTTGATTGTTAAAAACAGTTCATGTAAAAGGAGTGTGATTCAAACTGGAGGATTTAACGGACTGTACATTATGTCAAACTTCACATCATTACGGGAAATCTCTATTACAGAAAGAGGCTGAAATGAAACATTCTTTTCCTCTGACAGGTCACACCTGTTATCTTCCTGTAATTCATTTTCCAAACAGTGGATATAATTGGTTCATGCACTAACCAGTAGGGCTGCTGACTGCCCCAGGCAGATTAACTACTCATCCATTGAGTTTAATGACCCAAGTAATTGAATGTAAACACACCTAACTGGTGAAAAGGGTGAATTTCTGAGTTTTTAATGGAGCTTTCCCGTAATGTCAACATAATACTTGAAGTCTCTGTAAAGCACCTTTATATTTTGAAGTACATCGATGGAAATGCTTGACTCAAACGTTCGTGCTTAATGTCCCTGACTTATGCTAACGGATCTAGTGAGCCAAAAACTATTTTAAAATCTATTTTGAAAAATGCAACGTCAATAGAGCTCAACCAGGAACATGTTACAACCAATAATTCAGTTAAAAGGTCAATCTTTATAAAAATGATATAATATTTGTAAATAAAATATAATATATGTAGCAAGAAAAAAACCGAGTCCACCATGATGACATTAACTTTTGAACTATGGAACATCAAATGAGTCTGCAGTAATTTGACTCACTGAAATGGAATACCAATAGGGAATAAAAGAAGTTGAACATGACAATCTGTTAACCTTGGAAGACATTCTGTCTGCATCAAGGAGACACTCAGACTATGAATTGTGCCCTCCAGACGGCCACCTTCCCATCTTTGCTCCCAGCTCCGGTCAAGACGTATCTCGTCTCTGCCTGTGTCATGGAGCGGATCGCATCATTATGACCAGTCAGAGCTTTCTCATGTTTCCCCGTCTCTTTGTTAAATAAATGGATCTTGCCCTCCTTACTCGCCACCCATATCTACAAACAAAACAAAACATCAAGAAACATTTAACTGTCTCTCAAGCTATTTTTGAGAAAATAGAATCAGCTGTTGCAAACTTCTTACCAACCAAAAGGACCTGTCATATAGATGCATTTTTGAGCTTCAAGCAGCTCTATGAAATTAGGTCCTGTTGGTGACTGTGGATGTGCACTACTCACCCATTTATCAACAGCCACCATCTTACTAACTCCTCGACAGTCAATCTTGAGAACTTTGAGTTTCTTAAAGGACATTTTATCCCAGCTGACAATCTCTCCCCTCCTTCCACAACCTGCCCACACCTACATCACAAACAGAAAGAAGAAATATAGTCATGTTCACTTGTAAAAAGTATACTTGTGAAATCCCTCATTTCTTGAACTGCTTATTTTAATAAATAATAATAATAATAATAACTAGTTTTTATATAGCGCTTTCTACGGGCGTCTCAAAGCGCTTTTCATTATTTATTTTCAGACGGGTTTTTGAAGCTGCTGAATTATGAGACCCATTTATGTAACACCTTGTAAGGATTTACAAGGTGCTGCGGCGCATTCAGCTGCCACGGCCAGAAACATTGGGGCAAACACCTTCTCTTAGCGATACGTGTCACTGGGTTCTTTTAACATGCATTACATAACACACAGGACCTACAGCTTTACATCCCATCAGAAGGACATAGCAATAATGGTTTAGTGTCTTGCTTAAGGACACAAGTGTTGAGACCAGGACTCGAACCCACACCCCACCGATCAGAAACACCGGAGCTTGAGTTTGGTGCTCTTATCAGTTGGCAACGACACGCCACATTTAAGGATGCTAGCATATGGTTTTCAATTCCACTGCACCCTCGGCAGGCAAACCCACCGCCACCCTCACCAGAACCTAGGTCAATGACCTCTCTCCTCCCTCACCATTTGCATTTCAACCATTTCCTTACCATAAGTGATTTTAGTGAAACAAGATTACACACAAATAGCACTCAGGCCTCAGTACAAAGACCATTTGTTATAAAACTTTAGTGGCTGATGTCAATGTTTTTCATATAAAAGAAAATTCAATAAGACATGATTTATTACTTATCTTGCTGTAAAACTTTACCTTCAACGTGATAATAGAGTTAGTTAAAATGGCCTTTGAAAGAAAGTTTTCTGTTGTGTAGGATGTTTACTTTATAATTGAGTGGTCAAACAATTTGGTCACCAGCGGTTGTTCTTGTCAAAAGAATACGGTAATAATACTAATTATTATTATTATTATTATTATTATTATTTATTCGGCCATTTCACAAAGAACAATAACAATACATGTAATTGCAAATAAGATTATAGTAATAGGAAACAAGTTTTAAAAAAATATGTTGAACAGAATTACATGAAGGCATACATGCTAAACAATGGCAACTAAAGCACTGGTCCTGAATGAAGATGACTGACATAAGGTTTGGATACAACAAGAAACATGTGAAGAATAGATGAGAGAGTATGGTAGATTGGGAAAGGACATGAAACAGGGTGGGAGAGGGAAGAGCAGGGAACTAGGGACAGAGACAACCCATTTCAAGCTGGCCAGGATTAACAAAAGAGTACTTAAACCCTGTGACCCTAAAGTCTGTCAATCCAAACTTGAGATAACTAGTTCTTATATAGCACATTTTACAATAACGTAACAATGCGCTTTACATAAATGCCCTGGTCATTGGGCCAATAACATTCCTTTTATCTTTCTCAGCTCCCTGGGGAGTATACAGTCTCGGGCTGTCGTGGCACTCCAAAGGCTTTTGCAAACACAATATCATCCTCTGCCCTCACAGGTACCCATTTATTCCCCTGGGTGAAGAGAAGCAATTATAGTAAAGCATCTTGCTCAGGGCCACAAGTATCATGACAGTGATTCGAACCCACACCCCGATGAATTAACCACCAGAACTTGAATTCGATGCTCTAAACCGCTCGGCCATGACAACCTACATGAGAGGGTTAACAACATGTTGTCTGATGTTAAGCTTTGAGATGACTTCAGATCTTACCGTATTCTTAGTGAAGATGAACGTCTCAAGGAGTATAGGAAAATCTTTCTCATCTTTGTGGACAAACTTCTGTAAGACTGCACCATTCTTATCAACCAATCGAATGTCATCTTTTGTGCCTGATTCAACAAACAACCAATTCAAAGTATTTAAAAGTTGTAGTCTCGAGTTTCATCTTTGAGAGGGCAAGGCCAATTTGTTTGTACAAACAGAACTTCCATTGGAAAATTTTAATGTCTGTGGTGATATTTTGGTCACTGTATTTAGGCTTCAATGTGACAGTGCTGAATATTTGACAGTTTGCATCATCTTCTTTTTCTTCAACATTTTGGCTTAGTCTTCCTCTCCAATACTGCTCTTCATTTTTTTGTTGCTCTTCTCTCAAACAAAACATTGTGTAATGCCCGAATTTATTCTTTTACATTTTTAGTTGACCTCAAAAAATATTAAATATGATTTAAGGAGCCAACGTCTAGACAAAAAATTACACAAATATTATAAAAAGAAAAACACAAAAATAATAGTAAGATGAAAATTAAAATCACACTTTGGACTTACAGCACCACAGATGTTGTGATGAATCATCCCATTTGATGGAAACCAGTTTATCTGTATTCTGAAGCTGGATGACCTTGGTTTTACTTAACGATGCAGTATCCCACTCAATTATCTGACCATTTAGGCTGGCTGTGTACGCAGTACTGTCAACAATCAATAATTAACAACGGTGTTTACTAAACAAATGTAGTGTCAACAAACAACAACACTGTTAACTTAAATATAAATACTGTCTACCATCAACAACACTGTCTACAATATGCAAAAGCTTTTAGCATTAACATTATTGCTTAAAAAATGCAAAAGCTGACCACAATCAACAACAGCATTGTTTACAATATGCAAGTGTTGAAAACAATCAACAATCAACAATTGTTACAAGTTCTATTAACAGCCAAGAAATATAACAAGGCGATTTCCAAAATGCAAATGCTGTCAACATTCAGCCACAAAAACAACAAAGTTTATCAAATTCTATAAAATTCTATAGAGTCCTAGATACCAGTAGGCCTACTAAATAATCAATATCAAAAACAACTTTATTTACAAGATATCTAAGAAGATCTACTCCTTACATAAGTTTTGCTTTGATCCATTTGAAAAAAAAAATTAAAAAAGTATATTTGGAGTATGAAATAAATGGAGTTGTATAACTCCACTCAACAGAAAAAAAAAATTAAATTAAGAGAATATTATGATACAGCTTAGTTCAAATCTGACTGACGACGCTTCTACAAGTAAACAATGACAACAGCAATAAGGACACATAACCCTGCATAAAGCAAGGTATCTTGCAAAGGGGCAAAGGGTATAATAGGTAAGGTTGAAAAGAAGTAAATTAAGAAGTTTTACTGAAAGAACATTGTCTATGAATTACCTTTGATCCCTAGTGACAGTGATATCAGACACAATATCATTGTGATCCATCAGCCGTTTGTTTGCCGAGTACGTAAACACATCAATTATGTAAATAGTCGTATCAAATGACCCCGCCCATATCTGCTCTCCATTCACACATGCTAGACAACACTGTAGAGATATAAAACAGGTGGATACATCAATTATGCAAATTGTTTTTCAAATGACCCCGCCCATGTCTGCTCTCCATTCACACATGCAAGACAACACTGTAGAGATATAAAACAGGTGAATACATCCATTATGCAAATTGTTGTATCAAATGACCCCGCCCATATCTGCTCTCCATTCACACACGCAAGACAACACTGTAGAGATATAAAACAGGTGAATACATCAATAATGCAAATTGTTGTATCAAATGACCCGCCCATATCTGCTCTCCATTCACACATGCTAGACAACACTGTTGAGATATAAAACAGGTAAATACATCAATTATGCAAAGTTTTTTATCAAATGATCCTGCCTGTAGCTACTTTCCATAAAACAAGTACTTGACGAAAATTCTTTTAAACGGGATTGCTATTTAACTTGTTAATAATGTTTGCTTATCATTCAAATGCAATTTATATATTTTTACACTTTTGAATTGTTTGTAAATATCGATAAAAAAATTAAGCCCCAACCTTCAGGTTTTGAAAAACTAAAAACACTACTGCCATTGATGGCGTGCGTCAAAATGACAATAGTTTGACATCATGCTGCAACAGAGAGGGGCTATTCAAAACGGAGCTCCCAAATATGACATAACATGACTGAACAGGTCTATGGCCATTCTTTCTGAAAAGCCCCGTAGAAGGATATTCAAGATGGTTGTTTTTTACACAATTAAAATCTGTTTACTCTCAAGTGAACTCAATTTCCTTATTTAAATGAGTTTCAGCAAAGATCACTTGTTGCCGATTTCGTTCAAGTTGGTCTCTAACACACGCAAGACACTTCTTAAAGTCAATTACAGTACACATATTCACAAATCTTTTCAGAAATCTCAGCAAAACTCACAACTCGATCCTTTGCCTCAGGAATTTCCGCCTCCAACAAGAAGTTACTGCCATCAAACACTTTGACCTTTCCTGACCCCATGGCACACCATAGCCTGGGACATGAGTCCTCTTCATAACTCCCATCACTACGGTCTGGAAGTACAGAGTAACAAAGGAATGTTTGCGAGTAAGAAATGCACAAATTGATTGCTACAAGTCCAAATACTCTTGGTCTCCTTAAGCACTGCTCCAGAATGCTGCAGGTCTGGACCTCATGGTGTAAGGGGCCATTCAGAATAAACTATGTTACAAATTGTCAATATTTTTCTAGAAATTATTGGTGGATGAGTCAAAAGATAGAAATGAAAAACAAAATTAAGTTTTCAATTAAATAAACAGAGAAAACATATAAGTACCCGGCAGACTATTACAGTTTGTCGGATGTATGTCATGTCTGTGCTGTTCCTTGACATTTGACATGGGGGGGGGGGGAAGAGCAAATTGACAATTAGCTTCCGAGGGATCGTAAGACCAATCCACACACCAAGTTCTGAGTTGATAGGCCAAGTCCTCCTTGAGTTATCGCCCCCACAATGATTGCAAACACCCAAGCACTCATAAAAGGACTAGTAGGAAACAGTATGCCCCTTCAGTAGGTCCCCAACCATGGGGCATACTGATTGGCCAGTAAACCTCACCGAATCAGATGCAAATATAAAGAAGAACTGGAATCTAGAAGCATTTGATTTGATTCTTGAAAGTAGACTTACTTCCTGGTGTGTATAACATTGCTTCTACTGTACTACGCTGAGCTTCATTACTTGAGGGGTTGAATTTATGCACCAAAGCACTGCCAGTCTCTGGAGCAACACTTGCCATTCCTTCATCTTTCAACTTTGTGAAGTGACATAAAACCTGAAACGAGAACAGCAACAGATCAAATAAATAAATGTAGTCCCTTTACTCAGTTCAGTCCATGCCAAAAGATTATAGAGCGCCGAGACACAAGATGAGGAACTGGAGCTCTATTTATTGTTGGAACGTGAAATAAACATGGACGCCATTTGAGCGACCAACTGTTTTGTTAAAGCATTGATAGCAATGGTCGTTGTCTACACTGATCTATTGTTGCACCAAAAGAGTTGCTTGCTCGAATGGCGTCCAGTGCACAAATCACATTTCAGCTCAAGTTCCCCGTCATTGTATAATTCACAGATTAAATCTTTTTCGTCTCAATTAAAAAAAAGAAGATGGAGCAACAGCCAGATAAATATCAAGTAGTAAACTACAATTTTGAATAATTTGGGGGTTGAGCAAAGAACAATTGACTAGAGTGTGATTTGAACCTGCAACCTCCGAATGAACGTGCCGGCGCACTACCAACTGAGCTATCCAGCCCTAATGTTGGTGGGCTCAAAATCTTTGTTTGGGATGCCAGTCAGAAGCCATTCAACCTGCAACTGCCATATCGGA
This sequence comes from Pisaster brevispinus, assembly GCA_023634235.1. Classification (NCBI taxonomy): domain Eukaryota; kingdom Metazoa; phylum Echinodermata; class Asteroidea; order Forcipulatida; family Asteriidae; genus Pisaster; species Pisaster brevispinus. The sequence continues at coordinate 419,923 of JAMKCF010000037.1, forward strand.
AACCCCAGCAGAGGGACCAACTTAAGGGGATGTCGTTTTTTATTTAATAATACAATGGATAAAATAACTTTAAAGCAAAACCATAGTAATAAGAAAATTCAAATGGTAATGGATATACAAATACTAGTCTTTGATTACTATTGTGTTTTGCCTGGTATTCTGCCTGCACACTGGTACCCACCTGAGATACATGCTCCAAGTGTTTAGCATGTGTTGCACCAGCATTCTCAGCACTGCGTATCGCTGCATCGAGCAGACAGATATTCCTAGCCGCTTGTTGTACAATGTGAGGATCTTTTTGGGCATCAGCGATGGCTCGTCCAGACCACATTTCATTGATGAGTGTACACCAGGTATTGCGCTCTCCCTTTAGGTTAGCCATGTAAGGCTCTTTGTTGGGCACTACAAAATAACAAGAATAACAGTATTGCACTACCAGTAGGTACACTAGGCGGATGAACAAAGACAAACAAACAGATTTTACAGCTTTGCTTACCGTCAAAATCTGCGCTTGCGATCACCATTCCTCGCTTACTGTGCAAGTGCTAAATTTCTGCGCTAGCTGTGTATTAACCCTAACCATGCTAAATGCAACAATATGCACCAAATGGTAATAGTTGTTGTGATCTGTTGCATTTGGCAGTCAACTCAGATGTCATTCTTTGACTGAATTTGTTGCATTCAGCAGTGAAGTGACTTCATATACATGAAGGTTTGGGTGCTTCTATTGTATCTGAATAACTTATAACAGGTATTTCCAAATATTTTTTATGGGAAAAGTATTGAGAAGTATGATGTAATATTAGGTAAGAATCATAATTCAAATCATATTAAAAAGACTGTATAATAACAGTTAACAGTTACAAGTCACCACTACACATGTGCATACTGTTGCATTTAGCAGGGCAAACACCCTTGCCCTTGCTCAGTCCTTTCACAAACAGCATGCCTGCACCATGCAACAATATCCCTTGTTGCATTTTGTTGTATTTGGCATGGTTCTCATTTCAACTGTTGCATTCTGTTGCATTTGGCAGGCTATGTAGAGAGACCCTAATGGGGGTTAGGGTTAAGCGAAGAAAGCCTAGTAATGTGGAGAATGCACACACACAAGCAAATATGCCCTGCTAACCCGTGAAATACACTTGACGCAAGTGCAGAATTCCCTGCTTCTGTAAGCACTGATTCTTTGTTTATAGTAAGCAGAGCCATAACATAGGCCCTGGTGAGGGATTTGTTAAGAAGGAATTACTATGTGAAGCATCAAAGTGCCCACAAGGGGAACGCGATGGTGAAGCTAAAAAGCCCCTTCTCTTTCATGACGAGTGTTCTGGGTTCTTTTATGTGTGATACACAACACACGGGACCTATGGCTTTACAACTCATTCGAATGATAAAGACCGGGATTCGAACCTACACCCTGCTGCCAACAACACCAGAACTTGAGTCCACTGAACTAGACCACACAGGCCTCCATTTTAAATTCATTTATTTCATGATTTATTAACAATGTTCAATTTTGGTGCCAATGGCAAAATTTTATTGAATTTACAATTTTAAAAAATGCATACAAATCTTGCTTGAGAAAAAGTGGAAAATTAAACAGTAATTAATAAATTACACAACAAAAAATCACTCTAACAATTGATTGGATGTACAAAATAAGTGACTGAAGAGCAATAACTTACATTTGCTGTAAACCCTTAGAGCTGGTGCACTGCTTAGAAGCAGGAATGATCTCTCAAATTTCTCCAGACAGCTGATGTCTTTGATACGAATTACTTCATGGAATGTGTTACTCCCTTCAGTCACTACAAAGAGTCTGGAAATAAACGTCCAAATATGGCCGTCAAATTAACAAGTCATGCTAGAAATATTTCTTCCATTTATTTCTAACCTGGGCCCAATTTCATAGAGCTGCTTAAGCACAAAAATTTGCTAAGCACAATAAAATTTTGCTTACCAGAATAAGGTTACCAGCCAAACTACCATGTCACGTGTACAATTTGTGACTGGTATCCTGCTCATTTCTGCTTAGCAGGAAATTGTTAAGCATTATTTTCTGCTTAAGCATGTAAGCAGCTCTATGAAATTGGGCCCAGAACTGATAATGAAGCTAAAATAGATGAGACAATTTATACTATCCGTGAATACACTTAGTGTAGTGTAATATAAAAGGAATTTCTAAAAGTAGCAGGTGCAGATCCAGAATTTGTCCAAGGTAGGGGAGGGGTATAAAAGAAAAGAAAAAACAAACAACAACAACCCAAAACCCCAAAACGAAAAGGAGGGTTGCAATGATCATGGAACTATACACTGCAAATGGGCAATACAGAATATCTTGTGGTTGCGGTCTGTGACTTTCTTTGTTATGAAACAGCTCTCTGTTGTTGCAAGATCTTCTAACAAGGAAATGTATCGCGATACTTGATCGATACTGCAATTTAACGATGTCTCGATTAAAAAAAAATTGACACGATATTGTAATCGTTTAAGAAATGGTATCGCAATATTCGATAATATCATGGTATCGCCCAAGCTTAGAATATAGCCCTTATTATCTCAGTACAAACCTTAGGTGATGGCGTAACTTAAAAGTTTAAAGGAAAAAGATATTTAAAAAAAAATTTGTCGAGAGCAGGGAGTTGTCTGTGCCGGAGAGAAATGGGGAAGCAATGAATTCGTCAACCATGGCTACAGCCAAAGCCACTCAATCTGGACATCATGACTTCATCAACCATGGCTACAGCCAAAGCCACTCGATCTGGACATCATGACTTCATCAACCATGGCTACAGCCAAAGCCACTCAATCTGAATATCATGACTTCATCAACCATGGCTACAGCCAAAGCCACTCAATCTGGACATCGTGACTTCATCAACCATGGCTACAGCCAAAGCCACTCAATCTGGACATCATGACTTCATCAACCATGGCTACAGCCAAAGCCACTCAATCTGGACACCATGACTTCATCAACCATGGCTACAGCCAAAGCCACTCAATCTGGACATCATGACTTCATCAACCATGGCTACAGCCAAAGCCACTCAATCTGGACATCATGACTTCATCAACCATGGCTACAGCCAAAGCCACTCAATCTGGACATCATGACTTCATCAACCATGGCTACAGCCAAAGCCACTCAATCTGGACATCATGACTTCATCAACCATGGCTACAGCCAAAGCCACTCAATCTGGACATCATGACTTCATCAACCATGGCTACAGCCAAAGCCACTCAATCTGGACATCATGACTTCATCAACCATGGCTACAGCCAAAGCCACTCAATCTGGACATCATGACTTCATCAACCCTGGCTACAGCCAAAGCCACTCAATCTGGACATCATGACTTCATCTTGAATCGTAATACTAACCTCTTATCTGTTAAAGACAGTCTCCAAGGTCAAATTCAATTTTATGATGCACTCATTTTCCAATAGATAGAGTCCTCATGAAAGTGGGGAAATATTACAAGTCTCTAACTTCACGTTAAAGTGGTGTAAATTGCCATTCTATTCGATACCCTTCCAGTGCAAAATTTGTCAACATTCAAAACATCCTATGACATCATTCAGGAGAAAAAGGGTCGGTACATTTTTGTACGGGGATGTTTGGGTCATTCGTGACTTTTTCAGAGCAAAATATGAAACATGACACCATTGGATTTCAACAACAAATGGGTCTTTACATTCCAAGAAGGAACTTTTTCATCAGTCAAAAGCTTGAATTCAAGGCTGTTCATTTATTGATTCTGGTTGTGAAGCCAAGGACTCTCAGAAAAGCGAACTAAATCACTATACTAGCCAAGAACCCAATGGAGAGAAGACAATGAAGGAAGTTTCAGTTTTAGATGGGGGAGGAAAACCCCAGAGAATGATTCCAGGGAAAACCCACGCAATCAGGCAGGGACTGAAAACCCAATCCACATAGTGCCCCCAGTGGGATTTGAACCAGGGTCCCAGAGGTGAAAGGCAAGGCAAGATACCACTACACCAACCTGACCGCCCTGTTTTGATTGAATACCATTGAAAGTCAGAAATGAACCAAAACATCCCAATCATCGTGAATCTTACTAACCTCTTATCTGTTAAGACCAATCTACCCATTCCTTGATCAGAACTAATCAATGAAGAGATCTTTAAGACACTCTCTGTGTGATCAAGATGCTTCTCATAAATCTCATCTGGGATTGCCGTTCCTTCAATCTCTCCTTCCTTCCAAGCATCCACAAAGAATAAGAAAGTTTCTGCATCAAGAACTATGATCAAAAGAAAAGACAGGGTTTGGGTGTGTTTAACGCTACAAAGTGTGGACCTGAGAACAAGTGGTCCACATAATGTAGGCACTTGAAACACTATGTGGACGTCCACACAGTGTTTTTTTCAGTGTTGATGACTATGATTTTCCTTAAGTGTACAGAACAATGGAATGTCCCCAGAGTGTTTGCAACACAGAGCTGTTTAAAAAGCACACTTAAACTCAAGCATTAAATTTTTTTAATTTATTTTTTTAAACACACACAAAAAAACACCAAAAAAACACCAAGGAAATAGCCATTCACACACAACAGTGTTTTAAAGTTTTCTATTGAACTAAAAGTGAAGACAAATTAGAAATCAGTTGATCAGCTGAAAGGATGCATCCCTGAAAATGACCAAACACTGATGAGTTTGAATTATGATAGTGCTCTCATATATTGGAAAGTCATTTCCAATTTAGTGTAAAAATATTGCACAACTTTTTTTGTACGCACATAAACACAAACAAGCAGACAGTGCATTGAAGAGTTTGTTGAAATCAAGGTTTGTTCTACCTACATTACTTGGTGTTACTGGAAACCCAAGCATCAAGGATTGTTCTACCTACATTTCTTGGTGTTACTGGAAACCCAAGCATCAAGGTTTGTTCTACCTACATTACTTGGTGTTACTGGAAACCCAAGCATCAAGGATTGTTCTACCTACATTTCTTGGTGTTACTGGAAACCCAGGCATCAAGGTTTGTTCTACCTACATTACTTGGTGTTACTGGAAACCCAAGCATCAAGGTTTGTTCTACCTACATTTCTTGGTGTTACTGGAAACCCAAGCATCAAGGTTTGTTCTACCTACATTTCTTGGTGTTACTGGAAACCCAAGCATCAAGGTTTGTTCTACCTACATTTCTTGGTGTTACTGGAAACCCAAGCATCAAGGATTGTTCTACCTACATTTCTTGGTGTTACTGGAAACCCAAGCATCAAGGATTGTTCTACCTACATTTCTTGGTGTTACTGGAAACCCAAGCATCAAGGTTTGTTCTACCTACATTCCTTGGTGTTACTGGAAACCCAAGCATCAATGTTTGTTCTACCTACATTTCTTGGTGTTACTGGAAACCCAAGCATCAAGGTTTGTTCTACCTACTTGATTGATTTCCAGTCAGTGCATTGAAGAGCCGATCAATAACATCCATATCAATAGCAATCTCTAGGTTCTGAATATGTACAACAAAATCAGCATAACCTGAAACATCAAATGAAAGAAGGAGATCAAATATTCAGGTTAGCTCAGTTATTTCTTTCCCCGTCTTCCTCCTCTGTGGACCCAGGTTCAAATCCCACATCAGACCGGAGCCTTGCATGTGGATTGGGTTTCAGTCCATACCAGATTAAGTTGATATTCCGATTTAAAACACGATACTAATGACAAAACAAAACAGGTCCAACTTCTTTTTTTTCCAAAACACAGTGTCCCAAAATCGTTTTTTTGTTTCATTGATCACTATTCTACTTTAAATATAAAATAATTTGGGGTTGAACAAAGAAAAATCAACTAGAGCAAGATATGAACCAATGACCTCCTGTTTAACGTGCCAGCGCTCTACCAACTGAGCTACCTAGCTCTATATTGGTGGTCGCCATATTTTGTCAATATCTTTGTTCGGGGGTGCCAGTCAGAAGCCTGCTAGTTGCCGTGTAGCAAGGAATCACACCCAAGTTTACGATACAACCTGGGAAATGGCAGCCAGGGGATCACCTTAAGGGGATGCGACTTTTTTATTTAAAATATCAAGTTATCAACCACAAGGGACACTGACTGGGTAAATTTACCCCGTCCATTTCCTACGTGGTTGTAATAACTCGATATCTTAAATATAAGATGTCGCAAAATCAGAATTGGCGACTACAGCTACGACTGTTGCTAAGGGCGTCCTATATTTCAACGCATGATGATGCAGGGATCCAGCCGTAGCCGAAGCCGTAGCCGCCAATTCAGACACGTCCATATTTACATAGCAATCCTTCCTGTGGTAAATCCTCTGTTATGGTCGGTGTGAAAGTCGCAGCGGGTCTTTTCCGTTGACTGATTTTATTTAAGATCTCTCCTCGCTTGTAGAAGTCTTGCTCTTCCAGCTCAGCTTTCTCGGACGTACTCAAGTCTTCAACCACTCGAGTTATTTCCCTGCAATTAATAAGTATTTACGAATTAATTATTTCCTAGGTTTGGAGGCATTGCATGGTGAGGTACCAATGTGTACTCAGTTTGCGGTAGCACCTTGTGTATACCTACTTTGCTGTGTCAATTTGTTCTTTGAGAAATTGTCTTGCTATTTATTCTACTGCCGCAGAGGAGATTTCGGAATTTCGGGAGACTACTTAGTTCTGAAATGAACTGGCCTGCTTTTTAAGTACTTCGTGGGCAGGTAGGAAATCGGCCGGGACTACTCCTTTTACTTAGTGATCGAGGGAACTTCTCATTATTAACTTCACTGCTGCGGAGTGAGTTCTTAAACTGGTCTCGACCTTTCGACAAGCCTGCTCTAGTCATCGTGGGAGATTGAAAAGTGTTTGAGATGCTGGTCTCTTTATAGGGATTCAGAGGTTTCAGTGTAGAGTCAGTCACTGTTCTGATTGTTTTTTTCTGAGAGGTGAACTATGGCTGATGGGCTCAGAGGTATTGCGTTATTTCCTGGAGTTCACATAATGTTTATAATCTTGTTGTATTTATTCAAGTTAAACAAAAATTACACAACAAATTCAGCTAGAGAATTTAAAAATATAATTTTGTCTCCGAACGAATTTTGACAGATGATGCTGTTTCAAAAGGAAAAAACATACAAAAACTTTTGTATCCCATGGACAATGCACAAAATTCAAAATGGTTTGTACATGGCTGATGGACATGAGAGAATCTCAGGGATCCCAACAATAAGTAATTTTGAGTTTTTTATTACTCACTATTTATCATTGGCTGATTTTTCCTGCAATGCCTTAAGTGGAAGCTTATAACTTTCTGGAATCTATTAAAATAGCCCTTTAAAGTGTGGCGTGTCGTGGCGGAGCAGTTAAGAGCACCAGACTCAAGCTCTGGTGTTTCTGATCAGCAGAGTGTGGGTTCGAGTCCCGGTATTTTATTGACATTTGTGTCCTTCACTTAACCATTATTACTTTAATTTCCATGAAGTTGACTTACTCCACTGGGAAGATGGACAAGTCTGTTGTGTGCAAGTTATGGAAGTCATCTAGACCATTCAGAGGGCGTGAGCACGCTATTTGGAACATCCCTCTAAGGAAGAGGTAGGATGCTTTGATGCTGGCTGACTTTGCAGTCTGAAAAAAAAAAACCAAACGAATAAAATTTACACTGGCAAATAGTCCAGTCAAACAGGGGTTCTTTCTTATTTTCAGTTCAGTTCAAAGCCCTATTTCATGGCTCTGCTGACAGTAAGCAAAGAATCAGCGCTTACAGAAGCAGTGGAATTCTGTGCTTACATCAAGTGTTAGCAGGGAATTTTTTTGTGTAAGCATGCGTACTCCACGTCACAAGGCTTTCTTCGCTTAAACAGCTAGCGCAGATATTGGTTGCTTGCCCTGTAAGCAAAGAATGGAGATCGCAAGCGAAGACTTTGGAGGTAAGCAGAGCCACGAAATTGGGCCAAGTTCAGTTCAGTTTTATTTCCACTCACTCAACGTGCATACACAATACAATAACACATGATATACTCAGTACTTTCGATACAACACAATGATTAAGTGTTGCGAGACTCCTAACAGCAAACTTGTTGGGTGGAGACCCCTGATATTTATGTAATTAGGTTAAGGAAGTGCTGAGTAAGGAACCTACAATTTTAATATCAATGAAATTATAGATCAGGCATAACATTTGATTCTTGGAAGAAAGTTGGGGAATTTTTATTAAGTAAAAGGGCTGACCTACGTGGTGTAAGCTGTAATGGACTTTCAGGCAATATCAATATCAATATTAAAAAAAAAAAAATATCAGAAAGCAGACTAAAGTAGGAAGAATATTATGTCTGAATAGATGTAATAGTTTGGGTCTGGGTGTCCAGGTGACAGACATCTGCTCTAGAATGGAGGGGTCATGGGTTAGAATCCTACAAGAGTAATATGACTGTGTTTTTTTTCTGCAGGACTCTGGCGAGCACTAAGAATACAGTGCTTATCACATTAATGTGGTAAAGTAATAAATAGTATATTGTCAATAATGCAAAATCTGAGTTTTAGAATCAGAATTCAAGTAAATCTGAAGATTTAAGTTTGCTTTTTTTCATCCTTCAGTTGTGTAAATGTTGTCTATTTAAAATGTGCATTTTCTCTCATTTTCTGTAGTTGTAAAAGTTTTGCCTTTTTGCAGTTTTGTAACCTTTTTGTACTGTCATTTTAGTGTTTTAAAATCAGAGATTAATACTAATTGAAAAATAGTATCTGGGTAAAAGATTATCAAAATGTGTTATTTCGAAGACCTTACCTTGATGGAATCGGTAATCTGCGCAATACAGCTGTCATAAAATTGATGGACTAAAATAAAAAAATCACAGATAAAAATGGAAAAATTACCGAAATAGTACGTTGCTCTCCTTTAACAATTCATCTTAAACATCAACTACAATATCTTAGAAAAATTTTATTTGCCTTGATGAAACCACATCACTGCTCATACCAAAGATTAATTATTAGTCAAGTTTTTTGGGAGGGAAAAAACAAACAAACAAAAAACAAACCCAAAACCACACACACAACCGTCCAATAAACCCCGAAAAACTAACAAACAAACACCCCAACACCCCCACCAAAAAAAACAAAAACAAACCAAACACCCCCAAACAAACAAACATTTATTCCCAAGACTTCAATTTTCAAAATACCCACTTGTTTCATTCTAATTACTTATTTATTATCTTATTATTCGAGTCTTAGATTGTAAATCTGAACCTGATGCACCGAGACTCATTTTCTCAGTCAACTCCTCTGTGGATGCCACTTCTTTAACTTCACTGGTAACCCATCAAGGAGCGTCTAGCTTTCAAACTTCTCCTCATGGTTTACAAGTGCTTGCATGGTATTTCTACTTCTGACTTGTCTGATTTGCTCACTTTGTATCAACCAGGCAGAGTGGGACTCCGATCTTCTGAAGATAAACTTCTTCTGTCTATTCCTAGAGGTTTAAACAGCTCCGAGATAGATCCTTTTCTAAAGCTGGTCCCAAACTGTGGAACTCTTTCCCCATCAACATCAGGAATGCTCCTTCAGCGCCATTTGCAGGAAACGTCTTTAAAAAATATTGTTCTTGTAACTCCTGTCTTTGTCTTTTTGTTTCTTGTCTTATTTTGTACAGCGCTTTGATCTTTTTTGTAAAGGCGCTTTATAAATACCTATATTATGATTTTTAATGTTATGAACAATGGGTGTCACATAATATACAAAAATCAAAGAAAGGTACAAATACCCAATAAACCTATACAGCATGACACAATCACAGCCAACACAGAAGAAATAATGAAGCCCAGTGCTTTGATGTTTTCCCAATGATAATTAAAGCCTTGAGCATAACAAGGGCCTGATTTCACAAAGCAATACAATTCATCTTAAGATGAGTTGCCAATATCACCATAGAGATTTATATGGTGAAATCCCACTTTGCTTAGTAGTTAAGATTTGTTCACACTTAAGATCAATCTTTACGCTTAGTGTAGTTGGCTCAAGGATTAATAAACAATGATAAGGATCAGATTAACATTTGAAACTGGGATTTGAGATTTGAGGTTTGAAATTTGAGAATAAAGATTTAGGATTTGTGATTTGAGGTTTGAGATAAGAGAATAAAGATTTAGGATTTGAGGTTTGAGGTTTGAGATAAGAGAATAAAGATTTAGGATTTGAGATTTGAGGTGTGAGGCGTTCTTACTTGATGGAAGTGGAACTTGGCATGCTGGCAGGCAGAAAACGGTGTAAGACGTACTGCCTCCTTTAAAGCTGTCCGCTCTTCTTGTCGATACAGGGCTCTGTGTTATTAAGCTACGACTGAAGTTACGTCGTCTGGAAAATTCAACCATAAAAATCACAAAAAGAGATATTGAAATTAATTTTAAGATCTGAGACATGTAAGCATCACACCAACTTTTTGTAAAGAAGACAATGAAGAAATTTCAGTTTTAGATGTGGGAGGAAAACCCCTATAGGGAAAAACACAGGCAGTCAGATACTAGATAGGGACTGAAAACCCAATCCACATGCAAGGCTCCAGTCTGGGTATCAAACCGGGGTCCACAGAGGTGAAAGGCTGGGACAGAAAGCACTGAGCCAACCTGACTGCCACTGAGCCAACCTGACTGCCACTGAGCCAACCTGACTGCCACTGAGCCAACCTGACTGCCAGCTCTAGTTGTTGTGAGAGAATGAATGATGTCACTGTTTACTTACGAGTAAGATTCCACTGAGTTCAGAGGTCGTTGCCGTTTATTGAGATTCAAATAATAGTCTTTCTTCTTGTCAAGTCTATCTTGCTTGAACGTCTTAAAAAGTTGAGTCTGAAGAAACTATCGATAAAAACAACAAAACAAATAACGATGAGAGATTTCCTGTCATGATCTGAATTAACAACACAGCACTTTTTATAACATACATTGAGAAAATAGAATTTGCTGTTGCAAACTGCTTAACCGACCAAACGGACTTATGGTATAAATCAGAAACAGTTTTAGTGGCCTGATTTTTTTTAACCCAAGCAGAGACTTTCTCGAATGCTAAAGCAAAAAAGACTCTGCTAGGGTTGAAATGTCAAGCCAATATATTTTTTCGCAACATAAATTGTTCCCATAAAAAGTATCCATTCTAAATGTATAAACAAATCCCATGGTGTGAATTACGACACTACACTAAACTCAAACATGTCTCTTCAAAAAATGCATGATGGAAATTGTTATCAAATCAATACAACAAAACCATCCAAATAATTTCGACAATTGTCCACTGACAAATAATGTAACAAAAAATGAATAAATTTTTTTTATGAAAATCAGAATAAGTGGCTGTGGCTTGATTGTCATGTGATCATGCACTGAAGCATAAGAAGCCCAAAGCAACAGCCATAGCAACAGCCACAGCCGTAGCCGAACTTTGATTTAGAATACCTCAGAGTAGAAATCCTTCTCATCATCCGGTCTACTTGCGATGAACTCATCATCTTTAAATCGCCTCTGATCAAAGTACATGAATTCATAAACATCCCTAAAAATAAAACACAACCCAACAAACTTATTTAGAACACTACACCCAGTCTTCACAAAACCACAAACCACAGGTGTGGGGCTACGAAGCAAAATGTATAGCAAATTGTAGGGGATTGAAAATAATGTATTACAATTGTAGGGGATTGAAAATAATGTATTACAATTGCAGGGGATTGAAAATAATGTATTACAATTGTAGGGGATTGAAAATAATGTATTACATTTGTAGGGGATTGAAAATAATGTATTACATTTGTAGGGGATTGAAAATAATGTATTACAATTGTAGGGGAATGAAAATAATGTATTACAATTGTAGGGGATTGAAAATAACGTATTACATTTGCAGGGGATTGAAAATAATGTATTACATTTGTAGGGGATTGAAAATAATGTATTACAATTGCAGGGGATTGAAAATAATGTATTACATTTGTAGGGGATTGAACATAATGTATTACATTTGTAGGGGATTGAAAATAATGTATTACAATTGTAGGGGATTGAAAATAATGTATTACATTTGTAGGGGATTGAAAATCATATATTACAATTGTAGGGGTTTGAAAATAATGTATTACAATTGTAGGGGATTGAAAATAATGTATTACAATTGTAGGGGATTGAAAATAATGTATTACAATTGTAGGGGATTGAAAATAATGTATTACATTTGTAGGGGATTGAAAATCATATCTTACAATTGTAGGGGATTGAAAATCATATATTACATTTGTAGGGGTATGAAAATAATGTATTACAATTGTAGGGGATTGAATATAATGTATTACAATTGTAGGGAATTAAGATAAGACAGTTCTACAAACAAAAGGGATGTCAATCATTCTCCCTGGATAGCATCTTTAACATTTTAAAGAAAAGGAAGGTCACAATTTTGTTGTGCGCTGTCTAATCGTTCAAGAAATTGGAAAACGGATGTCAACGCTTTTTCACGGTTAAACGGTAAACGGGTTAAACGTCCCAATCCTACTTGCACAGTTTATTCAAGAAAAGCACAATATACCTTCACATCATTGTGTGAGATTAAGGACAAAAAAAAGTTGCTTTTTTAGAGTCTTGAGCCTGGGTAGGATTTCCCCTAGGTTCGTTCCGTGCGGAACGGTTATGGATAATAACGAGTGACCACCAATGAAATGACGTGACGCAACAAATTTATGATAAAGGTTCCATTAGGAGCTCTGCTCCTTTCCAGTATCTCTCCAAAACTGACCTCTTATTCTTACATTTCTTTATTTTCTTCCAGTCTTTGTTATTTATCGTTTTCTAAACCAAATTATTATGATTTATAAAAAGAAACCAACTGTGCACGGGCTCTGCAAATAGCTTGCCCAAGCGGTTGATTAATTTACATGTCACTACACTAACCTGAAAAGCGTTGCATACATCTCAGTGAAACATTCTTGAATATCTCTTTGATACTGTCTTTGAATTCTATCTCGGAATGAGAAATCACTGTCCAGAGTCGCTGACGCTGGTCGACTCAACATTGCAATCTCATACTGCTTAGAACTAGCGGCCTGATATCTGCAATATCAATATCAACTAAATATCCATAAAGAAAATCACTTATATAGGACAGTTTAATTTTGTAAAAGGGCTGACCTACATACATGACATATTGTATAGTCGGCCTCAATTTAATTACCCGGGCACCCACAGCAATTTGGTGCCCTGGGCTTTTGCTGAAATGATCTTTGTTGCAAAGCTCCAATACAAATTTACATTTTCCTCATAGAGGTGCCACTTAAAAGAAGGCAATCGTCAAGAGTGAAGTTCAAGAATTGGGTGCCTACAGATGGAAAGTGAGAAAACAGACCACTATGCAAGCCAGACAGCCCAATTACTCAAAGATACTGTCTGGTTTCACCACTGACTGAATTGCACCTCTTCTGTTTCATTGGATACTCAAGCTGTCCTACCAGGGCCCAGTTTCGTAGAGTTGCTTAAGCAGACTATTGCTGAACCTTTTTCTACTAAGCAAAAATATGCAGGATGCCAGTTACAGTTGAAACATCTGACATTGTAATTTAGCTGGTAACCTTATTCTGACAAGCTTACTTTAGTTGTGCTTAGCTACTTTTTGTGCTTCGGCAGATCTTTTAAATTGGGCCATGTAGGCAGTTGTTGAGTGGATGAGATATTTAGGCTGTGGCAGAATTGGCGGCCACAGCTATGGCTACGGCTGGATTGTCGCATCATCATGTGTTGATGTATAGACCACGTAACCTTTGTTTACACAAATATTGACCTTGTAACATTCCGGGGCATTTCTTGGCAGGCAAGATACTACACCGGTCATTTTGTGTTTTAATTTCTGCATAAATTCAAGAGTTATAAAAATGACAGCTGAACAAGTTTTGAAATGTGCCCCCTATCCTCAAATCAAAAACGGATAAAAATCAGGTGCACTCTCCATAAAAATGTCTGATTTAATGTTATCTTCCATTGAGCTGTGTACCAATCCTGCCTGCAGGAAGTCCAGGCTCTGTGGTTCTTTTGTAAGCATGTGATGTCAAAGGTCACGTGGTGTTTAGAACATCCTTAGCAACACCCATAGCAACAGTCATAAGAGTTGCCGCCATTTTGGACACAACCTTACTCTTGAAAGCAGAGTGGTAATATGAGAAAAAAAGGGAAATAAAGCAAACTAGATCAAACAAATTACGTACAATTTCTTGAAGGTGATAACGCCAGCTTCAGGAATTGATGGCATCTTAATCGTCTCACACTTGACAACTTGTCTCCGGTCAATGTCCACCATGACTAGGCCCTCTATCTACAAAACAACAACAGTTTATGTTAAGTATAAAAAAGAGCAAATTAATTCAAATCAACTTGCTTTCAAGGAATGTATGAGTTGAGAGTTGGGATGAGAGTTGAAGTATGTGAAAATTGCTATAAATGGCCTGCTATCCCCCTCGTTTTGGACCCTGAACCTTCCAGATGTTTAGGTTTACAGACTCTGTGCATCACCAGAAATACCTTGATTGAACACAAACACTTGGACTACTCCTTCCTCCCTTCAGTGATTGCTTTACAACTTTCAAGGATATTTTGAGAAAAACCTGCAATCAGGAAAAACCCTGAAAAATCACACCACTGATAAAAGGACAATTGTTTGAGATGTAAGTTATACCTGTGATATTATTGTGGATTTGTTGTGAGATGTAAGTTATACCTGTGATATTCTTGTGGATTTGTTTTAAGATGTAAGTTATACCTGTGATATTCTTGTAGATTTGTTTGAGATGTAAGATATACCTGTGATATTCGTGTAGATTTGTTTGAGATGTAAGGTATACCTGTGATATTCTTGTAGATTTGTTTGAGATGTAAGGTATACCTGTGATATTCTTGTAGATTTGTTGTAAAATTTAAGTTATACCTGTGATATTCTGGTAGATTCGTTTAAGATGTAAGATATACCTGTGGTATTCTTGTAAATTCGTTTAAGATGTAAGTTATACCTGTGATATTCTTGTAGATTCGTTTAAGATGTAAGATATACCTGTGATATTCTTGTAGATTTGTTTGAGATGTAAGATATACCTGTGATATTCTTGTAGTTTTTTTTTGAGATGCAAGGTATACCTGTGATATTCTTCGTCGATGGACAGAGTTGCATCCCATGATGAAACATCCAGGAGCTTCCAGGAGGTCAAGAAGAGATGAGGACACGACGGGAACGTAGACAAATGGCCACTTGAAGGGCAGGATGAAGAGAAGGAAGCACTGCATGGAGGAAAAAACAAAAAGAAGTGATGACAATTGTCTGTCTACTCATTAGAAAAAGTTTGAGTTGTTACAGATTACTGTAAGCAGTAACAGCTTAAGCCAAGTCAGTAACCAAGTTCCGCCCCGACAATATAACAAAGTTATTATTTTAGCTATGACCTTGTGTATGTGGGTATGAAAGTCACTTAAACATATTTGCTTCCCTTCACCCTGGTGTATGAATGTCGAATCCACTTTTAATAAAACCTTATCTCAACGATGGGAGTTAGAAGAGGGTAGTTTTTAGAGAGGAATACTAGTCTCTGTTGGGTCAAGAGGCAGGTCACAATCTCAAGATTGTCATCAACACTGAACCCATTTTTAGTAAAATCTTACCTCAACGATGGGAGTTAGAAGAGCGTAGTCTTCAGAGAGGAAGACTAGTCTCTGCTGGGTCAAGAGGCAGGTCACAATCTCAAGGATATCTTCAAGACTGAAGCGTAGGAATGGTAGATTCAGTGGAATGTCGACACACTGCTTCTCTGGGTTGTCAGGAGGATGTACTGTGATAGGACGCTGATTTTCACCGAGGCAAAACGACTACATCACAATCACAAAAATATTATTAATTTGAATCCGACACCCTGGGAAAGGGGTGAAAAATATCACAGTGGGGTGAATACTACATGTATGTTTTATTGGCGCAATTTACCTGACAGCCTCATCACAATAATCTTGGTCCTGCCATTTTGGAGTCAATGCCATATTTTAGGCAACGCAGTGCTTAACAGGCTTACGAGTGTATGAGTTGATTTCTAAAAAGGGCATGTTAGACAGTAGCTGCATGAGGATAACTTACCACGCATAATGAGCCAGCTGGTGGTGTAGGAATCATTGTCATTTGGATTGTAAAGTATTTTAAACTCTTTAGCATCTCGTCTCTCTCAATAGTAAGGCTAGGTATTAAGCTGTAAATCAAACAAGGAAATGTTATTAACCCCCCAGTACACCATGTGACCTGTGACATCACATGTTTAAAGCAAGGTACAATTCCTCCCTTCGTACAAACCCAATGAAAGAAAACACAAAATGTTATATCACCGTCTGAGTTTTGGTATGAAGAAAAGAGACACATCTCAAAAGTTACTCATCTGTTATTTTTATAAGTTCTCTTAAATTAGGTGGAGATGACACAGAATGTGACATTTCCCACATGACCAGTCTAGTATCTTGCCTGTCAGAAAGGCCCCGGAATGTACAAAGTCACTCTGCAATTTTCATTTAGCTTAGGAGGGTTCATCCATTTCCACTGATGTAATTATTGCTTTGGAGATCAATTACATGTGTTTGCTCTGTGCTGATGTGTGGTCGTGTCATATCTCCTACAGTAATTTTTACGTTACATGCAAGCTTGAAAATGTGAAAAACATTGTATCTCACTTATGGTAACCTGGATGTACACACAACACCTGGATATGGGTACAAAGGGTACAATGCATTTCTTGAGTTACGATTTTAAGGGAACAAAAGAGTGGCGATGAGGTCTTGAATGGCTGCTTCAAACTGGTAGGGTCTTGGCCTTGTGACTGATCCACTCTACATTAAGTTCTTTTCAAGACATAAAGACAAATCTGCAGACGCCTCCGGTGGGAATCCAACCACACCTCATTCTGTGATGAGGGGCTGATTGAATCCTGTAGATTCTAACTGGCCTATCATCACTGCATGAACTTGGTGAACTAGTGGTTAAAGATAACTACACTAAGAGACCAGCTTGAATGGAAAATGGCAACAAGGGATCTTTGTGATCGATAATTACGAAAAATTCAGAAGTGTAAAAATACCAATTACAATTAAATGATCAACAAACACATTATAAGCAAGTTTATATAGCATATTGTTTATATATATTTTTTGCTCAAGTAGCTGTTTTGCAAAGTTCATGAAGTTACACAATTCAACATATTCAAGTGTGCATTAAAGGGAAGCTCCGTAAAAGAATTTCCAAGTTTTGGCTACAAAACTCGGAAACTATTCATCCTTTTCACATTGTATTACTTGGGTCATTAAACTGAATGGATGAGCAGTTAATCTGCCTGGGGCAGTCAGCAGCCCTACTGGTTTGTGCATGAACCAATTATGTCCACTGTTTGGGAAAGGAATTACAGGAAGATAACAGGTGTGACCTGTCAGACGAAAAGGATGTTTCATTTGAGCCTCTATGATGATTGTTTTTGAACTGGCAGGGCTGGAGGAATCGTTGACTTACGTTGATAAGCACTGCTTCATGACAAGGAAGTAAGGCTGGGAAGAAATCACACAGATACAAGATGGAACCCAACACTTGACTGATGTGGAATCACTGGAATCAGCTTGTAGTTCAAGCTTACCATCTTGTGTCTGGATATAACAAACATGGATAAAAACACCTGTGTCTGTAAGTGGCAAATATAAAAATTAAAAAAACACCTGTCCTGAGAGTGAAACTTTAGATCTCAACACGTTTATACATTTGTATCTTACATTTTTGATTGAATATGAACGCCTTCAGCAGAATGACGATCAAATCAACGTAATTAAAAATTAAAGGTACATGTAGGGTCATACACGTCCACACATGTAGATTGGTAAATACTATTAACAGCTATTAAACCTTACTTGGTATAAGAAGCACTGCAGCTATTGATAGTATAAACTATTTTGAGAAAGGATTCCCTACAAACTAATATGCTTTGAATTTATTGTTCACCCCAAAACATTTGGAGCTGAGATTCAAGCTTGAATCCTTTCTCAAGATGTCAGAGGGTCTGTGTCCGTTCAACTGAAAATCAATGGTGATTGGTGCCAAAAATGACTGCTTTTTGAGACGCTTGTTGAAAGCGTTTGAGCGATTGTACGGCATGTTGAGATTGACACACTCATGGGAACGAGGTTAATGTTTAAACTAATATTGTAAATCTAAGGTTACAAAATTGTCAAGGTAAAGTGAGGACACCTGTTGGCTCAGTACTATTAGGTCAAAATTTGCAATTTTATATTCATAATGATCACAAGGTCATTACATACGTATAAATTTGAGAACAAAATTGTTCACTAGTCTTTCACTTGAAAAACGAATATTTGTTTTTGCCAAACAAATACTTTGAAGACCAACTTAATCAATAGACCTGATTTACCAGGAGCTCTAAAATATGCAAAAGCAATTTTATGAAACCCATACAAATTGCCCGAATTACCTTATAGTCCTGAGCAGACGACCTGGGCCAAATTTCATAGAGCTGCTTAAGAATAACGTCCGATTTTTTGCTTACTGTGCGATTTCCATTTCATAGTGCTGCTAACCGTAACACACAAAAAGGAATTGCTAACCCTCTGGTGCTTCGTGTATGAATATGAATGACGTGACGATGCAACTCCATGGTGAACGCGAAAGATGGCTGCCCGATTTTCTTGCTAACCTGTGAAATAAGCTTACGCTTTAAGCAAATTTTTCTGCGATTGTTAGCACGAAAATTTGCTAACCGTTAAGCAGCCCTATGAAATTGGGCCTTGTGAAGACTGGATTGGTTTAAACAGTGAGGGTTTTTCAATCAATTATAGACTACTAGAGCTTGTTCTGGCACCTGTTGGTCTGATGGTCAGGGGCTTTGCCTAGAGTATGAATGAAGACAAGGAGGAATCTTACCATGATGAGTAAGTATTGACGATGGAATGTCAAGCAGGTAGCGTAGGAACGACTGCCACTAATGCTGGTCAGTACAAGATATTGAAAGGTCTCTGGTGGTTTGCTTTGCTGTAAGAACGCTTCACCTGATAAATACAAACAATGAAAGAGGAATAATCTGAAGTTCCTTCTACTCTTTCTTCAAGTGCAGACTTCACCTAGTGAATATCTTAAACTCACTACAGTTGTGGGAGAGTGAACGAATAGATGACCGCAACCAAATTTATTATGGTTGCCGGAAGTACAAAGGGTACTAGGGTTTTGAGGTATTGCATAATGAGGTATCAATGTATATTCAATTTGTGGCAACACCAAAGTAGATATACTATACACATGGTGTTACCGCAAATATACATTGTACAAAGGGTACAAGTAAAAGTTAACCTGGTTCTCAGGAATTTTTACTTTTAAAAAGAACACTTTTGGATAACTTTAAGGTAGCAAACCCAAGTTTACTGATGATTAAAAAATATTGTTTTATATGGCGCACCTACATGTATCTACCAATAAGGTACTCAAGGCGCTTGAACGTATAGAGAAACATTTTAGGACAGGTTTTTGAAATTGTTGACATATGAGAGTAATTTATGTAGCACCTCGTATGGGTTTACAAGGTGCCGCCATGATGGCCCCATGCCTGGCCTAATGCCAACAGTGGATGACTTTAAGGTAGCTGTACCCAATTCATCACATTGCAAACCAAACCATGAGACAGAGTTTTGAAACATTTGGTCTTCAGTCTATCGAAGATAAAATACATTTAAATGTCAAGCAATACTCATGTAGTTAAATGAAGGGCTCAAATTTACACTGGACCCCAGGTTCAAGGCCAGTGATTACAACTTCTGGCTAGTATTAACTCAAGATAGGAAAAGTCCGGCAGTCTTGTGATTTTGCCCAAATGTTGACTTTCAGTCTGAAAAATCTCTCTCAATTCTGGTGTGAATTGGAGAACACTTACTCATGAATACAGATACAAATGAGATAAATCTTCTCTTGGTGCTTGGTCAAATTAAAAGTTAAATGTTTAACTGTGTAGGTATTGCGTTTTTCATTTCAATTCTGGTCTTCTGAAAGAAATTCTGGTGCTGGTCCAGAAAACATTTTGCAGGCATGCAACTGCCCGATGAAAAAAAAAGAGGAAATTTTCAAAGGCACAACGCAAGCGCGGAGCGAGGCAGCCAAAACGCCAAGGGACATGAGATCCACAATGGTACCCTAGAAAATTTTCAGGTTTATTATGCTCTTAGGTGCATTCTTAGCATGTACTAGGCTTGTTTCACATTATTGTGGTTGTACATTGTTGTTGCCAAGCATATATAAGGCTTTTAAAAAAAAATCGCCAAATTTTTTTTTATTTTTAATTTTTTTTTTGATTTTTTTTTTTTTTCCGATTTTTTTTTTTTTTAGCGCTGATCATTTTTAAAAAACGCGGAAATCCGCGGAAACGCGGAAGAGTTGCATGCCTGATTTTGACCTACAAGCCCTGCAGTTTTTTTCGCCCAAAATTGAGCCCGGATACGCCAAGATGGCAGAATGCAATACCCAGAACAAATAGCTGTATGTGACCCCTAATTGCATCAGATTAAAAAACTTAATGAAGAAAACTTACTTGGGAAACAGAGGGTAGGCAGGGATGCAATCATCTCTTGATTATGTGGGAATGCTACAGGCCTTGGCTTCGTTGACAAACGGCGAGATGCCCCACGCTTCAATGGTGGAGCTTTACGTTGTGCTTTTGTAGATGACTTGGCGGTTACTGGAGGGTAGAAGGGGTCAAAGGACATCTTGGCGTTTGGGAAGTAAGCATCTTGATTGTTGATGACTGCTAGAATTTGAGGATCAAGCGGCAAACTGAAGAAGCTTGACCAGCTGGTTGCCTCGGAAACCTACAAAACATTCATATAGATTGTAATATGTTTTGATAGGTGATGAAGAAAAAAATTGTGTATATTTTCATTCATTTGTTTATTAAAGCATTTTTTAAGCAAAACTAAACACAATCTTTAAGTTGGTGAGTATAAATACCTGAGCATGTCTTGCACATCGGACACCAGTGTCTTGATCCAAGCCTACCAGGATACACATCTCAATGAGAGAGTTTGGTAGCTTGGTTAAGTGTGCGTCAACCATACTCATCCTACAATGAGGAAAGATGGATAAGGAGCTATGAAGGTCCGATATGAATCTTAGGGATGAGGGACCCTCGAGCAAGGAGGAGGGGTGTTAGGATGAGGAGGGAAGAGAATCAGATCTTTTTATTCTAGGTTCAGTGAAACACATCTGTTTCAATGAGTCAGTTTGGGTTAACTGTGTAAACCATGCTTGCCTTGAACAGTTAAACTTGTTTAAAGGCTAGCATTTGGGGGAGGGAAATCTTGGGGTAGGGGAACCTAAAGAGAGGAGGATCTGGACCGGAGGGATTGGGAAAGGCACTGAGAACTTTATCTTCAGAATGCTCATGGCATTGCATGTCTAGGTCAACAGACATGACAGATAACACAGTGTGTAGTTTTTGTATGTAGCTTGGTTGATTGTGTGTAAAACATACCTATCAAAGAGAAGGTATATGACAAGTTGGTACTAAATCAAATGCTTAGTAGTTTGTTTATAAATATAAGTTATTGGCAGTTCATTAATTTTTAAATGAGACTGGAATAGCTTGTCTTTTACAAGTGTTACAAGAAACTTTTTCATGATTCTAAACTAACATGACCAATGGTTTGCTGTAAGCACTGTCCTTGTTCCCAAACTCATTGATTCCCATCCCTGGAATTGTTTTACTTTCATTTTGTTTGTCCGGGAATAGAGCAAGTAATCATCTGACAGTTATTCACTTCCTAAATGAAAGACTTTCTATTTGAACTATAGAGGAAGTTGCTCCTGGAATGTCTTTCCTTTATCTCTCAGGTTACATTTGCTAACTCTGACAAATCTATGAACAAGTTTCAATAATTCCTATAAATCAGTTATTAAGCCCTTTTTTGATACTACGGCTTGGGATTGAGCTTGGGCTTAGGGTCTGACAGCCTGATTGAAGCCTCATAAGAAAAGTGCACAATTCTCTAAATAACTGACAGAGCCTAAGCCCAAGCCAAAGCTGTGGATTTGAAAATGTCCATAAACTGATATCTGTTCAACCATCTTGTTTTTTGCAATAAAATGAAAGTGGGGCTGTGTCCGAATTGGGGGCTACAGCTAACAGCTACGGCTATGGCTAGATTTCCATGTCATCATGCACTGTTCAAAGTAGATACAACGTATACATTGAAGTTTACAAAGGGCACATGATGGTGGTACAATGTAGCAGCTTGATAAAAATCTAAACACCATCATCATGTACCTGTTCCGGGTCCAGGTTCATGTGTCTGCTTACTGTAAGCCCACAATCCACGCTTAAAAGTAAACATATTCACACAGGTTGGCAAACATGGCAATCAAATTTTTGCTTGAGCACGTTTGCACTTCACTCTTTTAAAGCAATCATTTACATGTGCATAGCCATGACAGCTAATGCAGTTCAGGGCCCAATCGTCTGTAAGCAGACCATTTTTGTTTACAGAGCAGCCGTTGGCAGAATTTCTATTCCATAATCACTGCTAAACATAAGTACATGAAGTACAGTAGAGCAAAAGGCACGCTAATTTGCCAGCAGTTTCTGTCAGCAAATGAGTGACCCAACAAAGCAAATCCATTCTGAAGTTCTCTGAACAAGCAAACACACTCTAAAATTTTCTCGATCGTTAACAAATACACTTTTGCTTAAAAAAATTAATAGCAAATTTTAATGCTATAAAGTAAGCATAAAAATGATATAAATAAAATTGGGCCCAGTATTGAACTCTCTAGGCAGGAAATGATGACCATTCATGCTGATTCGGCAGTAAGCAGAGCCATAAAATTTCACGGCCTAGATCAGCCTAGATCTTGTGATAATGAATCACTTGTTGCAATGACTATTAACCATTATTGCTGCGGATGGGACGTATAAAGCTGTAGGTCCTGTGTGTTGTGTAATGCACCTTAAAGAACCCAGGGCATTTATCGTAAGCAGATGGAGTTCCCCCGGTGTTCCTGGTCTGATCGGCAGCTCATTGCACCACAGCACCTTGTAAACCACTACAATGTGCTATGTAAAAGAACAGGTCTCAAGTCATAGCTCCACATACCTTGCAGGAAAATATTGAGCACTTTGATACGCCCATCGGTAGTGATAAAGCGTTTATAAGAACTTTGTATTATTGATACAAACAAGACCCGTGACTCTTAATTGTATGTTATTTCATAACAATAGCTGGTTGACTGAAATCAATGGTTCATACACATTGTCATGATTGTTATCTTGACACAGGATTTTACAAGGAGGGTCACGGGTACACCACACCACTCCTTATAATTGGATTGCCAGGGGATTTACACAAGTTATAACAATAGACCTTACATATGCACATGATGTCATTTGAGTAGGGCGCACTTGGTTAGGTCCAAAGGGCCCATCCTGTGCGCTATGTGTACATGTATGTGTACATAAGCTGGGCATTTCCAGTGTCTCATCACCATTTTACCTCCAAGATGGCGGTGTGATGATGTCAATGCATCATATGGTCCATTGTCCTTTATTTATTTTCAAACCTTCCTCCATGTTGCACAAAAGGCAAGGGAGAATTCACAAGGACTTTCCACACTACCGATGCCATTAGCCAGAGGAATGAACCCTTCTGCCACCCCATGTTTGTTTCACTTTCTAAACTTTCTTGGGAGAACTTAGCACTTAAATACTAGCCCAAAGTTTATCTCTCTAACACTACTCCCAAGCGGTTTCCAGGGTCAGCAATTCAAGTGGGAAAAGGTCAAACCCAAATTTTCTGGGAATTTCCAGTAGGCTTGGCTTGTGTAAAAAAAAGAAAGAATTTATGTACATACTGTAATTATGGTAGAACATGAGTTCACATGAACATGCATGTAGCATTCTACAAGGGCTACATGTGGGTAACACAACCAGGGCTAGGTAGAAACATGATATTTTGCTCTCTAAAAAAAGTAGGAAATTTATATTGAGAAAAAGGGGTTACCTACATTTACTTTATGGTTTACAGGTTTGTATTAGACTTTTCAGGCTATTTATTAACAATTTTGCAGATTTTTCTGAGGACAGTAAAGAATAGGATAAGATTCAAGTAGGAGGAATATCATGCCTGGTGAAAACACAGAGATAGTAAGAAGGCAAAGAGCCAGCTTGAGAGCCTTGAGTAGGAAACACAACTATTTGAATTGTAGAGCAGCATCGGGAAAGGTTCTGTCACCAGCCTGTTTAAATGCCTTGTGAATGATGGAATTCACAACCTGGTCGCTTCATGTAAATATGAATTGACTGACAGAAAAGCACTTGTACAAATGATGCTTACTACTGTGTGTATAGCACTGTGCATGAATCTTAGCTGTAACACAAGACTTGTTTTCAAGCCTGAAATTTCAACTTTGAGAGGGCAAGGCCATTTTCAACTTGCAAAGGGCACTTCCATTGCAAAATCTTAAAGTCTATGGAAAACTTTTGAAGGGGCACCAAGGCCAAGACCAGGCTCCAGGGGCAACAGCAGCCATGGCCTTCTGTGGCCTCCATTTTATTCCAGGCCTGAGCTTTCAGTCTTCAGTTGAGACAAGATTTCTCTAACCCTCACTGTTTTTATGTTTGGAAACAATTACAATGAATACTTTTTTGACAAAATCAAAATTTAGGTCACACATCAGGCCTTGAACTTCCCTCTCGAAGTGGCACACAATTTTTCCTCTTAAAAGAAACCTCTAACAGAAAATTGTTCATGAAGTCTACAAAGGTTACCATCCTGACCATGACAGATCATGGCTTAAATAAGAGGCAGTTACAGTCGGTGACTGACTAGGTTAACCGAAGCATGTTAAAGCTTTACCTTCAATTGCTTACCTATGTCTATGTCTACAAATGACAGATCATGGCCAAAATCAGCCTCAATTACAGTCAGTGACTGTCTAGGTTAACTGATACTGTACATGCTTACCTATGTCTTAGTCTGTGCGTAGGCCGTGCTCGTGGTTTTGTGGTGGCTGCTTTTGTCTTCAATGATGTGTTGTCTGAGACGGCTCTATTCAGCTGGGGGAGGCTTCCTCCATTCCCAGAGAAGTGAAAAACGTCTTTAAGCTCTTCCTCATAAGCCCCATAGCTTTGTGTTAACCAATCTGGATCATCGCTTATGTGTAATGGCTGTATGTGTCTGGTAACATGTTCAGTTATACACCCATCTGATAAGGTGCCATCAGTGGGTAGATTGCTCTTCAAATAGCGCACCGACTCAGACATTGTCCCAATTGTTTTGTGTTGAATGCTGAAAAGTCAATGTACTTCACAAGGAGGAAAGTTCAATCCGACTGTTTGCAAACAAGAGATTTGTTTACTTTATCAGAGTTCAGAGCTTGATTTGAGCATGACTTGAGTGTGTAACTTCACTGTTTATTCATGCAAACTTGTATTTACAATAAGTAATCCTCACTTCCACATACCTTGTTTCTTTGTAAAGACTCTGATATTAAAGTTCAATGCCTCAGCTAGACGGCTGTGATGGCAGGATTAAAACCTGCAACCTCCTGGTAAGTGTCCTACATGTACCAACGATTGCTAAAGACTCACTTGTTTTGTCTTTGATTTTGATTTTTGATCTGTGTTGGACATATCCAAGCGCTTGTAACCTATGGAAAAGGCGCTTTATAAAATTATGCTAGCTTATTATTATTATTATTATTATTATTGTGTATTTCTGTATAGTGTAAGCTGGATTATCGGGACTGGTTAGCTTTGGAGTGCAGAAAAGAGTGCATCAATAATCACCAGAATCACCAGATGAACTCCAACCAGAATTGAGTTGTAGTCCACAGAACTGTTTGGCAGATTGTACAGATTGATGGGAAGAGATCATGCACTGATCCAGTTGGATAACTTTAGCAGAAACAGAGAAAGTAAAGAAATGAAAAGATAAAGGTAAGCTTACATGCAAGAATATCAACAAACCCCTACTCTAAAACTCACTTATTCTACTATTATTTGAACAATTAACACAACATAACAATTTAAAATTTATAAGGCATTATTTCATCAATATCATAGTGCACACGATACAAATAAACATGGATAGGGACCTGTGAATCTCAGAGCTCTGGAGCTTGATGAAATAGAGATAAACCACTATGGATTTAAGCAACATGTAACAGATTCCTCATGACAGGAGGAAGACTGTTCCAGGTACATAATATCCATGGCTGTCAAAAGGTGACTAAAAATGATGAGTCAATCAGGAGACTCCTCTATTTGACCTAGTTGTTGTCGTGGTCATCACACCCCTAGCGACAACCCCCTCCCCTTCTAGGACACTCTGTAGACAAACCTATGACATCAGTCACATCACATGTAACATAAAAGGGCCAGAGAGCTTGGACTTCCTGCAGGCACAATTTGTACACAGCCCAGTAGAAGACAACAGAATCTTCCATTTTATGGCGTTTACATGCTGTTTCATTTTTATCAACTTTTGTTATGAAGGGGTTCCCATCTCAAAACTTGCTCTGTTATTTTTTTATAAGTCTTCAATCTATGTGGAAATTGAATTGTGAAATTTAAATTTGAACAGTGTAGTATCTTGCCAGCCAGAAAGGCCCTGGACTGTACCAGAAAACTCTTTTTGTAAACAAAGGTACAGTGTATGGTCTATTTGACCATTGAACAGATCCTGGTAATCACTCCCTGGCACCTAGCACCCCCCCCCCCCCCCCACCCACCCTGGGCCTTGAGTTTGTCACGTCAATCAAGGTTAAAGAGTTTTAACATTCACTTCCTGTGACCTTATCTGTAAATATGTCAACAATGGAAGGAAGGAAGTGTGACTTTACTTCAGTCATGACCTAGAATAGGACTGACCACTGCATGCCACATCAACCAACAAATCTCCAAGGTACTGCAAATCGGCCGTATTCCCTAATGCCACTAAATGGACCACGTACGTAGCCTGTGATATAAAATGTGTACAAAAGAGTTGCAGAGCCTGGATTTCCAGCAGGCACGAAGAAAACATAAAAACCTTGCGTTCCATGGAGCTAGTACCGTAAGATTATTATCAGTATTTGGTATGAAGAAAGGGGGCACATCTCAAAATTAGTTCAGCTGTTATTTTTATAACTCTTAACTTTATGTGGAAAGTATTTTTTAAAAAGTAAAATTTCAGGTGTATATCTTACCTGCCAGAAAGTTCCTGGAATGTAAAAAGTCCCTCTTTTTGAAAACAAAGATTACATGTACATAGTCAGTCAGTATCTAAGGCCAGTTTGGGGTTGGAACTTATGAACATCATAAACTACATGGCACTGTTCAACTGTTTCTGCTTAGCGAAGTTGTCTTTTCTTGTACTGAAATTTTGAACTATTCCTACTGGGCCCAACTTCATGGCTCTGCTTACCGTAAGCAAAGAATCAGAGCTTACAGAAGCGGGGAAGTCTGCGCTTACGTCAAGCATAATTCACAGGTAAGCAGGGAATGTTTCCTTGTGCGCGTGCCTAGGCCACACTAATACCAGGAATTAAATGCTTACACAGGTAGTGCAGAAATTCGGCACTTGCCCTGTAAGCAAAAAATGGTGGTCGCAAGCGGAGAATTTGACGGTAAACAGAGCCATGAAATTGGGCTCTGATGAGCTCATTTTATGGGGAAAAGGAAGTACATGTATGGGTCCAATTACATACTTCCCTGAATCAAAAGCAAAATGCAATCATTGCAAGATATTTGACAATGTACAAGCTCCGTTGGTTTTAAAAATTAATTTGCGAAAGCAGCCATAATGCGTTGTGGCACACTTTGAATACTTCTGTTCTTTTTAATTTAATTTATTTAAATTGTATACTTATTTTTGTTTATATGTGTGTATTTATTTACATGTGTTTTTTTATTAATTTAATTTATTATTTATTATTATTTAAACATTTTCAGCAGGGGGGGTTTAACCTGTTTTTTTTATTACTGTAAACTCACTTGTTTTGTTTATTTTCAAATGTCAATGCGATTTTCAACTTTTTGTTTTGAGAGTTTTTTTCAAAACGGTTAAACGGAACTTGTGACTTACCGTTTAACCGTTCTTACCAATCCAATCTGCCTAAATGTGAGCAGATGGCAACACACTTTCCAGGATGGATCAGGATTAAAAATAGAACACTACACGCAGTCTTTACAGTTACCAAACCACTTGTTTGATACGGCAAACACCATAGGAGTACACTGTTAGGTTTGTCAAGGACACAATTTTCTTTGCAAGTGGTAGCTTGGCTGGTCATGTTCATAAATGTTGTACCAAATAGTTGCAATTATCACAACTATTGGCTAAAGTTCCACTTTAGGCCACCACTTTAATCCCTTTTACAACCAAGGTCAAATTATATCCTTACCTGTCCAGAAGGGTACATAGAGAGGCACAGGCACTTTCACCTAATTACAAAATGTCAAAATCATGAAAAAACTTGAAGTAATTTTCGGGTCTGTGGTGGGTCTTGACAACGCTGTTCGCTACACACCTTTTTAGTTCCTTTGTTGGGCAAAAATGCACAAGAGTTCCATCCATGCGATGAAGTGTGCGCTTGCTTGAATTTATTCCTTTTTGAAGGTCAAAATTTAGCATTTCAGCTACTACCAATTCCTCAAGAGGAATTTTTTTTTTTTGACATTTGAAGGGAAATAAGGTCCAACATTCATATTTTTTTTTTAAATCCAGCTGAAAAAGTGCTGCCCGAATGCAGATTTTTTTTCCTTAACTACTTCTTGCTGGAATAAACACACATAATGATAATGGGGGGGGGGGGCTTTTTAGTGCCATATTTTGCATTTCAAAAAAGTCAGTCTGATGTGTACCAAAATAGTTTTGTGTTAAATACAGCTTGTTCTTTTGAAATACAAACATGACGAATACTATAGAACAATAGAAGTTCCATTATAGAACCGAATAGATGACTCATGTCGTCATGAGTCATGATGACATGACACATTCTTGTGATCATCTTGAAACGATCTAAAGAAAATCTAACTTTTAAATATCAGTACACTTATTATGTAATAAGACAGTGACTTGACCCATCTCTCTCTGTTTAAAAGTTCTGTGAAAAAAAAGTGTATAGAAAGGTTGCAATATGACGTAAATCGGCCATCTTTATGGGCAATTTGGAACACACAGTCAGGCGTTTCGTGTGAGAACAACGTGCAGCACACGCACATTTCACAAAACTAAATGCACGATTGGTAAGTAAACAGCGTGGCTGCGTAAATAATTTGAGTGCTTGACGCGCCTGCAAGCCAAAATGCAATTTGCCCGTATTATGACGTCTATTTGGGAACTATCTATTATTATAAGATATAAGTAAGGTCAAGATCTTGATCTTGATATAATAATTGATCAGCTCCTTTCTAGGAACAACACTCAATATGACGGGTCAGGTCAGGAGGGAAGAGCTCCTATCATGCCTATCCTAGTTAGATTTATGCGCACCTCCCGACCTAGTATGACTGAGTACTGCTGAGTGTGCGGCGAAACTTAGTGGGACTAGTGATGCTGGCTGTTGAGGAGTAAATTCCAGTCTTTTGCGGTGTTGGGGAAGTATGACTTTGGTAGGCGTTGGTTCTTGAGGATGGAATTCTAATAATAAGACTAAGAGTGAGTGGGTTATGATGTGGTGACAGCTAGCTAGCAGTGGGGTCTTTTGATTGAGTTGAATTTAAACATTTGAAGTGCAGATGTGTAAAATAAACATGAAACAAGGTACTTTGCACTGTACTTACGTGTTGCAGATCAATGTACATGTATTAATTATCAGCACACCTGAGGGCAGAGTGACACATACACACACAGCCAGCACAGCTGACGACACTACATGGCCAGTAACAACACAGTAAACTCTAAGGTTCACGTTCGTACTTGCGTGTGCCGTGTACCGGTACCCTCGTCTGCTAAGTTATTGTGCAGACCTGTGACTTTGACTAGACTCAACTTTGTATTACAGTACATGCGCAGTACATTAAGCACAGTTTGTTGCACAGACACCAGACATCAGACAGCTGACTACTAAACTTGTTGTGCCAGTCCGCACGTACACGATCGGATACCCTAGACTTGCAACAGTCCATACAAACTAAATCCTTTTTATGGGCGGACCCAGAGAGTCGTTGTCGGGATGGGGGAACACGCGTCTATTTTTAAAAAGAAATAAATTACGGCGATGGAGGTATGTCAACATCAAAATAACCATCAACTTTGTTGTTTCCATCTGTGTGGGTTGGATTTCTGCGTTCTCCCCATACTCAATTATGTTCACATCACATCTATTTTTAAGCCGAAAGGTGCCTGCAAGGTTTGGGTGGGGGCAATGAACGCCTGCGAGTACCAGTTCAGTAAAGACAATTATAATAATACAAAATAGATTTTGAAAATCAAGGCAAAGAAAATCTTACATATGTTTTAAGCAGGAGGTAGACATTTGTAATACTAAGTCAATAATGAAAATACTTTCACTCTTATTTACTATGAACTGAATTTCAATGTCAAACTCGATGAATACTTTAGCAAATCTGAATTTGTATTATAATCTTCATTTCGACTAAAAAAATCTCATTGTTAAAACATTGATTAAACAACTCGAGTGAATACACTTCAATTGGAATTGCTTATGCGTGCTGTGTTGTCATTTAGTCTCTGCTAGGGTCGAAACGTCAGATCATCAGCCATTAACTATTTTTTACATAGCTAATACCGTCAACAGCATTGGGAAACATTTGGAGGTTGAAAGCATGTGTTCCCCAAATTGCAGCTACGATGGGAAGGACCATGGCTTTGAGTCAAAAAGTTGTCTGAAAAGTGTTGTGGTACGCATCCAGCAGAGGCGTGGGGCAAGCTCAAGGTTGTCCATGCATGTAGACCGGTTGAAACCCTATGTCGGGGAAGAAATCGAACCTTGGGATGGTCCGTGTAGTGGGGAGGTGACAGAAAGCCCCTCACTGCAGAGACGACCACCCTGCAAGAGGAGGTTCTGGAGATTGAAAGTCTTCATGATGAGTTTGTCGCTGCTGACAGTGAGCCAGTCCCTGCAAGGGGAAACATCAGTGCAGAAGGGCCAGACATGAACGTTAGTGATGGTCAACAAGAAGTCGTTGACGAGACGCCACCAAGGCGAAACCCAAGGCGCATCCGAAAGTTGCCTTTGAGATTTCGTGAGGGTGTGGCGTAGGGTATACGTTGCGGTAGACAGTCTGCTGTTTGACGAGTCAAACGCAGAGTGAGGATTCTGATGAACGCCTCATTTGAGACCGAGAGAGAAAGACTTCGCATGGAAAACCAATTTCTGCAGTGGGAGAAAGACCGGCTTTGGAAACTTCCATGGGTACGGTGCCACAAGGAAACATGCCGGCTGGTGACAGGCATGTGAGACATCATGGTGATCCTGGTGTCGGGTTTGGTGTGATGAGAGAGACTGTGGTTGATGGGTCTCATTCACCACAAGAGTTGGCAAAGTTCCGACTTCTTGGGGACCAGTTCTGGTGCCATCAAGTCAAGGAATGTTTTTGGGAGAGTACACCTCTGAGGTTGGGGACGTTCCCATAAACTGAGATGACCCCCATTACTAAGGAACTGCCTGCTCCGGTTGATGATGATTTGATGATGTTCCTTTCGGGACAAGGGACAGCGAAACCAGGTGGGTGTACCAATCCATTCCTGGAGGAAAGTGAGGTTGTACCCCTAAGCAGGATCAAGGTGAACTGTTTAGTTTGTTTACACGTCTGATGGAGATAGTAAATAGCAGTCGGGTTCTGGTAGTAAGGGGGAGGTTGAATGTTCCTCATTGGTGCACAATCCAGCGATGAAGGAAGCCCGAGTGGTTGATAGGGAGTATCAGGAGGCAGCTGCGGTGCGACCGAATCGTCGCCCAAACATAACATCTGATCAATACGATGGCAAGGTGCTTTGGAAAGAGTACCGCCATCATTTGGATGAGTTTTTCCTGATGGTGGTCTCACCAAGGTTTGACTTTAAAAAAAATGGGTGAAATAACAAAATGTATAATGAATTTGCTCAAACACTGTGAAAAGAACTGCCAAAAAATCAAACATACTGGGAAAACAGAAACATGTGAAGACGAATTTTAAGGATGTAGGATCAGAGCCAATTTGTCTCTAATGGCAACATCAATTCAGCAGAGTTGACTGTTTTGTAATCAGGGAGATTTCGTACAACAATCAGGGAGATATTTAGAGTTACATTCAGATCAGTTTAGTTTAATTCCACTCAATCAGTTTGCTTACACAATTATACACGGTACAACAGATACAATACAATGATAAATTGGTGGGAGGCTCAACTGCCATTCAAACATTTCCCTAAAAATAAACCAGTCTTTCCCATGTTCTGATGAACATTCAACACAGGGAAAAAGTTTCCATAATCAAATTTGTTCTTCAGGGAACTTTCTGCAGAATCAGGGAAAGTCGGCAGCAGTGTATTTCATGCGATTAAAATAAATATATTTGCAAAAAGTTTTGTCTCAGAACACAGAGGTTCCTGAACATAAAGCTGTTACAGTGTAACATTCAAGAGTGAAGGGGATACCAGTCAGGTCCCTTCTTAATAATCTTAAGTATCAATTACTGTTACTTGACGCAGGGAACTAGACACAAATAATCACAAGCGATATGTTTGTGATGAGAAAAAAGTACATGATATAATGTACCTTTATAGTAAACCTTGCTGATTTGGATATTTCATTACCAAAAATACAAATAGATACGAAAAAGCATATATCATAGGCAATTAGTGAGGTAGTAGTTTAGGTGCGGTGGATGCAAAAAATATTTCATCAATTCTTTTCAACACATTTTATATTTCAAAGCTCTGTAAACTGACCATTCTGAATTGTATTAAAGATTCTCCGCCATTTACTGGACACTTTATATGTTGTCGTGTTGGTGCAAAAACGTCTCCCCTTAATTAGTTTGAAATCGTCAAAACGTTGTGTCTCACTTAAAATCGCTCAGATGTAGTACACATAAAACAAGTACGCGCCGGAATACAACGTTTCTGCACAAAGCAATGTTGTGGGAGATTTGACTTTGTTGCAAAAGTGAGAGACGCTTTTTTGCACAGACGCGACAATATGCTATTAATTTAACTACAGCACAACATGCTAAAAGATACTACATTAGTTAAACTTGCATATAAAGTATAAAAAACCATACAAAATACCATAACATGACGAAATCGCAACCTTCAAGCAACGTTGTGGCAAAACGTTCTCGCGATGTTACGATACAACGTCACCATTTAACGTTGTTGCAACATTGTGCGTACGTTACTTAGTAACAAGACGAGACCGCTACCTCCAGGCAACGTTGTATATAGGAAGGTCGTGTGTTATAGCTGGGTAGCGCTCTTACGCAAAGGTGTCACACCAAATTAAACAGCAAATCATTTTGAGTAACATTACTTATTAAACTTATTTGAATCATTTGAGTCAAATTATAAATAATGCTAATACACAGCTCTTATATAGCACGTTATCATACCCAAGGCTTCATCAAGTGTTCATTCTTTTCAACAAGCTATGAAATGCAAGACCCATTTATGTACGTAGCACCATCATGTAACAGTTTATAAGCTGTTTTGGCGCAATCTGCAGCCCACCATCCCACAAAACACTGGGGCGAACCCCTTATCTTAACGATAAGTGAAATGGGTTCTTTTAACCTGCATACATAACAGGGGACCTAAGGTTTTTCATGCCATTTCATTTTTATTCATTCATTTCATTTCAGATTGTATTATTTCACAGGGTACGAAAAGAAGCAGTTACAAAACAAACAGACAAAATACAAACATTTTGAAATGATACAGTGATTACACATGAGACAATAATTATACAAAGTTAAACTAGTTGACAGTCCCCCCATAGGGTTACCATTTTGCAAACTGAATCACAATCAAATGGATCTCCTCAAAGTGCTACCAGCAAACCAAACAAAGAAATAATAAAATAGTTATACTAAAATAATAATATGGAATATCAAAAAATATATATCATGAAAAAAAAAAAACTTAATTTGTTTTAAAAATGTTATAAATATTTATAAATTAAATGCAAATAAAACTTCCGAAGCAATAGTGTTTAAGTCACTGGTCATTGGCAAATACTCTAAAATTTAAGACCAGGACAACTAACTAGAAGAAGCACTGCAGCTTAGAAATCATACGGTTTTGGATAAAGTTCATCCAAAAACATTTAACTAGTAACATTTATGCATGAATCATTTCTCAGATTTCTGAGGGCTGTCTTTTCTCAAATGCTGTGACCAGAATCCATCCACGCTTAGCAAGGTGACAGTGATGGGTACATACCAACCACGTCGGTTGGTACCCGCTGTCACCTTGCTAAGCGTGGATGGATTCGACTTTTCTTGTGAAAATTCTGTGACAGTTTTGTTTTTACTGTTTTCTCAACAAGCAGACACTGTATTCAGCTGACACTTTCTCGTGTGTCTTTTTCTGTATCTTTCTTTATACATTTGCCTATTAATCAAGCATAACGTTAACAAAAACCAATCAATGATAAAAGTATAACCCAACCTTTTAGGGCAAATTGTGTAAAGGTTAAGACTCGATCTCACTAGACCTGCATTTCTGTCAAGACAACTTCACCTGTCAGTGCTCAGTCACGATGGTGGACATCTAGGGCTCTTTTTGCAAACGTGTCTTGGGTTCACGCCTCCTAAAAAAAAGCATCAAGTCAACAAGTAATGATTTATTTATGAAGAATTTGTTTTATTCAAAACTAGTCCCAGAATCGGAGAACAAATTCCTAAACGGGAATAATGTCGAAGGTGTCTTCATGGTTTGCCAATGTTACTGTTGGTCCCGATGACTGTATCCAACAAAAACCAGCATGTTGCTACATTCAGAAAGTAAATTTACACAAAATAATATTTGTGAAAATTATAAAATCACAGAACTTAGCCATCGACATCTACATGTAGGAACCAATGTTGCTAAACAATGAAGTGAATTCCTCCAGACAATGTTACTCACCCCTTTCCACAGCGGTATTCCCAAACTCCAAATAAACAAATCATGAACATGGCTGTTAAGTAAACACCAGCAAGGACTGTCCCTGCCTTGTCAAATCCAAGATGGTCGGTTAGTACACCCCCAACGAGTGGACCGAGCATTGTTCTGTCAAATAAACAAATAAAGAGCGTGGTTACCATGGAAACATCAAGCATATCTGTTCTTGCATCTTCTGGCAGTTGCAGAAGTTTACTTAAAATACTAAAGTTGTACCTTATTTTGCCTCCTACAGTGATTAAGAATACCTGTAGCACCAGTGTTTACCCCAAATAACAATGATGTACCTTATCTTGTTTCAAAGAGGTTAACAATAGACCAAAAGTTTTACCGCCTAAGAAACATTTCATAAACAAGCACGGTGTGTTGACAAACACTAATGCCCCGCTAATCTCATTTATCTTGACTCATCGCTTGGATAATTTAGTTTCTTTTAGCCATTATGACATTGTCTTTTTACTTACAGGTCTAAAAACTTTAGGCTTCTAGGGAATGCCAAAACCACTCCCTCGCACCAAGTTTGGAACTGATATAAAAAGTCCCTCTCGAGTTATTGCTCAGACAGCATTTCTTATGTTTCAGCCATAATGACCTTGACATTTAAGTCAGGGTGGTCCAAAGTGGACCTTTTATGTTCTCTGATCCATCCACACTTCGTAATCTGCGTTAAAACTCCCCACACACCCACTCAGCTCTGTGATGCAGTCACTGTGTAGTCATTCATTTGTTCTATACACTTAACGTAAATCATATTCCTCAACACTGTAATGTAATCTGTGTGGACATGTGTAAGTCCACATGGTGTTTGAAGTTCCTACTTTATGTGGACCTCTTTTGTTCTCAGGTCCACACTTCGTAAGTAGTGTTAAAACACACAACTTTATGGATCGGGTTTGTGGGGTCCTGCTGTTGTTGGTCTATTATTCCCTTTTCTAAAGAATTCTCTTCTGGGGTCCAGGTTGAACAAAGAACACCTTGTGGGTCCATTGTTCCATTGTTAAAAATACACCACAAGGAAGCTCCCGTAAGCCCACACCCATACACATGCACGGAAGGCAAAACATTACATGCACCGGCAGGGTACATTATAACAATTTCACACCCACGAAAAAGACTCACCCCATGTAGAATGATGAGACCCAAAGTCCCGATATAACACTTGTGTCTCCCAAACCTTGGGATAGTCCATACCATCTAGAATAGGGAAATATTTAAATATGGAACCTTTACAAACAATTAATTGTTAACTATTTATAAGAAGATTTTAGTTTAATTTAAAGAGAGGATTGTCAACCAGTCTCCTGATAAGTCTCCATTAGGTGACTCGACTCTTCTTGATATTTTTGTAACTTTTGCCCATGGATTTTCTGCATTTAATCTTCAACCTTCCTTTTATCTGTCAGGTTATAATTATTATTACGTGTTTTGGGGTAAAATGTTGTCACTTAAGTGACTCCTGATTCGAATCCGAACTGGATACTAAGGAATCTGACTTGAACATTCAGAACATCAAAAAGAACGATTTGCTGAGAAAATTATGCTCGAGAATCTTGCGTGAAACATTAATGTACTTGAACTTACTCTGATGTGATGAACATGTCAGCAAGTGTAGGAATGGATATTAAGGCCATGGAAGCGCCACCTACTACTACTGAAATACCAGTGATGTACTTTTGCCTGCCATAATAAAAATAGTGAAACATCAGCACAACCTTACGATGCACTATTAGTTGTCATACAAGCGCGATAGAATACGTAAAAATAAAGTGCTTCTTAAAATCTGCACAATACAATTCAAAAGTTTATTGGTTGCAGAGACAAGGCCCAAATTAATGATTGAATTAGTTCATACGGGTTGACATGGGGCGTATGGGGACACATCAAGTGCAGAGGGTTTGATTTGTCCGAGATATTTGAACAGATAAAAACTTCAGTACTTATTTCTATTACCGGGTAAAAATGTCTTCTTCTTTTTGTTTTTATTTGTATATTTTCACCTTCTTGCTGTGCTACTTTATAAAAACAAATTTTATTAATCTTTTTAATTTTCTTTTAATTAATTTATTATTATACAAAAAGTTTTGTATTTATTTATTATTTTTGTATTTATTAAATTTTTCATTTGTATTATTCTTTTTTAGAATTTTATTATTATTATTGTTATTGTTATTTTATTTCTTTATTTATTTCTTTATTTATTTCTTTTATTTATTTATTTACTTATTTTACTTATTTATTTATTTATTTATTTTTGGGGGGCAGTTTCATTCACAGCCGCTGGGTTGTACGCCTTTGAAGGTTGATTTCAGTCAATAAAGCTTGAAACCTGGCTTCTACCGGTTTGAGAATCACAAAGGTTGTTATTACATTTGTCTTCACCAGTTAGGACAATGTTCAATCAATCTCATCAATTTGGTCTCAAATTTTGGTCATTATTTTGATGTGATAAATCATTCATCACACGTCTGCATATCTACTGCAGGCAAAAGTTTTTGCCACTTCCAACATCAAAGCTGGTATTCGTTTAATTGTGTGTAATTTTAACAAAAATCCACCATTCGTTATTCAAAAGCATTTCTTATGACAGAAACTATTATTGCTGAGCAAACCTAAGCCTTTTGAAGAATGTAAGCCAAAGACAAGTCTAATTATTATTCTTTTCTTGTATAAGTCTTAAATGCGTGAAAAGCCTCACTTATGCACAAATGCTTGTAAGGACCAACAGATCATACCACACCATCTAAGGTTTATCAAAAATATTTTCTGTGCATTTCCCAACAATTTTTACATCTAAGTGACTTCTTTACATGCCCAGCTATTGTCTAGAATTATTTGAGTTCTTTAGTTACACAGTAATTGATATATTTATCTAACTATCTAAGCATTGCCCTTGACATTACCCCGACGAGCGAAAGGACCAATATTTACTACCACACCATCCAATTACAGTATATATATTTTTTCAAATATGTGCATTTCCCAACAATTTTTACATCCAAGTGACTTCTTTAAACACGCCCAGCTAATGTCTAGAATTGTTTGAATCCATTAGCAACCCAGTAATTGAAATATTTATCTAATTATCTAAGCAATGCCACCCCCCCCACGAGCCAATATTTACTACCACACCATCCAATATGTATTTTGAAAAATTCCTGTAAAAAAAATATATACTCTGGGGTCTGCCCCCCCCCCCACTTGTGTAATGGTCCATTCTAGGATATCACTGAATTTGACTCCCCCAGGTCATTAAACTTTGGAGATATGGCCTAATTAATCATTGTGTGGTACCATCTATTGGACCTTTCCCTCCTGGGATTTATATAAATACTCATAAAACAAACTAGCTCAATGCAACTCCTATGGGCGTCTGGTTATCAGTGGAGCCAGTTGGTGTGACACGGCCGTGTGGCTTTACAGTAGAAATTACGCCTTACAGCGTTGAAACTCAGCATGAAAAAAAAAATCACAATACATGTATAATACTCATTAAACTTACGGAGTTATTTTTAGAATCGGGGATGGTCCAATGAATAGGAAAAATACCGCAGAACCAAAAGCTCCAAATGCAAGCATGATCTTGGTTGCTTTCTGAAATGAAAATAAGTGTTTACACGATCATACAGTACATAGGATGTTAATAAAATGATATTATACTGGGTTTTTATATGGTGCTTTATCACACCCCTAGGGGTCTATCGCAGCCCTCATTATTTGTTTTCCAATAGGATAAGCAAAGCTTGTATTTTGAATTTTGAGACCTATTATACGTAGCACCTAGTAATGGTTTACAAAGTGATGCAGCGCATTCACTTGAAGACACTGCCAGAAACGACGGAGCAAACCCATTCTCTTTGCGATAAGTGTGCTGGGATTTTTTACATGCATTACAAAACTTAGAGGCCCAACGCTCTACGTCCCATCTGAAATACCGTCGAAGCAATAATGATTATAGTGTCGTGCCTATAAGAACAAAAGTGTCAAGACTTCACCGCTAAATCAAACTGGCCTTTGTCAATACAGTGTGCCATTTTATGGTAGACTTTGGGTATTCACCAACAACTCAGACTCATACCAATCCCTTTAGAAAAGGATAGATCCCGGCGGGAAAAACTTGCGGGAGAATTTGGCAAGATTTTACGTGATCCCGATGGGATGCCGGCAAGAATCCTGGTGGGATTTTGGCGGGATCCCGGTGGGACTTTGGTTGGATCCCGGTGGTATTTTGGTGGGATCCCAGCGGGAAAATATTGCGCGAATTTAGCGAGATTCAGCGGGATCCCGGTTAAATCCGGTAGATCAAACCAGGATCCTGGTATAGATCAAACCAGGATCCCGGTAGATCAAACCAAAATCCTGGTAGATCAAACCAAAATCCCTTTAAATCTAACATGTTTCAGTTGAATGTACATTGTTAGCCTTAAGTACAACACGATTATCATTATAAGCTTGATTTTATCAGTGGAAGGAAATGTTTTTGCATTAAAAGTAAAATGAAACATCATTCTTTTGTATACAGTAATTACACTCAGATTCAGTAATAATCAAGCACCACACATTGTACTTTGATTAGTACAATGTGTGGTGCTTATTGATTATTGATTACTGATTATTGTTTTGTTGGTTATTGAGTATTGAGTATTATTAATGATAATTGTACATTGATACAAACACCCCACAGGGATCCCGGTCGTGAATTATCATTGTGAACAATCAAAAGATCAAACGACCAAACAATCAAACGATTAAACGACCAAACAGTCAAACGATTAAACGACCAAACGATCAAACAACTAAACCATCAAACGATCAATTGATTGCCGGGATCCCAGTTGTGAATTATCCCGGCGGGACTCCCGGTTCTTCCGAATGACCTAAACTATGAGCCAGGTAAAAAAAACGAGATCCCTCCGGGACTTGTCTATCCCGGCGGGATCCCAGTTTCATTTTCTCTGATGGGGATTACATGAAATAGGGATTTGTTTGTAGAATGTGGATTGTAATGTTTGATGCATAATACAGGATTATGCATAACCTCCTTTAAGTCGATGTGATTAAGACAAGAACTCTGTTCTATTTTCATGTGACCTATGACCTACGTGAAGAGCGAGGTCTGGAATCAAAACCATGTAACCGTTCCAGTTTATGCACACAATCTCTTGTCGAAATCATTTTATATTTATCTATTAAACCATACAATAGTAAATATTACTTGGATGGGCGTCATTTGAGAAAGGTGCAGGCCTGGAATTACATAAAGACCTCAGAGGCCATGGCCTCTGTTGCCCCTGGTCTCGGTATTGGTGCATGTTCAACAGTTTCCAATAGACTTGAAGTTTTTTCAAGGGAAGTGCTCTTTTCAAAATTAAAATGGCCTTGCCCTCTCAAAGATGAAATTCCAGGCCAAGATTATGGCCATCAGGTGCAACAAAAATAAACGCCACGGTCATAAATACTTACCCGACATATTTTGGTTTTGCGTTGATGATAAAATTACACTTTGTGATTAAGTATTGCTCTCTATAATATCAGCAACAATCAACAAACTGCTTTTACGAAATACAAAGCTTGCAGTAACAGTACATGCTGCATCTAGTAAAAAAGACAGCAAAACCTCTAGAAATCTTGAAGGAATTATTTCTGCTAAACAGTGCATACACCCTACCTTTTTATCTGCGATGTATCCCCACAAGACAGAAGTTAAACCATACACTCCGCCAAGAAGAGTAAACATTAAGCTGATTTCAATCACATCATAATTCAGCTGAAAATGCAAAATTGAAAGGTAGTTTAACCAAAATAATGAATACAAACACAATCATTACTCGAAAGATATGTAATTTACAACATCAACTGCAAATCTTTAATAAATTACAAAATAAAAAAACAGCAAAAACTTCATAAGGCACTTTAAGATGAAGTGACATATTGGGACCAAGGAAGCCAAATGAGAATCCTTCAACTGACCTCTTTAAGATGAAGTGACAAAGTGGGACCAAGGAGCCCAAATAAGAATCATTCAACCGACCTCTTTAAGATGAAGTGACATATTGGGACCAAGGAAGCCAAATGAGAATCCTTCAACTGACCTCTTTAAGATGAAGTGACAAAGTGGGACCAAGGAGCCCAAATAAGAATCATTCAACCGACCTCTTTGAGATGAAATGACAAAGTGGGACCAAGGAACCCAAAATGAGATAAATAATAACAATTGTATTTATATAGCGCCTAACACCTTCAGAAGAAAGTCTTTAAGCGCTCAGGAGAACAAAAGGAAAATTGCATGTACGATGAATTGAACAGAAACGTTTTGAGAAGAGTCTTCAAATGTGATACGGTGGTAGCTTGTTTGATGTGAAGGGGGAGATTGTTCCATAAATGAGGTCCAGCAAACTGAAAACTACGTTCACCATATGTTTTGGTGGCAACAGTGGGAATAACAAGGGTGTCTTTGTTTGCTGAACGGAGGTTTCTTGCAGGCATGTATGCGGTGAGCAAATCTTTCAGGTAAATCG
Organism: Pisaster brevispinus; assembly: GCA_023634235.1. Taxonomy (NCBI): domain Eukaryota; kingdom Metazoa; phylum Echinodermata; class Asteroidea; order Forcipulatida; family Asteriidae; genus Pisaster; species Pisaster brevispinus. The sequence goes on from JAMKCF010000037.1 coordinate 461,584, forward strand.
GACCACTTCCATGAAGACATTGAAATGTTAGGAGGAGAATCTTAAAGATAATGCGAGCATGAATAGGAAGCCAATGGAGTGATTGCATAGCTGGAGTAATGGGTTCATGTTTTCTTAACCGGGAAATGAGACGAGCCGCTGAGTTTTTAATGACTTGGAGTTTTCGCAGCTGTGAGTCAGGCAATCTGTAGGTGAGGCTATTGCAGTAATCAAGGTGACAAATTACAAAAGCATGGATGAGCTTTTCTGTTGTTGTTTTATTGATGAATTGGCGGATTTTCCCAATCTTATGCAGAGCAAATGATGCAGGGCGGCATTTGGTATTGACAAACTTATCCATGGTAAAAGTTATGTCAAACGGTGACTCCAAGGTTTCTTGCTTTGTCCACTGCATGAACTGGTATGCCATCAATTTGAATTGATGACTGTAGGGGGATTCTGTTTCGAAAACGAGATGTAATGTGAAGGAGTTCCGTTTTATTCTCATTTAACTTTAGGCCATTTCTACATGACCACTGCTTGATGTCTATCATGCAATTCTGCACTCTAAGAATTGTTTCCGGAAGCTGTGAATGTTTAAAGGAAATGTATACCTGTGTGTCATCAGCGTAAAACATGCTTTTGATACCATGTGAACGAATGATCTCTTCCAGAGGCGAGGTGTATAGGGTAAACAGTAAGGGTCCAAAAACTGATCCTTGTGGAACTCCCTGGGCTGGAGTATGAACTGAAGATCGTTGCTCATTAATTATAACTGCTTGACGACGATTTGTTAGATAAGTCCGAAGCCATTCTAATGCTTGATCCTTTATACCACACCTAAGGGCTAGACGCTTTGATGTGATTGCATGACAAATGGTGTCGAATGCTGCTGAAAAATCTAAGAGGACTAGAATAACCTCCTGTCCCCTATCAAGTGATATCAGGGGAGACCAGACAACTCGTCCGTCGGACAACTCGTCCGTTCGGACAACTCGACGGTTCAGACAACTCGACGGTTCGGACAACTCGACGGATGATTTATTCAACCGTCAGACAACTCGACTTGGGGTCAAGACAAGTCGACGGATGGCCGTGACGGGGGCTCAGCACGGGGCAGGTTGGGTGAAGAGCGGCCTGGTGGGTGGGGGGTGCACGAGCGTCCCCCGGGGGTGGGGTATGGTGGGTAGTCGACGGATGGATACTTGTTTATTTATGAGTTGTTGTTGTTGGTAGTAATAAAGTAAAGTAAAGATGCAACATCCTCAGCGTGAAGTCTTGGCTCAGCACGGGGCGGGAGGGGTGAAGAGCGGGCCTCGGCGAAAAGGCCGTGATGTAATGACTTGGCGCATGCACGGGCGTCCCCGGGGGTGGGGTGTGGTGGGTGGGTTGTTATTGTTGTTACTTATAAAAGTAATGTTTTTTCAATGTTGGGGGTGGGGTGTGGTGGGTGGGTTGTTATTGTTGTTACTTATAAAAGTAATGTTTTTTCAATGTTTTTTAACCTGTTTCTGATTATGTAAAAATTGGAAGGGTATACATTTTTTAAACAGAACCTGAAAGCCAGAGGTTATCGGCTTATAACTAACAAAGTAATTGTATAGGGCAATATTTAATCAATAATGCTCCATTCCCGATGCAACATTCACATAATCACATTCTTTTGTTAACATCCAAATTATACAACCATATTCAATTCCAATTCAGCTCAGCTACACATTTATGATTGATTTGAACAATATGTTCAGGGTCAGGGTTCGTGTCGGCTTATTATTATATTCGCAATGGTTTTCGTTGTGACAGACCTGTATGTTTTTGCTGAATATATCAAGGGTGAGCCACTCATTTGACGATTGCATCAGTGGAAGTGTTTGGCAGAGTGAGGCCGCGAGGAAGTCTAAATGTACCAATATATATCCTAACTCTTTTCTACCACATTCTATTCGTATTTTAACGGCAGCCAGTAAAATTCCCCGATGTTCTTTCTTTTTGTTGTCTTTAATGAAGTACATGTTTGGATATGCCCTTGTGTAAATACAGTTTTAAATATCTATACAGCATTATTTATATTAACGTATTTTTACAAATGTTTTTTACGGTTATGAGCATGTTCGGCAAATCAAATTACTATTCTAAGGACAACAAACATTTAATTGAATTGATTTGTAAATTGTTCTTAGCAAGAACATGTTTTCATGTATTAATTTCGGACAATCTTCAGTCGGACAATCTTCAAATTCATTTTTCCCCCTATGGTTCAAGTTCAGGATTTGTATGAGTGAAATCCTGACCCTTAGGTAAGTTGTTCCTTTAGTAAAGGAATTTAAGATAATAATTTTAGTGTGTCATCTGTATCATCAATGAACCCAGAATATTGTAAAATTTGATTTGGACTGTTGAGAGGGTGGAGTTGGTTGGACTCTGATTTAGTTTGGCATCCTTTTGTCTGCGGCAGCCGTGGGCACTCAAAAGAGTTAACACCCACGGCAGTCCTTTGAGGTTGACGGAGTTAACTGGTAATTGTTAGCTGCAATACTCGTTGAACTTCCTAGGAACTCCTTTAATATCAAATAAGCCTCTAAATATTTTTTGGGTGAAATTTCCGTATCCTGACACCACTTATTTATTCACTAATTTGTATACACAAATAATATATCATATGATTTTGGGTAATAAATAATGATAATAATAAACAATGCTTATGATAAAGCATCTTAAATCCATGACTGGACCCCAAGGCATTGTACAAATTAAAATAGCACAAAACAAGAGGCAGAAATAATCACAGACCAGAGCATAAGTTCCATAACAAACTGAGCAAAAAAAGAAGAAAAGCCACTAATTATGCTTCCCACAATATAAACATTACATTAAATACAATTACTACTTTATTTCGTAAGGAATGAAAAAGTGCTGGCAGGATACGGGAACTTTTCAAAATAATTAATTTCACAGGACTTAATTTGTCTTTTAGCAAGTGTAGAAATGGGCTCCATGTTCTCGCTTTACAGCACTACAGAGTACAGACCTGCCGCCGACGGCCGCGCACACCAAGCCGCACACGGCGGAGATCCGTCCGCTGCGTGCGATGCACGCCTCTAGAGAACAGAGGGCTACGAAAAGAGCTCTAAACACCCGATTGTCACTCTCCCGGCCGTGCATCCAGTCAAAGAGAACAGAATACTTACTTGAGGTTCGCGCAAAAATTATAGAATCGCAGGATTTATACAGGAAATTCGTGTAAACATTGGGAAACGGAGGTCAGCCGCTCAACCGTCGACTTGTCTTGGCCATTCGTCGAGTTGTCTCAAAGTCGAGTTGTCTGAACCGTCGAGTTGTCCGAACGGTCGAGTTGTCTGAACCGTCGAGTTGTCCGAACGGACGAGTTGTCCGACGGACGAGTTGTCTGACATCCATATCAAGATGTCATTGGAAACTCAAAGTAGTGCTGTTTCACAGCTGTGAAATGGTCGGTAAGCTGATTGCATTTTTTGTTGTAATTCTCTACTGTTCTCTAAGATATAGCTTTGTATCTGGCTACGGCAGCTTTTTCCACTAATTTTGACAAAAACTTGAGATTGGTAATTGGCCGATAGTTTTTCAAATCCTCTGAATCCTTTTTAGGATCCTTGACGCGAGATTGCCACTCAGAAAAGATGCGTTGATGATGCAGGTAATAATCGGCAGTAGTTCATATGTGCATTGTTTCACCAGGGAAGTGGGAACAGGGTCAAGGCTGCATGTTGTTGAGGACGATTTCTTTATCAGTTTTTCAACTTCATCCTCTGTTACTGATATGAAGCTAGTGAAAGAAGTAATTAAGTGGTGATGTTCTGGGAACTGCCTCCCTAATTTTTGGGCAGAGATGGTCAATAAGTCCGAGATGTGTTTCACTTTACTAGTGAAAAACTGTTGAAAACGGTCAGGCAGTGAAGTTTGCAGGTCCTCGGCTAATGGGAGGAGTTGTGGGGATTGAGGCTGACACAGTTTGTTAATTTTCTTGAAGAAGTCACGTGAATTACATACGTTGTTAAGTTGGTTTTGGTGATGAATTCGTTTTAGCAGCAAGAATCATTTTTTTATATTGAAAACGGGATATTTTAAAAATCTGACATTCAACTTCAAGCTTGGAAGTGCACCATTTCCGTTCTAAACGACGGAGCTCTTGCTTCGCTTTGCGGAGCTTGTCGTTGTACCATGGAGAGTGTGGTCGACAAGGGGTTAGTGATTGTACGAGTTATACTTGGAGCATTTTTGTCCAGGAGACTGGACAAAACTGATTCATATTGTTGTATAATCACGTCAGGATTCTGTGAAGGGGAACTATACAGCTCAGATCCTAGGATGTCTCGACGAAACAACTGAATGTCAATGTCACTGACTTTGCGAATTTTTATTTCCATCCTAACTGGATCGGGTTTACAGATTCTCAATGAACATTCAATCGCTGCATGATCAGAAGGAAGATAATTTGTCACATTGACCTCTTCGACAACATTATTGGTAGCACGTAATAAAATGAGACCAAGAATATGACCCTTTTTGTGAGTTGGTATAGATACGTTTTGAATGAGGTTTGTTGATCCGATGAGGTCAATCAAATGTGCAGCTTCACGGTCAGCTAAGTTATCAACATGAAAGTTGAAATCTCCCACAACTATAACAGGATTCGGAATAAGGGCTATCTGTTCCAGAAAGGTGGGAAACTCTTGAAAGAAGTTTGCTTGGTAGGTCAGCTCATTTGCTTTTGATCTTGGTGGCCGATATATTAGAATCAGACGAAGCGTGGAATGTTGATGAGCTGTAAGTTGTAGGTCAATATGTTCAAATTATGAGAAGTGTCTGATGGGGAGCTGATGAACTCGAAAACCTGCATGAATACACGCACCAACACCACCCCCGGTACGATTTTTGCGAGGAGTGTGATAGAAATGATAGTTAGGAAGAGTGGACGCCAAATCAGCAAAAATATCAATGCGATGTTCAATTATAAAATCACAAATCATTGGGATCTTGCAATTTATAGTGATCTTGCATTCCATAAAGCAAACTTTGTCAGTGGCGCACTATTGTTACTTGGATCTTGATCAGATAAGATAATTTTATGATGACGACATTTTCCAGCTTTTGAACCTCTCCGTGTACGTGCTTAGTGTTAAGTTGAAGATTTTTTTATGGTTGTCCAGACTGTACTGTTCACTCGATGGTGGACATTGTTAAGACTAAGCAAGGTTTGATTATCATATATTAATCTGCTATCAAGTTGCACATCAGCTTTGTGTAAATTTGAGATAATCTGGTCATGATTAGCCGATGTAAAATTCTGCAATTCTCTCAAAGTCGAGTTGTCTGAACCGTCGAGTTGTCCGAACGGTCGAGTTGTCTGAACCGTCGAGTTGTCCAAACGGACGAGTTGTCCGACGGATGTCAGACAACTCGTCCGTCGGACAACTCGTCCGTTCGGACAACTCGACGGTTCAGACAACTCGACCGTTCGGACAACTCGACGGTTCAGACAACTCGACTTTGAGACAACTCGACGGATGGCCAAGACAAGTCGACGGTTGAGCGGCTGACCTCCGTTTCTGAAATGTTTACACGAATTTCCTGTATAAATCCTGCGATTCTATAATTTTTGCGCGAACCTCAAGTAAGTATTCCGTTCTCTTTGGCTGGAAGCACGGCCGGGAGAGTGACAATCGGGTGTTTAGAGCTCTTTTCGTAGCCCTCTGTTCTCTAGAGGCGTGCATCGCACGCAGCGGACGGATCTCCGCCGTGTGCGGCTTGGTGTGCGCGGCCGTCGGCGGCAGGTCTGTACTCTGTAGTGCTGTAAAGCGAGAACATGGAGCCCATTTCTACACTTGCTAAAAGACAAATTAAGTCCTGTGAAATTAATTATTTTGAAAAGTTCCCGTATCCTGCCAGCACTTTTTCATTCCTTACGAAATAAAGTAGTAATTGTATTTAATGTAATGTTTATATTGTGGGAAGCATAATTAGTGGCTTTTCATTTTTTTTTGCTCAGTTGATATTCCAAAAATTTGTTATGGAACTTATGCTCTGGTCTGTGATTATTTGTGCCTCTTGTTTTGTGCTATTTTAATTTGTACAATGCCTTGGGGTCCAGTCATGGATTTAAGATGCTTTATCATAAGCATTGTTTATTATTATCATTATTTATTACCCAAAATCAAATGATATATTATTTTTGTATAAAAATTAGTGAATAAATAAGTGGTGTCAGGATACGGAAATTTCACCCAAAAAATATTTAGAGGCTAATTTGATATTAAAGGAGTTCATAGGAAGTTCAACGAATATTGCAGCTAACAATTACCAGTTAACTCCGTCAACCTCAAAGGACTGCCGTGGGTGTTAACTCTTTTGAGTGCCCACGGCTGCCGCAGACAAAAGGATGCCAAACTAAATCAGAGTCCAACCAACTCCACCCTCTCAACAGTCCAAATCAAATTTTACAATATTCTGGGTTCATTGATGATACAGATGACACACTAAAATTATTATCTTAATTTCCTTTACTAAAGGAACAATTTACCTAAGGGTCAGGATTTCACTCATACAAATCCTGACCTTGAACCATAGGGGGAAAAATGATCAGACAAGACTATGGATACCCGTATTCCCCGTATCTTCTTTTAGAATCACACACTTCCGCAAATGAAGATTGTACACCAGCGACTGAAGATTGTCCGAAATTAATACATGAAAACATGTTCTTGCTAAGAAGAATTTACAAATCAATTCAATTAAATGTTTGTTGTCCTTAGTTGAATAGTAATTTGATATGCCGAACATGCTCATAACCGTAAACAACATTTGTAAAAATAAGTTAATATAAATAATGCTGTATAGATATTTAAAACTGTATTTACACAAGGGCATATCCAAACATGTACTTCATTAAAGACAACAAAAAGAAAGAACATCGGGGAATTTTACTGGCTGCCGTTAAAATACGAATAGAATGTGGTAGAAAAGAGTTAAGATATATATTGGTACATTTAGACTTCCTCGCGGCCCGTCACTCTGCCAAACACTTCCACTGATGCAATCGCCAAATGAGTGGCTCACCCTTGATATATTCGACCAGCAAGGAACAATAGTTGAATGAAAGCCATTGTCCTGGGCAGTGTCAACTGTTGAGTAGATTTCCTGTCACTTGTAGGTATGGCTGACCGAGCAGCATTTTACAGCCAAGTATAGACGTAGGTGAACATATATCCTCTAAATGTATGAAACTGGAAGCATATATCCAGCCAAGATTAGTCCAGTAGAGTCAGTGAGGTTAACCAAGGTAAATGGTAGGGATATTCGTTCTATATATGAGCTAAGTAAAACAAGCGAAAAGAAAACTAGGAGAGCAAAATTGAGCAACTGCAAGGCGCCCAATCTCCTGTCATCGCAGTCAACTGACCTCTTTGAGATGAAGTGACAAAGTGGGACCAAGGAACCCAAATGAGAATCATTCAACTGACCTCTTTGAGATGAAGTGACAAAGTGGGACCAAGGAACCCGAATGCAGCTGATCCAAGTACGCTTACAATCAATCCAAGCCACATGGCTGGAATGGTCAAGACTTGCACCAACGAACCCAGCTTCTCACTTGTAAAACCTGTAGAGAATCAAAGAGAAGATTAACTTGATGTTTTCTGCCTCTTAAGAAGGTGAAAAAAGTGATAAACTTACATGGGCTGGGTTTCACAAAGCACCAATAATTGAAGATTCATCTTACAGATTAGCAATCCAGATAGATTCGCAGCTAAGATCAATCTGAGTTGTTTGTGAAATCAAGACCTGGCTACAATTTTACGGCTCTGCTTATCATGAGATTTTGCAAGTATGTTCACCAAGAATGCTTTAATAATAATAATAATCTTGTTTGAGTGAAATATTTAATACATGAAACAATCTCTTACCTTGCTGCGGCATAACGAAAAAGAAGACAGCAACAGTCAATAAATCAAAGCATCCAAGAACAAAGAAGGGAAGTCTAAACCCTCCGGCCTGTTGGTGAAACATTCTATCACATTTTTATCAGACAATGGATCGAATAATAACGAATCGTTATAGCTAATCGAATGTCAATACTCATGTACCACTAAATTCTAGAGACATCTGTCTTAAAATTTCAACTGCCTGGTGACAAGACGGCAGCAGCTTGAAAACCCTGTGCAGGCAGGGCACTGTCAGTGCCCCCATCACCATCACTCCTGATTCGAACAAATGCAAGTCCAATCCTTGGACCAGCATCCGACTTCCGGCTGAGAGAGGATGGTTGCTGGCTAGGTCTACACAGGGTTTTCAAGTTAGGAGAGCATTATGCTGACAAGACGCAAGCTACATTTTTGTAATAAGTAGTCCCCACGTCTAAGACGGAAGTCAACTGTCAATTCCGCAGTGTTTTTTGTTTACTTTTGTGATTTGTAATTTCAAAGCAACACAGAGCTTCGAACATTGATTTTAGCCCTGGTAGGCATGCACTGATAGGACACAGGTCCCTGTTGCACTGTCACTGCAAAAGAGACTGACAATTACCCACCAGGGTTGAAGTTGATGAGTGGAAAAAACTTGATTCGACTGTTTTGTAAATGCTGCAAGAAGAATCTGCATGTAAACTCACATTATACAACAAACCTCCAATAGCTGGACCAACTGCAAATCCTATCCCACTCACCAACTCATTCACACTCTGTAAAAAAAACGTATGCATTCAAGTTATTAGTCCTAGGATTATATGAAGACAAGACAAGCACATAGAGACCACAGATACAATGGCCATTAAAGACCAAAGACAATGGGCACAAAAGACCAGAGAGACAATGGCTACTATAGAGACCGCAGAGACAGTTATGGACACAGAGGGCATAGACAATGGCCACTAAGACCACGGACACAGTTGGCAAGAGAGACAATTGTCACTTGATACCACAAAGACAACCCAGCTAACACAATACGTTGTTACAACATTGCACAACTTTGTGATAAGGTTGCAATTTGGTCAATGGGATGACAACGATGACCAAGTTTTGAATGCGACGTTTTCACAACATTGTATTTTGGTATTATTACAAAGTAATACTTAAATTAAGGCAACAACATTGTGGATACGTTGCATTTGGGTTTCTTTAAATCGTTGTAATTATGTTGTGACGAGGACGTTGTCTGCAGGTTGTATTTTGGTAAAGTTAACACGTAATATTTAAGTTTTTGCTGTACGTTGTCTTGTCGTTGTATTTGGCAGGCCCTATCAAAACGTAAGGCTAAGTTCTGGTGATCACTTTGTCATCACTTTGTATTTTGGTTTTGTACAAAAAAAGCGGTGTTCAAGTTGTGACAGCCACGTTATCTCAACCTTTAACCACACACGTTTAATTGTGAACATCACGTTGGAGGCCTTTTAAAAATCTTATCACAACGTTGTATTTTTGTTTTAACCATCACGTTGTGAAAATGTATAGTTTAATTACAAAGTACACACTTTATAGACAGGTTTTTGTGAACAAACACAAAGCTGTTCCGTTTTATTTTGCTTTGACTAAACGCCCATACCTTTAAAGTGAGCCTGACTTTAAGATAGAGAACCCTTCACCTTCGACATACTCTTATTTTGACTTTAAATGTGCCTATCAATTTTGAACGGGAAGTACAAGCTAATGGGGTCACATTTCATAATAAAATGTTACATGTGCTGATAATACGACTCAGAAACTGAACCAGGCCCTCGATTTTAAGCAGTACACATCACCCTAAACCTGGCACAGACCCTCAACTTGACTTTAACTGTGCCCAAAACCCTAACCACATTTTGAACTTGAACCTGACTCTGACTGTGACTCTTACACTGAACCTAAATATATTACTTGTTTATATTTAGAGCTTTTTGTTTGTACCGGAAGTAAAGACTATATATTTCTATGGCATTCGGTTCAGAAGATAATACGCAATATTGTATGTCGAGGAAACGAAATATTATTTCGATTGGACGAAGTAACATTTCAAGGTAACAAAATGTAATTTCGTAGGCACGAAATAGTATTTCCATCAATACATTAACATTTCGAGGGAACACGAAACAATATTTCTGTCGAACAAAATAAAATGTTGAGGGAACAAAATATTATTTCAAGGACGCTTACTATTAGTCGCATTAAATTTTATTTAAGTCGAACAAAATAACCTTTCTTGTTAATTTTGTGTGTTTCACCAAATAATGGCCTCACGTTTTGAACCCTATTAGCTAAACAATAAGGACTCTACTAGAGTCGAAAGACGAGGTTATAAGTCATGTTTTCAATTCAAAATAATAAAAGTGTGTCGTCACACCCACAAATGTATTTACTGGTTAAATGTACACAATAGTGTCTAGACTCCGAAGTTTGACGTAGTCATACATTGTATTAGAATAAACCATTGCGGGCAGTCATGCTCACAAATCATACTTACTTTCAATACGCCCTTTTTCTAGGTTATTGTGCAACGTTTAAATTTACAAATGTATGAACTGGTTACAAGTCTGGCGTCTAGCACTTTTTAAAGCTTTGGGTTTTGTACACAGTACATACAAAACGTGCAATAAATGATTTCATGGGGACCTCGTCTAGCGTTTTTGGTCAACAAAAAGTTATATATTATCCCACAAGTATATAATTGAAAACATTTTGATGATCGGACCTATACTTTTTGAGTTATGGTGGTCTCAAGATTGGCTAACTAAATATTCGTGTCTTTATAACTAAGTTAATTAATTTATTATATTAAGCTAATTATCTTTCCGGTAATTTCAGGACATAAGCTTTGATATGAAATTAGATCTGACTTAAGTATTGAGCTAAGTATGACTTTAGGAGAAGACAAAACTCGTGAACAAATCCTATGGGATTTTGACCGAAATAAAGAATAAGAATAATTAGGAAAAAAAATAAAAAATACAAATCTCGACAAAAAACACATGTTCCGACAGTAGGTCGGAACAGGAATTCGTAAATGTTGTATTTGTTTTTTGTATTTGTGAATTATTTATGTTTAGACCATAATGTTGAATAGTTCCAGCGCAATTCGTTGGGATGTTTTGGAGGATATTTATAAGCTAACAACTTGTTTGACATCACAACCAATGGTTGTTCTCAATTTATTTGTTTATATCGGTTGTCATAGATAAAATAAGCACTTGAGGAGCATCCCTATCACTGGGCATTTAATGATCTATATGGAAACAACTAAACATTAATTGATTTTAATTAGGCTTATTGTTTCAAGCAGCAGCGCGCGGGTTTGGGAGATATTAGATCCCTCATCTGTACAGCAGCATTCCAAGCCGTGGACAGAATCTCCTAGAGAAACATTTTCCCCTGACAAGATTTTCTATCCTGTAATATTACTTGTTAATATTCATGTTCCTTTTGTTTCTATACAGCCTATAAGTCTAAATGCAGCCAGGGAGGGTTCCTTCATACAGGGAAGGACTAATATTTTAATAAGATACAAACATCTAGACACGTGGCGTGTCGTGGCCGAGCGGATAAGAGCACCGGACTCGAGTTCTGGTGTTTCTGATCAGCAGAGTGTGGGTTCGAGTCCCGGTCGAGACACTTTTGTCCTTATAAGCAAGACACTAAACCATTATTGGTTCGTCCTTCGGATGGGACGTAAAGCAGTTGGTCCCGTGTGTTGTGTAGTGCACGTAAAATAACCCAGTGCACTTATCAGAAAAAAGGGGTTCGCCCCGGTGTTCCTAGTTTGATTGGCTGCATTTTGCACCACAGCACCTTGTAGACCAATACATGGTGCTATGTAAAGACAGAGTTCGCATACTTCAACAACGTGGCTCCACATACCTTACAGGAAAAATCTGAATGTTGAAGCACATTGAGCGTCACTGAGTGACGGATATGAGCGCTACATATTATTATTATAGACTTTTATCCTTTTGAATAAAGTCTTACCACTACAGTTCCCACATTATCAGGGAAGGTATGTGCCAATATGGCAGATGAAGACGTGAATACAGCAGCCGATCCTATACCTTCAACAATCCGTAGAAGAAAACAGAAGACTGTAAATGTAGTCTCATTAGGCATTTCACCAAGAAAACTGTCAAAAGTAAGAAAGTTCAATCAAGGTGAGTGAAGTCCCGGACCAGGCATTTATCGACTCCACAAAAAAATAACAAATAAAAACCATACTCATAAAAAACTGTTTTTTTTTATGAAGGTCTGGAGGGGGTTCGCCCTGGTCGGAAGTCAGAGTCTGGAGGAGTCCAATTGGCCGGGGATGCTATTTTTGGAGTACCAATGCATTATAAAGCTACACAAATCCAATGAAAATAAAGACCTAGTGTTGATTACTTGCATTTTTTGTAAGTAAGCTTTAATTTCCTTACAAGGATGTATGATAAACAGTCTTTACTTGTGGATAAATCAATGAGAGGGACTTCGGATAGGATTGAACTCTGACCTTCTCATTCTACTTTCCTTGGTTCAGTCATTTGTACACGTATCCCCATGTGTACCATTGCTTTCAATTTGGGGTCATTACCGAAGTATGACGCTACCTTTTAATACAATCTTATAAATTTCCTAAATCATGAAATTAGCCTTTTCAAAATTAAATCTAAATTTTTGGGTCAAATCGACCAAAAATCCGACCTAGCATCTTAAACTGTAATTCCTCTTTAGTTGAAATCCAAGGTCAATATGGACTGCTTACCCAAACAAAATATTGGATCCACCAGCAAGAAAGGAGCCAGACAGGAGCACAAAACGAGCTCCAAGTAGAGGTAGCTGTAAATAAACAGACCAAGAAATGTAATCCATTCTTACCAGTCTTATCAGAGTCAAAACATTTGGGTGTTGGGTTGCCATAGAGTGGAGTATTTTGATGGATTTGGAGCTGTACCCCAACCCACCCACGCTAGCATGAAGCCTGGCAAACTGATCTTATTTAGATTATTATTAATAAATAAATAAATTCAAGAAATATCATCCATTTATGAATGGAGACAGCAGTCGTGAGTTGACAAAGACAAAAAGAATGTACTATTCTTGTCTCTTTTTTAATGGAGCTTGAATTTCCCGTAATGCATGAGAAAAAGTGTTGAATTGTTTATCATTAATTCGACCAGTTGTACTGATTGGTGTACCATTGGTATTGCCAATGATGTTGAATGATAAACCATTGATACCGAAATTAAAATGGTATTGAATGGTTACTACATTGACTCAAGCCAATGGTGTCCAATGGTATATCTATTGATACCCCGAAAATGGTACCATTGGCTGTGCCAGCGGTACATGAACGGTTCATTGAATCCAGTACACCCATTCTCCCTGTATACTACTGACAAAACTAACTTGAATGGAAATCCTTCCACCATTGGTACACCATCGTCTCGTCCAATGTGTTCAATTTAATACCATTGATACCCCCAATTGTATATGATACCACTGGCTGTGTCAGTGGAACTGAATAGTATACCACTGAATGGTATATTTGGCTGTGCCAACGGTACTGAATGGTAGCCCAATAGGACTTTTCCTCTGATGTGCTGTAAACAGTAGTTTAACAGTCACAAGAGTGAAGGGCGGCCAGGGCTTACTCAATGGTATACCGCTGGCTGTTCCATGTGATACTGAATGGTATAACATTGGCGGTGCCAGTGAACGGTTTAACCATGATTGTACAATGGGTGTTGGGGTGCCATTATAGAGTGGAGTATTTTGATGGATTTGGTACTGTCCCTCCAAACCACCAACTCTAGTATGAGGCGAGTTCGAACATCTGGGTGTAGAGTTGCAATAGAGTGGGGGTGTTTTGATGGATTTGGTACTGTACCCCCTAAACTATCCACTCTTTAGCATAATTAATGGCATATACCACTCTTATCAGAGCCCAAACATTTGGGTTTTGGGTTCAAATAGAGTGGAGTATTTTGATGACTTGTACTGTTCCAAGGACATGCGCTCTTCTGAGCACGAAGGCGGGCATATCATTCTTATCCAGATATTCAAGTGATTTGTTGGGGAGGAAAGGGCTGAATAAAAGGAGTAGGCTGAAGAATTTGCAACACGTTAAAGAAAAATACCTCGGAAGAAATTGAGGACAGGATTAAAAAACTTACAAACTTTCCACAGATTGGTGAACCCACACTGGATGAGAAAGCAAAAACACCGAATACAAGTCCAATAACTGTTTGTGACATTCCTTTGGCTTTTGCCTGCAAACAAAGACAACATCAAATGAATTTATACAACAAAGCAGGGGTTTGCCCTGAACTTTTTTTTATAGTGACTAGCCAGCAGGACCAGTTTGTAATTTCACAAGTAAATTAACGCCAGAATATGTGCAAACACTAAATGCTGGCTTTTACGCGGACGCGCGATGGCGGCACGGGCGTAAAGTTAACGGGTGACACAGTTTATAGAGGATGCTGACGCATCATCGACCATAGACTACAAAGATTACCATCGCACGACCAAAACAACAAGCGTTTACATAAAACTCGTGATCGGAGGTGGTGGGCACAAATTCTAATTTTTTTGCAAGTAGCTGGAAGTTGACATCAAGTTTAGTTCCCGGGTTTTCTTCGTTATGGTGTTGAATTTATTTTACTTTTCAAATTGTTGTCATTAAGTACTACATACACCCTCAAGAACGTATGTTATTTTCATGGTCATAACAACGTTAAACTGAAATAAATGACAAAACAACATCTCGCTCACGTAAAACTCCCTATGGTTGGGACCACAATGGTCACGGAAGTTCGAATACGTGTGAGAACTTGCACAGTCTATCTAATGCTGCATTCGATCACCTCCTAACTTTCTTACTTTTCCAGATAAGTATCCATTGTTACTGAAAGTTGCCTTTAAAAGGTTTCGGATATAGTCCTACAATTACTTGAATCTGGCCATTTAGTTTAGGGTTTACTGACAAAATGGAACAATTACTGGAGTTCGGCCAGTGGTTCAGGGGGTATTTTAAGCCCTTGAGAAATGCACAAACCTCTACTGGGAAGAAGGTTGTCATGATGGAGAGCGACATAACATCTCCAAGTGATGCTGTGGCAATAATAAAAAAGATGAGTTTTTGATCAAACGTGATTTTAGGGTTTCCTTCTTCTTCATTTTGGACAGATTCAGCAACACTGTCTTCATTGATCCGATCACTGTCATGTGATGTGGGTTGTCCTTCAACTTTAGGCTGCTGCCATTGGCTCTTGATTTCTGGTGCATTCTCATTGGTGTCATCAGTTGCTTTGATACTGTGTGCTGATTTGCTCCCGCATTGATTGACAGGTAATGATGTTCTTAAGATGAGAGGAATTTCTTCACTCTGATTTTCCATTTTGTTTGTTGTTTTCCTACAATATACAGGGCCTTCTGTTGACGTCTTCAAGATCTGGTTGTAGGGATAACACCTACAAATAAAATAAAATGCCTTATTTTGCAAAGTTAATAAGCTTACTAGAAATGGGGCGGGGGAGGGGGTTTAAACCACAAACGCGCCACAAACGTTAAAAACAATCTCGTTGGACTTTCACAAACCATTTTGTTCTGAACTGTTTGAACGCGGTTGTTGGGCATTTGCGGTCGGCCAACAAAACCGCCTGGTCGAGTAGAGTTTTTTTTCTGACGGTGTTCATAATCCATATAATAATGCAAGTAACGTGTCTGTTTGTGTAAGAAAAACTCCCAGGTGCCTGTATAGATCGGGCTGCAAATTTTCGTACGGCCTTTTTTCGGTCCGGTGATCATACTAAGGGGTACGATTTTTTTTATTTTCTTCGTATTTCAAAATTTGATTTATTTCACATATTTCTTTTGAAAGAGGATGAACGAACGCAAGGTATGAAAGCGCGGCTGATGATTTACGAAAACATGCGCAACGAAAACAACGTTGACGTGCGGCACGCATCACGTGCGGTACCAAAACTTGGCCCGCAACCCACCCGCAAACCCGGCCGCTCTCCCATTTGGGTCAAGTTCGCACGCGGACCATTCATTATGCATAAATAATTACGCCGATATTAAATGGTACAACATCTGGGCCCAATTTCATTATTTCCTGCCAACACGTCTGTGTGTGTGTATCTCTCTGTGTAATATAGAAAAATACAACTTTCCCATTATTATTTTTATTTTCTGAATCGATCAAACAATTACCTCGACCAATCACCACAGGAAACTAACAGCCTCGCAAAAAAGCCGCCGAAGGCGGCCTTTTCGCGAGTATATTCAAATGTCGTAAATTTTCTGTTCGACACATCGTCGCCTTGTTGTTGCCATGTTTTGACGAATCAATCAACGCACGACGTGGCCGGCGACGCTCGACGCGCGCGACGCACATTTTGTCGTCTTTACAATACCATTCAGTTTGGAACGTCGAGGAACTCACAGGTGTCCACTGCCCAATGCAGGCCCGATCATATTGGACAGTATCAACTGTTTTTAAAGTTTTGTTTGTTTGTTTGTTTGTTTTGTTTTTTTTCCATTCGGAAACACGTGAGATTGCATTCTCTGGTACGAACATACCAATCATTTAAAGCATAACAAAGCAAAGTGATTACGACCCTATGCTATATAAGAGGCCTCCCCGTACATTATCGCCAGTGAATTTCTGGTGCATGCTACGCGTATAGGTCACGCTTTACCTACGCAGCGCAGCTGGCTTCTTTTTGCTTGCGTTTTTTTGAGGTTTACTTTAATTAACGTGGCGCTATGGCCGATGAGGCCGTCATTAAGTTGCTCCCCGAATGACGAATTTTTCTTCTCAAATTTGGAGAAGAAACTTGCTACGGCACAACAAGCTAGCACTAGCATGTCTACTGTCGCACGAAAGCGCGCAACCAAGAAACGAAATGTTAATTCTAGAATTTCTGGGTTTTGTGATTAATACAGTAGATATGACTGTACGCTTACCGGACAATAAGGTGTATGTAATTATAAATAAAGGCATGTTGCCATCTTGCCAATCAAACCATTCCTACTCTTTTATTTGTAGCACAAGTAATCGGCAGATTAGTCTCAAATTTCCCTGCGGTGCCATTTGGCCCGCTGTACTACAGAAATCTGGAAATAGCCAAAGATGGAACATTAAGGAAACATGGTGGGAATTTTCGGGCTAAAATGGTCCTCCCATTTGAGGCTGTGCTTGAATTACAATAGTGGATTCAAAATTTAACCGGCACATACCGCCCAATAATGCCTCGAGTAGGTGAAATTCATGTCTATACCGATGCGTCCCTCTGCAGTGAATGGGAAGCAGATTGCCCTGCAGCTGATCTGCAAACAAAAGGGAAATGGACCCTCTTTGAGGCAACTTTCCAAAATCATCTTGAATTGTTGGCAGTCTATTATGCACTTCGATCTTTTGTTAGTTGCATGCGAAACTGTTTCCGTACATGTAGATAACACCACTGCCGTGGCATACATTAACCATATGGGGGGTTGCCACTCCCCTGTAATCAATGCGTTAACCAAACAGTTATGGCTTTGGTGTGTACAGCATGGCTCATGGTTAATCGCATACCATATTCCTGGGAAAGAGAATGTACATGCGGACTCGTTATCAATGTCAACGGAGAACCATTTAGAATGGAAACTGAATAGCAACATTTTTTCAAAATATCTTGTTAAGATATAATATTTCAGCCACAAATTAATTTGTTTGCGCCGAGAACCAATTTTCAGTTCAAACCACATGTATAATGGTTTCCTGACCCTTGAAGTACTAACGTGTGATGCATTTTCTTTTCCTTGGCCAGATCAAGTAATTTCAGCTTTTCCTCCATTTGCTCTCATTGACAGGGTATTGCGAAAAATAGAACAAGACAGTTCTAAGGGCGTTTTGATTTTCCCGCTTTGGCAGACACAGCATTGGTTCCCCAGGTTACTACGCCTACTGGTAACACGTCCAGTTATCATCCCGAGGGTGCCAAAAGTGCTCCATCTACCACACGATCCAAAACGTCAACACCCACTGGAAAACCAACTAGTTATGGCAGCGGCCATCTTGGCAGGCGATCACTCGAGTCAAGAGGCCTTTCACAGAGAACTATCAGAATCCTTCTGCAGGCCTGGAAACCAGGCACGCGAAAACAATACGATACAGCCATACCCAAATGGCTGCACTTCCTGCGCTCAACGATCTTTGTATCCACTTCATGCCCATGTGAACTCGGCATTAGACTTTTTGGCCTCACTGGTTGATAGCGGTTACAGTGCAGTACCATAAACACGGCAAGAAGTGCTTTGTCGGCTATACTATGGTCTAACATTGGCTCTTGTACCAAGTTTGGGTTTCATCCACTAGTTATATGTTTTATGCGTGGAGTCTTAAACACAAAACCACAGTTACCTCGTTTTTCGCATATTTTGGATGTTAGTCATTTACTTAGTTGTATCAGCAAGATGAAGCCTTTGCAATTAATCAGTCTCAGCAACTGACATTTAAATTTATTTGTTTATTTTCTTAAACCGCTGGTCAAAGGACGCAAACTTTGTGATGTTTTTAGTATGTTGCTTTCGGACAAGCAGGTAATAATTAAGATCACAGAATTGATCAAGACTTCTAAGCCGGGCAAGCATCAGCCAGTTTTAGTACTGTGTCGGAATTGCTATTGTTAGAGGCAAATTACAATCTGATCCTGGGCCTAATTATTCCTCAGGCTTGAAGATCATCGAGAGATCCAAAGGCTAATGGACAAGGTCCGTTTTGGAGGTAATATACCACCGATTGCGTAATGATCGTCTAATCCTATTGCTACACAGTTACTCAATTACATGGACACCTTGGCAAGTGGATTGTCGGTGAACTGGTCACAAGATAATTTATTGCATCAATCAACAATTCAATCAAACAGTGCACATAATTAGACAAGAATTTCTTTCATTTACAACCTTTTCAGTATATGAAGGGCCCTATACAGCCGTGCATAACCATAGACACTGGCATGTAACCACAACAGTCCTTACATGTAACCCTAATGTAACCCAAAAGCTAGTGTATGTCACCGTACTTGCAAGTTACCGTTATGGTAATGGTGTACCCACGGACAGTGATCCTCAAGGTCTCTACCGTCCACGGAACACTCAAAACCGGTTCACAATACACGCACTAAAATCGTAGTAACCATTGACTACAACACCCCAAGGACGCGACTCACGCTGTCCCAGTGTGCCTTTACTTGTCCAAGTGTGCGTTTACTTATACACTAGAATTACACTACCCGAAGGCGGTCGCACTAAAAGCCGACAACTGAAGACGCCTGACAACAAATTTTAAATGCACTTTAAAACAACGTTTGAACATAAATGAACCATTATATATATGTGTGGAAGAGGCAAATGTATCTATATCACCTTAAATCTGTCGGAAAGCTGTATTTTTAATTGTAAAAAAGGTTTGTTATACCCCGAATTAGTAGCAACTAGTACTGCCCGCCATGTTGTTTTGAACCGTATTTGGACGATACCATTATGCAATGGGTAAGTTCTAAGTGCTTAGTTGTCTGTTTTCTCTTTTTTGTATTTACTGCTTGTTTTTCCCCCTTTTTAACAATCTTTTCTTTTTTAACCCTTTTGTGGGGTACGTCTCGAGAGACCCTCAGATCCATTTAGGTCTACCAGTGGTGGATGGAAGAGTGGTAGAGTTGTAGAGTGGTAGTGTGGTGAGTTATAACATTGTCATATTTCATATCCCCATAATTTTTTTGACATCTTAGTGACTTCTTTGCATGTCCAGTTGTTGACTAGGATTATTTAAACCTTAATTTGTTTTTTTAATTAATTTTTAATGAATTTTGGTCTAATTGTTGTTTAATTATTTTTTTGTTAATTTTGGTCTAATTAAAGGCAATTAAATCGTAAATAATTTTGGGTTGAACAAAGAAAAACAATATAGAACAAAGAGTTTGAAGTTTCATGTTTGTGTTGTATTTTTGTGTTAGCCTGACAGATTTTTAACACCCTGTTGACCACACAATGCAGCCCTAAACTACCGTAAGTATTATTGCAAGCGTAAATAGCCACACTGTCTATCTCTTGCTTTGTGGTTTACTATGCGGACAGGAGTGTGTTTCTCATAGTGGAGACAGTTTGTCTGCCGGGGGGGGGGGTGAGTGGTGGCCTTCAACAACCAGTCGACAAGACTTGACTAGCCAAACTTGTTACATAGAACATAGAACAGACAGCTGAACAGATTGTTTTACTTATCAGAGGGTTAGATATGTGTAGCTCTATGTTTATGTGCACTGGTATACCAAATTTTGTGTACATTTGTATAGAAGGGAAACATTTCACAGCCCATAAAAAATAATTACACAACTCTGGGAACTGACCCCCTCCCCATCTAAGATATGTGGAATGGACCTGTTTAGGATCTCCTGTATGATGAAGTCCCTTGGGGCTTTTAAAGTGACAAAAAACAAGAAACATTTAAATTCTACAATCCAACACTGGTAGCCCACGACAACCACCCACAAAGGTTAACTGTTTAAAGGATAGATATTTAGTGGCAGTCATTATACTCATGTTGTTTTTCAATTAATATCATTAAAACAAATGTAACCATACATCTTGACAATAGAGGGCGCTTTCAACTTAACAACTTCAACAAAGACAAGACTGGGTATGTAGCCGACAACCCGTGGTGCAAGATAGTAGTTCCCTTGGACATAAAAGGAACGTTGCACATCTAGATATTGAAGTTCGACAATGTCTTGTAAATTATTAATTAAGTAAGGTAATTTTGATGGCTTCCAATTGGATGTTAATTTCATAATGTGATTCATGGCCTCACACGATTTGTTTTTCCAGTTCAAGGAGTTGACTTTTTCTGCATTCGTGGTACAAATACCTGAGTTCATAATAAAGGCACTAACTTATTTCTAAAGCATAAAATGGTTCATCCTGTCCAAATATATCATTTAACACTTTTGTAATAATCTTGTCATTTGTTCCAAATTTATGTCTTAAAAACCTCCCAACATTTTCTTTCAAGTGTCTTGTACACAAAAATAATGTTGAACCATGAAAACATTTCTGAATAGCTTTTGTTAGAGCTTTTTCCTTATCAGTACCAACAATTAAAGCATTCAATCCCAAATGAGTTTCATTCATTTTTAAATCTAACAAACCTTTAATATGTGAACAAATTCTATGGCATGTATTGTAACTACCATCCCAGTGTAAGTACGCTGGACCTAAAAATATGGGATATGACTGGGTTGAAGTTCTAATTAAATTTCTGTGTTGGAAAACAAATGAAGTTAAAAAAGAAGCTCCCAAATTAAATGTGCGATCAATGCCTAAAATGCTCCTTGACGTACCATCTCAACAAATATTAATCATGTCTTTCAATTGCTCCTTTGTGTACAATATAATTGCTGGTGGTTTCCCTTCAGTCTGTATTATTTCTTGTATAAATTCACTATCATGTATACGCAGTTACGCAGCAGCGGAACGAAGTGATTTGGTGTCCAGGTGCCTGCAGACGAAGGGTGCATTGCTGTCCAAATGATGTAGATCGGGGCCTTTGTGCGAACCACTTTTGGATTGAATGTTGTGTTTAGGATTCGCACACACATATCTGTCATTCCATTGACTGACGGATATACAGATATGACTGGTGCACCAATAACAGAAGCTGCTGATTGGATTGTCCATGCAGACGAATATCCACCAACATGTGAACAACTTTGGCAGGCTTCCTTGTATGATGGGCTGACAGCTTCAAGTCCAGTTTGGAGATGCATGTCGATGTGCTATGTATTGCAACTGGAGTGCGATTTCAACCTAAGCTGACTAGTTGCTCATATGTGAGTTGCTCACAGCGGCAATGAAACCATGAGTTGCAGGTTGCACACTGCATGACATTGGATCTGCACTCCTTACCACACACCCCACAAGGCCACTTGCTGCCTCGTATTCTCTTGCTCTGAAGTAATATAGCAGCCATGATACCCGGAGTTCTGAAAAAAACCAAGAAATTGTACATTAATTAAAATAAAATTAAAATGATTTAAGTTCCTAAGCAGTTTGGTTTTTACTCTTAATACTCTCATACATTTAAAAATTGTCAAAGACCAGAATCCTCACCTAAAAGTGGTAGTGGTTGTTGAGAAATGTTTACGATGCTTGTAATTGTTGATGGTATTGAAATATTTATAATAATAATAACACATAATTTCGCTAGAAAACTATCAAATAATGACTCAGTGATCATGTAACTTATGAATGGATTAAGTTTTAAATAAATCATCAAAATATAGACTCTACCAAAATGTTATGCTGCGAATGAATTTGATCTCAAACAGTGCTGAATCATTAAACCTCCGATTTAAAACCCTGTGCTGCAGTGTGCTACAGTCCCATGCTACGCAACATGGTTGTACTTTCGTCGACTGTACCGTTTACAAATTACGTGCAAAACTGATTTTGGCTGCTCACAAGCTCTTCCAACTCTTCTAACATGGTATCAATAGACTTACACAGGTTCACTGAATCGAAAGAACCCACAAAAGGCCCCCCAAAAAATCAATGTGTGCATCATGCACACTCAGTCGCTACAAAAAGAAAATAATGTTACTCAAATCCAACTTTGTTTTACATTTGACTGCACTGCTTACCAGTCTTTTGAGAAACAATGTATCTTATTTACTTGGCCTACCCTGAAACCACAGCTTCACCGCCTTACAGTAAACAGCTGGGGTCTGCATGATGTCTGCAATAGCAAAGCCAGTGACAGAATGATTGGTGTTTGTGGTAACAGAGATCTGAGATCAAGATCTTTGACCTTATAGAGTGTATCCAATGTCAACGTATTCTCTAAGGGGCTTCGAAGTTAAAGGTGACTGTAGGTCGATGACTCACCCCAAGCTAATTCTGTCGGTAATAGACTTATCCGGCTATGTTCCATAAGGGAACTTGCGAAATTTCGCGATTTTTGAGTGTACCATTAATGAGTAAACACAATTTGTTTACAACGGTACAGTCACGGAGTGTACGATGCCACGACGAAGTGCTTTAGAAATAAACGAATCTACAAAATACACCCATTTATCAGCATTGTATCATCTGAAAGCAAAAGGACGTAATGGATAAAATACAAATTTAACATCGGTTGTTTCCTTTAAAAAGGCAGCAATAATTTAATTTGGCACATGTTATACTTCGAATAAATTTGATCTTAAACTGAATCATTAAATTCCGATTTGAAGCAAAGGTCAATTGTTTTTAATTTCAGTTCAAGAATTACACTTTTATTGACAATTTACGCCACATGGTTCAGGATATGTGAACTAGGCCTAAATGATAAACTAACATGTTCCCTTAAGAAATTCATATTTAAAGAGAGGCTCCGAGGTCATTCAATTTTTAATTAAAAAAATTAAGTGGATCACTAAACTGAATTTGCGATTTGTAAATAAAAGTAAATCACCTGGAATGTTCAGCAGAAACTGCAAAGCTTTTCGAAAGGCTGAGGTTGGATCGGATGATGCACAAATTGACAAACGTAAATGTAACCCCAAAATAGGTAAATTGATGTCTGTAAAGATGACAAATTTCGGTGTCGAAAACTCCGAGCTCGGATATTTCAGTCACAGGGGATCTCAGAAAATGCAAGCAGTGTAATTTTCGCCCAAAATACAGTCCTCTTTATTGGGGATTCCAACTTTGTTGTGCCGCCAAGCAAGTTGTTGACGCGTGCTAGGGTTAGTTAGAAAGTTTGGGCGAGTTTACAAATGCCGCTGCTTTGAAAGTTGCGGTTCAACTAATTAAACTGATTGTGGCGTTTTATAAAATGGGTTCTTATTTGGGAACCCTTCTTTCCTTTTTCAGTGTGTTGTCATGCCCCAGTATTTACCACTGACTTCCGCGATTTTTGGGGGATATATTTGGTATTGAGTAAATATAAAATGTAAACCCATTTTTAATGTTGACCACTGAAGTGTTTGCCCAACTTTTGTCAGAACGAAAATGTATACATTGGCCGGCAACACACAAGGCCAAATGATTGTCTATTAAAAGGTGTGAATCATTGCTGACAAAAAAGTCGGAAAATATGATCAAAATTTCAACTTTTGCATTAACTCCTAGTTTTTAGATTTCAATGAGCTTCTGGGAGCAGTAGCTATTCAAAGACCAAGATTTATTTGTTTGTTTTTTGACATAAAAACAAAGTCTCCAGGCCCTTAAATCTACGCCCTGCAAGAAAAAAAGGGGAGACTCCGGAAGGCACCTTTTTTCCTTTTTTTAATTACTGAAAATTCTTAGGGCCAATTCCGCTGAAACTTCATGTAATCCTCAAAGAAACCCTATAGTTTGACATTCTAAAGTCACCTTTAACATAGCGCGCTATACAGGACAGGCATATTATAGGATAGCTTGGGCTCCAGCCGGAGCTTATTAATTTGTGTACAAAGTATAAGCCCATTGTGTTGTGTGCAGATCTAATCCCCTTGAGTTTCACTACTGGCTGCCAAGCTAGCAAAGCCCAATGCTATGAGTCTAGTCTAGTCTAGTGTAAATAAACAGCCGTTCCCACACAGACAGGCGCTGTCTACTACTGTTTTATGTCCATGTTTCAGACGACTGTTTTATGTACTGCTCATATTGTATGGCATTTACTGTACAAAAATAAATCATGTAGGCCCTACTGTACACGTAAATGGCAGTTACTATAAAAAATCAACCTATAAGTTGCCTGAATGCTTCAATCCTTTCTAGGTGTGTGCAGGGGGACCTCCATTCATCTACATAGACCGTTAGAAAAGGGATTGTGTCAACCAAACAATGTTATATACGCGTAATAGAAACTGCCTTCCGTGAGCTCCCCTTTTGTCGCTTGTGTAATTTGAGGGGCGGTGCTGCTCGCAAGGTTAATTCAAAAATACCTTCCGAAATGTGCTGGGCCGCCGTTAGTCCATGCACGCACTGTATAACTTCACAAACAAGTTTTTTTTTATCTGGTGTAGGGATTGAACATTTTTTAGTTCTGAAGTTTGCCTTAGCTCGTTGTAATGATTGACGTTTCTACAGCTAGCAAGCTACCGTATTGATGACAATACCTTATTGATCTCGGTCAATCAAAGAACCCAATAAGCAGTGCTGGGTAAAGTATTATAAACCAATTATTGGGTAAGAAAATAACACAACACCTGGGTAAAATGAGGGTTGGGTAAAGTTTACCCTATTTTGGAGTAAAAAGGGAACATGGTCGTCACAAGGGTAAACTTCTTACCCAACAGTGCTGTGCTAATGATGTTGGTATTAAAAATTACACAATAATGGGTACTTTTTTACACTTTGGATGGTGTGCAATAATTTTACACAAGTGAACGACCATGTTCGTTTTTTAATACCGAAAGGGTAAGAATGTTAATCAATGTTTAGCAATTATTTTTTAGAGTGTACGATTTTGAAAAGATTTCTTAAACTCTAGTGATTGCTGTCGCATTTACATTCTTGCATGCTCTAAACTGCCGCCGTTTTAAAAGAAGATTCCAGAACAAAAGACAAGAAAGAAATTCGACATTATTAAACTTCATAGTCTATGAGAAATTCACATTTGTACAACATGCAAAACACAACATTAACCCCAGGGTACGGTCTAGCCCTGGTAGGACGTCAGTGCCACTGCACTGACGTCCTGGGTATAAAGCTTCTCTACAATGCGAACCAATTTTTGACTAATGTTTTTAAATATTTTTACCTGATTTAAGAAGCTGAAATTCTCTTGTTATATTCTTCATGGCCATAACTACACTTTTGATGCATCAAAAAATAAAAAAATATATTCATGGATGATATTATTCCAGAAAATAAATCGCACATCCACGCTAACGTTTTAAACATCGTGTACCGATTGACGAGTAAGCACGTGTGCGCATGTGCGAAATGCATAGCGGTTCCATCGACTTCCGGGTCAACGCACCTTGTAGCGCGAACGAATGTAGTCTAGGTGCAAGACTTTGTGTGACGAACTTGCTATGGGCGCGCTTGCGTGTGAGTATTCATAAACGGAGTCAGAACAGAAAGTTACAGAGGAGACGTCAATTTCCATTTTATTTTCGCAAATAATGTCATCCAAGGATAAAATCAACGATTCTAAGCCCATCAGGCTGATAGTTCAGGGCACCAGGAATATGTGAGTAAAGCTTCAGCTTCACCAATAAGGTAAAACTATTTTAAAATGTTGGTATAAAATTTTTCGCATTGCTACGGTAGGCTTATACCGTGGACTCCGTCGCGTTGTATGCAATGGAGGAGTCCAACCTGGGCTAGGTACGGTACAATGACAACACTGCGGGCACTACTACACTCTAAAAAAAATAGCCTATCACACAAAATACAAGGATAAACTAGTATGTAGGCTCCTAGCCTATCACACAAAATGCAAGGATAAACAAAATAATACACAATATGCAATCGAGGTCAACTTACGATCTCCCCTGCTCCTCTTATCTACACTTATGTCGCTAGACCACCCGTCTGCTACGCAACACTTCTCTATTCGCAGCACAGCACTTAATCTTGCGGGCTCACTCGTGTCACAACTATTTGGCAACTAACTCGTTTAACAATTCTTCTGCAATTGTTTTGTTTCACAACTAATCTGCAACTGACTTGCTCTACAAGGCCATCGCCCAAACATGCGTCTCTAAACCGCCATTGCGCACGCCAGTCTGGGTCGCTGCAAGCTGCTAAGCCCCGCCTACTTGCACTCGCACGCAGCAAAACATGAAAATATACACTATACAATAAACTACGGAAGCCGGATATTTTTTAATATAAAGCAGCACTTCCAATGAGGACGAATAATTAGAAGAAGAGATTGAAAACTGGACTTACGGCCGGCAGATTAGGTTCAACCATTTTTCCGGAGTTCATGCAGCAACCTGTTGTAATATACGAAGGCCAGCAAATATAAACAAACACAATTCAGCTCCATTTGGCTAAACTAGCTAGACACACAATACACAATGTATGTACACACTAAAGGACATTTTGGGGGGCAAAGGCCTACTTTGTTCAGTCGCATTTTTCCCCTGTCGCATTTTTTCCCCCGTAGGAAAAAAAATGCGACGGGGGGCAAATTATGTTCAGCCACTTATCCAGAGTTCATGCAGCTAGCTGTTGTAATATGCCAGCAAAGATACACAAACACAATTCAGCTCCATTTGGCTAACTAGCTAGACACACAATACACAATGTATGTACATACAAAGGGACATTTTTTTCATACTTTGTTCCGTGGCATTTTTCCCCCCGTCGGAAAGAAAAATGCGGCGGGGTGTAGATTAGGTTCAGAGAGGCAATTGTAGCAATTTTTTGATAAATGCAAGTGAATAAATGCTAATGAGAGTGTTTAATCAGTCGACAGATTCGCCCCGAAAGTGTGATTGGCATCTTTTGCGTGTGTGTTCTTTTATTCCTTGCATCTTGAAGTGTTGAGGTCTTTAGCTCTTGAATGGCGAACTCCGTCTGGAAGACTGAGCACTCAGCGGTTTATAGACCCCTTGCATATGACGTCACACTCTCAAAAAGCGCCCTCATTGAGGTTAAAATGAAGCAGGTCATTGGACGATAGCTGGGCTGCGTTCCACTTGCGCAAACGTTGCCAACAATTTCGAGTGGAACGAGTTGTGCGCCGCCAACGTTGGAAAACGTTAGCAACCGGTGGCGAACGTATTAATGAGGTGTTGGTGGGAGATTTTAAAATGGCGGACAATAACAAGATAAACGAAAGGTAAGCAGACGACAAAATTTTTTTGTCACGAAAATAATTAAAATGTGTTTTCAGTGGTTGATATCGTAGTCAGGTGGAGTTGAAAACATGTCGTGATATGTAAAATAAAGAGGATCAGTAATATAGGCCTACAATGCTGTAATGCAGCAAAAATCAACGTTACGAAAATACAACCAAAAAAAAACAGTAAAAAGGCGTAACGTTGCGTTGGGGAATATCGGTACGTTAGTATAGCGAACAATAACAGTTCACAATACGTGACTGCTGACTGAATAGCGATGTCATTTTCACAATTTCAGTAAAAATAAAGAGGATGGATAATTTCAGAGAAAAATGTATGTTTCTGACAGCCACCTTTTCATTCAATAACTGTGGAGTTAAGTCATATTGTTCATTAAATGGTGCCGACTGATGTTACATTTTCTTTGGTGACGTATTATCCAAGTTCCTTTCTTTTCAATTCTCTGAATTTTCCTTCGTAGTTACTACAAGAAGCTGGCAATCCAACTTCCCGATGGAAGCCACGGCACAGTTGTTGTTGACCGGCCAACTTATGTTGCTGCTGTCGAAAACAATGGTGAGTAGATTATGCAAGCATTTTACATGTTGCAATTATTAAACACTGGAGTGGAAATGGTTTGTGATACTTGTTTGTGCTTTTCTCAGTTATGTTTTAAAAATATGTGATGCAATTGATTGAATGACAGTCCAATGAGCAAGCCAAACTGTAAGTTAGTTCATGTAAAGTAAGTTGTAGAGGTCATTTAAGATTCAGAGTTCGTTTTTAACTGGATAATTTACTTTATCCTTTGAATGGACTTAACTAGTTACTTTGAGAAAAATATTTGTTAAAATAACTGAATACCACTGCCCAAACTTACAGATCAAGATGTCCTACAAGAAATTGTTAACAATGTGATGGAAAATCCAGCAGTATGTGAGCAAGGTAAGTTTATAACATTCACTCTAATATGACAAATACTCTGGAAGTCGGTCATAGTCAGTCATTCGGGCATTATATTTTCCTTAAAACTTCTTGAAGATAAACCACCAGGCTCATTATTATTGTGTTATTGTACAAACAGTTGCATTCGATGATGCGGAGTCAGCCAAAGAAACCCCAGAGGATGGCAATGTGAATAAGACAAGTAATTAGATAAATAAACATTAAACAAGGAATACACCCATGATATTGCTCGCCTACCGCCCTTCCAATTGTCCAATGTTGCTTCCTACCAAACATAATTTGTCGATTGAAGTCATGGTCTAATAGACTGTTTTTATTTGAGAAAATATATGTGCTTCTTACGAAGTAAATGCCATTGATAAACATATCCCTTTACCCCAGGACTTTTCTATGGAAAAAACGATTAAGATGTTATTGTGTCATATCATTGCTGTCATAATAATAATAGTGGCTTCTTATATAGCGCTCATATCCGTCACTCAGTGACGCTCCAGGCGCTTCAACAATCAGTATTTTCCTGCAAGGTATTTTGGAGCTACGTTTTGAAGTATAAGACCTTTTCCTTTACATAGCACCATGTACTGGTTTACAAGGTGGTGCAATATGCTGCCAATCAAACCAGGAACACCGGGGCGAACCCCTTCTCTTTTTGATAAGTGCACTGGGTTCTTTTAGGTGCGTTACACAACACACGGGACCCACGGCTTTACGTCCCATCCGTAGGATGCAGCAGTAATGGTTAAGTGTCTTGCTTAAGGACACAAGTGTCACGACCGGGACTCGAACCCACACTCTGCTGAACAGAAACACAAAAGCTTGAGTTCGGTGCTCTTATCCGCTCGGCCACGACACGCCATATGTCAGTGACAAGTTGTGACCAAATTGGCCATTTATTGTTTTCTGTTTTTTCACCCTCAGAATCCAGATTCCAATGGTCCATCGCCTCAGCTTTGTTATTGATTGACACATACAGATGTCTCAAAGACAAATTTGAAAGCAGCTGCATCCGCAAAAAAGAAGCTTGGACCATGGTAGCAGAGCGTATGCAGGCAAAGGGCATTGCAGTCTCTGGATCACTATGTGATGAAAAATGGCGCAGCCTGAAACACAGGTATTGTGTGTAACATTGTTGTATGTTTTTTTGCAGCAAACACTAGGAAATAAACTGCTCAGTTTGATTGTAAAATGTTATGGCGTGTAGAGTTTAGATTTAAAAATATATACCTATTTTTTCTGTAGCAGTAGAGGTTATTTTGACCTTGTGACTCAAATTTTGGTTAGTACTTCAATAGAAGTGCATAGCAGATTCTTTTTTTAAAGTTAGTTGTTTTTGTTTATCCTAGCATGGAACAAGTTTCTTTCTTGCAGTGAATACATTAAGCCCATTTAATTACAAAATCCTTTTGACCTTAACCATCACAAGTCCTCCATAGTCCCTCCCCATTTTCTTGTGAATTTAGTATTTGGTTTGAGTAAACTTTGAGGTACATATGTATGCGTTGGATTACTCAAGTTTTTTTTATTTGTTTTTGTACAAATCTTAAGCAATTGTGAAATTGACTTCCTGATGTAATTTTATAGCAAAATGCCTTCATTTGTCAAGCATCAGCAAGGAATTTTTCATCCAGTAGACTCAACTTTTACAAAATGTCACAAATTTACTTGAAACTTTGTTTACACAGCCCAGAAGCATTGATATTTCTGAAAATATATATGAACATCAATTATCACCTCATAGACCCTTTAATTTGGTTTTTGTTGTCTTTACAGATATCAAGTCATCCGTGACAACAAGAAGAAAACTGGGATGGGTAGAATGAAATGGGAGTTGTATGAAGCAATGTATGACACACCGGGGAATGATCCTGCAGTCGAACCAGTGACACTCATCACAGGTCGAGCTATAATTCAGCGATCAACTTCCCCAATCAATGCTGATTCTTTGACCAACACAGAGCCAGTAGAGAGTGTAACTGGCCCAGAAGGTCAGGTACCTGCAGAAGGATGTCGAGCCCCAGAGCCCAAAAAGAAGAAGAAAATGGCATGTAAAACACGCCCAAATGCTCTTAGTATGCTTCAGGAGATGCAGCTGACAATGACAACAAAGATGGATGCTGTCACAGAAGAGCAAAGACGAGCTAACAACATACAGGAAGAGCGGAATAAGTTGCTGGCGGATTTTAATACGTGTCTTAAAAAACACCTCAGTGAGCATTAAAGCTTTCTTGAAAGTTCATCAATATTTAAATAACTATGTTCAATTTAATAATAACATTAAAGGCACACAACAGTCGTATTTACTTTTACCATAGTTGATATAAATTTGTGTTTATCTTGAGTGTTTTGCTGATCACAATTTATTATATGCATAAGAAATGTAAAAACAATTTGTTTTCAATGTTAATAATAATATATCAATACTTTTAATTTAAATTGTTTAGTGTCCTCACATTTTCCCGTGCGCTTAGTCAATGGAGAGTGTTAAGTTAAAGGGACAAAGGAAAGTCCTCATATTGATAGCAATGTAAGAATACATGTATTTAATTAAAAAATCAATTATTCCACGTGTTAAAGGGTGTGTACAAGATTGGTAAGGTTAAAAATATAAATGTCACAGATTTGCACATAACTTACATGGTATAAAGATGCAGGATAAAATCTGATGTTTGAAAAAAAGTTAAAACACTGGTTTTTTACTGTTTTCTCAAAAGCTTACATTTTCACAGGTTGTTATTTCATGTATATGTTGGGTCACATCAAGTGTGGATACTAGTATTGAACAATAACCAATGTTGTACACACCCTTTACATTTTTTTATAGATTTATATGTATATAATTTGTTCTCATTTAATCAATTTGTCTTTGGTCATGTTATTTAATATTATAAATTTAATTTATATTCTAAGCATATCCCATTTGATGCACACTTTGCACAAGTGCACAAAATGTACATACCTGTACGTATTTAATATTTTAGTAAACAGAGTGTGGAGAGGGTACATAGAGGTCAAGGGAGGTTAGGTTGTACCTGCCCTCAAATCTCATGAATTTAATTTTGTTTATTGAAAATGTTCTCTAAAATAAACAGAATGAAACATCTTTAAAACAAAGATCTTGCATGAACACCTCTTGATTTTGTTCTGTTTTTTTCTTCTTCTTCATTTTCTTCTTCTTCTTCCTCATTCAAGAATGCTTCTTACACAGAACTCTTCTCTACAGCATAACTCAAGAATGAAATTGAAACTCATGAGACAATCGAAACTCATTATCAGGACGACACAGACTTGATGATGTCATGATGATGTCATCAGGTATCAAATTACACTTAATCAAAGTTGAATATTTGTTAAAAATCATAACTCCTGAACCACATGTTGGATTTTTACAATCTATAAATCATTGGACAGGTCAGTGAAAGTTCAACAAACGCTACACACAATTTGACCCCATTTGACCTTGACCTCCGGTTCAAACTGGAAGATGAAATTAAATATTATTGGTATTGTATCAATCATATTCTATATCCCAGCAAGTGAATTGCGCTTTGTACGAGCATCAGAAGATTCATGTTCATCTGATGGTAGTGACATGCACTCATCATTATCTGAATCTGCATCGTCAAAGTCTCCATCATCCAGTTTCTCATGCACAAGTAGAAAATTGTGCAAGATGCAGGCTGCCGAGATAACAAATGGAATGTTCTCTATGTTGAACATATCAATATGGTGCAGTCGCCTCCATTTGCACTTTAGAAGACCAAATGCTCTCTCAATATGAGACCGAGTGGAACTGTGAGTGCTGTTAAATTTATTTTGCTCATGGGTCATCCTGCCATCATTACGATATGGTGTTATCACATCCATGCTCAGTGTGTATGCTGTGTCTGCCAGCAAGTGCATTGTAAGAGGAAGAGGGTGATCGTCTAGGTGTGTTCGCAGGTCACTTCGCCTAAAACTCGAGCATCATGCACTGAGCCAGGAAACCCACAACATATATCTGTGAAATACAGGTCACTCGTACATACTCCCTGAAGATGGATGCTAGCAAATCCTTTGCGGTTAATGTAAGAGTCCCGATAGTTCTTGCTATTGGGTCCTCTAATTGCTATGTGCGTGCCATCAAGGCAACCGATGACTCCAGGTAAACCAGTTTTCTTTTTCAACTTTTCTGCAATTTCTGCAAATTTATCATCTGTGGGCCATCTGATGTAGGTCTGACTGAGTGCTTGAATTGACTTCACAAAGTTTAGGAATATGTGGTGCAATGTACTCTTGCCCATGTCAAATAAGTTACCTACACATCGGTAACAATCAGGATTTGCAAGCATCCACAGTGAGGCATACAGCCGTTCTTCCAAGGAATGCTCACAGCGATTGGTGATGTGGGGCCTCAATTCTTGACACAGAGCCTAAAAGTAACGAATAAACATGTACGCTCAATGTTTGTGTTTATTTAATGATGAGTGTTTGAAAGATGTACACATGTTTATTTAAATGTTTTAATTATTTACAAATAAAATTGCAAACAAAGAAATACAGTGAAATTTAGAACAAAAAATTAAACTGGATGGGTCATCCATGGATTAGAATAGAAATCAGCAGGTGATTTATTCCAAAAAGTACTTTATATATGGATGTTATTTTGCATCAGGATAAAGAATATAATACATTTTTTTACCCTTACACTAATATAAGCACTGCTAGTAGTATACTATTACTAACTCACTTACTTTCCCGAGTTCTGTGAAAAATATCAACAGACAAATCAATCGGTTGGGATTCGAACCCACGACCTCAACTTAACGAAAAGAAAAAGTCAACTATATTGATGTAACTTTAACTAAACACGTAGTACTATACTACTAGACTAAGTAGTACTTACATCGAAGGTTTCTCGTTCCATTCTAAAATGTTGCTTGAAAGCAACACTAGAGAGTTGGGGGATTATTTCAAGGAAACCGTCAACACGAAGAGTGTTGACGCTGCACCCACTTCCACATTCACACTCCTTGCCCGTTGTCATGTTAAATGTGATTAAAGATAACTTTTGAGCAAGGTCACTAATAACACTTGAAAGCATGGGTGATACTGAATCAGCACTACTATCACACATTTCGTCTAATATTTGCTTTGCTGCAAGCCATATGATTGTGTCGGTGTGGTCGCCATCTTCGTTACTGAGCGCCGCCATTTTCCAGTCGTTCCACTCGGTCGCAAATGATCACAAACGGTTCGCGCAAACGGTTGCGATCTGTTTGCGCAAGTGGAACGCAGCCCTGTTCTTTGTGCGTAAAAACGTGCGCGTGACCTCAGCGTACATGCAGCGTTTCGCGTTATGCAAGGGGGGTCTATGGCTCTTACCCAGTTACTACGCGCGCGCGTTGAGCATCAAACACAAACAAACATGAGCGCCGTCACAGCGCGCCCGTGCACAGTAACTGGATCAAGTGAGCAGTTCCAAGTTTGGAGTCAACACGATGCGAGTAACCTTGCCTACACAAACATTGCTTTAGGGTTACACACAGATCTGCCGTATTACAATTATTCGCCTGGCATTCAAATGCTACACTGCATTGTCCAGACGGACGGCCACGGTGGCGAAAGTCACTTTGTTGACGGTCTGAACGTAGCAGAGCAAGTCAGAAGTGAATTCCCCGATGCTTACAACAACCTCCTCAGTCATCTCAACAGTAATGGCGAAAGATTACTTGAACTGTGTCTTAAATACGATCTTCTTCTGACTAGTACCACGTTCAGACACAACCTTAGACATCGTACCACGTGGACTAGCCCCAATCAAACAACCCAAATCGACGCAACCCGTACTATAACCAAATAGACTACATTATAGTACCTAACACACTAAGGAAGTATGTCACCGACTCAAGATCATTCGGAGGATGCAGTTTGACATCAGATCACAAGTTGGTGAGAGCAACCTTCAAACTGTGCCCAGAGAAGAAGACATACCGGCTTACCAGAGTGACAAAAATCAACTTGGCCAAACTGCAAGATCTACAACACCGAAGGAATTACTGTCTCAGTGCATATCAAAAAATTATAGAGGGAAAAGACTTAACAGACAGCAACAAACGATGGAACAACATAAAAGAAGCATGCCTATCAGCAGCCTCTGATGTCTTAGGGTATGTAAATAAATCTACTAAAGTTACACACCCCGCTATCACAGAACTATCATTGAAGCAAAAAGAGCTATTCCAAACCATTCAAGCGACACAAAATAAAGATAAAAGAAACGAACTGAGGAAAGAAAGAAATAGCGTTCTCACCAAACTTCATAACACAATGAAAGAGATAAAGGAGCAAGAACTGATAAGAAAAGCTGAAGACATTGAAAACCAGAAAAATGACTCTACAAAATATTTCAAGGCCATCAGAAATATACAGCAGATGAAACCCAATCGGATACAGGTTGCAGACGAAAACGGTATGCGGTCATCGATGTAGATGGTCAAGAAGAGATCATCATCAGAAACTGGTTTCAAAGCAAGTTTGACCTGAATGATGAAGCTATAATTGAAGAATTTCCACCACAAACAATGATCAAACCATTCACCAAAGTAGAAGTTGTGAAAGCCATTCAATCATTAAAAAATGGCAAGAGTGCTGGAAAAGACAACCTCAATGCTGAAATGCTGAAGTATGAACCAGAGATAATTGCCCAAGAAGTCGCTCGTACTCTGAATGATATAGCAAGCACAGGTATCTACCCAAATGACATTGAAGAAGGCATTCTCATCCCCCTTCCCAAGCCAGGCAAACCAAAGGGACCCCCGGAGAACATAAGACCAATTGTCTTACTGACAATAATCCGCAAAATATTGGCGATATGTTTGACGAGGAGAATCGCTGACAGACTGAATGACCATATACCCGCTTCCCAAGCTGCTTATCGACACGGTAGAAGCACCACAGAACAAGTCTTCACTTTAAAGATCCTAGCAGAAAAGGCCATCACAGCTGATAGCTACGAACTTCACTTTATGCTTCTTGACATGTCAAAGGCATTTGACTCCGTGAAGAGAGTAGTTCTTTTTGAAGACCTTAAAGAAATGCTGGAGCAGGATGAACTTCATCTTTTGGCAATCGTACTCAGAGAAGTCCGCTTACAAGTCAGAGTGGGTACAGTCTTAGGTAAGCCCTTCAAAACCAACACTGGCGTACCTCAAGGAGACTGCCTTAGTCCCATTCTCTTCACAATCTACCTTGCGAAAGCACTGAGACAACTAAATGTACAAACACCAGCGGCACCACCGAATCTCCAAGATCAAAACTACTCTGCTAATCTTCTGCAGTCTCAGTCCCAACCCCTACCTACGGAACTCGAAAACCACAACTATGCCAATTGTCCACCAGCATACTTTGAGATTGGGCTGCAATATGCTGATGACATCACATGGGCAAGTAACAATGCTCACCCACTTAGGGAAATAGAACGGAGGGCACCTAAGGTGCTTAAAGAGCGAAACCTAAAGGTAAACAACGCCAAGACAGAAAAACATCACATCAGCAGAAACGGAATTAACACCAGTTGGAAAAAGTGTAAATACTTAGGCTCCCTACTAGACACCGAGGAAGACATCACCAGAAGGAAAGTACTTTCGATGGTATCTTTCAACAAGATTCGAAGTGTTTTCAACAGCAAGTCGATCTCCCATGCAACCAAACTCAAAACATTCCGGGCATTCATAGCATCCATATTTCTATACAACAGTGAATTATGGACACTAACCAAGTCACTAGAACAGAAAATTGACGCCTTTCACAGGAGGCTCCTGCGTTCAATCCTCGGCCTTCAGTGGCCCCAAAAGGTGTCAAATAAAGTTCTCTATGAAAAAACCAACGAGAAGCCTTGGAGTGTCATAATCACCAAAAGACGCCTGAGATGGACAGGCCATCTCCTGAGACTGCCTGATGAAACACCAGCCAAGCAAGCGCTTATGGAGTGTATACGTCATCACAAGCTGCCAAGGGGCGGTCAAAGAACAACATGGCTGAACAGAATAAATAAAGACCTGAAAGCCACGGACCTGAACATCAAGGACCGACATACCTGGTACTTGGCAGCTGATAGAGAACAGTGGAGAATACTTACAGAGTGCGCAATGTCAGCTGTACTTGACGAAAGCGCTTAGATGATGAAGGGGGGTCTATGAAGCCTAGTATAGCGCGCGCGCTGCAGGCGCTTTATACAATAGACCAATAAATGAAAACTTCTAAGGTAGCCTGCGCGTTTTGCCAATATGCACGTAAGCAACGCACACGCTAAAGAACGCACAATGTCAGTAAGTGGCAAATGTAAGATTCTATGGTTTAGAGACTATAATTACATCTGATTACTTAAAAGTACAATTAAAATGCTAATCTGAAGGCGGATTTCGTCACAATATTATGTTAAATATAAAACCTAAAAAAATAAGAAACAAAACTAAACAATTTTCACTGCACAACTGCTGCAGTGACAGTAAGGTAATGTTAATTGATTGGCTGTTTGTCCGGACCTACAGATTGGTCGATGTGAGTTGACGTTTCTTGCAAGACTAACTTCGGTGGGGACAGAAAAGCATGGGCGGCTTCGTTGCTAACGTTTCAATAATTCATTTTGTTGAATATGATTTCGGCACAAATGTACGGGTGGTTTGGCTGTTTAAAATGCAATACTCTATTTTAGACAAATAATCCTTTGCAGTACCCCGGTCATGACAACTTTACTATCCAAAACAAAAAGTATTTAGTCAGTTTATGTGAAACTCCCAAGGCCTGCCATATAAGTATGATTTCAATGTTTGTAAACAATTATGCGTAAAGAACTATCTATACATCAGCATAACTAATAATTGTGTGTGAGGGTCAATGGTGAAACCAACTTCTTCCTCCGTGCCTCTTTCTTGTGATTGTTGTAGTTGATGTTTTGGGCACTGACTATTGGGCATGAAAGTATGGACGGCTTTAATTTGCTAATAAATATAACTGTCCATCGATGTTGCTGTCTAATGAAATGCCTGGACCTTCAGATTTGTATATTTGGGTGGATGCTTTTTTTGCAAGGTTTTGGAAAGAGAAAAATATGGCTTCGCTGCTAAAATTAAATACTTTGCCCTTTTCAGCACAGAAAAGCGGGGTGAAATTAGCTGCTAAAAGTGCAATAGTTTATTATTGGACCAATGATTCTATAACACGGTGCTTATGAACATTTCAGCTTCAGTACTATATATATGCTAAGTGCTCTATAAGATTAGATCGTCGGCCATCCAGTCGTATCTTTCAGTCTTGTTCTCTTCAACACAGGGTTTACTCAGTAACCACTCAAAAACGAAGATAATAATACCAACTTGCAATTTTTGCTTGTTCCCACGCTCAAATGTTGCACATTATTTCTTAATTTGACGACAAAAATCCTAGTCGACGATATACGGTAACTGAGACAGGTGCAAGTAGGTTGTCCAATGAAATTTGGTTTCTCATCAGGCAACTGACCAATCAAAATTGGTCTTATGGATACGTGCGGATGTACGAAGGAACGCGCTGCGACGTATTATTGAAGCGAAGCGCATTTACGAATTTGCACAATTTGAAGATTGCGCTGCTCATTCTGCATTGCCAGAGGGGGCACTCCATAGAGTTATACATAGGAACTAGAGAGCGCACTAGCCTAGGTACGCGGCCCGACAAGGGCAGCGCGGCGGCCATTTCTTAAGTAGTCAAAAACAACGTCTAAACTATTTGTGCGTGTTGCAACAGAGCAATGGTTAACAATGAAAGGGTTTACTGTGAAATTTATGAATGCCAGTGAAGACCGTTTAAAGCACTAAATAATCCCCGAATAAATATAATATTTTAGAATAATATTCCTTCACCTTGGGCAATAAATCGTGATCGTGGCATGTGTGTGTTCATCCTCTATTGAAACAAATAACCTAAACCCCACGAAACAACTTTAATACAGCCGCTTTTTTTAAAGACTGCATAATGTGTATTTAGCAAGTACACCGCGTAATTCGTATTCAATGTTGCCATTGTCCAAAATGGCGCGCGTGTCTCCTTGCGGTCCCGTGGCGCGTTTGTGCACGTTATACCATTACCAGTGCGCCCTCTAGTTCCTATATATAACTCTATGGGGCACTTAATCTGAAGATTGAGCAATATTCTGCGCAATCTCAGCATTGTGCAAATCCATAAAATGCGCTCTACATAAACAAATCTTCACACAGCTGGACAACATGGCAGAAAAAGACAGCGAGAAACAGTCTAAATTTACGGTGTTTTGCCCACTTATGATTATCATGAAACCTAACACCTTTAACTGAAACAGTGGACAAAATTCAGACAGTGCGTGCAGATATGGAAGGAACTTGACGGAAAATCAGCTGAAATAGCGAGGTGTTTCTTGCAAGATAGTGGTGGTGATGGTGCAGCCTGCGCTACACTAAAATTTAGTACCTAACGATGGTGGTTTTCATCGAAAGGCTACCAGTATTTCACGGATGCTACAAAACAAAGACGGGCTGTACTTGCCAGGCAGAAGCGAGAAAAGGAACATGTGCCTGCTGCTGAAGGTTAGAGAATTGTTTCAAGTTCCACATTGAACATTTATTTTTGACATTTGTGACTGTAACTAGTGCATGATGATTAGTATTATTTAACTTATGTGACAGGTATAAAACATGCCCCCATTAATTTTCGGTTTTATGAACTTCTTAGTTAATTCCTTTAACTAATTCGTTTGATATTTAAATTAAATCGAGCGCCCTCCACGTCAGGTTTCCGGGCGCTCCCATAATTCCATTCTGCGAAGACAGCTTAAACGTGTGCTTCATCACTGTCTTCATTTTACTGTTAAATTTCCCCCTTTTGTATCATTCAAATGTCGTTTAAGTTTATTACCTAATTGTTATATAGTAGACTTGAAGTTCAGAATGTGATGTCTTTAGAATCTGCCGTTTATGCTTGCAGTTTGGTTAACGTTTTATAGACATTGCCGTTTTATTAGTAATTCAAGATGGCGGCCCACCAAAAGCTTTGGCGGAAACCGCATATGTACTGAAGTTATTTTCCCTTACGAAGTGTTTTGATAGTTTATTTACTCTCGTTTATAGTCGTTTATTATAATTGATTATACAGTGTTTAATATATAATTCCTCTGTGAAGACAGCTTTAACGTGTGCTTCATCACTGTCTCCATTTTACAGATTACAAAAATACAAGAAATAAAGAGATTTACCGAGCCTCAGAATAGCGTGCCGACCCAATTTATGAGTGTCACACGTACATGACTCAGGTTGAGTACTGTGACGTCACACCCCGACGTAGAGGGCGCGACGCGGACAGCAATGACGAGAACGTCTCCAGCGGTTAGAGACGAGTCCGTTGTATGGGATGGATGTATACCGTCCCGAGATTGGTTTGTCCTTATTGTTTGTAGGGACGAAGGGAACGCCTCAACCTCAGACGAGTAGACAACAGAGGGCGTCCTTTCAGGACGAATATGCCCCAACAACAGCAGCTTCACCATCCAGCGACAGAAAAAGGGGGCAGCGCAATATTACTCAGCTAACAGGCAACAGCATACCAATAATGATTCCACAAACCCAGCGTGACCCACAAGCTTTATGATTGGATATGGACTATGTGACTTCGTTATTGGACCAATATGGATATCACCACGACTGGCAATGAACCCCTCAAAGAGCTTCTCAAGGAACCCCTAGTCGCCGCACTACCCAATTGGCCCCTCAAAGGAACCTATTTGCCGCACAACCCAATGTGGTCCCTCAACTACACCACAAAGCCCCCTCAATTAGCTCATGCAAGAATCATTACAGCCGACTTTTAAGTCAACCGATCCCAACACACGCACAACAGTCCCTCAGTCCAACTTACCTATTAGGACGGGACGCGGTACAACACTATATCCAACTGTGCAGTCAGAATTGACCAATATTACAGATTGATCGTTCCGCCCTCATCACTCTGCACGTCGCTGATTTTATAGCATTCGCCACGTGCACACGCGACCGCGCTCACCATTAGCTCGCGCTAGCGGGTTCGCTGACTCTGGGGACCAATCCACTCCTCGCGCAGGGGTTTGTGATGAGAAAAAAAGTACATGATATAAATATATTTTTATAGATTTGTCTTGCTGTGGATTTTTCATTTACCAAATACCAATAAATACTAAAAAGCATATATCACAGTCAATTAGTGAGGTAATCGAGTTGTAGTAGTTTAGGTGCAGTAGATGCAAATACATTATACACATAGAACAAGTACGCGCCGGAATACAACGTTTCTGCACACAGCAATGTTGTGGGAGATTTGACTTTGTTGCAACAGTGAGAGACGCTTTTGCACTGACACGACAATATGCTAATAGTTTAACTACAGCACAACATGCTAAAAGATACTACATTAGATAAACTTGCATATAAAGTATAAAAAACATACAAAATCCATACCATAACATGACTAAGTCGCAACCTTCAGGCAACGTTGCGGCAAAACGTTCACGCGATGTTACGATACAACGTCATCATTTAATGAAACATAGCATGTACGTTACTAAGTAGCATTAAGTAACAAGACGAAATTGCAAACTTCAAGCAACGTTAACAAAAAAAACCAAAAAACGTCCGGGCGATGTTAGGGAACAGAAATGTGTTACATTGTTGAACGTTATGTTTAAGTTAGAATATTACATGACGAAACTGCAACCTTCAGGCAATGTTGTGACAAAACGTGCAAGCAATTATTAAAATAATGTCCAAATAGATTATATTGCAACGTTGTATATAATAATGTCAGTATGTAACATCGAAAGCGCAACCTTCAGGCAACGTTGTGGCAAAACGTTCTCGCGATAATTCGATACAACACTGTGAATGGCCTGGATGTGATTTTACAACACAAATAGAAAGGCTATTTTGTTGGATGTGATTTTGGGGCTAGAATGTGATTTTATCCAAAATCACATCCGAGCCAGAAATCACATCCATGATAATTGCTCATAGCCAAAATCACATCCACTGTCTGGCTGAATTACCAAAATCACATCCACTGTCTAGGCCCTTGCCAAAATCACATCCAAGCCAGAAATCACATCCATGATAATTGCTCACAGCCAAAATCACATCCACTGTCTGGCTGCATTACCAAAATCACATCCACTGTCTAGGTCCTTGCCAAAACCACATTCAAGCCTGAAATCACATCCTTGGTTAATTGCCACTATCCAAAATCACATCCACTGTCTGGCTGCATTACCAAAATCACATCCACTGTCCCGGCCCCGGCCAAAATCACATCAGAGCCAGAAATCACATCCATAGTAATTGTGCCTAGCAAATATCACATCCAATGTCTGGCTGCATTACCGAAATCATGTCGGGTGCGAGGCAGAAATCACATGGGTACGTTTCGCTGCTAACTTCGCTGCTAGCTATGTTAGCAAACATTTTTGACCGTGTGAGCACAAAATGTTGCCATTTTTGCTGCGAACTTCGCTGCTAACGTTAGCAGCGAAAATTTCCGCTGCTAATAACTCAACTAAGCAATGAAATTTGATAAAGGAATTTTTCTCGTGTGAACGCAACTGACCTTAGCTAGCTGTAAACCTGATTTCAGCAAGTTGATTTTTCAACGCTGTTTATTTTTTTCTTCTTGTGTTGCACGTAGGCCTAGACAAGTTTTTACATCTAAGTTGACGTCATCTATATTCATCATAATGGTTAAATTGTACTCATAACATAAAAAGAGAATAAAGCTTAGACGAAAGAATCGGCCACCTTTAGGATCCATGTTAGTAAATTATTAAATCGATTTAAAAACGTTTCCCAAGTCCGTCGGCAACCTTGCGAGGTGATCAACCTCCTTCCCATAGACAGGCAACGCACGTGCTGTGGTACGATGACATCGCACACAAATGGGGACGAAATTGTAACACTGAACTTGGCTGATGAGGCAATGTGTTCAGTGACAAGAAAGGACCATAAAAAAACATTTCTCATTCCGAATCACTGGGAATATAATACAATCACTGCGAACTAAGACAAAAAATGTGGACCAACATGTAGACTCTTCAACAAAACTACTACAGTGGCAGAGAAAACTACCTCAAGCCGAAACATTTTGTGCTGGCTAAACTGCGACCATACCTCGTGTGAACGCAAGGTACTTTTTAGCCAAGTCAAGCGAACCCCGCCGCTGTGAATATTTA
The DNA here is from genome assembly GCA_023634235.1 of Pisaster brevispinus. Lineage (NCBI taxonomy): Eukaryota > Metazoa > Echinodermata > Asteroidea > Forcipulatida > Asteriidae > Pisaster > Pisaster brevispinus. The sequence goes on from JAMKCF010000037.1 coordinate 504,531, forward strand.
GCAGTGAAGTTAGCAGTGAAGTTTAGCTACTCGTGTGAACATCGTACATTCCAACGTCACATCTTGGTCCCCCAAGCGGTTGCGGTCGCATTATTATAAACGAGTTCAATAGACTTCAAAAACTACACAACGATCACAGCCAGCGTCTGTGGTTGACTACTAGTTTAAGTTTTGCATCTTATCACCATGGGAAGTGGACTGTGATACATCTTTACTTATTGGCATGGTCAGAATTGCTAACCAGATATGTCAATAATCACTGCCTGCAATGATTATGTTAAAAACTCAGAGAATCCTAATTAGTTTTCAGATCTTTTTTATCCATGCAGGAGCAGTATTTATGTTGGCATATTGTTTTACAGTTGCTCAGTCACCGTAAAACACCATTAGAAGATGATACACAGCACATGTAGGCTTTCACGTACCAATGACTGGGGGGGGTTCTTGAATATAATGTTTGTTATGCTCGATGTAACTACCTTATCAATATAATTATGATCAAGTCATCATTCTTGTTTACCCCCTGAAGTTATAAACAAGTACCACATGAAATTGGCAAAACCTAAAAGTAACAGGAGAGTTGACAATATAAAAGGGTAGTTACAATGGAATGCCACTAATTTCAACCACAACATTTCGATACAAATTCTTTCAGAGTAAAATGAGTATTGGGGAAAAACATAATTGCTAGGGACGGTGAAGACCATGCAGATGTGCAAATTCGGCGTCACACAGGAGCGAGATTTTAGAAAAAATGAACAATTCTTCAAATATTCAGAGACTTTCAAATTGTATGCCGTTGCCAGACAATTTGTAGGAAATATGCATTTTCTACCAAAATATTCAGTTCATAATTGCCAAAATAGACACATTTAAATTAATAAAAATGTTCAAGGTTGCAAAGTTTTTGTTGTTGTTTATGTTTCTTTGATAACAATATCTCATGGACCAAACAACACTGAAAACTAACAGCAATGATGTAGTCATAAGAGAGACCCTAGATATAGAAGTTACAAAGGCCGCAAAGTCAGAAATTTATTAGGCGCCTTCAGAGCATTGCCTGCCCAAATGGCTGCCCTTTCCCCATGAACCTCACTCGCCCATTACTTTGGAAAGGGCTATACATACAAATCCCTACAGTACAGTGTATATACTGGTGAATATTGTCTAACATTCCAGTAACAACTACATCATTCTACGACTCACTTATTCTGCTTGTAATATTTTTGAAGCTTGACGTAACGTTTATGTTGAGGTTGATCAGATATCGAAACCTAAAACAAACAAAAAACAAAAACAAACAAACAAACACAAAATGAGCAGACCTACCCGACATTACACTAAATTTGGACCCTAGACATGTGTATACGCGCCAAATTATGACACGCATGCCCCGAATATCGCAACCCTCCTCCCCCATGAGGACTAATTTTTCCAAGATTTAATTTTCTGCATCAATTATAATCCGACTGATGTTATAGCTTTAGGTAGGCCTTTACTACTTCTTGTTCTTGGGTGACTTGTCTTTTCGAGTGGATTAATTTTATTGCTAGAAATTCATATTAAAATGTTTTTTTTTCTTCTTACCTACCATGTCGGTAGGTAGACCGATATCATAATATTATGCAAATGGCAACGTTTGGCTTCTGTTGGTGTACAGGCAGACAGACAGATAATGTAAAACAATCTTTAAAATGTAAAAACATACAGAATACTCACATTAAAATTTTATCTTGTAGCACCTCTTTATGCTCCCCCATGCCAAAATTTCAGCTGACATTGCACACTCATTCGTGTTTGCCTTTAATATTCGTAAACGTGACTGCGAGCATAGAGGTTCTCTATGCTGCGAGTAAGCCTTATGTGTGGGAGTTGAGCAGTCATCGAAAACCCATTCCCCGCGTCCCGCGCGCGCCAAAAAAAAAAAAAAAAAAAAAAAAAAAAGGACTGAGTGAGACTTACCATCGACATAGCAGATTCTGGACGAGTAGATTCTAGACACTAGACCTTCCGTTAACTTCAATATTTATCAGTGAATTGGGGAAAATATTCCAAGTCCCGTCTTAAATAAAACACCGTTAAACAGATGACCAGTTTCTGACATTAACAGTGGGCAATTCACACGTCATAAGAAGATAAGCCAGTTTGCTTTTAAGATATCTACACTGTTTCACATATTGCCCAGTAGTCATAGCAACACTGTGACATGGCCTAAACCACAGTCCATGCAGGGCTTGATTACGTAATTTTAATTGACTGATGACTGCTGTCCTGCATTGGGCCCTGTTGTATGTACAAGCATGGAGGTATTTTCTTCCTCCATGGTACAAGTAGCTTAGACGATACCTGTACACGTTGTAGCGTTTCTTCAAAGTTCCATCATTAAAACCCAATGCTCTAGTAGTAGATGTATGGCATCTTATTCTTATGAACTTCAACAAAACCTTACCATAAATTAATAAGGTTTATTAGAAGTACATCTACGTGTAAATGTATTGTTTGTTAAGTACACCGCAGAAGAGCTAGTCAAGAAATACTAAAGTGATTACTAATTTATTTATTCATGAAAAAAACACACCAAAAAACTAAAATACTGCCAGGCAAAACACTGCACATGTTTACATGATCTATATGGGATTTGTTTTATAAGTGCTGTAACTTTGTAGGCAGTAACGGGAAATACGTGCTACAAGGACATAGCTCTGGCCATGGAGGCTGTTCTGAGTGCTCACTAGTATCAAGCTGACAAAATCCAATCACAAACTTACCCTAACTATTTATGTAAATCGTCAAATTTGTTGCTCAGTGCAAACTGCTTATCGATTTGGAAAGTGGAAAGTGGAATCCAGTTTAAAATAATAAGAATAACAATAATAATGTAAAAATGGAAATACTTTGAAAATGGGGGATAAGATACCCGAAACCTTAAATATTACACCAAATGATTGTACATTGTCTTTTCATTAAAAACTAAAACCCATAGTGCCCAGTAATCGTAGCAACGCTCTGACACTGCCAAAAGCAAAGTGCAAGTTAGTCCTTGTTCTGACATTACCGTTACCTATATTGGTGTGTGCTGAATAATACTTGTTATTTTATTTATTTATTTATTTATTTATTTTTTTTAATTTTTTTTTTTTTGGGGGGTAGCTCAAGATTTGATGTTGCTAACGCTTGGCCAAATTAATATTATATAACTTATTCAGTAATCAAATGTTGGCAAACATTTCAAGTAAATCGTCTGCTTCACAATCTGGTATTGTTTGTCTTCGCAAGTGTTTTTTGGTCGGTGAGCGAATGGCTGCAATAAGAATATCGTAAAAACCGTTGACTCAAGAAACAGAAGACGACAGAGGAATTTACTTGGCAGACAGCTCAATTTGCTGTCCCTTGAGCCGGCTATGTTGACCCTTTGACCTCTGGTCAATCGCCACAAACATAAACATTGGTTACGTGTTCTAAAAATCCAGCCAAGGTCGTACTTAACTGAAGGCTGAAGCAGTATCCAAATGTGTATGTAGTTTGGCTCATGGAGCGTACGATCTCAACTATTACATAAAGAGATCCCCTTCGAGATCACATAAAACCACCTAATTGATGTAGAACACTATAAGACTGACCTAGAGGTCTAGAGATCCCTTTTTGTACTCTTCACCGATAATGTATACTTCCACATAGCCTACAAATTATTTTTTGTGACATTTTCCTTTACATGAACAACTATGTTTCTACCTCCATGGTTTCAAGCAGTGACAAAATACAAACATCTAGGAGATGTTCCATGCTCTATTGATTAGATCAGTTTTGTCTAACAAAAGTACACATTAATTTGGTTCCCCCGAGTTTTATAAACATTTAGTGCCAGGGAAACACTTTCAAAGTTTCAATGTGTGTGTTTTGTTTTAAATATGACCGGATTGTGAACATTTGCATGAAGTTTAAGTTTGAATTTAATATTTAGAAATGAAAAATTCAAATTTATTCATGCATTGGGTTAATCACAATCTGTTTTTAATACTTGAAAATTATTGTTTAAGTTCATAAACAAATAAGAAAGAAGGTATTTGGATCATCACCTTGAGCAGTTAATAACTCCATCATGGCATTTTAACAAGATGGTCAAGAACATCAGACTTGAACGTTTTTAAGAATTTCCTTTAAATTTTGCAATAGCTGCTATGGTGTGTTTAAAAAAAGATCTGGTGTCTAGCCGGCCCCTTGTTCGGGCCTTCTTTTCGTCCTTTATCTAAGATGTAACTGTGAATAACTGGTACGGTTTACTAGGTGGGTTGTTACAGCACTTATTCGGTATTCAACAATTCACCAAGAACACATTACCAAAAATGTAATTAAGCAGTTAAACTTACCACCTGTGGAAATTGCCACCATAATTACAGCGGATTCTAACAATCCATATGTGCAATATTTTTCAAGTGGCTTGAATACTATTTTTGAACATGAATGTTCAAAGATTTGAAAATAGAGAGTTTCAAAATAGAGAAAGGGTTTTAAGGTCCTGGGGCCCGGTCCCTGCTGAGCGGCGAGTATTGTACATTTTGTAGGCCTATGGGTGACTGGAATATATTGATTCATGTGACTCCTGAACATGGTAAAATGAATAAAGAATTAAATTTTCACTAATCGACAGTTATATTCATACATGGCCCGCAGGATCATTTATTGCTGAGAAGCTACGTATAATTTTAGCCTTCTTTGAATTTCTTAGTTTAAATTCGGTATTTTATAGCAAAGGTTCGGCTATTTGACCATTTAACCCAGTAGTCAAACCATACTACAAACGACAATATTGACTCTATTCTCAACATCCAGCCGATTCAAGGCCGCAGCCCAAGGGTCGAACTCGTCTTTTAAGTCCCCATGTGTGTGTATCCCTGGACATTCCAAATGTCTAAGGTTTTTTCAGTACTGAGTTCCAAGTAAGTACAGGGATCGCCTCTAATTACCCACTCTTATGAAATCGAGAGAACCCATAAAACAACCACGGCTGTATGGGTTGCGTGTAGAACACTATAGCACCCTACCTGGAGGTCACATTTACCATTTCCAAGGTACTCTCCACCAAAAATGTGTTGTTCTATCCATTTTCTTTTTAATTCCCGCTGTTGACAATTTCATGAACAACCATGTTTTAAGTGCAAACAAGCTCTTTGATGATACCATTGTCTGTCTCACCATGATAAACACATCTGATTTTCGTCAAGAGACACCTTTAATGGTTTGTGTTTTGTTTTAAATTTGACCCGGGTATTTGTGTTTCTTTCGGAATACAACATGTAGAAAGAAACATAATGTGGGAATTGGATGTACAATTTCTTTTTAAAAGCTGTGGAAATTTCCTGTATAACATAAAACACATTCACTGATACTTCACAAAACAATCAACATGTAGGCCTACACACTTGAAAAAGAAAAAAAAGAGGGAAAACAAACAAACAAACAAACAAACAAACAAACAAGTCGGTAAAACATAAACATATCATAAACAAAACAAGAAATGTAGGGCATATTTACCCTTCGATGTTTGCACCATCCATGTCAATGTTAATATTGTGAATAAACAGTTTATAATGTTAAGTTGACCTTTAATAATTGGGCTGAAGAAACTACTCACTTAAACCATGGAGGTAGAATTAATTATACCTCCATGCTTAAACCATGGAGGTATAGAAACTCACTCTTCAGAAGAAGCTAATTTACTAAAAGGACGAAGACTCGTTTGTCAACCTACATCGAAATATCAGTTATGTGCAGAATGTACACCCACACTATACATCTACTACAGCTCTCATTAATTAACATCCTGTTCAAATCTTGAAATTTTAAGTAGTTTCCATTATTTACACGTATACAGTGGTCAAGCTCGTAACATTTTAAATTACTGTATATTCCGAGAATAATCGTAAATAATAACATCTTATTTCCCGTTGATAAAGTGGATCTAAGGCTATGTAGATAAACATATGAAAAGGCATTCACTTGCCCTGTCTTCCTACTCTTATATTAAAGCTGTTTAAAAAATAGAAATAAAGGTCCTTTTACCCCAGGCATTCCTATCTTTATGTTTCATATAATACCCATATTTTCAAACTTTTGAATGTAAATTACCAAGGTTCTATCTGAAACAAATACGCACATTTGTAAGTTCACCTTTGACTGCAAAAGTCCAGTAAAGTATAGCGCCCTCATGCCTTTTGTGTTTGCAAATAATTATTTTGTTGATGATTATTTATTCTTTTAAAATTGAGATAAATTATTTATAAACCCTTCAGTGATTTAAAATCATGCAATTTGATATAAGTTTACAACTGAAGTTTGCAATTATAAAAGAAACAGTGCAAAAATAGATAGTTTTTGTATCAGCACTCTTTTTTTTTTACTAACAAAATGCCTTAGAAAGTATGATGAACGAACCAACTTTGGTTGTGGATCAAATTACCACAAATTAATTTGTCTCGAATTAATCCTTTCTTCGTTTTAATTGCATTTAAAAAAGTTTGCTTATAATATGGCGTTAGAAAAATTATTTCCTTGTGAATTTATGTGTAATTGTGCATATCAAAAGTGACCGATTTTGTTTCATATTTTTAACATGGTCGAGCCAAGCTAAAATGTGGGAGAACTTCGACTACTAGCAGTTTTGCTTTTCCTTTATAAAGTTTGCTAGCGATCATTGTCAGATAATAATCATTTATAAAAAATATTAAAAGCGATTTTCAATCGAGAAAGTTATAAAAGTTTTTAAACAAAATAAATCCCCAAATGTTGAATTTTGACATTTTGTCAACGCGTGCTCTAGAAAACCAGCATGAATGTTTAGCTTTTAGTTTGTCAAATGTTTATGCAATTTAGGAGTTGTACAAAATTTAGTTTGAGATGTTACATCAACTACCTGAACTTAGTGTTAAAAGTTTATTTCCACACAACAAGCAAGAAAAACATAATCCCCCAAAATGTTAAATTTTTGCATCATGTCACACTTGCTCTCAAAACCCAGTTAAAATGTAAAGCTTTTTGCTTGTCAAATGTTAATGCAATTTAGGAATTGTACAAAATTTAGTTTGAGATGTCGCATCAACTACCTGAACTTAGTGTAAAAAGTTCATGTCCATACAAACAAGCAAGAAAAAAAATAACTTACAAAATGTTGAATTTTTGACATCATGTCACAGTGCGCTCAAAACCCAGTATGAATGTATAGCTTTTTGCTTGTCAAATGTTAATGCAATTTAGGAATTGTACAAAATTTAGTTTGAGATGTCGCATCAACTGCCTGAACTTAGTGTAAAAAGTTCATGTCCATACAACAAGCAAGAAAAAAAATAACTTACAAAATGTTGAATTTTTGCATCATGTCACAGTGCTCTCAAAACCCAGTTTAAATGTATAGCTTTTTGCTTGTCAAATGTTAATGCAATTTAGGAATTGTACAAAATTTAGTTTGAGATGTCGCATCAACTACCTGAACTTAGTGTAAAAAGTTTATGTCCATAAAACAAGTAAGAAAAAAATAAACCTACAAAATGTTGAATTTTTGACATCATGTCACAGTGCTCTCAAAACCCAGTATGAATGTATAGCTTTTTGCTTGTCAAATGTTAATGCAATTTAGGAATTGTACAAAATTTAGTTTGAGATGTCGCATCAACTACCTGAACTTAGTGTAAAAAGTTCATGTCCATACAACAAGCAAGAAAAAAAATAACTTACAAAATGTTGAATTTTTGCATCATGTCACAGTGCTCTCAAAACCCAGTTTAAATGTATAGCTTTTTGCTTGTCAAATGTTAATGCAATTTAGGAATTGTACACAATTTAGTTTGAGATGTCGCATCAACTACCTGAACTTAGTGTAAAAAGTTCATGTCCATACAACAAGCAAGAAAAAAAATAACTTACAAAATGTTGAATTTTTGCATCATGTCACAGTGCTCTCAAAACCCAGTTTAAATGTATAGCTTTTTGCTTGTCAAATGTTAATGCAATTTAGGAATTGTACAAAATTTAGTTTGAGATGTCGCATCAACTACCTAAACTTAGTGTAAAAAGTTCATGTCCATACAACAAGCAAGAAAAAAAATAACTTACAAAATGTTGAATTTTTGCATCATGTCACAGTGCTCTCAAAACCCAGTTTAAATGTATAGCTTTTTGCTTGTCAAATGTTAATGCAATTTAGGAATTGTACAAAATTTAGTTTGAGATGTCGCATCAACTACCTAAACTTAGTGTAAAAAGTTCATGTCCATACAACAAGCAAGAAAAAAAATAACTTACAAAATGTTGAATTTTTGCATCATGTCACAGTGCTCTCAAAACCCAGTTTAAATGTATAGCTTTTTGCTTGTCAAATGTTAATGCAATTTAGGAATTGTACAAAATTTAGTTTGAGATGTCGCATCAACTACCTAAACTTAGTGTAAAAAGTTCATGTCCATACAACAAGCAAGAAAAAAAATAACTTACAAAATGTTGAATTTTTGCATCATGTCACAGTGCTCTCAAAACCCAGTTTAAATGTATAGCTTTTTGCTTGTCAAATGTTAATGCAATTTAGGAATTGTACAAAATTTAGTTTGAGATGTCGCATCAACTACCTGAACTTAGTGTAAAAAGTTCATGTCCATACAAGCAAGCAAGAAAAAAAAAAACTTACAAAATGTTGAATTTTTGACATCATGTCACAGTGCGCTCAAAACCCAGTATGAATGTATAGCTTTTTGCTTGTCAAATGTTAATGCAATTTAGGAATTGTACAAAATTTAGTTTGAGATGTCGCATCAACTGCCTGAACTTAGTGTAAAAAGTTCATGTCCATACAACAAGCAAGAAAAAAAATAACTTACAAAATGTTGAATTTTTGCATCATGTCACAGTGCTCTCAAAACCCAGTTTAAATGTATAGCTTTTTGCTTGTCAAATGTTAATGCAATTTAGGAATTGTACAAAATTTAGTTTGAGATGTCGCATCAACTACCTGAACTTAGTGTAAAAAGTTTATGTCCATAAAACAAGTAAGAAAAAAATTAGCCCCCAAAATGCTGAATTTTTGACATCATGTCACAATGCTCTCAGTCAAAACCCAGTATGAATGTATAGCGTTTTGTTTGTCAAATGTTAATGCAACTTAGGATTTGTACACAAATTATTTTTAAATGTCCAACCACTACCTGAAAATATTAGCATTTTCCTTTTGTTTCAAAAATAGCAACAAATGCGAATATTTCACTGGTAGGTGCGCCCTCAAGTGCAGTCATGTACCAAAAACCTACAGAAAGCCAACTTCGTGCCCAGCTGGCTATGCATCGATCCCAGTATGGAATGTGGGCACTCTTTTTATGTCCACATGGTATGACCATTGAGAACCTTTCTCTATGGATTTGTTTTGTCCCAACTTGACAATCGCCCCAACTATGGTTGGGACCAGTGCAGCTCCAGCTTGAGTGTTAAAGTTGGGGCATACCAACTATAGTTGGGATCGCCCGTAGAGCTCAACAGGATACCCTGATCAATCATGCATTGATTAAACTACTGCAGAGCCGGTCGCGTGCCGGTCGCGTGCCGGTCGGAAGGACCAAGTTTGGAATGCCCTTTGGTTGTGATAGTTTCGCTCACAATTGACGGCTTACTCGGCGTATAGCTGTCTTTTTAGAGGGTTCTGACAGCGGCCACATGCTACTCTCAAAGTAGCCCTAAGCAATTAATTTCCCTTCTCTCGGAAAACCACTACCAGAATTCGAATTAAATTGAAATATTCTCAATTACTAGTATAAAGTGATAATAATAACTTCATACTTATCATTTTTTTATTTATTTTATAGTTTATTCCTGGGGGGGGGGGGGGGTTCTGTGTTTACTGCAATCCCCACTACAGTTGGAGCGCCACAATTTTAACACTCAAGTTGGGACGACGAATGTCAAGTTGGGGCGGAACAGTATGACCATCCGTCCTTGCATTTATGTATGCTCTGTGGTACGACTATGGAGATATGGCATTACTATTAGTATTTGGGCCACGAATGTTGAATTACCATTTATTTTGTGGTGAACACAACACATAGATGAAAAACGTTTTTAAAACAATGTTAGTGGAATATCTCGCCCCACATGTGCCTCGATTTTGCGTACGGGATCTTTTTGGTATCTTGATGAAAAATGGTTAAAACGAGATAGGTTTTAGCTGGTTTCTTACTGAACACCCATTTTGTTCAGACTTATAAAATTGCATCTTTTACCACGGTTTTATATACAGCTTCAATTCAATAAAATGCTCTAAGAGTGTGGTGTCTTGCTTGACCCTTTGGTTTAGCTCAGATCGAGATAAACAAAACCACACACACCAACAACTGGAAGAAAATAACCACTGGTGTCCCCCCCCCCCAACCCCGTTCACACCATCGTTATGTAATAGGAGGCTGTTGCAGTGCCGCCCCGGGGGGAATAACAACAGCACCAATCTCTGAAGCAATCTAACATAACACGAGTGATCAGCTAACACTCGATGCTTACTGATCGTTTCTGAATCTGCAGATGACATTCAGCACAATCGCCGTGTAACGGCCAGATACTATTTTAATATAGCAGAGTGACTAGGCCTATGCGACTCTATTCGGACAATCTTGAATATAGAATGTGAACCCTTTGGATTTAGTTGCTATCCAACGCATTCAGTTTGCAATGCCTACAGTCATCATCAACGGAATGAAATGTCTATGCGAGCACGCGAGAGAGTGCCCTGCCAAACATCAAACTGTACAAATGTACAGCCCAGAAACAGTTTTCAAGTCAAATTCCAAGTAAGTTAACAAGTATAGGCATGTGAACATAATTTAATAACATAGTACACACACATAATTTAGCCCAATTAACCATGGATGTGATATCTGACTCGGATATTATTTGGTTAGGGCCCAAACACTAGATGTAATTTTGGTAATGCAGCCAGACAGTGGATGTGATATTTGCTAGGCACAATTACTATGGATGTGATTTCTGGCTCTGATGTGATTTTGGCCGGGGCCGGGACAGTGGATGTGATTTTGGTAATGCAGCCAGACAGTGGATGTGATTTGGGATAGTGGCAATTAACCAAGGATGTGATTTCAGTCTTGGATGTGATTTTGGCAAGGACCTAGACAGTGGATGTGATTTTGGTAATGCAGCCAGACAGTGGATGTGATTTTGGCTGTGAGCAATTATCATGGATGTGATTTCTGGCTTGGATGTGATTTTGGCAAGGGCCTAGACAGTGGATGTGATTTTGGTAATGCAGCCAGACAGTAGATGTGATTTTGGATAAGTGGCAATTAACCAAGGATGTGATTTCTGGCTCGGATGTGATTTCGTTGGTGTGGATGTGATATTGGACAATCTGTCCTAAAATCACATCATATCGATTCACTCTTCCGTTTTTGTTGTAAAATCACATCCAGGCCATTCACAGTGCAACGTCACCATTAGCGTTGCTGCAACATTGTGCGTACATTACTTAGTAACAAGACGAGACCGCTACCTCCAGGCAACGTTGTATATAGGAAGGTCGTGTGTTATAGCTGGGTAGCGCTCTTACGCAAAGGTGTCACACCAAATTTAAACAGCAAATCATTTCGAGTAACATTACTGTCACAGGTTGTTACCTCTATTTACTAAGAGCCTGCGATCCAGTTCGTAGTTAATAAACGGAACTTTGCTCATAAATGAAAAACGCAACAGACAGCAAATTTGATCCTCTTGTTCACTCGATGGTGATTATTATTCGAAAATATCTCAAAATCTCTTTCACCAATGGCATGTTTACAAGTACAAAATTGTCACGATTCAAGGATTCAACATCTTAGTGATTAAAGTTAAATCAGTTACAAGGCAGCTCTCAACAACGGGAATTCACAAACATCAAAATGTTCAGCGACTTCAGTCAAAATATAAATCAAGCAATGGATAATCGCGGATCATAATAATACAAATATTATACAATGAAATAATACTGAAAAATCTTCGCTAGTTTTAGTGCTTCTGTGGCTAGGATGGACGAGGTCTTTTGATGACGCAGATGGGCTCCAAGTCTTCAACGACGAACAACCAGATCAGGAAAACATGGTCCAGAAAAAGGGGTGAGAGCGGGGCAAGGTGGAAAATTGAACCGGGCCAACTTCCCAAGCGAGACCTGTGGACTAAGTGCCTGTATCAACAGAGCACGTGAAAAAAGGGATGCAAAGTTTAGGAACCACTTTTAGGGAAAAGTCGTCGCGTTCCTATCAAGTCAAGACAAAGTGTATAACGGGACACTTTCTGCATACTCTTTGCATCTCAGGCCATTTCGCTCTTATTATATCAATCAATTATGCAAAAATACAACCATCATAGAAAATGAGTTTATCTAATTATAATAAACAAAATATCACTCGTTCAATGAAATTGGCGACTTGAACATGTTCTCTCAGGAACATAATAATCATGTGGAAAACACTAGGCTTCGCTAAGGAATATTGAATAAAACATATCAAGGGTATCGCTCAACGTAGATCTTTGTGTGTATGTGCGGAACACATAGGTGGTCAACCGGTCAAAGGTCACAATTGTTTATATGCCAAACAGCAAACAGTCGTATACTCTAACTAATTGAAGAGAATGTGTGTAACCATCCTTGCTATTAAACAGGTTATCTCAGGACAAAAATAAGACTAATCAAGACTTACGTGTTTGAAAGTCTTGACAAAAATATAGAATCATGGTTATCAATAAAACGGTTTAGTTTTGATAACTTGGATTGAATCAGAGAATGCTTCAAATAAGTATTCTAATAAACTAATGGGTTTCTATCAAAAATGGAACGCCTTGATGAACGACAAGAATAGATACGAGTGTATAACTGTTACAATCAATAAAATACAATACAACTAAATCAAAGATATAAGCAACACAGAAATCTAACGGTAAATTGGACGAAAACTCCTAAAGCTTTCCATACACGAAGTGAGCAATAAGAAAGAATACACAAGGATATATTTAGTGATCCCATACATCTCAATAAACAGTTAACAGTATTGTTCAAACAATCTATAATATGACTGGTCTGAAACTCATATTGGACTGTTCCATCCATCTTGAGTTGTCTTCAACCACCTTGTTGAACAATTAGTCAATCAATGATCAAATACAAGGAATACGTTTATACATAGAAAGTAACATGAAACGTAGCTTACCTGTATCAACAGAGCACGTGAAAAAAGGGATGCAAAGTTTAGGAACCACTTTTAGGGAAAAGTCGTCGCGTTCCTATCAAGTCAAGACAAAGTGTATAACGGGACACTTTCTGCATACTCTTTGCATCTCAGGCCATTTCGCTCTGAGGAGCCAGGGGCGAAACATGGGTTTAAAAACCCGGCTAGTCACGCACTCGGACAGAAATTAAACTATTTGATTGGTCAAAGTCTTAGAACAAAAATGTCATGATGAGCTTCAACCAATCAGAAAAAGACTAGAGGACTAACATTTTAAAAATAATTACGTGGTCAGCAAGGACGACCAAATTTGGAAAGATGGTGGCCAACGTGGCAAAATCTAACACTAATACATACTAACTGCTTAGCTTGCAAAATAGTGCGAATGCAGGCAGGCTTACGTAATGTCCATGGGGTAGCTCCGGACGTGCCAAAAAACGCTGTGGTCAGTAGATTACCGTGGGAACAGCAAATTCTACTCTGCCTACATGGAGGTGTTATAACCCTTTATAAACAAGTAAACTAAGGGGAATTAAAGCATCTTGCCTTTTTTCCAAATATATACGCAAATGCTACAAAAAACAAGTAGAAATTATACTGAAAAGAAACTTCGTCGGACAACCTTAAAGGGGTTATAATGCAATTTATAACAGGGTCCGACATTACGTATTAAACTTCATTTGAGTCAAATTATAAATAATGCTAATACACGGCTCTTATATAGCACTTTATCATACCCAGGGCATCTCAAAGTGTTCATTTTTTTTCAAAACGCTATGAAATGCAAGATCTGTTCATGCACGTAGCACCATGTAGCAGTTTATAAGGTGCTTTGGCGCAATCTGCAGCCCACCATCCCACAAAACACTGGGGCGAACCACTTATCTTAACGATAAGTGTCATGGGTTCTTTTAACCTGCATACATACCAGGGGACCTAAGGTTTTTCATGCCATTTCATTTCAGATTGTATTATTTCACAGGTTATACGAAAAGAAGCAGTTATAAAACAAACAGACAAAATACAGTTTGTTTTAATGATACAATGATTACACCTGACACAATTAGACAAAGTTAAACTAGTTGACAAGTGCCCCCCCCCCATATAGGGTTACCATTTAGCGAACTGAATCACAATCGAATTGATCTCCTCAAAGTTCTACCAGCAAACCAAAAGAAATAATAAAATAATTATACTAAAATAATAATAAAATATATATCGAGAAAAAACAAAACAAAATTAATTTGTTTTAAAAATATTAGAAATATTTATAAAATACATTGTAAATGCAAATAAAACTTCCGAAGCAATACTGTTTAAGTCACTGGTCATTGGTAAATACTCTAAAATTTAAGACAAGGAAAACTATCTAGAAGAAGCACTGCAGCTTAGAAATCATGCGGTTTGGATAATTGTTCATCCAAAAACATTTAAATCTAGTAACATTCATGTATGAATCATTTCTCAGATTTCTGAGGGCTGTCTTTTCTCAAATGCTGCGACCAGAATCCATCCGCGCTTACCCACTTTCACCTTGCTATAAGCGTGGATGGATTCGACTTTTCTTGTAAAAATTCTGTGACAGTTTTGTTTTTACTGTTTTCTCAACAAGTAGACACTGTATTCAGCTGAAACTTTCCCATGTGCCTTTTTTGTATCTTTCTTTATAAATTTGCCTATCAATCAAGCATAACGTTAACAAAAACCAATCAATGATAAAAGTATAACCCAACCTTTTAGGGCAAATTGTGTAAAGGTTAAGACTCGATCTCACTAGACCTGCATTTCTGTCAAGACAACTTCACCTGTCAGTGCTCAGTCACGATGGTGGACATCTAGGGCTCTTTTTGCAAACGTGTCTTGGGTTCACGCCTCCTAAAAAAAAACATCAAGTCAACAAGTAATGATTTATTTATGAAGAATTTTTTTTATTCAAAAATAGTCCCAGAATCGGAGAACAAATTCCTAAACGGGAATAATGTCGAAGGTGTCTTCATGGTTTGCCAATGTTACTGTTGGTCCCGATGACTGTTTCCAACAAAAACCAGCATGTTGCAACATTCAGAAAGTAAATTTACACACAATAATTTTTGTGAAAATTATAAAATCACAGAACTTAGCCATCGACAGCTACATGTAGGAACCAATGTTGCTAAACAATGAAGTGAATTCCTCCAGACAATGTTACTCACCCCTTTCCACAGCGGTATTCCCAAACTCCAAATAAACAAATCATGAACATGGCTGTTAAGTAAACACCAGCAAGGACTGTCCCTGCCTTGTCAAATCCAAGATGGTCGGTTAGTACACCCCCAACGAGTGGACCGAGCATTGTTCTGTCAAATAAACAAATAAAGAGCGTGGTTACCATGGAAACATCAAGCATATCTGTTCTTGCATCTTCTGGCAGTTGCAGAAGTTTACTTAAAATACTAAAGTTGTACCTTATTTTGCCTCCTACAGTGATTAAGAATACCTGTAGCACCAGTGTTTACCCCAAATAACAAATGATGTACCTTATCTCGATTCAAAGAGGTTAACGATAAACCAAAAGTTTTACCGCCAAAGAAACATTTTACAAACAAGCACGTTGTGTTGACAAACATTAATGCCCCGCTAATTGCATTCATCTTGACTCAACGCTTGGATAAAATGTCTTTCTTTTTTTTTAGCCATAATGACATTGTCTTTTGACTTAGGGGTCTAAAAACTATAGGCTTCTAGGGAGTGCCAAAAGCACTCCCTTGCACCAAGTTTGGAACTGATATGAAAAGTCCCTCTCGAGTTATTTGCTCAGACAACATTTCTTATGTTTTAGCCATAATGACCTTGACATTTAAGTCAGGGTGGTCAAAAGTGGACCTTTTATGTTCTCTGATCCATCCACACTTCGTAATCTGCGTTAAAACTCCCACACACCCACCCAGCTCTGTGATGCAGTCACTGTGTGGTCATTCATTTGTTCTATACACTTAACGTAAATCATATTCCTCAACACTGTAAATTAAACTGTGTGGACATGTGTAAGTCCACATGGTGTTTGAAGTTCCTACTTTATGTGGACCTCTTTTGTTCTCAGGTCCACACTTCATAAGTAGTGTTAAAACACACAACCTTATGGCTCGGGTTTATGGGGTCCTGCTGTTGTTGGTCTATTGTTCCCTTTTCTAAAGAATTCTCTTCTGGGGTCCAGGTTGAACAAAGAACACACTGTGGGTCTGTTGTTCCATTGTTTAAAATACACCACAAGGATGTTCCAGTAAGCCCACACAACATTACGGATCCCGTTTGTGGGGTACTGCTATTGTTGTTCTATTATTCCCTTTTCTAAAGAATTCCCTTGTGGGGCCCAATTGTTCCTATTGAAATTACCTTGTGGGGTCCATTGTTCCATTGTTAAAAATACCCCGTAAGTTGGCAAGTGTAAGGGCACACCCATACACATGCACGGAAGGCATACACATGCACGGAAGACATGCACTGGCAGGGTACATTATAACAATTTCAGACCCACGAAAAAGACTCACCCCATGTAAAATGATGAGACCCAAAGTCCTGATATAACACTTGTGTCTCCCAAACCCTGGGATAGTCCATACCATCTAGAAAAGGGAAACATATTTAAATATAGAACTTTAAAAAAAAAAATTTTACAAGAAGACTTTTGTTTAGTTTTAAGAGAGGATTGTAAACCAGTCTCCTGGTAAGTCTCCATTAGGTGACTCGACTCTTCTTGGTATTTTTGTTATTTTTGCCCATGGATTTTCTGCATTTAATCTTCAACCTTCCTTTTATATGTCAGGTTATAATTATTATTACGTGTTTTGGGGTAAAATGTTGTCACTTAAGTGACTCCTGATTCGAATCCGAACTGGATACTAAGGAATCTGACTTGAACATTCAGAACATCAAAAAGAACGATTTGCTGAGAAAATTATGCTCGAGAATCTTGCGTGAAACATGAATGTACTTGAACTTACTCTGATGTGATGAACATGTCAACAAGTGTAGGCATGGATAGTAAGGCCATGGAGGTGCCACCTACTACTATTGAAATACCAGTGATGTACTTTTGCCTGCCATAATACACATAATGAAACATCAGCACAACCTTACGATGCAGTATTATTTGTCATACAAGCGCGATA
Source organism: Pisaster brevispinus (assembly GCA_023634235.1). Classification (NCBI taxonomy): domain Eukaryota; kingdom Metazoa; phylum Echinodermata; class Asteroidea; order Forcipulatida; family Asteriidae; genus Pisaster; species Pisaster brevispinus. The sequence goes on from JAMKCF010000037.1 coordinate 521,917, forward strand.
GAATGCGCACAAATAAAGTGCTTCTTAAAATCTGCATAATAAAATTCAAATGTTTATTGGTTGCAGAGACAAGGCCCAAATTGATGATTTAATTAGTTCATTACGGGTTGACATGGGCGTATGGGGACTATTCAAGTGCAGAGGGTTTGATTTGCCCGAGATTTGATTTGAACAGATACAAACTTCAGTACTTATTTCTAATACCGGGTAAAAATTTATTTTTTCCTTTTTGTTTTTGTCTGTTTTTTTTCTTCACCTTCTTGCTGTGCTATTTTATAAAAACAAATTTCATTAATCTTTTTAATTTTCTTTTAATTAATATATTATTATAAAAAAAACATTTTTGTATTAATTAATTAATTATTTTTTTATTTGTATTATTCTTTTTTAGAACATTATTGTTGTTATTATTGTTATTATTATAATTGTTATTTTATTTATTTAATTATTTATTCATTTATTTAAACCCGTAACTATTTTTTTATTACTTTATTTTATTTTATTTATTATTGTATTTATTTATTTATTTTTTATTTTATTTTTATTTTTATTATTTATTTATTTATTTATTTATGTATTTTTTTGTGGGGGCAGTTTCATTCACTGCCTCTGGATTGTACGCCTTTGAAGGTTGATTTCAGTTAATCAAGCTTGAAACCTGGCTTCTACCGGTTTGAGAATCACAAAAGTTGTTATTCCATTTTTTCACCAGATAGGACAATGTTCAATCAATCTCATCAATTTGGTCTCAAATTTCTAACATCAAAGCTGGTATACGTTTAATTGTGTGTAATTTTAACAAAAATCCACCATTCGTTATTCAAAAGCATTTCTTATGACAGAAACTATTAATACTGAGCAAACCTTAGCCTTTTGAAAAATGTAAACCAAAGACAAGTCTAATTATTATTCTTTTCTTGTATAAATACTCATAACAAACTAGCTCAATGCAACTCCTATGGGCGTCTGGTTATCAGTGGAGCCAGTTGGTGTGACACGGCCGCGGCTTTACAGTAGAAATTACGTCTTACAGCGTTGAAACTCGGCATGAAAAAAAAAATCACAATACATGTATAATACTTATCAAACTTACGGAGTCATTTTTAGAATCGGGGATGGTCCGATGAATAGAAAAAATACCGCACAACCAAAAGCTCCAAATGCAAGCATGATCATGGTTGCTTTCTGAAATGAAAATAACTGTTTACACGATCATACAGTACATAGGATGTTAATAAAATGATACTATGCTGTGTTTTTATATAGTACTTTATCACACCCCTAGGGGTCTTTCGCAGCCCTCATTATTTGTTTTCCAACAGGATAAGCAGAGCTTGTATTTTGAATTGTGAAACCTATTATACGTAAAACCTTATAATGGTTTACAATGTGATGCAGCGCATTCACTTGCAGACACTGCCAGAAACGACCGAGCAAACCCCTTTTCTTTGCGATAAGTGTGCTGGGATTGCTTACATGCATTACAAAACTTAGGGGCCCAACGCTCTACGTCCCATCTGAAAGACCGTCGAAGCAATAATGATTAAAGTGTCTTGCCCAAGAACAAAAGTGTCAAGACCTATGCCAAATCCCCACTCTGCTGGTCAGAAGCACCTCAGCACGAGTTCAGTGAACTTGACTGCTCGACCACGACCTGCCACATGTACCAAAAAGTAGACAGAGCAATGTGCACAATGGGAAAGGTTGTAGGTTCGAACCCTATATGGGGTCCGAATGTTACAAATTGGTGACAGACAAAGTTAAAACTACAAGTAAAAAGTTTCACCGCTAAATCAAACTGGCTTTTGTCATCACGGTGTGCCATTTTATGGTAGACACTGGGTATTCACCCAACAGCTCAGACTCATACCAATCCCTTTAGAAAAGGATATATCCCGGCGGGAAAAACTTGCGGGAGGTTTGGCAAGATTTTACGGGATCTCGATGGGATGCCGGCAGGAATCCCGTTGGGATTTTGGCTGGATCCCGGTGTGACTTTGATTGGATCCCCGTGGAATTTGGGTGGGATCCAAGCGGGAAAATATTGCGCGAATTTAGCGGGATTCAGCGGGATCCCGGTTAAATCTGATAGATCAAACTGGGATCCCAGTAGATCAAAGCGGGATCCCGGTAGATCCAAACCGGGATCCCGGTAGATTAAACCAAGATGTAAATCAAACCAGGATCCCAGTTAACCATGATCCTGGTAGATCAAACCGGGATCCCGGTAGATCAAACCAGGATCCTGGTCGATCAAACCAACATTCTGGTAGATCAAACCATAATCCCTTTAAATCTAACGTGTTTCAGGTTGAATGTACATTGTTAGACTTAAGTACATCATTTTCATTATAAGCTTGATTTTATCAGTGAAAGAAGGCAATTTTTTTGCATTAAAAGTAAAATGAAACATCATTCTTTTGTATACGGTAATTCAGATTCAGCATCACACATTGTACTTTTATTAGTACAATGTGTGGTGCTTATTAATGATGATTGATTATTTATTATTGTTTTGTCGGTTACTGAGTATTGAGTACTGTTTATGATTATTGTACAATGTACAAAAACCAAACAGGGATCCCGGTTGTTCATTATCGTTGTGAACGATCAAAAGATCAAACGACCAAACAATCAAACGATCAAACGACCAAAACGAGCAAACAACGGGACGACCAAACGACCAAACAATCAAAAGACTAAACGATCAAACGATCAAACAACCAAACAGTCAAACGATTAAACGACCAAACGGTCAAACAACCAAACCATCAAAGGATCAATTGATTGCCGGGATCCCCGTTGTGAATTATCCCGGCGGGACTTCTGGTTCTTCCGAATGACCTAAGTAGTATACATGGAGGAGGCCGCACCAGATTTCGTCTGGTTAAATACTGTCACACCTGATTTTGTCTGGTTAAATGCATCAGCGCGCGTAGTGAAGCTAAGACTTACCACGCAGTGGTGAGTCATACGGCTCACGGCAGTGTTCGAGAGACCCGAAGGGCCGAAGCCGAGCCACGCAGTGGTGAGGGGTTCAGCCCACGGCAGTGTTTTTGAGACCCGAAGGGTCGAAGCCTTACCACGGAGTGGGGAGGCGTTCGGCCCACGGAAGTGTTCGTGAGGCCCGTAGGGCCGATACGAGTGAACCAACACGATGCATGGCATCGTGTTGGGTGGTGTCTGAAAGACACCGGAAAACATTGTCTCACGACAGTGGAAACAACTGATGCAAACCGTTATTGTTTGCATCCGTTGTCAAGGCGCGGGAGTGATTTTTTAAAATCACGGAGCGCCGGAAACCAAAGCACGCAGCACAAGCGAGACGTTCACGTCTCGTTTGTCTTTTCACAAAGTGAAAACGAAGGGACTGATTCCACGACGTCTGTCAAGACGTCGAGGAAGAAGAAGAAAATCAGGTGGGTTAAAGTAGTGTTTGTAATTGTAGCGTTACTGTAGTTTAGTTTGTTAAAATCGAATAAGATACCACAAGGGAATTTAGTTAAGAATAAAGATGTTTGTAGTGTATGCCTATTGCTAACGTATACCTAGCCTACATAGAAACTTCTGTATGTCCTTTTTAAAAACCATTTTAAACACACTCTCTCTTTCTTGATGTTTGTATGTTAAGACTCATTTTTCACTGCTCTCTCTATTTGCCCCCTTGTCATCACCATTTTCTTTTTTAAAACTTATTTATTTGTTTATCTATTTATTTATTTATTTATTTACTTTATTTATTAATTTTAGCCTATATATACATATGGGCAATTGCATAGTTGTTCCAGTCTTCCTTGTCCTTCTACTTTTCACATTCATCTGATTGGCTATATTTTCCCGCTTTTTTCTGGATACTCTCCCTTAATCCTTTGCTCCTCTTTTTGCTATAAATGGATATGTTTGTGTTTGTTCTTGTTTATGCCTCTGACGAAGGTCCGGATTGGATCGAAAGCTAAGGCCATCTCCCCTACTAATTTTATATATATTATATTTATATATTTATGTATGGTTTATTATTACAGCTCCAGGAAGGAAAGGGTATGATTTCACCGGATCGAAAGAGACCGGACTTTGTGCAACCCAAGAGACGCAGAACACTGGACGAGGAACTATCGATCGTGGGTGAGAAGAGAAAGTCAATTAGTACAAGTCTTCCCTTAAGTAAGACTAAAAAATCTAAAAAAAAGTCTTGGCAAAACTAGATTTACTTGTGATATCTGTGGAAAAACTAATGCCCGAAAATAAAGACGTCTTCTTACATCCGGGAACTAGGATATGATTTAGTCGAAATGTGGGAATGCGAGTGGGCAGACATTCAGAAGACCGATCGAGACTTGAGACAATTTTTGTCCTCCGTAAGACTTCCACATTTCAATGCGTGGACAATGTCCACGGAACAGGTCTTAAGGGGGGTCAAGAATGGTTTCATATTTGGTTTGGTGGAATGTGACCTTCGGGTACCTCCCGAAAAAAAGAGATTATTTTGCCGAGATGCCACCCATATTCAAAAATGTGAACATCTCCATGGCCGATATTGGAGACCACATGCGGCAGTACGCCGAAGAGATGAATATCATGAACAAACCTAGAAGAAGTCTGATCGATAGCATGTTTGGGACAAAACTACTACTCGCAACCCCACTACTGGTTTGGTATTTGGAGCACGGTTTGGAAGTCACAAGGGTGTACGAAGTGATTCAATACAAACCAAATTCGTGCTTCGAAGACTTTGGTAACCGGGTCAGTCAGGCTGAGAGGGATGGGGACAGTGACCCCGATAAAGCAATCATAGCAGATACTATGAAATTACTGGGTAATTCGGCCTATGGGAAAACAGTGACTGACCAGTTAAAGCATGTAAACGTTCATGTGTGTTCTGATGCCGATGCCCCCGTCAAGATCAATGACAAACACTTTAAGATTCTGCATTCAGTAGGCGGCGGTATGTACGAAGTAGATATGTTCAAACAATCGATCAATTTAAACCTGCCCATTCAGATTGGTTTATTCGTGTACCAATACGCTAAATTGCGCATGCTCGAGTTCTACTTTGACTTCCTTATGAGATTTGTCGATCCACTTGATTTTCAGATGTGTGAGATGGACACCGATTCTGCCTACATGGCCATATCGGGTGATAGTCTCGATGACATAATCAAACCCGGTATGAAAGATCAATACCAAAGGGAAAAACACCTGTGGTTTCCGCGTCAGAACACACCTGAACAGTACTGTTATGATAAGAGGACCCCTGGGTTGTTCAAAGTAGAGTGGGAGGGGAGGGAAGATGCATTGTGTAGTAAGACTTACTTTTGTTTCGGGGCCACCGAAAAGTTCAGTTGTAAGGGACTAAACAGAAGAAATAATGAACTCACCAAGGAGAAATACTTGACCGTCTTGAATACCAGATCTTCGGGTGGGGGTGTAAACAAGGGTTTTATCATGAAGAAGGGTGTTATGTTTACCTACGAACAAAGAAGGACTGCCCTGACCTATTTTTACCCCAAGCGAAAGGTCGAAGACGATGGGGTTTCCACAACCTATTTAGATATATAAGGAGACGAAATTTCCCAGTTCTCCCCGTTATTCTCCATAAATACGGTTTTAATAAATAATTGGTTACCCAGCAAATATGAAGGCACACACGTACTTTTGTTTTAAATACGTTATATTTCACAACTAATTGTATAACTACTCCTTTTTTTCTGCTTCAGAAATGTAATCATATTCTAAAACCTGTTACCGTAAATTTTGATGACTTGATCACATTGTAAAATTAATTAATAAAATCATACTTGGTAATTATTAGTAAAAAAAAGTATATATATATATATATATATAAAAGTTGTTAAATTTAAGATGGTTGGCGTATACCTGTTATTGTCTTTTTTCATTATTTTTATACATAATAATAAACAAGAATATTGAACCCGACGCAGAGTACCGTATCCGTCTTATTTGACGCCTCGTTTATAAATAAATATTACATTTTAATCTAAAATCGAGAAAGACATTGAGGGAAATGGAAATGTACCATCAAATAGGTACGTTTAGTTGGGTAATGCGGGTGTTCCATAGAGGTGGGGTCATTGACCATAATTCGAATGGTTGTATACGTTTGGTTATTCAATGCAGTGGTTGAGTTAGGACGGGAGGTGGGGGCGTCCTTCAAATTAAGGACGTTTAGTGAGCTATATGAGGTCTTCCATAGTGGTGGAGTCATTAACCTTAATTTGAATGACTCAACGTACGCAATCAATGCGGTGGTTGGGTTGGGGGCGCTCTTCATACCCTTCGGATCCGAATGGATGACGTGTTCGATAACAGGACGTGACGTCACAGACTTACCCAAATCCACTTGCCATGACAAGTACAATCAAACTCGACATCAAAAGGGTATTTGACCATAGATACGAGAGACTGAGCACCCAACCTCGTCAAGTTTCCCATAGATACGAATGACTGAGCACCTAACCTTGTTCGGTGCCTACTTGAATACACATCGATGCGCGTGATTGAGCAGCCAATTTCGGAGCCTGACTCGACAAATAACTACAAATAACCCATTCGAATCGACTTCACACACACTAAGACTCCTAGTACACCGTCGTTTGGCAATTAAAAACTCGTTGCAGGTGATTGAGCAGCCACTCTCCGACCCTGACTCGACAAATAACCCATTGAAATCTACTCCACACACAATTTTCTATGTAGGCTAGGTATACGTTAGCAATAGGCAAACGATAACGGTTTGCATCAGTTGTTTCACTGTCGTGAGACAATGTTTTCCGGTGTCTTTCAGACACCACCCAACATGATGCCATGCATCATGTTGGTTCCCTCGTATCGGCCCTTCGGGCCTCACGAACACTGCCGTGGGCCGAACGCCTCCCCACTCCGTGGCTCGGCTTCGACCCTTCGGGTCTCAAAAACACTGCCGAAGGCTGAACCCCTCACCACTGCGTGGCTCGGCTTCGGCTCTTCGAGTCTCTCGAACACTGCCGTGAGCCGTATGAATCACCACTGCGTGGTGAGTCATAGCTTCACTACGCGCGCTGATGCATTTAACCAGAAAAAATCAGGTGTGACAGTATTTAACCAGACAAAATCAGGTGTGACAGTATTTAACCGGACGAAATCTGGTGCGGCCTCCTCCATGTATACTACTGACCTTAACTTGGATCCAGGTAAAAAATCGGGATCCCTCCGGGATCCTAGTTTCTTTTTCTCTGATGGGGATTACATGAAATAGGGATTTGTTCGTAGAATGTGGATGGTTGTCATTTGAGAAAGGTTCAGGCCTGGAGTTGCATAATGACCTCAGAGGCCATAGCCTATGTTGCCCCTGGTCTCAGTATTGGTGCCTCTTCAACAGTTTCCAATAGACTTGAAGTTTTCTCAAAGGAAGTGCTCTTTGCAAATTTAAAATGGCCTTGCCCTCTCAAAGATGAAATTCCAGGCCATGTTTATGGTCATCAGGTGCAGCAAAAACAAACGCTTCTGTCACAAATACTTACCCGACATATTTTTGCGTTGATGATAAAATTACACTTTGTGATTAAGTATTGCTCTCTATAATATCAGCAACAATCAACAAACTGCTTTTACGAAATACAAAGCTTGCAGTAACAGTACATGCTGCATCTAGTAAAAAAGACAGCAAAACCTCTAGAAAACTTGAAGGAATTATTTCTGCTAAACAGTGCATACACCCTACCTTTTTATCTGCGATGTAACCCCACAAGACAGAAGTTAAACCATACACTCCGCCAAGAAGAGTAAACATTAAGCTGATTTCAATAACATCAAAAGTCAGCTGCAAAATAAAAAAAAGGTAGTTTAACCAAAATAATAAATACAAACACAAACATTACTCGAAAGATATGTAATCTACAACATCAACTGCAAATCTTTAATAAATTACAAAATAAAAAACAGCAAAAACTTCATAGGGCACTTTAAGATGTAGTGACATGTTGGGACCAAGGAACCCAAATGAGAATCATTCAACTGACCTCTTAGAGATGAATTGACAAAGTGGGACCAAGGAACCTAAATGAGAATCATTCAACTGACCTCTTTGAGATGAATTGACAAAGTGGGACCAAGGAACCCAAATGAGAATCATTCAACTGACCTCTTTGAGATGAATTGACAAAGTGGGACCAACGAACCCAAATGCAGCTGATCCAAGTACGCTTACAATCAATGCAAGCCACATGGATGGAATGGTCAAGACTTGCACCAACGAACCCGTCTTCTCACTTGTAAAACCTGTAGAGAATCAAAGAGAAGATTAACTTGATGTTTTCTGGCTCTTAAGAAGGTGAAAAGTGATAAACTTACATGGGCTGGGTTTCACAAAGCACCGATATTCATCTTAAAGACAAGCAATCCAGATTGATTCACAGCTAAGATCAATCTTAATTATTTGTGAAATCAAGCCCTGGCTTCAATTTTACGGCTCTGCTTATCATAGGATGTTGCAAGTATGTTCACCAAGAATGCTTTATAACGTAGGGATATGCATACGCGCTGTAAAATTCCTTGCCAACCGTGAAAAATCGTTTAAAGTGAAGTGCTTATTTTTTTGTTATCGTTAGCGCCAATACTTTACTTACGATACACAACGCCCATGGCATACATTGGTTTCAGAGCTTCAAGATTCATCTTAGGATGTATACTGTCACCATAGTGATTTGTATTGTGACATCACACTTTGATTAGCAATTAGGATTGATATTATTGCTAACTTACATATAAATCCTAGTTCTTTGGAATACAAAACAGGTATATGTTTAAAGGTTGACCACGAAACCATGCAGTATGGCAGACCAGCCATCCTACAATCAGACAGTCTTGGGAAGTCTTGTTTGAGTGAAATATTTAATACATGAAACAGTCTCTTACCTTGCTGCGGCATAATGAAAAAGTTGACAGCAACAATCAATAAATCGAAGCCTCCAAGAACAAAGAAGGGAAGTCTAAACCCTCCGGCCTGTTGGTGAAACATTCTATCACATTTTTATCAGACAATGGATCGAATAATAACGAATTGTTATAGCTAATCGAATGTCAATACTCATGTTCCACTAAATTCTAGAGACATCTGTCTGAACATTTCAACTGCCTGGTGACAAGACGGCAGCAGCTTGAAAACCCTGTGCAGGCAGGGCACAGTCAGTGCCCCCATCACCATCACTCCTGATTCGATCAAATGCAAGTCCAATCCTTGGACCAGCATCCGACTTCCGGCTGAGGGAGGATGGGGTTGCTGGCTAGGTCTACACAGGGTTTTCAAGTTAGGAGAGCATTATGCTGACAAGACGCAAGCTACATTTTGGTAATAAGTGGTCCCTACGTCTAAGTTGGAAGTCAACTGTCAATTCTGCAGTAATGTTTTGTTTACTTTTGTGATTTAAAATTTCAAAGCAACACAGAGCTTCGTACATTGATTTTAGCCCTGGTAGGCATGCAGGTGATAGGACGCAGGTCCCTGTTGCACTGTCACTGCAAAAGAGACTGACAATTATCCACCAGGGTTGAAGTTAAGAAGTGGAAAAATTAGATTCGACTGTTTCTTAAATGCTGCAAGAAGAATATGCATGTAAACTCACATTAAACAACAAACCTCCAATAGCTGGACCAACTGCAAGTCCTATCCCACTCACCAACTCATTCACGCTCTGTAAAAAATGTGTTCTTCCCAGTTATTAGTCCTAGGATTATATGAAGACAAGCCAAGAACCTAGAGACCACAGAGACAATGGCTACTATAGAGACCACAGACACAATGGCCCTTAAAGACCAGAGACAATGGCCACCTGAGACCAAAGAGACAATGGCTAGAGACCACAGACCATTAAGACCTTAGGCAATGGGCACAAAAGACCAGAGAGACAAAGGCTACTACAGACCACAGAGACAGTTATGGACACAGAGGGCATTTAGACAATGGCCACTAAGACCATAGACACAATTGGCCACTAGAGACAAGAGAGATAATGGTCAGTTGATACCACAAAGACAACTCAGCTAACACAATACGTTGTTACAACATTGCACAACATTGTGATAAGGTTGCAATTTGGTTGATGGGATGACAACGAGGACTAAGTTGCATAAACTTCAGATCATAACATGTTTTTCAATCAATGTTGTACGTGTGTTGCGTGTTGGTTACTTATGCAACGTTACCGAAGAGTTTTGTATGCGACACCCATACCTTTAAAATGAGCCTGACTTTGAGAGATAGAGAACCCTTCACCTTCGACATACTCTTATTTTGACTTTAAATGTGCCTATCAATTTTGACAGGAAATACAAGCTAAAATGGGGCCACATTTCATAATTAAATGTTACATTTGCTGATGATACGACTCAGACCCTGAACCAGGCCCTCAATTTTAAGCAGTACAAATCACCCTAAATCTGGCACAGAACCTCACTTTGACTTTAACTGCGCCCAAAACCCCAACCACATTTTGAACTTGAACCTGACTCTGACTCTGACTCTTACACTGAACCTAAATATATTACTTGTTTATATTTAGAGCTTTCTGTTAGTACCGGAAGTAAAGGCTGAAGTGGCGGTCACATTTCTAAATAAAATGTACAAATGCTTTAAGCTACAAGAAGGCACAAAGACTAAATATTTCCATGGCATTCGGTTCAGAAGATAATACACAATAGTTTATGTCGAGGACAATACACACTTTTGTCCTGATAAGCAATACACTAAACCATTATTGCTTCGTCCTTTGGATGGGACGTAAAGCAGTTGGTCCCGTGTGTTGTGTAGTGCACGTAAAATAACCCAGTGCACTTATCAGAAAGAGAAGGGGTTCGCCCCGGTGTTCCTAGTTTGATTGGCTGCATTTCGCACCACAGCACCTTGTAGACCAATACATGGTGCTATGTAAAGACAGAGTTCGCATACTTCAACAACGTGGCTCCACATACCTTACAGGAAAAATCTGAATGTTGAAGCACCTTAAGCGTCATTAAGTGACGGATATGAGCGCTATATATATTATTATTATAGACTTTTATCTTTTTGAATAAAACCTTACCACTACAGTTCCAACATTATCAGGGAAGGTATGGGCCAATATGGCGGATGTAGCCGTAAAAGTAGCAGCCGATCCTACACCTTCAACAATCCGTAGAAGAAAACAATAGACTGTAAATGTAGTCTCATTAGGCATTTCACCAAGAAAACTGTCAAAAGTAAGAAAGTTCAATCAAGGTGAGTGAAGTCCCGGACCAGGCATTTATCGACTCCAACAAAAAATAAATAAAAATAATCCATAATCATAAAAAACTTGTATTAAAAAAAAAAAAAAAAAAAAATGTCGGGAGGGGGTACGTCCTTGTAGGAAGTCAGTGTTTGATGCAACGGAAGAGTCCAATTGGCCGGGGATACTATTTTTGGAGTACCAATGCATTATAAAGCTACACAAATCCAATGAAAAAAAATACTGACTTAGTGTTGATAAACTTTGTTGTAAGTTAGCTTTAATTTTCTTACAACGATGTATGATAAACAGTCTTTACTTGTGAATAAATCAATGCAGAGGGACCTCAGATGGGATTGAACTCGGACCTTCCCATTCTACTTTCCTTGGTTCAGTCATTTGTACACATATCCCCATGTGTACCATTGCTTTCAATTGGGGGTCATTACCAAAGTATGGAGTGCTTACCCAAACAAAATATTGGATCCACCAGCCAGAAAGGAGCCAGACAGAAACACAAAACGAGTTCCAATTAGAGGTAGCTGTAAATAAACAAACCAAGAAATGTAATCCATTCTTACCAATCTTATCAGAGTCAAAACATTTGGGTGTTGGGTTGCCATAGAGTGGAGTATTTTGATGGATTTGGAGCTGTACCCCCAACCCACCCACGCTAGCATGAAGCCTGGCATACTAATCTTATTTAGATTATTATTAAAACATAAATAAATTCAAGAAATATCATCCATTTATGAATGGAGACAGCAGTCGTGAGTTGGCAAAGACAAAAAGAATGTTTTATTCTGGCCCCTTTTAAATGGAGCTTGAATTTCCCGTAATGCATGAGAAAAAGTGTTGAATTGTTTATCATTAATTCGATCAGTTGTACTGATTGGTGTACCATTGGTATTGCCAATGATGTTGAATGATAAACCATTGATACCGAAATTAAAATGGTATTGAATGGTTACTACATTGACTCAAGCCAATGGTGTCCAATGGTATATCTATTGATACCCCGAAAATGGTACCATTGGCTGTGCCAGCGGTACTGAACACTTCATTGAATCCAGTACACCCATTCTCCCTGTATACTACTGACATAACTAAATTGAACGGAAACCCTTCGACCATTGGTACACCATTGTATAATCCAATGTGTTCAATATATACAATTGATACCCCCAATAGTATATGATACCACTGGCTGTGCCAGTGGAACTGAATAGTATACCACTGAATGGTATATTTGGCTGTGCCAATGGTACTGAATGGTAGCGCAACACATGTAGGACTTTTCCTCAGATGCGCTGTACAAAGTAGTTTAACACGGGAGTGAAGGGCGGCCAGGGCTACTCAATGGTATGCTACTGGCTGTTCCATGTGATACTGAATGGTATAACATTGGCTGTGCCAGTGAACGGTTTAACCATGATTATACAATGTGTGTTGGGGTGCCATTAAAGAGTGGAGTATTTTGATGGATTTGGTACTGTCCCTCCAAATCACTAACTCTAGTATGAGGCGAGTCCAAACATTTGGGCGTAGAGTTGCAATACAGTGGAGTATTTTGATAGATTTGGTACTGCACCCCCTGAACCATCCACTATTTAGCATAATGAATTGCATATGCCACTCTTATCGGAGTCCAAACATTTGGGTATTGGGTTCAAATAGAGTGGAGTATTTTGATGACTTGTACTGTTCCAAGGACATGCGCTCTTCTGAGCACGAAGGCGGGCATATAATTCTTATCCAGATTTTCAAGTGATTTGTTGGGGAGGAAAGGGCTGAATAAAAGGAGTAGGCTGATGAATTTGCAACACTTTAAACAAAAAAACCTCGGAAGAAATTGAGGACAGGATTTTAAAAACTTACAAACTTTCCACAGATTGGTGAACCCACACTGGATGAGAAAGCAAAAACACCGAATACAAGTCCAATAACTGTTTGTGACATTCCTTTGGTTTTTGCCTGCAAACAAATACAAAATCTAATGAATATATACAACGAAGCAGGGGTTTACAGTGACTAGCCAGCATGATCAGTCTGTAAATTCACAAGTAAATTAAGGCCAGAATATGTGCAAACACTAAAAGCTGGCTTTTACGCGGACGCGCAATGATGACGCATCAACGATCATAGACTACAAAGACAATTGATCAGCGACTGAAAAACAGTACCTGGCGATTACCATCTCACGACCAAACAACAAGCGTTTACATAACATTTGTGATCGGAGGTGGTGGGCACAAATTCTATTTTTTTTGCAAGTAAGTGGAAGTTGACATCAAGTTTAGTTACCGGGTTTTCTTCGTTAGAGTGTTGAATTCATTTTACTTTTAAAATTGTTGTCATTAAGTATTACATACACTCTCAAGAACGTATGTTATTTTCATGGTCATAAACAACGTTAAACTAAAATAATGACAAAACAACATCTCGCCTACGTAAAACTCCATACGGTTGGGCCCACAATGGTCACGCAAGTTCGAATACGCGTGAGAACTTGCACAGTGTATTTAAAGGCAACTTCCAGTAAGAACAGATTCATATTAAGCATTTAAAGGTTTCGGACATAGTCCTAAAATTACTGGAATCTGGCCACTTTGTCCAGGGTTTACTGGCAAAATGGAACAATTACTGGAGTTCGGCCAGTGGTTCAAGGAGTATTTTAAGCCATTCACAAATGCACAAACCTCTACTGGGAAGAAGGTTGTCAGGATGGAGAATGACATAATATTTCCAAGTGATGCTATGGCAATACTAAAAAAGATGAATTTTTGATTAGACGTGATTTTAGGTTTTTGTTCTTCCTCATTTTTGACAGATTCAGCAACACTGTCCTCATTGATCTGATCACTGTCATGTGATGTGGGCGGTCCTTCAGCTTTAGGCTGCTGCCATTGGCTCTTGATTTCTGGTGCATTCTCATCATTCTCATCAGTTTCTTTGATACTGTGTGCTGATTTGCTCCCGCATTGATTGACAGGTGATGATTTTCTTAAGATGAGAGGAATTTCTTCACTCTGATTTTCCATTTTGTTTGTTGTTTTCCTACAATATACAGGGCCTTCTGTTGACGTCTTCACGATCTGGTTGTAGGGATAACACCTACAAATAAAATAAAAAGTAATATTTTGCAAAGTTAATAAGCTTACTACGAATTAGGCGGGGAGCTTAGACCTTAAACGTGCCACAAACGTTGAAAACAATCTCATTGGACTTTCACAAACCCTTCTTTTTTTCTTCTTCTTTTTTTGTTTTTGTTTTGTTTTGGGGGAGGACTGTTTGAACGCGGTTGTTGGGCATCTGCGGCCGGCCAACAAAACTGCCTGGTCGAGTGGAGTTTCTTCCTTAGGGTGGTCATAATATATTAAAATGTTGTACATTTTCTGTGTGAAATTAATCAACACACGACGTTGCCGGCGACGCTCGACGCGCCCTACGCACATTTTGTCGTTTTTGGAATACCATTCGGCTTGGAACGTCGAGGAACTTCCAGGTGTCCACTGTCCAATGCAGGTCTTGATCTGATCGGACAGTATCAACTGTTTTAAAAGATTTGTTAGTTTTTTTTTTTTTTTTTTTTTTTGCACTGGAGTGCTGTCTTCTTCGGTCGGACTATAGAGAGGCAGAAAGGTCTAACCGAAATCAACAACCCGAACTAGATCCCATTTATGTGTGATATGACACACCGGCGTTAGAATCAGCAAGAAGCAAACTGGGTTTTAAAATCTGTGGACAGTACATGTTTCGTTTGCAGCTGTTTATTAACTGTCGATCACGAAATACTGAAATATGGCTTACAGCGTTCACTACAGTTTCTTGGCGGTCATAATTCAGGAATAAGTCCACCGTTCACATAAGGGAGACAAGGGTACAGTCTAGATCACGGTTCTCTCACCATTGTGAACCTGCGAGTCATTTTCTGAATATTCTAATCGTAGTGTGGTCAGATAAACAATGTGGGCGGGACGTAGGGGCAAACAGCGTTTTGATCCAGATGTCTGTGTGATACAGATACCTAGCCTCTCCAGTAACTCTTGTTGCGATAACGGCGACTACAAAATGAACGTAGCCAATCAAAAACAATTCTACCTCACAATTACCTCCGTTCGGAAACACGTGAGATCGCATTCTCTGGTAGGAACATAGCATTTAAAGCATAACAAAGCAAAGTGATTACAACCCTATGCTGTTTAAAGAGCCCTCCCCGCACATTATCGCCAGTGTATTTTTGGTGCATGCTCTTGCTAGGAAGAGGGTCATATAATCGCCGGCTGAGAGCGCCCTATTACAGAGGCGGCCGGTACTCCTACCACCAGCAGCAGGCAAACAGATATGGTGGCCAGACTATACTCAGAGCCAGGCACGGCATGATGCGCAGGAAGCTCAGGCTCAAAATCTTCAACAGCATGACTAGACTCGATGAGTTCTACTTCCAATGTGAGCAAGTACACAATTCAACCATTTACCCCTAGCGGGAAGATTGAAACAATTTATCTCAGCCTGGACCAATATCACATCTGATAAATGGGTTCTTGACACAGTGGCGCATTGCCATATTGATTTCAAAAGAATGTAATCTGCCCCAACTCCGATAACGTTTTCGGAAACTGAGGCTCTAATGATAGATAAAGAAATAGATTCTTTGTGCACTAAAGGGTGCTATTGTCAAAGCACGACCTTGTCATGGGCAGTTTATTTCGAATATTTGTCTACCACCGAAGAAGGATGGATCTATGCGGCCCATCCTCAATTTGGAACATTTAAACAAATTTGTCACCTATCACCATTTTAAAATGGAGACACTCGAATTTGCACTGACACTTATTCGCCCCAACTGTTTTCTAGCATCAATAGACCTCAAAGATGCATATTTTACAATGAGAGTTCAATGGCGAGACAAGTTGTGGCAGTTTACCTGTTTGTGTTTTGGACTTACTAACGCACCGCGCATATTCACTAAGGTAATGAAACCAGCCATTGCGGCTTTACGTAATATTGGTCACATGTCAGCCAGTTATATCGATGATTCTCTCCTCATCTGAGACACTATGATTGAACGCACAAAGAATGCTCGAGCAAGATGTGCGCTTGTGACTGAACTTGGGTTTGTCATCAATGAGACAAAATCGCACCCTAATCCCACTCAAATTCTAGACTTTCGGGATTTTGTGATTAATACAGTATAGCTATGACTGTACGCTTACCGGACTATAAGGTGTCTGTCTGAAACGCGAGAAGCCTACGGTAAACATTGTCTCGCAATGGACGGATGCGGCCATAGAGCGACTTCAAGGGTGTTTTGCATGCACGGACTGGGATATGTTCATTGAAAGTTCAGCTGAGCTCGACGAGTGCACTGACGTCACGATGGACTACATTAAATTCTGCGAAGAGTTATGCATTCCTAAGAAAACAGTGAAGAGGTTCCCTAACGACAAAACCCTGGTTTGACCGGTCAGTTCGTACCGAACTCCTTGCTAAGGAGCAAGCATTCAGATCCGGCGATGCTTCAGCCATCAAAAAAGCCAAATACGAAGTTCAAAAGGCGATCCGGGATGCAAAACTAAGGTACCGCAATAAACTCGAAGACGACATTTCTGAGACTAATTCAAGGGAACTGTGGAAAGGTTTTCATAAAATTACAGGCTATAAACCTAAGTCAAGACAAGCCCCCCAAGACGATACAACACTTCCGGATCAACTGAATGACTTTTTTACACGCTTTGATCGTCCAAAGGATCGTTTACCGGATATGAGTGCAACGCTACCCCCCCCCCCCATTTGAAATAACACTCGAAGACACTCGTCGTGTACTACGTCAGCTAAAAATCAACAAGGCACCTGGACCAGACGGCATCACCCCACGACTTCTCAGATCTTGTAATGACTTTTTATGCAATATTTTATGTAAATTATTCAATTGGTCATTGAAAACTTGCCATGTACCAAATGTTTTTAAGAAATCAACCATCATTCCTGTGCCAAAACGTTCACCAGTTACTTGCCTAAACGACTACCGCCCAGTAGCTCTTACTTCAATTGTTATGAAATGCCTTGAAACTTTAATCAGTAACTTCATCAAATCTCAGCTTCCGCCTAAATTAGATCCTTTCCAGTTTGCTTACAAGGCTAACAGGTCAGTTGACGATGCAGTATCATGGTCTTTATTCAAAGCATCTCAGTTCCTTGATAAGAGCGTCCCTAATTATTGCAGAATTTTATTTGTGGATTATAGTTCGGCGTTTAACACCATATCTCCTTTTAAATTGTATGATAAACTTATAACTTTGAATTTTAACCATTCTTTGTGTCGTTGGATTTTAGATTTTTTATTGGATCGCTCACAGAGGGTTAGAATTGGACAATGTTTTTCTGAGTCACTTGTCCTGAGTACAGGAGCGCCACAAGGATGTTTTTTATCACCAATGCTGTACTCATTGTTTACGCATGATTGTGCAGTAAATTATATTAATAATTTTATGGTTAAATATGCAGACGACACCACATTAGGTGGACTTATTTTTAAGGACGATTCCATGTATCGTGATGAAGTTAATAATTTAGTTCAATGGTGTCACGACAATAACTTAGAATTAAATGTTCAAAAGACTAAGGAAATTATTGTGGACTTCAGAAGAAATCCAGACAAAGTTGAGCCGTTGTATATTAATGGCTCCGAAGTGGAAATTGTCGACTCTTTTAAATTTCTAGGAGTGCACATATCAAATGATCTTAAGTGGATGACTCATGTTGATTCCATTGTTAGGAAGGCCCAGCAACGGTTGTTCTTTCTTAGAAGATTGAGGAGTTTTCGAGTCAGCCAAGATTTGCTGGTTAAGTTTTATCGGGACTTTGTAGAGAGTGTTTTGACACTCTCGATCACTGTCTGGTACGGCAACACTACGGCAGATGACCGAAAACGCCTCAGTCGTGTAGTCAGCACTGCTAGCTTTATTATTGGTCGCGAACTTCCTGCTTTGGATCAACTTTATGCCGCACGGGTTCTAAAGAAATCGAGATCTATTATTTCGGATGAATTTCACCCTGCGAATAGTTTATTTGAACTGATGAGAACAGGTAAGCGGTACAGAGCGATCAGAGCTGACTCCAACCGTACTCGCAACAGTTTTTATCCGAGTGCAATAAGGTTACTTAATGATTAATACTTTTTATTTTGTTTTCGGGGGTTCGCAATTTTTTACTGTTGTCTCTTTGCATAATGTGCGCATGCCTTTGTGGTTTAAGTGGTTGCTGTCTTTGTTGTTGTTGTAATTTTAATATTTTTAGACTCGCAAACCGAAGTGAATTTCACTGTATATGTATATATATGTGTGACAATAAAACAATTGAATTGAATTGAATTGAATTGATTATAAAGGCATGTTGCCATCTTGCCAATCAAACCATTCCCACCATTGTATTGGTAGCACAAGAAATCGGCAGATTAGTCTCAAGTTTCCCTGCGGTGCCATTTGGCCCGCTGTACTACAGAAATCTGGAAATAGCCAAAGATTGAACACTAAGGAAACATGGCGGGAATTTTTGGCCTAAAATGGTCCTCCCATTTGAGGCTGTGCTTGAATTACAATGGTGGATTCAAAATTCAACCGGCACATACCGCCCAATAATGCCTCGAGTAGGTGAAATTCTTGTCTCTACCGATGCGTCCCTCAGTGGATGGGAAGCAGATTGCCCTGCAGCTGATCTGCAAACTTTCCATATAAATCATCTTGAATTGTTGGCAGTCTATTATGCACTTCGATCTTTTGTTAGTTGATTACGAAACTTTACTGTTTCCGTACATGTAGATAACACCACTGCCGCGGCATACATTAACCATATGGGGGTTGCCACTCCCATGCAATCAATGCGTTAACCAAATAGTTATGGCTT
This sequence comes from Pisaster brevispinus, assembly GCA_023634235.1. Classification (NCBI taxonomy): domain Eukaryota; kingdom Metazoa; phylum Echinodermata; class Asteroidea; order Forcipulatida; family Asteriidae; genus Pisaster; species Pisaster brevispinus. The sequence goes on from JAMKCF010000037.1 coordinate 541,059, forward strand.
TGGTGTGTACAGCATGGCTCATGATTAATCGCATACCATATTCCTGGGAAAGAGAATGTACATGCGGACTCATTATCAATGTCAACGGAGAACCATTTAGAGTGGAAACTGAATAGCAATTTTTTTTCAAAATATCTTGTTAAGATATAATATTTCACCTACAAATTAGTTTGTTTGCGCCGAGAACCAATTTTCAGTTCAAACCACATGTATATTGGTTTCCTGACCCTGAAGTACTAACGTGTGATGCATTTTCTTTTTCTTGGCCAGATCAAGTAAATTCAGCTTTTCCTCCATTTGCTCTCATTGACAGGGTATTGCGAAAAATAGAACAAGACAGTTCTACGGGCGTTTTGATTTTCCCGCTTTGGCAGACACTGGTTCCCCAGGTAACTACGCCTACTGGTAAAACGTCCAGTTATCATCCCGAGGGTGCCAAAAGTGCTCCATCTACCACATGATCAAAAATGTCAACACCCGCTGGAAAACCAACTAGTTATGGCAGCGGCCATCTTGTCAGGCGATCACTCGAGTCAAGAGGCCTTTCACAGAGAACTATCAGAATCCTTCTGCAGGCCTGGAAACCAGGCACGCGAAAACAATACGATACAGCCATATCCAAATGGCTGCACTTCCTGCGCTCAACGATCTTTGTATCCAGTTCATGCCCATGTGAACTCGGCATTAGACTTTTTGGCCTCACTGGTTGATCGCGGTTTACAGTACAGTACCATAAACACGGCAAGAAGTGCTTTGTCGGCTATATTATGGTTTAACATTGGCTCTTGTACCAAGTTTGGGTTTCATCCACTAGTAATATGTTTTATGCGTGGAGTCTTTAAACACAAAACCACAGTTACCTCGTTTTTCGCATATTTTGGATGTTTTTTTAATAGTCATTTACTTAGTTGTATCAGCAAGATGAAGCCTTTGCAATTAATCAGTCCCAAGCAACTGACATTTAAACTTATTTGTTTATTTTCTTAAACCGCTGGTGGTCAAAGGACGCTAACTTTGTGATGTTTTTAATATGGTGCTTTCGGACAAGCAGGTAATAATTAAGAATTGTTCAAGACTTCTAAGCCGGGCAAGCATCAGCCAGTTTTAGGACTGTGTCGGAATTGCTATTATTAGAGGCAAATTACAATCTGATCCTGGGCGTAATTATTCCTCAGGCTTGAAGATCATCGAGAGATCCAAAGGCTAATGGACAAGGTCCGTTTTGGAGGTAATATACCACCGATTGCGTAATGATCGTCTAATCATATTGCTACACAGTTACTTAATTACATGGACACCTTGGCAAGTGGATTGTCGGTGAACTGGTCACAAGATAATTTATTGCATCAATCAACAATTCAATCCAACAGTGTACATAATTAGACAAAAGTTTCTTTCATTTACAACCTATTCAGTATATGAACCTTAACACAGGGCCCTATACAGCCGTACATATCATAGACACTGGCATGTAACCACAACAGTCCTTACATGTAACCCTAATGTAACCGAAATGTAACCCAAAAGCTAGTGTATGTCACCGTACTTGCAAGTTACAGTATGGTAATGGTGTACCCACGGACAGTGATCCTCAAGGTCTCTACCGTCCACGGAACACTCAAAACCGGTTCACACTACAAGCACTAAAATCGTAGTAACCATCGAATACACACCCCAAGGACGCGACTCACGCTGTCCCAGTGTGCCTTTACTTATACACTAGAAGTACATTACCCGAAGGCGGTCGCACTAAAAGCCGACAACTGAAGACGCCTGACAACACATTTTAAATGCACTTTAAAACAACGTTTGAACATAAATGAACCATTATATATATGTGTGGAAGAGGCAAATGTATCTATACCACCTTAAATCTGTCGGAAAGCTGTATTTTTAATTGTAAAAAAGTTTGTTATACCCCGAATTAGTAGCAACTAGTACTGCCCGCCATGTTGTTTTGAACCGTATTTGGACGATACCATTATACAATGGGTAAGTTCTAAGTGCTTAGTTGTCTGTTTTCTCTTTTTTGTATTTACTGCTTGTTTTTCCCCCTTTTTAACAATCTTTTCTTGTTTAACCCTTATGTGGGGTACGTCCCCAGAGACCCTCAGGTCCATTTAGGTCTACCAGTGGTGGATGGGTTGAACAAAGAAAAACAATATAGAACAAAGAGTTTGAAGTTTCATGTTTGTGTTTTGTTTTTTTGTGTTAGCCTGACAGATTTTTAACACCCTGTTGACCACACAATGCAGCCCTAAACTCCCTGTAAGTATTATTGCAAGCGTAAATAGCCACCCTGTCTATCTCTTGCTTTGTGGTTTACTATGCGGACAGGAGTGTGTTTCTCATAGTGGAGACAGTTTGTCTGGCGGGGGGGGGGGGGGTGAGTGGTGGCCTTCAACAACCAGTCGACAAGACTTGGCAAGCCAAACTTGTTACATAGAACAGAGAACAGACAGCTGAACAGATTGTTTTACTTATCAGAGGGTTAGATATGTGTAGCTCTGTGTTTATGTGCACTGGTGTACCAAATTTTGTGTACATTTGTATAGAAGGGAAACATTTCACAGCCCATAAAAAATAATTACACAACTCTGGGAACTGACCCCCCTCCCCATCTAAGATATGTGGAATGGACCTGTTTAGGATCTCCTGTATGATGAAGTCCCTCGGGGCTTTTAAAGTGACAAAAAACAAGAAACATTTAAATTCTACAATCCAACACTGGTAGCCCACGACAACCACCCACAAAGGTTAACTGTTTAAAGGATAGATATTTAGTGGCAGTCATTATACTCATGTTGTTTTTCAATTAATATCATTAAAACAAATGTAACCATACATCTTGACAATAGAGGGCGCTTTCAACTTAACAACTTCAACAAAGACAAGACTGGGTATGTAGCCGACAACCCGTGGTGCAAGATAGTAGTTCCCTTGGACATAAAAGGAATGTTGCACATCTAGATATTGAAGTTCGACAATGTCTTGTAAATTATTAATTAAGTAAGGTAATTTTGATGGCTTCCAATTGGATGTTAATTTCATAATGTGATTCATGGCCTCACACGATTTGTTTTTCCAGTTCAAAGGAGTTGACTTTTTCTGCATTCGTGGTACAAATACCTGAGTTCATAATAAAGGCACTAACTTTCTAAAGCATAAAAGGGTTCACCCTGTCCAAATATATCATTTAACACTTTTGTACTAATCTTGTCATTTGTTCCAAATTTATGTCTTAAAAACCTCCCAACATTTTCTTTCAAGTGTCTTGTACACAAAAATAATGTTGAACCATGAAAACATTTCTGAATAGCTTTTGTTAGAGCTTTTTCCTTATCAGTACCAACAATTAAAGCATTCAATCCCAAATGAGTTTCATTCATTTTTAAATCGAACAAACCTTTAATATGTGAAAAAATTATATGGCATGTATTGTAACTACCATCCCAGTGTAAGTACGCTGGACCTAAAAATATGGGATATGACTGGGTTGATGTTCTAATTAAATTTCTGTCTTGGAAAACAAATGAAGTTAAAAAAGAAGCTCCCAAATTAAATGTGCGATCAATGCCTAAAATGCTCCTTGACGTACCATCTCAACAAATATTAATCATGTCTTTCAATTGCTCCTTTGTGTACAATATAATTGTTGGTGGTTTCCCTTCAGTCTGTATTATTTCTTGTATAAATTCACTATCATGTATACGCAGTTACGCAGCAGGGGAACGAAGTGATTTGGTGTCCAGGTGCCTGCAGACGAAGGGTGCATTGCTGTCCAAATGATGTAGATCGGGGCCTTTGTGCGAACCACTTTTGGATTGAATGCTGTGTTTAGGATTCGCATACACATATTTGTCATTCCATTGACTGACGGATATACAGATATGACTGGTGCACCAATAACAGATGCTGCTGATTGGATTGTCCATGCAGACGAATATCCACCAACATGTGAACAACTTTGGCAGGCTTCCTTGTATGATGGGCTGACAGCTTCAAGTCCAGTTTGGAGATGCATGTCGATGTGCTATGTATTGCAACTGGAGTGCGATCTCAACCTAAGCTGACTAGTTGCTCACAGTGAGTTGCTCACAGCGGCAATGAAACCATGAGTTGCAAGGTTGCACACTGGATGACATCGGATCTGCACTCCTTACCACACACCCCACAAGGCCACTTGCTGCCTCGTATTATCTTGCTCTGAAGTAATATAGCAGCCATGATACCCGGAGTTCTGAAAAAAATAACAAGAAATTGTACATTAATTAAAATAAAATTAAAATGATTAAAGTTCCTAAGCAGTTTGGTTTTTACTCTTAATACTCTCATACATTTGAAAATTGTCAAAGACCAGAATCCTCACCTAAAAGTGGTAGTGGTTGTTGAGAAATGTTTACGATGCTTGTAATTGTTGATGGTATTAAAATATTTATAATAATAATAACACATAATTTCGCAAGAAAACTATCAAATAACTTCTCAGTGATCATGTAACTTATGAATGGATTAAGTTTTAAATAAATCATCAAAATATAGACTCTACCAAAATGTTATGCTGCGAATGAATTTGATCTCAAAAGGTGCTGAATCAATAAACCTCCGATTTAAAGAAATAAACGAATCTACAAAATACACCTTCTTTTATCAGCATTGTATCATGTGAAAGCAAAATGACGTAATGGATAAAATACAAATTTAACATCGGTTGTTTCCTTTAAAAGGGCAGCAATAATTTAATTTGGCACATGTTATACTTCGAATAAATTTGATCTCAAACAATGTCGTTTCTGAATCATTAAACTTCCGATTTGAAGGAAAGGTCAAATTTTTGTAATTTCAGTTCAAGAATTACACTTTTATTGACAATTTACGCCACATGGTTCAGGAGATGTGAACTAGGCCTAAATGATAATCTAAATTGTTCCCTTAGGAAATTCATATTTAAAGAGAGGCTCCGAGGTCATTCAATTTTTAGAAAATTAAGTGGATCACAAAACTGAATTTGCGATTTGTAAATAAAAGTAAATCACCTGGAATATTCAGCAGAAACTGCAAAGCTTTTCGAAAGGCTGAGGTTGGATCGGATGATGCTCAAATTGACAAACGTAAATGTAACCCCAAAATAGCTAAATTGATATCTGTAAAGATGATAATTTTTCGGTGTCGAAAACTCGGAGCTCGGATACTTCAGTCACAGGGGGTCTCAGAAAATGCAAGCAGTGTAATTTTCGCCCAATATACAGGCCTCTTTATTGGGGATTCCAATTTTGTTGTGCCGCCAAGCACGTTGTTGACGCGTGCTAGGGTTAGTTAGGAAGTTTGGGCGAGTTTACAAATGCCGCTGCTTTGAAAGTTGCGGTTCAACTAATTAAACTGATTGTGGCGTTTTCTAAAATGTATTCTTATTTGGGAACCCTTCTTTCCTTTTTTAGTGTGTTGTCATGCCCCAGTATTTACCACTGACTTCCGCGATTTTGGGGGGATATGTATTGAGTAAATATAAAATGTAAACCCATTTTTAATGTTGACCACTGAAGTGTTTGCCCAACTTTTGTCAGAACGAAAATGTATACATTGGCCGGCAACACACAAGGCCAAATGATTGTCTATTAAAAGGTGTGAATCATTGCTGAAAAAAAGTCGGAAAAATATGATCAAAATTTCAACTTTTGCATTAACTCCTAGTTTTTAGATTTCAATGAGCTTCTGGGAGCAGTAGCTATTCAAAGACCAAGATTTATTTGTTTGTTTTTTGACATAAAAACAAAGTCTCCAGGCCCTTAAATCTACGCCCTGCGAGAAAACAAGAGGAGACTCCGGAAGGCACTTTTTTTCCTTTTTTTAATTACTGAAAAATCTTTGGGCCAATTCCGCTGAAACTTCATGTAATCCTCAAGGAAACCCTCTAGTTTGACATTCTAAAGTCACCTTTAACATAGCGCGCTATACAGGACAGGCATATTATATTCATTTGTGTACAAAGTATAAGCCCATTTTGTTGTGTGCAGATCTAATCCCCTTGAGTTTCACTACTGGCTGCCAAGCTAGCAAAGCCCAATGCTAAGAGTCTAGTCTAGTCTAGTGTAAATAAACAGCCGTTCCCACACAGACAGGCGCTGTCTACTACTGTTTTATGTCCATGTTTCAGACGACTGTTTTATGTAGTGCTCATATTGTATGGCATTTACTGTACAAAAAATAAATCATGTAGGCTCTACTGTACACGTAAGTGGCAGTTACTATAAAAAATCAACCTATAAGTTGCCTGAATGCTTCAATCCTTTCTAGGTGTGTCCAGGGGGACCTCCATTCATCTACATATACCGTTAGAAAAGGGATTGTGTCAACCAAACAATGTTATATACGCGTAATAGAAACTACCTTCCGTGAGCTCACCTTTTGCCGCTTGTGTAATTTGAGGGGCGGTGCTGCTCGCAAGGTTAAACAAAAATACCTTCCGAAATGTGCTGGGCCGCCGTTAGTCCATGCACGCACTGTATAACTTCACAAACAAGTTTTTTTTATCTGGTGTAGGGATTGAACATTTTTTAGTTCTGAAGTTTGCCTTAGCTCGTTGTAATGATTGACGTTTCTACAGCTAGCAAGCTACCGTATTGATGACAATACCTTATTGATCTCGGTCAATCAAAGAACCCAATAAGCAGTGCTGGGTAAAGTATTATAAACCAATTATTGGGTAAGAAAATAACACAAGACCTGGGTAAAATGAGGGTTGGGTAAAGTTTACCCTATTTTGGAGTAAAAAGGGAACATGGTCGTCACAAGGGTAAACTTCTTACCCAACAATGCTGTGCTAATGATGTTGGTATTAAAAATTACACAATAATGGGTACTTTTTTACACTTTGGATGGTGTGCAATAATTTTACACAAGTGAACGACCATGTTCGTTTTTTAATACCGAAAGGGTAAGAATGTTACTCAATGTTGAGCAATTATTTTTTAGAGTGTACGATTTTGAAAAGATTTCTTAAACTCTAGTGATTGCTGTCGCATTTACATTCTTGCATGCTCTAAACTGCCGCCGTTTTAAAAGAAGATTCCAGAACAAAAGACAATAAAGAAATTCGACATTATTAAACTTCATAGTCTATGAGAAATTCACATTTGTACAACATGCAAAACACAACATTAACCCCAGGGTACGGTCTAGCCCTGGTAGGACGTCAGTGCCACTGCACTGACGTCCTGGGTATAAAGCTTCTCTACAATGCGAACCAATTTTTGACTAATGTTTTTTTATATTTTTACCTGATTTAAGAAGCTGAAATTCTCTTGTTATATTCTTCATGGCCATAACTACACTTTTGATGCATCAAAAAATAAAAAATATATTCATGGATGATATTATTCCAGAAAATAAATCGCACATCCACGCTAACGTTTTAAACATCGTGTACCGATTGACGAGTAAGCACGTGTGCGCATGTGCGAAATGCATAGCGGTTCCATCGACTTCCGGGTCAACGCACCTTGTAGCGCGAACGAATGTAGTCTAGGTGCAAGACTTTGTGTGACGAACTTGCTATGGGCGCGCTTGCGTGTGAGTATTCATAAACGGAGTCTGAACAGAAAGTTACAGAGGAGACGTCAATTTCCATTTTATTTTCGCAAATAATGTCATCCAAGGATAAAATCAACGATTCTAAGCCCATCAGGCTGATAGTTCAGGGCACCAGGAATATGTGAGTAAAGCTTCAGCTTCACCAATAAGGTAAAAATATTTTAAAATGTTGGTATAAAATTTTTCGCATTGCTACGGTAGGCTTATACCCTGGACTCCGTCGCGTTGTATGCAACGGAGGAGTCCAACCTGGGCTAGGTACGGTCCAATGACAACACTGCGGGCACTACTACACTCTAAAAAAATAGCCTATCACACAAAATACAAGGATAAACTAGTATGTAGGCTCCTAGCCTATCACACAAAATGCAAGGATAAACACAATAATACACAATATGCAATCGAGGTCAACTTACGATCTCCCCTGCTCCTCTTATCTACAATTATGTCACTAGACCACCCGTCTGCTACGCAACACTTCTCTATTCGCAGCACAGCACTTAATCTTGCGGGCTCACTCGTGTCACAACTATTTGGCAACTAACTCGTTTAACGATTCTTCTGCAATTGTTTTGTTTCACAACTAATCTGCAACTGACTTGCTCTACAAGGCCATCGCCCAAACATGCGTCTCTAAACCGCCATTGCGCACGCCAGTCTGGGTCGCTGCAAGCTGCTAAGCCCCGCCTACTTGCACTCGCACGCAGCAAAACATGAAAATATACACTATACAATATACTACGGAAGCCGGATATGTTCAGCCACTTATCTAGAGTTCATGCAGCTAGCTGTTGTAATATGCCAGCAAAGATACACAAACACAATTCAGCTCCATTTGGCTAACTAGCTAGACACACAATACACAATGTATGTACATACAAAGGGACATTTTTTTTGCATACTTTGTTCCGTGGCATTTTTTCCCCCGTCGCATTTCCCCCCCCCCCCCCCCCCGTCCTAAAGAAAAATGCGGCGGGGTGTAGATTAGGTTTAGAGAGGCAATTGTAGCAATTTTTTTGATAAATGCAAGTGAATAAATGCTAATGAGAGTGTTTAATCAATCGACAGATTCGCCCCGAAAGTGTGATTGGCATCTTTTGCCTGTGTGTTCTTTTATTCCTTGCATCTTGAAGTGTTGAGGTCTTTAGCTCTTGAATGGCGAACTCCGTCTGGAAGACTGAGCACTCGGTCGGACTCACTTTTCAGCGGTTTATAGACCCCTTGCATATGACGTCACACTCTCAAAAAGCGCCCTCATTGAGGTTAAAAGGAAGCAGGTCATTGGCAGCCTCGCTACCATGGGCAGTGCGCCGTATCGATACCTCTCGTCGCCAAACCCCTGGGAGGGAAACACTGAAAATCAATGCTGATTGGCTAACCAAAATGTACTGCTTTGCGTGCACGCTTGTTGAAAACATTCGAGCGCTTGTAGGACGCTTGTCGGGCGCTTAGTACGCGCGTGTAAAAATGCACGTATTTTGACGCAATACAATTCAAATGAATCATGTTTTTACATGGTCACCTTAAACTGCATACAGTTAAGACGTATCACAAGATCGAAAAAGAATGAGAGGGGGCCAGTTGCTCCATGACTTGATGCGTCCTTTGACCGCGCGTTCTGCAAAGTCTCTAACATAGAATGGATCAACCACAGGACTAATTAAAATATCCAATGTATTTGGATATTTTGAAGTAACACTTCCAGGGGTTACAATCGAGCAAGGCGTTCTGGGAAAGAAAACAAAATGGCGCGTCGAGATTGTACACCACTGGGAACGAGGTTGGGTCATTGGACGATAGCTGTTCTTTGTGCGTAAAAACGTGCGCGTGACCTCAGCGTACATGTAGCGTTTCGCGTTATGCAAGGGCGGTCTATAAAGCCTAGTATAGCGCGCGCGCTGCAGGCGCTTTAAACAATAGACCAATAAATGAAAACTTCTAAGGTAGCCTGCGCGTTTTGCCAATATGCACGTAAGCAACGCACACGCTAAAGAACGCACAATGTCAGTAAGTGGCAAATGTAAGATTCTATGATTTAGAGACTATAATTACATCTGATTACTTAAAAGTACAATTAAAATGCTAATCTGAAGGCGGATTTCGTCACAATGTTAAATATAAAACCTAAAAAAATAAGAAACAAAACTAAACAATTTTCACTGCACAACTGCTGCAGTGACAGTAATGTAATGTTAATTGATTGGCTGTTTGTCCGGACCTACAGATTGGTCGATGTGAGTTGACGTTTCTTGCAAGACTAACTTCGGTGGGGACAGAAAAGTATGGGCGGCTAAGTTGCTAACGTTTCAATAATTCATTTTGTTGTGTATGATTTCGGCACAAATGTACGGGTGGTTTGGCTGTTTAAAATGCAATACTCTATTTTAGACAAATAATCCTTTACAGTACCCCGGTCATGACAACTTTACTATCCAAAACAAAAAGTATTTAGTCAGTTTATGTGAAACTCCCAAGGCCTGCCATATGAGTATGATTTCAATGTTTGTAAACAATTATGCGTAAAGAACTATCTATACATCAGCTTAACTAATAATTGTGTGTGAGGGTCAATGGTGAAACCAACTTCTTCCTCCGTGCCTCTTTCTTGTGATTGATGTAGTTGATGTTTTGGGCACTGACTATTGGGCATGAAAGTATGGACGGCTTTAATTTGCTAATAAATATAACTGTCCATCGATGTTGCTGTCTAATGAAATGCCTGGACCTTCAGATTTGTATATTTGGGTGGATGCTTTTTTTGCAAGGTTTTGGAAAGAGAAAAATATGGCTTCGCTGCTAAAATTAAATACTTTGCCACTTTCAGCACAGAAAAGCGGGGTGAAATTAGCTGCTAAAAGTGCAATAGTTTATTATTGGACCAATGATTCTATAACACGGTGCTTATGAACATTTCAGCTTCAGTACTATATATATATGCTAAGTGCTCTATAAGATTAGATCGTCGGCCATCCAGTCGTATCTTTCAGTCTTGTTCTCTTCAACACAGGGTTTACTCAGTAACCACTCAAAAACGAAGATAATAATACCAACTTGCAATTTTTGCTTGTTCCCACGCTCAAATGTTGCACATTATTTCTTAATTTGACGACAAAAATCCTAATTTGTGCAACGATATACGGTAACTGAGACAGGTGCAAGTAGGTTGTCCAATGAAATTTGGTTTCTCATCAGGCAACTGACCAATCAAAATTGGTCTTATGGATACGTGCGGATGTACGAAGGAACGCGCTGCGACGTATTATTGAAGCGAAGCGCATTTACGAATTTGCACAATTTGAAAATTGCGCTGCTCATTCTGCATTGCCAGAGGGGGCACTCCATAGAGTTATACATAGGAACTAGAGAGCGCACTAGCCTAGGTACGCGGCCCGACAAGGGCAGCGCGGCGGGCATTTCTTAAGTAGTCAAAAACAACGTCTAAACTATTTGTGCGTGTTGCAACAGAGCAATGGTTAACAATGAAAGGGTTTACTGTGAAATTTATGAATGCCAGTGAAGACCGTTTAAAGCAGTAAATAATCCCCGAATAAATATAATATTTTAGAATAATATTCCTTCACCTTGGGCAATAAATCGTGATCGTGGCATGTGTGTGTTCATCCTCTATTGAAACAAATAACCTAAACCCCACGAAACAACTTTAATACAGCCGCTTTTTTTAAAGACTGCATAATGTGTATTTAGCAAGCACACCGCGTAATTCGTATTCAATGTTGCCATTGTCCAAAATGGCGCGCGTGTCTCCTTGCGGTCCCGTGGCGCGTCTGTGCACGTTATACCATTACCAGTGCGCCCTCTAGTTCCTATATATAACTCTATGGGGCACTTAATCTGAAGATTGAGCAATATTCTGCGCAATCTCAGCATTGTGCAAATCCATAAAATGCGCTCTACATAAACAAATCTTCACACAGCTGGACAACATGGCAGAAAAAGACAGCGAGAAACAGTCAAAATTTACGGTGTTTTGCCCACTTGTGATTATCATGAAGCCTAACACCTTTAACTGAAACAGTGGACAAAATTCAGACAGTGCGTGCAGATATGGAAGGAACTTGACGGAAAATCAGCTGAAATAGCGAGGTGTTTCTTGCAAAATAGTGGTGGTGATGGTGCAGCCTGCGCTACACTAAAATTTAGTACCTAACGATGGTGGTTTTCATCGGAAGGCTACCAGTATTTCACGGATGCTACAAAACAAAGACGGGCTGTACTTGCCAGGCAGAAGCGAGAAAAGGAACATGTGCCTGCTGCTGAAGGTTAGAGAATTGTTTCAAGTTACACATTGAACATTTATTTTTGACATTTGTGACTGTAACTAGTGCATGATGATACGTATTATTTAACTTATGTGACAGGTATAAAACATGCCCCCATTAATTTTCGGTTTTATGAACTTCTTAGTTAATTCCTTTAACTAATTCTTTTGATATTTAAATTAAATCGAGCGCCCTCCACGTCAGGTTTCCGGGCGCTCCCATAATTCCATTCTGCGAAGACAGCTTAAACGTGTGCTTCATCACTGTCTTCATTTTACTGTTAAATTTCCCCCTTTTGTATCATTCAAATGTCGTTTAAGTTTATTACCTAAGCTTGTTATATAGTAGACATGAAGTTCAGAATGTGATGTCTTTAGAATCTGCCGTTTATGCTTGCAGTTTGGTTAACGTTTTATAGACATTGCCGTTTTATTAGTAATTCAAGATGGCGGCCCACCAAAAGCTTTGGCGGAAACCGCATATGTACTGAAGTTATTTTCCCTTACGAAGTGTTTTGATAGTTTATTTACTCTCGTTTATAGTCGTTTATTATAATTGATTATACAGTGTTTAATATATAATTCCTCTGTGAAGACAGCTTTAACGTGTGCTTCATCACTGTCTCCATTTTACAGATTACAAAAATACAAGAAATAAAGAGATTTACCGAGCCTCAGAATAGCGTACCGACCCAATTTATGAGTGTCACACGTACATGACTCAGGTTGAGTACTGTGACGTCACACCCCGACGTAGAGGGCGCGACGCGGACAGCAATGACGAGAACGTCTCCAGCGGTTAGAGACGAGTCCGTTGTATGGGATGGATGTATACCGTCCCGAGAATGGTTTGTCCTTATTGTTTGTAGGGACGAAGGGAACGCCTCAACCTCAGACGAGTAGACAACAGAGGGCGTCCTTTCAGGACGAATATGCCCCAACAACCACAGACATATAATACCTATAGACGGACAGCAGGGGGCGCTAAACTGAAATTGTGGACTTTCTCAAACTATGGGCGGAAGTGAAGACGCGTCAACACTTTTTGTACACGTTTAGGCATAGCCGCGAGGCAGTGGTCCCGTTTTCATGGACTTTTTCTGAATTTTCAGGAGATATTGACCCGATGATGAATTGTAAATTAAGTGAGGGAATTTAAGGAAATTCTTGTAATAACTGGAGTCGTCAAAAAAGTTGTTTGATTAACTTTTGCTGATTTTGGGGAGGAAATCGTAAAAATTTGTAAACAAAATTATTATACATAATAGCCTAGGCCAAGGCCTACAGGACTGTCACTTTCTACACGTTTGTGACGTTTTCATTGTGAAAATGTAGTTTTTACCTTGAAATTTAAGAAACCTCACTTCATGAACATTCCATATAACAGTCGTTTACAGGGTTGGGCGTTGAGGTTTAACCGTATAAAACGTCGTTTCTATAACTTCATTTTCGGGAAATAATCCCTGGACTCGCTCTATAACACAACGTTGTGCACACTTCGGCCCGCCTTGCATGCATGCCTTCGGCACATTTTGCGTACGCTCGCGTGGAATGCACTTCAAACAATCGCGTATATCAGTAGCACGTTAATCTAAAGGCGGTACGCGTCATCAGCGTCCGCGCAAAACACCCACCGACGCGCACTTTGGCCGGAAAGTGTTTGACGAACGAATTTTTGTTGATACGAAGACTAATTCCATCTACTTTTATCGATTTGGAGAAAGTTCAGTAAAAAGAGGAGAAACGGCAAACAACCAACGTGAGAAAAGGTATCTAGTTGTTGATTAAACATTGTTTCCAAGTCTGTTGGTGATTTTTTCACCCTTAAAACACAAATTTTCTATCATCATCCACCCGCTCGCCCATTGCTTTACACGTGTTTTCGCTTGCGTTTTCGCGGATTTTGCCCATAGTTTGGGTATGGTCGGGTACTTTCAAAATTACGGTATCCAGACGTTGATTTCCATAGGTGCTGTCGGTCTATAGGTATTATATGTCTGTGCCAACAACAGCAGCTTCACCATCCAGCGACAGAAAAAGGGGGCAGCGCAATATTACTCAGCTAACAGGCAACAGCATACCAATAATGATTCCAAACAATAAAACGATCAAACGACCAAAACGAGAAAACAGCGGGACGACCAAAACGAATAAACAATCAAACGACTAAACGATCAAACGATTAACGACCAAAGAGTCAAACGATTAAACGACCAAACGGTCAAACAACCAAACCATCAAAGGATCAATTGATTGCCGGTTTCCCAGTTGTGAATTATCCTGGTGGGACTCCTGGTTCTTCCTAATGACCTAAACTTGGATCCAGGTAAAAAATCGGGATCCCTCCGGGATCACTCCGGGATCCTAGTTTCTTTTTCTCTGATGGGGATTCAATAGGGATTTGTTCGTAGAATGTGGATGGTTGTCATTTGAGAAAGGTTCAGGCCTGGAATTACATAAAGACCTCAGAGGCCATGGCCTCTGTTGCCCCTGGTCTCGGTATTGGTGCCTCTTCAACAGTTTCCATTAGACTTGAAGTTTTTTTCAAAGGAAGTGCTCTGTGCAAATTTAAAATGGCCTTGCCCTCTCAAAAATAATATCCAGGCCATGTTTATGGTCATCAGGTGCAGCAAAAACAAACGTTTCTGTCACAAATACTTACCCGACATATTTTGGTTTTTGCGTTGATGATAAAATTACACTTTGAGATTAAGTATTGCTCTCTATAATATCAGCAACAATCAACAAACTGCTTTTACGAAATACAATGCTTGTGGAAGTAACAGTACATGCTGCATCTAGTAAAAAAGACAACAAAACCTCACGAAATCTTGAAGTGCATACACCCTACCTTTTTATCTGCGATGTATCCCCACAAGACAGAAGTTAACCCATACACTCCGCCAAGAAGAGTAAACATTAAGCTGATTTCAATCATATCAAAAGTCAGCTGCAAAATTGAAAGGTAGTTTAACCAAAATAATAAATACAAACACAAACATTACTCGAAAGATATGTAATTTACAACATCAACTGCAAATCTTTAATAAATTACAAAATAAAAAAACAGAAAAAAACTTCATAGGGCACTTTAAGATGTAGTGACATGTTGGGACCAAGGAACCCAAATGAGAATCATTCAACTGACCTCTTAGAGATGAATTGACAAAGTGGGACCAAGGAACCCAAATGAGAATCATTCAACTGACCTCTTTGAGATGAATTGACAAAGTGGGACCAAGGAACCCAAATGAGAATCATTCAACTGACCTCTTTAAGATGAATTGACAAAGTGGGACCAAGGAACCCAAATGCAACTGATCCAAGTACGCTTACAATCAATGCAAGCCACATGGCTGGAATGGTCAAGACTTGCACCAACGAACCCAGGTTCTCACTTGTAAAACCTGTAGAGAATCAAAGAGAAGATTAACTTGATGTTTTCTGGCTCTTAAGAAGGTGAAAAGTGATAAACTTACATGGGCTGGGTTTCACAAAGCACCAAGATTCATCTTACAGATTAGCAATCCAGATAGATTCGCAGCTAAGGTCAATCTGAGTTGTTTGTGAAATCAAGACCTGGCTACAATTTTACGGCTCTGCTTATCATGAGATTTTGCAAGTATGTTCACCAAGAATGCTTTATAACGTAGGGATATGCATACGCGATGTAAAAATTCCTTACAACCGTGAAATACCTTTTAAAGTGAAGTGCTTATTTTGTTGTTATCGTTAGCGCCAATACTTTACTTACGATACACAACGCCCATGGCATACATTGGTTTCAGAGCTTCAAGATTCATCTTAGGATGTATACTGTCACCATAGTGATTTGTATTGTGACATCACACTTTGATTAGCAATTAGGATTGATATTATTGCTAACTTACATATAAATCCTAGTTCTTTGGAATATTATAAACAGGTATATGTTTAAAGGTTGACCACGAAACCATGCAGTATGGCAGACCAGCCATCCTACAATCAGACAGTCTTGGGAAGTCTTGTTTGAGTGAAATATTTAATACATGAAACAGTCTCTTACCTTGCTGCGGCATAATGAAAAAGTTGACAGCAACAATCAATAAATCGAAGCCTCCAAGAACAAAGAAGGGAAGTCTAAACCCTCCGGCTTGTTGGTGAAACATTCTATTACATTTTTATCAGACAATGGATCGAATAATAACGAATTGTTATAGCTAATCGAATGTCAATACTCATGTTCCACTAAATTCTAGAGACATCTGTCTGAACATTTCAACTGCCTGGTGACAAGACGGCAGCAGCTTAAAACCCTGTACAGGCAGGGCACTGTCAGTGCCCCATCACCATCACTCCTGATTCGATCAAATGCAAGTCCAATCCTTGGACCAGCATCCGACTTCCGGCTGAGGGAGGATGGGGTTGCTGGCTAGGTCTACACAGGGTTTTCAAGTTAGGAGAGCATTATGCTGACAAGACGCAAGCTACATTTTTGTAATAAGTAGTCCCTACGTCTAAGTTGGAAGTCAACTGTCAATTCTGCAGTATTGTTTTGTTTACTTTTGTGATTTAAAATTTCAAAGCAACACAGAGCTTCGAACATTGATTTTAGCCCTGGTAGGCATGCAGGTGATAGGACGCTGGTCCCTGTTGCACTGTCACTGCAAAAGAGACTGACAATTACCCACCAGGGTTGAAGTTGATGAGTGGAAAAAACTTGATTCGACTGTTTTGTAAATGCTGCAAGAAGAATCTGCATGTAAACTCACATTATACAACAAACCTCCAATAGCTGGACCAACTGCAAATCCTATCCCACTCACCAACTCATTCACACTCTGTAAAAAAAACGTATGCATTCAAGTTATTAGTCCTAGGATTATATGAAGACAAGACAAGCACATAGAGACCACAGATACAATGGCCATTAAAGACCAAAGACAATGGGCACAAAAAAACCAGAGAGACAATGGCTACTATAGAGACCGCAGAGACAGTTATGGACACAGAGGGCATAGACAATGGCCACTAAGACCACGGACACAATTGGCAAGAGAGATAATGGTCACTTGATACCACAAAGACAACCCAGCTAACACAATATGTTGTTACAACATTGCACAACGTTGTGATAAGGTTGCAATTGGGTTGATGGGATGACAACGATGACTAAGTTGCATAAACGTCAGATCATAATATGATTTTCAATCAATGTTGTACGTGTGTTACGTGTTGGTTACTTATGCAACGTTACCGAAGAGTTTTGTATGCGACGCCCATACCTTTAAAATGAGCCTGACTTTGAGATAGAGAACCCTTCACCTTCGACATACTCTTATTTTGACTTTAAATGTGCCTATCAATTTTGAACGGGAAGTACAAGCTAAAATGGAGCCACATTTCATAATTAAATGTCATTTGCTGATGATACGACTCAGACCCTGAACCAGGCCCTCAATTTTAAGCAGTACACATCACCCTAAACCTGGCACAGACCCTCAATTTGACTTTAACTGCGCCCAAAACCCCAACCACATTTTGAACTTGAACCTGACTCTGACTGTGACTCTTACACTGAACCTAAATATATTACTTGTTTATATTTAGAGCTTTCTGTTAGTACCGGAAGTAAAGGCTGAAGTGGCGGTCACATTTCTAAATAAAATGTACAAATGCTTTAAGCTACAAGAAGGCACAAAGACTAAATATTTCCATGGCATTCGGTTCAGAAGATAATACACAATAGTTTATGTCGAGGACAATACACACTTTTGTCCTGATAAGCAATACACTAAACCATTATTGCTTCGTCCTTTGGATGGGACGTAAAGCAGTTGGTCCCGTGTGTTGTGTAGTGCACGTAAATAACCCAGTGCACGTAAATAACCCAGTGCACTTATCAGAAAGAGAAGGGGTTCGCCCCGGTGTTCCTAGTTTGATTGGCTGCATTTCGCACCACAGCACCTTGTAGACCAACACATGGTGCTATTTAAAGACAGAGTTCGCATACTTCAACAACGTGGCTCCACATACCTTACAGGAAAAATCTGAATGTTGAAGCACCTTAAGCGTCATTAAGTGACGGATATGAGCGCTATATATATATTATTATTATAGACTTTTATCTTTTTGAATTAAACCTTACCACTACAGTTCCAACATTATCAGGGAAGGTATGGGCCAATATGGCGGATGTAGCCGTAAAAGTAGCAGCCGATCCTACACCTTCAACAATCCGTAGAAGAAAACAATAGACTGTAAATGTAGTCTCATTAGGCATTTCACCAAGAAAACTGTCAAAAGTAAGAAAGTTCAATCAAGGTGAGTGAAGTCCCGGACCAGGCATTTATCGACTCCAACAAAAAATGAATAAAAATAATCCATACTCATAAAAAACTTGTATTTTTTTTAAAATAAAGGTCAGGAGGGGGTACGTCCTTGTAGGAAGTCAGTGTTTGATGCAACGGAAGAGTCCAATTGGCCGGGGATACTATTTTTGGAGTACCAATGCATTATAAAGCTACACAAATCCAATGAAAAAAAATACTGACTTAGTGTTGATAAACTTTTTTGTAAGTAAGCTTTAATTTTCTTACAACGATGTATGATAAACAGTCTTTACTTGTGAATAAATCAATGCAGAGGGACCTCAGATGGGATTGAACTCGGACCTTCCCATTCTACTTTCCTTGGTTCAGTCATTTGTACACATATCCCCATGTGTACCATTGCTTTCAATCGGGGGTCATTACCAAAGTATGGAGTGCTTACCCAAACAAAATATTGGATCCACCAGCCAGAAAGGAGCCAGACAGGAACACAAAACGAGTTCCAATTAGAGGTAGCTGTAAATAAACAAACCAAGAAATGTAATCCATTCTTACCAATCTTATCAGAGTCAAAACATTTGTGTGTTGGGTTGCCATAGAGTGGAGTATTTTGATGGATTTGGAGCTGTACCCCCAACCCACCCACGCTAGCATGAAGCCTGGCATACTAATCTTATTTAGATTATTATTAACAAATAAATAAATTCAAGAAATATCATCCATTTATGAATGGAGACAGCAGTCGTGAGTTGGCAAAGAAAAAAAGAATGTACTGTTCTGGCCCCTTTTTAATGGAGCTTGAATTTCCCGTAATGCATGAGAAAAAGTGTTGAATTGTTTATCATTAATTCGACCAGTTGTACTGATTGGTGTACCATTAGTATTGCCAATGATGTTGAATGATAAACCATTGGTATTGAATGGTTACTACATTGACTCAAGCCAATAGTGTCCAATGGTATATCTATTGATACCCCGAAAATGGTACCATTGGCTGTGCCAGCGGTACTGAACGGTTCATTGAATCCAGTACACCCATTCTCTCTGTATACTACTGACATAACTAAATTAAACGGAAACCCTTCAACCATTGGTACACCATTGTATAATCCAATGTGTTCAATGTATACCATTGATATCCCCAATTGTATATGATACCACTGGTTGTGCCAGTGGAACTGAATAGTATACCACTGAATTGTATATTTGGCTGTGCCAATGGTACTGAATGGTAGCGCAACACATGTAGGACTTTTCCTCTGATGCGCTGTACACAGTAGTTTAACACGGGAGTGAAGGGCGGCCAGGGCTACTCATCAATGGTATACTACTGGCTGTTCCATGTGATACTGAATGGTATAACATTGGCTGTGCCAGTGAACGGTTTAACCATGATTATACAATGTGTGTTGGGGTGCCATTAAAGAGTGGAGTATTTTGATGGATTTGGTACTGTCCCTCCAAACCACCAACTCTAGTATGAGGCGAGTCCAAACATTTGGGCGTAGAGTTGCAATAGAGTAGAGTATTTTTATAGATTTGGTACTGCACCCCCTAAACCATCCACTCTTTAGCATAAGGAATTGCATATACCACTCTTATCAGAGTGAATAAAAGGAGTAGGCTGATGAATTTGCAACACTTTAAACAAAAAAACCTCGGAAGAAATTGAGGACAGGATTTTAAAAACTTACAAACTTTCCACAGATTGGTGAACCCACACTGGATGAGAAAGCAAAAACACAGAATACAAGTCCAATAACTGTTTGTGACATTCCTTTGGCTTTTGCCTGCAAACAAAGACAAAATCTAATGAATATATACAACGGAGCAGGGGTCTGCCCTTAACTCTTTTACAGTGACTAGCCAGCAGGATTCACAAGTAAATTAACGCCAGAATATGTGCAACCACTAAAAGGTGGCTGTTACGCGGACGCGCAATGGCGGCAAGGGTGTAAAGTTAACGGGTGACACAGTTTATAGAGGATGATGACGCATCAACGATCATAGAATACAAAGACAATTGATCAGCGACTGGAAAACAGTGCCTGGCGATTACCATCTCACGACCAAACAACAAGGGTTTACATAACATTTGTGATCGGAGGTGGTGGGCACAAATTCGATTTTTTGCAAGTAAGTGGAAGTTGACATCAAATTTAGTTCCCGGGTTTTCTTCGTTATGGTGTTGAATTCATTTTACTTTTAAAATTGTTGTCATTAAGTATTACATACACTCTCAAGAACGTATGTTATTTTCATGGTCATAAACAACGTTAAACTGAAATAATGACAAAACAACATCTCGCCCACGTAAAACTCCATACGGTTGGGCCCACAATGGTCACGGAAGTTCGAATACGCGTGAGAACTTGCACAGTGTATTTAAAGGCAACTTCCAGTAACAACAGATTCATATTTAGAAAAGTAAGAATATTTGGAGGTGATTCGGATACAGCATTTAAAGGTTTCGGACATAGTCCTAAAATTACTGGAATCTGGCCACTTTGTCCAGGGTTTACTGGCAAAATGGAACAATTACTGGAGTTCGGCCAGTGGTTCAAGGAGTATTTTAAGCCATTCACAAATGCACAAACCTCTACTGGGAAGAAGGTTGTCAGGATGGAGAATGACATAATATTTTCAAGTGATGCTATGGCAATACTAAAAAAGATGAATATTTGATTAGACGTGATTTTAGGTTTTTGTTCTTCCTCATTTGTGACAGATTCAGCAACACTGTCCTCATTGATCCGATCACTGTCATGTGATGTGGGCGGTCCTTCAGCTTTAGGCTGCTGCCATTGGCTCTTGATTTCTGGTGCATTCTCATCATTCTCATCAGTTTCTTTGATACTGTGTGCTGATTTGCTCCCGCATTGATTGACAGGTGATGATTTTCTTAAGATGAGAGGACTTTCTTCACTCTGATTTTCCATTTTGTTTGTTGTTTTCCTACAATATACAGGGCCTTCTGTTGACGTTTTCACGATCTGGTTGTAGGGATAACACTTACAAATAAAATAAAAAGTCATATTTTGCAAAGTTAATAAGCTTACTACGAATTGGGCGGGGGGGCTTAGACCTTAAACGTGCCACAAACGTTGAAAACAATCTCATTGGACTTTCACAAACTTTTTTTTTTTTTTTTTTTTTTTTTTTTTTGGGGGGAGGACTGTTTGAACGCGGTTGTTGGGCATCTGCGGCCGGCCAACAAAACTGCCTGGTCGAGTAGAGTTTTTTTCCTTAGGGTGGTCATAATATATTAAAATGTTGTAAATTTTCTGTGTGACACATCGTCGCCTTGTTGTTGCCATATTTTGACGAATTAATCAACGCACGACATTGCCGGCGACGCTCGACGCGCGCTACGCACATTTTGTCGTCTTTAGAATACCATTCGGCTTGGAACGTCGAGGAACTTCCAGGTGTCCACTGTCCAATGCAGGTCTTGATCTGATCGGACAGTATCAACTGTTTTTAAAGTTTTGTTATTTTTATTTATTTATTTTTGTTTTGCACTGGAGTGCTGTCTTCTTCGGTCGGACTATACAGAGGCAGAAAGGTCTAACCGAACAACTAAATCAACAACCCGAACTAGATCCCATTTATGTGTGATGTGACACCGGCGTTGAGTCAGCAAGAACATGTATCGTTTGCAGCTGTTTATTAACTGTCGATCACGAAATACTGAAATATGGCTTACAGCGTTCAGTACAGTTTCTTGGCGGTCATAATTCAGGAATAAGTCCACCGTTCACATAAGGGAGACAAGGGTACAGTCTAGATCACGGTTCTCTCACCATTGTGAACCTGCGAGTTATTTTCTGAATATTCTAATCGTAGTGTGGTCAGATAAACAATGTGGGCGGGACGTAGGGGCAAACAGCGTTTTGATCCAGATGTCTGTGTGATACAGATACCTAGCCTCTTTCAGTAACTCTTGTTGCGATAACGGCGACTACAAAATGAACGTAGCCAATCAAAACTAATTCTACCTCACAATTACCTCCGTTCGGAACCACGTGAGATCGCATTCTCTGGTAGGAACATAGCATTTAAAGCATAACAAAGCAAAGTGATTACGACCCTATGCTGTTTAAAGAGCCCTCCCCGCACATTATCGCCAGTGTATTTTTGGTGCATGCTACGCGTATAGGAAGAGGGTCCTATAATCGCCGGCTGAGAGCGCCCTATTACAGAGGCGGCCGGTACTCCTACCACCAGCAGCAGGCAAACAGATATGGTGGCCAGACTATACTCAGAGCCAGGCACGGCATGATGCGCAGGAAGCTCAGGCTCAAACTCTTCAACAGCATGACTAGACTCGATGAGTTCTACTTCCAATGTGAGCAAGTACACAATTCAACCATTTACCCCTAGCGGGAAGATTGAAACAATTTATCTCAGCCTGGACCAATATCACATCTGATAAATGGGTTCTTGACACAGTGGCGCATTGCCATATTGATTTCAAAAGAATGTAATCTGCCCCAACTCCGATAACGTTTTCGGAAACTGAGGCTCTAATGATAGATAAAGAAATAGATTCTTTGTGCACTAAAGGGTGCTATTGTCGAAGCACGACCTTGTCATGGGCAGTTTATTTCGAATATTTTTCTAACACCAAAAAATGATGGATCTATGCGGCCCATCATCAATTTGAAACATTTAAACAAATTTGTCACCTATCACCATTTTAAAATGGAGACACTCGAATCTGCACTGACACTTATTCGTCCCAACTGTTTTCCAGCATCAATAGACCTTAAAGATGCATATTTTACAATTCAAATGGCCATTGAATATGGTCAGGTTGGTGTAGTGGTATCTTGCCTTGCCTTTCACCTCTGGGACCCCGGTTCAAATCCCACCGGGGGCACTATGTGGATTGGGTTTTCAGTCCCAGCCTGCCTGATTGCGTGGGTTTTTCCTGGAATAATTCTCTGGGATTTTCCTCCCACGTCTAAAACAGAAACTTCCTTCCTTGTCTTCTCCCCATTGGGTTCTTGGCTAGTACAGTGATTTAGTTCGCTTTTCTGAGAGTCCTTGGCTTCACAACCAGGATCAATAAATGAAATGAAATGAAATGAAAAATGAATGAAGCTCCTGAGAGTTCAATGGCGAGACAAATTGTGGCAGTTTACCTGTTCGTGTTTTGGACTTATAGCGCACCGCGCATATTCACTAAGGTAATGAAACCAGCCATTGCGACTTTACGTAATATTGGTCACATATCGATGATTCTCTCCTCATCTGGGACACTATGATTGAATGCACAAAGAATGCTCGAGCAAGATGTGCGCTTATGACTGAACTTGGGTTGTCATCAATGAGACAAAATCGCGGTACTGAATGGTTTATTGAATCCAGTACACTCACCCTCCTTGTATACTATTGACAACACTAAATTGAATGGAAACCCTTCCACCATTGGTGCACCATTGTCTAGTCCAATGTGCTCAATGTATACCATTGATACCCCCAATTGTAATGATACCACTGGCTGTGCCAGTGGAACTGAAGGGTATACCACTGAATGGTATATTTGGCTGTGCCAACGGTACTGAATGGTAGCCCAGTACATGTATAGGACTTTTCCTCTGATGCGCTGTACACAGTAGTTTAACACGAATTCAAAGGCGGCCAGGGCTAACTGGATGGTATACCACTGGCTGTTGCATGTAATACTGAATGGTATAACATTGGCTGTGCCAGTGATTGGTTTAACCATGATTGTACAGTGGGTGTTGGGGTGCCATTACAGAGTGGAATATTTGTATATGAGTCTTGTCATGGGCAGTGTATTTCGAATATTTGTCTACCACCGAAGAAGGATGGATCTATGCGGCCCATCCTCAATTTGGAACATTTAAACAACTTCGTCACCTATCACCATTTTAAAATGGAGACACTCGAATTTGCACTGACACTTATTCGCCCCAACTGTTTTCTAGCATCAATAGACCTCAAAGATGCATATTTTACAATTCAAATGACCATTGAACATCAGAAGCCCCTGAGAGTTCAATGGCGAGACAAGTTGTGGCAGTTTACCTGTTTGTGTTTTGGACTTACTAACGCACCGCGCATATTCACTAAGGTAATGAAACCAGCCATTGCGGCTTTACGTAATATTGGTCACATGTCAGCCAGTTATATCGATGATTCTCTCCTCATCTGAGACACTATGATTGAATGCACAAAGAATGCTCGAGCAAGATGTGCGCTTGTGACTGAACTTGGGTTTGTCATCAATGAGACAAAATCGCACCCTAATCCCACTCAAATTCTAGACTTTCGGGATTTTGTGATTAATACAGTATAGATATGACTGTACGCTTACCGGACTATAAGGTGTCTGTGATTATAAAGGCATGTTGCCATCTTGCCAATCAAACCATTCCCACCATTGTATTGGTAGCACAAGAAATCGGCAGATTAGTCTCAAGTTTCCCTGCGGTGCCATTTGGCCCGCTGTACTACAGAAATCTGGAAATAGCCAAAGATTGAACACTAAGGAAACATGGCGGGAATTTTCGGGCTAAAATGGTCCTCCCATTTGAGGCTGTGCTTGAATTACAATGGTGGA
Source organism: Pisaster brevispinus (assembly GCA_023634235.1). Taxonomy (NCBI): domain Eukaryota; kingdom Metazoa; phylum Echinodermata; class Asteroidea; order Forcipulatida; family Asteriidae; genus Pisaster; species Pisaster brevispinus. Next base: position 565,831 of record JAMKCF010000037.1, read on the forward strand.
ATCAAAATTCAACCGGCACATACCGCCCAATAATGCCTCGAGTAGGTGAAATTCTTGTCTCTACCGATGCGTCCCTCAGTGGATGGGAAGCAGATTGCCCTGCAGCTGATCTGCAAACTTTCCATATAAATCATCTTGAATTGTTGGCAGTCTATTATGCACTTTGATCTTTTGTTAGTTGATTACGAAACTTTACTGTTTCCGTACATGTAGATAACACCACTGCCGCGGCATACATTAACCATATGGGGGGTTGCCACTCCCATGTAATCAATGCGTTAACCAAACAGTTATGGCTTTGGTGTGTACAGCATGGCTCATGATTAATCGCATACCATATTCCTGGGAAAGAGAATGTACATGCGGACTCATTATCAATGTCAACGGAGAACCATTTAGAGTGGAAACTGAATAGCAAATTTTTTTCAAAATATCTTGTTAAGATATAATATTTCACCTACAAATTAGTTTGTTTGCGCCGAGAACCAATTTTCAGTTCAAACCACATGTATATTGGTTTCCTGACCCTGAAGTACTAACGTGTGATGCATTTTCTTTTTCTTGGCCAGATCAAGTAATTTCAGCTTTTCCTCAATTTGCTCTCATTGACAGGGTATTGCGAAAAATAGAACAAGACAGTTCTAAGGGCGTTTTGATTTTCCCGCTTTGGCAGACACAGCACTGGTTCCCCAGGTTACTACGCCTACTGGTAACACGTCCAGTTATCATCCCGAGGGTGCCAAAAGTGCTCCATCTACCACACGATCCAAAACGTCAACACCCACTGGAAAACCAACTAGTTATGGCAGCGGCCATCTTGGCAGGCGATCACTCGAGTCAAGAGGCCTTTCACAGAGAACTATCAGAATCCTTCTGCAGGCCTGGAAACCAGGCACGCGAAAACCATACGATACAGCCATATCCAAATGGCTGCACTTCCTGCGCTCAACGATCTTTGTATCCAGTTCGTACCCATGTGAACTCGACATAAGACTTTTTGGCCTCACTGGTTGATCGCGGTTTACAGTACAGTACCATAAACACGGCAAGAAGTGCTTTGTCGGCTATATTATGGTCTAACATTGGCTCTTGTACCAAGTTTGGGTTTCATTTAAACACAAAACCACAGTTACCTCGTTTTTCGCATATTTTGGATGTTAGTCATTTACTTAGTTGTATCAGCAAGATGAAGCCTTTGCAATTAATCAGTCCCAAGCAACTGACATTTAAATTTATTTGTTTATTTTCTTAAACCGCTGGTCAAAGGACGCAAACTTTGTGATGTTTTTAGTATGTTGCTTTCGGACAAGCAGGTAATAATTAAGATCACAGAATTGATCAAGACTTCTAAGCCGGGCAAGCATCAGCCAGTTTTAGTACTGTGTCGGAATTGCTATTGTTAGAGGCAAATTACAATCTGATCCTTAAAAATCATTAAAAATTACCATAAAGTATTTTTATACAATATTTTGAAATAATGGGTTTCGTTGACCTCTGTGACCTCATTGACCTTTAACTTCCTGTGAAAGCGGAAGTTGTAAACAAAATATAAATGCTTTTTAATTTTTGTAATTTTGGCTTCTGTTTTTCAGTATTAGTTTCGATATAATACAAAAAATAATAGTTTACATGCAATACAAGTTTTATGACATCATTGTAGCTTGGTGTGTTGATAAGTTTCGTAACTAGAACAGTTTTCCTTTGCGTTGTTGTTCATGATCTCTGGCCACGTACGCATATGCTTATGGCGGCCGCCATCTTGCAACTTTGTTTACTTTTGTTCAGATGAATTACTCAAACTTTGATGAAGTTATTAAATGGTTTTAGTTCTGATCAACTGCCAGAAAATCCATTCATAAGTGGTATGGACATTTATAAAGACATCTGCAATACTGTGGAAATTTTTAAGGCCAAAGAATCTGTGAAAATGTGGAAAAAAAATAGCAAAAACAGAGGGCAACACGGCTATGTCGTGCATCGTTCGTGACCGTGGAAATGCAAACTCGTTATGTGTGTACAGTTCCGCAAACTTTACGAAATACTTAAAAAAAACCAATCAAAACAGCACATTTTTCTGAATTGGTTAAATATACACACCTGAATTAATAGTATAGCATTTGCTAAGTCACTGAGGGAAAACGAGCTACATTTTGAAGAAATTCTTTACGTCAATGTTTTTCGATTCGGACTTCGCGCAGACTCAACGATGAAACGGAAGGTGTAAAAAGTCCCGGATGCCAGTATGCTATACCCATTGATCTCCATTATATTGACTATTAATTGAGATCAATGGCTATACCTCTCTAAATCATACCAACAGAGGGTGAATTTCATCGTGTAGTTGGTGCTGTATTTTTGTTTTCATAGTGCATTTGGTGCGGGATCTGAGTGAACCATGAACAACCCTGCACCCCCCGAAAAAATATATATGGAAAAAGTTGAAATAAATAAATACAATAAAATACACGTAATCGACTTATACATGTGTTTGGTTGGGTAAAATGGTGGCTGTAGGGCTCTTGTCTGTTTGGGAAAAAAGGGGAGCAGGTGATACTGATGGCTACATGTACAAGAACATTTTTATGTTAGTAGTTCTAATACCATACATGTACTATGTAATTACGCATTCTCAGAACTGTTTGGGCATGCTCAGAACTATCAATGATGTCCAATGCCGCCAGCATGTAAATAAGTTTTGTATTGGGATTGGTGTTTATATAACTGACTATCAATTTTCTCACATTAGTTTATAGGCAGATTTCTTCATTTTTTGGAAAATTAGATTTCAATGATTGATAGAACATTCTGTTTGTTAGATCAAAACTATGACATGTACATGTACAATTTCTTTTAGAAGGTTCATTCTTTGGCAAACATACCTTTGACCTGAATCGTTTTCTGGAAGGATTTCATAGCCACGGCCCGTAGTCTATATTCCTACCTCCATGGTACAACCGAAGGTAGTGCTCAGTGTTTGTTCTGTGACCCTGCATGACCCTGACCTGTGACTCAATCTGCATTCTTGCAGCCTACCCCACGTACATTTATTCTGTAGTGATATGGACACTGAATGAAAAGGTAGGGAAGGCTACTGTACAAGGGGATGTCTGTGTGCTTGCTGGATCATGGATGTGTGATTGGAACCAAACAACTCGCCGTAACTCGTAAGTAAAATTTGCTCATCGTCAGCTACTTCTACCTAGAAACTAATTAGGCATCCCGTGGGCCTTATTTTATATAATTATATGAATAGGCGTCACATATTTTGGGCATCCACCGCGCTATTATGTTTCCATTGGTCATCACATTGATTTGATAGTTAAAGAACTTCAATATTTTCTGGTTGTAAGAAGTTCAGCCAGCAATAACTTCAGTTTCCTTTGTACCCCTGTCCTACTCATCTAAAACTTTCTCAACACACTGTAAATTCTCAATATTACTTGTGCATAATTTTTGCTGAATTAGATGCAAAAACCTCTGCAAAAAACAAAATGTTTGACGTATGGTAAGGCAAAGGGGAAAATTGTTTATATAAAGGGGGATGCCTAAAATAGTAGAAACAAGTATATTTATGTACATAATAATATCATATCTAGTCTTATACTAGAGAATAAAAGTGAATTAAGAAACAGGTAAAACTGAACTGTGTGTGCTTAATAAATCTGTTTCATTAAGCTTTATGCAAACTGTAATTAATTTGTTTTACTTTTTAAATAGGATTATTTATCCTGCGATGAAGTTTTGGAAAATTATTTAAATGGCAATTATCCAAATTAGAAATACATGTCTGAGCGAAATCAATAATCTTTGAACAGTTACAAAATAGTAAGTAAAGTAGAGTATTGGTTGTATTGAAAAAAAAGAAGACAAATTGTCAATAACTAAATGTCAAAGAGTGATAGATGCAGAGAGTAAATCAATACATAAAAAAAATAACTTCCCGCAGGCACCACGTTCGTTCAGGCAGTCCACTCAGAGCAATGTAAACAATACAGACCCACATGTAGGACGGGGACGTAGTCTTGAAGTCAAGTCGGTAATTGTTGTGCGGTCTAATTGCGGGGACGGTACACACATCCTCGATCTCAATATGTGTATGAGTCAGTCGCAGTTACCGTCTTGAATAACTTGTACCCAGCTTTGTACACATGCAATTGGACTTGCTACCAAAATTGTACGGAGCAGTTTGATTTGTTATGAATCGTGAATACATGAATACACAACCCTCATACCGTAGGAGCAGAATCTTGAGCGACCCCTCGTTTGAAAGGCGCTCTCCTCGGAAACCGCCTCGTATGACACGGCCAGCATTCGCTGCATCAGAAATGGCGCTTTCGAATGGTATGCGCTACGACTGTGAGCATAATCGCTATCATGTAATTCTTGCCGGTAATACATTTCAATGTTGTGTAATTAGTTCAAGATTATTTCAAACACACTGGGCCGGGGCATAATTAAAAGCCAAACATCTAAGCTTAATTTTGAGGGTAAGTATGACATTTTTGGACGTATTTCAAGCGTACGACAGCCCAAAGAAAAATGTAAGGTGGCCTACAACTGTCACGGCAAAACCATAAGCGCCACGGTAAAACCAAAAGCGCCACGGCAAAACCAATAGCGCGACGGCAAAACCAAAAGAGCCACGGCAAAGCCAAAAAAGCCACGGCAAAACCAACAGTGCCACGGCTAAACCAAAAGCGCCACGGCAAAACACATTTTGAAAAAGCATTTTTACTTTCAGTACAAATATTTTGTATCCTAAAAATAGTTGTCCGAAGTGACTTATTTGTGTGCATTTATATTTTCGCTAAAATTATTTTTTGACAAATAATGAATAACATGTAATGCATAACAATTCACAAAACATTTGCCTCATCAATAGAACCAATAGGCGCTTGGGATCACCGGCCTCATATTGGGTATACATGTATAACACAAATCAAGCAAGGCGAAGCACAGTGTGCGTGCATGGACAAGCGTGGCAGCCTCCCAGTGCGATGCGATTTTCATACACACTGGGCATTGATTGCTTGTCCTGTGTACATTGTATACCAACTATGAGTCCCATGACTCCAGTCGCCGATTGTGTCTATTTTTAAAGTTGGGTTGACAAGAATTACTTACATTTAATATTCATTAAACTATGAAAAGTATATTGATAGGTAATCTATTAAATTAATAGATCTATTGGTAATTAAAAAAATATATCACTTTTTGGTCATCTGAAGGAAGTTAATTTGTTAATTTAGGCGTTTTTATTTATTTGTAGTTCCTATCCCAACAACCAGATCGTGGAAGTCAACATTGTAGGAAGACAAAAAACAAAATGGAAAGTGGATCTGCAAATCAGAGTGAAAAAACTCCTCTCATCTTAGCAACATCATCACCTGTCAATCATAGCAGGAGCCAATCAGCAGAGAATATCAAAGAAACATCACTCCTATTGACAAATGATGAGAATGCACCAGAAATCAACAGCCAATGGCAGCAGCCTAAAGTTGAAGGACCGCCCACATCACAAGACGGTTATCAGAATAATGGAGACAGTGTAATTGCTGATGCTGTCGTAAATGAAGAAGAAAAACCTAAAAAAGTCACATTTAACCAAAAGTTCACATTTTTTACTATTGCCATAGCATCAATTGCAAATCTGATGTCTTTCTCAATCCTGACAGCATTCTTTCCAATAGAGGTTTGTGCATTCTCTAAAGGGCTTGAAATACCCCATCCCACTGGCCAAAAGCGGAAACTTTTCCACTTGGCCAGTTACCCCAGGGTCATTCCGTGCCAACTCACCTGATTGGTTGGCAGGCTCCGTCTCAGATTTTGCTAAGTACCCATCAAAAGCGTGATTTTAACCAAATGTAAAATACAAGTAATCGGACATTTCACTTGGGCTCTAGGGGGTTTCAAAAATGACGAAAAGTCATCACGCAGGCTAAAATGTCCGTTTTTAAAGACCTTCATCGTGATATACAAATGACCTGTGCTACTTTTGACAATATAATTTAGTTGATGGGATACCAGATATCCTTCAAAGAATTTTGTAGCTATATATCTTATCTCCATTCGTAGATACAGACCTCTAAAAATGCCGAAAACACAAGAAGTCAATTTGAAGGGGGCGGGGCTTAATTTTTAGGGGGTCATACCTCAGAAATTATGAGGAGTAGGATTCAAAAATTTTGCGTGTGTTCATGGCACCCATAGGGGATCGTTAAAAAAAAATACTAGCAAAATCTGAGACGGAGCCTGCCAAACTTTTCAGAATTTTAGGTGAGTTGGCACGGAATGACCCCCAGTGTTTGAAATATCCACTAAACGACTGGCCAAACTCCATTAATTTTTGCACTTGTCCAGTAAACTCTGCACCAAATGGCCAAACTCCGGTCTTTTTAGCACTGCCCGGAACTTTTTAGTACTGCATCCGATCACCACCAAATTTCCTGACTTTTCCAAATATATATCTGTTGTTACCGGGGTCACTTGTTATCTTTGAAATTGTTTGTTTGACCTTACGTTTGTTTAGTGATTTTGTTGTTCCCTTCAACAATTTTTTCACATTTGCTTTTGATTTGTTTTTCCAAGGAAAGTGGGAAGTTTTGTGTCGCATATGCATTTTGGAAGTCACAATAGCTGTTCAATCTGCCGGTCATCTTGGACTTAGGGGTTCAAACCATTTCAATTTGTTTTTACCAATATTTAACTTGTTAATTTTCAGCTTTTCAAGCCAGGAAACAAGGCCTGATCATTGACTGTGAACCTTTATCCCAAAAGCTGGCAGCAATCTCAATTTGTTAATCATAAAAAACAACCTACAAAAATACAACATTGTCCTTAAAATGGGATAAATCAATGATTATAATGACCCGAATAAAAAGGTATATTTTCATGTTATTTATTACGTCAATAGAGGTGGAAATGTTTATTGCACTTGGACAAAAGACAACAAATTCATAGGAAAATGCCACTTTTGTCAACAAGTGGGGAAAAAACTAAAACAAATGTCATTTAATGGTAATTTGTTTTGAATTTGTATGCGCCAAGCAGAGCTTGGAAAACATTTGTTGCTTTATAAAATTGGTGAGGAACTTTGGAAAATATAGGGGGAATTGTATGTCTCCCCTCCCCACTCCTCTATCAGTAAAAATAAAGTCTGGTTTTATTATACATTTGTAGGGTTAACGATTGGACCGTATTCAATGGCTGAGGGGAGATTGATCTGTTTCAATTTAGATTCAAGGACCTGAAACTTGTCATGTATGTAGTAGGTACATACCCAATTTTTTGACAACATTTTTCAGTCATTAATAATTCATGTGGTCAACATTTACATTAATTCTTTTGCTTTTTAATGTATAAATTCATTTGATTTTGTCATTGTAGGCAAAAGTCAACGGAATGTCACAGACAGTTATTGGACTTGTATTCAGTGTTTATGCACTCTCATCCAGTGTGGGATCACCAATTTGCGGAAAGTTTGTAAGTTTCTTTAATCAGTTCCAGTTCCAAGGTTTGTTTTGTTAATTGATTGCAAGCCCATCAACCAACCCATTGGTCTTTCTCCCCTCCCCTTGCCAACAAATTACCCAAATGTTTGGATAAGATTGGTAGGCCTGACCTCAAGCTAAGAGTGAATGGCTGGGAGGGGGTAGAGTACCAAATCCAACAAAATAATCCACTCTATGGCAACCCAACACCCAAATGTTTTGACTCTGATAAGATTGGTAAGAATGGATTACATTTCTTGGTCTGTTTATTTACAGCTACCTCTAATTGGAGCTCGTTTTATGTTCCTGGCTGGCTCCTTCCTGTCTGGTGGATCAAACTTTTTGTTTGGGTAAGCACTCCATTTTGACCTTGGATTTTAATTAATTCATGCTTTTTATTTCTAGAGGTATTTCTAGTAGGCCCGAATTTGGTCGATCGGACAACTTAACTTTGAAACAGCTATTTTTTACACTCAAGACATTTAAAAGCTTTGACAGGTACAGCCATACTTTGCTATTGACCCCGAAAATACAGCAATGGCGGAGTATGGTACATAATACAAAGGACTGGACCAAGAAGAGTAAAATGGGAAAGGTCGGAGTTCATATTCTATCTGAGGTCCCTCTGCATTTTTTTCTCCACAAGTAAAGACTGTTTGTAAGGAAAAATATAATAGATTGTAACTTTATCAACGCTAAAGCAATTTTTGTTTGGTCATCATAAGAGGGCTTGAAATTGGGAGATAAATCCACAAGTCCGCGCGCTTGTCGCTAAAATTGTTTGCTGGACCAGAAGTGTACAGAACCAGAATCAAAATGAGAAAAAAACTTCTTGAATCCCGACAGCATGAATTTAACTGTGTTGAATTGAGCGATAATTGCACTGGGACATGTACAAGACGATGTATCTCCTTTTTCCTTTTGGGTATTAAGTGCACTTCGTAACTCAAAAGAATGAAAAGTTGTTTTTTTTTCAGACTGAAAGGCAACATTTGAACAAAGTTTGTTTATGTTCAAGACAGTTACACAGTGGGGAACATGTACAAGCATTGTTTTTTAACTGAAGAAAACAAGACTCAGACTGCCAGGGACTTGTGCGGTCACAAGTTTACTGGCCTGACAGTGACAGTATTATCAAAATTTGAGCCGAGATTGTTCTGGCACTCTGTGATCGGTACTCCTTAAAAAGCACCAATCTTCATACCAAACAGCTTTGTAATTATAGTATGGATTTGTGTCGATGTATGCCTGGTCTGGGACTACACTCACCTTGATTGAATTGTCTTTGCTTTTGACAGTTTTCTTGGTGATATGCCTAATGAGACTACATTTACAGTCTTCTGTTTTCTTCTACGGATTGTTGAAGGTATAGGAGCGGCTGCTGTCTTCACGTCTTCATCTGCCATATTGGCCTATACCTTCCCTGATAATGTGGGAACTGTAGTGGTAAGGTTTATTCAAAGAGATAACAGTCTAGTTTTATTATTCATAGTGAAGTAAGAATTATAGTTTATCTTATAAAATAAATTAAGCTTGGACTTTCATAAGGTATTAATAAATACCTCGGAGAGTTTATGCACTCTGATTGGTCGAAGACTGATAGCAGTGTGTGGAGCCGGTCTTCACTGCATGGTAATGAACTTGGTTAGTGGCTGGCTGCTGTTAATAGACCTCGCGGCTCGGTCCATAACAGCAGCCAGCCACTAACCAAGATTATTTTCTAGTGGCCATTTTCTACGTGGTCTCTAGTAGACACTGCTTAAGTGGCCATTGTCTCTGTGGTCCCCAGTGACCATTGTCTCTGTAATGGATCACACCTACATCTACCAGAAGGGGAGAGGAACTACCTGCTAAACTCCGAGGTAAAATAATGGAAACAGAAATGCAGGTCTCCCTCATCTTGTAAATCTCACCGAATGGGGACATGAACAAAATATACTTTATGTAGTCAATTAACAAAGCAAAACGTTGCAAGTGGCTGAGCTGAGGGAATTCAATGGCACTCCTCACTTAATTAATAAATTTAAAAAAATACAACATTACCTTAACATTATGAACCTGGTTGGACAACAGGCAGATAATGAATTATAAAGAAATAATACATGTAGTATGACCACTATCTGTGCTAGTTGTACTTTTGAACTGAGAGACTTCAGTTTATACAAAGAAAATAAAGAGCCGCCGTCCGATCACTCTGATGTGCCAAGCCACGTTCTAGAATGCCACATCTAGGTCTGTTGCCTTGGTTTTATACCCAATAGGGAACTCTTTGTTATTTCAACGTAGAATGCATTGTGAAACAAACAATGTGAACACATTTCTTGCAGGCCAATGGTGACTTCAAGGGAGTGATAAGTCAATAGCATAACTTACTACCCCATCTGGCACTGCAATCCACATTCATTGCTGACCAGAACAGAGTGGCCAGCACATGTGTATAAACAAAATGAGCTTGGAATGCGACACAAAGATTGTTCATTACATCTCTCTGGTCTCCCGGGACCCCTGTCTCTGGTCTTTAACGGCCAATGTGTATGTGGTTTTCATTGGCCATTGTGTCTGTGGTATTTAATGACCATTGTCTTTTTGTCTCTATGTTGGACACGGTTTTTCTGGTCTCAGTGACCATTCTCAGTGGTCTCTATGGCCATTGTCTCTGTGGCCTATAATGGCATATGTTTCTCTGGTCTCCCGTGTCTATTGTCTCTGCTGGTCGTTAATGACCATTGTCTCTGTGGGCTCTATTGGACATGGTTTCTCTGGTCTCAGTGACCATTCTCTTGGGTCTATTTGGCCATTGTCTCTGTGGCCTACAGTGACATCTGTTTCTTTGGTCTCCTGCGCCCAGTGTCTCTACTGGACTTTAATTGCCATTGTCTCTCTAGTCTCCTGTGGTCATTGTCTCTGGCCTTTAATGGCCACTGTCTCTGTGGTCTCTAGGTGCTTGTCTTGTCTTTATGTAACCCAATGACTAACAACTTGAATGAATACTTTTTTGTTTTACAGAGTGTGAATGAGATGTTGAGTGGGATAGGGTTTGCAGTTGGTCCAGCTATTGGAGGTTTGTTGTATAATGTGAGTACAGACCCCTTACATTCGCTGCCATCGTTGATGAAACATGCACACGTTGAAAGGCTCTCATTGGCTGAGAGTCGTGCGCAGCCCGTACAGGTGTGCTCTTTTCCATTGTTTCTTATCAATGATGGCGGTCAAACGTGTCATGTGTAATCAGTCTATTTGCAGATTCTTCTTGCAGCATTTAGGAAACAGTCAAATCACTTTTTCAACACATCGACATCAGCCCTGGGCCAATTTCACATAGCACTAAGATTAGTCTTAAGATGAGTTGTCAGTATTACTCTAAGGGTTTGTATTGTGACTACTCACTTTGCATAGCAAATAAGATAAACTTAGCTCTTTGTGAAAGTGAGCCCACGTACGTAATCGTCAGACTGAGACCCACGTCCTACCAGTGCCAAATGTGTTTGAAGCTCTATTTTACTTTGAAATTACAAATCACAAAAGTCAAATAAAATCATTGTGGATTTGACAGTTCGCTGGCATCACAAATTCGGGGACTACTCATTACAGAAATGGAGCTTGCGTCTTGTCACAAAGAAATTACAATTTAACTTTTCTGGCTTTAAGACAAATGTATCTGCTCTAGAATGCAGTGGCACATGTGTATGGGCATTCCAATAGCTATCGCTGGGTTATTATTTGATTCATTGTCTTATGATGTCATAAAATGTTTCACCAACAGGCAGGAGGTTTTAGACTTCCCTTCTTTGTTCTTGGAGGCTTCGATTTATTGATTGTTGCTCTCAACTTTTTCATAATGCCACAGCAAGGTAAGATATTACTTGGCACATATTTAATATTTTACTTTTAAAAGTAAGGCCTGTGAATATGATGTCTTCTTATATGCAGTCTGGGCAGTGTCTGAGACTATTTTATGTCTATGTCTTACCTCCTGATGCTACGCTGTACCCGTATAAGGCAACTATACATCCCTCAATGGAGTACTGTTGTCAAATTTGGGCCGGAGCTTCTGCCTGTCATGTATCTTGTGGCGTGTCGTGGCCGAGTGGATAAGATCACTGGACTCAAGCTCTGGTGTTTCTGATCAGCAGAGGGTGGGTTCGAGCCCCGGTCGTGACACCTGTGTCCTTAAGCAAGACACTTAACCATGATTGCTTCGTCCTTCGGATGGGACGTAAAGCCGTTGGTCCCGTGTGTTGTGTAACGCACGAAAAAGAACCCAGTGCACTTATCGAAAAGAGAAGGGGTCCGCCCCGGTGTTCCAGGTTTGATCGGCTGCATATTGCGCCACAGCACCTTGTAAACCATTACAAGGTGCTATGTAAAGGAGTAGGTCTCATACTTCAAAACGTAGCCCCAAATACCTTGCAGGAAATACTGAATGTTAAGCGCTTAGAGGCTGGCCTGCAGTAGGCGCTATACAAATACAATATATATATATATATCTTCTTTAGATAGAGTGCAGAAAAGTATTGTTAAAATCTTGTTGGTCTTTACCCGCTCATTGACTGAGGAACAACCTCCCATCACCATACGCGCCTCAAATTCGTTGCCTATTTTCCACAAAGCACTTTAAAAAGTATCTTTTCCTTATAGTTGTTTCTGTAAATTGCTTTTTGTTTATTTGTTGTATTGTTTGCAATGCTATTGTCTGTTTAGCTTACATGCTGTGGTTTACATGTAAATGAAATGGCACTATATAAAAGCCCAGTGTGTGTACGTGTATGTGTGTTGATAAAACAGAAGAAAACTATCATGGTATTTTAACAAAAACCTTTAAGCCATTTTGACTGGGTATTTTTTTTTAAATTTGGGTTTGAACAAAGATACCCAGTCAGTTTCCCTTGTGGTTTATTACTTGATATTTATTATTTAAAAAGTCGCATCCCCTTAAGGTGATCCCGTGGCTGCCGCTTCCCAGGTTGTATCGTAAACTTGGGTGTGATCCCTGGCTACACGGCAGTTAACGGTTGAATGGCTTCTGACTGGCACCCCCCAACAAAGGTATTGACTAATAGGGAGACCGCCAACATAGGGCTGGATAGCTCAGTTGGTAGAGCGCCGGTACGTTAAACAGGAGGTCGTTGGTTCAAGTCCTGCTCCAGTCAATTTGTCTTTGTTCAACCCCCCCCAAAAAAAAAAAAAAAAAAAAAAAAAAAAAGTCAGTTTCCCTTGTGGTTTATTACTTGATTATAAATTTTTATTTAATGGGGCAATTTTAGATGAGATAATTTTATAGGGGGCTTACTACCATTACCATCTTTACATTTTGGATAGAAACTTCACAATTTTTGTAGGGTCATTCTCAGAGATGACTAACTTCTAATAAGATAAAATACTGACAAATGATCTTAACAAGAATCTTAGTACTTTGTGAAACAGAGCCAGGTAATCTTCAGTCACTCTCCAGGGTCAGAAAACATCAAATTAATCTTCTCTTTGTTTCTCTACAGGTTTTACTAACGAGAAGATGGGTTCGATGATGCAATTCTTGACCATTCCAGCCATATGGCTTGCAATAATTGCAGCCGTACTTGGATCAGCTGCATTTGGGTACCTTAGTCCCACTTTGTCACTTCATCTTAAAGAGGTCAGTTGAAGGATTCTCCTTTGGGCTCCTTGGTCCCACTATATCACTTCATCTTAAAGAGGATAGTTGAATGATTCTCATTTGGGTCCATTAGTCCCACTGTGTCACTTCATCTTAAAGAATGTTGAATGATTTTCATTTGGGTTCCTTGGTCATAGTCCTCATTTGTACAATAGGGCGAAGGTCTGGAATCAGGGATTACACGATACAAACTCCGGAAAGAGGGATTTTTGATCATGATTTCCAGTACACTTTAATTATAAAACATTAATCATTGAAATAGAAATGCTTAAATGTCAAGTTAAAGGTGTAAATTGCCATTGTATAGAAGCCCTTCCAGTGCAAAATTTGTCAACATCGGGGAAGTTTTGGTTCATTCCTGTTTTTCGATAACACGAAATCAAAACGGCATTGGATTTGATTTGTTGACTGACGAAAAATTCCTCCTAGTTGTTAAAAGTTTTGGTTCATTCCTGTTTTACGATAACATGAAATCAAAACGGCATTGAATTTGATTTTTTGACTGACGAAAAATTCACCCTAGTTGTTGTAATCCAATGACGTAATGTCTCAAACTTTGCTCTGAAAAAAATCAGTTCTGAGCCAAACCATCCCCGTACAAAAATGTACAGTCTAATTTTTCTCAGAATGATATCATCAGATGTTTTTAGTTGTTGACAAATTGTGCAATGGAAGGGTATCGAATACAATGACAACTTATACACCGTTTTAACATGTAATTGTTACCCACTCACCCGAGGACGGTATCTATTGAAAAATGAGTACACCACAAAATTGAATTTTTCGTTTTCCTTCCACTTTAAAGATTTGCAGTTGATGTTGTGAAATACATATACATGTATATCTTTGGTGTAATCTTTGGTGTGTGTATTCATTTGTTAATCTACCTTTCCATTTGCTTTTTCAGCTTAATTTTGATGTTATTGAAATCAGCTTAATGTTTACTCTTCTTGGCGGAGTGTATGGTTTAACTTCTACCTTCTGGGGATACATCGCAGATAAAAAGGTAGGGTGGAATGCACTGTCTAGCAGAAATAATTCCCTCGAGATTTCTATTGGTCTTGTGACTTGTTGTCAGCTTGAGTAGATGCAATGTGCTCTGAAAACTGTTATGTTTTATAATCGTATTTTGTAAAGGTTTTGGTTGATTGTTGCTTGTATTATAGAGATAATTACTTAATCACAAAGTGTAATTTTATCAACGCTGTACCAAAATATATGGTGAGTACATCTTAGGTTTTAGGTTTCATCTTTGAGAGGGCAAGGCCATTTTCATTTTGCAAAGGGCATTTCCTGTGGAACATCGTTAAGTCTATGACAACTTTTGAAGGGGCACAAAAGGCGAAGACCAGGATAAACAGCGGCCACGGCCTCCGTGGTCTCCTTGTAATTCCAGGCATGCACCTCAGTTGACACTATCCACATTCTAACAAATAAATCCCTTAATTCATGCAATCTAAGTTGATGCTAAGAATACCCAAAGTCTACCATAAAAGGACACCCTCTTTTGACAAAAGCCATTTGATTTTTGAGGGGATAGATGTGTAGCCCGAACATCTGAAGCCACACTATGAGGCTTGTGAATAACGCCAGATACCAGCCTTGAGCAAGTTGCTTCGCATCCATTCACACGGCGGAGATCTTAGTCTACACACATGTGTACACGCATTACATTGTAAATAAAACAACATTACATGTACACACATTATGTACTCGCGCGCAGCAGCAGACGATCGGAAAGTCCCTGCTTATGGTGTAGCTGACAAACACGTCACTTCAGAGCAGACCAATCGTAACACAGATACGGAAAGCTTACTTCACTGCACGTTTATGCAATGAAATCATTGTATCCAATGAAATCACGGGTTCTGTAAAACCAGTGCCTGTCTTTATCCATGTGGATAAAGACAGGGGACCAGTCTAATCAATTTAGCTTTGCCTGATACTAGCAATCTGCACTATCAAGAGGAACCCCATGTGGGATTCAAGCTTACGACCTTTTACCTTTGGTACATGTGGCGAGTCATGGCAAGCCGTCAAGTGCACTGCACTCAAGCTCTGGTGTTTCTGATTAGCAGAGATTGGAATTGGGTCCTGCTCTCGACACTTGTTTTCACAAGACACTTAACCATTAGTGCTTTATCCTTCGCCCTAGGTCATGTATGTGATGTGTAATGCTCATAAAGGAACCCAGTCACACTTGTCGCAAAGAGAAGGGGTTTACCCCAGTGTTTCTGGTAGTGGTTGCTGAATGCAACGCAAGACCTTGTAAACCACTACATAAATGGTCTCATATTTCAAAATAAAGCTCATCATAAGGAGTAGTTAGCCCATACTGTATGATCACTAGTAAGCGTTTATTTTCATTTCAGAAAACAACCAGGACCATGCTTACATTTGGAGCTTTTGGTTGTGCGGTATTTTTCCTACTCATCGGACCATCCCCGATTCTAAAAATAACTCCGTAAGTTTAATGAGTATTTCTCCTATATCATGATTCTTTCGTGCCGAATTTCAATGCTGTTTGTAAAGTAAGACGTAATTTCTACTGTGAGCCACGCACACTTCACACAAAATGACTCCACTGATTACCAAAAGCTCATAGGAGTTAATTTCAGCTAGTTTTTCTTTGTTGATTTACGCAAGACAAGTTTAATAATAGGACTTTGCCTTTTCATAATTTAAAAGATCCTGTAAAAGGTACGGCAGCTGTGGAGCAGGCAGTAGTGAAAGTTTTGGTTGTGCAGCAGATACGCATGCATGTAATGAATGACTTATGATATCAGAGATCATTGATTAGATTGAAAGGTTTTTCTAACCGGTAAAAACAAAATGCCTTAGCGATCTTTGTGATGCTCAAACCGGTAGAAGCCAGATTTCAAGCTAACTAGACACAATCGGCGACCTGAGTCACGTGGCTCACTAATGGGCATACAATGTAAACAAACCAAGCAGCCATTCCCAGTGGTTGTGGTCAAGAGTGGCTGCATCCACACCTACTGCAGAAGCACTCAGAAGCATCCATGCTAGTCCATGCACACTGTGCGTTGCTTGCTTGGTCACCTACTGCAGAAGCACTCGGAAGCATCCATGCTAGTCCATATACACTGTGCGTTGCTTGCTTGGTCACCTACTGCAGAAGCACTCGGAAGCATCCATGCTAGTCCATGCACACTGTGCGTTGCTTGCTTGGTCACCTACTGCAGAAGCACTCGGAAGCATCCATGCTAGTCCATGCACACTGTGCGTTACTGCTTGGTCACCTACTGCAGAAGCACTCGGAAGCATCCATGCTAGTCCATGCACACTGTGCGTTGCTTGCTTGGTCACCTACTGCAGAGGCACTCGGAAGCATCCATGCTAGTCCATGCACACTGTACGTTGCTTGCTTGGTCACCTACTGCAGAAGCACTCGGAAGCATCCATGCTAGTCCATGCACACTGTGCGTTGCTTGCTTGGTCACCTACTGCAGAAGCACTCGGAAGCATCCATGCTAGTCCATGCACGCTGTGCGTTGCTTGCTTGGTCACCCACTGCAGAAGCACTCGGAAGCATCCATGCTAGTCCATGCACACTGTGCGTTGCTTGCTTGGTCACCTACTGCAGAAGCACTCGGAAGCATCCATGCTAGTCCATGCACACTGTGCGTTGCTTGCTTGGTCACCTACTGCAGAAGCACTCGGAAGCATCCATGCTAGTCCATGCACACTGTGCGTTGCTTGCTTGGTTTGTTTACATACCCGCTATGAGTCACGTGACTCCATTCGCCGATTGTGTCTATGAACTGAATTCAACCTGCATAGGCGTTTGAACCAGGGGTCAGGGGGTGTCACACTGCACCCCTCCCCCAATTCAAGCAAAACAGTTTTAGCACAGCAAGGAGAAACAACATGGACAGAGAAAGAAACAAAACTTTAAACCCAGTGTTAGAAACTTAGCACTTATGTTTTCATCTGCGTACAATTTCTCGGGCAAATCAACCCGCTTGCCCCTTAACCAAAGAGACCCCAAACGCTCATGTCAACCTGTAATATATGAACTTTTCAAACATGAGTGGGCCTTTTCTCTGCAACTCTGCAACCAATAAACTCTGGTATTATATGTAACAGATATTTAGGTATTTCATTTGGCTAACAGCCGAAAATCTGTTGTTTTTGTTCTGTTTTTTTGTGTGTTTGTGCAATACGTGCTCGAGCACCTCTTATTTGTTTTTCTTATTTTCTTTTTTTTTCTTCGTGACCAAAATCGATCGTGTCTTTTGGTCAAAACTGTAATTTGGAGAGAAAAAAATGTTCTCGGGCCTATTTTGAGTTCTGCAAACAGTATGATCTAGAATTTGGACATGGTGTCTCTGTATGACTGAGCGTTTGACCTATAGGACTCCCGCTAAGAGTAGATGCGTCATTATTTTTAACAGTGCCCTCTTGTGACAAGTTTTTAAAATACACTGTTTTTACTCGAAACCTGTCAAAAACGGTTTAAACTAGGCATAGACTTTTAATAAATAATGAGTAGTTCTAAATATTAGAAGTTTTGGAAATGAAGAAACTTTGAGTAAGCTGGTTTTTAAAACTGATGACGTCATAGCTTATTATGACGTCATAACTTATTTCTTTTCTTGACTTGACATTTTTTGTGTCCATTTTTTTGATGTGCGAAAGTTTTCAAATTTATTAGTGACCTGGTTTGACCTCACTTCCTTGCAAATTCGGAAGTTCAAATAAAATATATATTATAAAGCTGTATTTCATGTTTTTTATGTTTGTACTATTTACATATTTCTTTAATTGAACTTATTTATCTGCTCTTCACAAAACCCGAACACCGAGTTTTTGTGATGTCAAAAAAGTGAGTGTCTAGTTACTTTTATTTCTGCAGACAAAAGTACATCGCTGGTATTTCAATAGCTTTTGGTGCTGCCTCCATTTCCTTGTTAGTCATGCCAACACTTGTTGATATGTTCATCACATCAGAGTAAGTTCAAGCACAATATTGTTTCACAAGTCAAGAATCTATTAATTTTCTCATAAAAGAATCCATAATTCGTGCTAGAACCATTTTTCTGTGAAATATTTCCCTCTGAAATGTAGTTATATTTTGCTTATGTTTTTTGACACACCGTATGAGTTAAGCCCAAATTAACACAGGTTTCGTCTTAATGGTTGATCACACAAAACATGAACACTGTCTTCAACTATTTTGTCAGCTCTACCTACACTGTATAATGTACCTAAGTTTGAAAATAATTTCAAATCGAAAAAAAAAATAACCCAAACCTTACTGATAAATATAGCATGGTTTGAATGTAAATACAGAAGAAACACAGACTTCAGTTATTAAATTTTAAAATAAGTAGTGCATAAGCAACAAGAAATATTAAATAAAATTGAATGCAGAAAAAAGGCTTTACCATCAACCAATTGTTATTAAATTGAAAACTCTTTCAAAAAGAGCAACATATCAACACCTAATGGAGACTACCAGGAGACTGGTTTGATTGTTACTAAAAAAACCCTCTTTCAAATTAACTATGTAAGTCTGCTTGATAATTAATTTACATTTGATTTCATAAAATGTTTCCCCCTATTCTAGATGGTATGGACTACCCCAAGGTTTGGGAGAAGCAAGTGTTATATCGGGACTTTGGGTCTCATCATTCTCATTAGGGTGAGTATTTTTTTTCTGTGATTTTTGGGTGAAACGCCAAGGTTCCGTACAGTAGTGGAAGGTGCAACGATATCGTTGTTGATTAGAATTGAAATATTTGCAAGTTGAGAAAGTGCACGAGGATTAGCGACAACCATGATTAAGTTTGAGCATGTTGTGAACCGTCCATCATTGTAGGTCAGTGATGCACTTTGACAATGACAATAGACCAGCTTTGATGGAATCAGGACTTCTAGGGTCGGCTGCGATGAATAGATGTACATCGTCCACATAGGAATGGTAATGCACGTCATCATGCTGCTTGATGATGTTTGCAATAGGAGATGTGTACATAGTGAACAGTTGTGGGCCAATTACGGAGTCTTGTGGGATGCCAAAGTCAAGTGCTTGGGATTTGGATAGAATATTGTTCCGTCCCAACTTGACAATTGTCCCAACTATAGTTGGGACTGGTCCCAACTTGAGTGTTAAAGTTGGGACGTCCCAACTATAGTTGGGGTCGTCCATAGGACACCGTAATTGATCACGCGTGGATTAATGTGTGTGCACCATGGAGGTAGGACTATACTGCAGACGCACAAGCTGATGCGATCGACGTTACCGGAGCCTCGGCTTTGTACAAACACATGTCAATCTGATGATGGAGCTAGTTAGAGCCTGTCGCGAGCCGGTGCCCAGGACGATGCTTGGAATGATGGTAATAGACCGCTCATAATGGACCGCTAAGTCGGTGTAAATAGTGTTTTTTCATAGATGGTTCTGATCTGACAGCGGCCTCATGCTCATGCCGGGTGACGCTTTCATTCTCAAAGAAGGCCTACGCATTTAGTTTCCCTTCTCTTTGAAAACCAAAATTCTAATTAATCTCAAATATTCTCAATTGGTCTTAAAACTTCATACTATGATACTTACTTTTATTACAGTGTATTATATTTTAGTTTCATGGGGGTGCTTTGTGTTTACTGCAATCCCAACTATAGTTGGGACGTCCCAACTTTAACACTCAAGTTGGGACAGTCCCAACTATGGTTGGGACAATTGTCAAGTTGGGACGGAACATCATTAGTGACTTTAACTCTGCTTATCCGATTGCTGAGGTATGATCTAAGCCACGACACAGGATTGTCAGAAAAGCCGACTTCCATAGACAAGCGCCGAAGTAGTATGGAGTGGTCGATGGAATCGAATGCCGCAGATAGGTCAAGGAACACCACCATGACAGCTAACTTCTTATCTTGGGCCTCAATGGTGTCACATTTTACTACAATGAGACCTGAGTCGGTGCTGTGACCACTCCGGTTTGCAGATTGATGTTCGGCAATGATCAGATATTTCACGTAGCACGACCTTCTAGAGAATCTTTGACTAGAAGGTTACATTGGATACAGGTCTGTAGTTATTGAGGTTATTTTGGTCAAGGTTTTGTTATTTGATGAGTGGTGTCACAATGGCCACCTTTCAGTCAGAAGGAAAGACACTTGTTGATAAAGATGAATTGATGCTAGATGTAATGAATGGCAGTACAGTGTTGATGTTTTCCTTCAGAAGCCACGTTGGTAGTGAGTCAAGTGAACACGATTTGTTGGGCGCTGAGGACATTAGCTTACTGACATGTTCTGCAGTGATAGGCTGGAAACTAGAAGGTTCATGGACTGGTGGGGGTGAGTACAGGTGTGAGAATCTCCAGGTCGGCTGTAACAAGGCCATGCCCGATCTTTTTCACTTTGTCTTTAAAGAAGCCGAGAATATATTACTCAGCTCCTTTATGAAAGGAGAGATGGGTATGACAGGTGACACATTGAGCAGTGTATTGAGCACTCGGTATGCAGCTTAAGAATCAGCACCACTGAGCTGATCGTTGTAGTATTTGCTTGTTTCGGCGTAAATAAGCTTGCTGACAAGGTGCACTTGCGCAGACGATCTGCAGCATCTCCTGAATTACTCCAGCGCCTCTCCATTCTCCTTCTGACTCTCCTGGAAGAGTGGATCACATCGATATCCAAGGCGGGTTCAAACGAAGACGTTGGGTATGTGTTGATTATGAACAGTGTGCATCAAGGGTAGATTGTAGACTGAGTGGCCTTGATGTAGAAAGCAACTTGACCGTCAACAGGGCCATCAAACAATGCACTAACAAGGACATTTGCAAGATCCTTTAAGAAGGTTGCTCTATCCAGGGTACGTACATTTCTGGATGATAATGTAACAATTTGGGGGATTGTTAGCTAGTTTCACAGTGCAGCTCAATATGTCATGATCACAGTACAGCTTAATATTATACACACGGCAGTCACTTATCAAGCCAGATTCAGGACTTGAAATTATGAGGTCGAGAATGTGACCATGGAGGTATGTTGGAGTATTATGTGCTGATGCAACCCGGCTTCATCCAAAGATGATAAGAATCGAGCAACATCTGTTTTATGTGGCGCATCAGTGTGAAGGTTGAAATCTCCAAGGAGAACTAGACCTGATGCACGAGTTGTCAGCTCGTCAAGCAAATCAGGAAATTCCTCCAGAAAATCTGCAGTTCTTTATGCATTCCTCGTCGAGAACAGATATGATATGCTTGATGTGGTAACCATGCCCTTTATTTGTTTATCTGACAGGACGTTGCTCGGTCCACTCATTGGGGGTGTACTAACCGAGCATCTTGGATTTGACAATGCAGGGACAGTACTTGCGTGTGCTTGCATTACAACCATGCTCATGATTTGTTTCTTTGGAGTTTGGGAATACCGCTGCGGAAAGGGGTGAGTAACATTGTCTGGAGAAATTCACTTCATTATTTGGCAAAATTGTGTCCTACATGTAACTGTTGTAGGCTAAGTTCTGCATTTGTTTTTCAATTCAGAAAACGAGCCGGTTTTTATTGGATACAGTTTTCGGGACCAACCAGCTATATTTATTCCAAACCTCATAGTTCCAAGACACACATTATTCAACATTATTCATCATTAACACTTCTTAGGATTCTGGAAGTCATTTATTCCAATCCATTTTCCAAGGAAAATGCCGTATTTGTTGTTGTTTTTCCCAAGCTTTGGCTCTCTCTAGTGACACTGACAAACCATGAGGACACTTTCAGCATTATTTCTATACAGGAAACTGTTAGATCTTCGATTTTCTGTTGTGCATGACTCTCACCTTTTCTTCGTAAATTAATCATCATTCTTTGATTGATGTCTTTTGTTTAGGAGGCGTGTACCAAGGACTCGTCTGCACATAGAGGTAGAACCCTAGATGCCGGCAATTGTTACTGACTACCGACAGGTCAAGATGTTGTCTGGAGAGAAATACAGATATAGAGAGTTCAAGTATTGGTCTTCACACTTATGTCGTTAAATGTGGGGTTATCCAGGATTGTTTTTTGTTTTTTGTTAAAAACGTAATAGTTTTAAAATTATAAAGAGAGACTTAATAAAGGTCACATTGGAAATGTTGCCCGCCAAAGGTGAGGGATAAAAGCATCACCAGCGGAGGCACATTAAAATATTGGGGTTTGACTCCTGCAGAAGAAACGCAAAGGAAACTTGTGAGTTGGTTTACTGTTAAAACAATGTTCTCTTCAAGACATTAGAAAAAAGAGTGATGCATACACAATAAAATATAAGACTGAATAATTAAACTAAAAAACTAAAGAATACCCGTAACATATCTTTCAAACACTCAAAGACCTGGCTAGTTTTTTTGTTAGAATCTCGAATTGGCCGAACAATTCTGCGATGAACAAAACGTTGCTTCTTTAGTGAGTTTAATGGGTTCCAGAGAACTGTTTTGTGGTCACTCAGACCAATCGGTGACGACGCCTGTGGGGTATGATAGAAATCTTGTAGTTCACATTCAAAGACAATTGCAAACAGGAACATAAATACTTGGCATACACAGAGGAACAGGCTAAAAACATGCAAGACGACTGAACAAGCAGCAAACGTGGAGGAGACGAAGTCGCTGCGTATTGTCGCGCCGACCTCAATCCGCAACATTATGGGGCCTATATGGATCAGCCCAGATAACTTTATGGTTATGAACTAATTTTAATGAGTGGTCTAATTATATAAATAACTACATGTTTACTACTTAATCTAGAAAACCATATTAACTAAATACAAACTTCATTATCGGACTTTAGAGGCAGAAAGGTCTAACCGAAATCAACACCTCGAACTAGATCCCATTTATGTGTGATGTGACACACCTGCGTTAGAATCAGCAGGAAGTAAACTATGTTTTAAAATCTGTGAACAGTACATGTATCGTTTGCAGCTGTTTATTAACTGTCGATCACGAAATACCGAAATATGGCTTACAGCGTGCAGTACAGTTTCTCGGCGATTATAATTCAGGAACACAAGGAAGACAAGGGGACAGTCTAGATCACGGTTCTCTCACCATTCTGAACTTGCGAGTCATTTCATGAATATTCTAATCGTGGTATGGTCAGATAAAAAATGTGGGCGGGTCGTAGTGCAAACAGCATTTTGATTCAGATGTTTGTGCGATACAGATACCTCTTTTCCAGTAGTTCTTGTTGCGATAATAACGGCGATTACAAAATGAACGTAGCCAACCAAAACTTATCATAAGCTAGCGTAGCGCCACTAGTGCGGTCACGTCTATAGCACTCGGCTGCACAAGTGAGACTAAAGCTAGCATAGCTCTAAGTTCTTATAAACGATCGCCAGCGTCTTCGGCTATCCCTAGCTGGTACTGTACTGTAGTGGTAATCTTCAATAATGAAGCAGCACTTCCAAGGAGGACGAATAATAATAATAAGAGATTGAAAACTGGACTTACGGCCGGCAGGCGTATTTTTTGTTTACACCGCAGCGAGGGGGTTTGTACTATAATACTGCCTTGAAATGAGACTACAAACATTACATTACTAACCCTAACCCTAACCTAAATGTAATGTTTGTAGTCTCATTTCAAGGCAGTATTATAGTACAAAACCCCTCGCTGCGGTGTAAAAAAAATATGCAGACGGCAGATTAGGCTCAGCTATTTATCCGGGGGTCATGCAGTTAGCTTGTGTAATAATAATGCAACAGCCAGCAGAGATAAACACAATCAAAATTCAGCTCCATTTGGCCTACTAGCTAGACACACTACACACAATGTATGTACACACAAAAGGACATTTTGTTTGGATTTTTTCTTTTGAATACTTTGTTCCGGCATGAAAAAGGGGCTCTCTTCACGCACCGCTTTGTGCTCTGTTCCTACCTCTGGTTTTTGCTCATTGCCCCATGGTACAACCGAAGTTTTTCCAAGGCTGGACTAACTAGTGCTCAGTGTTTGTTCTCTGACCCTACATATAAATGACCCTGATGGTGAGCCATTTGCATGCTTGCAGCCTACACATACACGTACATTTATTATGTAGTGTTGTTCACTGAATGAAAAGGCAGGAGAGGCTACTGTACAAGGGGATGTCTGTGTGCGTGCTTCATCATGGATGTGTGATTGGAACCAAACAACTCGCCATAACTCGTAAGTAAAATCTGTTCATTATTAGCTGCTTCTAGAAACTAAATAGGCACCCAGTTGGCCTTATTTTGTATAATTATAGGCGTCACATTTTTGGGGGTTCCGCCACGTTATGTTTTCAATGGTCATCACATTGATTTGATATAGTTCAAGACTTCAATATTTTCTGGTCTTTGGAAGTTCGGCCAGCAATAACTTCAGTTTCCTTAGTACCCCTGTCCTACTCATCCAAAACTTTCTCAACACACTGTAGGGCCTACATTCACAATACTACTTGTAGATAATTTTTGCTGAATTAGATGCAAAAACCTCTGCAAAAATTAAATGTGTGAACACTGAAAATAAGGCTCACGGGGTCCTATGGCAAGGCAAGGGGGAAAATTATTTTATAATGGGGGGTGCCTAAAATAGTAGAAACAAGTGTATTTAGCATAATATCATATCTTACATACTATTCAAAGCTCAAAAAATATTTTAAAATAACAAATATATTTTAAACAATATTTTTTTAACTCAATATATTTTGGCGTTACGATTACAGATTATCGAACATTATTATACACACAAATATATATCACGGGTCAAACAAATACACAAAATTTTAACAATGGATACAACAAAAGTTGTATGCAAAGTAATAATCACAAATAAAACAGAACGATTTTTACAAAATAAAGCTTACAAATATGAAGCCGAAACATGACACAAGTTAGCGCTCTTGCATCAAATTGAACAGAAAAACCAGTGTTCCTAAATTTAAGTAACCTAAATTAATGTGTTTAAAAAATAAATGTAAAGTTTACAGGTGTTATAAATCATAAGAGCTCGTGTTAGCTGCATGTGGCCGGCTCTAGTTTCGTTTGAACAAACATGAACTACCATTCATCACCAAATTGTTGATGATATAAATATGCAACGGACAACGTACCGGGTGTACATAGATCTCCCCCTCATCGATGTTGCTGCACTTAGGCCTACCTGGGCACAGTTTCATAGCCTGCTGCTAAGGCAGAAATTAGTGATTCAAAAACACATTTCTGAAACAATCAGGGAACCAGTCACAAACTGTGCACATGACAAGGTATTCTAGCTGGTAACCCTTTTCCAGTAAGCAAAACTGTTTGGTGCATCGTAAATCTTTGTGCTTTTGAAAGCAGTTTTATGGAGTTGGTCCTGAAATTTGTGAGATTTTGCATGGGTTTATTGATGATAAGAGAGCACACCTGTATGACTCGCCATATTGGAAGGTGAGGGATTACATGTCCCAACCCTTGAGGGGACAATTTAAGTGGCAATGTGCATTAGATAACAGGAGGCACATCTTGTAAAATTTGTTACGGTTGTGGCCTTGTTTGGGGTTTAAGAGCCTGTGGGTAAGTTTTCCATAGATTGGACGTGGGCTGCCTCCCAAATTCTCGAAGAAGAGAAGAAAGAGTTTGTAAGATTCTGTGTGCATCCCTCGAAACTTTAAACATTTTCAAACTCCTTCTTCGGAAGAGTAACATCAGTGGTCGGGTTCGAAATATATAGAAAAATACAATATCTTAATAGCTCAAAATTTTATTTTTTGACAAATAATGAATGTAATGCATGACTATTACAAAACATTTGCCTCATCAATAGAACCAATGGGCGCTTGGAATCACAGGCCTCATAGTGGGTATAATATAACACAAATCAAGCAAGGCGAAGCACAGTGTGCGTGCATGGACAAGCGTGGCAGCCTCCCAGTGCGATGCGATTCCCATACACACTGGGCATTGATTGCTTGGTCTGTGTACATTGTATACCAACTATGAGTCCCATGACTTCAGCCGCCGATTGTGTCTATTTTTGAAGTTGGGTTGACAAGAATTACTTACATTTAATATTCATTAAACTATGAAAAGTATATTGATAGGTAATCTATTAAATTAATAGATCTATTGGTAAATAAAAAAATATATCACTTTTTGGTCATCTGAAGGAAGTTAATTTGTTAATTTTGGCGTGTTTATCTCTTTGTAGTTGCTATCCCAACAACCGGATCGTGGAAGTCAACATTGTAGGAAGACAAAAAACAAAATGGAAATTGGATCTGAAAATCAGAGTGAAAAAACTCCTCTCATCTCAGCAACATCATCAACTGCCAATCATAGCACGAGCCAATCAGCACAGAATATCAAAGAAACATCACTCTTATTGACAAATGATGAGAATGCACCAGAAATCAACAGCCAATGGCAGCAGCCTAAAGTTGAAGGACCGCCCACATCACAAGACAGTTATCAGAATAGCGGAGACAGTGTTGCTGATCCTTTCAGAAATGAGAAAGAAAAAAAAACTAAAAGAATAACGCTTAACCAGAAGTTCACCTTTTTTTCTATTGCCATAGCATCACTTGCAAATTTTATGTCTTTCTCAATCCTGACAACCTTCTTTCCAATAGAGGTTTGTACATTTTCTAAAGGGTTTGAAATGCCCCCTGAACCACTGGCCAAACTCTAGTCATTTTCATCTTGGCCAGTAACCCCAAGGGTTTGAAATACCCACTAAACGATTTGCCAAACTCCATTATTGTTTGCACTTGTCCAGTAAACCCTGGACCAAATGGTCAGAGTCTTGTAGTTTTAGCACTGTGCCTTACCTTTTATATTTTTGGCATCCGATCACCACAAAACTCTCTGACTTTTCCAAATTGTTGTTACTTGGGTCACTTGTTACTATGACAACTGTTTGACATTGGGTCAAACATTTATAATATTAAAATGCTATTTTTGTCCTTTTCAACATATGTTACAATGACAATTGTTTGTTTGATAGTGGGTCAAACATTCAACAAATTTATCTCTGTCCTTTTCAACAATACTTCCACTTTGTCTTAGATTTTTGTTTGCTGCCTTCTTGGATTTAGAGTTCAAATAAAGCCAGGTTTGTTATCAATGGCATATTTTTAACATGTAATAACTTTTAAGGTCAAGAAATACAATAGAATCATCAACAAGGCCTGATCATTGGCAAAAAGCTGGCAGCAGTATACATTTTTAAGTAGAAAACTAAAATATGCAATTTTTTCCTCATTCTAATATCATGTTGTTTATTGGGTCAAAAAAAGTGGAAATATCTACATGCATAGTGCTTGGACAAAAACAATCTATGGAAAGAATATCTGAAATTTTGGTTTAATTGGTCATGCAGAAGTTGGTAAAAATGAACATCCGTTACAAGCTTCTAAAAAGTTGGTCGAAAACTTTTTTTAAAAGAGAGTGTTCTATGGCCCCTCCCATGCCCCCCCATAAGTTAAAATAAAGTGTCAATTTTAGGCTTTATAGCTGTACCTCTTTCCATGACTGAGGAGAAATTGATCTCTTTCAATTTAGATTTAAGTCCTTTAAACTCGTCATGTCTGTACTACTCTACACCACACAATTTTATTGACATTTTATTCAAACTTTATAAGTCATTCAAGTTTCAACTGATCAAATTTCGTATGAATTTTTTTGCTCTAAGCTTTGTTATTTAATTCATTTGATTTTGTGTTTGTTTATAGGCAAAAAGCAAAGGAATGTCACAAACAGTTATTGGACTTGTATTCAGTGTTTTTTCTCTCACATCCAGTTTGGGATCAACAGTCTGTGGGAAGTTTGTAAGTTTCTTCATACCTTGGTCACTTCTGATGTTTTTTGTTTTGTTATGTGTTTCAAATCCATATTAACCAACTCCTTATGGTCTTTCTCCCCTCCCCTTGCCAACAAATCACCTAAATGTTTCGATAAGATGAGTATGCCTGGCCTCAAGCTAAGAGTGAATGGCTGGGGGGGTAGATTACCAAATCCATCAAACTACTCCACTGTATGGCAACCCAACACCCAAATGTTTTGATGAGATTGGTAAGAATGGATGATATTTCTTGGTCAGTTTTGTCGATGTATGCCTGAGACTTCACTCACCTTGATTGTGATGTCTTAATTTTGACAGTTTGCTGGGTGAGATGCCTAATGAGACTACATTTACAGTATTTTGTTTTCTTCTACGGATTGTTGAAGGTTTAGGATCGGCTGCTACTTATACGTCTTCATCCGCCATTTTGGCCCATACATTCCCTGATAATGTGGGAACTGCAGTGGTAAGGTTTTATTAAAAAACAAAAAGGGCTAGTTTCATGGTCTGAAATATCTAAATTGAAGAATCAGAGTTTATCATATAAAATAAATTAAGCTGGAACTTTCATAACAGTAAAAACTATAGACTGGTGGCCATTTTCTACATTGTCTTTGGTGGTCATTGTCTCTCTGTCTCTAGTGGTCATTGTCTCTCTGGTCTCTAGTAGCCATTGTCTCTCTGGTTTCTAATGGCCATAGTCTTCAGTCTCTATCTACAAATGTTGACTGCTTCGAGTGCTATGTTTAAAACTCTGACTCCCGAGGTGATCCTCATAGCGTGTTCGTTTTTCCTGAGGTGAAGCAAAGGGAGAACAGATTGCTCTGGGGATCGCCGCCGAGGGAGTCTTATTTTTAACCATAGCAAGAGTAAAAACAGTCAATATTTGTTTTAGACGCTCCAAACATCTATTGTGCCTGGACTTCAAAGAACCAAGAAGATGCTGTTGCTATGGGTATAGTATATTGGTTACAATTGGTTCGGTCGCTACAAGTATAGTACCTTGTTTGGATTGCATGTATAGAGCATCAGGTTCTTGCAGCCTTCTAGCAAAAACAAGACATATCACGTGACGCGTGCTAAACCAACCAAACTGCAGGGTAATTTTAAGGGGGTTGTTATAGTAGCCATTGTCTCTGTGGTCTCTACCCAGCAAATACATGAGGTCATCGTAAGGTTACTGTGAAGTTGTACTTTGGTTATGTTATTCAACAACTAAAACACAACTAACTTGCAATGTTGCAAAAAGATTGCATTTTGGTCTTGTTACTTAATGACATATACAACGTTATAACTACGTATAATTTAGTCCGTCATCTAAAAATGTCTTTTGAATGTTTGTTTGCACATTGTCTGAAAGTTGTGATTTTGTCACATTAGGTTCAACGTTGGCCAACATTGTATTTTGACGTCAGATACAAACGTTTGGCGAATGTTCTCAAAACGCTTCATGAGGGTTGTGGTTTTGTCACGTTACTTAACAACGTTAATACAAATTTATGACTGTATCTTCACAATTCTTTTGGTTTTACAGAGTATGAATGAGTTGATGGCTGGGGTAGGGTTTGCAGTTGGTCCCGCTATTGGAGGTTTTTTGTATAATGTGAGTTTAAATAGATTCTTCTTGAAGCCTTTAAGAAACAGTCAAATCAATGTTGTACATTCATCAACATCACAACCCCCTCCAGCGATAAAGCGTCCAGGGCTCGATTTCACAAAACGTTAAGATTGATCTTAAGTGCCGATCAGTCTTAATTGCTAAGCAAAGTGTGATGTCACAATCCAAATTACCATGGTGATACTGACGACTCATCTTAAGATGAATCTTAGCGCTTTGTGAAATCGACCCCAGGTCCCCTTGTGGTGCCGGCAGGTTAGAGAAGTCGGGTACTGGTAACAAGGACTTGCATTTGCGTGGTTCAGGAGTGACGATCGTTGGACGCTGACAGTGTCCGGTTAGACCTGCTCAGGGTTTTCAGGCTGTTTTCTTCTTGTCATCATGCAGTAACTATTTTAAAGACATGTGTATCTGCTCTAGAATGCAGTGGAACATGTGTATGGGAATTTCAATAGCTATCATTGGTTTTTTTTATTCGTTTTCTGATAATGTCATAAAATTTTTCACCAACAGGCCGGAGGTTTTAGACTTCCTTTCTTTGTTCTTGGAGGCTTCGATTTATTGATTGTTGCTCTCAACTTGTTCATAATGCCAGAGCAAGGTAAAAGATTTCTTGGCTTGTATTAAATGTTTTACTTAAAATAAGAGTTATCAATTTTTTTTTCATCGAATGCTGATTTTTAGGCAAAACTATCAAGATACAATAAAAGTCACAAAGGAAAGTTTCAGTTGAAAATGGTGTCTACCTGTCGAGAAAACAGGAATATTTTTTCACAGTATCTTCATAGGGATGATGAATTCATCAACATATAGGAAGGTGGCAGTGGGCACCAGCCGCATGTCTGGCAGCAGCATTCACAAACGGGCACCAACCCTCAGAAATTTAAGAATCGATTCTTGCATTTTTTTAGGTCATTACCAGAGTATTACTACTTTTAAAACCCTGACTGATTTCAGGGTGACTAATCTGCCGTTACTTTCATAGTTACTGCACAGATTTTGTGGCCAACCATAAAATGTTGTTACTTGACTTAAATACCAAGTTATATTTCACAAAGCACCCGGATTCAGGTGTAGGTTGGCACTAATTGAATAAATCTTAACTGCTAAGCAAAGTGTGATGTCACAATACAAATCACTGTGATGATGCTGGCAACTTATTTTAAGTTAAAATTAATCTTAGTCCTGTGTGAAACTGACCCCAGGCCATCTTATCACAGATATCAACCTTCTTAAGGGAAAAAACACCCAGTTAATCTTCTCTTTGTTTCTCCACAGGTGTTAAAAATGAGAAGATGGGTTCAGTTATGATAGTCTTGACCATTCCAGCCATGTGGCTTGCAATGATTGTAACCTTACTTGGGTCAGCTGCATTTGGGTTTCTTGACCCCACTCTATCTCTTCATCTTAAAGAGGTAAGTTGAATGATTCTGAGAAGGATATAAAAGGGTGATGACCGTGAAAAAGACAGACTCTACGCTGTAAGCCATGGCCGCTTATCGAGTACTTTTGAGTAATTTTTGTGTTTGTAATAATTTGAAAATCTACCTTTCAATTTGTTTTTTCAGCTTAATTTTGATGTGATTGAAATCAGCTTAATGTTTACTCTTCTTGGCGGATTGTATGGGTTAACTTCTGTCTTGTGGGGATACATCATAGATAAAAAGGTAGGTAATTGGAACTCACTCTTTAGCAGATAAAATGTCTTCAAGATTTCTATCGGACTTATTGTCTTTTAGACTAAATGTAGCTTGCTCTTGGGGTTGTCGATTGTTGCTGATATGTAATTTGTTCAACATTGAACCAAATATCTGGGGTAATTATGACAGACTTGTTGTGAAAGAGAGTTTGTTTGTGTTGTTACAGTACCTGTGGGCACACCTCCAAGCCTGCAGTATCATCTTTAAAAGGACAAGGCCATTTTAATTTAGCAAAGGGCATTTAAAAAAAATAAAAGTCTACGGGACAATTCGAGACCAGGGGAACAGCGGCCATGTCCTTGAAGATCATGTAATTCCAGGCCTGCACCTCGGTTGAAGACCCATCCACATTCTAACAATTAAGTTCCATAATTAATGTAATTGGTATTAGTCTGAGTTGATGCTAGCTGAGGAATACCCAAAGTCTGCCATAAAAGGACACCCTCTATTGACAAAAGCCAGTTCGATATAGCCGCAATAAATTTCCACTTTGAGATTTAGCTTTGAGACAATCTGCAGCATCCAGAGTCACCTTGTGTGGAATTCCACCCCACCCCATTCTTTACTCTTTGGTACAAGGGTCTGCAAGGCACCAATGCACTCTGACCTTTGTAGGTCACTAGGTCAAGAAGTACAGGAGTTTTGGAGTTTTGGGGAGGATGGAGTCACCCCTTAATCACCACTACTCTCAGGTCCACTCTGACCCAGAGTGGTAGTACCTGTAAGGGTCCCACCTATGGGTGAAATAGTCCTTGACTGGCATGCAAGGTTGAGGCTGACTTCAAAGCGGATGACTTGATTTATTTGAGCAACGGTTTGGTGTCATTTCTGGCAGGCGGATGATCCATGAGTTGTGGACAACGGCTGGCAGTACTTTTCAAGTGAGCTGACATTGCTGGTGAGGAAGGACCTGGGCTCCCACCTCATTATTTGCCCCTGCTAACCTTTTATGATGACGAATCTATTTGATGGGGCAGCCGCTAGCCCAGCAAACCAAGGTGGTACCTCTGGCTCCGGAGGGGAAAGGAACGGGCACCAACCCTATCCCGCACTGCTGCATGACGCTTCTATTAGAGCCGACAGAATGGTAAGAGATAGGGATTTTAAGCTAAGAAGTATTCACAGAATAGGCACATGGAATGTGAGATCTCTGCTCCCATCTGGCAATCTGGAGCTTCTACTGAGAGAAACTGACCGTTGTGATCTACACCTACTCGGAATCTCTGAGATGCGCTGGTATGGAAAAGGACATTTCACAGCTAATAATGACTATGTAGTTTATTACTCTGGCAATGAGAAAGAAGGGTATAATGGTGTTGCATTCATAACCAACAAAGATGTGAACAAACACGTATGGCTACAATCCTGTGAGTGATCGTATCATTACTATCCGTCTACAGGCTAGTCCATTCAATGTCAGTGTGGTAAGGGTGTATGCACCAACATCTGCTGCATCTGAAGATACTGTAAACAATTTCTACAGTCAACTTCAAGAAGTCCTAGACAAGCTGCCAAAGAAAGACTTTCTGATTGTGCTTGGTGATTTTAATGCAAAAATTGGCAAAGGAGTCCAGCTTGAAGAGGAGAGAAAAGTAATTGGACAATTTGGTTTAGGAGAAAGAAACGAGAGGGGCAATCTTCTTCTAAACTTCTGCATTGAAGATGATTATTTTATTCATTTCAAATACCATATTCCAGCAGCATCCCAGGCGTCTCTACGCTTGGGTCAGCCCTGCTGACAAAGTACGCAATCAGATTGATATCATCCTTATTAAGAATCGTTGGAAAACTTCACTTAAATCTGCAAGGACTTTGCCTGGAGCAGACATAGGAAGTGACCACCAACTCCTTATAGCAGATATACGCCTCAAACTGAAGAGAACTTGCTCTATTCGGAGGGTGCAGAGATTTGACTCCCAGAAAATTGACGAACAATACAATATCGAGACCACCAACAAATTTGAAGCTCTTATGGGCATGGAAGAAGAGATGACTCCAGACGAATTGTGGTTAAATATTACAAACAATCATGACTACAGCAAAGAAACATATTCCGATGAGACGTAAGCCAAAGAAATCTCCATGGCTTTCTCAAGAAGTTTTGGATCTTGCTGATGAACGACGACTTGTAAAGGAGGAAGGTTTACAAGATAGTAACCTGTATCGTATGCTATCCAGTGAGATCCAGCGATGAGCTAGAAGAGATAAAAAAACAAACACCTCAACCAACTTTGTAAGGTAATTGAAGACCACAGCTTACGGAATAACAGCAGAAGTCTTTTCAAAGCTGTGAAACATCTGACCAACACAAATACTCCTAGAATGGCAGTCATCAAAGATGAGAATGGTTTGGCCTTGACAGAAACTGAAGACATCAAAGAAAGATGGAAGGCTTACCGTGAGGGGCTTTTTGCTTCAAAAGAAACTGACCCAGGTGTGCACATAGAGACAGAGGAAGAAGAACCAGACATCCTACTTTCAGAGGTTAGAAATGCCATCCAGAAAATGAGAAACAATAAGGCTCCTGGAGCAGATGAGATCCCAGCTGAGCTTTTGAAGAGCATTGATGAAGTTGGAATACGTTTATTGACACAACTTTGTAACAAGATTTTGCATTCTAAAACCTGGCCAGATGACTGGAAAAAAATTGTCTTTCTCACCCTTCCAAAAAAGGGAGATGTCAGTGAGTGTAAAAACAACAGAACAATTGCGCTTATCCCACATACCAGTAAGATCTTATTACACATCATAAACTAAAGGCTTAGGCAACATCTTTAGAGAGAACTTCCCCCAGAGCAAGCTGGCTTCAGGAGAGGCAGAGGTACCAGAGATCATATTGCTAACATAAGACACATTATCG
Organism: Pisaster brevispinus; assembly: GCA_023634235.1. Taxonomy (NCBI): domain Eukaryota; kingdom Metazoa; phylum Echinodermata; class Asteroidea; order Forcipulatida; family Asteriidae; genus Pisaster; species Pisaster brevispinus. The sequence goes on from JAMKCF010000037.1 coordinate 599,949, forward strand.
AAAAGTGCAAAGAATACCAAAGGAAGGTATATCTCTGCTTTATTGGCTATGCTAAGGCATTTGATTGTGTTAGATATGGGGCTCTATGGAGTTCATTGTTAGAAATGGGGGTGCCAGCCCTTTTGATTGTGCTAATCAGGAATCTTTATGATGGTCAGGTGGCTTGTGTAAGAACTGAAAAGGGTGACACTGATTGGTTTAGTCTGGACCAAGGAGTGCGACAGGGATGCATCCTATCTCCGACACTTTTTAACTTCTATGCTGAACACATCATGAGACGTGCCCTTGATGACTGGAATGATGGCATAACAATTGGAGGCCGGAAACTGAATAACCTGCGCTATGCCGATGACACCACCCTCTTAGCTACATCTTTGGAAGAAATGAGCACACTCCTGGGGAAAGTAAAAGAGGAGAGTAAGTCTAAAGGTCTACTACTCAATGTTGCCAAAACCAAAATCATGACCATCAATGATGACCAGTCCACAGCTCCTTTAGTTGTAGATGGAAAGGAAGTAGAAAGAGTGACACAATTCAATTTCCTTGGAGCCCTCATAACCCAGGACGGCGGATGTGAGAAAGAGATAAGACGGCGCTTAGCAATGGCAAGATCTACGATGGCCAAGTTCTCAAAGGTGTGGGCTGACCGGAGTGTAACCAAAGCCACTAAATCACGTCTAGTCCGGGCTCTTGTCTTCCCAGTTGCAACATATGGCTGTGAAACCTGGACACTTACTAAAGCAGACTGTAATAAGATCTGTGCCTTTGAGCTGTGGTGTTGGCGAAGAATGTTAAGGATTCCCTGGACTGCTCGGAGAACAAACGCCAGTGTCCTACAGGAAATCAGTTGTGACCGGCTGCTGACACATATCAACCGCCAGGCTCTAAGCTACTTCGGTCATATAGCCAGACGACAAATAAGGCAATTGCCTCGAAAAAGTAATCCTGCAAGGGAGAGTTGAAGGTTTAAGGAATTCAGGTCGACCAAGGTCACGTTGGGTGGACAGGATAAAGCTTCTTACTGGCCAACCACTTACATCTGGGTACCAACTTGCAGCTGACCGACAGAATTGGCGTGTCATCATAAGGGTCACGACCTGTGAGTCATGACGGTACCGTACCAGCCAGGTCAAGAAGGCATTCCAATACTCCATTGTTCTTGTAACACTCATGTCATGTTCATAAGCATAATTATATATAGTTAATAAATACACATCAACTCCGTAAACAAGTATTGTCTACTGTGTATAGTATCCCATAATGTACCATACAGTTGATCATGTAAGCATTTACTTTTATTTCAGAAAACATCCAGGATCATGCTTACATTTGGAGCTTTTGGTTGTGCGGTATTTTTTCTATTCATCGGACCATCCCCGATTCTAAAAATAACTCCGTAAGTTTAATGAGTATTTCTCCTATATTGTGATTCTTTCGTACTGAGTTCCAATGCTGTTTGTAAAGTAAGACGTAATTTCTACTGTAAGCCATGCCCACTTCACACAAAATCACTCCACTCATTAGCCTACCAGAAGCTCATATAGGAGTAATTTTGAACTAGTTTTTCTTTGTTGATTTATGCAAGAGAAATAACTGAACTTTGCCTTCTCAGAATTAAAAATGTGTGTTTTTTTTTATTTATTAAAATTACACACAAAGGTATGGCAGCTGTGGAGCAGGCAGAAGTGAAAGCTTTGGTGGTGCAGCAGATACGCATGCATGTTATGAATGACTTATCATTGATTAGATTGAAAAGTTTTCCTAACTGGTAAAAACAAAATGGCTAAGCGATCTTTGTGATGCTCAAACCGGTAGAAGCCAGACATCAAGCTAAATAGACACAATTGGCGACCTGATTCACGTGACTCACCAGTGGGTGTACAATGTAAACAAGCCAAGCAGCACGCCCTTTGTGCGTGGTCAAGCGTGGCTGCATCCACACTCTGCAGAAGCACTCGAAAGCAGCCATGCTTTGTCCAGCACGCTCTGCATTGCTTGCTTGGTTTGTTTACATACCCGCTATGAGTCACGTGATTCCATTCGCCGATTGTGTCTATTGACTGATGAATTCAACCTGCATAGGCCTATGACCCACGGGGGCAGGGGGGTGAAACTTCAATCCCTGCACTCTCACAATTTAAGCAAAACAGTGGGGAAAAGGAGAAACAACATGGACAAAATAATACGATGTAATATTTGCATCAGGATAAATAATTTTAAAAAATTTTCCCTTACACCGATGTGTATTAAAACCCTCAAACGATGCACCTGTTTGGTAAAAACGTGGCTAGAGTTTCCTGTCACAGATTGGTGGCCGGCGTATTTGATAGGTTTAGAGGGTTTGTTCTGCCTTTTCTCAATGATTTCTTTAGCTTATTGTGTTGCATACATGTTATGGATTACCTACAAATTTTTTTATATAATTTTTTGTTTTTATTTTTAATTAATTTGCATATATAATTAGTTGAAAATAAAGAAAAAAAAGAAATAAAGAACAGGTCATAAATTGTTTGAATTGTCTGTGCTAATTCCGTGATAACTCGTCTTAGTACATAATAAGTGTTAGAAAATCCAACACAATTGTTTACAAGAAGCCCTTACTATAATAAATCTTATAAACAAAGCACATTATTCAGAACCTACTCCTCTCAAGCATCACGCCTACTACATCTTACTATAAATTTTGCATATTGTTTACCTCCTTTTGTCCATCTAGCTATCATGTCTGGAGAGATTGGGGGGTGCGTGTGGGGGGGGGGGTTTGCTAACCGCTAACCACATAAAGTGTCGGCAACAAATATCACAAGACATTCATTCACCACAAGCCCATGGAACCATAGAGCAAGGATCAGACACAGTTGCCTTGTCACCAAGCAGTGTGACTCACACAGAAAATGTGTGAGAAAGGATTTTGTACATGAGCAATGGGAATTTTTTCACCACCCTCCTGACCAAATTGATGACCCCTGTTGATTGACACCCCTTCTAGAACTTCTAGTGAAATGGTACACTGGAGGATTTCATGGAGTATCACGGGGTTGGGATCTACCATTTTGTAATGGTTATGTTTTTCTTGATTTCTGCCACAGCTCTTCGGTGGAGGGCCTCAAAATTCTTCATCCCAATGCAAATATTACATATATTAAATCGTTGCAGTACCCGCTGCTAAGGATTCGAACCCGCCTCTAGCCATCAGGCTAGCTCGGTGGTCTAGTGGTAAGACATCTGCTCTAGCAATGCAAAGGTCGTGGGTTCGAATCCCACCCGAATGATTGCCTGGGGATTTTTTTTCCACAGAGCTCGGGAAAGGCTTTCGATGGCTAGAGGCAGGTTCGAATCCTTAGCAGCGGGTACTGCAACGATTTAATAGATGTAATATGTGCATTGGGATGAAGAATTTTGGCTTGTTTTGTTTGTTTTTGTTTGTTTGTTGGGGTGTTTGTTTGTTTGTTTGTTTGTTTGTTTGTTTTTTCTCTTCTTCGTCCCGATGCAATAAATCGTTGCAGTACCCGCTGCTAAGGATTCGAACCCGCCTCTAGCCATCGGGCTAGCTCGGTGGTCTAGTGGTAAGACATCTGCTCTAGCAATGCAAAGGTCGTGGGTTCGTATCCCACCCGAGTGATTGTCTGTGGATTTGTTTTCACAGAGCTCTGGAAAGCACTGAGCATACAGTGCTTAATACACATTGGTGTAAGGTAAAAAACAAATTTAAAAACATGGACAGAGCAAGCAAAAACCCCAAAACCCAGTATTAGAAATTTGGTACCTATGTTTTCATCTGCGTAAAATTTCTCAGGCAAATCAACCCGCCTGCCCCCTTAACCAAACCAAAGAGTCCCCAAACGCCCATGTCAACCTGTAAGATATCAACTTTTCAACAGATTTTTCGAAGTGCTATATTTTTGCGTATTCCATTTGCGCTTGTGTGATATTCTGAATGTGTGATGTCATTACTTTTATTACTGCAGGCAAAAGTACATCGTTGGTATTTCAATAGCGTTTGGTGGTGCCTCCATTGCCTTATTGTCCATGCCTACACTTTTTGATATGTTCATCACATCTCAGTAAGTTTAAGCACATTCCTGTCACACAAGACAAGATTCCATTTCATCTACTCAGAACTATAAGGTCATTAGTGCAGTTTGTATGGATTTCATGAAATTGCTTTTGCATAAAGTTTTGTAGCTCCTGGTGATGATCGGGTTTATGGATCAAGAGTGATCTTAAAAGTATTTCTTTGGCAAAAAAAAATTCCTTTTCTAAGTAAAACATTCAATTGTTTATTTTAAGTTATTTTTTCAAATGTTTACGCTTTTTCATTTAATGACCTTTTGATCATTATGAATATGAAATTGCCACTAATGACCATATAGTACTGAGCAGACAATTTAAAATGTTCGCAGCAAAGCAGCCGTTTCATGGAGTTCTGAATCTTCACCTCAAAATCCTTTGTATCGAGTTGGAGTTGGAGTCAGGAGTCACATAAGTTTGAAAATAATTTCACAAACAAAAATAAATAATTATAAACCTAAGAGATCAATAAAGCATGGTTTAAATTTAAATGCAGAAAAAACACAAGCTTTACTTTTTATTGTTATTAACTTTTATTAAATTGAAAAGTCTTTCAAAACTAATTAAGCAGTATGTATAAACAAAAGAGAAACATGAAGTCTACATTATAATGGCGACTGCTACCAGAAGACTGGTCGCAATGATACATCCCTCTCTTCTACTAATTACCTATGTAAGTCTGCTTTATAACTAATTTGCAATCGAGACTTTTGGGATGATAGGTGGCAGCAAATTCATCTGGTAAATCCATTATTCTCAGTAATGTGTGCATGCCTTGGAGCTACATAAACAATGGATATTTACCAGGTAAGTCTGCTGCCACCTAGTCTCCCATTTATTTCACTAAATAATTTCCCTATTCTAGATGGTATGGACTATCCCAAGGTTTGGGACACACAAGTGTTATATCAGGACTTTGGGCTGCATCAATGTACATGGGGTAAGTATTTTTTGTCAATCTGAGATTTTGTGTGAAATGTTTTCTTTTGCGGTAAAACTTCTGGTTTTTGTATTATTCTCTTTGAATCAAGATAAAGTACAGCATTGATTATTTTGGGTAAAAACTGGTGCTACAGGTATTCTTAATCTGTATAGGAGTTGAAATTAAGGTACAATTTTAGTATGTTAAGTAAACTTCTGCCACTGCCAGCAGATGTAACAGGTATGCTTGAAGATTCCATGGTAACCATGCTCTTTATTTGTTTATCTGACAGAATAACGCTTGGTCCCTTCTTTGGGGGTGTACTTACTGACCAACTTGGATTTGACGATGCAGGGACAGTCCTTGCGTGTGTTTACATAGCAACCATGCTTATGATTTGTTTCTTTGGAGTGTGGGAATACCGCTGTGGAAAGGGGTGAGTAACATTGTCTGGAGGAATTCACTTCATTGTAACCACACCTGTAACCATGCAGTTCACTCGCTCATTATATCTCGCCTAGATTACTGCAACTCTTTATTGTATGGTGTCAATCAGGGTGAGATCAACAGATTATAGAAGCTACAGAATCGTGCCGCAAGACTTATTTATTCTGCTGATCGATCTCACAATGCATCACAACTCATTACCTAACTACACTGGCTTCCATTGAATCTCCGTCTTCTCTTCAAATGACTTCTTATTGTATATAAATCCCAACACGTTCTTCACCCTCCTATCTTTCAGACCTATTGTTCTCTTACCACTCAGGTCGGGAGGGGCTTAGGTCTCAATCTGATACTTCTCGCTTACAAGTCACTATCAACACAAAGGCAGCAGCAGATAAAGCGTTCTCCATCGCCGGTCCAAAAGAATGGAACAAAATCCCACATCAAATTCGAGTCTCACCATCCATTCAGACTTTCAAAACATCCCTCAAAATTCACTTGTTCCCCAAATCACCATAGAATCTACTTTCCTGTACATCTCCAGGTGTCTGATGTTGTTTAAGTTGTTTAAAGTTGATATTGTTTATTGTTTTCATTGTAAAGCGCTTTGATCTTGTTAAAAGTGATATATAAGAACCTGTGTATTATTATTATTATTATTATTATTATTATTATTATTATTATTATTATTATTATTATTATTATTATTATTATTATTATTATTATTATTATTATTATTATTATTATTATTATTATTATTATTATTATTATTATTATTATTATTATTATTATTATTATTATCATCATTATTCGTTGGGCATTCGTCTTACACGTCAGGAGTTTGCTTGGTGGCCGAGAAGTTTGTGGCCGAGAATTTGAGCGTATCTTGCACTTTGCCAAATTTCCTGAATAAAATTCAGTACGCTAGACATCAGCTTTATTTGCTACTATGTGACATGGCCTTGACAAGCCTTAAGAAAGTGTCAGCATTGTTTCCATTCAGGAAAATTTTGATCTTGAAAAACTTGTTTTGTTGATTTTTTGTTTTGGTTTTTGTTTGTTTAGGAGGCGTGTACCCAAGACAAGTCTGTGCATAGAGGTAGAAACAGCACCAGTGCTCCTCAATAAATAAGCTATTCTTGTCTTCTTCTTTTTTTGTGGAGTATTTACCAATCTACCTACTTTTAAGCGATACACTTTACCATCATTGCGAGGTCCTTAGAGACGTAAAGCCGTAGGTCATTTGTGTTGTGTAAAAGAACCCAGTGAGAAAAGCGGTTCGCCCAGTGGTTTCTGGTATGGTTTGCTGAAGAAGTTGGAGTATATTGTTTTCCTATTTTTTGATATCTTGATTCTGGAAAGTGTGGGGTTTTATGGTTTTTGGGTATGGTTTTTATACTCTACTTTATATGCAAGTTTGACAAATGTATTAATTGTTGTGGCGTAGTGGTTAAATAAATAGCATATTGTCACGTCGGTGCAAAAACATTGTAATATCATAATTTCGCAACAATGTCTTATCTCGAAGGAAAATGCTACGTGCAAAAATGTTGTATCTCGCCGGGTATTTGTTTTATGTGTACTACAATCAGGCTATTTGAAGTGAGATACAAAGTTTTGACAATTTCAAACTTGTGCCTAAAGTAAGCGCTGTTTTAAGGAGAAACAACGTCTTAGTACTAACATGGCGATATATGAAATATGCAGTAAATGGCGAAGACTCATTTAAAAGACCTCAAATTGGTCAGTGTACAGAGCTATGAAAATGAAACAATGGAAAAGTGTTAACAAGAATTGAATAAATCTTTTTGTTTTTAACCCACCGCTCGTTAGCATGGGACTACAAAGTTCTCTAATCTCACTAATTGCCTGTGATATACGCTTTTGTATCTGTTGATATTTGTTTTACTAAATATCCAAAATGTATTTTTATGCTATTTAATCAGCAAGATATACCCATAGACATATATTTATAATTATTTTTATATTTGCTACAATTGGCTACAGTTTTCCCGCTTCTATCTGGATACATTCCTTGAATCCTTTGCTCCTCTTTTTGCTACAAATTGATATGTTTGTGTTTGTGCTTGTTTATGCCTCTGACGAAGGTCCGGTTTGGATCAAAAGCTAAGACCATCTCCTCTTCTAGTTTTATATTATATATATTTACCGTATATTTCTGGTAATGAAACCAAGGATGACTCATAAGTGAACTTACTCACTGTAGCTTGCAGCCTGAGGAAAGCTACAAACAAGGGTACTTGCTATGTGAACTAAAAACCAGTAATTGATACATGCACTTAATACTAATTAAGAAGGGACCTGACTGGTATCCCCTTCAATACTGAATATTGTTACACTGTAACAACTCTATGTTCCGACACTCCTATATTACCACACCCCTATATTACAACACCCCTATATTTCAACACCCCTATATTCCAACACCCCTATATTCCGACAACCCTATATTCCGACACCCCTATATTCTGACACCCCTATATTCTGACACCCCTACATTCTGACACCCCTATATTCCGACACCCCTATATTCTGACACCCCTTATGTTCCAACACCCTAATGTTCCGACAACACTATGTTCAGAAACCCCAATTCCTGACAGCTAGTTTATTACTGCCACAGCATCAGATACGTTTTGTCTCAACATTGCCATTAGCCTGATTTAGTCTTGGCCTCAGTAGGCTGAGCTGTTTGTCTTTTAGATTTAGTGTTGAATGAACTCTGCCCTGATTGGTGCAAATTTCATGTTGTATTTTGTTTTTGTTGCTTGGCCAGTTTAAGGAAACTCTGCCCTGGTTGGTGTGCGAGTATCCAGCTCGATAAGGCTTGTCAGTAGTATTCAGTAAATAAGTCACTAGTTGGAGCGAAATATTTGCTCCATCTGTTAAAGTTTATTGACGCTCTAGAATTTGACTTCGTTTAGGTCATGACACAACAATTACATTAATTATGGCCCTAGTAGAGTTAAAATAATAGGTGTTTGTAACATTCGTAGAAATTAAAATAGGCCTAAATTCTAAAATATGAGGAAATAACATTTAGTTTAATTTTAGTTGTTTGATCAAAACCGTTTAAAGTTGCATTATATATATACTTTTAATGATTACAGTATATTTTTATGAAGCAAGTACTTATATTTTATTCACATCAACTACAATGAATTGATATTGCCATTGTTGTAGCCAAAAATGTGAGTACTTAAAGGTATCATACAGGATTGTTTAGGATAAAATACATCATTGTTTAATTTTTGTCCAAAAGCTTACCGATTATGAAGTTCATACTCAACCATTGTTTTTCTGTGAAATATTTCCCTCTGAAATTATGTCATTTTCAAGAAAACTGTACTGAAAACCTAAAAAAAAACAGCTGATTGTGATGGTTCATATCAAAATTAAGGACATTGTGTTTACGCTGAAAATTGTGCATGGTTTTTCACTCTTTTCTCCTGACTTACACAATGGCAACGTGCCCCAGTCATGCTTAGTTCATGAAGGGTTAAGCCCAACTTTTCAGGGTTTTTTTTATTCCATGTGTATTGTTGATCACACAAAACATGAACTATGATTTTATCAGCTCTACCAATCCTGTATACATGTATTACCTTTCAATTTGTCCTTGAAAAAAAACACGAGGCCGTTAACAGTTTGTTGTTGCATTTATACCAGAGGTCCTTTTGGTTGGTAAGCAGTTTGCATTTATTTAATTCTATTTGCTCAAATAAAAGAGTCGATAGTGGACACATGTTATGTTTTCCCAGTATGTTTGAATTTATTGGCAGCTTTTTTTAATGCTGTATTGAAAAATGTACCATGTACATGTATACACCATGTGATTTCACCCACAATTTAGCATTAAGAAATTATTTCATTATTGATAGAAATTTGCGCTTAAGTTAAATTGTGATGCGCCCCTAATTGAATTATAGCCAGCTAATGAAGGATAAAGTCCCAATTGGTTAAGCAATATGGCTGCTACTACATTATAGCCAGCCAAGTAAGGATAAAGTCCCAACTAATGGTATAGTAATGCATGTACAATCATGGCTGATGATCTGACTGTTTGCTGATAGCCAACCAAGTAAGGATAAAGTTGTTATTGATGGTTTAGCGATATGGCTATGGCTGATGATCTGACTACGGCTGTTGCTTCATTAAAGCCAGCCAAGTAAGGATAAAGACCCAATTGATGGTTTAGCAATGTGGCTATGGCTGATGCTTCATTATAGCCAGCCAAGTATGGATAAAGACCAAATTGATGGTTTAGCAACGTGGCTATGGCTGATGCTTCATTAAAGCCAGCCAAGTAAGGATAAAGTCCCAATTGATGGTCTTACTACAGGGCCATGGCTGTATATCGGGTTAAGCTGTCTCTACATAGACTGTTCTTTCACATAGCTTGTACATGTAGAATCAACAGCAATTGCTAAAATCGACAATTTAAAACAAAGCCTGGAAATTCAAGCCTCAATTTGCTTTCTTGAACATTTCCCACAAAGATTTTAAAGGTAGTGACCAAACACCAGTTGAACTTTACAATAATTCCAATAATAATTTGGGGGAGGGGAGAGGGTGGCTTTTAATGTATGAAACTTTTCATTGGTGCATATTTTTGATCTCTTTTTTTGGGGGGGGGGGGGGGCAATGGTTCTAAGCAGGGGCCCCTGTATGGGTTCTGCCTAATACAGAATAGAGTCAATAGGAAATTAAGAGAAAAAATTAAGAGAAAAAAGGAAAAATTTAAATATTTCCTAATATAACAGATACCTAAGCAAATTTCACAAGCAAATGAACAAGAGTTGCTGATATTTTACATAAGAAAGCAAACAAAAAAAATGTTAAAAAGGGGTCGAAAAAAATTGTCCATGATGGAACAGCACAAATATTATCAATTTGTATGCATAACAATCATATATTTGTAATTCATAACTTTGATGTGCTTAGCTACTTATTGTGCTTACCAGCTCTATCAAAATAAGCCCTGTGGAGGTTGATTGATAAAACTTCCAGTGCATCAATAAAACTCAACTCCCAATCAATAAGAGCTTTTTGCCTGAAAGCTCCTATTGAATGACCAATCAAAACCACTCAAAAACCCTTTCCTCACTCTCGAACATAGGTTGTGAACTCATTCCATAGCTTTACTATTGGATTAAAGTGTACACAATCATGGTTTTGAATGGCGAGTGAGCTCCACTCATGATCGACCTAAGCGTAGGAGGGTTAATGATTGCTTGGAAAGCGACTTGGTCATAGTTGTTAAAACCCTGTTTGTAGCCGACACACTGAATGCAGCAGTGAAAATGATCTAATTCTGATAGTTCAACACGCCATTCCAGAAACAGAACAAAGAAATAGATGCAGCTATTTCTTCAATTTCATCAAAAGGTGGCAATACAATGTATTTATTCTTAAAGATTAATAAAAGCTAGAAGACTGCCGAGTGTACACAACTCGATGTGCATCTGCTCTGAGGCAATTCATGCGTGGTGCCATTTTAGCTGTACGGCAAATTTCAGCTTTCCCATTGGTTAATCTGGTTAGTTTTGCCATGTAGGCATGTCACATGTCACTCACTCGGCCCCACCAGTCTCGTCCAAGACCGCTGGGATGGGCTGATAAGCTTGTTTAAAATCTTGTTCAGGATGTAGTGATGCATGATGGGAATTATTGCATTGCAGTCAGCGCAATGCGCACCAATCACACCATGTACACATGATCGAGCCCTATTTTAGTACAAGGCAAAGTATGACAATAATTTCTTTCAATGGATTTATACACAGTTGAGCTACAATTTTAATCATAGTCAAATCTTTCGTAAACAGGAAGAGCTAACCAGTGGAATGGTTCAATGTGTATTCCTCAGCCAATCCAAGTGCTTTGGACGAGACTTTTGGCCTGAGCGAAGTCATACTCTTTGCTCAGCGCTAACATAGAGGGCGTACACCTAACCCAAGTTCTCTTGTTACGGGTTGCCCCTACAATCCAAAATGGTCCAATGACCATAGTGAGCAATGCATGTTTACACACAGATTGGAATATAACACTTATCAAGATCCTTTTTAAATTATTCATATGGTTAACAAATGACATGTTTTACTTCTGACGAGATAATCAACAAATATCTTCCCATCTTTTGTAACTCATCTTAAATCCACCTCTTCATTCTTAAAAATGAAATTTCAAATCATTGTAAAAAGACAACTCCTTTAAAATAATGTATTTACATTAAAACCACACACCCAATAGACAAGGGGCACTGACCACAGAGGGGCAATGACCAGAGGCATTGACCACAGAGGGGCACTGTCTAGAGCCAATGATTAGAGGCAATGGCCAGGAGCAACTACCTCTATCAACTTAGTGAAGCATGCCCTAGACCTTTATGGTGCCGCCATTTGGTTTTCCTGAAACTCAAATCAATGTAAACCAAACCGAGGCTGAAAGGAAAGATTAGTCTGGCACCTTGCCAGTAGAGATGCCATGTAATTCATGCTATTTACACAAACGGAGCAAGACTAAAATACAGCGGCAGCATAATAATGGAGTGTTTAGTGACTCTAACTAGTTGGGGGAGGAGGTGGAGGTGGTTGTCCAAGACCAGGTGGTATTTGAGATAGAGGGGGTGGGGGCTGGCCATATGGCATTACCCCAGGCATAGGGGGTGGAGGACCCTGTGGGATTGGGGGCTGAAATTGGGGGAGAGGTGCTCCTTGTGGAGGCATGGCCATTGCGGGCGGAGACTGCATTGGAGGAGGGGGAGGTACAGATGCCCATTGAAGGGGAGGGGGTGGCACAGTCAGGGATGCCTGGGTACCCGATACTTGAGTGGTTGCTGTCGAAACTTGCTGTTGCTGTATAATTTGTTGCCATGGTAACATCGATGACCCAATATTGGCTGTTGTTAATGCCACTATAAATAAAAAAAGACAAAAGACATTGTGAATTGGGGTGGCGATGTGGCACAGTACCAAGTGTATTTCCAGAATTAGAGCGAGGAAAATAATGAGAGTTTGTAAAAAGTTAAGCATCATGAAACAGAAGTAGGGTACCTGTGGCTTGTTGCCATGGCAGACTTGCAGCTGATACATTCACGCCTCCCTCTGAAATCAAAGGAGAATAGTTAATGTATAAAGAAACAGGTTAGTCAATACATTGAAACACCTACTTTTGCTACACGGGTGTTGCTATGGGCCTCATATATTGCAAAACATATCACCATGGCAACCAAGCCTGTTGCTAAGAGTGTTGCTAAGGGCCTCCTATATTGCAATAAATGGCACCATGGCGACCAAGCCACAGCCACAGATGAAAAATCACACACAGCCTGGACATCTAGATCTTTCCAGTGTATGGGAATCAACTTCTATTTTATGATACATGATTGCTAGTGACTGGAAAAAATACAAGTAGACATTTTCATGAATCTTCAAGCACAAGGACAATTGTTGTTTGTCAAAGACCAGCATTCACACTGTGTGTGACCTAACATATACATGTAGGCCTACATAAACTGAAATAACAAACCTGTGGAAGATTAAGCTCAATCGGTCACAAGAGAACAGTGAAAAATGCCATCACTGGTTTCAGGTTTTAAACATTGTACTTAAGACTCACGAGATTAAAACTAGTTTTTCCACTTTATTTCTCAAAAAGTATATCATTTTAAGCAAATATAATTTTAGGGAAGCTTTCCACTGTAACCATCATTAAGTTATGTGCAAATCTGCCACTGTTTATATTTTCAATCTTATCAATGTTGCCCACAATCTTTGAAGCTCAAATTTGTAAAATCAAGAAAACAGCATCAAGCAATGACAAATGACCAGAAAACAGAATGGGATAAAACCCCAGATCACAGTTAGTATGCTTTGTAAAACAGCAGACCTGGAATCGAATCTTTTAGAGGGAAAGCTTATTTTCATTTTGCGAAGGTAAATCTTAAATTTTATGGGAAGCTTTTAAAGGGGCACCAAGGCCAAGACACAGACACAGGCCTGAAACAGAAAACAAGTTATCACTTAACTTGTGAAATAACATTTGAACACATTGAAGGTACAAGGAGTAAAACATGATCCAAAAACCAAAGACATCTTGTACCTTTAGGTCCTCTTCACATGAGATCATTCTTAGATACAGGCAACTTATTAGCAGCAACCGACTGCAGTGCATTAGCAAGGAACACTCTGGTAGCACATGCATAGTTGTTCACATTATGTCTTATGATCCCCAAGTGATATATGTGAGTGTTTAAATGTGAAGGTTCTATTTCCATGGAGACTGCCTCGGAGTATGAATTGCATCAAGTGACATGGGCCCAATTTCATAGAGCTCCTTAACCCTAACAATTCCAAACTCATCAAAATCTAACTGCATATTTTGTATGATTCTGTAGACCGAGCACTGCACCAGTAAACTGATTATGTTTTACCTGGGATCAGGCATATCACCGCAATCAGAGACAAACTGTTTTGGGTGATGAGTTACCATGTGGTGTTGGATTTTTTTCAGAGCGAGAAAGGATCCTAGTAAAACCATTCAACTCCACAAAAGGGTTAGGGTTAAGCAAGCAAATATTGCTTAACAAGTTCCTGCTAAGCAAACATGAGCAGGATACCAGTCATAAATCAGGGGTAAGGGTCATTGCTGACGAAAAGGTCTGATCTAGTTAATAAGGGTTACATGTATGAGCGAGTTCGGGCGGGCGACTAAAGTGACTAGACTGTGCGACAGTGTGTGACGTAACTCTCAAATTGACTAGCTCGACCATGCTCCAGTGCATGGTCGATCTAGTCAATCTCCCTGTGCTCTATGGTTTCTGGTAAGTCTAGTCACTCTAGTTGCCCACCCGAACTTGCTCTATGCTGAAATGATGGCACATCCAGCTTTTGGTAACCTTTGGAGTTATAGATTTATAGAAGCTTTGAGGATCAGTTTCCACAACACTAGAGAAGTGGATCAAAGAGCAGGATTTCGATCTGCAACTAACGTTTATTTGATTCACTGGGCAGACAGCAACAAGTCTGAGCTCAGATAAAAGTCTAAATTTCTCTTCCATGATAAATAGTGAATGTGGAATGGTGGAACTGGCACGCATGATTTGATTGTGTTTAGCAACTTAGGACATTTTGCCTCACACCCCTCCCTCCCCCTGCAGTTGCTTCAGACCTCGCTTTAAATGCATTTTCAATGGAATGTGCATCCAATTGGGTTGGATTTCACTGGCAACTTTATTTTCTTACATGATTTTATTAATTGTTTTGCAGCAGGCAAATTATTTTGTCAATGCATTGAAACAAATGAGCAGACCAGAAAGAAAATCACAGGGTTGGGGAAGGCTATATTTAGCGGCAGGCACATGCATTTCATTAAACACTATGCCGTAACATCTGATACCTTGTGTGAAGCGTTGCCATGGTGGCGTAGTGACAGAGCCGGCACTTGTTGCCGCCGGTCTCCCACCTAGGAAAGACATAAGCTCAATTAACCGCTCCACTATTAATCATAAATGACAGACTTGAAGGATTTGGTTTCGTTTCTCCCAACATGGCTCAGGCATATTAATCCCATCACAGTCCAAAACACATGGGTTTGAAGTTGGCAGTAACCACAGAGTGGAATCATTTAGCTGATTTTTAACATTGCCCAGCCACAAGACCCAAGGGAGCTAGAGTTGCTGACAGAATCCCACACTCCACACAAATCTATACAAACAAATCTTTACAAGTATGGTGAACTATGAAAACAGTTTGGCATCAGAAGCAACCTACAAGAGTAACACCGGAACTTCATTTATTTCATGTTAGATCACTGAAAACTTTTCAGTGAAATATTTTCAGTGAAAACATTCAGTGAAAACTTTTCAGTGAAAACTTTACAGTGAAAACGTTTCAGTGAAAACATTCTGTGAAAACTTTTCAGTGAAAACTTAGTTTCTCAAAGGGTACCAATTTGAAAGCTTTGAAGTCTTACCTGCACTTGTCTGGATCTGCCAGGGTGCACTTGTTGGTAGAGGGGGTGGTGGTGGGTCACTACTTGGAGGTGGTGGGGGTGGGGCAGCCAGGAGAGAGGTAGGGGGTGGAGGTACTGGCATAGCCAAGGCTTGCATGTTGGTCAGTGATTGAAGAGCTGTAGCATAAGACCAAAACAAAGTTTGAAGCTTAAACTAAATTGGAATTGAGAAAAATGGTCTACATATAAGATTTAAATTTGTTTTTCAATGATATGTTATAAAGCAAATGACAAAATGGAATTAGCCGTTGCAAGCTACCTACCAACAAAATTGACCTGTGGTATAAATGCAAAAAATAGTTAATGTCCTCACATTTCCAGCCTAGCAGTCTTTCTCAAAGGCTAAAAAAACCTTTTAACTCTGTGTGACACCATAAAAAAAATCACACCATTTCACCATGCCTTACTTTTTGAGTAACAGTTTGATTTTAGCGTGTAATACATTTCTGTGAAGAACCAAATCACTTTTAAATCACCCAATCACTTTTAAATCAGCCAAAGCATTAGATATAGCCCCTTTTGACTAAATAAAATCAATTCAAGCAAAATTGTATTTTGAGATGAGCCCACATGAGTCTCTTTCTGCTCAATCAACCATTTCTTTGTTTACACAACTTAGCAAGGCTGAGTAATTGCTGTACAATTCCTATGGGAATTCCTGGAGAGCGGGTCAATTGTTGGATTGTGTAAGTTAAAAACAAACCCCGGGTAGTGATAAGACATTTGGCATGCTATTTGGCTAGGTGCAGTCTCTCCATTCATTTATGGTGTTTCTGTAAAGTGTGTGTCCCAGGAGTATCATGGACTGTTCATTTATTTCATAATTAACTGTCATCATGATCAAGGCAGGCCTGTGGCAGTAAATGGAATTAAGAACTCTAACCCAGCTACTGTGCGAATGCGCCGTCAGTTACATCACAATATAATGATGGCACCCTTTGTGGTGTGACAGACAGTGGCAGTAACTGGGTGAGAGTTCATAATTCCATGTACAGTCACAGGCCTGCTATGACCATGACGACGTCCCTTTTTAATGACAGTGCCCTTTAATGCCCATAGATCTGATACGGAGTGACCTGCTATGACCATGATGACAGTCCCCCTTTTAATCAGTTACTTACATGGTGTCATGGTTACTGATGTTTCTGCTGCAGAATGTTGTGATGCAGGTGGAGGAGGTGGCATTGCCCATGGAGGGTTACCCCCACCCATCCCAGGAGGAGGCATGGGTACATTCATCATATTAGGAGGGGGTTGCATCATAGGGGGCGGTAACAGTCCAGGAGGGGGTTGATTCATGTTAAATTGACCTGGTGGGCCCGGGGGTGGGGGGCCATTGAAGTTGTTTGGTGGATGCCCTGGACCTGGTGGTCCGCCACCTCCACCCCCACCAGGAGGTCCTCGGTGGTGTGGGGGAGGGGGCATGCCTAGGAGACTAGGGGGCTTGTTCTGCATTGGGGGGCCGTGATGATCTTTATTCATCCATGGAGGTTGGAAATTTGGACCCATCTGAAAAACAAAGACAAATTGCAATTAAAAGACGACTTTATCAAGTATTTAAAAAGGTGTGGCTTGGATATGTCTTGGTCTTGTCCAGAACTAAAATATGTTTCCTCAACTGTATTCATCATAGTATAGTAGGGAACCAATTGGTCAGTTGGACTGACAAGTATTATTGACTTCATCATTTTGAGTGCATTATTGAGCCTATAATTTATTGTGAAAAGGAACATTTTTATGACTCGCCCAGCCTTCTAGTAAAGTAAGGATTTTGAACTAGCCTGCCGATGTTTTCACTCACATTGGGCGACCATTAATTTCAAAACCCTGATAAAGGTATCACACTGGCTGAAGACTCAGTATTTCAAACAAAGAAACTAGCCAGGGCTATGAAGAAGAGCCAGACGATGACTTACCAGAGGTGGTGGATGATGAGGGTGGTTCTGATTACCCTGACCAGAAGGTGTGGATAGCAGTGGTCTAGGTCCCATATGATGCATGACACCATGACCGTGACTAGATGGAGGCATGCCAACTTTAGGATCAGACATCGGTGGTCCTTCTCCTAACTCTGCCATCAGAGACATGTACTGAAGCAGAAGAAGAAAACAAACAAAAGAAAGGTTTAGCATTTGGGGGTGGGGGAATTTAGATAACTCTGGGTCAAGTAAACTGGTCTTACTAAATTTGTAAGTCCAGTGAATGCAGCCACTGCACTGCGTCCTGTTTGCATTCAGACACACCGCTATAACCTCTAGGAAGACACCTGTATGGGCAGGCAGTGATGATGTGCTCAGACGTCTGTAGTTCTGCACCGCAATCACATTTTAAAGACACTTACAGTCCCCAATGAAACTTCATTTCCGGCGCAACCATGTCCAGTTAGTAATCTGTTCAGTCAACACTGTTTATTTGCCACCGGTTGTTGTTGGAGCGCAAGCGGATGATAAATATTTGTAAAAATAAATTGAAAACTCATTATTCTGTGATTACTGTCTCTCTCATCCTCTTAACTCATATCAACCTGACTGGTCACAGCTGTTCCTGCCTGAGCACATGTAGTGACTATTACTGCATTACAATAATCATTCATTATTTACTGCCTTGCACATAAACCCCAACAAACTTTATACCATTCAAAAGAGTACAGTCCTCTTCAATTTGATGTATATAATACCTGTATCGTCATGTTTCCCGGTCTCATACCACTTATATAATGAGAGTCTAAATAAAGACACCACCGTTTTGTTCAACAGGTTTTCCCATAGTAAGGCAGTCAACAGCCTGTGTGTTCTACGGAAATATCTGTAGTTAGGCAGATTTGAGTTAGGAAATATGGCTTCTGGGCTTAACTTCTTAAATGCCTCAAGGCTGTAACTACATACCTCAGAATCCATCTTGGCTTTCTCTGCTGCACTAGGACCCTGCATCCTTGGTGGAGGTCCATTAGGTCCACCCATCGGTCCTCCAACCATAGGACCACCGGGACCACCACCCATCGGGTTTTGACGACAGTCCTGGGCAATATGGCCAGTACCTCCACAAATGGAACACTGTATGGTACCGGTGATGTTTTGCTTCTCCGGGCATTGCCATGTACGATGAGTCAGAGCACCGCAGTTGGAACATCTTGGAATGAAAACAATAAAGTCAATTAAATTTGAAACTTTGCCATCTTCAGCTTTGCCATCTTTGGCTTTCCTACCTTTGGCTTTGCCATCTTTGGCTTTCCTACCTTTGGCTTTGCCATCTTTGGCTTTTCTACCTTCGGCTTTGCCGTCTTCGGTGCCCCTACCTTTGGCTTTTCCTAACTTTGGTTTTGCCATCTTTTGCTTTCCTAACTTTGGTTTTGCCATCTTCAGCTTTGCCATCCTTGGCTTTGGCTTTGCCATGTTTGGCTTTGCCATGTTTGGCTTTGCCATCTGTGGCTTTGCTAACTTTGGCTTTTAACCTTTTTAGCCAAAAACCAATAACAATTATGAGTCATTATAACGGTATGCAACTGTATTTGATTCCGTTCCAGTGCAATTTTTGTCAAAGTCCAAAACTTGATGACATCACATTTCATATAAATCATCTGGTCTGTACACTTTTGTACAGATAATTTTTTGTTCAATCCTGAGTTTTGATAATTTTCAATCAAAAGGGCATTGAATTTGATCTTTTGATTGGCGCAAATATTCATTTCTGACCCGCCATTTGTTTTTGATGTCCGATGACATCATGTCAAGTTTGCTCTAAAAAAGTATCAAATAAACAACATTTTGTACCATTTTAAACATGAGGTTAAAGACTTGTAATTTTTTCCCCACTTGAGGACTCTATCTCTATCTTTTGGAAAAATGAGTGCATCACAAAAATGATATTTGACCTTGTAGAGAATCTTGATATAGTGCAGTAAAATTTCTTGCAGGTTGAGCAGAATAAATAATCTACCGTTTTAAATAACATACTGCTTGCTTTGCATTTGAGATCACAAGCTGTCATTTGTTCAAGATTTTTCTGTTACCATGGATACAGGGCCTAATTTCATTGCTCTACTTACCAAAAGCAAAGAATTGGTGCTTATGGAAGCAGGGAATTCTGCGCTTACGTCAAGCATATTTCATAGGGTAGCGGGGAAATTTAACTTGTGCACGTGCGTACTCCTGTTACTAGGCATTCTTCACTCAAACAGTAAATGCAGAAATTTGATGCTTGCTTTGATGTTTGCCCCGTAAGTGAAGAATAGTGACCGCAAGTGCATAATTTGGCGGTAAGCAGAGCCATGAAAATGGGCCCTGGTCTTTTTGCTAAGCAAAAATTTGCATGGAACCAATCACAAACAATATACATGTACAATGAAAAAGTCTGGTTGGCAAACTGATTCTTTGTGCTTAGCAAATTGAGCAAGCTACTTGAACAAACCTTGTAGTATCCTCATCTCTTAGTGTACCATTAAGACGAGCCAATTCCCGCAACTGCATCCGTCTCAGATCATTCTGACCTTCTGGCGTCTCAATCCCCTGTTTGATTATTTCACGGATCTACAACACAATCACGACGATGATGACCAAACAAAGACCGGGTAACAACACCAGAGGGCAGCAAACAACATCCACATAGGAGGAGGCAGGGGGAGAATGGTGCGAGAAAAAGAAAAAGAAAAATAGGGGCACTATATAAGTACGCAAGCACAAACATTGACTTTATATTTTTACTGACACCTAGGTACCTTGAGATATCAGCATCGCGGAGCGTACCGTTTAAGGCAGCAAGCTCGCGCAGTTGTGACCGTTTGAGCTCGTTGTGACCTTCGGGCGCTTCGATGCCATTGAAGACGATGTGTCGTATCTATTAAGATATGTTCGACAAGTGGCGGAGTTACTGCGGAGGCAAAGGGGTTAGTACACGGAAGGGTTGTGTATTATTGAAACAAATCAAGCTGTTTTTATTGGTCTTCTTAGGATTTAGCCAGTGATTCACTGAGAATGAAATGTTGATATCGACTCAAAACACAAGACGTCACCATTCCATAAAATGGCTCACAGAGAATGAAATGGCCGAGCCAATTCACCTGATGCCACCATTCTATAAATCTGGCTCATGCCATTTCCGCAGTCAGAATCCCAGTGTATTACAGTGAAGTGCAATGTTAAAGCAGGGTGTGAGTGGTGACACCTGCACCATATCTTTACATGCATTTTGACTTTTAAATTGGCAGACAATGGGTAGACAGTTGTTGTGTGTGACGTCAGTGCAAGGGGTCCATATGATGCAGACATGATGCAAACATGCAGAGTCTGAGCCTGGAGGTGGATCTTTAAGAAGGCAACAGAGGTTCAAGGTTAGACCTTGTGACTTCAATTCATCTCAAATATGAACAACTTCAATGGCAGGTAAAAGTTTGTATGGTTTTGATAAAAGTCATTTTGTAATAAATAATTGAGGAATGAAGTCAGTTTAAATAAATGAAAAATATTGAACTAAAGCCAAACTCCGGTCGACCTTGCGGTGACAGAAAAATAGTCAGTGAACGAAATTTCAGGAGGATGCTGAGCCTGAGCTTAGACAGTCAGGAACATATCAGTCGCTGATTGTTAAAAAACCAACAGTAGGAAATTTCCTATTTTTGCGCCATGCTCCCGGCATGTGGGAATCAATTAACATATTTTACATTGATTGTTGTATGCACTGATTGCTTTACATGTTATAAGCGCCCTCATATGCCTACACGCAAACACGCGTACTGCTATTAATGCCAAATGCACTTTGGCAACCAGTCTTCGGTCTTGGGTGACATGAGCATGGTTTCTTTGGGGTGACGCTTGTTCCACAACATTTATAAGATTTTTTTAAAGTGACCTGAGCTTTAATTTTCCTTGCTACATTAGATCCCAGCTGTTCTGACTCAGTGCAAGCAAAACCCAGGTCAATCTGAAGGTGGCTTAAAGGGGGGGGGAGTCTTAAATGGACGTTTCTGTCATTTCTAAGAAATCTTGATAACTATGGAGGTCTAATAAGATATTACGTCTAAGATCAAAATTTAGAACGTTCATTTGAACCTTCAGGGCCTGGTTTAGGATTGACATTGGCCTATACACCCAAGTGTTCTCAAATTTGAAATGAACATTACAAAAAAATACAGCCTTGTGCTGGATGAAAGAACAGCAATGCCAATAAGGCGCTACATTAAAATGATGCAGGAATGCGTGTTAGTAATACAGTACACGGCGTGCAGATTTACATCGACCTTCAAGTGGATACAGATGGAATAATCCTGTATCCCTCATCCGCAAATTTAAAGAAGGTTTTTTTTTCCAATCAGAGATCTTACAATTTCTGAATTAAGAGGGTACAGAGAATTACTGGTACAATGTCAGGTGAATGTATGATAGTTGGGAACAAAATATAATTCAAAATGCTGAAGCCTGATTTCTTTCTAAAGACTTCAAACCACTTAATCAATCATTTTGAAGTAATGCAAGAAGTGGTAATGGCCCAAATATTGATCCTAGTAAAATCTTTCTCCAGGCAGAAAGACTACGGAAGTTGAAACCGAGGCCAAGACTACTCCTTGTAATTATACCACAAGTTGTTTTTGTTAATTAACATTTAAGATTTTTCAGTTACAAAGTGGGTACAAATATTGACCCCATTGCAGCCAAGGAACTTCACAATGCACGTTTATCATTTCCAGCATTTTGGGAGTCAATTCCTTTGTACAAATGGAGGACAAGATACATGTAGGCGCATGTATGTAAAAGCGCTGCTCGTTGTGCAAGGGTTAATTACCCGTTCAAAAATGCTACATTTCCCTTTTATTCACATTCATGACATCAGCTTCAACTAACTCTTTATGGTACACGTAGTAAAATAATATGTCTTACCATTCAACATCATGCACTTTGGTTTTGAATGATAAACTATGCCAGCCTGCAATGTGATATTATGTGGTGATTGCATACACAGTAGTCAACCCTCCTACTGTCCGTCCATTCAATATCATCCATTGTGGTTTCGAACGATAGATAAACTTTGTCAGCCTGCCATGTTATGAATACATCTACACAGTACAGTCAAACCTCCTACTGACTGACCATTCAAAATCTTCCACTGTGTTTTAGAATGATGGATGAACTTTGCAAGCCTGCAATATGACATCATGTGGTGACTACTACGCAGTGCACACACATGTACAGTTAATTCTGTGCACATCTTTGCCACCATTTACAACCCGCGCAGTTGAATGGTTGCAATTATGGTTGGTCAACTCACTGGAAAATGGGACCAAGAGTGGGAGGGTTAATGAATGATGAATATTTAGATGAGATTAGTACATGAAGTTTGTTACATATCAAATCATTAGAGTAACAACTCCTCATTTTTATTGAATATAGTGAAACTTGTGAAGTAACATGCAATATATGATATTCTTGCCTGTGTACATGGTGTAGATAGGAAAGAAAGTTTTAACATATCATGCACAATAAACAATGGTCAAGTTTGGATCAAAGCAGTGCAAAGCAATGATGCATACAATGACATTCATGTCAAGCCTACATTATCCCTAATTATTCCCAGCTCATCAAAATCCAACCGCATGCTTTGTTTGATTCTGTTGGACTGGGACTGCACCATGCTTTACATGGGATCAGGCATACATCATGTACATGTACCAACATAATCAGAGTCCAACAGTTTGCATGTTGAGTTACTGTATAGTGTTGGATTTTGTTAGAGTGGGGAAGGATCCTAGTGAATCACTCATGGGATCAGGCATACTAACACAAATAGAGTCCAACAGTTTGGGTGTTGAGTTACTGAATGGTGTTGGACTGAGGACTGCAACAGTAAACTGATTATGCTTTACATGGGATCAGGCATACCACCGTTTTCAAAGTCCAGAAGTTTGGGTGTTGAGTTACTGTACGGTGTTGGATTTTGTCAGAGTGAGGAAGGATCCTAATCAAACAATAACCATAGGGAGTTGAGTTTAAAATACTGAAATAATCTTGCACTAAATGAAATTATCTTGTTTTAAATGAAATTGATAATGAAATGAAGACGATAAGAACAGCAAGTCTTTACTTTTTGATTCCAAAAACATTTCAGTCTCATTAGACAGACATGATGAAAAAAAACAAGCCAATAAAATTTGAATGCAGGCCTGGAATAACATGGAGGTGCTGGAGGTCATGGCATCTGTTTGCCGTTGTACTGGCCTTGGTGTCACTTCTAAAGTTTCACATATAGACTTTAATACTTTTCAATGAAAGTGCCCTTTGCATAATAAAAAAAGGCCTTGCCCTCTCAAAGATGGTTTGCAGATGTCAGTAAAAGCTCAAAAAAGAAAAAGAAAAGACAGTCTTCCTGAGCTTTTGAAAAAAAACACTTGTCAATATCTTTTGTTAAAAATTTGTGCATTTCAACATTTTATTTTCAAAGGATATTTGTAAAACCATTTCACAATGCCTCGGTAAAAACAAAGTTTCTATATTTCAAGGGGTACTACATGTAAAGCATCAAGAAGAAGGGTATGGCCAAAACCCTTCCTTGTCTTGGTAAAGTATAAGGACTGTATGTCAATGGACATCAATGCAAAGACAGGCATGACATGGGCAACTGTCTTTGTCTCTCTGTGTAGTTATAAACACACAGTTCATGTCAAAACAAGTCAAACATCAGGGGCATGGAAGCAATTGCCTCCACATACATGTATTTCAATGCTTGCAAATGTGCATGTCACCTTTCTTTTGTGTCTGGCTCCAGTCGTAGGTACTTTTGCTACACCATTAACATCACAGAAAGAAAGAACTGTTTGTTGATCTTGTCAAGCTATTGTTTACGCTTTGCTCACAAAGAGCTGCTTGATTGAAATAAGTCATGTACATGTAAGTGTGATTTAGAGTTAGTTTCCAATTTGTTGCTCATAGCACACTAAACAGGTGTAAACAAAACAGGTGTATTTACATGTATCTACAAAGTGAGCCATACACCTACGTCACTTGTTGAGCAACCCCTACCTGGTCAACAGCCTTTTTAACAGCTTCTGATGTATTAGCAGTCACCAATGCATGTAGTGGTTCATCTTCACCAGGCAGTGGCTGACCATCTTTACGTCCAACTTTCCCCTCCTTGACAGACCCCTTGCCTCTGATCATCACCTTAGTTCCTGTATCTTTCTCTAGCTTCTTCAAGGTGTTTCCACTGAAAACGTAAATGACCAAAGCCAGTATTAACACTAAGCACCCTAAACCACTTCCGAATGAGCAAACTAAAGAATTGAGCAAACACAAGAATTAAGCAAACACAAGAATGGAGCAAACTCAAAACTTGAGCAAACTCAAGAATTAAGCAAACACAAGAATTGAGCAAACTCAAGAATCGAGCAAACACAAGAATTGAGCAAACTCAAGAGTTGAGCAAACTCA
Source organism: Pisaster brevispinus (assembly GCA_023634235.1). Lineage (NCBI taxonomy): Eukaryota > Metazoa > Echinodermata > Asteroidea > Forcipulatida > Asteriidae > Pisaster > Pisaster brevispinus. The sequence continues at coordinate 624,834 of JAMKCF010000037.1, forward strand.
TGAATTGAGCAAACTCAAGAATTGAGCAAACTCAAGAATTGAGCAAACTCAAGAATTGAGCAAACTCAAGAATTGAGCAAAACTCAAGATTTGAGAAAACTCAAAGGTTGAGCATACTCAAGAGTTGAGCAAACTCAAGAGTTGAGCAAACTCAAGAATAGAGCAATCTCATGATTTGAGCAAACTCAAGATTTGAGCAAACTCAAGAATTAGAAATGAGCAAAGTCAAGAATGGTTTTGGCTACGGTGTATTGAGAGTCCTCACTGAAAGCACTTTTGTTTAAACAACTAAAAGATAGAGCTACAAACTAGGCAGAATTTTATTAAGTTGCTCAAGCCGAAAAAGTAGCTAAGCACAAAACAACTCTGCTAACCTGATTTATGTTACCAGTCAAAATACCACGTCACAAGTATAGCCTGTGACTGGTTTCCAATTACTTTTTGTGATTTTTTTTATAGCAGAAAATTGTCTCCGCTTAAGCAGCTTTGTGAAATTATGCCTTAGATGTCCTTTGTTAACGTCATGCTTGGAGGTGTATCAACATGATCAAGGTAAAGACCTCATCCAGCCACCATCATGCAAGTAACAATGACGGTGAAACACCCAAGACAAACATGGGGCCGATTTCACAAAGAGCCAAGATTGATCTTAACTGCCAATTGATCTTAGTTGCTAAGCAAAGTGTGATGTCACTATACAAATCACTATGGTAATACTGACAACTCATCTTAAGATTAATCTTATCTCTTTGTGAAATCGACCCATCACCATGGTCACATACATGTACAGGGTTTGCCTTTTAACTTTGTTCGGTAACTAGCCAACAGAACCAGGTAGCTTGGCGTTTTACTGGTCCACCAGCTTTCTCACTGGGCCATATTTTGAATTAATATGGGAATCTTTTTAACACTGAACAAGCCAGCCGGACCACTTGGAGTGCGACTGGTCCTCGGGCGTTTTTACTAGCATTTGGCCAACAGTTTAGGGGAGAACGCTGATGAGCAAACAAGCAACATTCATTCCACCTCTGTGGGAAGGTGTCCAAGTCAAATGACATCACACGCATAACATAAATTTGACTGAAAATGAAGCTGACAATGAACCCGAGAGTTTCAAACTGGAGCAGAAAGTTAGCTTACCGTGGTCCGATGAGTAGTCCCACAAAGTTGATATCTGGATGATCATCTTGCGGGATCATGACTCGATCACTCACACGCTGTATAGGTGGCCTGTCAATAGATAATAATAGATAGAAATCATTCTTTAAAAATCTATGAGGTGTCTTGGCCGGGCAGTCTAGGGTGGTGGACTCAAGTTCTAAAAGTTCTGAATGTGGGTCTGAATCCTGGCCCGGAGCAGTAGCACTTTATCATAATTGCTACTCTCCACACAGGAGTACAAAATGGGTGCTGGTGAGAGCTGGGGAGTATACTGCAATGGACTAGCAACCTGTCCCTGAAGGAAAATAGAAGAAGTCGCTTTATGGCATTGAAACCATATATAAACACATGCTTGATGATCAGCCCTTATAACTCCTGTCGAGCTGGTCTTCGCTCAGCAAATCAACATCTTCTGACTGAACGGAGATCTTATCGCTCCTGGGGAGATAGATCTTTTCGTACTGCTGCCCCCCTTCTTTGGAACAGCCTTCCTCACAACATTCGCTCTATTTCATCCCTCAACTCCTTCAAAACTTCCCTCAAAACCCACCTCATGGTGATTGCCTACAACGGCGCAGTTTAATTTATATGTATTGTTTTTTCTGTAAATTGTTCTTTATTGTCGCGCCTTGAGCGCCTTCTTGTTAGGTGGATATGTTGCGCTATACAAGTGTTATATTATTATTATTATTATTATTATTATTATCCATATTAAGATATTCCGTGAGTGGAAATAAACTAAATCAATCAATGTATCAACAAATAAATCAGTAAATCAATAAATCAGTCAATATATCAATCAACAAATCAGTTGTTTGATAGATCGATCAATCATTCAATCATTCAATCAATCATACAATCAATCAATCAATCAGTCATTCATTCAATCAATCAGTCATTCAATCAATCAATCAGTCCATCACTCAATCAATCAATAAGTCTCTTGATGATGTCATTCCTCTGTTATCTATCTGACCAATCCCTTACTTGTAGTCCGCAGGAGGCTTATATTCTGGGTTGACCAACATAGCTTCTTGAATGAGAACATGACGTTGCTCTTCCAGCTTCTTGCGAGTACGATACTCACGAGTATTCAACCTCTTGCCCTCATGGTTATACACTGGCTCAGGAGACGGAGACCTGGGAGGTAGATAATAAAAAGAACTTAATGTGAGATGACATTTCCATTTTGTTGTAAAATGTGTCAAATCATAGCTTGTTACATCAAATGTCTGGTTCTACAGCTCATAGAAGGATCAATCAAGAGGGCCAGAAAAGGCCCTGACCTTTTTGACAAAGACCCTCCATTTTCCAATCTCCCTCAATAGTTCACCAAGTAAGTACTAAATCACCAATAATTAAGACAGCGTAGCTCTTGGGAAATAAAGCATATATACAATATTGTGAACAGCCACAAGAGCTGGCTGAAAAATTGTCCCTTAGCACCTCAAATATTTCAAATCAATTAAACTATAAAAATAAGTCCAGATATCAAATAAAATGTTGAGCTTCCATACATGTCAGAAGTCAAGAAACAAAAGCCACCTTAAATTTCTTCAGGTCCACATTTTAATACTCTTTTGAAAACAACACGAGTCAAAAGTTATAAAAGTAGAATGTATTTCTACATTGTATCTTGCCTTCTGTATAAGAAGAGTACCCCATGTTACCCATGGTGAAAAAAATGTGTTTGTAAATAAAACCCTTTGGCTGAGAACAGTGAGTCCCAATTTGATGTCACTGTTGACTTCAAACAACTTGTCGATCACTGTAGCTGAATGAATGTGTAAATGACTGTATTCCATGATTACATGTAGAATGGATAAATATTTATGCTAAGTGCACCCTTCAGGTTACTGTGCATTCAAACTTACAGCAGTAACCCTGTAAGCAGATACCAATGATGGTAAGTATACAAGAATGTTTTAACTTAGGCCCTTGTCCTTATTTCATAAAGCTGTTAAGCAGAAAATATTGCTTAGAAATTCTTTGCTAAGCAAATAATTGGCAGGGCACCGATGGCAATAATGTTAACTTTATGGAATCTTTGCAGGTAACCCGATTCCGCTAAGCAAGGTTTCTCTGTGCTAAGCCATTGTTTTTCGCTTACCAACTTTATGAATTTGGAACCTGTACAATATGTCATTAGTCTCTTCAACACAAACTTTTCTTGAAAGAGATTGGCCTACACTATTTATTTAAGCAATTTTCTTGTGCTTACAAAAGTTCTGTTTAACATTTTTTTTAATGACTTTGTTAAAAGCTTTTTTTTAGCAACTCCTTTCACTCTAAGTGGGTTGCCTTGAGGTAAAAATTGTTACTGGTATTCAGGAGAAATAATGGTTAGAATTTCTTTCCTCTGTCCATGCCGCCCTTAAAAAAGAACGGTTAATTCTTGTGATCGGGGTAAAAATTGGTTATTGATTTTTTGGTGGCTGAAGTTTGATGGAGTCTGCCTTGTTGCAAAAGCTACAGATCCACACAAACCTTGTTGGAAAAAAAGTCAATTAGGAGCTCTAAATTGTGGAAAATAAATTGTTAAATTGATGGGGGAGAGAAGGTGGTCATTAAACATCTGTGTAATAGAACCAACCTCTTTCTTTTTCTGGGAAAAAAAAACTCTTGAGAGAATTTAGAGCAACTTTTGGGGAAACAAACCTTAGATATACCTGGAGGTACTTATACAGGTATTCAAATTTCTGTCAAACACAATTTAGTAAAATAGGAAAAACTTCTGGAATTGTATTATAACTGATCGGAGTCAATTGACAGAAGACTTGCTGTTTACCAGCAAAGAAAACCTGCAGTAAGTCTGGCTGCTGTAAATAAACTTAGCCACCTGTTTAAGGCAATGTCTGTTCTAAACATGAGGTTATTATTAATTATTAATCAATCTACACTACAATTAGACAGGCCCTGAATTTGGGGGTAAAATCCACAGACTGCAAGTAGATCAAAATATTTACTGGACCAGAATTTTTTTTTTTTACAAAACCAGAGTTGATATGAGAGAAAACACCAACACAGTGTAACATTTGAATGGTCGTAAGATTGATCTCCTTTCGAAGTATTCTTCAATACTCAACAGATTTGAAAGAGATTTATCAGACCGACAGTCAACGCCTGATCTACAACAAAGACCACCTGACATGCCTGTTAAGCCCAGTTCATACTTTCTTTGAATTTTGGTGACGCAATAATTGGTACGCACTGTTCTTCATATTGTGACGCAAGAAAATTCACTTTGCACAAAGCATTCGCAGGAAGTATGAACCGAGCTTTAATGAGTTGACTGGCCCGATGCTAATATGACTGACCTCAGGCCTGCAGTCCAGTATTAACTTTGAATGCTGTACTGAACCTCTGTTCAGCTCCACCGACTCATTACAAGTTCCATTACAAGTTTATTATTGCTGACAAAATGGTGGGAAACTACATGTAGGATCCAAGTTTTAGGAGGTACTGTATGTTAAAAGGATGGCATTTCCATCTTTTGATAACCCCTTGAATTATAGATTCAAAGAAGCTCCTTATCACAACAGAAGTAGATCAGAGAGCAGGATTCTAGTTGTACCTGAAGAAAATATCTGCTGTTTGTCTCAACAGGCAGATTTCAAAAAACTATGAAATTTCTCATCCATGTGATTATAGATTTCTAATCTTCAAAATGTTGCAATTGATATCCTGATTGCAAATGAGGGTAAACATTTCAAAGACTAAAACATAATTCTCCGCAATTTGAAATAAATTACAACCAATAATGGCAAAGTGCTAAAATGCTTCATCAACAGTAATGCACACCATTCACAAATAAAATAAGAAGTTTTCACATCGACCATGTGATTCTATATCTCATTCATTACCCAATCTTGCTCTCTTAGTGATTGCTTTACTTCTTTCAAAAAAATGTGAGTCTATTTATTTATATGGAAAGAATGTCAATGTTCTCAAATCTTGCAAATCTTGATCCAATTTGTAAAACAAGTAGAGTCTGAAATTGGCATTGTGTAAGATTGATGATTGGGTGTTTCTGCAACGTGTGACAATTAAATGTTGATTTTGTGTTCCATAATAATATTTTGGTTGACATCTCTTTGAATACATTCATCATAATTTAAAGAGCTGGTACATGTTACCTTTGGTAATTATTTTAAAAATGAATGATCGTAAAAACTAACTTGGTTAGAAGCACTGCAGCTAGTGATATTTTGAGAAACGGTTCCCTTCTTAGTTCTAAGGGCCATGTCACACGAGGCAATTTACAGGCAACCAGTTCCAGGCAATCTCCATGAAGAAAAGACATTCACATTTCAATGTTCATACATTTTCTTGGGGAACATAAGACATTATTTGAAAAATTACTCCTGTGCTACCAAAGTGGTCCTGTAGCATGCACTACAGTTGGTTGCCTCCAAGTTGCCTGAAAAAGTTGCCTCGTGTGACAAGTGCCCTTCAGACTGAGAAACGTTTTATGCAGTAAGCAGTTTTTCTCAGAATCAGATTGTGTATTCCAATTACAAATTATTCCTCCTTCGTGGACAGATTTTTGCTCCAGATTTTCGACAAAATCTGAAAAACGCTACCGCTTTGCCTTTTTGAAATGAAATTTGCACAGGTTAGTTTTACAGTCATATAGTCATATCGGATCAAAGCAATTGAACAGAGACAAAAACCAAAGGCATACTTTGTATTTAAGTCAATTTATCAGAGTTATCTAACAGTGAACAAATTCCCTCGTATAGCAGAGCAAAATGCTACACATGTATCAGTTGTTACTCAAAGTTCACAAAAGTTGCCACTCATTATTAGCATTCAGAGTGCACAAAACAAGTTCAGTCTAAAAATTATGCTATACAAAATTTGCTGGACCAAATTGTTCCCTGTCAGATACAAGACACTCTACACAGAGTTTTTTCAACAGAACTCTGAAAATATGGGCAAAGCTCTGTAATAAAAACAAGTTAAGCAAATTGACTGATGCACTAAATCCAGAAAATGTGACAACAAAAATGACAGAATTAAAAGTAGAGAAGGAAGAAAAGTGGTTACGCTTTGGTTAGACAAACCTATCCTCTTGTGATGGAATCCCGAGGTCACCTGATCGCAGCTGTCTGCCTATCTCTTCAATCTGCAAGTGCACTGTGGAGTTTTGAATAAGGTTAGAAAAGGGAAACACACAATCAAGTACATCAAAATGCAAACCAATTCATATCAACTTTAAAAAAACAACAACAACAATCACGGAAGTTTAATTAGGGTTTTTCACATTTGTGGGGCATTCCAGACGCAAATTTTGCAGGTTTGGTTGAAACACACTGAATTGAAATTAAGTCCTCGCAATTTTTTGTTTGCCTTATGTTTACATATGTTTGGTTAAAACGAATTCTCCTGTGCATTCTGCTTTCTTTGAAATGGCCGTATCTGTTTTTTGTGAATTTGTTCTTAAATCAAAAAATGTATTATAAAAAAAAAACTTTATTTGCGAATATTGCCTGATATGCTACATGTAGCTTGTACAAAACCCTCAGAGCTTTTGTTTTTGATGGATCCAACGATCGTCCCTCAGAAAACAAAAGTGTCAATTCCAAAACCTAAACATCTTGGAAAGCTTGTCAATGGAAAATTATGGCTCAAGAATCGGGCCCCAGAACCAAATGCAGTTACAGGTCATTGGTTTCAATTAAAAAACATCTTTTGGAATGGGAAGAAAGTACTATTGGTAAATAAGGAGGGGAAGTGATCCATGTTGCTTAAAGAAAGTACATGTAACCTTCTTCCATGGTGAATAATTTCACAATGGAAAGAATTCTTGAACTTTAATAAAAGCCTTCTGGAAGAGCTTTTCGAAATTAGGGACAAGTCGAAAATAGGGACACGTTGAAAATAGGGACAGGCTCTGCACTTATTATTGACAAATATTAGTGTACAATTTAAACTTCTTTTATGATACCAAATATTGTAACATCATGAACATGGATAAATCAGCATATTTACCTTGAAAAATGAATTTGATTGTAAAATGTAGTAATACAATAACATGAATACAGCACATGTAACAGAAATTAAGAGTTATGAGAAGTAAAAACACAAAAATGAAAATATTGCGACTAACACAGTTGTCAAACATGTACTTACTTTGGAAAAAACACATAGTAATTTAATTGTATAAAGGTGATTTTCAAGAGGGTTAAGATAAGGTCAAGAGAGGTCAAGTTAAGCCCCTTAACCTCCTTGAAATTGTTGCATTCTCATGCCACACACTTATATCTCTTACTGAATTGTCTGTAGTCAGCAAAATGCCTGTTTAAATGCCTGTTAGGTTAAGTGGTTAACATTAATGTCACAATATTGAAGTTGATCTATACACAGGTCCCAACATACTAAATGCAAGTCTTACATATAAATCAAGATTGGCACAAACAGAAAACGTTTTTATTTCACTACTTAAAGGATACAGATAAATTGACTACAACCTTACCACCTTCAACCCTTCAAAATCCAACTTCATGTTATTATAATTGTTGAAGCCAGGACTGCTAGATCAGCAAACTGGTCATGCTTTGCATGGGATCTGGCATACCACAATAACCAGAGTCTAACAGTTGGGGGGACGAACAAATGAATGCAGTTGGATTTTGAGTGAAGAAGGATCCAAGTAAATCGCTCAAGGGAAATTATTTGAAGATTTGTCAGTGTTACTTACTTAACACTTGTTTCTCTTGGTCTTTGTTGAGTCCTGATGGAATAACGGATGCCACTCCAACAGTCTTGGTCTCCTCTCCTCCCCAACGACTTCTCTTACGCTTCTTGTCTGGAGGCCAGTTGGATGAATCTGTAGAAAAGGAAAGAAAAGGTTTATTGGCCAACCTTCAATTTTTGTGGATCTCCTCCATACTCCTTAATCTTGTTCGAGGAGTGCAAAAACTAGCACCCCTTAAAATTGAATGGATTTAAAACAAAATGGTACAAAAACGTGTTTTAATTTACAGCAGGAAATGAACTGCCGATGTGGTGTTTGTTTGCTTTGATCATAAACTGATGACTTTTGGTACTAATTAGAGAGGATTCAGGCCTTGCAGTTCATCTTTGAGAAGGCAATGCCATTTTCATTTTGCAAACGACACTTACATTGTAAAGTCAAAGTCAATGGGAAACTTTTAAGGGGCACCAAGGCCAAGAATAGGGCAAAGAAGGCCATCAGGCATGAGAATATACGATGACAACAAATCCGGAAAAATTTAACGCTACAAATTGCATGTCCGGAGACCACATAATATTTTGAAGTGAAAAATCCGGAAATCCGGAAAAATACGGAAGATTCTCATGCCTGAGGCCATGGTCTCCATGTAATTCCAGGCCTGGAGGAATCCATTTCTTCATTTGTACTGCATAAAAGTGTACAATAAATATCACAATCACTAATATTAGTGATTTTGTGACCTTTTATGTAACCATCCACCTACAATAGCAAGTTACATACTAGCATTAGTTGGTTAATGTTTTGCAATTGTTAGACCTTTCCTAGTGATGTGTCATTTCTAAAATTTGTAAATGTTGAAGCCGAAAGAAACCCACCCTTCCCCTTTACAATTTAACTAGTTACTTTAAGTCAGGGTTAGCCCTTTACTTTTTCAGTGACTGGCCGGCAGGACCAGTCAGCTTTTCATTTCACTGGTCATTCAGCTATTTCACTTGCCCATACTTCATACTAAGTAGGGGTGCCCAGCCTTGCAACAACTGAACTATCCACTCGTACCACTTGGATTTTATTTTGACTGGTCTTCAGGTGTTTTTACTGGCATTTGGCCAGTAGATCCTTGTTAACGGAAAAACGCTGTTTAAGTAAATCCTAGGTTGAAATAACTTGTCAAATGTCAACATAGATACATGATGCAGGCTAGTTTTAATACTTAATTAAGTTGATTATACAAATTGGATATGGTTCCATGCTGCCGCCAGAAATGTATAATAATAATAATAATAATAATAATAATAATAATAATAATAATAATAATAATAGTGGCTTCTTATATAGCGCACATGTTCGTCACTCAGTGACGCTCCTGGCGCTGTAACATACCGTATTTCCTGCAAGATCTACCAGATCTGATCTAACTTACTCCGCTATTTATCCCGAGACAGATCTGTGATTTCTTGGAATAAATCTTCAGAAAGACAGAAAGCCGTTTCTGCTATAATTTGATTTGACCTGGTCACGAAACAAAACTAACAATCCATCCTTTCTGTCCTGCAATCTGGTAAGCATGTAGCTAAATAGTAAATGGATTGTCTGACTGCGTCCCCCCATGTCGCTTAAATTTAACATCATAAACACTAAGAAATCATGTTTAAGTTTCATGTTTTAGATGTCAGATGTGCGACGTAGAGACCGCAGAGGCGGCCGCAAAATATTAGTCACTTCCGTTGCTGCAGGCCAAAACTGCAAAAGAGTCTATTTGCCAGAAAAAGCTTACTGCATCACGAAAATTGACCACGATCAGAGAAGACTGTTTGGGATCCTTTTCACTGGCACTTGCCACTAGACTACCTTATGGCTGGTATTATGAGCTCAAAATATCATCATTTGTGCACTAGAGTAGTACAATATCAACTAGGCCTTATTATATGTACATGTATTACTAAAATCTTCACTTCTCTGTTGTTTGTAATTGTTTTTATTCATTATTTATCACAACAAAAATACATGGATCTAAACGTGGATGGATTTAGCATTCTTGATTAAAAAGGAAAAATTCAGGTATCCGGCCACCACTATTTCATTCATTTATGAAATAAAAATGTATCTTGTTTTATCAAATGATCAACTTTGTTTTTATTAGTGTTAGTAACACTAACAAGGAATGAAAAAATGGAGGCTGACTAGTGACTGCGGAACTTTTTCTGACTTAAAAAAATATATATATCTTTACTTTGCTTAGTAAAAATCAGCATTTGACAAAAACCAATCTATGACCTTACCTTTCATGCCTTTGTTTTATCATGTTTATCGTTCACCCAGCATTCATGGATGATGTTGACATACTAACATAAATAGGCCTAAACTATAGTTAGTATAGTATGGTAAAACAATTGGTATGATTTAAAAATATAATAATTTTCTAATTCTATTTTTTTATACATTATTTTACATAGGCCTAGTCATTTAAACTTTCACATTACCCTATCAAATCATATCATTATCTAGTTAGTTGCGATGATCGTAACCCTCCATCCTCCATGTCCTCCCTGCCGTTTAAATTAAACTTTAATGCCGGTCTGCCTCAGGAGGATGGAGGGTTACGATCATCGCAACTAATCATTACCAATCAATCAGTCTGTCATGTCTGTATTTCTTGTTTCACTTTTGAACACAAATTATCAACAAAGATATTTCAAATAAGTCTAGGCCATTATAACAATTCATACTCGATAACCTACCCATGGACTTTGCTGCAGCGCCGGCATTTCCTCCAACATTGGTAGCGGGTCTCTTCCCCATTATGTTTGCTGTAACCCGTGCTGCCGCTTCTCTCGCAGCATTCAACATGGAGCTCTCACCGCTTCCACCCATCATGTTCATAGTCATACCAATCGGACCCGTTATGCCCCCTCCTGGCACCTTTTGACCACGCAAAATGGGATGAAGGGTTCCAAGTGGTATACTGTTTGCACCAGTACCTGCCATTTTTGTTATTGTCCAGTTGATATATATAATAAAATGGTCGAAAGGCGTCTTCACAATTTCGGCTTTCGTGTGGACGAATCAACAAAATGGCGCACGCGTGTCAACTGGTACCTGTGGTACAGGGCGTTTAGCGAAGTACAATTTGACAAAAAGACTGACTGTGACCAGCGACATCATTAACAAACCAATCAATGGGGACGTTCAGTGTGTTGGTCAACTCGACTACTTTGGACAAGTCGTCATTTTCGTTTTACGCTTCGGTTGAGTGCATAATAATATGGTTGAGTGAGATTTGTGCACGTTTTTGCCCAATCTCCCAGATTGGTTGCTAATGGTGTAGCTTAGGGCCAGTCGGCTCAGGATTGTGCGCCCGACCTACTCAAAAGTAACGAAGTCTCCCGCTAAATGAACAGTTATTCCAAATAGTCAAAAAGTCTCTCAGTCTTGTGAAGTTAAAACAAAAAGTGAAGTGAGTAGTGACATATCGTTACTTCAGTTTTCTTATAATATTATGGTGTAGTAAATGAGACCTACTGGCACTAACCTTTTTTGGATCAACCAACTAAGTTTCGCAGCCCGATTACCAAATTTTAGTAGGGCCTACCCCGTTGAGAGTCACAAACTTTATACAAATATGTGACCCTTCACTATCAGTCCCCTACAATCTATTCTGCTTTTGAGAACCTCAAAAATATTAATGAGGCTGGTGGTGCTTGATTCAGTTCAGGCCAAGTTCCTTTGTATTACTAAGTAAACTTTAAGGCCTCCCGCTGTACTTGTAAACTATAATTCTGTCAAGTCAGTCAGTCACAACAGGGCCTACTTGTAGTCCCTCATGCATGCATGAATAGTTTTGGAACGCTAGGTGGCAGCAGACTTACCAGGTAAATCCATCATTCCGGATAATGTGCGCATGCTCAGATCTACGTAAACGATGGAAGTTTACCTGGTAAGTCTGCTGCCACCTAGCGTTCCAAAATTACCATTTCATCGTTTCATGTATACCAGCTGCTCAGGAGAGACACGAAAATGTCCAAGTAAATCGTGTTGCTCGATACAATTTTGTTTCTCGATTTGTAAACACTTTTTTTTCTATGCATTTTCGGAAATTAGCACGTTAGTGATCAGTATCATTACCCTTGCTATCACACTTATTTACTTGCAGAACAAGCAGTCAATTTTACCTTATTAAGTGTCGGTTAAAACTCGTGCCATGTGTATCCTATATACTACAAGATCGTTTATTGGTTAGCTCGGTTAAAGTCTTAAATCACGAGGGAAACGTTACTCAAATTAAAACAACCGTTACATCATGGGAAATTAATGTTGTGTGATTTTCTGGTGTAACTAAGAGATCTCGAGATCATCTTGCGTGTGCCGGATGTTATTAGCTCACCTTACACAAAGATACGCATAAAGTGTCGGGAAATAAACCAAAAATGACCGAGGTATGGCTTACTGAATGACGGTGAGAGAGGAGGGAGGGGGCAAGGGGCAAGGGGGAGGGGAGAAAGGAAGAAAAGGATAAACATGAAAGTCTCTTAATACAATGTAAACTTGTAAAAGCTTATGTTTAGTAATTGCAAAGTATCGACCTATTTACACGCAGACAAAATATATTTGTTATATGTCCACGTCAGATTATGCTACACTTATAATGAGAGCGCTGTCCACTGTGCATACTCGTGATTTGACAATGTCTCATAATAGGCTTTTACTACCGACAATAATCCGTTATATATCTATAACCCCTTTCAGATGACGTCACCATTTTATTGCTCGCCATGCTGGAGTACTTCCACACACACATTCTATGAACTGCACAAGCTTGTGCTACGAAATGCAACGCTCTGGGTGGAAAGCACCCTACGCCTGCGTGCATTGTTTCATATCGTGCAATGATTTTATCTGCTTGTTATAATTTTAATTTAATGATATTTTGTAGTGTTTTAAAATCTTTACGAGCATTCTTCTTGGAGATTAATGGGGTTTTCTTTTGTCTTCTGTCGTATGTGTTACCATGCAGTGCTCCAGCATGGTCGAGAGCCCCTCCATTGCTTTAGAAAGTAATTGCACACCGTCTTTCGGACAAATTGATTTTTGGCTTGCAGATGCATCGCGCTTAAATTAAGGGTCCATTTATATCTATCATATTGAGATCAATGGAAGGGTCTAAGGCCATCCTCTTTTCAAGGGATGATCACAACGTTAGTGACGAGAGGTATCGATACAGCGCGCTGCCCATGGTAGCGAGGCTGTCTATAGGCCTACTCTGCAAAAAAAGATCCGATCTGTAGATTTGCTCCAAACTGCATGTTGAAAACAACACCTTTAGTCTGTGTTGATACTGGAACCTGGCTTTCGTCTCCTAAATGGAAAATTAAACATACATTTTCGCTTAGAAAAGGTACTTGTTGATGTTTTAAAAGAGACAAGGGTGCATTGTATGCTTTATTATGACAAATATTACTAAACAAATAAAATTACTGGAAATCTTAGTGTTAGGTCTTGGGACGCTGATGGCAGCAGGCATATTATATGGGCGCAATTTCACAGTTTGTGTTCATTACTATAGTAGACCTATAAAGCCCAAAACCAACGTTTAGGGGTCCAGTGGGTTGCAATCCACTCTAAGCTGTTATTGAACTCCTGTTATTTTAACAGCAAGTGATAAACTTATTTTGCTTAGCTTTGCAGCCTTATTAAGCCCAGCTAGACACTCAGTTTTGAACATGCATGTGCACATTACATAAAAAGGAGCAAATGATTATCCTGGTAAAGTCTGCTGCCACCTAGCGTCCATGAAAGTCTTACATGATAAACATAAAACCTATCTTTTATTTGACGCTTGGAACTTACCCCTTCCCACATTGATACTCCCACATTCCGAAGAGACAAATAAAGAGCATGCTTATCATGCAAACGCCCACCATGATTGTCCCGGCATATTCAAATCCAAGGCGTTGGGTTAAGACAGCCCCTAGCATCGGGCCAAACACTGCGCTGTAAAAACAAAAATAAAAACACGACAAAACTGTAACATATTACAGTGCTAGTAACTATGCGTATAGCCACATTAGTCTTGATTCCATCAAGACGCTCCAGCTGTGTAGTCGCGAATACACATGACACCCTACCGCTATGTAAACCGCTATCATCACACGAATCGCTCACCGCCAGAGTGCTGGAGCGCCTTGGAAGCAAGACTAAACCACACGCCGCAGGACTGAGTTGTAAAAGTACATAAAAAGGTTTCTGTTTTCAATATGTACAAACTTACCCTAGTGCGACTGATGAGGCCCAAAGCCCGGCTACAACGCTTGTTGTTCCTAAATCTAGGGTTATGCCATACCATCTGCAAGTGGAGGGGGAACAAGACAAAGATCTACACGCACGTTGCGATACGATAATGGCAGGCCTATTGTTCTGTACGATTATAATTCATCCAGAGGGCATTCGGAGAAACTCTATATTCACGTGACGTAATAAACACAACACATTTGGTTAATTGCGTAATTGTCTCCATGCGTGTCATATTCCAATGGTTGTCACCAAACACGGCGGTCACTCGTCATGTGCAATCCACCTACAGCTAGCCGCAAGTGACGCACTGCCGTAGCCGCATGAATCAACAAGTCGTCACGTCACCAGTTTTGGGATATTAAATCATGCAAATCTTTTTAAATTGTGTTCGTAATGTGTTTTCAGTGAGTAATTTGATTAACAATTCGTCTCTTCGTGAAAACTGTGTGTGTATCGCATGTAATCATTTTTGGCAGTTCGTGAAAACAGTAGGCCCAGGTAAAAAAATAAATAATAATAATAATAATAATAGTATAGTTTAGTCTTAACATTGAGGAGACAAATAATAAATACCTCACTCTGCGATGCGACATTGAAAATATTTTGAAGTTAAGCGAAACTAGAATATTAGTCCAATCCGAGGTAACACGGTAGGATACTTTAATGCTTTTGTTCGATTTCAATAATGTTTTTAATCCATACAAAAGTTAATTTATAAACAAAAATGTTTAACAACGGAGCCACTCACTCAGTGGTAGTGAACATATCCACAAGTGGCGGCATGATGACGATGGCGAGAGAACTTCCACCAATAGCTATAGCGATGACGGCTACAAACTTCTGACTATGTGATGTCAGAGAAACAATACATTCATTAATACAAACAAACCCTTTATAAGATTGGAGGAACTATCGATGCCATGCACACAGAGCCCTAAATAGGGTAAGGGGGGGTACAGAGGGTTGCGCCATTATGTTTTCTATGGGCACCACTGGCCAAGTTTCTATTTGTCATTTTCTTAAACAGCCCCTTTCCAGCGTAATTTTTTAATGAATTTACTATTTTGCCATAAGATAATCTGGCGTTAGTGTAAAAACAAGTACATCGCCTGCGTGTAAATGTAAAGATAGTTTTAAAAACATTGAAGTTACCGCAAAGTCCAGATTCAAAACGGGGGGAGGGGTGGGCAGCCGACTGGGTGGGGTGGCAATGACATCAATGGGGTGGGGTAAGTGCCCGGCCTTCCCCCAACTTACGCCACTGCCTGTACAGCACGCAGAGCACGGTGTGACCTAGCCCAATCTCTGACGTCACACTTCAAGGCTCGTGAATAACGCAATAGACCTTATGCACATGACGTCATTTCAGTAGGGCGCCCTCACATGGTTTGATTGGCTGCATATTGCACCACAGCACCTTGTAAACCATTACCTGGTGCTATGAGGAGTATGTCCCATACTTCAAAACGAAGCCCCACATACCTTGCAGGAAATTAATGTTGAAGCGCCTTGAGCGTCACTGAGTGACGGATATGAGCGCTATATAAGAAGCCATTATTATTATTATTATTATTATTATTATTATTATTATTATTACATAGAGGTCAACAGGAGGTTGTTCATTGGCCAATCCTGTGCGCCGCGCGTAAAAATCTGTGCGTTTCGATTGTTTCGTCATCGTTTTACCTCTAAGATGGCGGCTGGATGACGTCAATGCATAAGGTCTATAAACCAGCCTTGAACAATAATTGGCAGGATCATGCCAGTTGCTTCGCATCCATTCACGCGACGGAGATTCGTAGTCTACACACAAGTGTACACACATTACGCTGTGAATAAAACATTACATGTACAAACATTGTGTACACGCGCGCAGCAGCAGACGATCGGAAAGTTTCTGCTGATAGTGTAGCTGACAAACACGTCACTTCGGAGCAGACAACACAGATATGGAAAGCTTACGTTACTGCACGTTTATCCATTGAAATCCTTGTATCCAATGAAATCAGTGGGTCTGTAAAACCAGTGTCTGTCTTTATCATTGCGGGTAAAGACAGGGGACTAGTCTAGGTGCGATCTTCCCTTCCCAACGCTTTGTGGCTTCACAGTCCAAGCCAAGAAGGCTTTGACGAAAGGCTACATTCTAATAGGAGTTTACAAGTTATCGTATCAACACACATGGGAGGGTGTGCTGAGGGACATCAAGACAGGGCGTGTACAGGACCGGGAAGGAATGCCACACGAGCATTGTCATGTGATGGTAAAGCATTTGGGATTACTGAACTTACGGGGGAAAGTTAAGAAGTGGTGATGGTCCCAGGAGTAGGAAGCATACTGCAGTGCCCGCCATCCCAATCACTAACACTGTCCTTGTTGTTCTCTAGAAGAAGAAGAAGTAGAAAGAAAGAAAAAAATATACCAACAATTTCAATGTGCTTCATTGAAACAATGAATGTTATACAAAGCTGTCCTGCAATGTTAACGGGGACATTAGTGGCAATGAACAATTGATAAAAACATGTACTTAAAAAAATGTTTGGAAATTTTTGACATAAAAAAGACACAACTCCCCAAAAAACCAAAACATAAACAACCTAAACAAAACAAATCATAAGATGATTATTATGAGTGTAAATACAAAATAGTATTAGCTGTTGCAAACTGCTTACCAACCAAAAGCACCTTTGGTATAAATGCAAAAAAATAGTTAGTGGCCTATAGCCTTTGCGTTTCCCACCTTTGTGTTCCCCACCTCTTGTGGTCAACCAGCTCCTTCCCCAATCCCGCTCCCTTTTGTTACCCTCCTTTCTGTTCAGCCTCCTGCTTTCTCTTTGCATTTTCCTCTCCATCATCTATTTCCACTTGACTGCTTTTGTTGCATCAGTAATGTATACATGTACCTGTTTATGCTTGTAGTCTTGTCATTTAGCCTTCGAGAAAGACTCTGCTAGGGTCGAAACGTCAGGCCACTAACTATTTTTGTGCAAGATGATTATTATTGAGTAATCAGTTTGTCTTCCATTCACAATCAATGTATCCAAACCATGTCTGACATCTCTTTGATAGAAGAACATAAGGCCTCATATGACGTTGAAGTCCAAACCAGCGCCCTCACTGAGAGGACAATTGAGGCCCTACTAGCCTGAACATCTGACGTCACACGTCGAGGCTCGTGAATGACACCAGGTACCAGCCTTGAGCACCTGGCGGGATCCTGACAGATGTACATTTGACCTCGCATCCCATTCACACGTGTACACATTACACATTACGTACAGACATTATGCACACGCAGCAAGCAGACGATCGAAACGTACATTTAACTGCTATGAGACCTAGCCAAATACCATGAAAAACGACAATTTCAAAAAAAAACATCAATTACCATCACTCTAGGAATTTTCATAGGAATAGTACAGCAAATGTCTTGGTCCATGGCTGCTACTTTAGCCACTCCTGGCTGAATCTTGTTCCAAATTTAAGATGTAATAATAACTAGTGTTTATAGTATAGCGCTATATCTACGGGCGTCTCAAAGGGCAAAGTGTTGGTTTTTATTTAATATATTTTTAAAGCCTTTTGAATTGTGAGACCCATTTATGTAGAGACCAGTATTGATGTAGCAAGCTCGATTTCCTTAGGCCTACTTGTCTTCAACTGATTATAAAAGTAATTGCCGTTCCCTTTTTCTGTCTGAAGTTATAATTTTAGTTACCTTTGGACAAGGGCTGACGTTTTAGAAGTTAACGTTAAAATTATCTCAAACGTACCTTTTTGTCAGCGATTCGACCCGATATAAAGACAGCACAGCCGTAGCAGACAGCAATAAGAAAAAACATCAATCCTCGTCCAGCAATAGAAAAATGAAGCTGTCAAATCAACCAACCAGACAGCCCCCATGAAAACTCAACCTAAAAACTTCTTTGTTAAATGTACAACAAATTTATTCTCTAAATTGTAAGTTAGATAAAATGCCATGAGCTTACAATAAATCTGTCTAAGGCCGTGTCCGAATTGACAGCTATGGCTACGGCTACGGCTATGGCTACGGCCATGGCAACGGCTATGGCTACGGCCACGGCCACGGCCACGGCCACGGCCACGGCCACGGCCACGGCCACGGCCACGGCCACGGCCACGGCCACGGCCACGGCCACGGCCACGGCCACGGCCACGGCCACGGCCAAGGCCACGTCTATGGCCACGGCCACGGCCACGGCCACGGCCACGGCCATGGCCACGTCTATGGCCACGGCCACGGCCACGGCCACGGCCACGGCCACGGCCACGGCTACGGCTACGGCTACGGCTTCGACTACGGCTAGATTTCAGCGCCACCATGCCTTGAAGTGTATAGGACGTCCTTAGCAGCACCCTTAATAACAGTCGTAGCCGTAGCTGTAGCCGCCACTTCGGATAAGGCCTTAGCTGTGTTCTTTCAATCCTTAAAAGAAAGACACTGGATAGTGCATTTACATCCACAATATGACGTCACAATTTGAAGGGTGCGAATGATGCCAGATACCAGCCTCAAGGGGCTTTTGTACCCCGGTGTGAATGCAACATTGACACATTAGGTGGATTATAATAGTATAGGAGAATTTCAGGTTCGTTTCCGTATTTTCTTTAATAGGGCCTACAACTGTTTGATTTTCCCTCCTTCTCGACAGTTTACAATTGGGTCTATCCACACTAATGGGTTAATATGATAACTTTTGGACTGTGACTGGGCGGGTACAAAAAAAAACATAATTTTGCCCTTTACTTTGGTTTTGTACATTTCTCAGCTGATAATGATTGTGGTTACCAAATAGTGTACCGAATGTCACACCATGGCCCTATTAGTATGGACAGACCCAATTAGGAATAATAGTCTTGATACGGAGGTAGTCAGTTTATATTTCATCAACGTTGATGTTCATCGTACCAGCCTACATGTACCTGCAGATTAAAAATCAGCGCATACTTTTGGTGCTTGTCAAAGGAAACTATTCTCACTTGGTGTGTATCCCAACATAGGCATAACATTCTGCACCTGTAAAAAGTCGGGCTCAATCGGTCTTAAAAGTTGCAAGAAAAGAATGAAAGAAACAACACCGTTGTTGCATAAAATTGTGTGCTTTCAGATGCCTGAGAAAGGATTTCAAATCTGTGTGAAAAAAATGCTAAAACAGACCTTTTCATCCATTTCGTTTGAACAAACCTTTTTGAGATGCTGAGCTAGGATGGGGTCAAGAAATCTCAAAAGGGTTGATCCAGTAAATGTAACGATTATTGCGAGCCATATGGCTGGAATGCTCAAGACTTGCAGCAACGGTCCCTTCTTATCAGCTTGACTCCCTGTAAGAAGACATTGGACGAGTATTAATAAGACATATTTGTATTACACAGGGGTCTAAAGACATCTTGTAAGACTTTTCTTTCCAACAATGTAACCAAGCTGAGGTATTTAGAGACAATAGTATTCTGGTTGGCGGGCTTCTTTGTAAACTTTGACTGGGATCTAGTTTAGAGATACCATTTTCTTTAATGGATTTCCTCACTTTAGAATAAAATAGTATCACTTCCTCGCAAGGAGGATAAGAAACGAGTCAGGGTAGTATGTTACTAAATTGGGATCACCGATGACCTCATTGGGAGGATTTTTCCAAGCAGGGTAGCATTTTACCTCAATTATTGAGATCACTGACATCCTCATTATAAAAATATGCACCAATCCCGGTAGTAATTTACCTCAACTAGGATAATTGGTATCTCCAATAGGATAATTGTGTTGCAATCAGTGTAATACTTTATCTCAGTTTGGATCATGGATATCCTGATTGGCGGATAAGAAGTACCCATTGGGGTAGTAGTGTACCTCCACCATATTCTCCTTTGTGGTACTCGGATCCCAATCAGAGTAAACAATGTTAATTTGTCTTACCATGCTCGGGCATTGTACAGAGGTTAATACACATGATGAATAAATCTACACCTCCAAGAATGATGAAAGGAGCTTTAAACCCTCCAATCTAGCAAAAGTGAAAACAATAATATCCAAGAATAAATCACTTTACAAAATAGTAGACAAGTCAACAAATAGTTTAAATCAAGGCACCCTCAGTATCAGGCGGGGGGGGGAGAGCCGCCACCAACGCGCCACTACGTTGTAAATAATCTCATTCGACTCTTGCGACTTAGTTGGACCAGTTGAAGCTCTACATGCAAAACCTATCATTCATTGTGCAAACGGCGCGCAGTATACGTACATTCCCTATGTACAGTATAGTAGAAGATTTCAATTCACGGTTGCTACCGGCTGCACGCTGGCGGCTGTTGAGACTGCCTGGACGGGTTCATTTTATTAGAGAGTATTATTATCTCTAAATGTTGTAAATTCACCAAAACTTTACACTAGAGAACATCTTAAATGTTTTGTTGTGTGTTGCCAACTGCTTCAATAATTTAATAAACAACATGTATCTAACAATGGAAACGACTTGTGTTTTAGATGTGTACGTTTCCTCAGAATTAACACTACCTGCGGCAAATGTTCCCGTCCGTCAACAGACGATCGTTTTCATGCAAACCAAATATAGGCAGAAACCATTACAAAAAAATCTGATAATCGTCAAAAAGATCCAAAGGATGTACAAAGGGTTTTTGTTTTAAAACTTTCAGGAATGAAAGATCCACCCTTAAACATTAAGTTCATGAATGAAAAAATTGTTTACATTAAATTTGTTTATATTTGTAGCTGTTTTAGGGGAGACTTTTTGTAATTTAGCTTCCACCTGGACCCATTCATACACGTTAGCCGCAGCAATAAACCAACGGAAAATTTTCGGTACTAATAGTATGTTTACGCATTTCAAATAAAGTAAAAACCATCTTAACAATTGAAAATGCTCTTACGATACATACTATTATGTTTTCAGTGCTGATAAAGAGAGCATTTTAACGGTGGACATGGTTTTCTTTTTGTTTGCTAATGTTTAACCTCTTTTTAAATTGGAGTGTACCCAAACCGCGATCGCAAATGATTGTACAATACCCCTCCCGTCCCCCTCCCCGGTCACGGTTTGACTTGAAGCATGAGTTGCACTTAACAACACACTCATAGCAATCTCAAGCCTCCATCTCAAACAGGTGCGCATTTTGTAATGATATAGGCAATTGGGATGGCTCACTGAGGACCGCAAAAGAATCAACTGAGAATTCAAAATGGTTATCTCTGTTCCGACACGCCTATGTTCCGACACGCCAATGTTCCGACACGCCTATGTATCGACACACCAATGTTCCGACACGCCTATGTATCGACACACCAATGTTCCGACACACCTATGTATTTTTATGTTATTTTTATTTTATTTTATTTTATTCAACATCCAACGGCGCAAGCGCCAATTACAGGACGGATAAAAATATTAATATAAACATTATAAAAACAGTAAAATTTTACAATAAATTAAGGAAGTAAACAAACATAAAAAAACACATACACACATGGCAAGAGGGGAAAACCCATAAAGAACAGACAGAAACATGAAAGACCCCAAAGGACAATTATTTGACTAAACACAAGGGTGGCAAGATGAGTGAGGGGAGGGCTGGAGCACTTGCTTGACTTGGACTTTGAAGGCAGAGATGGATTGGTGGAAAATGTCGATGGAAGGGTTGGTTTGGGTGATTGAATTAAACAGGGAGGTGAGACGGTGTATGAAGCCCTTTGTAGTGGCATTGACCCTGTTTTTAGGGACAATGAACAGACCAGGGTAACGGAGGTTAGGACGAGGGACTTTAACAGGGAAAAGAGAACAAAGTAAGATACAGTTAAAATTAGAATTGACACATTTAAAAAGAAAAGTCAAGTCTAAAGTTTGCCTACGACTTTTGAGTGAGGCAAGAGAAGTTGTTTGTGAAATATCTACGTATTGATACACCAATGTTCCGACACGCCTATGTATCGATACACCAATGTTCCGACACGCCTTTGTATCGATACACCAATGTTCCGACACGCCTATGTATCGATACACCAATGTTCCGACACGCCTATGTATCGATACACCAATGTTCCGACACGCCTATGTATCGATACACCAATGTTCCGACACGCCTATGCTCCCACACGCCAATATTCCGACACGCCTACGTATCGATACACCAATGTTCGGACATGCCTATGTATTGATACACCAATGTTCCGACACGCCTATGTTCCGACACGCCAATGTTCCGACATGCCTATGTATCGATACGCCAATGTTCCGACACGCCTATGTTCCGACACGCCTATGTATTGATACACCAATGTTCCGACACGCCTATGTATCGATACACCAATGTTCCGACATGCCTATGTATCGATACACCAATGTTCCGACACGCCTATGTATCGATACACCAATGTTCCGACACGCCTATGCTCCGACACGCCAATATTCCGAAACGCCTACGTATCGATACACCAATGTTCGGACATGCCTATGTATTGATACACCAATGTTCCGACACGCCTATGTTCCGACACGCCAATGTTCCGACATGCCTATGTATCGATACGCCAATGTTCCGACACGCCTATGTTCCGACACGCCTATGTATTGATACGCCAATGTTCCGACACGCCTACGTATCGATACACCAATGTTCCGACACGCCTATGTTCCGACACGCCAATGATCCGACACGCCTATGTATCAATACACCAATGTTCCGACACGCCTATGTATCGATACACCAATGTTCCGACACGCCTATGTTCCGACACGCCTATGTTCCGACACGCCTATGTTCCGACATGCCTATGTTCTAATACACCTGTGTTCTGACACACCTTGTGCATTTACTTAACCCTAACCCTAATCCCAACCCCTAACCCTAGCGTCACGCCGTCACTATCAAAATAATCAAACTTTTTTATAAGATGTCCGACTATACTTACATTGAAAAAGACACTGCCTAAAGTTGGGCCGACACAATAACCTACGCTTCCCGCAAATTCCACTGCACTCTGTCAAAAGAGAAATCATTACAGGTGACCGACCGGATTGTTAACCAGGAATACGAGATCAGTTTCAATATGAAAGCTTACTGATCACACGGTTTATCCCAGTCTCAATTCCCCCAAAATAGTTCCGTTTGAAACAGTTACTTGGCTGAGTTGAGAAACGTATTTGAAGACAATACAAAATAGTTATAATTGCGAAAGGTACGTTCTTACCACTGCGGTTCCTACGTTCTCGGGGAACGTTGTCGCCACTATAGCTGCCGAAGCGGTTACCAAGGCACTTGCTCCCAATCCTTCAACAACTCGAAGGAGGATACAGAAGACGGTGAATGTTGTAATTGTTGGCATTTCATCAAGAAAACTGCCGCAGAAAGAAAGAAGAACAACTATACTTAACATTTGGCTTATAGAATAATCACGATGTTGTAAAGGCTATAGTTTTGTAAAAAGTCATGTTGGGATATTTTAAAATTAATAGCAAAGTTGTCGAGAAATAAAAAAAAAACACCCTCAAACAATACATATATATTTTCTAAATTAATTTCCGATCAATTCTGAAGAAACAAAAATTGGTATACCATCTCTTAATCATCCCACTCTAAACTCCCTGTATGACCCGGAATCTGTGTCAAACTGATGCACAACCCAGGTAAAAATCCCCATTTATGACACAACCTTCCGGGTCAGCCTGACCAAGAAATAGATCACATAGGGTGTGACAGGAGATTCCGTCCCCTGGAGATTATGCCCCCTCCACCATACGACGAACTGTTTGCTAACTAGCGCCCTCTTTTGAACTAAACTCTTTCAGCCCATGCTAATTTTCTAAGGGGGGGGGACAGAATCTCCGGGCGACAAATTTCCCTTTGACACCGGACCCCAGGTTATTTCCGACTTAGCAGGTCAATCAATTCACCGTAAGATATGAGCTTACCCAAATAATATACTGGATCCGCCTGCCAGGAAGGAGCCAGAGAGAAACATGAAGCGAGCTCCAATTACAGGTAGCTGTTAACAAACGACACACCAGGTTCAATTTACATTTCAGTTGAAAAACTATGGAGCTCTGAAATGGAAGTGCTATCCAACTTCTTGAAATCCTGAGGTAAATGCTGCAGGAGGACGGCATCTTAAACGTAAGAGGACGTCATCTTGAGATGATTTGTCTCTGGATGACGACATCGTAAAGTAAGATGTCGTCTTTCCGATATTATGTCATCTTAGAATGTCGACATCATGAAAGTAAGATGTCGACATCATATTGATTTTTTCGGGAACCCAAGATATATTGTCTGAGGAAGATCCTACTTTCAAAATGTCGTCATCACGAGATAAATCATCTCATGACGTCGTCATCTTACGTTTACGGTGTCATCATCCTGCAGACCTCAGGATCTGAACAAGCTGGATGGCACTTCCAGAGCTCCGTACAAAAGTGCTGACTGGTCATTGTGACATACTGCAGAATAAAGAAATCTGCAGGCATCTCAAAGAATTTCATCAAATTGATCATTTAAATTAAACCTGCAGGGCAGGAACGTTTTCAAATATACACTAAGGCATACGTGTGGAAGAACCTCTACACATATTAGGGTAGTTAGCCCCCAGTTATGCCCCCAGTTATGCTCCCATGTTGTTCCCCATGTCTGACATACCAAGGGCGGAGCAAATGAAAGGGTGGAACTCCACAATTATAGTCACACTATTCCCATAACCTCCAGCTTCTTCGCAGGAGTGCTTGATTTTGTCAAGCCACCTTTTTCAGGCACACCTCTGGGTCTGCTTCCTGCCGGCAATGTGACCTTCAATGAGATTTTTTGGTTATCGGTCGCTGCCCCTTCTTTTATTATGACCAAATTACTTGAGTTTTTTCATATTTGTAGACAGAAGATCTCTGTAGCGTTGAAGTTCACGTACTCTTGCGTTACATAACCTGTCCCTTGTGGTGAACCCTGGTATCTTTCTCAAGAATGCCATATCGAACACAAAGTTGTATATCTACCTACAAACAACATTTGAAGTTACAATAAACAAGCAAATGGAACTTACAAATTTTCCCCATATTGGTGCTGCGATGCCGTATGCCAGAGCAAAAGAACTGAATACAATTCCTACGACTGTGGTTGACATTCCTTTGGCTTGTGCCTTGAAATAGAAACATTTTAAAAACCAAATTAAAAAGCTACAAAATTTACTCAAATAACTCTCGATTGACACGTACGAGACTATAGTGAGTTCAGATACGTCCTAGTTCCTCACAATTTACCCCCAAAAATTGACGCAACACTTTATTAAGGTAGGGTCAGAGATTGACCGACTTATAGGTAAAATTATCAAGAACGGTTCATTAAATAAAGTCAGCTGTAAAGGTTTGAGCTGAATACATTGTCTGCTTGATGAGGAAACAGCAATAAAAAATTGTCAAAAACGTCAATCCATCCGGTTTTGTGAGGTGACAGCGGGTACCAACTGGCCTTCTCTTGACGCAGTATTCACAAACGAACACCACGGAAATGTGAATCTCCAAAAGTCGCCTCAAGGCGATCTTTGTAGACTCAATTTTTTACAAAAAATGCTTTGATTTAATTCTTACACGAACAAAATCATTTCGCAAACTGCTTACTACCATTACCATCTTTATAAAAGTAGGCTTTTGGATTTCACCTTTTTTTTTCAAGGTCAAATCCGGCCATGTTTCCGGATAATTATGCTAAAAGTTATTGCTGTAAATGTTAAAATAGTAATAGTTAAAGGCAGCGATACTGTTGGCAATTGTCAAAGCCCAATATCCTGACTTGGTGTATCCCAACAGATGTATACAAACAAGAAAATAATGAATTTTAAGAAAAAAAACACCATATTGCACATATTTGTGGCTGCTTTTAGATGCCTGAGAAAGGCTTCGAGCCTGAACAATTTCTCAGATTTAAGTTTGTCGTTAAAAAAATTACCTCTTTCCAAAACCACGTTACTTTAAAGTCGTTTCTAACAATGTTTTACAATACCAACAGTTCCCCAGTGCTCTCCACCAAGTAAGTTCTTATGGCCATTAAGTTTTTGAGCAATTACCAAAGGTACACCCTCCCTTGAAGTTCTATTCTCGTTATCTTGAAATGTTTTCCTCTAAATTCAAAGTTGTCATTTGGTGGAGGTACAAATTTAAAACCCCTGATATTAGAACATATTTACCTCCATCGGGAAGAAAACAGCCATTGCTGAATAAACCACCATGCTGGCAAAACATGCCGTAGATGCGTTGAGAAAGATGATTATTCGGCGATACTTTGTGAAGTCAGTCGCATCATCTTCTCCTTTGTCGTCTCTTTCTTCAGAAGGATTTTCGTTGTGATAACTATCACGTGATGTAGGTAGATCAAGTGAAGGGTCATGCCATTGGCTGCTGACGTCCGGTCCGTGATGATTGAAAGGTAGTGTGGGAGGGGCTTCTTTGTGCGAGTATGCTGATTGGATGTCACTTTGATTAATATCGTGATTGACAGATGATGCAGTTGCAATGGGGTATGGTTTTTCTTTGTGTTCTCCATCTTTTTCTGTATGATTTCTGCTTCTTAATTCTTTTCCGTTGTCTTCCATGATCTGTTCCCCACACCCCCACACATACAAATAAATAGGAAATACCAAATTATGGAAGGACTGCTAATGTTGTGGTTATCTTTGTAAATATGCCCATATGTCCATGATTGTGTTAAAAATTGCATTGCCCGATTTTAGGCCGATTTGACGGTCAAAATTTAACATGGAGATCACAAGGTTTATGAATATTAATCAACTTGCTTATTCTTCTAATTGACCCCTAGGAACGAACCACGTTTAAAACAAAAGCACAGTTCGAGACGTCAGACATCTAAAGTTGATATAGTTTCCTCATTGTAACACAAACATGTCGCCTTTCTAAATTCGTTCGCTTGTGAAAATCGTGAAAATTATATTTTAAAATCCTTCAATCTAAAGACTGGCAAAGCATCTTTTAAATCAATGATGATGGAGGAAGATTCAGAATAAGGTAAAAAGTAACGAATTACAACCGTGAATGACACCATGAGGCCTAACAATAATAATAACTGGATTTATATAGCGCCAAATTACCAATGGATGCAAGGCGCTTAGGGAGAAAAGAAAGACCAAAGTGATGGGGACAACCAGCTACAGATTGGAGAACAGGTGAGTCTTGAGACCCTTTTTGAAGGACAGAACAGTCTGAGCGTTTTTAATGGGGACAGGAAGACCGTTCCTTGGGCGAGAGGCATTAGTGGAAAAAGCCTACCGTACAAAAAGATTTGATCTCCGAAGCTTTCAACAAACAAATACATTTTTTGACATATATCCATACACTTCCCCGCAGCTATTACAACATGTTGATACAACATTGCACAACATTGCGATCAGGTCGCTATTCGGTGGATGAGAGATGACAACGTTTTGACTACCTTGCATAAACGTTGGATCTTAACATGATTTTCAATCAATGTTGTACGTTGGTTGCACATTGGTAATTTATGGAAGGTTACCGAAAAGTTACCCTTTTCACAACATTGTATTTTTGGTATTTTTACCTAGTAAAGTATTTTAAAGCAACGCTGTGGAAAAGTTAAATTGTTGTCTCATTATTAAACGCAGTAACTAGGTTGAAACGAGCGAGTTGTCGGAGCACGTTGCCTTCACGTTGTAATCGGTATGGCAGTGACGTTGTCTGCATGTTCTTTTTTGACAGCCACGTTGTCTCAACGTTTCAAAGAGCAAGGGAGGTGTCAAATTAATTTCCCAATAGAGTCCTCATAATTATGAGTAAGGATAACTTACAAATCTCTAACCTCGCGTTAAAACGGTGTAAACTACCGTTGTATTCGATACTGACCTTCTTGGGCAAAATTTGTCAACATCCAAAACATCTGGTTGCATCATTCTGAGAAAAATGGGTTTGTATATTTTTGTGCATGGACGTGTTGCTTCAATCCTCACTTTCAATGATACTCAATCAAAACGACATTTTGACTGACGAGATATTCCTCCTCGGCTTGTAAAGACCCATTAGTTGCTAAAATCCAATTACGTAATGTTCCGCTCAAAAAGTGAGAAAAGAGCCTAAACATCCCCGTACAAAAAAGGTGACAGAACCAAATTTCTCAGAATGAAGCCATCGGGTGTTTTAGATGTTGACAAATTTTGCGCTATTAAAATTTAATATGACATAGTTATGACAACGTTCACTATGCAAATAAGTCAATTGTGCTTAGAACTTGTAAAATACCCAATTGCCATGTTTCCAGAAAGTTTACTTAAATTATTAACTAGGTGTACTCATTTCTTCATTTCTTTGTTTAAACCATCGAAGGATTTGGCGATTTATCAAATGTAGTAACTAAACATGTAATTTTACTCTCAAAAATAATATTTAAGTTGAAAAACCCTACGAAGTTACAGAGATTACGTTATAACAACCAAACAAAAGCGCGCAGGCAACGTTGGCATAACGTTTAAATAAAACGTCATTAAGGTCACTGG
The DNA here is from genome assembly GCA_023634235.1 of Pisaster brevispinus. Classification (NCBI taxonomy): domain Eukaryota; kingdom Metazoa; phylum Echinodermata; class Asteroidea; order Forcipulatida; family Asteriidae; genus Pisaster; species Pisaster brevispinus. Next base: position 653,504 of record JAMKCF010000037.1, read on the forward strand.
AAACGTGTCTTAAATGTTTCATCAACGCAGTTGTGACATAACACCTCGTCCTAACGTTCGGAAACGGGGAGTCTACACAGTTTTGTCACAAGCTAAACTAATAATGTTACTTACACCAACGTCTGATTTCATTCCAACGTTGTGATAACGTCCAACTGTTGCTGTATCCCCAAGGCAATTCATTGCAATTGAAAATGAGATTTTGTTTATTCGATTTTTACCTTGATGTAGCCGTCCGGCCTTGTGATGATAGGCGATTGGCACAATAATACTGCTAATAGTGATAATAATAATTTACCAATGGCTTCTGTAAAAAAAATGCAAATAAGCTCTTCAAACAGCAATTACTTTCTCAATTTAATGATGAGCTGACAAAATCTCTTTGATGATTGCAGGTATTTTCCTGTGTTGTTGTCTGGATGGTTTTCTGGGCTATTATTAGTGTTCCTGGTTTGATCGGCTGCAAATTGCGCCACAGCACCTTGTAAACCATTACAAGGTGCTATGTAAAGGAGTAGGTCTCATACTTCAAACATAGCCCCAAATACCTTGCAGGAAATACTGAATGTTGAGCGCTTAGAGGCTGGCCTGCAGTAGGCGCTATACAAATACAATGTATTATTATTATTATTATTATTAGGCATACTTGAATTCTTAGTAGACCGAACAAGTCTCGCACGTAGTGGAACATTTCTGGGTCCATTTTGGTTCCATGTACATTACTTTACTGCGTGAGGGAAACGAACTCGCGCACTTTAACGGGTCCCAATGTTCAAATACACGCGAGACTTGCATAGTCATAAGAAAACATACACATTAATGTCATTTGAAATCGCAAACACTACAAGGTTTAGGTATTTAATTTTGCCTGAGAACGTAACACTATCAAATGTGGGACCACAACTTATTATGAACCATGTCTGATTACAATCCTAATTTTTTTTATAGAAACAACAGTAATATTATTTCTTACGTGTTCCAGCCGGCTTGGCAGTGTTGCACTTCCAAACTCGATCGTTAAAAGCTCTATGATTCAATTAATTGAGTACCAGCACACAGCTCCGGAAATATTTATAAAGTAGCGCGCCGTATATTCTGTGTTCATTAGACAAATATAGATTTTTTTGGTAGCGTTTTTTCTTCTTCTCCACAATGTAATGCTGAGTTATCGCCCATATTACCAGAGTAAAGACACATCAAAGCCACATGGGAAAGTTTCAGCTGAATACGTCGTCTACACTGAGAAAACAGCAACAATCTGTCATGGTAATTTCATCAAGAACGTCGATCTGTCTACGTTAGCGAATTGACAGCGTCAAGGCAATCTTTGGAGATCCAATTTTTTCGACATACTTTTATTGATTTCTTATCAAAAAACCTTGAAGCACTTCAGACTAAATAATTTTGCTGGATGCTTACCACCTCACCATCTTTATACCAAGGAAGCTTTTGGGATATAAAATTTTACAATTATTTTTTGGGGACTCATATGACCTTTTAACTGCTACAATTAAAGGAAACGAAGCGTACACACGCAGTTAATTGCATACTAATTTAGTTTTATTGCTGGTTGTTCTCGTCCATACTAATGATAATATTGCCTTTAATGCACAAATTCAAATAATTTTAAAATTATTCACATTTTTATTTAGTTGTGTTTTGTAGTAGCTGATGTCTGTATGGGGTGTTGGGTTGTTCAGTGTTGTTTTATTCGTGTTACCTTACGAGTTGTCAATTTCAGTACGCATCAAGGTTTTTTTCTGTTAATACTATTTTTTTTTACAGATGAAATCCTTTTTCCCTCATAATAAGCAAAGTTTCAATCTACTTTCAGTTCATGAAGAGCAACTGTTGTCTTTCAATTCCTTCGTTCTTGTTTCTTTGATACTTCTTATCTTGACAGTAGTCTTAAAGACATTTACTGACGTCATCTTATTCTCACAAAATGGCAAAAACGAGATTTAATAGGGTTACTTCTGGCAAAAACTATTACAGGAAACACGAATTGATATTTACGTGCCCTTAATGGAGACCAGCGGGCACAAGTGGCTTTTATTAGACAAACATTTTCATAGCGGCCGCAAGATCTAACCTACTTCCATTCGCTCAAAGAGGTCAAAATAAGGATGTGTCCAGATATGACGTTGTCAAATGTTAATAATGTCCCGATTTCAAAACAAAAAATACAATTTCTATTTTATGTAATTTATGAAGGCATTTTCATTGAAAAAATTACTAAAGATCAAACATCAGCAATGTCTGGGGCGTATTGTTGCGATTAAACAGAAATGATCGTTTTTCTATTTAGACAGCAATTCTACATTCTAATGGATCGCTTTGGATCTTGTTCAGTTTGCCACTGGAATAAGATTTATCCCTGGAACGTCTTCGAAACAAGTTCCCGTTGAGCTGGAAAAAAACCGCACAAAATTAGAAATGGCTGTAGCAATTATATACCAAATTAATACCGTTCTTGTATTTTGGGTAACTGTTTAGTTAGAACAATAACATTAAGAGACATGCATTCTCCTATTAGGACCAAGATGCAGGACTTAACACTTTGTATGGTGGGAAAACAATAATGACGCACATGGGCTGCGTTTTGGCGGTCGTCTAGACCTTTTTGCGGTTGAATTGGCCATTGGTTCACTGACCAATAACTGAAACAGTTGCTATATACAGTCACAAAAATACACATCATTTACTCTTTTAACTTATAATGAGCTGTGGTGCTTCTCGAAGCAACTCGACGTTTCAATCTGATTGTCCTCAGAAAAGTTTCACGAAACGCTGATTAATTAATTGCACATTGTAAGTTCATTGCAAAGGTCTTTGTCACCACAATCTTGACAAGATTGAATGTGATGTTAATGCTTAACGAGACTCCGGGTCTAACTGCTTGATTTACTTACTTAAGGAAGTTGAGCAGATAACTTCTGCTACATGTTGACCATCCTAACTTCTCAATATTGTCTTGCATGTGATAACACATCAAGAAACCCTCCTCTGGACATGTGTTGCCATGGTGACCATCATGGTGCATACCGAGACTGCAGATGAGTTTGTTGTCGAGAAAAATGTGTGTAACAAGGTTTCGTATTTGCTTAAATCATTAATTGGAAGTTATGTGTGAAATTTTATAATGTTGGTACTTTTTACGGGACCTGGATGTCACACATCTTTCAGTAACAGCTTTTTATTAATTTTTGTTTTGCTTTATGATTTGATAAAAATATAGTGCATAATAATTATTATAAAGCTAAGTCAAGTTCAGAATTTTTTTTTAACCATTTTATTGTGCAGATATATCGTAGTGATACTGTAAACAATGCAACCAATGTCTTTATAAAAGCTTTTGACTTCAACATTCTCTAATTATTTTTTATTCAGCTTTTTGCCATAAATTATTGTAAAGCATTTTTTTATTCTTTACTGACCTATGACCTATCTCATGAGCCGTGGCGTAGATGGCGTCCATGTCCAGGAATTCCACCAATGAACCTTGCATCTCTCTCATACATGCCCGTCCAACCAGAGCTATTCCCTTTGTGCCATTACCATGGTTACCGTAGATGTCTCGGCTGCAATCACAATAGACAAAACCAATCATTATTTCTTACTCTTTATTTGTCTTGCATTATACTATCATTTGAGCAACACTGACACCTAATTCGAGATTTTCAAATAATAGTTAGTCAAGATTGTTTTTACATTTACAACATTCCTGTTCCCCCAAACATTATAGAGCTTGATTTGATTTTAAACCGTCTTTACTCGGGGTTTATACCTCCCTAGCCCCACGAGCCACAGCATTTTTTTTTTCTATTTTATTCTATTTTATTTTATTTTATTTATTTATTTATTTATTTATTTTTATTTTTATTTTTATTTTTATTTTTATTTTATTTATTTATTTATTTTTTTTTGGGGGGGGGATTACAATTTTACACAAACATATGCACTTTGCAGCTGGTGTGACAGGAATGTTGTAATCCCATACGGTAAATTGTGTAGAAGATTCGACTGACAGCGCCCTCTTTGTATCAACTTCCTCTCGGCCCATATTAATTTACCGTATGGGGACACACACACCGAGGAAAAAATACCCTCCTGGAATACACATGTATAGAGAAACATTTAGGCGTGCAATAAATACTCACGTAAGTGTGACGTAGTGACTTGCACATCAGTACATCTGTTTGCACTTTGCAGTGTGTACAATGTTCAGCCATTTGGATTTCTCCACGCAACATGCACTACGCAATCAAATGGGGGTGTGAGATGATTTGTCTGACTCATTATAAGGGAAGCATGCCCCCTTTTCGTTACGAAGGAATAACTAAAAGCTTTGATATTGATGTCAAAATATTACATCATAATGGCAATAGAGAGAGAGTTGCCCAACAACAACCTATAATAAGCATACCCAGTGAGCAGTGTTGCGATGTCGTAGTGTCTGGGATTCGCCTCGTCGATTGGGTTAGTCATGTTTTGCCACTGGCAGAAATCAAACAATGTCTTGTAGGCATTTCCAGTTGTCACCAAATCACCCTTCAAACACAGCAATAGAGTCATTGAAAATGACACAATGATCAATTACGTGGCATTCTCAGATCTCTTGCAAGAAGATCAACCCATTCCCTTTTATTGAGGTCACGCCTTATTCAAGTGTGAGTCTGTATGCCATGCCCGATATGTGGCAGAGGGAGCCCCCCCCCCATCGTTCACATACTTTAACACACTATTTTCCTCTTGTACAGAAGTACCCCCCCCCCATACCCTCTAAAGAATTCCAGAGATTCCCAGAACACAATATACACAATATGAGGCGGGGACGGTACCATGCCACATCGATATATCGAGCACCAAATGAGATTATGTTGTATTTTAACATTTATTACGATTATCTATAATGTTCAAGACATATGTGCCTCTTGTATGCAAGACTTAAACCCACATCCAAAATCGATTACTGGTAGTCTTGACGTCAAGTCGCTGAAATATCATGGAATTGCTGCACCAACAAAGAAAAGAGGCTTTTTATTTCAAGTCTACATATTTGGCGCTATGTCTTTTCTGATTGGATAGTTTTCTTGACTACTCATTTCATAAAATATGACGTCATACCGTGTTAGTAGTGAATATCGTCATGTTTACAACGACCAGCTGTAGCTTATCACCAATCAGACTCGGCAAAGAAAGCACGTGAGCAACCTGTAACCATTCGTAAAAACTAAATAAGTTTCTAAAGGAAAACAATACATATTCGAGAATATTTTTTGCAACAACCTCTTGAATTCTATTTAAATTTCAGAAGCTTCGTAAAATCATCTTGTTACCATAAGTTTTCGAATTAATTAAATTCGAACAACAATTTTGAAATTGTCAAAAATATTAACTATTACCGCATTCATTAGCGTCAAGAGACTGTTTGCAGTGTTATCCCCTCGCTGGTCGTAGAGGGCGCTGTCACCAACCACCAAAGTCTCGACATATTTCTTTGTCAAACCCGAAACGTCATTCAGCTGAAATTGTACCAGGTTTGCTGCAGCATAGTAATCTATTCAAACGTTTCGTTGAGTGAAAAATAACAGTATTTGAGTTTGAATCCACGTTGAAATGGTTAGTACGGCTATGAAAGGTGCTAGGTCTTATTGTTGACATTTGACCTCAAAATTTAGACTTGAATTTCAAATAGTAATTTTATAGAATCGAGAAAGTTATAGCTTTCATTTAAAGCACTCCACAAACAAATCCATCAATGATAATTTAACTTATGTCAGGATCCTGACACGCCCTTCAGCCATGTACAAACAAGTTTTGCACGTCATGTGCTTTGTGCATTGTCCGTGGCATATGTAAAAGTGTCGTTATGCTTTCCGTTTTAAAACCGGATAATTTGTCAAAATTCATCCAGAGAAAACGATTCTATTGACACAAACTTACAAATGAAACTTTAATTAAGATTACGTCATAAACCAGTGTTAAACATCTTGAATATTGGTTGACGAAGCTATCCATAGGACCAATATTTGCAGTGTAAATGATTAGAAGTCCCCTCTGTTTGGTGAGCCTAGTGTCAATATCAACAAGAAGGATCCAAGTAATAACAAACAATGACCAAGGAGGAAACAGCTTTCTGATAATTAACTAACCTGTTTCACCATCGATGACGTCACACTCCCAGTCAGCTACTTCTCTTGTTTTGCCTTTGTAAATAATATGTGGTACCGCCCTCTTGTGTCTTTTCTCTGAAAGGTTCACTGTCTCGGTGTCATCGAGCGGTTCAATGTAAAATATCTGTGCCCCTGTATGAATAAATGCCATCTGATGGAGGATGGAAAGTTATTCATTCCATTCAATTAGAACTTTGACTCGTTCAAAGTACACTCAAAGCAACTGATTCTTGTTTGACCCTTGTGGGTTAGATTACTTGAAAGTGAATACATTGAATAAATATTTGTAACTTAAAATTTCAAGTGAACGTAGTCCCCAAGGTGTACTTTTGGTTCAGTTACAGCTGACGAATCACGTCTAGCATAGACATATCAAAATGACTTTTGTAACGTCTTGAACCAAAGACTAACATAAAAGTTTTTCTCATAATTGATGACAAACTATCCCAAGTAGTGTTTTTTTACATTATATGGTGATGAAACCAATGACTTAACACACACACACAAATGAGATATCGCCCAACTCACAAGGCCGGACGGCCACTTCAAGGTGAGGGCTACAGTTGTCTGATTTAGGTTGTTGACCATTATCAACTGTTACATCCCCAGGGGCACGTTGCCACCTACTCCTGGGGCTGAAACAGTGTTACCCCCTTCACAGTCTGTAAGGATGTATAACGGGCAAGGGTATCATCCACTAGGAGCCTGGCTGGCAGAGCAGAATGCACTACCTTCCCAAGTGAACTTCTTAAAAAGTGAACTTTAACCTCATCACTGTACCTCGCAAGCCTGAAGAAGGGTTGTAATAACACACTTTTAATTCGAACAGGGTGGGGGGGGCACAAAATGCAAGTCGTCTTGGGTCAAAACGAGACCGTGCAATAAACGTTATCCATGGCGTGCGTTTATCAATTTGCCTGCATGATGATAATAGAAGGTCTAAACAGACAATGTTTAACATTTCAGCCTCAGTTTGAACGTGAAAATCCAACAAAGAGCCAGGTAAAGACTGCTTAGCTAACTGGACCAATAGGTTGATAAAACAATGCAAAGACAACCTTGTTATGCCTTTGCCCATTGGGCTTGTAGAAAACAGTTTTAAAGATAACTTACTATTCCGTTACACGCACTGAGCGACACCACGGACTCTGTGTGTCCATCCAGCGTGCCCCGGTAATAACAGTCCGTACGAACGAGATGTTTACCCTGGGTGGAATCACTCAGCGGCCCACTTATGTAATCTACCTTGAGATCACCAACAACGAACGACGATTCTTGAGAAACCTACAGTTTATAAATACAAAAGTGCAATTGACAAAGGAACTGGAAATATTGCTAAAACCTCAAGCAAACAAAGGTGTATTTTTCCCGCATTATCTACAGGTCACATGTTAATTTGATTCAACTGTTAGAGCGAGGTAGCCTAACCCAAAAATCAAAAAGGCTACATCGATGAAATGAAACGCTTCCTGTAGAGGCTAGCCTAATTCTTGACCACGCCCTCTGTACATACAAACATGTGCACATTTTGCTGCGTTGGAACGTGAAATACGCATGGCCAACATTTCAGCAAGCATGTTTTATTATTTCATTGATAGCAATGGTCATTGTCTGCACTGATCTATTGTTGCATCAAGCGTTGCTTACTGTAATGGGCACATATTCCTCTTTTAGTCCGAATTCCTACGCCATCAGCGCTCTCTAGTTCTAATTGACCTCGGTCTTTCGCATTCTGAAGTATATCTAATGTACATGAATTCGGGCAATGGTCCAGTGACCTCACGTAAAGCTCAAAAAGAGGTTGCTCCTCTAAGATTGCGGCAGGATGACGTCAGTGCCTAATGTCCGTAGGTCGTAGTGTGCTCATCGCCAAGCACAGGCCACCCTCAAAATACGCATTCTACAATTAACATCTTACCCTGATATGAAACTGTTCTCCAAATGCAGTTAGAGCCAGATGAAGATTCTTCGTGGATATCGCGGCTCTGGAAGTGACCTCTGACCTTTCTTGACTCGTGTATAACTCAGGAAAGATGACCTCGTAACCAGTTCCTAAGCCCCGCCCCAATAGAGTAACATCGTTGGCGAATCGACAGATTGATGAATAAAATATCGTTTAATTTCAGATCTAAAGACGCATGAAGTCACATTTTCGAACTAATAATATTCTGAACGAACAGAATTTCGTTTATTTCATTAAAAACATTTTGCTAAATGCTACAATAAACTTTTTTTTAAAGTAAGTGTATACGCTGATACCTATCATTGTATGTAGACTACAAACAAAACCATCAATTTTTTTGTTTATATTTTTTAGCTTACGTTGCTCCGGCGAGTTGATTCCAAACTGTCGCAGGAACCCAAATATGTCCATAGCCTCAATTTGTGTTATCCCAAAAAAGGAAAGAAAAAAGAAACATCTGAAATATTTCATCATTGATGCCATCCCTAGAAGGAATTCGTACTCGTTTGATAGAATTAGTGACTCTAGTCTGACAGAAAGCTATAATTTGTTGAGAACCGGAGGCAGTTTGAAAGGCAACAATCTAAAAACTCAATTAATTTGATAACTAAATCATCAACATTATCGTGCTAAACATGCTGGTTGCAAAATACAAGCTATTTAGCGCTAGTTGTTAGTGATGGACCTTGAGTGGACGGTTATAGTAGCTTTATAGTAATTGTCAATTAGTGCGAAGGATGTTCCTAAATATCGCATTGTTATAGGAGTTCATTGTTTACAATTTACACTAATGTTAAAACTACTAACTTGAGGCACGCGGACAACATTGGTCAATGCCAAATACCAGTATCTGCACTTTATACACAATATAAAGACCTACTGATTGTGTAACCAGGGAGAGGTTAGGAAAAGCCTTGGAACTATATTAACATGCAGGTCTGATCAAAGTGTTTTATATCCTCTGAAAAGTAATTGACAATCTTTGTACTAATTTGACTTATGTAAGTTTTAACCCAATCCTTAAGGCTACCAGATAATCGGGGCAGTCTGAAAAACATAATAAATAAAGAGAAAACATTAGATACTAATTAATAAAAGATTTAACTACAACCCGTTCAGCGAATTAACAAATCTTCTTAGCGAACCGTCAAATCAACGATTTTTAGGCCACGAGATTCACTGCATTACACTCAACAGTTGTACTTCATACTAGATAATGTAAATGCAAGTTTAACTATTTCCGAGCAATCCAATACGTACATGGATGGACTGCATTACAACCAAGTTGATATTTAATACTCGATGAATTAACTGCAAGTTCAATCCTCATAATTCCAGTTCATGCACGAGGATTTCTATAACCACAGGTTGCCAAATACCTTCTAACCCAGATAAAAACTCTCTATGCTAGTATTTTAATCATCTGTACCTTCAATTAATAACAGTATCGTTGGTGAAGTGCCTATAAAAACTTGCCGTCACACAGTGGTCGGTATTTAAGTTAAGACAAAATATGTCATACATTCTGATAATTTATGAAATAGTAATTTGCCGAATAACTATTTATCTGATGATTTCTACTGCTCTAGAAATTACCGTTAGGGCCTACACCATTCGTAACTGGAAATAGCTCGACTGGCATTGGATACAATATTCATACAAGCGGGTCATAACTTTGAATTTGACTTTAAAAGTGCACAAAAAATAGCTTCAGTGTTAACTATATTCAACATAGGAAACAAATACAGCCTTATTTATCTAGCATTTTAAAATTTAAATTGAGTACAATATACTACAAGAGTACCGTTTTTAACAATTCTATTATTAACCAAATTTACGGCAATTGAACATTACTCATTGTATTTATATTGCAGCGCTTCTAAAGGTTTGCAATAACTATTTTCTACATTTTGACCCACCAATCATCACCTTCATCGCAAATCAGTATTTAATGTACAGGTGTGGCATTAACGAATAACTTAAAATACTTTCTAGTACGTAATCAATGACCGAATAATCGAGGTCAGCTGGTTACAGTAGAAAACCTGTGATTTATTAAGCTCAACAAATCAAAATTGAGTGAAGAGGCGAAAACCCACAATACATCTGTTCACTGTTCTCAAAGTGTGGCGTAACCTTTGTTCTCTATGTCTAGACCAGTGTGCTTTAACCTTTGTTCTCTGTGTCTAGACCAGTGTGCTGTAGCCTTTGTTCTCTATGTCTAGACAAGTGTGCTGCATAGCCTTTGTTCTCTATGTCTAGATCAGTGTGCTGTAGCCTTTGTTCTCTATGTCTATACCAGTGTGCTGTATAGCCTTTGTTCTCTATGTCTAGACCAGTGTGCTGTAACATTTGTTCTCTGTGTCTAGACCAGTGTGCTGTAGCATTTGTTCTCTATGTCAAGACCACTGTGCTGTATAGCCTTTGTTCTCTATGTAAAGACCAGTGTGCTGTAGCCTTTGTTCTCTGTGCCTTGACCAGTGTGATGTAGCCTTTGTTCTCTATGTCTAGACCAATGTGATGTAGCCTTTGTTCTCTGTGTCTAGACCAGTGTGCTGAAGCCTTTGTTCTCTATGTCTAGACCAATGTGCTGCAGCATTTGTTCTCTATGTCTAGACCAGTGTGCTGTATAGCCTTTGTTCTCTATGTCTAGACCAGTGTGCTGTAGCCTTTGTTCTCTATGTCTAGACCAGTGTGCTGTATAGCCTTTGTTCTCTATGTCTAGACCAGTGTGCTGTAACCTTTGTTCTCTGTGTCTAGACCAGTGTGCTGTAGCCTTTGTTCTCTATGTCTAGACAAGTGTGCTGCATAGCCTTTGTTCTCTATGTCTAGACCAGTGTGCTGTAGCCTTTGTTCTCTGTGCCTTGACCAGTGTGATTTAGCCTTTGTTCTCTATGTCTAGACCAGTGTGCTGTATAGCCTTTGTTCTCTATGTCTAGACCAGTGTGCTGTAACCTTTGTTCTCTGTGTCTAGACCAGTGTGTTGTAGCATTTGTTCTCTATGTCTAGACAAGTGTGCTGTATAGCCATTGTTCTCTATGTCTAGACCAGTGTGCGGTAGCCTTTGTTCTCTGTACCTTGACCAGTGTGATGTAGCCTTTGTTCTCTATGTCTAGACCAGTGTGATGTAGCCTTTGTTCTCTGTGTCTAGACCAGTGTGCTGAAGCCTTTGTTCTCTATGTCTAAACCAGTGTGCTGTAGCCTTTTTCCTCTATGTCTAGATCAGTGTGCTGTAGCCTTTGTTCTCTATGTCTATACCAGTGTGCTGTATAGCCTTTGTTCTCTGTGTCTAGACCAGTGTGCTGTAACCTTTGTTCTCTGTGTCTAGACCAGTGTGCTGTAGCATTTGTTCTCTATGTCAAGACCACTGTGCTGTATAGCCTTTGTTCTCTATGTAAAGACCAGTGTGCTGTAGCCTTTGTTCTCTGTGCCTTGACCAGTGTGATGTAGCCTTTGTTCTCTATGTCTAGACCAATGTGATGTAGCCTTTGTTCTCTGTGTCTAGACCAGTGTGCTGAAGCCTTTGTTCTCTATGTCTAGACCAATGTGCTGCAGCATTTGTTCTCTATGTCTAGACCAATGTGCTGTATAGCCTTTGTTCTCTATGTCTAGACCAGTGTGCTGTAGCCTTTGTTCTCTATGTCTAGACCAGTGTGCTGTATAGCCTTTGTTCTCTATGTCTAGACCAGTGTGCTGTAACCTTTGTTCTCTGTGTCTAGACCAGTGTGCTGTAGCCTTTGTTCTCTATGTCTAGACAAGTGTGCTGCATAGCCTTTGTTCTCTATGTCTAGACCAGTGTGCTGTAGCCTTTGTTCTCTGTGCCTTGACCAGTGTGATTTAGCCTTTGTTCTCTATGTCTAGACCAGTGTGCTGTATAGCCTTTGTTCTCTATGTCTAGACCAGTGTGCTGTAACCTTTGTTCTCTGTGTCTAGACCAGTGTGTTGTAGCATTTGTTCTCTATGTCTAGACCAGTGTGCTGTATAGCCATTGTTCTCTATGTCTAGACCAGTGTGCGGTAGCCTTTGTTCTCTGTGCCTTGACCAGTGTGATGTAGCCTTTGTTCTCTATGTCTAGACCAGTGTGATGTAGCCTTTGTTCTCTGTGTCTAGACCAGTGTGCTGAAGCCTTTGTTCTCTATGTCTAAACCAGTGTGCTGTAGCCTTTTTCCTCTATGTCTAGATCAGTGTGCTGTAGCCTTTGTTCTCTATGTCTATACCAGTGTGCTGTATAGCCTTTGTTCTCTATGTCTAGACCAGTGTGCTGTAACCTTTGTTCTCTGTGTCTAGACCAGTGTGCTGTAGCACTTGTTCTCTATGTCAAGACCACTGTGCTGTATAGCCTTTGTTCTCTATGTAAAGACCAGTGTGCTGTAGCCTTTGTTCTCTGTGCCTTGACCAGTGTGATGTAGCCTTTGTTCTCTATGTCTAGACCAATGTGATGTAGCCTTTGTTCTCTGTGTCTAGACCAGTGTGCTGAAGCCTTTGTTCTCTATGTCTAGACCAATGTGCTGCAGCATTTGTTCTCTATGTCTAGACCAATGTGCTGTATAGCCTTTGTTCTCTATGTCTAGACCAGTGTGCTGTAGCCTTTGTTCTCTATGTCTAGACCAGTGTGCTGTATAGCCTTTGTTCTCTATGTCTAGACCAGTGTGCAGTAACCTTTGTTCTCTGTGTCTAGACGAGTGTGCTGTAGCCTTTGTTCTCTATGTCTAGACAAGTGTGCTGCATAGCCTTTGTTCTCTATGTCTAGACCAGTGTGCTGTAGCCTTTGTTCTCTGTGCCTTGACCAGTGTGATTTAGCCTTTGTTCTCTATGTCTAGACCAGTGTGCTGTATAGCCTTTGTTCTCTATGTCTAGACCAGTGTGCTGTAACCTTTGTTCTCTGTGTCTAGACCAGTGTGTTGTAGCATTTGTTCTCTATGTCTAGACCAGTGTGCTGTAGCCTTTGTTCTCTATGTCTAGACCAGTGTGCTGTATAGCCTTTGTTCTCTATGTCTAGACCAGTGTGCTGTAACCTTTGTTCTCTGTGTCTAGACCAGTGTGCTGTAGCCTTTGTTCTCTATGTCTAGACCAGTGTGCTGTATAGCCATTGTTCTCTATGTCTAGACCAGTGTGCTGTAGCCTTTGTTCTCTGTGCCTTGACCAGTGTGATGTAGCCTTTGTTCTCTATGTCTAGACCAGTGTGATGTAGCCTTTGTTCTCTGTGTCTAGACCAGTGTGCTGAAGCCTTTGTTCTCTATGTCTAAACCAGTGTGCTGTAGCCTTTTTCCTCTATGTCTAGATCAGTGTGCTGTAGCCTTTGTTCTCTATGTCTATACCAGTGTGCTGTATGGCCTTTGTTCTCTATGTCTAGACCAGTGTGCTGTAGCCTTTGTTCTCTATGTCTAGACCAGTGTGCTGTAACCTTTGTTCTCTGTGCCTTGACCTGTGTGGTGTAGCCTTTATTCTCTGTGCCTAGACCAGTGTGCTGAAGCCTTTGTTCTCTATGTTTAGACCAGTGTGCTGTAGCCTTTGTTCTCTATGTCTAGATCAGTGTGCTGTAACCTTTGTTGTCTGTGCCTAGACCAGTGTGCTGTAACCTTTGTTCTCTGTGCCTAGACCAGTGTGATGTAGCCTTTGTTCTCTGTGCTTAGACTAGTGTTGTGTGGCTTTTGTTCATAACCTTTAAGTACTACGGGTCCCTTGAAACTTGCTTACTGAAAGACATTGACACAAATTCTTGTCGCCCCCTCTTATTGTTATATTTTCATCTCCCATTAATATCCTAGTGACTTCTTTACAAGCCCAGTTGTTGTCGATGATTACTTAAGCTTGATTTTGTTTGTTTTTAATTAATTTTTAATTAATTTGGTTTTAATTAGATAGAGACAAATAATAAAGAATTTTGGGTTGAAAACAAAAACAATAAAAAACAAAGAGTTTCAAATTTCATGTTTGTGTTACATTTTTCTCACTCTCAAACAGTATTTTATCAATACAATTTACATTCGAATTGTATTAGCCTGACTGTGTAGTCTTACCTCCGTGGTCAAATCCAGTCATCCCTGTAATAAACAATCGAATTGTATTAGCCTGACTTTCTCCACGGTCCCTCCCACAGAACGGTGCCAGTTTGTCTGGGGGGTTGAGTTGAGTGGCCTTGCTCAAGCAGCGGGCAAGACATGACTAGACAAGCCAAGCCTGTAACATAGAACAGACAGATGAACAGATTGTTCCACTTATCAGTGGGTTAGATCTTGTTCATCTGTGTTTGTGTGCATTGGTATAGCACATTTTGTGTACAGTTGTATGCCAGGAACAAGTTTCACAGCTCATAAAAAACAAAAAACTCTGGGAACTGACCCCCCCCCCCATCTTAGATATTTGGAATGGTCCTGTCTCAGATATCATGGATGATCAAGTCGCTCAGGCCTTTGCAAGTGAATAAAAAACTAAAATACTTTAAACTTACCACTAAAATCTGACAAGGTTTCACTGTATAAACCTATGTGATGTAGTCGTCACTACAATATCAAACGAGAGTGGCACTTGACCTTCAAAAGATATATACTGTATGATGTGTACCCATTATGTTTCATAATTATCGCAGTTCTTCGCGATAATCATTATCACTCCTTTCATTACAAGAACCTTTTTCGAATTTTTTGTTTTGTGTGGGTGTGGGGTGTAAGTTTGTGTGTTTATTTGCTGCTGCTGTTGTTGCTGCTTTTTTATTGGGGTGTTTGTTTTTTACTGCTCGGTGAAGTTTTTGTTAGTTTGTTTGTTTTTAGGGGTTTCTTGGGGGGGAGATATTTCACACTGAACTTATGGAGGCCAAAATTCCCCGACTTGGTGCTTGGTACATGGGAAAGCAGGACTTTTCATCGAGCACAAGGGCTGATATACACGTGGTATAGGCTTTGTCTTGACCTTTTTCTGTTCTTTTCCGAGGGCAATAAAACAAAATTTGGAAAGCATATTAAAACTGGGAAATGTCATGCCTGTTTAACTGTGTATGCGTTTGTTTTAATTTGTTATTACATAAAAATATAGTTATGTTTCATCGCGTCGTCCGTTAGAATCGGTCGGCCTTCATTATACGCTGGTAAAGTTGTATAGACCGTGCAGGCTCGCACGTGTTGGAACAATTTTGGGATCACTTTTTTGCCACACGTACGCTTCTTTACGCGTGATTGAAATAAACTCGTGCCCTAATGGGTTCCATTGTCCGAAAACGCGCGAGACTTGCGCAGGTGTGTTTTTGTTTTGTTTAATATAGTTAGTTAATTGGGTTTGTGCATTGGTTGGCCTTTGATCTGACCGATGACGTTACGCCATCCCGATTCGTCACGTGACTTGTGGGCGTTTACTCTTGGTCTTGGAGAGAGAGGTTGTTTAGTGGAAGGTAACGTCTTCTGAGTTACATTCATGTTTGCATACGTCTCGTCATCAGAAGTGTCGACTTGGTTGGGGTTACCGGTGGGTGTGCTTACAGAGTTTTCCCCCTTGAGAAAAGAGCTGACATAGGGAAGTACAGGCATCTCCGAACGAGACATGTTCAATGTGACTTCTTGTTTCGGATGATCTCCTTCAGCGTTTTCTTGCGTATCTTGAAGTCTTGGTTTAGGATGTGGAGGGAGTGGAGGCTTTGTACGAGGGACGGTTTTGTTTGAGTCCTTCTCCTTAGTTTTCATATTAACACGAGGGGGAATAGCTGGCTTATCTAACGAAATTTTGCCGTTCGATTCTGTTTCTGGCTGTTTCTTTAACATAGGACGTCGAGAAGGTAACTGCTCTGTAATTTTACCATCCTCATTCTGATAAGGCTGAAGACATATTTTGCTATTTTTCTGTGGAACAGACGTCTTTGATTGCCCGGGGATTTTAAATGGCAGAAGAGAAACCTTTGGAGCTTGTTTTTCTGTTTCTTTACCATGGGGTTGGAATTCACTGTTGTTGCTCGTTGTAGGATCTTTAGCTGATTTCGAGGACGTAGTGATATCTTGTTTTTTATCTGTTTTCGGTTCGACAAGACATCTTCCAGGTATCACCTCGTCATACCCTGAGGATGTACTGAATATGGTGGGACCAGCTAAGGAACCTGTAGCACCCCCTTTAATCTTTGTCATATGTTCAGCTGTTTCCGAAAACGGAGTTGTACGTTTTGGACGAGGGAGACTTAATTTATGCCAAAATCTTTTCGTGTCATCACCCCCTTGAAGACATCTTCCAGGTATTACCTCTTCGTATTCCGATGATGCATGACAGTCGGAAGGAAAAGGTAAGGAACTTGGGACATCTTCCTTAACTGGTTTCGAAGGTTTTGTACGACTGTTGTCTGCGGCTGGTTCTGAGCACTGAGTGGGCTTCTCTTTGAAGCGTCTTAAAGCCATCTTGAATCTTGAAGATGCCTCGGAAGAAGCTTCATTGTAGCTGTCGTTAGAAGGAACTGTTGAAGTAAGTGTATAGTCGCTGGAGTTCGTGGCATCGCTGGCAGCGATTCCTGCACTGATGCTGGAAGTCGTTGCTCTGCTCTTACTTCTATTGGCCACGAGGCTCGTCTTATTTAACACAGAACCTCGAATCGACATCAACCTCCCCATCCAGAGCTTCTTCACTTGACCATTGACGGTGAAGGAGAGGAAGATGAAGAGTCCCTGGAGTGAGTTAAGGATGATGAAGAGATACCACAGAGCTTCTGCCCCTGAGAAGGCCGCAGAGAAACCAAACACCCAAGTAAATCCCATCAGACTGGCCATCTGAGTGAGAAACAAGATTTCTTTTTAATCAAGTTATTCATTTAAATTCTACAAAATTGGTGATGGGCATTTCAACCGACACCAAAATCTGTCCAACATGTTTAAGTACAATAGACCTTTAAGCACAGATGAAACTTTACTTTTAAATAGTCATACAAAATTATGAATTTTGTTTTATACTTACCCTGACGTAAATGAAGAGCTCTTTGCTCCTTCGTTTCAGAAATGAAGTATCACGACCTTTATTAAACTGTGCTGCTGCTCTTTGATGCGATGAACGGATTGCCCAGACGGTCTTTGAAAAGAGAATGATATTGATGACAAGGAACAGCGCCATAGGAGCTCCAAATACCACAAGATTAATTGGCCCAGACTGAATCCAACATGGCGCATGGTTGTTATACATCGCTACAACATCGGTGCATGAGCAGAAGTGAATGATCAAACAAACTATCACTATAGCTAAAGGGATACCAAGAGCATATGAGAAGCTTAAGATGTTGATCTTGCCAGTGACAGCAACATTGCCCATTGAAGGGGATGGGTTCCTTGAAGCGAAGGTATTCCATAACAAGAAGGCAAGCACGTTGGTCCAAGTAAGACTCGCCAGCCATAGGAAGTGTCCCGTCACTGCAGCAGCCATACAAGCTTTTCCATTAACTGCTGCAATCCCACTGAGGAGTAGAAGAGTTTGGGCGGCAATGAGTGACGTCACCATCCCCATGATTGCTTTCCTTGTTCGGCCATGAAGACTTGGAAACACTAGATAAGTGACCAGTGAAACACTCCCTGCAGCAACTGAAATGACCATCCCAACCGTACTGAGAATGTTTTGAGCGCTGTTGAAGTTAAAAAACTGAGTTCCGTTCTTAGGCAGCTTAGTTGCGCAAATACTTATTTGTCCATCCTCGGTTTTTGTGAACTCACCAGGCTCAAGAATCTCTAACGTTTGAAGAAAGATCAAGCTGCCGTTCACATGTTTCTCAAAGTCTTCTGTATCTTCATCAACCGCTGCGAATTGTGATTCACTTAGCTCGACGAAGGCTGGGCAGGAGTTATTTGGAGCCTCGCTACAAAGACCGATCTGAAGTCTGAGTTTCTTGAAGAGGGATCCATGTTTATTGTACTGGATCAGGAGGTTGTATTCCTGTTGTCTGTACCACGCATTGTGACTGTCATCAAATGCCCAAACCGTCTGGTTGTTGACTCTGACTTGTGTTTCATTTTCAAGAGAAAGCCACTTAGTCTCAGAGCAGAGTGTTTCTTGGTAAGGATTCCTCTTTTTTCCGCAATAATGGACAATTTGTAGACTTTGAATTCCACACTGAGACGCGTCTGTCGTCGCTGACTCCTCAAGTTTATTCTCAATTTCTACAACAACAGAATCAATTGCCTCCTGTTTTGAGATGCTGGTCTCAAACTCATTTGGTTTGACTTTCTCGTCATCCTCTGAAATTCCATCCACTAAAATGTTGAAAGCAAATTGACTTGAGTTTTTGCCGGAGTATGGATAATAAGTTGTTGGTACAGAGGTCAAGTTAACATCTAGAAGGTCACGAATGCATCGTTCCTTGTTTTTGTATCCTGTTTCGGTGTTGAATGAGTTACTAGTCCTGATTATCAAGAGGATTCCAGGGCCTTGGTTACTGTCACCCAAGCAACGGAATGTGTTGTCATCAACAGGTTCACACCTCTGCTCCGATGCTACATACTCGAGTCCCTCCTCACACTGTGGACTGAGACAGGTTTGGCTGAAGGGGTCAAATAAGTCACCCTCTGGACATTGTTCTTGGCTTCCGTCGGTTGGATTGAAGATGAGTATGACAGACAGCGGTGACTGGGGGACTACATCCACAGGAGGCGGAGGCTGAGGGACTACATCCACAGGAGGCAGAAGCTGAGGGACTACATCCACAGGAGGCAGAAGCTGAGGGACTACAACCACCGGAGGCAGAAGCTGAGGGACTACATCCACAGGAGGCAGAAGCTGAGGGACTACATCCACAGGAGGCAGAAGCTGAGGGACTGCATCCACAGGGGGCAGAAGCTGAGGGACTACATCCACAGGGGGCAGAAGCTGAGGGACTACAACCGCAGGGGGCAGAAGCTGAGGGACTACAACCAGAGGGGGCAGAAGCTGAGGGACTACATCCACAGGAGGCGCAGCCTGAGGGAAAGAACTAACACCGAGAGACTGTAACACACCACCTTGGCCAATTTCCGTTATATTAAAAGAAGCTACTGGTAGGTTATCTAATAAATCAGCTTGGATGAATTGAGGGAACAACTGGTCATTAACCGTTTGAGAAGCTTCTGTTGGGCAATATAATGAGTAGATTTGTGAGCCTTTACACGCAGCAAAGCATGCTGGATTTCTGTACAATGATCCGTCATCAGCGTCTTTTACAACAGCTGTGAAGTTATGACATGGAGGGAAGAGGCTCTGTGGATTATGCTGATTACAGTTGCTTATCAGAGACGGAATACAGGGTCTTCGCGTTGCAGGACCGCTAACCTCCACAGCTGGCAGCTCAAAGAAGTGATTGCATTCATTCCAGACGGTTCTGAGAAATACTGCGTATGACGTATTCTTGAGAATGGGATTCCGGCAGTTGGCCTTAAGACTCCAGGCTACGAGGTTGCTTGTAGAACGACCGTGACAGAGGGCGCAATAGATGTTTCTGAATGTGATATTACTTGCATCAGTTACTGGTATCAAAGTCAGCGGATTGGTGTCATTCGTCGACTCACAGTTCTTGCGAATCTGCGCGTAAGTTTGCGAGACTTCGGCAACATAGGGGCAGTGGCTCACCATCCAAAATTCACGTGCTCCAGAACGATGGGATGCTGTTTGAGAGATGCATTCAAACTGTGTTTTTGTAAGGGAGTCCAATATATCATCACTCTCTGTGGAACACACAGTAGCAAAATCCAGACAACAGTCGTCGAAAAACTCGCATGCCCAGTCACATTGGCAAGCGCTGTTCCTAATCCAGCTGGTTCCACAACCCATGTTCTGGCAAAGGTGGAGATCTGGGCAAAGTGTAACCGAGACATTTCCAGCAACCGTAAAGTTCTCTGTAGAAGAAAAACAAATTTGTGTAAGGTTTCCCACTGGCGGAACACAGTCTACCATTCCGTGGCGATACCTTGATATCTTTGTACTTTTAATTTAAATATTCTCAATAAATGTTAAACCCTAAAGTGTTAGTAGAGCGATATCTGTTGCGGTTCCCCTTTTTAAATATAACTATAGAAGATACTTCACTATGTTTAAAAAAACACGAAAGTTGTTGCCCTTTTGGTCATGTCTAAATAACAACTTTTACAGACCCCTTATTTTGCACTCGCCACTGCGAATTGCGAAAAAAAAAACCATTGAGCAGCTTCCGCAAGCAATTGCATGACGTCACACGGAGGAAGAGGTCTTGTCTTGTCATACACAACAGCGTGAACGAAGCCCTTATTTTCCCTTCGCTCAAGCTGGTTTCGTGAAAATTTCACCATGGCCGAAAGTGACAGTTCTTGGGAAGATAACAGTGTAACAGAGGAAGTCATGGGTGACAGTACCAGTGACAGTAGTGGCAATGATTCTGCTGACAATTCCAGCAGTTTCAGTTCGCCTGACGACGACGTCGAAGACCGAGATGAGGAAGTCCGTGGTGCAGAACCATACCGGTTCGAGCCACCTGTCCCCGGTAGGCCAAGGCGTCGGAGAAGACGGCAAAGACGAAGCAGAACACGACAACGAGCGTCTTTCAATAGTCACCCATAAGTTTCACCCATTATGGTCAAGCATGCTGCTATCTTTCTAAGGGATTGGCATAATAATTGTTAATTGACACAGTGAGCACATGCATTCGACACCACCGGTGAGACTGTAGTAGGCCTACTAGTAGTACTGTAGTACGCACAGTAATACGGTAGTACTGCCAATTGGCGGACACGTTATTTGGATTGCACTTGTGATCGATCGTTTTATCAAGCATGCAGTAAATGCACGACTGCCATGAAATGTATTTCATAAAGAGGGCAAAATATTATAAAGTTTGACATGCACATGTCGAAGTCGTGTTTCCTTGAAAATTGGGGAAGAACTTCGGCGGCGAGGCCAGTCCGATTATGCCCGCTGCGGCCAGTCGTACTCTCGTAATTTTTACTGTTTGACCAAACACTTTACCCGTGTTCGCTCCTTTTCCCCCCTCCGTTTCACCCTTTCACTCAGTGGCTTTTCATTTTGTCTCCCCAACCATGTTGAAGCAATATTACGGGTATTAGTGTGGGTATTGCACCTCTTTTCGGGGCAGTTTTAGGGGTGAATCCAAACTGTTGCTTGAGTTGTGGTCGGTGCATCCAGACAGTCGTCGGTGAAGTGGGCTGCACATGACCACTTCGAAAAGTTGAAGTCGGATCGCGTTGATTTCACAAAACGTATCCATTCCTCCCTAAAATCGAATCAGCTGGAAATAGTAGGAAGCCGAGTTGAGGATTTTGTACTGCTGTTCCTCGTAAAGCACACGATTTGGGCATTTCAGTCGTATGCAGACCTTTCACCATTACATGTATCAGGATTTGTGCTTCTTCGCAGGCCTCTTGCATGCTCGCACACTGCTGTAGTCAGTGATTGCGCAATAACATCAGCAGCCTCTCCCTCCGTATTACATCATTAATTTTCTAACCAATCAAACGCCTTCAACGGTCAAACGCTAAAAAGTTTTGCCAAATCCCCAATAATGACCTTTTGTATGCGATGTTGCAAAAATGTGTAAATCCAAATCACTTAACTAATTCATAAAACAGTAGTCTGATATAATGTCTACAAGGTCTATAATTGTTGTTGCTGTCGAAATGTTCATTCTACAAACACTTTAAATAGCTTTAAATAGCTGAGTCTTTCAATGGCAAAAATTCTGCCTGAATCATAAACGGATATGAAACTGAAACAGATACCAGCTAAAGTTTTATAAAACAATAAGTTTCTCAATGATTGGGGTTTCTTCAATAAACATTTATTGTTTATAATACATAAACCATATATAAAGTCAAGTTGCGTTTATACATGAAAACACTGTTAAACAAACACGATTCCTTTTTTTATTTTTTATTTTTTACAGGTTTGTGGTCATGGGTTAGTTTTGGAAAGAAAAAACGACTAACCTAAACTTGTTTATGATGGTCTTTAGTTTTGCAGTTGTAAATAAAAAATGTGTGTTTAGGGACAATTTTTTTTTTCAATCATTATTTTCTTATACAATAATTTGTACCCACAAGGCAGGTGCCTTCCATTGACAAAAGTGCTGTAGGTAGAAAGCCGGGTGCACGTCACTAAGGCGTGACCCTACACGCCTGCGATCATGTATTATAAGCCCGCTGGGGTTTTAGTTTCTCGTCTTTGTGGCACGGATAAAAGGCTATTTTTAACAGTTTTTTTGTTGCCCAGACATGTATAGACATTGCGAAATATCGAAATGATTTAGCTATATCGGTGGACTAGGATAGTTATGTATTGCAACACCGCTGTCCAGAAAGATTATTGTGTGAAACGGGAACTCAAACAAATATGTTGCTATATCGTTGATAATGGTCATAGTCTGCACTTGATCTAGATTCGCTTTCAAAGAGTTACTAAAAATGGCGTACAGAGAACATTTCACTTTTCAGCCCGAAGTCCCTTTCTTGCGCCGTCGACACTCTTGAATCTAATTGTCATGACTCAAGACGTTATTGCTCATAACTTTGTTTGTAACAGGCTGTTCTCTATAGATAAGCCTATGCCCACAATGAACAACCAAATATACTTTTCACCAACTATTGTTTGGGGCTTATTAAAATAAAGTGTTTTAGTGGGTTTAAATGATTTGAAGTCGACTCATTGAAGTTTAGAAGGTCGA
Organism: Pisaster brevispinus; assembly: GCA_023634235.1. Lineage (NCBI taxonomy): Eukaryota > Metazoa > Echinodermata > Asteroidea > Forcipulatida > Asteriidae > Pisaster > Pisaster brevispinus. The sequence goes on from JAMKCF010000037.1 coordinate 676,272, forward strand.
GTTGCCTTTTAAGTTTCAGTAAGTCGTCTCGGTAAGACACTTCGACATCTGAGTCTAGTCACGCGTGGACTTGGTGGGATAAATTACCGGTATGTGGTATGCAATGGTTAGAGCTAGCTCCGTATATGAATTTATAACAATAACTGTATAGCTTGTTGGTTACTATTATCAAAGTATCTGTCAAGTTGTTATTCCACATTTCAACTTAATATCGAGGCTACTCCGGTGTCTCAATTATTGTATTCCACATTCAAAAAAAATTGGCCGCCATCATCGTTGCTGAAGCGTGCACGCGTGAAATGCTATCATTGGCTGAGTGTCGTGGGCAGCGCGTACACGCGTGAATGTTTCCATTGTTTTATTGTCTTCAAAGATGACGGTCAAGGACGTCATGTGCAATCCATCTTTCTCAGAAGGAAACAAGTTTTCTCCTCTTCTATGATAACATTCCAGAAAATACAAAACATTTATGTGTATGCTTTATTGTGTTGTCATTTATATTCGAGAAAGACTCTGCCAGGGTCGCACGTCAAGCCATTAACACTTTTTCTTGTTGAAAATACAAAATGTTACACTCCAAAACTCATGGGTCACAATTGCCCGGTTCCCTACAGACATATAATACCTATATACCGACAGCACGTATGAGAATCAACGATTCGATACCGTAATTTCGACAGCACCCAACTATACCCCAAACCAAGGGGAATATCCGCGAAAACGCAAGCAAAACAACGTGTAAAGCAATGGGCTAGCGGGGACATGGTAAAAATACGTGTTTTAAGGGTGAACATTTTACCAAAAGTCTTGGAAACAATGTTTAATTAATAACTAGATACCTTAGTTTCTCGTTATTTGTTTGCTGTTTCCTCTCATTTTTACTGAACTTTCTCCAAAACTATAAAAGTAAAAGGAATTATTCTTCGTATCTACAAAAAAAGAAAATCGCTGGTCACAAACTTTCCGGCAAGAATGCACGTCGGTCCGTGCTTTGCCTAGGCGCCAATGACGCCTACCGCCTATAGATCAACGTTTGCTACTGCTATACGCGATTGTTTGGTGGTGGGCATTCCACGCGAGCGTACGCAAAACGTGCCAAAGGCGCGCATGCAAAGGCGGACCGAAGTGTGGACAATCTTTTGTACATTATAGCGAGTCCAGTGGATTTGTTTCCCGAAAATTACGGTTGTATAAATGACGTTAAACCTCAGCTCCTAACATTGTGAACGACCGTATGGAATCATCATTAAGTGGTATCTTAAAATTCACACATTGGAAACGACAAGAAAAGCTTTCTTTTAGCGACAGCCATGTATGCCTAAAAGCTAAATAAAATAATTTTGTTTACATTTTTTTAACGAATTCCTCCCCTAAAGACGGCAAAAGTCAACCAAACAACTTGTTGACGACTCCCTTCACTTATCAGCAGGACAAAAGCTGCTACGGGCTACCACTTCTCGACTCATGTGAGCTACTAAAAACTGTGCTACCCACTATGTCTTGCTTAAAATGTTCATAGTTTCTTCCTTTTCAGATGTCAACATTAAACTTTAGAAGATAGTGTTCCAGTTTAAATGTGCGTGTGAATGTAACTTCATCTGACCATTTCACATGATTGTATAGGCCCTACTACATCGAAAAGATACATTTATGACAATTATTTTGGGGTTCTAAAACTTCGGGGCAAATAAAACGTACAGTTTACTATAAAGCACAGTGGTCTACTTTACAAAAAGCTTATGCCCAAGGCCTGACATCATTTTAAACTTACCAGGGTGCCTAGAAGCGGATGTTTCACCATAGAGCGAGAGAGACACGACGCATAACATCAGCAGTCTCATTGTGTAATCTCAAATCTTCTCTCAAAGGGTGAAAAAAAGTCTCCAAACCTTCGAAGATGGTGAAGAGCAAGACAGGCTTACAAATAAACTACTGTATATTCTCGTCTATGACGCAGTACTAAATGTAACTACTTGCTTGTCACTTCCGTCTCAACTAACCCGTTCCTAATAAAAGCCAACATGCAATTTACATAAACCCAGGACAGTGTTATGTTAACCATTTTGGGTGGCATTGGCGGTTTTACACAATGGATATATCACTGCGCAGAACAGGCTAACATTGAACATTTTCATTCGTCCATGCAATGACGTAGTCAAGTCAGACACCGAAAACCACGGACAAAACCAAAACCGTCAAAATACGTTTTGCACAAAAATGTATCGAAACGCATCAGTTTGGTCCGTCATTTTGAGAATACCTTAGATCCGTCTACTTGTACTGGACCCAAAGGCTTTGAGAGAACACCTAAATCAGACCGGTACTTATTTATCTCACTTTGAACCACTTCACCTCTTTCAATCAAGCTGGAGCAGCAGTAAATTTGAGCAGGGACTTTCCCGGAGTTTTCCAGCATACCGAAGCATTGTTTAGTATTATTTTATTATTATTATTATTTTTATATGATGTTTCAATCTAATATACATCCTATAGAGCCGGATCCGGACTATGGATCTGAGGCACTAAAGGGGAGATGTTATTTAATGGACAGTATTCTACGTAATATGTGGGCTGTTCCGAGGAGTGCTATCTTCTGGACTAGGTTGAGGCTAATTGTGCCTGGGATACGGTCGATGAATTTATCCAGTCCCTTCTTCACTAGTCCTAGAGCTCCGATGACCACTGGTATTGTCTCGGTCGTCATTCCCCACATCCTGTTGATCTCGATCTCAAGGTCTTTGTACTTGGACAGCTTTTCTGTTACTTTCACGGAGGTGTTTCGTTCAGAGGGTATTGATACATCTATGAGTATACACCTCTGGTCCTTCTTGTCCTTGATGATGATGTCAGGTCTGTTTGCCTTTACCTCCCTGTCAGTATGGATTGGCATGTCCCAGAGGATGGTGACAACATCATTTTCTGTGACCGTTGTCGGCTGGTGTTTATACCACTCCCCTGTCGTCTCAATATTGTAATGGCTACAGATCTTCCAGTGAAGGTATGCCGCTGCCTTATTATGTCGATAAATGTATTCAGTCTTCGCCAGCTCTGGACAACCGGAGACAATGTGATCTACGGTTTCTTCATATTTTCCACAGATCCTACATTGTGGATTCATTCCATCCTTGATGATGCGATGGTGAAATGATCTGGTGGCAAGACTCTGGTCTTGGGCGGCAATGATAAGGCCCTCCGTCTCTGCTTTCAGCCCAGTGTTTTTAAGCCACTGGTATGTCTTCTGTTGGTCTACATCTGCTTCTTTCGTCCTTTTCGGATTATTATTGTTATTATTATTATTATTATTATTATTATTATTATTATTATTATTATTATTATTATTATTATTATTATTATTATTATTATTGTTATTATTAAGTATTATTTACAGGGTAGCCCCATCAGTGTAAAAACACTGTTCTCCCTGGGGGCCCTGTAGAAAAAGCAATACACAGAACAAGAGAGAAACAAATATATAGAACAAGCCCCACAAAAGCAACAACAGCACTTTATATCCACCAGGAACAAAAGCAGAGAAAACAAAGCAAAAAATAGCCAATTAGAAGCAAAACAAATAAATTAATGACTCTGTAAACGTCAGTATACAGAAATAAATGAAGTCAAGGTGGGCTCATTACGCAATCGCTCAGGCAAAGCGTTCCACAAAAAGGAGCCTTCGTAAGAAATGCTTGTTTTGCCTTTCTCAGTCCTCACTTTAGGCACACACAACCCGGCTCTCTGCATTTCTGGTAGAATAACTATGCCTTGTAGCCGTAGGGGAAAAAAGTCTTGCTGATAAATGGGTGAGTTACCATTGATGGCATTGTGAACTAATTCGATTTTTTGAAACTTCCTTCTACTTTCGATATTAACCGATCTTAATTCCGAAAATACAACATCAGTAGGGGTCCGAGGGTCAGCTTCCAGTGTAATGCGTCCCATTTTCTTTTGCAGTATGATAAGATTATCTTTGAGGTTGGCACTACAATTTGACCAGGCAGAACTACAATAATCAAAGTGTGGTTGAACTAATGAGTTAGCGAGCAGTCTAGAGCTTTGTTCAGTAAGAAAGGGTCGTATAGACGCCCTAATAAAGCAAGCTTAGATTTAATCTTCCTACTAGTAAGATTAATATGATCATTCCAGTCTAGAGATTGATCCAGGTGAATGCCCAAGTATTTAAAGCAATTAACACATTCCAGAATGTCATTATTAACTTTGATTTCCATGGGTATGTTAACCATAGCAAGTTTTTGCCTAGTCCCTGATAACATACTTAGTTGTGGTAGTGTTCAAAATTAGTCTCTTTCTTTTCAACCACACGCTAACTCTATCCAGGTCAGCATTAAGACAAGTTTCAATTTCAGCTGAAAACATGAAAACACGCTTGACTAAATATCCCGTAAGGTGCATTGTTGAGCTTTATCCTTTAAATGCGTTTACCCCCCTGACTATATATATGCAATTAGATGAAAGGCCAGTAGATGGTACCACACTATCAAGGTTAATTTAAAAATATTTTCTGTGCATTTCCCAACAATTTTTACATCTAAGTGACCTCTTTACATTGTCTAGAATTATTTCAGTACTTAAGTTACCCAGTAATTAATTCCCACCTAATTAGCTCAAATCTAATTATCTAAGCATTGCCCCAACTTTAAAGGTATCCTACACTAAGACTGTTAACTCGAAAAACACCCTAACATTTTTGTTCAAGCGCTTGTGCAGAGTCCAGACAAGTATCTAAAATGATATTCCTGACGTCATAGATCAGTGAAAAGAAGGCTGTTCAATAAAAATATCTCCAACGATCAACGTAGCATCACAAGGTTAATACATAATTGCGCATGGTCGTCACACTGTTTTTAAACCGATGATCAGATGGAAATTAATTGAAAGTTTTGACCCCTTAATGCTGGTAGGTCAAGATTTCGTTGGCGCTGAGCAGATATTGATTTACGTCTCGACAGGCCAGAAAAGGTTGCCTTTTGTAGTATACCGATAGTAATCAGTCACCGGTGATATTCTTGTTTTACAGGATAATAATTAATCAGAGCATATGCTAAAGGAAGGTCATCCCAGCCATCAGTTAACTGTCAATTTAAACTGCTCTCAAAATGCGTGGTACTGTGCAACAGACCACAGGACTACAAACCACGGGGGTCTAGTACAACAGACATGGACCAGCCTTCTTCAAGAAACTCAGACTTGAGATCGGTCTTTGTAGCGAGGCCCCAAATAACTCCTGCCCAGCCTTCGTCGAGCTAAGTGAATCACAATTCGCACCAGTTGATGAAGAAACAGAAGACTTTGAAAAACATGCAAATGGCAGCTTGATCTTTCTTCAAACGTTAGAGATTCTTGAGCCAGGTGAGTTCACAAGAAACGAGGATGGACAAAACAAGTATTTGCACAACTAAACTCCCTAAGAACGAAACTCAGTTTTTTAACTTCAACAGCGCTCAAAACATTCTTAGTACGGTTGGGATGGTCATTTCAGTTGCTGCAGGTAGTGTTTCACTGGTCACTTATCTAGTGTTTCCAAGTCTTCATGGCCGAACCAGGAAAGCAATCGTTGAAATGATGACGTCAGTCATTGCCGCCCAAACTCGTCTATTCTCAGTGGTATTGCAGCAATTAATGCTAAAGCTTGGCTGTATGGTATACCATTGTGGATGTTCTTGTTCAACCAATAATGGCAGACCATATAATGTTATTGGCAGTGACGTTTCTAAGAGGGGACGTGCCCCCCCCCATGATGGTTGTGACCCCACGTGCCCCCCCCCCCACACACACACACACACACAAGTGTGTAAACACCTCCAATCGGGGACCTCCTATTGTCCCTCTTTTGTTTGGACTCTAACTTTTTGGCAACAGCTCCCATTGGTTTTGTACACAATTTCTAACTGGGGACCTTTACCCAACCGGGGACCCTATTGTCCTCTTTTGTTATAGGTCCCCGGTTTGAATGTGAAAACAAACTCAGCCACCCTCCCTTACCGATGGTGCCTTGTGGGGTCCTGCTATTGTTGTTCCATTATTCCCTTTTCTAAAGAATTCTCCTGTGGGGTCCAGGTTCCACAAAGAATTCCTTGTGGGGTCCATTGTTCTGTTGTGTTTTGGACCCCACAAGGATCGGTGGGTGTGCTCACACACACACACACACATTTGAAATCAGGACTTTTGGGATTGGGAATTTCAAGAGATTTAATGTGATTTATTTATATTATCATGTCAAGCTATATTTTCATGTAAACGCAGACAATGCAGGCTATTTGTTTTGACACTAAAACCAAATTATAAGAATTCCAAGCCGAAGCCCATAACCCATAAGCCGTGGTTTTGAAAAGGGCGAATGAGGTCAATCTCGTTCGCAGGGGTGATCGATCTCGCCGCGCCATTTGTTCCCAGCATGTCTTGCTCACTCAAACTGGTTAGTTAAAATGTGCTAGAATCTGGCACTTTTTATTTAGGCCTGTGGCCAATCCACTCTACGCGCCCGCTCAAATATGGTAATTCGCAAAATAGGCATCAAGTCAGAAAGCAACTGGTCCCCTCTCATTCTTCTTTGCTCTTGTGATATGTCTAACTGTGCCGTTTAGAGTGACCGTGAAAAATTGATTCATTTGAAATGGAATCGTGTCAAAATACTTTCATTTTGACAAGCGCGTATTAAAGCGTCCTACAAGCACCATACAAGCGCTCGCAAGTTTTAAGTGAACCAAATTGTTGTTTGTCAAGATTAGCACCGATATCACCGATAATCCAACTAGTAACAAATTCTTCATATCTTTAGCGAAAACACGGGTAAGTGAAATGGGGCGGAGATTATTTATTGATAGGGGCTGTCCCTTTGGAATGGGCACAACAAAAGCAGTTTTCCAAATTTCAGGAACAACACCTGAGGCCAAAGAATAGTTATAAATGTCACACAATGGGAAACAAAGTTCATACGCGAACTCCTTGAAGAGCCACAATGGGGTGGAATCAAGTCCTGTGCTCTTGTGAGTTTTAACTTAGTTTATTGTAAATATCTTGTGGAGTGAGGGTTGGCAGCGCGGAGATAGCTGCAGGTAAGTAGGTCTGGAGATTGCAAAGATCCAAAGATTGAATATCACTGGCAGATAAAATAAAACTATCGTTAATTTGTGTAGCAATCTCAACTGCGGAGAGATTTGAAAAATTCCGGGAGGTTCAGCTTGGGTTTTTAATTGTGTAGAGACACAGGAATGAGGCCGGTCCTCTATTTAAAAAGGACGAGAATTCACCATAACACAATAAATACAAAATCCACCTGATGACGTCAAAAATATAAAATAATCTACTGTACTGATGTAATACTTCCAATCAATACAAAACACAATACACAATGCACAGCACAGTCGCTTGTTATAAAGGGCGAATGGTCAACACGACACGAGGCTGGCCACACACAAGTTTACGATGGTTAAATCAGCCCTAAAAATTACACAATTTCTCTCATAAAAAGATGATTAAATACAAAAACAATACTTACAGGTATAGCTCTATAACACTATCCCTCTCCAGTGAAAAGTATTTGGAGCACGGCCAGAGTCATGCTCCCTACAAAATAGAGAGAAATGCCTACAGAAAAAAAATGTGCTCTCTCTTGCTTGAAGCCAAAATGAAAAAAGATCGTGACCCCAACCTTAACTTTTTATAATAAATATGCTAATGACAAAGCTGATCATACACTTAACACTGAGGGCGCACTTGGGTTCCCTACATATTCCCTACTTTACGACCACACGACCCGAGTGGTCCAAAAAACAAATATAAGTGACACCCAGAAAGAATTTATGAAAATGACATTTATTAACAGTGATGTACACATTTAAACCATTGTGCATCTAAACACAATCTCACAAAACGATGCACCAGATCCATTCTACTACACACTTAACATGAATACAGAATCACTTTCACATTAGAAAAATACACTGCATAACCCAAGGAATGTTCACTAAGACCAGGTTTTCTAAATACAAACTGACCCACACTCTGCATGGATAAAACATCCTCATTGAAAAGCTTATTCCAAGTCAGCTCCATAAACCAGTACAGGAAAAAGTACATCCCATTACAAAACCTGTATAGCAAATTTCACATGTAAACACAAAGTACAATCAGCAAATACCTGATCAACCCAATCTCAAATTCCCCAAATTATACAATGTCATATATTGATGGTTAACCACATGGTTGAACAGACATAATACACTCACATGGCGGTGATCGCTTGTCTCTATTTTATGATAGAGTAACCATGAGCATGCACTATACACAAAAAGGGTTATTTAAAATCATGTCAAAACTCTGAATAATTTTACACAGTACTTGGTGTAAAATCATTCTAAAAAATGCGAAACCCTTTCATTAAATCCAAATCACATTTATGCTGGATCTCACTACAGACAAGTGGTTTTCAAAAACTACAATATACATGTAAAATGAACATTTGGATCCAAACAGGCCGGCAAAACAGTTTGGTTCCATTCAAGGCTAAGAAAGTTTACAATGGAGAGTATAACTTTAACTGCATTTGCTTGGAAAGCAAAAAGGCAAATATATTATCAATCACTTAAACATGTGTAATGCATCCGCAAGGTAGAAAAGCAATGTAGATTATGAACGGTCTCACCCACACTGTGAGAACAAAAATAGAGCCGGACAACACAACCAACTTCAAAATCCACACTAAACCATATCAGGCTAGGTGACAAAATTATGTCAATACTACCATCTAATCACATTTACACTTCGGGAGCAAAGACCCATCACTATCAGTACTTAGGGCAACAACCAATGAGCAGGGAATTTAATACAATACAAGCATTTTCTGAAAAGTGGTCCTATAAATGGCAGTATACATGGTGAAAATGTCAGACACATAAATCTCACTCCAAAAGGTTATATACAAACATTCCATAAATTTGTGAGCACAAACAGTTGGATTACACCAAACTACAAAACTGCTGACAAAAGTATTTCACTTAGCAACTACACTAAAATTAGGAACCCATAATCCCGTCACGAAACGTTCTTAGCGAACAAATGTTAGAAATGCAATCAGATATAATCAAATTCCCTTATCACAAAGATTGTGAAAAATAAATACATGTCACAACTCTCTCCACGAACCAAACTTTGACACGAATATAAACCTGAATAAAAGCACCTGCACAATCATGAAATGTTAGAGATCCAAAAGTCAATACATATACATGCACATACCCATTATACCAAATTGTTAATTAATGGAATGTAATAACAATAAATGTATAATAAAATACAACAGGCAAATCTCCTCCAAAATTATGAAGAAAGCAAGTTTCAAAGTATCCAAAAGTTTGAAAACTACAAAAAAAGGAAACATGAAATTAACACAATGAAAAGGATTACATATTGATGGTGTGGAAAACATTCCATCTCTTTCCCAAGAGCTGAAACCGTATATATGTGGATTAGAGGCAGCTTGAGCTGACACTGGTAGTATGTGGGATTCCTCTGTTAATTTATACACGATTTAAGTTAATATGGCATTTGGCCATTGGCCCCAGATGAAATATACTGTGGGCTTACCCATGGTCACCGCTACTGCCAAGACAGGTTCATGAGAATAAATTACAATCCCTAAATACAAGGGAGACTTCCCTACTTTTTCTCTGGCTTTTTCATTTAGCAAACCAAATGAGTGGCTATAAAAACTGAAGCCCCCAGAAACTGCTTGGTGGCTATCATTTAAAACACCCAAAGAAGGAGAAATAAAAACACCTCATGGCACCTCTACATTGTAAAAAACAGCAGCTCCAATTGAAACTTGTTTAAAAAAACTAGTGGCTCAGCCTAAAGAAAAAATAGTATTTACCACCTCAACCGAATGAGAAAAAGGCTTAGGGTCAGGTGATTGCAATTTAGTAATGCTGTCTAGATCTTCACCAGACTTTTCGAAAAGCTTCAAAATGGTAGTGAATTTGTTATTTAGTAAAGTTTCAATGTTGTCCACTACACGTTTACATACAACATGACTCACATCTTCATCTTCTTAACATACAAAATCTGTGACGGCACTGAATAAAGTTTGAGCTAACGCACTATTTGACTTCAAAATAGAATCTGGTAAAGACTTGGTTGGAATAAAGATTAGCAATGTACACTCAAAAATATGACTTGTAACAATAAAACATGAGGCCTAAATTATTGACCTACAAAACAAGTCTGCACATAAACAGACAATATAAGCACAAGTCCAAAATATGTCTAACAACACTGTACACCCAAAATACAATTGCTAGTCAAAAATTTCCAACTGACCAACAAAGACTTAAAAAGTCACACAATGTTACGCCAAGATAACTGAAATACACAGAAAGTCATAAACTGTACACCCTTCACAGGTGCAAAAAGAAAAATGCAGTTAGCTAAAAACTTACAAAGTTACAATATTATGTGTGCAACAACAAAACTATTTAACTCAAAACACTCTATCCAAAGCACAGGCCTACAACTGGCTCTAAAATTATATGTTTCTAAAAATCATGAATCTTCAAAGATCCACAAGAGACACAACTGCCTTTAAACTAAAACAGATCTGCTAAGCTTGGAATACAAATGTCAAATACTATATACAATTCTACAAATAGAATTTTACAATTCAACTTGCACAACATAAAATGTAAATAAAGTGTGTATCCGATGATGAAGTCCTCAAGTCGATGCAGAGAAGGCAAAAGCTAACTGGTGACCATCACGATTATACGCGAAAATGATTTTAATCGATCCTCAACAGAAACATCTAAAGTTCGGGGTTAAATATCATCCACGGCAAATAAACATGTCATCAAAATAGCGAGAAAATGGCAAATACATGTACTCAATTCTGTCTACGACGCCATTTGAAGAGGCAAGGCGTAGACAGTAGAAAAAATATTAACAATGAATTAGTAAAATGGCGGAATGCTCAATACTGTCTACGACGCCATTTGTAGAGACACGGGAAGGAGGCCAGTCCTCTATTTTAAAAAGGACGAGCATTCATCAGAATACAGTTAATACAAAATCCACCCGATGACATCAAAAATATAAAATAATCTCCTGTACTGATTTAATACTTCTAGTCAATACAATACACAATACACAATGCACAGCACAGTCGCTTATTATAAAGGGCGAAAGGTCAACACCACATGAGGCTGGCCACACGCAAGTTTACAAATCAGCCCTAAAAATTACAAAATTTCTCTCATAAAAAGATGATTAAACACAAAACAATACTTACAGATATAGCTCTATAACACTATCCCTCCCCAATGAAAAGTATTTGGAGCATTCTCCCTACAAAATAGAGAGAAACGCCTACAGAAAATACATGTGCTCTCTCTTGCTCGAGCTAAAATGGAAAAAGAGACCGAGCCCAAAGGTCGTGCCCCAAACTTTTTAGAATAAATATGCTAATGACAAAGTTGATCATACACTTAACACTGAGGGCGCACTTGGGTTCCCTACATTGCAACCAGTTAATTTTGTATTTCTTTGTGCCAGTCTCTGGGATTGTCATGCTTCAGTTGACTAACACTTTTTTGTAGTATCTTTGTTTGGCTCGTTTAATATCTCTTGCTATCTTATTTCTTAGAAATCGCCGCATGATAAATCTGCTGAGAGAATAAGCTTATTGACGTTTTATTATCAATTAAAAGCCTTTATTTCGGAGGTCATCCACGATTTGTCCTCTTCATGGAAAGAGACTGTCTTGATTGGGAAGTGATGGTCTATTGCAGTGTTCATGGAATCATAGAAAGCAGCGGTCTTTTGAGTAGGTGTGTCGGCTGATGAGACAGTATTCCAATCAAAGCTGGTAATCCACCTGCCAAATGCCAACTTGTCAGACTGTTTACAAGGATGCACCACTTTGCGGTGGGAGATGTTACAGTGATTGCGGTGCGATTTAGGAAACCACAGAACGGTATTATGGTCACTGAGACCGATGGGGGTTGATACCACTGGCTTAGTATAGTGATCATTAAATGTTGGTTAATATTTTATCCAAGATGGCTTGCCCTCCTGCGTGTTTGTCAACAACTTGTGTAAGACCACATAAGCGGCAGATGAGATCTGTGTCAAGTCTGTTGAAGTCTCCCAATAGAACAGTACCTGTATCTGGATATTTCACTTGTAAAATATCAAGTGAAGTTGGTATGTGGTCAATTAAATCCTGATGATATGGTGAAGTTGGAGGATAGTAAATAACACGCAATATCAGACCAGTCGTTGATTGAGTTCAAATCTTTAGGTACGTTAATTTCAGGCAGGGCACGCGACATAAAGTTATCACGCAAATATAGAGCCACACCTCCACCTTTTTTGTTCTCACGTGGTTTGCTGTACAGCTGGTATCGAGGAATTGAGAAACAACTGGAATCGATGTCGGGGGAACCATGTTTCTGAAACAGCTACTATATCAATACTATTGGAAGTCACCATAATATTCAGTTCGTTGATTTTTTTTTACAAGCGATCTCGAATTCACCAACATGAAAGATGGTGGATAAATTTTCCCTTGATGGTTTGAAGTGCCAGGCGGGGAGGTGGAAATGTTAATATTTACCAGATTGGAAATGGTTATCTCCCTCTGTTTGCTTTTCTGTGTTTGTCTTGGCTCTAGGATTGATTACAACTGAAATGGGTTGACTCCTGCTCCTCAATCCAGCACGGCAACCCCTCTTGGTAGGTTGTTTGTTGCAAATGTTAAAAAATGCCCATACTGTGGTAGGAAGCATGCAGTTTCCCCTAAGATCCATAATTTCATTTCTGGAGTACTTGACTCTATGGTTTTCATTAGATGGTTGGTTGCTTTCTGCATAACGGCTATGTGTTTCACTTACATTGGGTCCAGGATTAAGGCTGATGTCTCCACATACAAGCAACTTTTGTCGAAAAGTGGCACACGAATTTTGTGTAGTACGATATTCTTTTTCCGGAATAGTTGTGATGTGCAAAAGGGCATCGAGGATTGTAAGTATTACCAGTACTAGTCAATGTATTTTCACTTTTAGGTTTACTATAAACAAGCATAAGTAGCACGGCGATGAACCAAGATGTCATTGTCCAGGCATTAAAAAGACAAAGAGCAGCACGTACCATAAATTTGTTGAGGCACAGCCATTATGGAGGGCTAAAAGAAGCTAGACGGAGAGTACAAAACTGTTCACCATGTTCACAGCAAATGCTCACAAAATGTATCAATAAACTCACACAAAAAAGTTCAGTTGGAACCTAGACTGAAACGAGGCACTGTATGAACAAAGCTAACAGCAAGACGAGATATCAAACTGGCAAAACGAGTAAAAAGACGGACATCAACGGGAGGCATAAAAAGGGAGAGGCTGCCTATCTGGCGCCCTCAGCGCCTAAAATGTATGCACAAATCTTGAGTCATCACCCTCTTGAAGACATCTTCCAGGTATCACCTCTTTGCATTCCGATAATGCATGACAGTAGCAAGGAAAGGGTAAGGAACTTGGGACATCTTCTTTAACTGGTTTCGAAGGTTTTGTAGGACTGTTGTCTGCGGCTGGTTCTGAGCGCTGAGTGGACTTCTCTTTGAAGTGCCTTAGAGCCATCTTGAATCTTGAAGATGCCTAGTTAGAAGCTGGAAGTAACTGTTGAAGTAAATGTGTTGTCGTTGCAGTTCGTGGCATCGCTGGCAGCGATTCCTGCACTGATGCTGGAAGTCGTTGCTCTGCTCTTACTTCTATTGGCCACGAGGCTCGTCTTATTTAACACAGAACCTCGAATCGACATCAACCTCCCCATCCAGAGCTTCTTCACTTGACCACTGACGGTGAAGGAGAGGAAGATGAAGAGTCCCTGGAGTGAGTTAAGGATGATGAAGAGATACCATAGAGCGTCTGCCCCTGAGAAGGCCGCAGAGAAACCAAACACCCAAGTAAATCCCATCAGACTGGCCATCTGAGTGAGAAACAAGATTTCTTTTTAATCAAGTTTAATTAAGTTTAATCATGTTTATGTGCATTGGTATAGCACATTTTGTGTACAGTTGTATGCCAGGAACAAGTTTCACAGCTCATAAAAAAACAAAAAACTCTGGGAACTGACCCCCCCCCCCATCTTAGATATTCGGAATGGTCCTGTCTCAGATATCATGGATGATCAAGTCGCTCACGCCTTTGCAAGTGAATAAAAAACTAAAATACTTTAAACTTACCACTAAAATCTGACAAGGTTTCACTGTATAAACCTATGTGATGTAGTCGTCACTACAATATCAAACGAGAGTGGCACTTGACCTTCAAAAGATATATACTGAATGATGTATACCCATTATGTTTCATAATTATCGCAGTTCTTCGCGATAATCATTATCACTCCTTTCATTACAAGAACCTTTTTCGAATTTTTTGTTTTGTGTGGGTGTGGGGTGTAAGTTTGTGTGTTTATTTGCTGCTGCTGTTGTTGCTGCTTTTTTATTGGGGTGTTTGTTTTTTACTGCTCGGTGAAGTTTTTTGTTAGTTTGTTTGTTTTTAGGGGTTTCTTGGGGGGGATATTTCACACTGAACTTATGGAGGCCAAAATTCCCCGACTTGGTGCTTGGTACATGGGAAAGCAGGACTTTTCATCGAGCACAAGGGCTGATATACACGTGGTATAGGCTATGTCTTGACCTTTTTCTGTTCTTTTCCGAGGGCAATAAAACAAAATTCGGAAAGCATATTAAAACTGGGAAATGTCATGCCTGTTTAACTGTGTGTGCGTTTGTTTTAATTTGTTATTACATAAACATATAGTTATGTTTCATCGCGTCGTCCGTTAGAATCGGTCGGCCTTCATTATACGCTGGTAAAGTTGTATAGACCGTGCAGGCTCGCACGTGTTGGAACAATTTTGGGATCACTTTTTTTGCCACACGTACATTTCTTTACGCGTGATTGAAACAAACTCGTGCCCTAATGGGTTTCATTGTCCGAAAACGCGCGAGACTTGCGCAGGTGTGTTTTTGTTTTGTTTAATACAGTTAGTTAATTGGTTTTGTGCATTGATTGGCCTTTGATCTGACCGATGACGTTACGCCATCCCGATTCGTCACGTGACTTGTGGGCGTTTACTCTTGGTCTTGGAGGGAGAGGTTGTTTAGTGGAAGGTAACGTCTTCTGAGTTACATTCATGTTTGCATATGTCTCGTCATCAGAAGTGTCGACTTGGTTGGGGTTACCGGTGGGTGTGCTTACAGAGTTTTCCCCCTTGAGAAAAGAGCTGACATAGGGAAGTACAGGCATCTCCGAACGAGACATGTTCAATGTGACTTCTTGTTTCGGATAATCTCCTTCAGCGTTTTCTTGCGTAACTTGAAGTCTTGGTTTAGGATGTGGAGGGAGTAGAGGCTTTGTACGAGGGACGGTTTTGTTTGAGTCCTTCTCCTTAGTTTTCATATTAACACGAGGGGGAATAGCTGGCTTGTCTAACGAAATTTTGCCATTCGATTCTGTTTCTGGCTTTTTCTTTAACATAGGACGTCGAGAAGGTAACTGCTCTGTAATTTTACCATCCTCATTCTGATAAGGCTGAAGACATATTTTGCTATTTTTCTGTGGAACAGACGTCTTTGATTGCCCGGGGATTTTAAATGGCAGAAGAGGAACCTTTGGAGCTTGTTTTTCTGTTTCTTTACCATTGGGTTGGAATTCACTGTTGTTGCTCATTGTAGGATCTTTAGCTGATTTCGAGGACGTAGTGATATCTTGTTTTTTATCTGTTTTCGGTTCGACAAGACATCTTCCAGGTATCACCTCGTCATACCCTGAGGATGTACTGAATATGGTGGGACCAGCTAAGGAACCTGTAGCACCCCCTTTAATCTTTGTCATATGTTCAGCTGTTTCCGAAAACGGAGTGGTACGTTTTGGACGAGGGAGACTTAATTTATGCCAAAATCTTTTCGTGTCATCACCCCCTTGAAGACATCTTCCAGGTATTACCTCTTCGTATTCCGATGATGCATGACAATCGGAAGGAAAAGGTAAGGAACTTGGGACATCTTCCTTAACTGCTTTCGAAGGTTTTGTACGACTGTTGTCTGCGGCTGGTTCTGAGCACTGAGTGGGCTTCTCTTTGATGCGTCTTAAAGCCATCTTGAATCTTGAAGATGCCTCGGAAGAAGCTTCATTGTAGCTGTCGTTAGAAGGAACTGTTGAAGTAAATGTATAGTCGCTGGAGTTCGTGGCATCGCTGGCAGCGATTCCTGCACTGATGCTGGAAGTCGTTGCTCTGCTCTTACTTCTATTGGTCACGACGCTCGTCTTATTTAACACAGAACCTCGAATCGACATCAACCTCCCCATCCAGAGCTTTTTCACTTGACCACTGACGGTGAAGGAGAGGAAGATGAAGAATCCCTGGAGTGAGTTAAGGATGATGAAGAGATACCACAGAGCGTCTGCCCCTGAGAAGGCCGCAGAGAAACCAAACACCCAAGTAAATCCCATCAGACTGGCCATCTGAGTGAGAAACAAGATTTCTTTTTAATCAAGTTATTCATTTAAATTCTACAAAATTGGTGATAGGCATTTCAACCGACACCAAAATCTGTCCAACATGTTTAAGTACAATTCAAAATGAAATTGTATTTTGCTTCAAATTTTTTTTAAAATTTCACATGAAATTTTATGACGGCATTTTTTACATGAAACCAGAGGTGCCCGCTGCAAGTCTCTGAGAGTCTTTCTGGATCACAGCTTTGATAAAATGTTTTCAGATGAAACTTTACTTTATAATAGTCATTAAAAATTAAGAATTTTGTTTTATACTTACCCTGACGTAAATGAAGAGCTCTTTGCTCCTTCGTTTCAGAAATGAAGTATCACGACCTTCATTAAAACGTGCTGCTGCTCTTTGATGCGATGAACGGATTGCCCAGACGGTCTTTGAAAAGAGAATGGTATTGATGACAAGGAACAGCGCCATAGGAGCTCCAAATACCACCAGATTGATTGGCCCAGAATGAATCCAACATGGCGCATGGTTGTTATACATCGCTACAACATCGGTGCATGAGCAGAAGTGAATGATCAAACAAACTATCACTATAGCTAAAGGGATACCAAGAGCATATGAGAAGCTTAAGATGTTGATCTTGCCAGTGACAGCAACATTGCCCCTTGAAGGGGATGGGTTCCTAGAAGCGAAGGTATTCCATAACAAGAAGGCAAGCACGTTGGTCCAAGTAAGACTCGCCAGCCATAGGAAGTGTCCCGTCACTGCAGCAGCCATACAAGTTTTTTCATTAACTGCTGCAATCCCACTGAGGAGTAGAACAGTTTGGGCGGCAATGAGTGACGTCACCATCCCCATGATTGCTTTCCTTGTTCGGCCATGAAGACTTGGAAACACCAGATACGTGACCAGTGAAACACTACCTGCAGCAACTGAAATGACCATCCCAACCGTACTAAGAATGTTTTGAGCGCTGTTGAAGTTAAAAAACTGAATTCCGTTCTTAAGCAGCTTAGTTGCGCAAATACTTATTTGTCCATCCTCGGTTTTTGTGAACTCACCAGGCTCAAGAATCTCTAACGTTTGAAGAAAGATCAAGCTTCCGTTCGCATGTTTCTCAAAGTCTTCTGTATCTTCATCAACCGGTGCGAATTGTGATTCACTTAGCTCGACGAAGGCTGGGCAGGAGTTATTTGGAGCCTCGCTACAAAGACCGATCTTAAGTCTGAGTTTCTTGAAGAGAGATTCATGTTTGTTGTATTGGATCAGGAGATTGTATTCCTGTAGTCTGTACCACGCATTGTGACTGTCATCAAATGCCCACACCGTCTGGTTGTTGACTCTGACTTGTGTTTCATTTTCAAGAGAAAGCCACTCAGTCTGAGAGCAGACTGTTCCTTGGTAACGATTCCTCTTTTTTCCGCAATACTGGACAATTTGTAGACTTTGAATTCCACACTGAGACGCGTCTGTCTTTGCTGACTCTTCAAGTTTATTCTCAATTTCTACAACAACAGAATCAATTGCCTCCTGTCTTGAGATGCTGGTCTCAAACTCAGTGTCATTTGCTTTGACTTTCTCGTCATCCTCTGAAATTCCATCCACTAAAATGTTGAAAGCAAACTGACTTGAGTTTTTGCCGGAGTATGGATAATAAGTTGTTGGTACAGAGGTCAAGTTTACATCTAGAAGATCGCGAATACATCGTTCCTTGTTCTTGTATCCTGTTTCAGTGTTGAATGAGTTACTAGTCCTGATTATCAAGAGGATTCCAGGGCCTTGGTTGCTGTCACCCAAGCAACGGAATGTGTTATCATCAACAGGTTCACACCTCTGCTCCGATGCTACATACTCAAGTCCCTCCTCACACTGTGGACTGAGACAGGTTTGGCTGAAGGGGTCAAATAAGTCACCCTCTGGACATTGTTCTTTGCTTCCGTCGGTTGGATTGAAGATAAGTATAACAGACAGCGGTGACTGGGGGACTACACCAGGACGCAGCACCGATGGGTTGACAGCCACCACAGGAGGCCGAGGCTTAGGGACTACATCCACAGGAAACGCAGCCTGAGGGAAAAAAATTAAAACTGATAGACGGTAATATATCAGCATGGATAATTGCAGGGAATAACTTACTGGTCATTTACCGTTTGAGAAGCTTCTGTTGTGCTATCTAATACATCAGCTTGGATAACTTCAAGGAATAATTGGTCATTAACCGTTTGAGAAGCTTCTGTTGTGCTATCTAATAAATTAGCTTGGATAACTTTAGTGAATAACTGGTCATTTACCGTATGAGAAGCTTCTGTTGTGCTATCTAATAAATCAGCTTGGATAACTTCAAGGAATAATTGGTCATTAACTGTTTGAGAAGCTTCTGTTGTGCTATCTAATAAATCAGCTTGGATAACTTTAGGGAATAACTGGTCATATACCGTTTGAGAAGCTTCTGTTGTGCTATCTAATAAATCAGCTTGGATAACTTCAGGGAATAACTGGTCATTTACCGTTTGAGAAGCTTCTGTTCTGCTATCTAATAAATCAGCTTGGATAACTTCAAGTAATAACTGGTCATTTACCGTTTGAGAAGCTTCTGTTGGGTTATCTATTAAATTAGCTAGGATAACTTTAGTGAATAACTGGTCATTTACCGTTTGAGAAGCTTCTGTTGGGTTATCTAATAAATCAGCTTGGATAACTTCAGGGAATAATTGGTCATTTACCGTTTGAGAAGCTTCTGTTCTGCTATCTAATAAATCAGCTTGGATAACTTCAAGGAATAACTGGTCATTTACCGTTTGAGAAGCTTCTGTTGTGCTATCTAATAAATCAGCTTGGATAACTTTAGGGAATAACTGGTCATTTACCGTTTGAGAAGCTTCTGTTGCGCTATCTAATAAATCAGCTTGGATAACTTCAGGGAATAATTGGTCATTTACCGTTTGAGAAGCTTCTGTTGGGCTATTAGTACAGGTCAATATGTATTCCAGCTGGATTTTTGTGCCAAAATGGATTTTATTGGCTAACTTTGTCAATTTTGGGGTGCTGATTTCAAAAAAGTTAGGTACCATTTTTTTAAATGGCGTCTTCAGCCGCCATTTTGAATTTCAAAATGGCCGCCATTTTAATTATATTTTGGCCAATATCTCAACTTATGAGCAATGTAGAAGAGTTAAAATGGTGGCAATACCCATGTTTATGATACCAGGGATTCCATTAAAACCATTGCCTTAACTGTAACTAACATGGTTTGGCCGCCATCTTGAATTTTAAAATGGCCGCCATTTTTAATACACTTTTGCGTATATCTCAACTTGTGAGCAACGTAGAAAAGTAAAAATGGTGGCAATACCCATGTTTGTGACAGCAAGGATTCCATTAAAACCATTTGTTTACCTGTAGCTTACTTAGTTCGGCCGCCATCTAGAATTAGAAATGGCTGCCATGTTCAATACACTTGTTGTTATTATATCTCAGCATGTGGGTAACATAGAAGCCTAAAAACTGTAGTAAGGCCCGTGTTTACACAAATTGCAGCCTATCCATCAAAAATCTCATTGTTACCTTGGATTACATCCAGATTATTTCAGAAAGGGCCATTCCAGGTCAATGTTGGGCCTACCTGGCTTCTAGTTACCTGGAACCTAGTCAAATATTGTTTTCGTGATTTGTCACACCGCAATATGTTGTGTTACTACAGTCACTACATTTACAAAGTGATGTCCATGGCAAGTTCAATTATTTTGGCAGGAGCAACATGGTACATTTGCCGCGACATCCACATTTGGCAAGATCAACAACTGCATGGAATGCAGGTAGTTCAAGACATTTCCTGCCAGAAATTGTCCCATCTGATATTTTCTCCCATCCATCGTCAGTAAGCATTGGGTATTTCCAATTGCAGCTACTTGTGATATAAAATTCGCTCTTTGAATGTGTGGTTTCAGTGCACCAAGAGTTGCTGGCAGTTTGTCAACTTCAAGATTTTTGGATTTGAACAACTCCCATCTCCGGATGCCTGACGCAGTGCCCAGCAAGGCTTAAACGTCTTGACTTGATCTTTTCTCGAGACCTTTGGCAGGTTGTCATAGAGCTCGGCATTCGTCATATGGGCCTTCCAGCTCATAGCCATTGCCATCCTGTGCATCAAGGTGTAGCACCCATTGAGTGACTTGGCCTGTGCTGCTGTGAGTGTTCATGTCTCACTACCGTAGAGAAGAATCTTCTAGATTGCCGCTTTAAAACATCTCACCTTGAGCATCTTTGACATGTTTGACCTCCAGATTTTCGTCATGTCATGAAGAGCTTTCCATGCCAGGGCCTGCTGTACTTTGATGTATTTTACAGTAAGTACTATGCATCCTGGCACCGAGGTATTTGAAGTCATCGTTGAGCTTGAGGGACGCACCACCATTGGTCATCAGGGCATCATGGTCACCGATGTTAAACCTGATGTACTTTGTTTTCTTGGCGTTCAGGTGCAGCCCCACTTTCTCACGTCTCGACTCCACTCTGCTCAGCAGCTTTTGAAGTCATCAGCAAAGTCAAGATCAGATAGGGTGATTGCACCAAGTCTTCTGGACTTCCTTGGTGTGATCGTGATCCTTGTGTTCCTTGAGTGCCTGTCTCAGAGCGTAATCGAGATTGATGATGAACAGGAAAGGTCCCAGTGTGTCCCCTTGAAGGACTCCAGCGAGGGGTGACAACTTTGGTAATGGTTCCGGTGTAAGTAGTCTCAATTGCTTTGAGAAGTCGAGGGGAGACTCCATATGCCTTCAAGATCTTGATCATATTGCCTTGATGGATAGAGTCGAAGGCCTTCTTGAAGTCGATGAAAGACAGTACAGCAGGTAGATTGTTCCTTTTGACCTCCTCTATGATTCTTCGTAGGGCCAGGATCTGTGTAACCGTAGACCTCTTCTCCCTGAAGCCATTTTGGTTGAACCTTAGCTTGGGATCTTTGGCCGTCCTTTTACGGTTGAGAATCAGGCGGTTATAGATCTTGGCTAGGGTACATGTGAGGCTAATCCCACGGTAGTTGTTGGTTTCCCTTAGGTTGCAGAATTTTGGGACTTGGATGATGTTGGATAAGGACCATTGGGCAGGTTTGTCATTCATCATTAGTGCTGTGTTGCAAAACTTGAAAATGATGTCATCGAGCTTGCAGTTTTTGAGCACCTCTGGAGGTGTGCTATCCGGACTGGCACTCTTCCCTAGCTTGAGAGATGTCTTTACCTTCCTAAGCTCCTCCCTTTTGAAGGGTCCATCATCTATTTAGATATATGATAGGACATCATGTATGTTTTCATCCTTCTCGGTGGCTTCTGGGGGGTCGCCAAGCAGGTTCTTGAAGTGCTTAAACCAAGTCTTTACCCGTTCTTCAGGTGTAGGACAGCTGATTTGACTCTCCTTGGTCTTCTTCCTGTCACCTATCTCATTCACGATCTTCCACGCGTCTTCATGTCGCATCCCATCGCTTGCTGCCTCTACCTCACTGATCTTGCGCTCTAGCTCCTCCTCCCTAAGTCTGTCGTACATCTCAAAGAGTCAAGCCTTGGACTGCCTTGAGGCTGTCTTTGGACTCAGTAGATTTCTCCTGGATGTATTTCTCACGCCTTCCTTCAACTTCTTTCCGTGCTTTAATAACATCAGGGTGGTCGGAGTGGCAACTCTTCTTTATACCCTTCACTTTGGATAAACTCTTCATTGCTTTAGAGTTGGCCTCGATGAAGTGCTGGTAACGTACGGTTGCGCTCACTCTCCTCCTTGCTTTATTCCCCACGTCCTCCTTTTCACTCTTTTCTTCCTCTCCTTCCTCTTCCTTCCCCAGTGTATGGAAGCGGTTGACCACCTCCACCATGTACTGGTCCTGTAGTTCAGGCTGGGAAGAAAAGTACTTCCAGTCAATCTTCTCTTTGGGGCTGGTTTTCTTTCGTTGTCTCAAGCAAGCTAAGCCTCACTCGCACAGACACTACTCGATGATGTAGTCGATCTGGCGCTTGGCTTCTGTAGCCCTCTCTTGGAATGTCCAGAGTTTTCCTCGTTGTTTCTGAAATTGGGTGTTGGCTGCTATGAGGTCCTGCTCTTGTAGAAGATTGACTAGGTTTTGACCATTTCTGTTCCTCAGTGTGGTAGGTACAGCGGATGTCTTCTGGGCCGAGTACGGCCAGAAAGTTGTGCAGTGGTACATGTACCTGTCCAATCATTGCTCGGAGGTCCCTGTAAAGCTGCTCAACTTCAGCTTCATTTCTGCTATTGTGTGGTGAGAAGACCACTCTAACAGTGGTGATACCATCAAACTCTGCAACAAGAATAACGTGGGCTGACAGAGTTGACACTCTGCAGAGCACTTCTCGCTCTCCTACTCAGCAGCAATCCTACTCCTCCCTCACCCTCGGGTGCCTCCCTGAGCGAACTTGGTAGTTGGCTCTGTCCAGGCAGATGAAGTAATGAAACCCCCTCCACCTCTTTGAACCTGACCTCCTCAAATTCCTGGACATGACGATGTTCCTGGATCCCCAGAATGTCAATTCCGCAGTTCCGACTTCGTCCCGCCAGTTCCTCACACCTTGATTCTTCTCTGATGGTGAAAGCATTGAACGTTGACAGTATTACCAACTTCTTGCCTTTAAGAAGGGGCGCAGTGGCCTTGATGCTGTAGTCAGACGGATCCCTCCCCGCAGGGTTTAAGGACCCGCCGTCATAATGCCCCGAAGGGCCAGGATTTTGGTCAGCTGCTGATCTCCTGCAGACTCCTGCTGCTGGAAGCTGTATAGGATTTGATGGTGTGTGTAATCTTGCTTTATAATGCTGTACAACCTGGGGGCGCCATACCCCAGGCCGACTCGACTGTTGGGGTGTTAACCCTTTTCCGCCCATCGTTTCACCCCACCAGATGGTATGAGATGTCCTTAGATGCGAGTCACGCCTAACCAGTTCTACAACATGGCCGCAGGAGCAGATGCCTTAGGATGCTCAGCTGTAGTCTATACCTCAAAAGGCGACGGTAGACATCGCGAAAACAGAACTGCTCTTTCTTTGAACCAAATGGGGGTTTGAAATCAGAGTTTTCCTTCTCCTAGGTGGGCTGCCAACCGAGGCTGCGAGCCCCACCAACCCGAGTTTGAAATCAGAGTTAATGACCCTTGGGTGGACTACTTCCCATGGTTAACGAGCTCCACCTGCCCGGAGCAATCTGGTTTTAAGGCGAGAGAAACTCGCCTGCACACCTTTGCCCTCAGTTCGAACAGGGATTGGCACGTGAAGCCGGGCAGTAGGAGTTTGAATTAGGAGAGGCTGTTTGAGATGTTGATCATACGGGACATTTCGATCCTCCTCACCACCCGCATCATCCTAAGACCTTTAGATTCCCCGATATTGATCTGAAATAGCCCTTTCTGAGACAATAAGGATGTACTAAGCTGATAATCCAAGGTACAATGACATTTTTGATTGATAGGCTGCAATTTATGTAAACACAGGCCTTACCACAATGTTTAGGCTTCATCATGCTGATATATAATAACAAGTGTATTGAACATGACAGCCAGTTTTAATTCTAGATGGTTTTAATGGAATCCTTGCTGTCACAAATGTGGGTATTGCCACCATTTTTACTTTTCTACGTTGCTCACAAGTTGTGATATACGCAAAAGTGTATTAAAAATGGCGGCCATTTTGAAATTCAAGATGGCGGCCAAACCATGTTAGTTACAGTTAAGGCAATGGTTTTAATGGAATCCCTGGTATCATAAACATGGGTATTGCCACCATTTTAACTCTTCTACATTGCTCATAAGTTGAGATATTGGCCAAAATATAATTAAAATGGCGGCCATTTTGAAATTCAAAATGGCGGCTGAAGACGCCATTTAAAAAAATGGTACCTAACTTTTTTGAAATCAGCACCCCAAAATTGACAAAGTTAGCCAATAAAATCCATTTTGGCACAAAAATCCAGCTGGGTCAAAATATCTGACATATGGAACTGTACTATATCTAATAAATCAGCTTGGATAACTTTAGTGAATAACTGGTCATTTACCGTTTGAGAAGCTTCTGTTGGGCTATCTAATAAATCAGCTTGGATAACTTCAGGGAATAACTGGTCGTTAACCGTTTGAGAAGCTTCTGTTGTGCTATCTAATAAATCAGTTTGGATAACTTCAAGGAATAATTGGTCATGAACCGTTTGAGAAGCTTCTGTTCGGTTATCTAATAAATCAGCTTGGATAACTTCAGGGAATAACTGGTCATTTACCGTTTGAGAAGCTTCTGTTGGGTTATCTAATAAATTAGCTTGGATAACTTTAGGGAATAACTGGTCATTTACCGTTTGAGAAGCTTCTGTTGTGCTATCTAATAAATCAGCTTGGATAACTTCAAGGAATAACTGGTCATTTACCGTTTGAGAAGCTTCTGTTGTGCTATCTCATAAATCAGCTTGGATAACTTTAGGGAATAACTGGTCATTTACCGTTTGAGAAGCTTCTGTTGTGCTATCTAATAAATCAGCTTGGATAACTTCAGTGAATAACTGGTCATTTACCGTTTGAGAAGCTTCTGTTGCGCTATCTAATAAATCAGCTTGGATAACTTCAAGGAATAATTGGTCATGAACCGTTTGAGAAGCTTCTGTTCGGTTATCTAATAAATCAGCTTGGATAACTTCAGGGAATAACTGGTCATTTACCGTTTGAGAAGCTTCTGTTGGGTTATCTAATAAATTAGCTTGGATAACTTTAGGGAATAACTAGTCATTTACCGTTTGAGAAGCTTCTGTTGTGCTATCTAATAAATCAGCTTGGATAACTTCAAGGAATAACTGGTCATTTACCGTTTGAGAAGCTTCTGTTGTGCTATCTAATAAATCAGCTTGGATAACTTCAGGGAATAATTGGTCATTTACCGTTTGAGAAGCTTCTGTTGGGTTATTTTATAAATTAGCTTGAATAACTAGTGAATAACTGATCATTTACCGTTTGAGAAGTTACTGTTGTGCTATCTAATAAATCAGCTTGGAAAACTTCAAGGAATAATTGGTCATGAACCGTTTGAGAAGCTTCTGTTGGGTTATTTTATAAATTAGCTTGAATAACTTTAGGGAATAACTGGTCATTTACCGTTTGAAAAGCTTCTGTTGTGCTATCTAATAAATCAGCTTGGATAACTTCAAGGAATAATTGGTCATGAACCGTTTGAGAAGCTTCTGTTGGGTTATTTTATAAATTAGCTTGAATGACTTAAGGGAATAACTGGTCATTTACCGTTTGAAAAGCTTCTGTTGTGCTATCTAATAAATCAGCTTGGATAACTTCAGGGAATAACTGGTCATTTACCGTTTGAGAAGCTTCTGTTGTGCTATCTAATAAATCAGCTTGGATAACTTCAGTGAATAACTGGTCATGAACCGTTTGAGAAGCTTCTGTTCGGTTATCTAATAAATCAGCTTGGATAACTTCAGGGAATAACTGGTCATTTACCGTTTGAGAAGCTTCTGTTGGGTTATCTAATAAATTAGCTTGGATAACTTTAGGGAATAACTAGTCATTTACCGTTTGAGAAGCTTCTGTTGTGCTATCTAATAAATCAGCTTGGATAACTTCAAGGAATAACTGGTCATTTACCGTTTGAGAAGCTTCTGTTGTGCTATCTAATAAATCAGCTTGGATAACTTCAGGGAATAATTGGTCATTTACCGTTTGAGAAGCTTCTGTTGGGTTATTTTATAAATTAGCTTGAATAACTAGTGAATAACTGATCATTTACCGTTTGAGAAGTTTCTGTTGTGCTATCTAATAAATCAGCTTGGAAAACTTCAAGGAATAATTGGTCATGAACCGTTTGAGAAGCTTCTGTTGGGTTATTTTATAAATTAGCTTGAATAACTTTAGGGAATAACTGGTCATTTACCGTTTGAAAAGCTTCTGTTGTGCTATCTAATAAATCAGCTTGGATAACTTCAAGGAATAATTGGTCATGAACCGTTTGAGAAGCTTCTGTTGGGTTATTTTATAAATTAGCTTGAATAACTTAAGGGAATAACTGGTCATTTACCGTTTGAAAAGCTTCTGTTGTGCTATCTAATAAATCAGCTTGGATAACTTCAGGGAATAACTGGTCATTAACCGTTTGAGAAGCTTCTGTTGGGCAATCTGTTGAGTAGATTTGTGAGCCTTTACACGCAGCAAAGCATGCTGGATTTCTGTACAATGATCCGTCATCAGCGTCCTTTACTACAGCTGTGAAGTTATGACATGAAGGGAGGAGACTCTGTGGATTATGCTGATTACAGTTGCTTATCAGAGACGGAATACAGGGTCTTCGTGTTGCAGGACCGCTAACCTCCACAGCTGGCAGCTCCAAAAAGTGACTGCATTCATTCCAGACGGTTCTGAGAAATACTGCGTATGAGTTAGTCCGGAGAATGGGATTCCAGCTGCAGGTGGCCTTAAGTCTCCAGGCTACGAGGTTGCTTGTAGAGCGACCGTGACAGAGGGCGCAATAGATGTTTCTGAATGTGATATTACTTGTATCAGTTACTGGTATCAAAGTCAGCGGATTGGTGTCATCTGTCGACTCACAGTTCTTGCGAATCTGCGCGTAAGTTTGCGAGACTTCGGCAACATAGGGGCAGTGGCTCACCATCCAGAATTCACGTGCTCCAGAACGAGGGGATGCTGTTTGAGAGATGCACTCAAACTGTGTTTTCGTAAGGGAGTCCAAGACATCATCACTCTCTGTGGAACACACAGAAGCAAAATCCAGACAACAGTCGTCGAAAAACTCGCATGCCCAGTCACATTGACAAGCGCTGTTCCTAATCCAGCTGGTTCCACATCCCTTGTTCTGGCAAAGGTGGAGATCTGGGCAAAGTGTAACCGTCACATTTCCAGCCACCATAAAGTTCTCTGTAAAAAAAAACAAATGTGTGTAAGGTTTCCCACTGGCGGAACACAGTCTACCATTCCGTGCCGATACCATGATATCTTTGTATTTTTAATTTAAATATTGTCAAAAAGGTTGAACCTTAAAGTGGTAGTACAGCGATATCTGTTGCGGTTCCCTTTTCAAGTATAACTATAGAATGATACTTCACTATGTCACATAAAAAAACGGAAACATTTGCACTTTGTCTAAATAACAACTCTTACAGACCCATTATTTTGCACTCGCCACTGCGAATCGCGAAAAGACCCCGACGTTGAGCAGTTTCCGCAAGCAATTGCATGACGTCACACGGAGAAAGAGGTCTTGTTTTGTCATACACAACAGCGTGAAGGAAGCCCTTATTTTCCCTTCGTTCAAGCTCGTTTCGCGAAAATTTCACCAAGGCTGTAAGTGAAAGTTTTTGGGAAGATAACAGTGTAACAGAGTAAGTCATTTGTGACAGTACCAGTGACAGTAGTGGCAGTAATTCTGCTGACAATTCCAGCAGTTTCAGTTCGCCTGCTGACGAAGACCGAGATGAGGAAGTCCGTGGTGCAGAACCATACCGGTTCGAGCCACTCGTCCCCCGGTAGGCGAAGGCGTCGGAGAAGACGGTGAAGACGAAGCAGAACACGACAACGAGCGTCTTTCAATACAGTCACCCATAAATTACACCCATTATGGCCAAGCATGCTGTTATCTTTCTAAGGGATTGACACCACCGGTGAGAATGTAGTCCTACTAGTAGGCCTACTAGTAGTACTGTTGTACGCACAGTAATACTGTAGTCTGCCGATTGGCGGACACGTTATTCGGATTGCACTTGCGATCGATCGTTTTATCAAGCATGCAGTAAATGCACGACTACCATGAAATGTATTTCATAAAGAGGGCAAAATAATAGCAAGTTTGACATGGACATGTCGAAGCCGCGTTTCCTCGAAAATTGGGGGAAGAATGTCGTCGGTCCGATTATGCCCGCCGCGGCCAGTCGTATTCTCGAATCAGCTGGAAATTGTAGGAAGCCGAGTTGAGGATTTTTTAATGCTGTTCCTTGTACAGCACGCGATTTGGGCATTTTCAGTCGTATGCAGACCTTTCACCATTACATGTATCAGGATTTGTGCTTCTTCGCAGGCCTCTCGCAGCTCGCACACTGGTGTAGTCAGTGATTGCGCAATAACATCAGCAGCTTCTTCATCAGTGTGACATCATGAAGTTGTTTAACCAATCACACGCCTTCAACGGCAAAATGCTAACAAGTTTTGCCAAATCCCCAATAATGACCTTTTTATGCGATGTTGCAATAATGTGTAAATCCAAATCACTTAACTAATTCATAAAACAGTAATCTGATATAATGTCTGCAAGGTCTATAATTGTTTCTGCTGTCCAAAATGTCCAAAATGTTCATTATACTAACACTTAAACATACAGTTTCTTCAAATAGTTGAGTCTATCATTTCCGCCTGAATCATAAACGGATATGAAACTGAAACTGATCAATGACAAGCTAAAGTTTTAGTAAACAATAACTTTCTCTACGGTTGGGGTTTCTTCTAATAAAAATATATTGTTTATAATACATGAATCATAGATAAAGTCATGTCTCGTTTATACATGAAAACACTATTAAACAAACAAGATGTTTTTAATCAGGTGTGTGGTCATGGGTTAGTTTTGGAGAAAAAAAACCGACTAACCTAAACTTTTTTATGATGGTCTTTACCTTGTGCAGTTGTAAATAAAAAATGTGTGTTTAGGGACATTTTAGTTTCGTCACTTTATCTATTCATAGTTTGTTTTATCATTATTTTCTTATACACTCATTTGTACCCACAAGGCAGGTGCCTTCCTTTGACAAAATAGCTGTAATGTAGAAAGCCGGGTGAATGTCACTGAGGCGTGACCCTACACAAACACACGCCTGCACTCATGTATTATACACCCGCAGAGATTTCAGTTACTCATCTTTGTGGCATGGATAAAAGGCTATTTTTAACAGTTTTTTGTGGCCCAGACATGTATAGACATTGCGAAATATCGAAATGATTTAGCTATATCGGTGGACTAGGATAGTTATGTATTGCAAGGAGCTTTGGGAACGCAACACCGCTGTTCAGAAAACGAGATAATTGTGTGAAACGGGAACTCAAACAAATATATTGCTATATCGTGGATAATGGTCATTGTCTGCACTTGATCTAGATTCGCTTTCAAAGAGTTACTAAAAATGGCGTCCAGAGAACATTTCACTTTTCAGCCCAAAGTCCCTTTCTTGTGCCGTCGACACTCTTGAATCTAATTGTCATGACTCAAGAGGTTATTGCTCATAACTTTGTTTGTAACAGGCTGTTCTCTATAGATAAGCCTATGCCCACAATGAACAACCAAATACTTTTCACCATCTGTTGTTTGGGGCTTATTAAAATAAAGTGTTTTAGTGAGTTTAAATGGTTTGAAGTCGACTCATTGAAGTTAATAGAGGGTCGAGTTGCCTTTTACGTTTCAGTAAGTCGTCTCGGTAAGACACTTCGACATCCGCGTCTAGTCACGCGTGGACTTGGTGGGATAAATTACCGGTATGTGGTATGCAATGGCTAGAGCTAGCTCTGTATATGAAATTATAACAATAACTAGCTTATCGGTTACTACTATCAAAGTATCTGTCAAGTTGTTATTCCACATTTCAACTTGATATCGAGGCTACTCCGGTGTCTCAGAGTGATGTGGTCACACTGTATTGATGTCCTTATAATTATTGTATAACACATTCAACAAAATGCAAACATCAATAGACCCCTTGCATCGGCTGCCATCTTCGTTGATGAAACGTGCACGCGTGAACGTTTCCATTTGTTTTCAACAAAGATGACGGTCAAGGACGTCATGTGCAATCCATCTTTCTCAGAAGGAAACATGTTTTCTCCTTTTCATATGATAACATCCCAGAAAATACAAAACATTTATGTGAATGTTCTATTGTGTTGTCATATATATTCGAGAAAGACTCTGCCAGGGTCGCACGTCAAGCCATTAACACTTTTTCTTGTTGAAAATATAAAATGTTATATACACACATATGTACTCAAAAACTCATGGGTCTAAATCGCCTGGTTCCCCACAGACGTATAATACCTATAAATGAATTGCATGACGTCATTGACCACCATATTAATTTGATGAAAAACAATGGAAAGGTGCCCGCATGTACGCTCGGGCGCGACTCTCGGCCAACAATGGCGGCCAATGCAAGGGGTCTATAGACCGACAGCTCCTATGGAAATAAACGTTGCCGTAATTTTGTCAGCAGCCGACTATACCCCCAAACCGTGGGGAAAATCCGCGAAAACGCAAGCAAAACAACGTGTAAAGCAACGGGCTAGCGGGGACATGGTGGAAAATATGTTTGTTTTAAGGGTGAAAAAATCACCGAAAGTCTTGGAAACAATGTTTAATCAATAAGTAGATACCTTAGTCTCACGTTATTTGTTTGCTGTTTCCTCTCTTTTTAACTGAACTTTCTCCAAAACGATACAAAAGTAGAAGGAATTATTCTTCGTATCTACAACAACAAAAAGTCGCTGGACGCACATTTCCCGGCCAAAGTGCGCGTCGGTGCGTGCTTTGCGCGGACGCTGATGACGCGTACCGCCTATAGATTAATGTTTGCTACTGATATACGCGATTGTTTGGTGTGCATTCCACGCAAGCGTACGCAAAACGTGCCGAAAGCGTGCATGTACAGGCGGACTGAATATAAAGTGTGGATGATTTATTTGTGCACATAGAGCGAGTCCAGTGGATTTATTTCCCGAAAATTAATTAAGTGGTATCTTAAATTTCACACATTGGAAACAAGAATATTTTTGTGTTTTTTTTGACAGTCATATAGGCTTTGCCTATAGGCTAAGTAAAATAATTTTGTTTACATTTTGTAAACGAATTCCTCCCCTAAAAACGACAAAAGCCAACCAAACATTTTTTTTTTTTTTACGACTCCTTTCAATACGTAATATTGGTCGAGTCACAATCAGCAGGACAAGAAGCTGCTACGGGCTACCACTTCTCGACTCATGTGAGCTACTAAAAACTGTGCTACCCACTATGTCTTGTTTAAAATGTTCATAGTTTCTTCTTTTTCAGATGGGAATAATAAACTTAAAAAGATAGTGTGCTAGTTTGCGTGTGTGTGTGTGAGTGTAACTTCATCTGACAATTTAACATGATTGTACAGGCCCTACTACATCGAAAAGATACATTTATGACAATTATATTGGGCTCCTAAAACTTCGGGGGCAAATAAAACGTACAGTATCCTGTAAAGCACAGTGGTCTACTTCATAAAAAGCTTATGCCCAAGGCCTGACATCCTTTTGAACTTACCAGGGTGCCTAGAAGCGGATGTTTCACCATAGAGAGAAAGAGACACTACGCATAACATCAGCAGTCTCATTGTGTAATCTCAAATCTTCTCTCAAAGGGTGATAAAAAGTCCCCAAACCTTCGAAGATGGTGAAGAGCAAGACAGACTTACAAATGAACTGCTGTTATTCTCGTCTATGACGCAGTACTAATGTAACTACACTGTACTTGCTTGTCACTTCCGTCTCAACTAACCAGTTCCTAAGAAAAACCAACATGCAATTAACATAAACCAAGGATAGTGTTAACCATTTTGGGTGGCATTTGCGGTTTTACACAATGGATATATCACTGCGCAGAACAGGCTAACATTGAACATTTTCAGTCGTCCATGCAATGACGTAGTCATGTCAGACACCGAAAACCACGGACAAGACCAAAACCGTCAAAAATTGTTTTGCACAAAAATGTATCAAAACGCATCAGTTTGGTCCGTCATTTTGAGAATATCTTAGATCCGTCTACTTGTACTGGACCCAAAGGCTTCGAGAGAACACCTAAATCAGACCGGTACTTAATTATCTCGCTTTGAACTACTTCCCCTCTTTCCATCAAGCTGGAGCAGCAGTAAATTTGAGCAGGGACTTTCCCGGAGTTTTCCAGCATACCGAAGCATTGTTTATGAAACACGCTTGACTAAATATCCCGAAAGGTGCATTGTTGAACTTAATAAAAGGTAGCCTTGACCAAGGTTATTTACTCAAAACACGGCCAACAAATTTTTGTCAAGTTCTTGTGCAGAGTCCAGACAAGTATCAAAATGTTTATCCTGACGTCATAGATCAAGATCAATAGTTTAAAAAAAGGTTGTTCAATAAAAAATATCTGCAACGATCAACGTAGCATCACAAGGTTAATACATAATTGCGCATGGTCGTCACACTGTTTTTAAACCGATATCAGATTGAAATTAAATGAAAGTTTTGACCCCTTCTTGCTGATTTCGTCGGCGCTGAGCCAATTGATTTATGTCTCGACAGGCTAGAGAAGGTCAAAGGTTGCCTTTTGTAGTATACCGATGGTAATCAGTCACCGGCGATTTTCTTGTTTAACAGGATAATAATTAATCAGAGCATAATGTTAAAGGAAGGTCATCCCAGCCATCAGTAAACTGTCAATTTAAACTGCTCTCAACTGCATGGTACAGACCACAGGACTACAAACCAAGGGTCTAGTACAACAGACATGGATCTCTCTTCAAGAAACTCAGACTTGAGATCGGTCTTTGTAGCGAGGCTCCAAATAACTCCTGCCCAGCCTTCGTCAAGCTAAGTGAATCACAATTCGCACCGGTTGATGAAGATACAGAAGACTTTGAGAAACATGCGAACGGCAGCTTGACCTTTCGTCAAACGTTAGAGATTCTTGAGCCCGGTGAGTTCACAAGAACCGAGGATGGACAATTGATAAGAATTTGCACAACTAAACTCCCTAAGAACAAACCTCAGTTTCTTAACTTCAACAGCGCTCAAAACATTCTTAGTACGGTTGGGATGGTCATTTCAGTTGCTGCAGGTAGTGTTTCACTGGTCACTTATCTAGTGTTTCCAAGTCTTCATGGCCGAACCAGGAAAACAATCATGGGGATGATGACGTCAGTCATTGCTGCCCAAACTCGTCTACTCCTCAGTGGTATTGCAGCAATTAATGCTAAAGCTTGGTTGTATATGCTATACCATTGTGGATGCCCTTACACACGCCAACTTACTGGGTATTTTTAACAATAGAACAAT
This sequence comes from Pisaster brevispinus, assembly GCA_023634235.1. Classification (NCBI taxonomy): domain Eukaryota; kingdom Metazoa; phylum Echinodermata; class Asteroidea; order Forcipulatida; family Asteriidae; genus Pisaster; species Pisaster brevispinus. Next base: position 709,886 of record JAMKCF010000037.1, read on the forward strand.
GCTACCCCACAAGGTTTTCTTTGTTCAAGTGGTACCCCACAGAGGATTTCTTTAGAAAAGGGAATAATAGAACAACAATGGAAGAACCCCGTAACTGCCATATGTAAGGGTGTGTGTGTGTGGGGGGGGCACGTTGGGTCACGCCCATCATGGGGGGCATGTCCCCTCTTAGAAACGTCACTGCCAATAGCATCCTATGGTCTGCCATTATTGGTTGAACAAGAACACACAACCTTACAGATCGGGTTTGTGGGGTCCAGCTATTGTTGGTCTATTCTTCCCTTTTCTAAAGAATTCTCTTGTGGGGTCCAGGTTGAACAAAGAATTCTCTTGTGGGGTCCATTGTTCCATTGGTGCAGCCTTTTTCGAAACTACGATTTAAGGCTCCGTCAGTTATTTTGAAGACTTGCGCTTTCGTTACAAACTTCAACAAGGTGGACGGATCCCAAGCCGAAACCCATAACCCATAAGCCGTGGTTTCGAAAACGGCCTATGAGGTCAACCTCGTTCCTAGGGGTGATCGATCTCGCGGCGCCATTTGTTCCCAGCATGTCTTGCTCACTCAAACTGGTTATTTAAAATGTGCTAGAATCTGGTACATTTTATTTAGGCCTGTGGCCAATCCACTCTACGCACCCGCTCAAGTATGGTAATCCGCAAAATAGGCATCAAGTCAAAGAGCAACTGGTCGCCTCTCATACTTCTTGGCTCCTGTGATATGTCTAACTGTATGCCAATTAGAGTGACCGTGAAAAATCGTGATTCATTTAAAATGGAATCGTGTCAAAGTACTTTCATTACAAGTGCTCTCAAGTTTTAATCAAACGTGGACGCAAAGTAGTCACCTTTGGGAGCCAATCAGCGTTGTTTTTCTGTACATCCCTACCAGAGGTTAGTGACGAGACGTGTCGATACGGCGAGCTGCCCACGGTAGCGAGGCTGGTATGAGGTCACCTTGTATGTCCGCAGCCACCTACCATCCCCAAGTTTCTCATTGCTTGTATCCAAGGTATGGGATTTAAAGGTTGAATAATCTTTTCAGATATAAAGGTGGGAAATCAGTTATTTTGAGCATTTGTAATCTGACCCTCATGTAGACTACTCAAGGGACATATGATTACTTAGACAGGTTTCATATAACATCGGTAAAACTGGGATGGGTGCCAGACTAGGAATTACAATGAAGTATGGTTAAAATTATGGCAGAAATTGAACTTCTGTAGTATTGTATGATTAGTATACTTTGAAATGTTATTGGATATGCAATTTCAAACATGTGCTACTATTCATCAATCAGTCTTCAAGATTATTCCCTTATCTCCCCTTTTTATGAAGGATGGCTTGGTTATTGATTTATTATATTTTAATTCAATTTACAATACATTTTTGGCAGGGCCGTCCAGGGAAGAGCAAAAATGTTACACACACAAATGTCATCACAAAAATGTGACCTCCAAGAACCTTGCTCATATTCTTTAAGCAACTTTTATCGAAAAAAACCTCACTGAAATGTAATACTTTTATAATTTTAAATAAAAAACATAGAGTACATGTACCCCTAATATGAAGTATGCATTGTATGAGGAGTCAGGAAGATGGCATGCCTTGATTCTAGAATTTAGTTTTCTTCTTCTTGTCATGATACACCACTAGCTTGAGCAGCTGACACGGATCTTCCTTGCCCACTGTGGAGGTCGATGAGCAAACAGCGCCCTCTCTGCTTCCTCATGTACTTTATAAGGAGTATTGAGAACAGTTTGAAGTAAGTGTAACTTTGAATAATCTCCTTCTTCTGCTCTCTGGATAGCTTCTTGTGCTATCCAGTTCCGTAGGATGTAGCGTGGATTCACAGCTGTGTTTAAGAGTAGAATAGATAAATTAGGACTTAAACTTATTGGATATATTGTTTAAATGAGTAAAGAGCAAACAATCCTCATTGGGTTTGGAGTTCTTTCTTGAAGAAGCAGCAGCGTTACTTCAATGAGTAATTTAATAGTCATCCAACTTTCTAGTTTAGTTTATACAATGTACTGGTAGTATACCTGGAATAACAGTGCAAAGCAAAATCATTACCTAATTCCAAAACTTGAAACGAGTTTGAAGCAGAAAAATCTCAAGATGGACGTTTGAGAAAGCAGAGGTCACTTGATTATTTAAAGGGATGGAATAAATGGAAAAAATTCTGAAAAGCGTAACTTCATAAGAAAATAAAATATATACCATTCATGAGTTCTTCTCTATTTATAAGCCTAGTCTCTCCTCCAGCCCTCCTAGCACGATCAGTGTAATCTTGTATCCAGTCTGAAAATCTCTCATGTTGTTGTAGATCTTTTAAGGCCCATAATGACTCCAGGATCTCATTCTTGGAAAGCTTGTCAAGTGACAGCGCCCCCAACTGGAGGAATGTCATGGTGAAATCTGCACGGGTGTCTTGCATGAGCTGCACAATGAAATGAAAGTCAGTTGCTATTAGATGCTAGGTCAAGTCTAATGTCAATTATCCTTGGCTCTTACATCAAGGTAATTTTTCTGTTAACCAATCATAGTTTATCTTTCTTCCAAAGTCGCTGTGGTTAAGTGGTTAGACTGCAGGACTTGCAATTACAAGGTTGTTGGTTGGAATCCTGCCAAGCTAACTGCTGATTTCACAATGACTAGAATATGTATTGTTGTCTAGTGACTGACTCACAATTTATTGATTTGTACAATTTATAATCATTGACATTAAACCGATGTTTGTATAAAAGAGAATGGCTGTTGCCAGCTTGGTGTTTACAATCCAACCCCTTGTGGAAGCTTTGCCGAGTACCCTCGTTGGGATGATCACCTAACAACACACAACCCAATAATAATACTAATGATAATAATGGCTATATGTATAGCGCTCATATCCGTCACTCAGTGACGCTCAAGGCGCTTCAACATCAAGTATTTTTAAAGTATTTTCCTGCATTTGGGGGCTACGTTTGAAGTATGAGACCTACTCCTTAACATAGCACCATGTAATGGTTTACAAGGCGCTGTGGCGCAATATGCTACCTGGATAAAAACACTTCCAGAGGTGAATTAGATATTTTCAATAGGGAGGGGGGGGGTCAAGCTGGAGATAAGACGAAATTGTGAGGCTTTTAAAAGCCATTCATTTGTACATTTTTTCTATTTCATTTGGGGAAAAGGGGAGGGGCAAGGGTTCTGATGTAAACGCCCACACCTCAGATGGTTTTGCAATTGATCACTAGGTCTGCAACTATGTTACTTCTTCTTTTACAATATTTAATGACAGAGTTTTGGTAAGAAAGTCTTCTCTATTTGATTCCTTACCTTTAAGAGGAAACCAATGATGTATTCATCAACTTCTTCAATTCCAAATAATCCAAGTTTTTTACGGAAGAGTTCCATAAAACGAGTCTTGTAGATCCCTACATATCCTTCTAGAATGTCATACAGTCTGCAGAAGAAAAAATGAGATGAAATAGTTGACAGTTGTTTTGTGTATTGATCCTGGCTTGCACTCATGTCACACGCAGTGACTGTGCAACCCTCACCATTTTGGGAGTCTATCGGTAAGCAGGTAAATACCACATCACCTAAAATTCATACTGCACTGTAATAACACACAGCATCACCTAAAATTCATACTACTGTATAACACACAGCATCACCTAAAATTCATACTGCACTGTATAACACACAGCATCACCTAAAATTCATACAGCACTGTATAACACACAGCATCACCTAAAATTCATACAGCACTGTATAACACACAGCATCACCTAAAATTCATACTGCACTGTATAACACACAGCATCACCTAAAATTCAAACAGCACTGTATAACACACAGCATCACCTAAAATTCATACTGCACTGTATAACACACAGCATCACCTAAAATTCATACTGCACTGTATAACACACAGCATCACCTAAAATTCATACAGCACTGTATAACACACAGCATCACCTAAAATTCATACTGCACTGTATAACACACAGCATCACCTAAAATTCATACTGCACTGTATAACACACAGCATCACCTAAAATTCATACTGCACTGTATAACACACAGCATCACCTAAAATTCATACTGCACTGTATAACACACAGCATCACCTAAAATTCATACAGCACTGTATAACACACAGCATCACCTTAAATTCATACTGCACTGTATAACACACAGCATCACCTTAAATTCATACTGCACTGTATAACACACAGCATCACCTAAATTCATACAGCACTGTATAACACACAGCATCACCTAAAATTCATCATGCATTGTATAACACACAGCATCACCTAAAATTCATACTGTACTGTATAACACACAGCATCACCTAAAATTCATACAGCACTGTATAACACACAGCATCACCTAAAATTCATACTGCACTGTATAACACACAGCATCACCTAAAATTCATACTGCACTGTATAACACACAGCATCACCTAAAACTCATCTGCACTGTATAACACACAGCATCACCTAAAATTCATACTGTACTGTATAACACACAGCATCACCTAAAATTCATACTGCACTGTATAACACACAGCATCACCTAAAATTCATACTGTACTGTATAACACACAGCATCACCTAAAATTCATACTGCACTGTTACACAGGGACTGTGGTTCCCAGGATGGCGCAACCAAGATTATTGTGATGATGACGTCAGGTGAATTGGGTCAATATTGAGTTTGGTAATAAATGTAATTCAGAAAGTTAGGGTTACTCACTGTGCAGCCTGATGCTTAGTAACTAAAGGTAGAATTGCAATCCTGAGTTTATTTAAATTGAAGTAACCAACATCTGGTTGTCTTTCATAGCTGTAGAGTGCTTCATCGTCCGACGTGTTTGGAACAAACTCTGGTGTGTAGGAGTCCAGAAATCCAAATGGACCGTAATCGATGGTTATAGAAAGTAAACTAAAGTTATCGGTGTTCATAACCCCTGCAAAATGATGTTCAATACATTTAATAGAATAAAATAATACAAAATAATTTTATAATATACACAAATTCTTAGAAAATTTTGACTTAGACTTTTTTATTCATTTGTAACATTACATCTTCAGGAGAGACTAATTTGGAGCGAAATTTGAGTTGCATTGTGTATTTTGCATGAAGAAAAGTAGGATTTGGAAACTTTCATACAAATGGTGTGGGACTCCTAAAATCTCTAGAAGACAAGTCAGAAACAGTTCCTAAAGGAATCAGCCATTTTATTTTTCTTCCACAGAAAAAACAAAACAAAAACAAGGCTGTAAAGAAAATAATTAATATTCTTACACCTTCTTGGTATGATGAGAGTCAGTATATGTTATCGCTGTTCCTGAAAGGGAACCAGACATCGTAATCTTACCATGTGCAAATCCAACAGACATCCACTTTGCAATCATACCAGCTGTCTCTGACACAACCTCAGCAAAGAAAGCCAAGTATCGATCATCATCACTCACGTCTACTTGAGGAAAGTAATTCTCAATCACAAAATCTGTCAACTTCCTAAAGAAAAAACAAACCAAAAAACCAAAAGGACAACTGGTCGATCACTCAAAAATGTATCTATTTTTTTATTATTTATTTCTTCCTTGACACATCTAACAGCACAAGTGCAATTAACAGAATGGTGATTAGGAAGCGAGGAGAAATGTTCAGTTTTAGATGTGGGAGGAAAATCCCAAATGAGTAAAACCCACACAATCAGGTAGGGACTGAAACCCAACCCATAAGCAAGGCTCCGATCTGAGGTGGGATTCAAACCAAGGTCCACAGAGGTGAAAGGCAGGGACAGAAACCACTGAGCTGACCTGATAAAAAAACACCTATTTTTAATTAATACTTCTTTTTACTTGTTCTTGTTTCCAACATCTTAACTAATGTCCTTTAATTACAAAACTCTTTAATGCATAGTGTTTATAACCAAAACACGGCACATACCTGAGAAGAGGAACCTCTTTATTCATTGCCAAAATCTCCAAGGAACCGATACGGAACCAAGATGGAGCCAGTCTCAAGACAACTGCTGCTTTCTCTTGCTTTGGATGACCATCATAGAACTGATCTCTCCAGACAGGATCTGAACTTACAGATAAACTGATCCAAGACAAACAAATTGCATTGGTAATTTTATTTTTTAAATGCCCAAGTCCTTATCTGACTGATATTATTGCAAAAGGGTTAAAGAAAAAGATGATTTTAGTTTTTGTCATACACTAAAATATAATTTCTTAGTGTCAACAGCAAAAGAAATAAACAACAGTCAGAATGCACCTTTAATGCAAGGCAGAACCACTGGTAAAACGACCATGCCAAAATTCTGAAGTATATCTATACGGATCAGTGAAATTCACATTGTACCAAGGTCTCATGCATCGCTAGAGAAGTTCACAGGCATCGCTAGAGAGGAGAAGAATCAAGACATTTCCACAACCTTCAGGACATTCTATGAACCAGAAATCTTCTTACAAGAGGAACTTAACAATTCTTTAAGGAAATGCAAACTGTATGCGTAATTTGTCTAAACATTTATTTGGATTGTACCTGGGCCCCTTACTGTAAGCAAAGACGCAGGGAATTCCGTGCTTACGTCAAGCTTATTTCACGGGTTAGCAGAGAATTTTTACTTGTGCACGTGCGTACTCGTTAGTACGTTAGTACATTACTAGGCATTCTGCGCTTACACAGCTAGCACAGAAATTCGGCGCTTGCAGCATAAGCAAAGAATGGTGATTGTAAGTGCTGAATTCGGCGGTTAGCAAAGCCATGAAATTGGGCCCAGATCTTTCTCTCAGAGACGAATCGTTCCAGATAGACGTCATCTTTACAGGCAACTTTAGTTTTGGCTTGAGCTGCGTCAAGCATTCTAACTTGTTACGTATGCAGCCAAATGATTCACCAACCAATCATGCCAAGAATTTGATAAAACTCTCTCTCGGGAACTTTCTATACCTTAATGCTCGAGAAGATGGAATCCCAAGATGGTACATGGCTTCTGAACATAAGAACTCTCTGATTGATGATCTGAGAACTGCTCGACCATCACCACGTCTTGAGTATGGAGTCAGTCCAGAACCCTTTAACTGCAATTCCCATCTCTCACCTTTACTGTAGAAAATAAAGAGCGAAGAGCTTTGATAATCAACATGGTTTATTATAAAATTTATTTATATGAATTACAAATGAATTACAAATAGTAGGATACAGACGAACAAACAACAAAAGCTTTAAATAAACACAAAAATCCACTGAGAAAACATCTTTAGAAGCAAAGAAGACTATACAATATACACAATACTCAAAAGGTTTTTAAAAAGGGTTTTTTAAAGGCCTTGGTTGGAACAGAACAATTTACTTAATTATTGCACAGCAAATTTACTTATTCAAGAATGGGCACGGAAGGGGGGATTCTTGCACACTTGATTCTCACCTAGTTTGTAGGAGATTAATTTACTCTTGGGCAGCTTTTAATATAAATTTACAAAGACAAATTATAGGGCCTATTCTTTCTGACTTTACCTATTGACAAATTCTCCAAGCATTACTGCTCTACCATCACCAAGCTGTCCTGACCAACTTCCAAACTGTTAAATTTGGGAGAAAAAAACACCAGATGGAATTAAACAATCAATTGAAATTTTTTGTGTCAGCTTTGTGAACAGCAATAAATACATGTTGTAGTTTTATTAAATGCTTTGAACATTTTTAAAATTAATTTGTTTATGAGTCACTCGACACAAGGCCAGAAGGCTACTCAAGACAAAGGCTACAAAGGAGAAAACTGTTTACAACAAATTCAAATTATTACATAGATAATCCTCAAGTTGAATTCACAAAGTGACAGATTGAAGGCCATGAGCTCCGCTCTTAATAAATGAGGGAGGCATATTCTCCAGTAAAGGGCACATTAAGAGCACCGGACTCAAGCTCTGGTTTTTCTGATCAGCAAAGTGTAGGTTCAAGTCCGGTCATGGCACTTGTGTCCTTGAGTAAGATACTGTTATACAATAAATGATTTGTCCTTCGGATGGGACATAAGCTATAGGTCCCCTGTACTAGGATTGGTAGTGCACGTAACACAACCCAGAACACTTATCTTGGAAGAGTAAGGGTTTATCCCAGGGTTTCTGGTTCACAAACACATGTAGCAAGCACCCTAGTTTACAGGTTTCCTCAGGCTTGCGAGCTACACAATTTAGTTCACTTTTTAGGCATCTTTAGGCATCATTACCAAAACAGTAATAACCATTGTAATAATAATAACAATAACAATATTATGAGGAAAGTGTAAACTTCAATTATATTGACCTGATGTCCTCCATAACGATGAGATAGAGGAATGGAGTCCGGTAGGAATGTGTTTCCACTCACAAACGCTGTAAAGAAGTCTGAGTTGCAAGCGGCTGGATCTAGATCTAAGATTCCACTCGCTACTTCTTCAGACACTGCTATAAGATGAGTTTTTGATTTCATTGGAGTTGGGAAGACTCTAGAAAAGACAGCATTCCTCACTTGGCGGACAAAGTTCTCCTCAATGTGATCCAATGGGAATGTATCTAATAATAATAAAAGTGTCAACAAAAAATATGTCAAGAGACAAACCACAAGGGAAACTGACTGGGTAAATTTTAAATACTTTGGGGTTGAACAAAAATGTTTGGACTAGTTTGGGACTTCAACCAACAACCTCTGCAGTGCGGTCAGAAACCATACAACCTTTAAATGCTGGCAGTTAAAGATTGAATCATGGTCACCTGACTATCACGCCTGAACATAGTTGGTAGACTGCCAACATAGGGCTAGAGAGCTCAGTTGGTAGAGCATCCGCACGTTAATCCAGAGGTCATTGGTTCAGTTCCCACTCTAGAGTCAATTTTTCTTTGTTCAACCCCCAAAAGTATATGTTTACACATTCCATAATCTAGGCTACTCTATGGATTGCTTTAAAACCCTAAACAAAAGATTGGGTTTGACTTGAAAGCGTTGATTTTTAATCTTCAAAAGAAAAACTGATTAAATTTAATATGAAAGCTCACTCATCTGAAACTTAGTAAATATTCAAGAAGATTCAGCAAATTTTCAACAACTTCCATTGCAACTTTTAGAAAAAAATCCCAGTATGAACAAACAAAAACTCCATGACAAACAGGTGTTATGAGGACGGCACCGAGCTACATTAAGACTCAAGAGAATGCTAGGCACATAGAGGCAGTTGCCTCTGTTGCCTCTGAGAAGTTTTAGGTTTGCATCCCATCTCAATCCAAGAGTGAAATTCTCATGATAATCATTTAACAGAGCTAAGAAAAGAGTGATGTCAAATATAGACCCAGGTAAATATGCTGTGTCCGACTGCCACTTCGTGTTCCTTAATTTATGTCAACATTTCCTTACCTGTCCAGAAAGGTTGGCAAAATGAGAGAAACAGACACTTTGGTCTGGATTATTATACATTGTCGAAAGAATGAAGAATAAACCATTTCCAGGTCTACGGTGGTCTTGACAATCATAGTGCTACTCGCTAAATATCATTTCAGTTCCTTTTTTTAGAGCATGAGCATCCAAAAATTCTGGATGTGAAATAGGCCCTACAACTACAAGTATCGAAATGTCTGCTTGAATTTTGTTTTACGAAGTTTAACAAGTAGCGTTTTACAAGTAGGCAATAGGCCTATTCTAAAAAGGGGAAATACAACCAACATTTATGTCCAACATCCAACAAATATAAAATATCACTTTTACAAAAAGTGATATTCTTTATTATTTTATATTAAAAGTTTTAATCAGATATGAGATAAACACTCTGTGTGTGGTAGCCCCACTAAGACTGCATGGACTGGAGGAAGGAAGGAAACAGGAAGTGTGGCCAAGTCAATGAAGTATGAACCCTCGCTAAGGGTTTACATTTTGCCACACAGTAGGGGCTGACACTAACAGTTCAGTACACTGGGCATGTTGGGTGGTCGTGTACTGTGTAGGTAGGTAGTTGGCATGGTTGGTTGTCATATTCGTTACTGTGACCGCACCATTCGTTGTTCACTGTTGTTGTTCATTGTTGTTATTTTTTTATATTTTTTTATACTCATTCATACAGTCATAGAACCTGGCCTGTTGAAGATTTGAAAGAGTAGACCTCTTACCAATAAGGAGCTGTCTTTCAGCAAAGTGCCAATCACTGAATGTTGCCACAAGAACCGACCTCTGATGATTGACTCTGCTGTTGTCATCGATGTCATCTTCGCAGTTTACATTTTTTGAAGACGACGAAAAAGTCGAAAGTTGACACGGTGTATTTGAACTTGTTTCCGTTGATATTTTCGTATCAGGTTCGTTTCTAGAATACTTGTCAGTTTCATGTAAGTACTCATCGATGTTACAATCCTCATTACGTGTATTAGTTACTGAAAATGTCAAAATAATAACCCAAAAACATGTTTGTGTTGTACCACACGACGTTGATTTTGGGTCTTTTATGGGCGCCGCCATTTTAAAATTTATGTGACTAGGTCTTACTAATACACACAGAACGTCGAGCAGTCTGGATACAAGACATCGTGTGTAAGTTTAGATGAGGGCGCCATTTTCGTAGAAATCAACAATTTAATGAACGTTCGAGTTTCCTGACCGACTGTGTAGGGCCTATTATTTTTACCATTCATATTTTTGTTTCCAGGAGACACATTGTTACTGATTGTTTTTGGTTTGATTTGAATGCTTCTTATTTAGATGTTACCGTTACTGATTCTATTTTAAATATCAAAAAATAATCCACAAGGGATTACTTAACTTTTTAATTGGGTTGAAGAAAGAAGTCCAAGAGTGGGATTTGAAAACCACGACCTCCGAATGCCAGCTACCAAACGTTGGTTATAGTCCTTTTATTGGCAGTCTCCCTATTTTGTCAATATCTTGTTCGGGGTGGGCCCGAACAAAGATATTGAAAAACTATGGATAGATAGCTCATGTGTGTAGAGCGCCGCACGTTTTATAGAGAGGTCGCAGGTTCAAAATTCCGCTGCCTGTAGTTTGAAGATAGTACCGGTTACTGGGGATGGTTCTTTGCAGGGAGTCATTGCGGGTCGACAGATATTGTTGCTTTAAAAATCTGCTAAGTAAACATTTGATAACACAACATTATAATGATTTGGCTGGTAGTTCTGCTGCTAGGTAGGACTTTTTTGATTGGGAATTTTTTTCCCCTAAGAAACTCGATTCCTTTAGGAGTAAAAATTAACCCGACTCGTCTTATATTAGCCGAGTTTGACAACGCGGTCGATCGCCGGTCAGTTGGTGTCCTTGGTCTGTAAATGATGTACAAGAGAAATTTATTTACAGGCGAACTTCGAAGTTGTTGGGTTTTTTTTAAGGTTTTTTAAACTTTTGGATAACTATTCGTTCAATTTGATTGTACTTCAGGTATGGTCAGTCCGATTGTCAGATGTACAAAAATATTCAGAATTTTGTTTTAGTATTTACGAAAGGAAACAACAGGGTGAGATTTTATGAAAATGAAAGCCCCGAAAAGTTCCCTTTTTGTGTAGATATAAAAGTCAATAGAATTGCAAAATTCTAATGGAGGTTGACAGCCGACTTGACTCATCCAATTAGATATCTGGAGGTCTGGTCACAAGGGCCATGGAGGTATTTCTACCATGCAAGGGCCAAGTCGTTTTATGTAGCTGAAGGTGCAGAAAGATCCACTGAACAATCCTGCAATCCCTGAGGACATAATTATCCTGACAAATCACAGGACATTCGGTTTGGCTGAATATTACAGTTTTATGGTCATGGGAGGCTCACTTGATGGAGAGGCTCTGGTGGTGCACGAGAAAATGCTACACTAACTGTCAGAGGTAGTCATGGAGGTAGTACGGGTTCCCCACCGTGCTTGATTGTAAGAACCTAGTAGTAGTAAACCTACAGTACATGCGAAGGCCACTTTCCCAACCTTAGTGTGTCAATGTGCGCTCAGCCATTGTACCCTCTATTAGTTGATGTACAGTGGCGGCCAGGGTATTATTGCTAATTTACTGTCGTATGGAAAGTAACTCTTTTGTTGGCCACATGTAGGGGCCTACGTGACAATACTATTGAATAAACAACCGTGAGCTGTTAGTGAAGTACACTGTACGTGACATGAATGATGTTAGCTTGGGCTAAAACATATCAGTACACATTACATTGTATGTACTGGTATCTGACCAGGGGTCAAAGGTACTTTGAAAGTGCACCGTGTTGGCTGAAAATCACCAGTTGGGAGTGTTGGGTAATATCACCGAGGCACTCCACTCGGGGAAGCTCAGGGTCCAGGCGTCACTCTGTTAGGCAACCGGGACATCAGCTGTTGTGTGAGGATACACTGTTCAACGTGTGTGCGGTATGATTATTATAAAAAAAACTGTTGAATCACTTGAATGAGTACACAAGTAAAAATATAACATTCAGTAGATCATAAGTAGCATGTCTAGTGACTGGGGAACACAAGAGTCAATACTAGGGTAGGGTATTCTGCTAGGACTAGTAGTTGAAGAGTTATTGCATATACGGACAGCGTCCTAGTATCATAGACTACTAATGTGTATGGTTAATAACGCGGGCTTATGCTTCGTCGAGGACGGGGTAGATTGGTGCATGGAGCTGAGGGGCCGCGGTGTCCCAGGTGGATTGAAGTAGGGTGTTGGTAAAAGTCGGAGGTCGGAGCTAGCTGGAGCTACCCGGAGGTTGCATTTATTGCGAAATATCACGAAAATTAACTACTCACGCACACCAAATATTTTTCGGAAGGTTCTCAGGCAGAGCTTTGTTTAAGAATCATTTTGGTTCCAAATGGGTAGGAGAATTAGCAACATTTTTTTCCCCAATCCATGGGGACAGAAAAGAATTCCATTCCCCATACCTGCCTAAGAATCTTCAACCCTTCATTTGGAGTACGTGAGTATTCTTTTTTAATGACATTTCACGTTATAAACGCAACCTCCGGGTAGCTCCAGCTAGCTCCGACCTCCGACGTTTACCAACTGCCAATTGAAATAGCAGGTAGGGATAGGTCTCAGTCCGCCAATACATCTGTCAGGCAAACTATCTTCCTGCCTCCGATCCCGTGAGCGAAACGCCATGATCACCAAAGCGGACGCCCCGTTGGAGCGAAATGCACATGTTATCTACTGTATGGTTGGCAATGATTTGAGTTTATGTGAAAGTCAAGTTATTTGCCAGAGTTCTGTATAATTTGTAAACTTTATTTAGTGTCTGGGCTCCTGCACGGCTGTCGGGCTGATTGTTCATGCACTTGGCTATGTCGTTTCGCATAGATTCATACGCGTATGAGGCCAGTACAGTGAAAATCTGCGGAGCCCAGAACGATCTAGTTAATACAACAAAAACAAGTGGAGCATTGTAGTTATTATTTATTTTGATTTATTTATTTTATTATTAAGCAAAATAGTTTTGGAACAGAAATTCCAATTCATAATCTCTGTATAGGCTACCGTAAGCAAAAAAAAACCCCTAATTTAATGCCAGCGGTAATCAGCTGTGAACGAGTACCCAGGCACCATATGCTTAGCACACACCAAGGCCTGCTTACCGTTTAAGAGCTTTATGCAATTGGTCAAAGGATGCAATTGGTTGTTATTTGTTGCGACTTGTTTTAGGAAATAAATTACGGGTTACTATTAGCAAATTGTCTGTCAGAACCTTATTAAATTGTAGCTACATAACATTCAGTAAATTATTTAGATTCCCCTTGATAGTCGATACAAGTGTTTATCTGTAGGCCTACTTTGTTATTTTGCCCTGACCTGCGAGGGGCAGTGCTATCGTGTGAGCCCATATAGCTCCAGACAAAGTGTACATATTTATTATGTGTTAAGTAAACGAAAACACAGATAGTATTCTCTTTTGCTGGGTTATTTTGTCTGGTTTTTTTGTGCATGCATGGTTCGTAGACAACAACTAAAACACTTTAAAGAAAATTAACCTCTAATCGGAAGTTATAATTTGTACAGAATTAATTGAATAAATCTTTATTTAGGTTTCCGTCGTCTGATTTGATTGAAGGATAAAAAGGAACAAATAAGGAGAAAATTGTAGTTCTATAGCAATGATATACGTCTACTGTAAATAATTTGCTTCACTCTCAGATTGTGGTTAGGTTTTGAGATCATTGTGAACTTTGCATATCTAAAGAAACATAATTGTTTATGTGTAGTATAATGTTTCAGGCCCAAATTAAATGTTGTTATACATTATTTCTGAATTTGCCTTGATGGCAGTAACGTCTTGCGACACAATGAGGGCATTATCGTGATTTATCACAGCTCCTTCATGTCATAAACTATAGATGGACTACGATAATGTTGTCATTATTAATTTATTTTGGTCTTATTTACTCAGGGGTCCCATCTGTGAGTCCACTGTTCCCCTATAGGTCCTTGAGACATAAACATACAATAAAAAAGAGATAACAAGCATGCCTATTTAATAATATTCTTCAAACAATATTGTTCACAATAGTTAAGAAATATTGCGCTGAGGGAAATATAGTATGAGAAAAGAACACAAAACATTACGTGCAAGTTTGCTAGAAGTTAAAACGTTCAGTGTTTTGTTATCAGTATTTTTCTATAATTCAATACTTTAGATTTGGTGCTTCTTGGTTTTGAAAGATAGTCGTCCGCAGCAACGACCATGGGATGGAAATTGGCTATCAGTGTTCTGCTGATTGGTGTATTAGTTGCCTACATGAGTGGCATCTTCACCTCACCACCAGGTCCCCCTGAGATAGGGGATGGGTGGTGGGGACGAGGTGAAAGGCCCAAAACAAAAGAGGACACATCCATCAGGAAATTCAAGATCAATGTTTCCGATGAAGAAGTGGACGATTTGAAAGGTTTGCTATCATGATGAGCAATTTATGTTTTTTTATCCTGGACCTATTTTTATCAAGCTCTGAGCATAAAAAATTTGCTTAGCACAACAAATTTTGCTCAGTTGAAATATGTTACCCAGCCAATATGTTATAAAGTGAGGTTTTTGCAACTGGTACCCCTCTCTTTTTATTCATTTTTGTTTTTGCTTAGCAAAAACATTTTCTATGCAGTAATTCCTGCTTATAAACGGTGTCCTGAGCGCTAAGCCTTTTAGCAGAAAATACCGCTTAATGATTTTATTTGCTACACAGACAAAATAAGCAGAAAATCAGTCACAAGCAGTTTATTTATACCACGCAGTGAGTTGGCTGAGTAACCCTCTTCTTGTAGGCAAGAACTGTCGAATGCTCAACGCTACAACAGCATAATGACTTTGGAAAATTATCTACTTCAGGGCAAAATCACGGCTGGGGGGAAAGAGCAAACTATTAAGCACAGTAAAATGCTGATCCAACCCTCGACTTGTTCATTACACAACCAGATCCTTGTACAACCATCACATCTCATTAGAAAGACCATTTTCATTGAGTTACTGTAAACCTTACTCTGTCGACTTGCTCTGTATGTTATCCTTATTCAGATCGTTTGAGGAAGACCCGATTGTTTGAGAGCGTTGAAGGAACCAAGTTTCATTTTGGTATCAAACCAGAATACATGAAGTCAATCCAGGAATACTGGCTCAATGAATACGAGTAAGTTAGCTCTCCCAATACAATGTATACCAATCAAGAATAATTATCTGTAGGCTACAGGTTGTAACATTCTACATGACAGTGTCGTAACCGGGGGGCTTAGAGCACTTGCCCCACCCCCTCTTGCCCCTGTATGATATCAAAAGCATGCACAAATGAGTGTTTCCTTTTATTGAATGGCCCCACCCCTGAGCATCCCCCGCTTCCCCCTCCCCGTAATGAAAATGCTTGGTTACGCAATTGCTACACGCAAAAATGTAAGGCCAAAAGAGTTGGGCATGAGCAGTTTTGACGTCACACTTTTTGTGTTCATTAACACAATGGGAGAGAGACTTCACGTAATATTTCTGAGTTCAACAAGGGATAGTAATACTTTTGATCTTAGCATTGCAGAAAAAAATAAATTCTCGCTCAAAAATTTGGTATTGTACCTATACAATTAAAGTAATTTGTTTGCTCTACTTTCAAACAAACAGTTGGCGTAAACAGGAGAAGCTTCTCAACAGGTATCCTCAGTTTAAGACAAATATTGAAGGAATTGATATTCACTTTGTACGAGCCACGCCCACTCAGCTTAAACCAGGACAGAAGGCAAAACCAATACTGATGGTGCACGGCTGGCCTGGGTCATTCTACGAGTTCAGTAAAGTATGTCACTGATCTTTGACAGAAAAATTAGACCAACGTTTAGAAAAAATTATGTTATTCACAGTGAAAAAGCATTTGCACATTACACGTATTTTGTTCGCAATGCAAAAGTTTTAGGTTTTGAAACAGCATCATCTGCCAAAATTAGTTCAGAGAAAACATTCTAAACAAGTTCTATGTCTACGAAATATTGGCACCTAAAACTTTGCTTCACAAAATCAGTTACCACTGACAAAACACATTGTAATTTTTATTAAAAGTTATTATTCATTCGACCATTTCTTTAAAAAAAAACCAATCTTACAGTTATTCAAGTTTACCCTTGTCAAGTTGGCAAGTTGGTGTACCCAAACACTGTGACTCGAAGGTCTGCAAATCCTTTTTTTTTTTACCATATTTCGCTTGTTAGTAAGCTCAACCCAAAATGGTCTAAGGCTAGTCGAAATAAATGTGACGACGCCATCATTTCACCACAAAGAGGGTGCCCCTTGCACTCAATCTCCTTTGACGTCATATCGTTTATCACTTCCAAATGGAACATGGCCACATTTTTTACATGTCAATCTACAATCGTCTTACCACGTGTATTTTACTCTCAGATCATTCCAATGTTAATCGACCCGTCTAATCATGGTGGGACTGATGCGGACGTATTTGAAGTCATCTGCCCATCGCTTCCCGGTTATGGCTTCTCAGAGGCTGCGCATAAACAAGGTTCAATTTTGCATCTTACCTTCAAGTTGTCTTGTCTCATCTTAGCGGGACACGTCTTCAGATTGGGCGATTTGGGCTATAAAATTCATTATTTTGTTATGAAATTAATATGGTTGGAAAGATGTTTTTAAAGTAGAATCTAATGATCCAAATGTCTCGAAATTGTGTGGTTTTCCTTTTACTTCGTGAACTAGCTTTTGTAGAACCAAATTTGTGACTCGACATGTCGGACCGTGTTAGTCACGAAGTAAAAGGAAAACCACACATTCTACTTTAAAACAACTTTCCAACCATATTCATTTCACAACAAACTCCTTTAACAACCAAAGTCACATAACACTAGGCAATGTGCCCCTTTAAAATGTATAGACGCCTTATATACGTCTGCTTGGATGAACTCATTCATTGTAATTCTCAGAATTCATGGAAAATGTCATTCTTGTTTGAATTTGGCTTTATTTTAAAGATCTTGTCAGGGGTTTTAACTGGGTAAAGGAAAATAAGTTATTTTCATTCTCAGTCCTAACTGATACAACATTTATTTCGATGTTTTGCATCTCGGTTTGCACCTTGAAAATTGAATCGTGCCCGAATGAAGCCAAGGTTAACCACAATGTTCACAACTATTCTCCTCTTGTACAAAAGTATCCCCGTAAAATCCTCCGAGGAATTCCAAGCACACAATAAAGACACAATAGAGGGGTACACCATGCGCCATATCGTGCACCAAATGTTGAAATACAAAAATTGAGCCTATTCTTGTATGTTTTTATTTGCTTAGATTTCAAGATTTATATTCTACGTTTGCACAATAGGTATGAACGCGAAGGAAGTTGGACGTATTTTCCACAAGTTGATGACTCGATTAGGGTTTGAAAATTACTACGTCCAGGGAGGAGACTGGGGTGCCCTTGTTGTTGATCTAATGGCTGGTATGTTCCCAAGGTAATGAAAATAGACATAAGTATTTAAAAAATAATTTGTGTGAAATTAAGCAAAGAATAAGCTATAACATGTAATTAATCATTTGTTGAGAACCACATGTTGAGTACACCCAGTGTTTTAGTTCAAATTTTTTTATAAGAATGGTACACAGTTTTAAGTACTTCCAAGTTCTAAATCGCTCCCGAGTTGGAAATTGTTTTTGCATGATACAGCGTTATTTATTACACAATGCCAGAAATGCTTGCCAAATACTAGTTAAAAGACCCAATGATCAGTCTGAATTCTGTCCGTCCTGATTATGGATAGTTTACCACTGAAGTCTCATCGCTACATGTAAATCACTTCATATTGCTTTAAACTATAAGTCCCATGCTAATGACAATGTTGAAAGAAAACCTAACACTATGGACCAGTGAAAGTGTGGACTTGTGAAATGACAAGATAACTGGCCCAGCTGGCTGTACACGTAAAAGTTAGGGGTAAACCTAGTCTTGGTAAAAAACCTTCTCTCGTGTTGAGCGCCCTCTCGTGGGGAAATTTGTGAGGATTAATTACGAGACGGTCTTCTACAAAGACTAGGACAAACCCTGATGATAATAACTGACGCGCGTTTTTTTGTCTTTCTTTAATAGTCATGTCCGTGGAATGCATAGTAACTTCATTACAGTTAAGCCGGGTGTAGGTCAAATCATTCTTGCCAAGCTGTTTCCCTCAATCGTGCTCGATGACAAATCTTACGCCAAGTCTTTGCCAAGTTTTGAAAGTCTTGGTTTCCTGTTGCAGGAGTCAGGATATATGCATATCCAGGGCACCAAACCTGATACTTTAGGTAAGCAAAACACTATAATAGACCCCTTAAAATGACGTCACAAGCTAACACAGCGCCCTCACTGAGGTCAATGAAGACCTATATCATTGACTGCTTTGAGCGTGGCGCGTACACACACGCACCTCCTCCAGTGGCTGACATTAATAGCGATGGCGGCCAACGCAAGGAGTCTAAAATGTCGCCATTCTGTTTTCTTTGTGACGTGGGCTACTGACGAATGTTAATTGACCTTTGTCATGGTGCGCGTATCATTGTTGGGCTCGTGTTACCAACAATGCGCACTACACACGGAATCCGACTCCCAAAATGGAGCAACCAAGATTGTATGATGTCGTCAGGTAAATTGGGTCAATACTGTGGCCGTCTGATTTGGCGGCTACGGCTACGGCTGTTGCTAATGGTTTTACTAAGTACTTCAAAAGCTTTCGTGCATGTTGCCGTAGCCGTATCCGTACCCGTAGCCGCCAATTCGGAAAGAACACATTAAGAAGAATGGATTGTTATGCAGTAATGTAGCCATAGGCAGAGCCGAAGTCATTCATCCGAGCACTGCGTTTTTAAGTATCTTTTGGCAGATCCAAGCCAATGTTGCTAATGGCTAATAACAAATCATTCTCACAATTCTCACCTTTGATTTTAATTCAGGACACGCCCTCACCGACTCCCCAGTTGGGCTCGCTGCTTACATCATTGAGAAGTTTTCTTCTTGGACCAATTACGATTGGATTGACTTAGACGATGGCGGACTGGATGGATATTGGTCCAAAGATGATCTGCTCAATAACGTCATGATCTATTGGGTGTCGGGGTGTATTGCGTCATCAATGCGCTTGTACAAAGAGACAATCCCCGAGTCTAATGAATATTCCAAGTGCGTTGATATAGTTTTGTAATAATATAATAAAATATAAGTAAATAGTTTACTTCATATTGCAAATAAAGGAGCTGTGTTGTCATGATCAAAGCAGGCCTGTGGCTGTACATGGATTTATAAACTCTCACCCAGTTACACCCTCCCTTTGTAACTTATCTATGGAGAGCGCCCGTGGGTGTGCAGTTATCGGTGGGAGTTCATAATTCCACGTACAGCCACAGGCTTGAATCATGACGACACAAACATATTTTACTTCATGATGCAATTTGAAATAATATAAGTATCACAAATGTTGAGGACGCAGGACCCTAGACACTGAAGAGAGTGAGTTGTTCTCATGACTCAATAATTGGTCGATTTGTTTGACCACTTCCTTCACACTAGTATATAAATGTTTATAAAATTATCTAAGAAGTAAGTTCGAATTCAACCTCTGATAATTCGACTAGTCCGAGTTTATTTGTTGGTTATTTTTTACGCGGACAGTTCTGTTGTCTTTTGGAAGACTAACAGCTTGAGTTCATCGAGTCTAATGTGGTAAATTCATAGATTGATTCAGCCACTGATACCTGTTGTTCATGTCACTGCGTGAAAGTTATATAATTTGTCTCCTGAATTAGAATTATTTTCTTTTGTTCTTATTCTTTTATAGATTCATAAACACGGTTCCTGTTGCTTTAGCGGATGTACCCAACGAACTGGCCAGATGTCAGCGTAATTGGGCGGCAAATCACTTCACCGATATCGTCTCGTATAAGACGTACGTACGAGGTGGTCACTTTGCTGCCCTTGAGGTGCCGGAACTACTTGCAGATGACATCCGGCAGTTCGTTCAACAAGTGGAGCTACGTCCGCCGAAAGAGACAAAGTAGCACTGTCAACTGTACTTTATGTGAAATTATTTTAAATTGCTTTCAAATCTTTTTTATCGTAAAATAAAACATGCACACTAAAGATTAGAGTATGGAACTTCAGTGATCAATGCTATCAATCTTGATTTAAATGAACGAAACTGAAAATAGTTTTGATTCTCAAGGTAGTTCCCATGTAATTTTGTATTAATTCTTATCATTAAAGATGTCTCCTTCATTGCTTTTACCTATCATTGTTTTCTTATAGTGATCACCATACATCGTAATCAACTGTGCTTCTTATTCATGACACCTTGCGCAACGCGGAACACACATCCACCGCACATTGCGAATCTACTAGTTCCATCATTTTGGGAGTCAATTCCTTTGTGTACATTTTGACTCCAAGAATGGCGGACAGGATAGGCGCGTGTTAACAGTGCGCTGCACATTGTGCAATGGGTTTGTTGTTAGGCAGAAGTTAGTTCAGAGTCCAATGCAGTTTGACCAAGTCTGGTTAATCTGAGATATCATTTCGGTTTCTTCCCGTTCAGTAAGGGCAGTTATTCCAATCTCTTTGCCTTAATGTACACGTTGTTTCATTTTGCTTTGCCATGTACTTAGCTTTCGTCCAATTTCTGGTTTCCTCCCCTGCAGTTGGCGTCTCCAACACAAGTTCAAAAGTTTGGTTTTCCATTGATTAATTTATAAACTTGAATTACTGATCGATAAACTTGAATAATTAAGGGCAAGTATAGTCTGTAACTCGGTTCCTGTAGAGACCATGTAGCATGTAATATTTTATGTTAATAAAACAGCCACAGACTTGCAGTTTAATTGAAGAAATGTAAACACTTAAATATTATGGAGACTGCACTGTAGGTTTTAATCCACTTTTAATTTTTTTTGGGGGGGATACATCTCCAAATTTGATCAGCTGTTATTTTAACAAATATTTCTTCATTGTGGTAAATATACTGTACACAACATAAAATTTCTCGTAAAAAGCTACGACTACTAGTGTAATAGCTGGTCTTCCTGGAAATGCCCTGCGATGTACAAGGTTACTCTTTGTGTGAACGTTGTGCATGTTTAGTCTCTTAGGATTCACACAGACAACAATATTCCCGGTGGGCAGGAAGGAAATTGGAACAATTATACTGACAAGTTTTGGTATAATAATCATTGTATGTACATTGTTGGATGTAAAATATTGTTTCCCAATTGGACACGAATAAAACGTTGCGATTTTAAAAAGGCATAAACAAAGGAACAGATTATGAAACTCTGCCTGGTTTGTGTTTGTTTTATAGGCCAACAAATTTACAGTACAATATTGAATAGAAGGATCAGCATTCAGCAAAGTTCCATAAAACGGAGATAAATTATTACTTTTACTTTTTATCAAATCGTTATATTATTAGAAAACATTTTATCTAACATTTTAGTGGATAAAGTTAGTTGACCAACCAGATATCATTTAGAAAGATTTTCTGTACAAATGATGAATACAATTCTCACGCTATACTGTCTTCTATTTAAGCTTTGATCAGTTGATAAACGGATATCAGTCAGTTGGATGATCGATGCATTTTGTCATAGATCGATAAAGTAATGTCTGTCTGAACAATATAATTCATTCTTTTAAATGGTGTCTAAACATTTTTCCTTCTAGCCTCGCTTTGGTCAAACAGAAAAATAATACTAATCTTCTGTTTCAGTATGTCCCTGTGATATTTTGGATATCGTAGTTTTATTGCCTAGACATGGAACGTGTACTAGACAATACTGTCACGCGTCATTACTGCTAAGCTTCATTACTGCCACGCATCATTGCCACATATTCCTTACCATAACGTAAAGAGCACTGGAGAGCTGCTGATTTTATAAGACAGTTTTTAGAAACGCCCCTTTTGAAGCAATGTAGTTTTAGAAAAAGTAGTAGTTGTTCGCCCAAAAAATTAATCTGAGAAAGGCTTCAAGCATGCATGTGCAAGGCTGGGTTTTTTTTTTCCATCTTCTTCTTACATTTATTTTCTTGCAACCTCGATGACCAATTGACCCCGAATTTTCACGGGTTGTTATTAATAAATTGTTTTGCAAATGTTAGGATACACCAAGTAAGGGTCGTTCAAAAATACCAAAAGTATACACTGCCTTTAAAATACCATCATGCCATGAAGGTCGTTTTCATTATATAGTTACCCATGACAATCAGATCGCACGGGAAACATTTCTGTTTAAATAAATATGTGTTTTATTATTTATTTATTTGTTTTACTGTACTTCATAATTTATATGTGTTGATGGGAGGATATTTGGCTGTACTATAATAGTACACGATTGCTGGTGGTAATTATGCAGGTAGGAATCAACAGTGAACACAAAACGCGAAACAAGAAACACAAAAACTAACCCATCAGTCGCTTCGAATAATCAAAATTGTAGGATATTTTGCCAACAGTGTCACGTGAGATTCGACCACCTGGATTCTTCATTATTAGTTTGGATATTTAGCTGCCTTTAACAGCGACGTAGACAACCAACATGACAAGGTATGCAAGTAGAGTTTAGAACTTTGATTAAATGACCGGTGACAATCAAATATTATGGCGAGAACGTGAAGTACGGCATAGGCGTCATTTCGTAAAGCGAATAAGGGAATTTTGAGGCATGGCGTGGATCATCAAAGTTAGTAAACTTGCGGGTGGCAACTACATGTTAAACTCCTTTGTCTCGACGTTTTGATCAATAATCTGCTAGTCTTCAGGAGATATCTGCTGAAAACAGTACCATATAGCGCTAACAAACGTAGTTTAAGCGCGGTATCGATGTATACATGTATATCATTTTATTCGTGATCTTGAACCACCGGATAACACTTTGTAAGAACATGTCAGTATCTAAAAAGTAACAGGCTAGAAGACTCCAGGATCCCACAAAAATGAGCTAAACAAGTCTTCTTGGAACCCTTTCGTTTTTACAGTTATTTTTCTTGACAAGTAAACGTATCTTTTATTGACGCTTGTAGTCCGCAAGATATGAAACTGAGACTGGACGCCATTAGTAAGTAGCTCTACTGATACAACAATAGATTTGTGCAAAGATTATCAATGCTATAACTTAAACGCTTGCTGAAATGGCGCCCAAGCCGTACCTCACGTTACAATAGATTAAGCACTAGTTATGCTCATCTCGCGCGATGTAATCTTTGATCACGATGAACTGTTTATATAATTGTTTATAACCGGCGAACGTCCACCAGCAGTTTGGGCAGTGCCCGCATATACCTAATGCACCCCATTTTCTCAGAAATAATGCTTGCAATTCACTGAGAGAATAAACGCAACAAGTTCTTACCCGGCCGTGCAGCCTGTGTGTAACTGCATGCAAATGACCATACAGTCACCAAACAGTGCGAAAGGAATATACGGAATGCGACTCTTGTAAGTATTTCTCACAATAATTACTCAAATCACGTTGAGTTCCTGGCAAGTATTCACAGATCACAACCGCAAAATGTCGACAGGCTTTTTACACAAAGAACAAGGACCAGACAGCCACGTTATTCAGATTTAAACAAACTGGTTACCCTCGTATTTATTGTTATTGTTACATCAGAAATACCGGTGGGACATGACAGAAGGACAACTAATTGAAATGGCTTCTTTATCTGGTTGTACTTTATTCTACTGTGAAATTAATTCACTGTTGTTTCGTAAACGCATGCACCATTTTCAATAAAACTTTTCCACGTTGTAATGGAATATTTTAGGTCGTTGGTTCAAATTGCTCTACCCAGTTATTCTTTATTCAACCCCAAATCATTGAAACATTTACCGATTCAGTTTCCCTTGTGGTGCATAACTTGATACGGAATATTTTACGTACATTCTTAAAAGCTTATAAAGTATACCATCCACAAATAAATCGTCCGTAGAAAAATGCACAGCCACTAATGAATATTCATGATCACTTTCCTGAGAATTATGGTTAATGGCCATCACATTATGATAAGCCACATTAGCTTGACTGACAACACGCTTTGTAACCATGACAACGAGATTCATTGCCGTAGCCAGCACCCTCAGAGGGTTAACCTGTTGGTTACATTCTCTATGTATTCAAAGACACTCATCTCTAAAAGAACATGATTGGGGTTTTTCCCTAGACTTTCTGGTGTACATGATTTCATTATTATGTGAACGGTTAAAAGGTTAGCTTTGACATGCACTGATGACAGCACCTGTGAGAAAAGAGCTCATGGGCCGCGCCAATATTTGACAGCAGGATATCAACTCAGTGGAATTGTATTCCTATCCCCTTTTTTAATGAACGCCAACTTGGTTATCGATTCATTTGACTTGCCAATTGATAAAATCCATTAACTAAAAAGACAGGCCCTACATGCTTTCTGCTCGTTAGTTCATGCTTTGCTGAGATGTAAATAAAAAGCCAATCTCGGAGCTTTATTCCACGTACTGCGCATTGGCGCTCGATGGGGCATGGTGGTAGCACCTCTATTGTGTCTTCATTGTGTGCTTGGACTCTCAGGAATTCTTAAAGTGGATTTAAGGGCGCGACTTCTGCACAATAGGAGAATAGCGTGTTAAATATGGGAACATTTGGGGATACCCGCTAGCCCCATATTGGGCATCTCTTTGGAACTCCTTGCCTGGTGCATGTTTCCCTCCATCCTACAATCCAGACTCTACAATCTAGAGGAATATAAACTCCTAATTTCAGCTCCATTGAGTTATTTTCATCTTCAATGTTTTCCTCTTGAAGCTCCTTACCAATTCTGACTTTTGGCCTTGTTTAGGGCGAACTTGTAAAACATAAACAAACAACACATGCAGATGGTTGTAATTGGAAGAATGCTTCCACGAAAGGTTTGATTCCTACATTCAAATTAGTTCAAGGAATATCAAAATAAAAGCCGCAAACGTTATGTGTAAAGTTGCTCCATGAGATGCAATGAACAACAGCGGGGCCGATGTCGTAGAGCTGCTTAATTAAGCAGAAAATATTGCTTAACAAAATTTACAGGAAACCAGCCACATATGGTAGCCTATATGTAACATGATACTTTAGCTGGTAACTTTATTTTGGTAAGAAATATTGTTTTTGTGCTTAGAGTTACTTTTTTAAGCATCTCTATGAAATTGGGCCCTGGATTCTTCGTTATAAGATTGATTTGAAACATCATTGTCTGTCAGACACTTCTTGGATCTCTCCTGTGGACTAATCAAAGCCACTAAGCGTCTGTATGCTAAGATTTGAACAGATTAAAATAAATACTGTTGTCAATTCTTATTAGTAAATAATACCATATCTGTACAGACTGTGAGCCCATTTTCTCAAAGCCTGTAAGCATACAAGATTGCTGATCACTGAAAACAATTGCTTTGCAATATTGGGTTACCAGGCAAAATACCATTCGGTTACCATTACTGCGACTGGTACTACGTAACTCGGAAATGTCTGCTTAACAGCTTTGTGAAGTTGGGTCCAAATTTTCTGAATCTTCATGAGGCATACATAGGACAATTAAACGTAGGGTCATAGATTGGTAAGTAACCAAAAAATGTATGACTATAAAAACTTACTTCATGAGAAGCACTGCAGCTGTTAATACACTATTTTGAGAAAGGGTTTCCTCCGAAGTTATGTGGTTTGGAAAATGTTCATGCATGAATCGTTTCTCAAAAATTCTAAGGGTTGGGGTTTGTTTGCACTAATCCTGTGGCCAGAGATGTGGTTGGTACACTTTGTCGCCTCGCTAAACGTGGATGGATTCGACGTTCGTGTGAAAAAACCGTGATAGTTTTTGCTGTTTTCTGACAAAAGACACTGTTTTCAGCTTGCACATGTGACTTTTCTTGTATCGTTCTTTATAATTTTGCAAATAAATTCGTTTTACGTTGACAACCAATATATGACCCTACTTTTAACTGTTGACGTCCACTCTCACAAGTAAGATCGAAGAGGTCGATTTCATAAAGCAACCATTGAGGTATTAACCTTGCTCCACCAGGTAACTGTCGATATCTCAATTATTGTAAGATACGTATTTCAGTTGAACTGGTTAATGCTTTGATCGGGGAACACACTTTTGGGATACTACCCCACTGTGTAGAGCTACTTAGCACTAAGTGATGCCTGTCTGGAGGCATGAATCAGTGATAAATAGGCCCTAGTGCTTCCTTCTTTGTAATGACATTGTATCTGTTTATAAATTGAGATTGATTGTCCTACACAGGTGACGTGAGTCTGGTTTGTGACTCTGAACACTCCCGTCAAGCCTCTGAATGATGAACACAACGTGGGATCACAACGTGACGGGGGATGCGGACTACCAAGATATGCAGACTAGCTTGGATGGACTTGGCATTATAGCCATTTTCATGCTTGTAGTCATCTTCATTGGTCTGATAGGCAATAGTGCTGTTATGTATATAGTGATTCGCCATCGTGACATGCACACTATTACAAACTACTTCTTTGCTAACTTAGCATTAATCGATTTTTTATTTCTGATGATTCACGCGGTGACGACATCAGTTGACAACATTGGTATCAAACTCTCATTGATGCTGAACTGCTGGCCTACATTTTATCTTCGCTATGTAAGTAAATGCACTCAGTGTATACCTTTGTTGCTTTGTCTTCCCTATGCTATATAAGAGCCTTCTCACTGACGTCGCCATGATGGAGTACAATGCAATTGTACAATACCACGCGTAGTGCCAACCAGCATCGTGTTTCGTAGCACATGTTTGCACAGTTCTCAACCTCGTTCTCAGTGTTGATCGTTAAGGCCGCGCCATTCCTCCCCCCTGTTTGTGTGTGTTAATGACCCTGGGTATCGATACAGCACTCTGCGCATGGTGCCGAGGCTGTCAGTTCTAGTAACGTTGTACTTCATGGCCTTTTCCCAAATCTGATCTTAGGCTCCGTTAGTTTTGGAGCAGTGTACAGTTTGCACGATGTCTTCAACAACAAACGGAGCCTGACGCCAGAGACAGACCCTAAGCCGACGTTTGGAAAAGGCCTTGGAACAGTGAGCAATAAAATAGTGACGTCATCTGAGAGCAAGCACCAACAAACCCGGGCATTACGTCGAAGAACGTAAACGGCTCTTACAATATTACACGATTTTGAGAATTTGATGTGCATGCACATGCCCAAATCGAGAGGCAACAACGGCTGATATATGGGGTTCATTTAGTTCCTCATCTTCTGCTAGTCTGGACGATATTTCAGACGGCATGATATTTTGTAGAGAATTAGTAGTACGTGTAGTGTATGACCTTTATACTAAAGATCTTAGATTATCTAAACCTATTTATCCTGTTAATCCCTTGCACTGACGTCACATGCGACTAGTGTCTGTCCACGGTCTGCCATCTTGCCTGAAATGGTTATAATGAGCGTTAAGAAATAATGATCAGAGCGTGTAAGCGCACGCTCGTTGTCGAAAATGCTAAAGGAAAACCGGACATTCTGATGTTCATTGAAACCCAACATAAGGTAAGATTTTGACATTCATTCCAGTTGACACAATTCATTTGACGTCATCATCAAAAAAATCAGTTACGTCTTAAGCCAACGTCACTGTGTGTTAAATAGTGTTGTGTGCATTAATAGTGTTGCACAAGATGGCGCATGTGCATAATGTGACGGACGTGCGTATGCACGGGGTTAATATTATCAATATACCGGCTGTAAACCTTGTCTTTGATCCTCTTTTTCTAGGTTGTTGGTGAAGTGACTTGTCTTACCTTGGCATTAATGTCATACGATAGATGGCACGTGGTAGCCTACCCATTAGACTCATTAAAACACGCACACAAACGCAAAAACACCTTCATCGTCTGCATATGCCTTACATGGATTGGTAAGTGTTAATGTAGTTTCAACGTAATGGCTTGGGCTGTGGGCTTGGGATATGTTGTATCAATGTGTCTTAAGCCAACAGCCACACTCACAGAAAATATTACAATCACGGAGTCCAAGGGTAGAGCCCCCCACCCCCTCCCCCAGTGATTCTGTCCACAATCGGCGAGTTAAACAATTCGTCTGAAAAGTGCTTTCTTTTGACATGATTTCTTTCAATCCAGTAATTTACCATTTGGGACATAATCCCCCATGACAACGTCATTAAAAATTAAAAGTGGGTTTCCAACTTATAAATTTAGAGGTGGTGATATCCTCGATCCCAAACTTGCTCCCCCAACAACCTCGGACAAGGAACAGTGTTGATCTGTGAGTGCCATTTATTAATAACATAAAACAAATGACGTAGAATGGATGGTGCTCTTTCTTCATTCACTACCAACCTCACTCTCAGAGTTGCAGTGAGTATACAAGCAATGGGAACGATGTTGTCGTAGTTCCAATAATCTTGTTAATTTCTGGCGTGTACAGAATGAAGACTGAAACAGCCCCACAGGTCCAGAAGACAATCTCATTCAGCTGTTTTGACATTTTGCAAGAGGCAGATTTCTCTGTCGGCAAAACAGACATGGTTAGTCCAGTTTATGGGGCCTCATGAAAATGATATGCAAATAAACTCGATTAATTTGAGTAATTAATTCATACAGAAGTATTAAAGTGAGCTAAGATTAATAATTAGCTGTATCTTTTCATTTTCACCAGTTTCCTTGGCGATATACTCACCCATCATTGTCTACGCGCACAAATACAGCGACTATTGCACTATTACGTTTCCATGGATACATGGTCAGAAACTTTTCCACACCTCCGCAGCAGTCTTCATGTTTTTATTTCCACTCGTCTTCATCTCGGTCTGCTACGCCAAGATTTGGGTCAAGTTAAAAACGTCTAGTGTCCATGGACGCAGAGGGTTTACACAACAAGGTCAAAGGTCAAATAAATTACACAGGTCACTCCGGTTGATTCTTGTGGTTGTGCTGACCTTTGCAGTGTCATGGCTTTTAGAACACAGTATTATAGTTTGGAGAGTTTGGGATCCAGATTCTAACAGTGACACGTTTTTAACATTGACGGCTATTGCCAAAGTTGTTGTATATTGCAACAGCGCTATCAACCCATTCATTTATCCCTTCGCTGGTACCGGTTTTACACAACATGTTATTTGCTGCAGAAAAAAGAAAAAGAGGGAACCAGTGGTGCTTGTAAAAGTAACAAGCGTGTAATTAAAATATTTGTTTGAGCAAAGTCATACTTGATGTAACTTGATAACTAAAATTTGATAATTGATGAGATAGCCTTGTTCCGAGATTTGCTAAGTTTTGGGGTTTGACGGTACAACCCAAGAAGATTATCATTAGGCCAAGATTATTTATTTTTATACAAGAGGCACTTTGAGCGACTTCTTCTGTGGCTATGCTTCTTAGCTTCAATTGCAAAACGTAGTGTTATTGGCAAATGGACCCTTTTTGAAACCACGGTTTGTGCTTGGGCTTGGGCTTGGGCTTGGGCTTGGGCTTGGGCTTGGGCTTGGGCTTGGGCTCGGGCTTGGGCTTGGGCTTGGGCTTGGGCTTGGGCTTAGGCATCGTCCGTTATTTAGAAAATTGTGCACTTTCCTTACGGGACTTCAATCAGACGGACGGAGCCAAAACCAAAGCCCGTGGTATCGAAAATGGCCTTAGTTGTAGCTAAACAAGTTCAGTGTAATGTGGCCCTGAGTTGCAATAGTTATTGCGAACTTTGTTATGAAGATTTGAAATGTGTTATGTTTAATGTTGGTTTGCTGCTTGTGTCTGTCTGAAGTGGAGTGTATTCACGCAGGGGTAAGTCATTGGTGTTTTCGTCATCTCTTTGTTGGTCATGGCATAGGCCCCCTACAGGCTCTCATGCATCGATTGTATATCTCCCGTCATAAAATACATAACGTCCAATGAGCTAGCTGCTTCCTTTTGCCTGAGAGAGGGTGTGTTTGAGAGTGTGACGTCACATGCAGTGGGTCTATTTAATTAATGCAACACGTCACTAAAACTGACCACCTGCCAGGAAGATTTTTGCACTCCACAACAAAGCTACATACGACTGGATCGCCGCGTCATCATGTGTTGCCCTTAGCAACAATCGTCGCCGGTGCCGTTGCCGTAGCTGCTAATAAGCTCCTTGCATATGACGTCACAAGCCCAAACAGCGCCCTCACTGAGGTCAGTGAAGGCCTATCCTTTGCACGGCACGTTTGTTTAACCTCAGAGCGTTGGCGGCCAATACAAAGGTTCTATTCGGATACGGCCTAATAATGCTGGATCCGTATAGCCGCTAAGTCTACGGCTACAACTGTTGCTAAAGATGTTGCTAAGGAGATCCTGAACTTCAGCGCATGATGATGCAGCGATCCAGCCGTAGCCGTAGCCGTAGCCGTAGCCGTAGCCGTAGCTGTAGCCGTAGCCGTAGCCGTAGCCGTAGCCGTAGCTATGTAATTGATGGTAAACCAAAGTGTGAAACAGTGTGGTTTAATTCCAATTTAATGTAACATTCAATATTTTGTATACTGTAGAGATCTATTTACAACAAAATATAGGTAGAATCACTTAAATTTACCAGAACATCCTTGCTTATTTGTTTATATTATTATTTTTACTTTTTTGCCTCTTCTGTGTTTTCTGCAACTAGCTTGAGAAAACATCTTTGGTTTGTTTTTGTTACTTTGGGGGTGTTTTTGTTTTTTCTTTCGTCTTTTTTCCCTTTTTTTTTTTTCTTTTTCCCCTTTTGTGCCTCTTCTCTGTTTCTTTTTTTCCGTTTTGTTAGGACTTTTTAATTTGTGCGTCATTACTCTGTTTATTTAATTATCTTTATTTGTATTTGTATTTTTAAGCTGTGGCCGTTATTATTGCTTTCAGAGCAGATTTTTATTTTCCCGAACCACTATTTTTTTAATTTCGAAAGAACTTGTAATATTTAAGTAAATTCGGTCTTTTTTTAAGTGAAACTAAACCGATTTATGTTTTGTTAGCGTTTTTAAATTCAATTGCGGTAACCTGAAAAAGGGACTGTTGATTTGTAAGGTATTAAGTTTTCTTTGACGTAGATTGTTCTCTGGAAGAAGTGGTGGTTATAGGAATTATCTGATATAAGTCCACGTATGGAAGTAGAAAGTGTTTGTCATTATTGTATTTTTGTATTACCTTGAAAGGATTAAACCAATAAGGAACTGACATTATGTCTACATGGATTACATTTGTTTTGGTTTTTGTTTGTTAGTTTATTGCTGTGTTTTTCTCATAAATTTCATAGTTTCTACGAAAGCATCAACTCTTTTCTCGAGCCTATCTATAATTTATTTCATTGCTTAGTGTGTACAATGGTGTACCAAGTTCGTATGTCCGGGTTCAAAGGTCATGGACACGACAATTGTCTTTTGTTGAAGAGGTCAAATGGAAGAACGGAGCATCACATGTTTACAAAAGAGCAGAGCCTGAACTTCCTGCAAGCATGATTTGATCACAGACCAATGGAAACACTTAGAACCTTATACACTTTGTGGAGATTGCACTGTCTGACTTTTGTCACATTTTGATTTGAAGAAAGGGGCACACCTCAAAATGTGTTCAGTTGCTATTTTGCATTCCTGTATTATGTGGAAATTATGCCTAATGTCTTCGACACCGCTTGCCCCACCCCCATGAAAATCTTTTGGAAAGGAATTTACTCCACAAAGTGGGGAAATGGCAGTTTAAGGAGTCAACCAACCGTGCAACCCTCGTTTAATATGCACACACTTGGCGGATCCCAATCTATGTACATTGCTTGAGATGTGAAAATGAACATAAATTTGAATTTGAATACGCACATACAAGACTTATGTAGTCTATCTTGGGTTTTAGTTAATGATTACAAGTCATGCTTGTTTGATGGGGATAGAGGAGAAAGTCTGATAGTTACAAAATGACTGAATGGGAAGGTGACATCGACCTCACCCAGCTCAGTCGATTTCAAATTGGAGAAATTACCACCGGACTATGAACTCTTACTACGTGTTTGGAATGTATAGTGCAATGCCCTTCCTCCCGTGTGGCTTGAAGCATGCAATGCGTGGTTGATGTGTCTATCCAAGGTCAGACAGACCTCTACATCCGTATGAACACACGTTTACAAGCAACAGTACTCTGAGTCGTAGTGAGTATAGTCTAGTGGTCCAAGACGTCACTATCTCATACTCGTAACGTAACGTGATAACCCTACAGAGGGCGCGCTTTTCTTCTTGAATTAATTTCGGTTGACGACTGTCTGTAGTAATGTCTTGGATATCTTGTTTAAGAAGGCGTGGCCAAGTTATTTCCATGAAGCATCAAGTCATGTTTTATTCATATTAGTGACTAAAATGACAAGCTTGCAAGAAAAGCAAGATAAGAAAGGTCACGAGGTCGTCGACACGACATCGAGCATGATTGTACGCAGTATGCACGCGCACTCACGTTTTGATTGACCATGACTTCTTCATCGCTATCAACGCACTAAGCAAGTGATTCTGAAATTACTCAAGCTAAATTATATGCTTGCAGTTGGTTAGGTTTATCGGTTGGTCATTGATTAATGGACGTTTGAATCTTGTACATTGTCGATAACAACCATGTAATTTTAGAAAAGCTTATCTTTGCATCTGAACTACAGTACTTATCATTCTACCATTCGACATGCCCTGAAAATAAACTATTGGCAATAACAATTCTACTTTGTTTACTTTTACCTTTCTTTGCAACTACACGAATGTAATGAGGACTTTTGTAATTTTCTGAAGCGGGATAATTTACTGCATCTTTTATATGTAGGCCTAATTCACAAAGAAAGAGGGGTGAACTCAAGACTGTGTTTGGATCATGTTCGTATGGCCATCACTCCAACATGCTACTTTCAACAGTATTGTATAAGTTGCTGCATAGGCCTATATAATTAGCGTTTCAAATACCGGGCGCCAGTGTCGTTGTCTGAGTGAGTGTGTTGCTCTTTGCGGTTTTGACTGGCTTTTCAAAAACCGCGCGCCCTGTGCAATAGGCCTATATGCAGTTTCTCTATTGGCAAGGTCAAAGTGCATAAATAAATGTAATACAATTTTAACCAGCTTATTTTTTTTACCGTAGTACATGTACATATGTGTGTGGAAATCTATGTTCAACAATGCGTTATCGTTTATAGGGCCATTCCTTCATTCCTTCACTGTTCCTGTAAACCTTCAACAAACAAAGACTAAGTTACAGGCACTAGACACGTTTGGTAATTGTCAAAGACCAGTATTCTTAATTGACGTATCTCAACATACGCATACAATAACAAATCTGTGAAAATTTGGACTCAATCGTGGTCATCGAAGTTGCTAGAAAATAATGAAAGAAAAACCCCCTTGTTGCACAATGTGTGTGCTTTCAGATGCCTGAAAAAGGCTTCAGGCCTGAAGTATTTCTCAGATTCAAATATTTTAGTGAGAAATTACCTCTTTCTCAAAATCTACGTTACTCCAGAGGGAGTCGTTTCTCACAATGTTTTATATTATCAACAGCTTTCCTTTGCTCGTTACCAAGTAAGTTTTTATGCTAATATATATTTTGAGTAGTGTCCAGTGCCTTTAAATATTATTATAAACAAAAGGTAAGCAATTTCAGAATAATCTAGAGAATGTTTAAGTCCAAACCCTAACCCATTGTCAAGCTCTTTTCAGAATGCATTTTATTCACTTTATATTATAATTCCTTGCGAGAAGGTACTTTTCACCACAACACCATTCACAACAACCCCATAGCAAGCTAGCTGTTAGAAACCATGGCGAATCATGAATAATTCACGAAAAGGTGAAAACTCGATCGTTGATTGGCTTCCCCGGAAAGTCGGGGGAAAAACATTGAAACACTTAAGCACCCTCATACAAGATATCCAAGACCTTCGCGCAAGCTGGAAATCGAACCAAGCATAGTGTAGCCCTCTGTTGTTTGAATTGATCCATTTCAGTGCGAACTACCAACGATGGATAATGGACTCATTACGTTGTTGGAATTGATCCATGCGAAGGTCTTGGAACCAAGACTATAGTTAGTAGAGATCCGTATCCGTTTGTAGGCAGCTGCTGGTGGCTCCTTGACCATCCTTACTCTATGCCTGAACGCCGGTGAATTGAATGAAGAATATTCCTTCCTCTTTGACTAACTCAGGTAAGTAGAGAGCAGATGTTACTTTATTTTACCAACTGATGAAATGCATATGTTTGTAACTTGCAGACAAATTTACTGCCTCTTTATTTTACACTACCTTCCTCCGTGTGCCAAATAACGTTGTTCAATTCTTCGGCTTGGGGCATCTGTACATAGGTAAGACCCCATGGAGGTCCTTTTGGGTAATTATAACCATGGAGGAAAGATCTTTTCCTTCCTCCATGTCCATGCTATAACCACGGAGGTAGAAGAGGTATCCTGTATGTCCATGTAGGCTATCATGATACAAAGGTCTTAAACGATGTAGGTCCTGTTGAATTAATGTTCAGATTTCGTTGCAGGTTTGTAATACGCATCCTTCCTCCATGTTTGTAGCAATAGATATTAAAGTTGCGTGTCCTGATATGTTTGTCTGAACAAATTTTGACCATAATTCTGTTTCAAAACGAAAAGCATACACACACTTTTTTATATTGCCGCGGGGAATGCACATGCAAAATTGTTTGTAAATCTTTTTTTTTAAATGAATCACTGCTTTACGAGGCAGGTTCAAGATTTTGGCCTTGGTACCCCTTCAAACTAATTCCCATAGACTTTACGATTATGCACTGGAAGTGCCCTTTGTAAAATGAAAATAACCGTTAGTCTTGTAGCACCATGGTCTTATGCAAAGATGAAATGTGATTGAGTAGGACTGTAGACAGGGCGTAGGACAGGGGGCGGGGCGTGCGAGCCCTCACATTTTTCCAGTGCCACACCCCTCCCAGGAAAAAATCCAGTTATGTAGTGAAAGGAAAAGAAAGCTTTAAAAAATTAATCCCGACACGACCCCATCAATTATTTAAAGGGCGACATTTTCCCTCCGCAGTGAAAAGCAATGCCCTGTTCCCTAGTGAAACAACCCTGGCTACGCTGCTGCTTGTTGGGGATGGGATCATTAATGAGACTGCTACTCTCATGATGAAATGCCCTCATGCTACATTAGCTTGGCACAATGTACGATCATTATGCCGTCTGTGTCCTATACTTAGTGTTGCTGCATGGGGCCCCAAGCAGGTTCTATCAATATGCATAAAACATGCACAACCGGTACATGTATTCCCTTCCTCCATTGTATAACCATTTTCAATCACGCTCTTGCTGTTCATTGTTGAGCCATCAATGAATGCTATGTCTATATCAATTGTCTTGCAGTTCTACCTTGCCCTTAAATTCCGTTTGTGGCCAATCGATGCTGTAGCTTTGTTATATTCCTTATGTACCATCTTGATGCATTGGTGTTTGACAC
Source organism: Pisaster brevispinus (assembly GCA_023634235.1). Lineage (NCBI taxonomy): Eukaryota > Metazoa > Echinodermata > Asteroidea > Forcipulatida > Asteriidae > Pisaster > Pisaster brevispinus. Next base: position 745,816 of record JAMKCF010000037.1, read on the forward strand.
TAGCGCTTTGGAACCTCTGGAAAAGGCTTAATTAAACAAGATACTTTAATGTTTCCCATATGCATCTCTAGTCAATGGTTTGATGTTGTTCTTATTGTACCACTATCCTTATAACCCATCCTGCTGCGACATAATTGGCGTATGGTAACAATATTAGTACTTTAAGTTAATTAAACCACATGATCAGCCTGTACTGTAATTAACATCTCGAGACGCAGTTCGTATAATTATATTTTCACCTTCAACATGATAAAGTGACACATCTTATTTATGTTAAGTCCTTACTGTATGGTTTGCATGACTGGCAGGATCAATTTCCTCTAAGACATATTCAACTGCATTGCCCCAGCAGGGCCGGTTTTACAAAGGGCAAAGATTGATCTTTACTGTGCAGTGGCGTAACTTTACATGAAAACGTTATAATTCCCTCTGTTTCGTCTTCTCTAATGTTTTGGATTTCGCTGGCAATTTCGAGGACATGTCAACAACAACGAAATCAACCTTTAGAATGACACGTGATAGCTAGAGCCAAAACAATGGTTTGAAACTATTGTTCCTGTTCATTTATTGTACAGTCAAATAATGCGAGCTTTTATGTAACACAGCTCTTTTTGTATTAATCAATCTGTAACCAATCATTTTATTTACACAATCTCAGATTATTCTTTCTATTTTATTGGTTCGTGCCCCCCAAAAAGTTAACTGCCTGTATGAAGGTGGCACGCATCCCCACCCAGTGCCACCCCATTTTAAATTTGGATTTTTGTGATTTAAAGTTATCAAAGCAGAGTGAAATGTTACATAACCTTTAATGTGATGATTTCAATGTTTTTTATACAACGTTTTTTCCATTTAAACACAGACAATGTATTTGTTTTTTGCTCCTGTCAGATTATAAAAAGCAGCAAATGGCATAACAAGAGTGATGAAAAGGGGCTTGTTTAAGAGAAATTCAAACGGACACTACAGTTTTAGTTGGCCATGCCCCCTAGACAAAAATAGTGCACCCCTTTTGCCCTCAAAAAATTTATCCTAAGTTTGGGCGCTGTAATAATTATTGTGTATCAATCTTCCAAAATGTGATGTTACAATAGAAATTACTAATGGCACTATGAGACTCATCTTCAGAAGAACTTTGGCACTTTGTCAAATTGAGCCCAGATGTCACCATAATTCCTAATTCTATGATGATATTTATAATTTATGTTAATCGTTTTTTCTAAGCCATCCTTCCCTTTGATAATATCGAACGTTTCTTTACCGAGTTTCCCTTTCAATGTAATTATTTATGACTGGTCCAGACACAGTAAGTGCTTGTAATCGTACACGTCCAACCTGATGTTTATAATAAGATAAACAGCATGCAGTTTACGCTGGATGATCTGCAACACAAACTGGGCCTACTGAGTTTTTGTCAACTCAGTAAAAAAAGGCAAAATTATGCAAGAAAGGTACAATAAAACGTCACATGTGAAAGTTTCAGTTGATTCTGTTGCCAAGGGAAATCAGCAGGGAAGAAAAAGAAAAATCCGTCCTCGTTTAATTAGCATTGTGACAGCTAGCCCGAACATCTGACGTCACACTTCGAGGCTTGTGAATAAAGCCAGATACCTGCCTGATCGGATGCTGCCAGATGTACCTTTGACCTTGCATTCATTTCACACGGAGATGTGCAGTAAATTCACACGTACATGTAAATATCAGTGAATTTAGAAACATTACATGATGTACAAACAATATAAACGTCTGCATGCAGACTATCAAAAGTGCAAGCTGACAAATTACATCTCCGACCAATCATAACACAGATAATATGGAAAGCTTACGTCACAGCACGTTTATCCAATGAAATCATTGTGACCAATTACATCATTGGGAAACTAAAAGAGGTTTGCGGTAACACCATAACATATCTTTTGAGTAGTGTTGGTTCTGAAAAGAACCGGTGGTTAACGACTCAACGTTTCGATCAGTATGCTCTGATCGTCTTCAGCAGAATGCTTGACTCTGTTTTGATGCTGCTTATGTACTGCCTTGAAGGGGATTGACTGGTAGTTGGGCTTGGCTCGGTGGTGCGCGAAGGCGGGAACACGAACTGGATAAGCTGGGCTTAGCTCGGTGAAATCATTGGGCCTGTAACACCAGTGCCTGTTTTTATCCTTGCTGATAAACAGACCGGACCAGTCTTTGTGACAGCGAGCGTTGAGGGCAGCATGCAAACGGACACCACGGGAATTCCCCAAAGTCACCTGAGTGCAGGTGATCTTTTGAATATTCTAACTATTTCGTCATGTACTTTTATTGCTGTATAATCAACGGGGCACTTCTGACGAAAAAAAAAAAGTACGATCTTACCCTGTAGTGAGGGCCGCTTTCAGCACATACTGACAAATTGTCTGAACCACAGCATACGCACTGGTCAGCTCATATTCCATAATATTGTCAGCTTGACCTTTCCACATTTCCTATGCAGGGGGCCGCTTAACAGGGGTCAGTGATTCGGTTAGAAGAGGGGGCAGGACAAAACTCCGCCAGCATCCTTGTGTATAAAATCGGTACGTTGACCCCAATGGTACATGAAACAAAATTATAAACCTTTTATAATAAGCAAATAAGTAGTCTTAACTAACCTAGGCAGTACTTGGACAGTAAACTTAGATTTAAAAAGAAACGTTGAAAAATAATGCAAAACACAAACTGTCGAAACCTTAGTAAAAAAAACTTATCAGCCAGATGAGCTGATAACGTACCACGGGGACGTTGCAACCAAACATATCTCTCTCTGCACGGTTTTAATACTTGGTTGTGGAATCCGTATGTGATCTGTTATTGCGGAATGATGTAGGTGTCTTTCAGACACTCATCGTGGGTTGAAGCTTAAATTGTATAGGTACTCCTGACCATTTTTCATTTCATTTTGAAACAATGTTACTAATTCTCAGCTTTAGGTCAAACCTTGATACAAATAAGTATGAAGTATTCTTTAACAATGTATTTGCTTGTTATAGGATAACAACACCATACATGATAAGAAGTAAATCCATACACAGAATGTTTTGCATTTTCAAGGTGAGTTGCGATTTTAATGTTTTATAGTTTTATTATAGTTTTATTATAGTCTACAATGAATTAATTCATTCAATAATTTAATACCATTCCATTAACTATGAGTCTATCATTGAGTTCATGTAACAATTACAGGACTCTCTACCTCACGTTAAAATGTTGTAACAACTGTTGACCAAGTAGTATTGATTGGTGACGTTAATTTTGTTAACGTAGTCGACAATATCACAACACGAATTACTGGAGAAGAGGTATCTGCATCACACAAACATCTGTTTCGATCCAGATTTATAGACTTGCCCAGTCCCTCCAAGTCAGCCTTCCGAAGGGCGCACCACACTAAATAAACTCCCATAGGAACCAATACTAATGATAAATATTAAAAAAAATACTAAAAAAACGTGTAAGTCTCTCAGCCTCTTGAAACCAATCAGACATTTTTTTTCGGACAACTAAACTTCAAAATTCTTTTCAATTTTTGGCAGGTCAGCCGTTTGGAATTTTGCTTGCGACCCCAGAAAAAAACAGCTCCGAAAATTAACTTTTTCCCAAACCGACTTGCTGCCAGTTTTCGTGAAGCACTTCTCAACTTGCCAAGTAAAATAGGGCCAACTTAAACGCCTACGTTTATCAAGTCTCCCCAAAAGTTGAAACACAGAACTCCCAGGCTTCGATAGATTTGTATAATTACACAATATATTAATTGCATGACCCCCCAAAACGTTATAATTCAAAATATACTGTGGGTACACAAATTATGATAATGAGTTTGGCGCATGAATAGTTATCCATTTAGTATGGTGCACCCCGAAAAGTCGATGTTGCGCCCTCTACCGGTGATAAGTACAAACAAACAGCGTCGCCAATCAAGACTAGTGACCATGCAGTTCAGGCACATGCGCCTCAACTCTGGAATGAGCTTCCACGGTGCATTCCACTGCTCCCCTTCCTTGGGTGCTCCTAAGAAGGCTCTGAAAACTCATCTATTTGAACAATGACCTACAGGTGTCTGTATTCTTTGGTTTTAAAATAGTTTTCTAGACTCTGTTCAGCGCTGTGTAACCATCTAAGTGAGAGCGCCTACTATGTTATTGTTTTGTAAAATGCCACTACGTTTAAAAGGCCTATTCTGTAGTCTTTCAGTGCAATTAACAGCATTGAATTTGACCTTTTGACTGGCACAAAAATTCCTCTTTGAAACGATAACGTCATGTTTCAAATTTCACTCTAAAAGGTTATCAAATAAAATGACATTTTACACTACTTTAACATTTTTGTTAGAGACTTGAATTTTGCACCACCTTCATCGATCTTTTCTTTACCACACCTTAAGTTCCAGAGTAATAATATTATCTGTGCATCTATTGGACTATATACTCGGCTTACTTATCAACAATTTGGCCTGATCTTTTATATAAGCTTAAATCAACGATAGTTTACCGAGTGCCAAATGACTGGTATCAAAATGTACATAGTTTGTATGCATACACTTCTGTCAACGGGGACACGGGATAATAGTTTTGCCGAGTGTTGGCTAGGATTATTTTTGCTTACAGTTAATGTAAATCAACGATATTTAATATTTTGTTTTACCGAGTGCACAGTCAATGTATCATATTTTTACTTAGTGCAGATAAACCTGTATCAACGATGATAGGGCCTATTTCATACATTAATACATAGTTTTATTAGTTTTATTAGTGTTACCGAGTTTTTTTGTTTTACGCTTTTTAGTAGTGTTTCCATCAGAAATGTACAGGCAACGTTGTTTGTTACATGTGTGTTGCACACTGTTTGTGGTGTGCGCAAGTCTTTGTATGAATTTTGTTATGAAATGACAACCAAGGCGGACGCGGGTTTTTTTTTTCCGTACCGCACGGTGCTACCAATAGTTACGATATTGAGATCTGTGCCTTCCTTCACTGTTATCCTCTATCCCTTATCTGTTGAACTGACAACAATTTGATTGTAGTAGTCGTATTTATTTTTAAATACCCTCAGTTCCGATCAAGTTATGGTTGGGAAAAAAGTAGCTGATCAACTATCTGTTCATTTTCAATTGAAAATTGGGGGTTATTGAAAAAACAAACTGTGAAAAACCATAAATAAATTAACTGAAATCATTTCAGTCTAAACCTGCATGTCCATTCACATGTTAAAACCTTTGGGTTGTTTTAAGAGCTTAAAATAAAAACCAAGCCACTGGAAAAACTACTTTTGTTACACATGCAAAATGATGCCCCTTGTATTTCTTATCACTTTGATATAGTTTTTACTTTTTAAATACCAACGATTTACAATATACATAGTTCTAACTTTTAGTGACGATAGATTTACATCAAAGATGACATTTAGTGTAAAGTTTTACCGAGTGCAGACAATGTACATAGTTTTACTTAGTGCAGATAAGCTTAAATCAGCTACGATCTTTAATATGAGTGCGTTCGATAGCTTCCCTAGGTCGACCCCGGTGTGATCATCCGGGTGAACCCCAGCCTGACATGAGCCAATCGAAGGCCAGCTTCCCCCAGCATTCAAACCATTCTGTCTTTGGACAGCCGACCGGAACTACTTTCATTGTGTGCATTACGTCTGAAACTTTTCGTGGGTTCACAAAAAGATAGTAAAATACATATTTTCAAGGGTGGAAATGTTTGTCAAACGTACTGAAAGTTTCCCGCTCAATTACAAAACAAAATGATGGCCATTGAGAAAGTTTTTCGTCCTGAAGTCATGCACTTCTACCAGCCCCAAGTGACCCACTCCAAAAGCTGGGCACTTGTGTCTGACCCGGATGAGCCACAACAATGACGCCAAAGCTACTCGAACGCACTGGGACCTTGGTCGACCCAGGGAAGCTAAGCGAACGTAAACCGTTTTACCGAGTGCAGACGATTTAAATATAGTTTTTACTTGAAGCGGATAAACTTGTATCATCGGTGGTATTAATAATAGTTTCACCGAGTGCAGACAATGTGCATAGTTTTTACTTTGTGCATATAAACATATGGCAACAATGACATGTAATAGTTTTAATACCGAGTGCAGTCGATGTACATAGTTTTTACAAAGTAGATAAACTGATGTCAGATAAACTGATGTTTGCATACAAACTTATATCAACGATGATACTAAATATACAGGTTTACCGAGTGCAGACAATGTACATTGTTTTTAAATAGTGCATATAAACATATATCAACAATACTATTTAATAAATTATATAGTTTTACTGAGTGCAGTTGATGTACATAGTTAATAATTAGTGCATACAATCTTTTATCAACGATGATATTTAATGTATAGTTTTACCGAGTGCAGTCGATGTACATAGTTTTTACTTGAAGCAGATCAACTTATACCAACGATGATAGGGCCTATTGAATAATATATTTTTTTTTACCGAGTGCAGTCGATGTACATAGTTTTTACTTTGTGCATACAAACTTATATCAATGATGATACTAAATATATAGGTTTACCGAGTGCAGACAATGTACATTGTTTTAAATAGTGCATATAAACATATATCAACAATACTATTTAATAAATTATATAGTTTTACCGAGTGCAGTCGATGTACATAGTTTATAATTAGTGCATACAATCTTATATCAACGATGATAGTTTTACCGAGTGCAGTCGGTGTACATAGTTTTTACTTTGTGCATACAATCTTATATCAACGATGATATTAAATGTATAGTTTTACCGAGTGCAGGCGATGTACACAGTTTTTACTTGAAGCAGATCAACTTATATCAACGATAATATTCAATATATTTTTTTTTTACCGAGTGCAGTCGATGTAAAAGTTTTTACGTAAAACAGATATATATCAACGATGGTATTAAGTATAACATTTTTAGCGGGTGCAAAATAGCTTGAATTATCGACGTACATAGTTTTTAGTTAGTGCAGATAAACTTGTATCAATCATAATATTTAATATAGTTTTTACCAAGTGCAGTTGAACATCTAAATTCAACGAGGTCATTTAATAGATTGTTTTTACCGAGCGCCAGAATAACTGATATCTGATGATAAGTTTTTTTGCCGAGCGAAGAATAACTGCAGGAGGTTTCAACGATGATAAATTTTTGTATTCATAATTTTTACAGATTGCAGATTACTTGGTATCAATGATGATAATTTATGGATGTTTTACCGAGCGCAGAATAACTTGTCTTTGTAGGATGGATATTATGTTGATAAATTCACTGACTGGTACAAGTCAGTAAACGAAATTGATTTTCAACACATTATCTTTAATTAAGTACAGACTTAATATATCAACAATTCTATTAAACATATTTAGAGTTTTACCAAAATGTGGAATCAATACACCACGATATTATTCATTGATATTACAGAAGTATCGATAATGACCTGCTATATTATCTAGACAAGTCTTGCGCGTATTGGAACATTTTTGGGGACTTCAAAATGTTCCAACGTTAAAATATTTTTCTGACTGAACCATTCAAGATACAGTATCCTGTATCGATTATTTTTAAGTCGTGTCCTGAACGTCTTGTTGAACTTGGTTGGACCTATTACAGCGTGTACTACATGGGCATATGATGGCAATACAGGCTCTCCGTAGCTGCGTGTATTTGAAACCGTACACAACTGGATTTATGGCAGAGTTCGAAGAAATTAATATAGAAGCGATTTTAGAGAGGAGTTCCGATAAATGGTAATTACCGCCAAACGAGTCAGCGGAACTTATAACAAGCCTGAAGATTTGCCCCGGCATGATGAGAACGAAGAAGGCTACTATGACGATGCTGAGAGCTTGGGTGACTTTCTTGAAAGCTCGATAAAGCTCTTGAGGTGGCCCCTGGACGCCTTGTTCTTCAAGATGTCGAGCTCCTGTCTTCAAATTGACCATGATCTTGATGTACATGAAAGCCAACAAAATGGATGGGATTGCAAAAGTTAATGACGTATTAACAATTCCTGTGACTAAGAGAACAACATAACTTGTTGGCACCATGCAGTTGTCGGCTGCGTACAGGATCATGTAGGCCACTGTGATCGGTATCTCGCAAAGAAGCGGAAACACCCAGACGAAACACAGCATCGTGATGATCTTTCTTTTTGTCAAGAAACTGGAATGCTGAAAAGGGTGAACGATTCCAATGTAGCGTTCGAATGTTGCTAATGTCAGACTCAGTACAGAGCTTGTAAACAAACATCTCTCGATGCATTTGATGATGAAATACCAGTTGAAGTTGTAGATAAAAGTTGGAGTGCAGTATCCGAATATCCCGATTTTGGACCTGAAAATATTTCCGAGGGCTGGTTCCAAAAAGGACATTATTGAAACGCAGGCGTCTACGAAAGCCAGGTTAAGAAGTAGGAAATTGGTTACATTATGCATTGATTTAGTTTTTGCAATTGTCATACACACTAGGAGATTCCCGATAACACCAACGCAACCCTCAACCATCTGTACATATCGAAGGCTGAAATTTATTTGTTTCATAGTGACAATTGATTTTCAAGTCGGTCGTCAGTGCAGGAAACAAACTACACATGTACTTGTAGACTGATGGAGTAATTTAAACTACTGCTAGTGATTCAAGCTTCTGACGGAGATTTGGAAATACGAAATGTCTGCTGTATTCCAAACTCTGAAGAGATTGAGAATCAAGCAGAGAGCCTGGTCGGGCCTTTATAAGGATTCATCCCCTAGATATGGTATGTACAGGAAACCTCACCACAAATTGCATCTTTAGTTGACGTAACACCAAACTTATAAATAGCTACGATGACAATTGTCACGGTATCAAAAGAAGGTGTGATATGGACAAAAAATATACATGTATATATACGTGTGGAAAAGAAAAAAAAGGCCAAAAAGATGGAATATATAGTATGATCAATTACAATAATTGGCAACGTCTTGTGGGTAAATAATCTTGTTAGAGTACGTTAATGTCATTTGAGCTACAATAATGGTTTTTGTACGGAAAGTCACGGTCGAGTTAAACAATTATTATCAATGACGGGCAAGAACATTCGGCATGATCATTCGGACAACTGAAACTTGTCTGGGTTAAAGCTAACAGTTGGGTATTAATTGTCCATCAGCCACACATTTCAGCATAAAGGTTTTTTATCGTGGGAAGTCTGTTGGATGTTCAGGCTAATAATTATTCCAAGCTTTTATTGAAGACAAGCAGATCGTGTTGTTTTCTTTTATTTACACCTGATTCTCCCATTGAAGATTTAGTAACCTGACTCGATTATTTTTAAGTCGTGCCCTGAACGTCTTGTTGAACTTGGTTGGACCTATTACAGCGTGTACTACATGGGCATATGATGGCAATACAGGCTCTCCGTAGCTGCGTGTATTTGAAACCGTAGACAATTGGATTTATGGCAGAGTTCGAAGAAATCGATATGGAAGCGATTTTAGAGAGGAATTCCGATAATTGTAATCACCGCCAAACAAATTACCGTAAACTATAATAAGCCTGAAGATTTGACCTGGCATGATGAAAATGAAGAAAGCTGCTGTGACGATGGTGAGAGCTTGGGTGACTTTCTTAAAAGCTCGATAAAGCTCTTGAGGTGGCCCCTGGACACCTTGTTCTTCAAGATGTCGAGCTCCTGTCTTCAAATTGACCATGATCTTGATGTACATAACAGACAGTGCAATGCATGGCAATACAAACGTAGCGATCATTTTCAATATTTGTTGTACTAGCAAACCAGGGAACTTGCTGTTTGATGGCACCGTGCAGTTATGGGCTGTGTACAGGATCATGTAGGCCACTGTGGACGGTATCTCAATAAGAATCGGAACCACCCAGACGAAACACAGCATCATCATGATCTTTCTTCTTGTCAAGAAGCTCGAATGTTGGAATGGATGAATAATCCCAATGTAGCGTTCGAATGTTGCTAAAGTCAGACTCAGTACAGAGCTTGTAAAAATACTTCTCTCGACGCCTTTTATGATGAAATAGCAGTTGAAGTTGTAGATGAAAGTTGGAGTGCAGTATCCGAATGCCCCCATTTTGGAACCGAACAAATATCCGAGGGCTGGTTCCAAAAGAGCCATAATTGAAACGCAGGCGTCTACCACAGCCAGGTTAAGAAGTAGGAAGTTGGTTACATTATGCATTGATTTGGTTTTTGCAATTGTCATACACACTAGGAGATTCCCGATAACACCAACGCAACCCTCAACCATCTGTACATATCGAAGGCTGAAATTTATTTGCTCCATAGTGACAATTGATTTTCAAGTCGGTCGTCAGTGCAGGAAACAAACTACACATGTACTTGTAGACTGATGGAGTAATTTAAACTACTGCTAGTGATTCAAGCTTCTGACGGAGATTTGGAAATACGAAATGTCTGCTGTCTTCAAAACTCTGAAGAGATTGAGAATCAAGCAGAGAGCCTGGTCGGGCCTTTATAAGGATTCATCCCCTAGATATGGTATGTACAGGAAACCTCACCACAAGTTGCATCTTTAGTTGACGTAACACCAATATATAATTAGCAGTATTGAAAAGTACGTATCAAAAGAGTATCAAGGGAGTTTTGAGTCTGAACAAAAAACAATTCACGGGTGGAAAACAACGGAAAATCCGAAAAGAAGAAAACATGGTATGATCAAATTACTAACGTGCAACGTCTTGAAACATTTGTGTTAGAGTACGTTAATGTCATTTGATATAGCTTAATTGATTTTGTATGGAAAGTCACAGTCCAGTTATATAATTATTGTCAATGACAGGTAAGAACATTCGGCTTAAACATTCGGATAACTGAAGCTTGTCTATGTTAAAGCTTACAATTGTGTATAGTTGTTCAGAAGCCGCTCATTTGAGCATATTAATTGGTATATATCGTAGGAAGGTTTTGATGTTTATTTTAATATTTATTCAAAACTTTTACCGAGAACAAGCAGATTGTGTTGTTATCCTTTGTATTACACCGGATCCTCCCCTTTTTGAAAGTGAGGTCTACTACCCCCCCCCCATTTCCCGCTCCTTTTACCATCCCCCTTACAAGTATGGAGGAAAATGTCAGAGAAAAGGTTGGTGTAACCATCGCCTATTGACTTTCCAAAGACGGAAACGATTGTCTTCCACAAAAACAACATCCAAATAGTCATAGAATGGTTGATTACCAGAAACCACACCGAAGCTATAGGGCATAAAGGAGGTGGGGCTGTGCAGAATGGTAAAGTGCAATTTGTTGCAATTGTTTACAGTTTTTCGGGGTACACACCGAAAACTTGTATCCACGATCATATAAAATACTGTGTTTATCGAGTGCACGAAAGCTGGTATCAACTTACTATGTGCATTGACTTTACTAAGTAGCCTTCAGATAACTTTGTATCATCGATAACACTTTGAGTAGCTGGTGTCGAAGATGTACACATAGTGTTTACTTAAAACAGACGATGATATATAATATATAGTTTAGTTTTATCGATCGCTGAATAGCTGGTATCAACGATCTGTCTTAGTTTTAACTTAGTATAGATAAACTTGTATCAACGATGATTTTTATATAGTTTTATGGAGTGCTGAATAGCTTGTATCTACGATGTGCAATAGTTGGTACTTACTTCAGATAACCTTGTATCAGTGATGATAGGTTATCTGTACCGAGTGCAAAGTATCTAGCCGAAGATGTATAAATTATAGTTTTTACTTAATTTTGCAGATAAATAAAATTGTATCACCAGTAATATTCAATTTAATTTTTACGAAGTGCAAAATTACTCGCGTAGCTGGCATCAACGCTGTACACAATGTACAGAGTTGGTACTTAGTGCAGAATAACTACATCAACGATGACATTAAAACCAATTCATAATGATAAATTCGCTGACTGATCAGTCTGTATTTTGTTTGATATACAGCTTCATAAATTTGATCCCCGTGAGAAAATTAATGTTACTTTTTGAGCAATGTGTCTGCAGGGCAGTTGATCTTACCAGGATTCGAACCCGTAACCCAATTATTGTCAACAATACTTGTGAGATTTTTTTTTTCTCACTGGACCATTCAAAGATACAGTATTAGTTTTAAGTCGTGCCCTGAACGTCTTGTTGAACTTGGTTGGACCTATTACAGCGTGTACTACATGGGCATATGATGGCAATACAGGCTCTCCGTAGCTGCGTGTATTTGAAACCGTACACAATTGGATTGATGGCAGAATTAATCGCAACCGCTATCGAACTGATTCTTCCAAATAAATTCGATAAAACGTAATCACCGCCAAACAAATTACCGTAAATTAAAATAAGCCTAAAGATATGACCTGGCATTATGAAAATGAAGAAAGCTGCTATGACGATGCTGAGAGCTTGGGTGACTTTCTTAAAAGCTCGATTAAGCTCTTGAGGTGGCCCCTGGACACCTTGTTCTTCAAGATGTCGAGCTCCTGTCTTCAAACTGACCATGATCTTGATGTACATGAAAGACAATGCAATGCATGGCAATACAAACGTAGCTAACAGGTTCAATACTTGTAGTACTAGCAAACCTGGGAAATTGCTGTTTGCTGGCATCGTGCAGTTATGGGCTGTGTACAGGATCATGTAGGTTACTGTGACCGGTATCTCGCAAAGAATCGGAACCACCCAGACGAAACACAGCATAATAATGATCGTTCTTCTTGTCAAGAAACCCGAATGCTTGAATGGGTGAACGATCCCAATGTAGCGTTCGAATGTTGCTAAAGTCAGACTCAGTATAGAGATTGTGAAAAAACTTCTCTCGATGCATTTGATGATGAAATAGCAGTTGAAGTTGTAGATGAAAGTTGGAGTGCAGTATCCCAATATACCGATTTTAGAAGCAAAACTCTTTCCAAAGTTTGGATCCAAGAAAGCCATAGCTGAGACGCAGGCGTCTACCACAGCCAGGTTAAGAAGCAGGAAGTTGGTTACATTATGCATTGATTTGGTTGTTGCAATTGTCATACACACTAGGAGATTCCCGACAACACCAACGCAACCCTCAGTCATCTGTACATAGTGAAGCTTTTGATTAATTGATTCCATAGTCGCAAGTGAATTTCAAACCTGTCCTGAAATGTGAACTTTAGACAATTAATGGTCCACAGACTACTTGTAAACTGTTTAAAGTAATGTGAAGTCCCTGCCTGAGATTAAAGCTTTAGATAAAGATTTCGAAAGACGAAACGTCCGCTGTCTTCAAAAGTCTTAGGAGATTGAGAATCAAGCAGAGAGCCTGGTCGGGCCTTTATATAGGTTTCCTCTAAAAGTACAGGTAAACTAACGTATAAAAAGCATTCTTTGAAATGCGTATTGAAAGAAGGTATCAAGGGATTTTCGGGATTTGAACGAAAAATAATAATTTACGGGAGAGAAAAAGGTAAAAGCTGAAAAGAAGGAAAAAGTCTTTTTAGAATACATTATTGTCATTTGAGCTATCTTAATTGTATTTGTATGGAAAGTCACAGTCGAGTTATACAAATAATATCAATAACAAGCAAGACTATTCGGCATGAATATTCGGATGAAAATCCCATGTGACATTAATGAAATACAGCCTGCCCCATATCGAGCCTCAAATGTGCTTTGTTGTGCGCGGAATACCTTGTGGAGAATAATGATGAAAATATCGACTGATCAGTCATAACAATCAACTTAATGATCATTCAAACATGTACATCTAAATTAATTAGTCACCTCACAAGTTAGTGATAGTTTACGATGAGACAATCTAGAGGCCTTTTAGAACCTTGGCTTGGGCTTCGTCTCCAGCTACGGGCTCTGTTTTGTTGTTGGAAACACCATACGAAATGTACACTGCTCCAAAACTAACGGAGCCTGAGCCAAAGCCGGAGCCTGAGCTCAAGCTGGAGCCCAAGACGAGGTTTGGAAAAGGCCCTAGGCTCACAATTTAAAAAGTCACTGTTGTAAGATAGAATGATAAACTGTGTGAACATGTGAACACTTTTTGTTAAGTGCAAATACAATCATGTGAGACAACAAGGTCAGAGAAAAGAAACAAGTTTATATTTTGCTCTTTACTACTTGATCACAATGGTTAATACAAAATGTCATCTGACAATGTGAGTCACTAAACAGGTCTTGTATAAAAGTCAGACCGTTTCCGAAACTAAGGCTTGGGCTAGGACTCTGGTTCAGGGGATGTGGGATGTGCGCCTATTTGAAGTTTCAAAAGGAGCCGTAAATCATGCTCGGAGTGCTTGTTGGACCGATTACAGCGACATCCTACAAGTTACCTTACCACACCTCTAATGTCAACAGTCTACTGAAGACGGATTGAAGAAGTTGAGTTTAGATTTAAGTTTGTGATACCAATACCATGGAGGTGGTTGCAAACCTCAGTCTATAGAGAATTCCCAGAGGTATCAGTTAAAAAGTTTTGTTTGAATTTAGCAGACAGTTTTTTTCCCGAAAGAGAGTATAGTTTGAGTTTGATATTGTTAAAAGATAATATACCAATGTGATTAAATAATCTTGCTAATTTGCTTCTTGTTGAGGTAAACAACCTTGTATTAGGTTGATAATCTCATTTCACCCTTCGTGTATTTAATTTGTGTCTGTTAAATTGTGTTGAATAATAAATTATCCAAATATTAATTATGATGGACATGGTGGAATTGCAGACAAACTCGAGTTGTACTATGCATTTACATTTGAAATCTAATTACTGTGGATATTTCCTTTTTTGGGGGTCGTTTTTGTTTAATTGTAATATAGTTTTGTCAAGCTCTTTTTTTATAGGGGCCTATATAAAACACAGCGCTGCGAACATTTTGGCAGAATGTTATTAAAAATCTTAAGGCCTTTTGATTGGATAATTGGAACTTACGTCACAGACTGGTGGGAGTTGGGCACAGCTCTGGTTGTGAGTTAGGACCGGTTAGTGGCGTGGGACTTTTAGTAGGAAGCAGCTGTGGGAACGAGGATGTGTTTCACCACTTCCACTTCCACGCATTTGGGGTCTGTCATCCAGGCATACAGTCTGTTGGGCAATCCCTTCTATGCAACTTTATAGTTGCATATAGTTATCCTATTTGACGTGACGGCATTTTGGTGAAATTTGTAGCTTCCTGTATTGTAGGAAATGTATTGCATAGTTTACAGAGAAACCTGAGCGAGTTGAATAAAGTCAGTAAAGTATTAGTCATTCCTTTACAATGTTTGAAATCTGTTTTCTGATTTGCAGAAGTTGAAGTCGACTACCAGGTTGAATCTAAGGATACATTTTTAAGACAGACTCATCAAACGACGCCGACTTGAAGCTTATCATGATGGCTTGGATGCTAGCAGTCGGGGTGTTTGCTGCCGGGGCTCTGATTGCTCATTTGAGTGGTGCTTTTAGAAATTCTTCTGGTCTACCCCACAGTATAGTGCCAGTGCTAGATGGGTAGTGGGGACGAGGAAAGAAACCAGATGGTGAGGAGGATGCGGCTATTAGGGAATTTACGATCGACATATCTGATAAGGAATTAGACGATATTAGTGGTGAGAATCCTTCTTATTTAAACGTATTTTTATTTTTGAATACAGACGTTCGTTATTCATTGGTGGAAGTTAATAGTATTCTACAGGATTGGTAAAGCCTACTTAATAGTTGAAGACAGTGTTCTTGTTTTTTTCTGGTCAACGTTATATATCCAATGACGAACCTGTGAATTTGGGCTTTATCCGTTGTGTGAGTCAGGATAAAGTGAAAACTATGCACAAATTCAGCATGTAAACGCAATGTTTGTTTTGTTTTTTAAGGTTTTGAGATACAGTTGTCTCGAATATTAATTCATTTCAGTGGGAAATATTTCACAGAAAAATGGTTCTTGTATGAACTTCATACTCAGTAAAGCTTTCATACTAAAACTAAACAATTACTTTTTTATCCTAACCAATCCTGTGTAGTTATAGCTGTTTAAGTTAATTTTTTGTTAAGTTAGCTCTCCCAATACAATGTATACCAATCAAGAATAATTATCTAGTCGGCTACAGGTTGTAACATTCTACATGACAGTGTCGTAACCGGGGGCTCAGAGCACTTGCCCCGCCCCCTCTTGCCCCTGTATGATATCAAAAGCATGCACAAATGAGTGTTTCCTTGTAAATGTGACGACGCCATCATTTCACCACAAAGAGGGTGCCCCTTGCACTCAATCTCCTTTGACGTCATATCGTTTATCACTTCCAAATGGAACATGGCCCCATTTTTTACATGTCAATCTACAATCGTCTTACCACGTGTATTTTACTCTCAGATCATTCCAATAATAATCGACCCGTCTAATCATGGTGGGACTGATGCGGACGTATTTGAAGTCATCTGCCCATCGCTTCCCGGTTATGGCTTCTCAGAGGCTGCGCATAAACAAGGTTCAATTTTGCATCTTACCTTCAAGTTGTCTTGTCTCATTTTAGCGGGACACGTCTTCAGATTGGGCGATTTGGGCTATAAAATTCATTATTTTGTTATGAAATTAAAATGGTTGGAAAGATGTTTTAAAAGTAGAATCTAATGATCCACATGTCTCGAAATTGTGTGGTTTTCCTTTTACTTCGTGAACTAACTTTTGTAGAACCAAATTTGTGACTCGACATGTCGGACCGTGTTAGTCACGAAGTAAAAGGAAAACCACACATTCTACTTTAACACAACTTTCCAACCATATTCATTTCACAACCAAAGTCACATAACCCAAGGCAATTTGCCCCTTTAAAATGTATAGACGCCTTATATACGTCTGCTTGGATGAACTCATTCATTGTAATTCTCAGAATTCATGGAAAATGTCATTCTTGTTTGAATTTGGCTTTATGTTAAAGATCTTATCAGGGGTTTTAACTGAATAAAGGAAAATAAGTTATTTTCATTCTCAGTCTAACTGATATAACATTTATTTCGTTGTTTTGCATCTCGGTTTGCACCTTGCAAATTGTATCATGCCCGAATGAAGCCGAGGTTAACCACAATGTTCCCAACTATTCTCCTCTTGTACAAAAGTATCCCCGTAAAATCCTCCGAGGACTTCCAAGCACACAATAAAGACACAATAGAGGGGTACACCATGCGCCATATCGTGCACCAAATGTTGTAATACAAAAATTGAGCCTATTCTTGTATGTTTTTATTTGCTTAGATTTCAAGATTTATATTCTACGTTTGCACAATAGGTATGAACGCGAAGGAAGTTGGACGTATTTTCCACAAGTTGATGACTCGATTAGGGTTTGAAAATTACTACGTCCAGGGAGGAGACTGGGGTGCCCTTGTTGTTGATCTAATGGCTGGTATGTTCCCAAGGTAATGAAAATAAACATAAGTATTTAAAAAATAATTTGTGTGAAATTTAACAAAAAATATGCGAAAATATGTAATTACTCAACAAAAGTGTTCGTTTATTGAGAACCACATGTTGAGTACACCCAGTGTTTTAGTTCAAGAAAATGTATAAGAATGGTACACAGTTTTAAGTACTTCCAAGTTCTAAATCGCTCCCGAGTTGGAAATTGTTTTTGCATGATACAGCGTTATTTATTACACAATGCCAGAAATGCTTGCAAAATACCAGTTAAAAGACCCAATGATCAGTCTGAATTATGTCCGTCCTGATTATGGATAGTTTACCACTGAAGTCTCATCGCTACATGTAAATCACTTCATATTGCTTCAAACTACAAGTCCCATGCTAATGACAATGTTGAAAGAAAACCTAACACTATGGACCAGTGAAAGTGTGGACTTGTGAAATGACAAGATAACTGGCCCAGCTGGCTGTACACGTAAAAGTTAGGGGTAAACCTAGTTTTTGTGAAAAACCTTCTCTCGTGTTGAGCGCCCTCTCGTGGGGAAATTTGTGAGGATTCATTACGAGACGGTCTTCTACAAAGACTAGGACAAACCCTGATGATAATAACTGACGCGTGTTTTTTTGTCTTTCTTTAATAGTCATGTCCGTGGAATGCATATAGTAACTTCATTACAGTTCAGCCAAGGTCAAATAATTCTTGCCAAGCTGTTTCCCTCAATCATGCTCGATGACAAATCTTACGCCAAGTCTTTGCCAAGTTTTGAAAGTCTTGGTTTCCTGTTGCAGGAGTCAGGATATATGCATATCCAGGGCACCAAACCTCATACTGTTGGTAAGCAAAACACTATAATAGACCCTTTAAAATGACGTCACAAGCTCACACAGCGCCCTCACTGAGGTCAATGAAGACCTATATCATTGACTGCTTTGAGCGTGGCGCCTACACGCACGCACCTCCTCCAGTGGCTGACATTAATTGGCGGCCAACGCAAGGAGTCTAAAATGTCGCCATTCTGTTTTCTTTGTGACATGTATGCTACTGACGAATGTTAATTGACCTTTGTCATGGTGCGCGTATCATTGTTGGGCTTGTGTTATCAACAATGCGCACTACACACGGAATCCGACTCCCAAAATGGAGCAACCAAGATTGTATGATGTCGTCAGGTAAATTGGGTCAATACTGTGGCCGTCTGATTTGGCGGATACGGCTATGGCTGTTGCTAATGGTTTTGCTAAGTACTTCAAAAGCTTTCGTGCATGTTGCCGTAGCCGTATCCGTACCCGTAGCCGCCAATTCGGAAAGAACACATTAAGAAGAATGGATTGTTATGCAGTAATGTAGCCATAGGCAGAGCCGAAGTCATTCATCCGAGCACTGCGTATTTAAGTATCTGTTGGCAGATCCAAGCCAATGTTGCTATTGGCTAATAACAAATAATTCTCACAATTCTCACCTTTGATTTTAATTCAGGATACGCCCTCACCGACTCCCCAGTTGGGCTCGCTGCTTACATCATTGAGAAGTTTTTCTTCTTGGACCAATTACGATTGGATTGACTTAGACGATGGCGGACTGGATGGATATTGGTCCAAAGATGATCTGCTGAATAACGTCATGATCTATTGGGTGTCGGGGTGTATTGCGTCATCAATGCGCTTGTACAAAGAGACAATCCCCGAGTCTAATGAATATTCCAAGTGCGTTGATATAGTTTTGTAATAATATAATAAGATATAAGTAAATAGTTTACTTCATATTGCAATTAAAGGGGCTGTGTTGTCATGATCAAAGCAGTCCTGTGGCTGTACATGGATTAATAAACTCTCACCCAGTTACACCCTCCCTTTGTAACTTATCTATGGAGAGCGCCCGTGGGCGTGCAGTTACCGGTGGGAGTTCATAATTCCACGTACAGCCACAGGCCTGAATCATGACGACAAAAACATATTTTACTTCATGATGCAATTTGAAATAATATAAGTATCACAAATGTTGAAGACGCAGGACCCTAGACACTGAAGAGAGTGAGTTGTTCTCATGACGCAATAATTGGTCGATTTGTTTGACCCCTTCCTTCACACTAGTAAATAAATGTTTATAAAATTATCTAAGAAGTAAGTTCGAATTTAACCTCTGATAATTCTATTAGTCCGAGTTTATTTGTTGGTTATTTTTTACGCGGACAGTTCTGTTGTCTTTTGGAAGACTAACAGCTTGAGTTCATCGAGTCTAATGTGGTAAATTCATAGATTGATTCAGCCACTGATATCTGTTGTTCATGTCACTGCGTGAAAGTTATATCATTTGTCTCCTGAACGAGATTTATTTTCTTATTTTCTTTCTTATTCTTTTACAGATGCATAAACACAGTTCCTGTTGGTTTAGCGGATGTGACCAACGAACTGTCCAGATGTCAGCGTAATTGGGCGGCAAATCACTTCGCCGATATCGTCTCGTATAAGACGTACGTACGAGGTGGTCACTTTGCTGCCCTTGAGGTGCCGGAACTACTTGCAGATGACATCCGGCAGTTCGTTCAACAAGTGGAGCTACGTCCGCCGAAAGAGACAAAGTAGCAATTTCAACTGTACTTTATGTGAAATTATTTTAAATTGCTTTCAAATCTTTCTTTTTTTTATCGTAAAATAAAACACCACACTAAAGATAAGAGTATGGAACTTCAGTGATCAATGCTATCAATCTTGATTTAAATGAACGAAAATGAAAATAGTTTTGATTCTCAAGGTAGTTCCCATGTAATTTTGTATTAATTCTTAGCATTAAAGATGTCTCCTTCATTGCTGTTACCGATCGTTGTTTTCTTATAGTGATCACCATACATCGTAATCAACTGTGCTTCTTATTCATGACACCTTGCGCAACGCGGAACACACATCCACCGCACATTGCGAATCTACTAGTTCCATCATTTTGGGAGTCAATTCCTTTGTGTACATTTTGACCCCAAGAATGGCGGACAGGATAGGCGCGTGTTAACAGTGCGCTGCACATTGTGCAATGGGTTTGTTGTTAGGCAGAAGTTAGTTCAGAGTCCAATGCAGTTTGACCAAGTCTGATTAATCTGAGATATCATTTCGGTTTCTTTCCGTTCAGTAAGGGCAGTTATTCCAATATCTTTGCCTTTATGTACAATGTACACGTTGTTTCATTTATGGTTTGCCAAGTGCTTAGCTTTTGTCCAACTTCTGGTGTCCTCCCCTGTAGCTGGCGTCTCAAACACAAGTTCAAAAGTTTGGTTCTTCATTGACTAATTTATAAACTTGATTTACTGATCGATAAACTTGAATAATATTAAGGGTAAGCTTAGTCTGTAACTCGGTTCATGTTGAGACCATGTAGCATGTAATATTTTATGTTTATAAAATAGCCACGCAGAGCCTTTAGACCTACAGTTTAATTGAAGAAAATGTAAACACTTAAATTTTATGGAGACTGCACTGTAAGGTTAAATCCATTTCTTATTTCTGGGGGGGGGGATACATCTCCAAATTTAATCAGCTGTTATTTTAACAATTATTTCTTCGTTGTGGTAAATATAGTGTACACAGTATAGAATTTCTCGTAAAAAGTTATGACTACTAGTGTAATTGCTGGTCTTCCTGGAAATGACCTGCGATGTACAAGGTTACTCTTTGTGTGAACGTTGTGCATGTTTAGTCTCTTAGGATTCACACAGACAATAATATTCCCGGTGGGCAGGAAGGAAATTGGAACAATTATACTGACAAGTTTTGGTATAATAATCCATGTATGTACATTGTTGGATGTAAACATGTTTCCCAATTGGACACGAATAAAACTTTGTGATTTTAAAGAGGAACAAACAAAGGAATAGATTATGAAACTCTGCTTGGTTTGTGTTTGTTTTATAGGCCAACAAATTTACAGTATAATATTGAATAGAAGGATCAGCACTCAGCAAAGTTCCATAAAACGGAGATAAACTATTAATTTAATACTTTGTAAATCGTTATATTAGAAAACATTTTATCTAACTTTTTTGTGGATAAAATTAGTTGACCAACCAGATATAATTTAGAAAGATTTTCTGTACAAATGATGAATAAAATTCTCACGTTATGCTGTCTTCTATTTAAGCTTTGATCAGTTGATAAACGGATATCAGTCAGTTGGATGATTGATGCATTTTGTCATAGATCGATAAAGCAATGTCTGTCTGAACAGTATAATGCGATCTTTTAAATGGTGTCTAAACATTTTTCCTTCTAGCCTCGCTTTGGTTAAACAGAAAAATAATACTAATCTTCTGTTTCAGTATGTCCCTGTGATATTTTGGATATCGTAGTTTTATTGCCTAGACATGGAACGTGTACTAGACAATACTGTCACGCGTCATTACTGCCACGCGTCACTGCCACATAGTCCTTACCATAACGTAAAGAGCACTGGACAGCTGTTGATTTTATAAGACAGTTTTTAGAAACGCCCCTTTTGAAGCAATGTAGTTTTAGAGAAAGTAGTAGTTTGTTCGCCCAAAAAATTAATCTGAGAAAGGCTTCAAGCATGCACGGCAAGGCTGGGTTTTTTTTTTCCATCTTCTTCTTTCATTTATTTTCTTGCAACCTCGATGACCAATTGACCCCGAATTTCCACGGGTTGTTATTAATAAATTGTTTTGCAAATGTTGGGATACACCAAGTGAGGGTCTTGAACAAATACCAAAAGTATACACTGCCTTTAAAATACCATCATGCAATGAAGGTCGTTTTCATTATATAGTTACCCTTGACAACCAGATCGCACGGGATACATTTTTGTTTAAATAAATATGTGTTTCATTATTTATTTATTTATTTTACTGTACTTCATAATTTATATGAATTGATGATTGGATATTTGGCTGACCTATATTCTTATTTATATATTTTAAATACACGAATGCTGGTGGTAATTATGCAGGTAGGAATCAACAGTGAACACAAACCCGAAACAAGAAAAACAAAAACAAACCAGTCAGTCGTTTCGAATGATCAAAATTGTAGGATATTTTGCCAACAGTGTCACGTGAGATTCGACCACCTGGATTCTTCATTATTAGTTTGGATATTTAGCTGCCTTGAAAAGCGACGTAGACAACCAACATCACAAGGTATGTAAGTAGAGTTTAAAACTTTGATTAAATGACCGGTGACAATCAAATATTATGGCGAGAACGTGAAGTACGGCATAGGCGTCATTTCCTAAAGCGAATAAGGGAAGTTTGATGCATGGCGTGGATCATCAAAGTTGGTAAACTTGCGGGTAGCAGCTACATGTTAAACTCCTTTGTCTCGACGTTTCGATCAATAGTCCGCTAGTCTTCAGGAGATATCTGCTGAAAACAGCACCATATAGCGCTAACAAACGTAGTGTTAAGCGCGGTATCGATGTATATGTATACATGTATATCATTTTATTCGTGATCTTGAACCATCGGATAACACTTTGTAAGAACATGTCAGTATCTAAAAAGTAACAGAAGACTCCAGGATCCAAATAAATGAGCTATACAAGTCTTCTTGGAACCCTTTTATTTTTACAGTTATTTTTCTTGACACGTAAACGTATCTTTTATTGACGCTTGTAGTCCGCAAGATGTGCAACTGAGACTGGACGCCATTAGTAAGCAGCTCTACTGATACAACAATATATTTGTGCAGAGATTATCAATGCTATAATAAAACGCTTGCTGAAATGGCGCCCAAGCCGTACCTCACGTTACAATAGATTAAGCACTAGTTGTACTCATCTCGCGCGATGTAATCTTTGATCACGATGAACTGTTTATATAATTGTTTATAACCGGCGAACGTCCACCAGCAGTTTGGGCAGTGCCCGCATATACCTAATGCACCCCATTTTCTCAGAAATAATGCTTGCAATTCACTGTGAGAATAAACGCAACCAGTTCTTACCCACCGTGCAGCCTGTGTGTAACTGCATGCAAATGACCCTACCGTCACCAAACAGTGCGAAAGGATTATGTGAATGCGACTCTTGTAAGTATTTCTCACAATAATTACTCAAATCACGTTGAGTTCCTGGCATGTATTCACAGCTATCACAACGGCAAAACTGTCAACAGGCTTTTTACACAAAGAACAAGGACCAGATAGCCACGTTATTCAACTTTAAACAAACTGGTTATCCTCGTATTTATTGTTATTGTTACATCAGAAACACCGGTGGGACATGACAGAAGGACAACTAATTGAAATGGCTTCTTTATCTGGTTGTACTTTATTCTACTGTGAAATTAATTCACTGTTGTTTTGTAAACGCATGCACCATTTTCAATAAAACTATTTTATGTTGTAATGGAACATTTTAGGTCGTTGGTTCAAATTGCTCTAGCCAGTTTTTCTTTATTCAACCTCAAATCATTGAAACATTTACCGATTCAGTTTCCCTCGTGGTGCATAACTTGATACGGAATATTTTACGTACATTCTTAAAAGCTTATAAAGTATACCATCCACAAATAAATCGTCCGTAGAAAAATGCACAGCCACTAATGAATATTCATGATCACTTTCCTGAGAATTATGGTTAATGGCCATCACATCATGATAAGCCATATGTAGCTTGACTGACAACACGCTTTGTAACCATGACAACGAGATTCATTGCCGTAGCCAGCACCCTCAGAGGGTTAACCTGTTGGTTACATTATCTATGTATTCAAAGACATTCATCTTTAAAAGAACATGATTGGAGCTTTTCCCTAGACTTTCTGGTGTACATGGTTTCATTATTATGTGAACGGTTAAAAGGTTAGCTTTGACATGCACTGATGACAGCACCTGTGAGAAAAGAGCTCATGGGCCGCGTCAATTCTTGACAGCAGGATATCAACTCAGTGGAATTGTATTCCTATCCCCTTTTTTAATGAACGCCAACTTGGTCATCGATTCATTTGACTTGCCAATTGATAAAACCCATTAACTAAAAGACAGGCCCTACATGCTTTCCGCTCGTTAGTTCATGCTTTGCTGAGATGTAAATAAAGAGCCAATCTCGGAGCTTTATTCCACGTACTGCGCATTGGCGCTCGATGGGGCATGGTGGTAGCACCTCTATTGTGTCTTCATTGTGTGCTTGGACTCAACATTTGGGGATACCCGCTTGCCCCATATTGGGCATCTCTTTGGAACTCCTTGCCTGGTGCATGTTTCCCTCTATCCTACAATCCAGACTCTACAATCTAGAGGAATATAAATTCCTAATTTCAGCTCCATTGAGTTATTTTCATCTTCAATGTTTTCCTCTTGAAGCTCCTTACCAATTGTGACTTTTAGCCTTGTTTAGGGCGAACTTGTAAAACATTTAAAAAAACACATGCAGATGGTTGTAATTGGAAGAATGCTTCTACGAAAGGTTTGATTCCTACATTCAAATTAGTTCAAGGAATATCAAAATAAAAGCCGCAAACGTTAAATGTGTAAAGTTGCTCCTGCCATGAGATGCAATGAACAACGACGGGGCCAATGTCGTAGAGCTGCTTAATTAAGCAGAAAATATTGCTTAACAAAATTTACAGGAAACCAGCCACATATGGTAGCCTATATGTAACATGATACTTTAGCTGGTAACTTTATTTTGGTAAGAAATATTGTTTTTGTGCTGAGAGTTACTTTTTTAAGCATCTCTATGAAATTGGGCCCTGGATTCTTCGTTATAAGATTGATTTGAAACATCATTGTCTGTCAGACACTTCTTGGATATCTCCCGTGGACTAATCAAAGCCACTATAAGCGTCTGTATGCTAAGATTTGAACAGATTAAAATAAATACTGTTGTCAATTCTTATTAGTAAATAATACCATATCTGTACAGACTGTGAGTCCATTTTCTTAAAGCCTGTAAGCATACAAGATTGCTGATCACTGAAAACAATTGCTTTGCAAAATTGGGTTACCAGGCAAAATACCATTCGGTTACCATTACTGCGACTGGTACTACATAACTCGGAAATGTCTGCTTAACAGCTTTGTGAAGTTGGGTCCAAATTTTCTGAATCTTCATGAGGCATACATAGGACAACTAAACGTAGGGTCATAGATTGTTAAGTAACCCAAAAATGTATGACCATAAAAACTTACTTCATGAGAAGCACTGCAGCTGTTAATACACTATTTTGAGAAAGGGTTTCCTCCGAAGTTTGGAAAATTGTCCCCAAAAACTTTTGAATCTAAGAAACGATTCATGCATGAATCGTTTCTCAAAAATTCTAAGGGTTGGGGTTTGTTTGCACTAATCCTGCGGCCAGAGATGTGGTTGGTACCCTCTGTCGCCTCGCTAAACGTGGATAGATTCGACGTTCGTGTGAAAAAACCGTGATAGTTTTTGCTGTTTTCCAAGAAAAGACACTGTATTCAGCTCGCACATGTGACTTTTCTTGTATCGTTCTTTATAATTTTGCCAATAAATTCGTTTTACGTTGACAACCAATTTATATGACCCTACTTTTAACTGTTGACGTCCACTGTCACAAGTAAGATCGAAGAGGTCGATGTCACAAAGCAACCGTTGAGGTGTTTAACCTTGCTCCACCAGGTAACTGTCGATATCTTAATTATTGTAAGATACGTATTTCAGTTGAACTGATTAATGCCTTGATAGGGGGAACACACTTTTGGGATAATACCCCAATATAAAGCTACTTAGCACTCAGTGATCCCTGTCTGGAGGCATGAATCAGTGATAAAATAGGCCCTAATGCTTCCTTCATTGTAGTGACATTATATCTGTTTATAAATTGAGATTGATTGTCCTACACAGGTGACGTGAGTCTGGTTTGTGACTCTGAACACTCCCGTCAAGCCTCTGAATGATGAACACAACGTGGGATCACAACGTGACGGGGGATGCGGACTACCAAGATATGCAGACTAGCTTGGATGGACTTGGCATTATAGCCATTTTCATGCTTGTAGTCATCTTCATTGGTCTGATAGGCAATAGTGCTGTTATGTATATAGTGATTCGCCATCGTGACATGCACACTATTACAAACTACTTCTTTGCTAACTTAGCATTAATCGATTTTTTATTTCTGATGATTCACGCGGTGACGACATCAGTTGACAACATTGGTATCAAACTCTCATTGATGCTGAACTGCTGGCCTACATTTTATCTTCGATATGTAAGTAAATGCACTCAGTGTATACATTGTTGCTTTGTCTTCCCTATGCTATATAAGAGCCTTCTCACTGACGTCGCCATGATGGAGTACAATGCAATTGTACAATACGCACGCGTAGTGCCAACCAGCATCGTGTTTCGTAGCACATGTTCGCACAGTTCTCAACCTCGTCTCAGTGTTGATCGTTAAGGCCGCGCATTTCCCCCCCCCCCCCCCTGTTTGTGTGTGTTAATGACCCTGGGTATCGATACAGCACGCTGCGCATGGTGCCGAGGCTGTCAGTTCTAGTAACGTTGTACTTCATGGCCTTTTCCCAAATCTGATCTTAGGCTCCGTTAGTTTTGGAGCAGTGTACAGTTTGCACGATGTCTTCAACAACAAACGGAGCCTGACGCCAGAGACAGACCCTAAGCCGACGTTTGGAAAAGGCCTTGGAACAGTGAGCAATAAAATAGTGACGTCATCTGAGAGCAAGCACCAACAAACCCGGGCATTACGTCGAAGAACGTAAACGGCTCTTACAATATTACACGATTTTGAGAATTTGATGTGCACGCACATGCCCAAATCGAGAGGCAACAACGGCTGATATATGGGGTTCATTTAGTTCCTCATCTTCTGCTAGTCTGGACGATATTTCAGACGGCATGATATTTTGTAGAGAATTAGTACTACGTGTAGTGTATGACCTTTATACTAAAGATCTTAGATTATCTAAACCTATTTATCCTGTTAATCCCTTGCACTGACGTCACATGCGGCTAGTGTCTGTCCACGGTCTGCCATCTTGCCTGAAATGGTTATAATGAGCGTTAAGAAATAATGATCAGAGCGTGTAAGCGCACGCTCGTTGTCTAAAATGCGTACAGGAAAACCGGACATTCTGATGTTCATTAAAACCCAACATAATGTAAGATTTTGACATTCATTCCAGTTGACACAATTCATTTGACGTCATCATAAAAAAATCAGTTACGTCTTAAGGAGCCAACGTCACTGTGTGTTAAATAGTGTTGTGTGCATTAATAGTGTTGCACAAGATGGCGCATGTGCATAATGTGACGGACGTGCGTATGCACGGGGTTAATAACATCAATATACCGGCTGTAAACCTTGTCTTTGATCCTCTTTTTCTAGGTTGTTGGTGAAGTGACTTGTCTTACCTTGGCATTAATGTCATACGATAGATGGCACGTGGTAGCCTACCCATTAGACTCATTAAAACACGCACACAAACGCAAAAACACCTTCATCGTCTGCATATGCCTTACATGGATTGGTAAGTGTTAATGTAGTTTCAACGTAATGGCTTGGGCTGTGGGCTTGGGATATGTTGTATCAATGTGTCTTAAGCCAACAGCCACACTCACAGAAAATATTACAATCACGGAGTCCAAGGGTAGAGCCCCCCACCCCCTCCCCCAGTGATTCTGTCCACAATCGGCGAGTTAAACAATTCGTCTGAAAAGTGCTTTCTTTTGACATGATTTCTTTCAATCCAGTAATTTACCATTTGGGACATAATCCCCCATGACAACGTCATTAAAAATTAAAAGTGGGTTTCCAACTTATAAATTTAGAGGTGGTGATATCCTCGATCCCAAACTTGCTCCCCCAACAACCTCGGACAAGGAACAGTGTTGATCTGTGAGTGCCATTTATTAATAACATAAAACAAATGACGTAGAATGGATGGTGCTCTTTCTTCATTCACTACCAACCTCACTCTCAGAGTTGCAGTGAGTATACAAGCAATGGGAACGATGTTGTCGTAGTTCCAATAATCTTGTTAATTTCTGGCGTGTACAGAATGAAGACTGAAACAGCCCCACAGGTCCAGAAGACAATCTCATTCAGCTGTTTTGACATTTTGCAAGAGGCAGATTTCTCTGTCGGCAAAACAGACATGGTTAGTCCAGTTTATGGGGCCTCATGAAAATGATATGCAAATAAACTCGATTAATTTGAGTAATTATTTCATACAGAAGTATTAAAGTGAGCTAAGATTAATAATTAGCTGTATCTTTTCATTTTCACCAGTTTCCTTGGCGATATACTCACCCATCATTGTCTACGCGCACAAATACAGCGACTATTGCACTATTACGTTTCCATGGATACATGGTCAGAAACTTTTCCACACCTCCGCAGCAGTCTTCATGTTTTTATTTCCACTCGTCTTCATCTCGGTCTGCTACGCCAAGATTTGGGTCAAGTTAAAAACGTCTAGTGTCCATGGACGCAGAGGGTTTACACAACAAGGTCAAAGGTCAAATAAATTACACAGGTCACTCCGGTTGATTCTTGTGGTTGTGCTGACCTTTGCAGTGTCATGGCTTTTAGAACACAGTATTATAGTTTGGAGAGTTTGGGATCCAGATTCTAACAGTGACACGTTTTTAACATTGACGGCTATTGCCAAAGTTGTTGTATATTGCAACAGCGCTATCAACCCATTCATTTATCCCTTCGCTGGTACCGGTTTTACACAACATGTTATTTGCTGCAGAAAAAAGAAAAAGAGGGAACCAGTGGTGCTTGTAAAAGTAACAAGCGTGTAATTAAAATATTTGTTTGAGCAAAGTCATACTTTTTGTAACTTGATAACTAAAATTTGATAGTTGATGAGATAGCCTTGTTCCGAGATTTGCTAAGTTTTGGGGTTTGACGGTACAAACCAAGAAGATTATCATTAGGCCAAGATTATTTATTTTTATAAAAGAGGCACTTTGAGCGACTTCTTCTGTGGCTATGCTTCTTAGCTTCAATTGCAAACGTAGTGTTATTGGCAAATGGACCCTTTTTGAAACCACGGTTTGGGCTTGGGCTTGGGCTTGGGCTTGGGCATGGGCTTGGGCTTGGGCTAGGGCTTGGGCTTGGGCTTGGGCTTGGGCTTGGGCTTGGGCTTGGGCTTGGGCTTGGGCTTGGGCTTGGGCTTGGGCTTGGGCTTGGGCTTAGGCATCGTCCGTTATTTAGAAAATTTTGCACTTTCCTTACGGGACTTCAATCAGACGGACGGAGCCATAACCAAAGCCCGTGGTATCGAAAATGGCCTTAGTTGTAGCTAAACAAGTTCAGTGTAATGTGGCCCTGAGTTGCAATAGTTATTGCGAACTTTGTTATGAAGATTTGAAATGTGTTATGTTTAATGTTGGTTTGCTGCTTGTGTCTGTCTGAAGGGGAGTGTATTCACGCAGGGGTCAGTCATTGGTGTTTTCGTCATCTCTTTGTTGGTCATGGCATAGGCCCCCTACAGGCTCTCATGCATCGATTGTATATCTCCCCTGTCATAAAATACATAACGTCCAATGAGCTAGCTGCTTCCTTTTGCCTGAGAGAGGGCGTGTTTGAGAGTGTGACGTCACATGCAGTGGGTCTATTTAATTAATGCAACACGTCACTGAAACTGACCACCTGCCAGGAAGATTTTTGCACTCCACAACACAGCTACATACGACTGGATCGCCGCGTCATCATGTGTTGCCCTTAGCAGCAGTCGTCGCCGGTGTCGTTGCCGTAGCTGCTAATAAGCTCCTTGCATATGACGTCACAAGCCCAAACAGCGTCCTCACTGAGGTCAGTGAAGGCCTATCCTTTGCACGGCACGTTTGTTTAACCTCAGAGCGTTGGCGGCCAATACAAAGGTTCTATTCGGATACGGCCTAATAATGCTGGATCCGTATAGCCGCTAAGTCTAAGGCTACAACTGTTGCTAAAGATGTTGCTAAGGAGATCCTGAACTTCAGCGCATGATGATGCAGCGATCCAGCCGTAGCTGTAGTGGTAGCCGTAGCCGTAGCCGTAGCCGTAGCCGTAGCTGTAGCCGTAGTTGTAGCCGTAGCCGTAGCCGTAGCCGTAGCCGTAGCTATGTAATTGATGGTAAACCAAAGTGTGAAACAGTGTGGTTTAATTCCAATTTAATGTAACATTCAATATTTTTTATACTGTAGAGATCTATTTACAACAAAATATAGGTAGAATCACTTAAATTTACCAGAACATCCTTGCTTATTTGTTTATATTATTATTTTTACTTTTTTGCCTCTTCTGTGTTTTCTGCAACTAACTTGAGAAAACATCTTTGGTTTGTTTTTGTTACTTTGGGGGTGTTTTTGTTTTTTCTTTCATCTTTTTTCCCTTTTTTCTTTTCTTTTCCCCCTTTTGTGCCTCTTCTCTGTTTCTTTTTTCTGTTTTGTTAGGACTTTTTAATTTGTGCGTCATTACTCTGTTTATTTAATTATCTTTATTGTTGTTTTTATTTTTAAGCTGTGGCCGTGTTTATTGCTTTCGGAGCAGATACTTATTTTCCCGAACCACTATTTTTTTTTATTTCGAAAGAACTTGTAATATTTCAGTAAGTTCGGTCTATTTTTAAGTGAAACTAAACCGATTTATGTTTTGTAAGCGTTTTTAAATTCAATTGCGGTAACCTGAAAAAGGGAGTGTTTATTTGTAAGGTATTAAGTTTTCCTTGAGGTAGATTGTTCTCCGGAAGACGTGGTGGTAATAGGAATTATCTGATATAGGTCCATGTATGGAAGTAGAAAGTGTTTGACATTAATGTATTTTTAATTACCTTGAAAGGAATAAATCAATAAGGAACTGACATTATGTCTACATGGATAACATTTGTTTTGGTTTTTGTTTGTTAGTTTATTGCTGTGTTTTTCTTATAAATTTCATAGTTTCTACGAAAGCATCAACTCTTTTCTCGAGCCTATCTATAATTTATTTCACTGCGTAGTGTGTACAATGGTGAACCAAGTTCGTATGTCCGGGTTCAAAGGTCAAGAACACGACAATTGTCTTTTGTTGAAGAGGTCAAATGGAAGAACGGAGCATCACATGTTTACAAAAGAGCAGAGCCTGGACTTCCTGCAAGCATGATTTGATCACAGTCCAATGGAAACACCTAGAACTTTATACACTTTGTGGAGATTTCACTGTCTGATTCTTGTCAAATTTTGATTTGAAGAAAGGTGCACACCTCAAAATGTGTTCAGTTGCTATTTTGCATTCCTGTATTATGTGGAAATTATGCCTAATGTCTTCGACACCGCTCCCCCCCCCAAATGAAAATGTTTTGGAAAGGAATTTACTCCAAAAATTGGGGAAATGGCAGTGTAAGGAGCCAACCAACCGTGCGACCCTCGTTTATGCACCATTCTATGTACATTGTTTGAGCTGTAAAAAATGAACATAAATTTAAATTTGAATACGTGCGTACAAGACTTGTATAGTCTATGTTGGGTATTAGTAAATGATTACAAGTCATGCTTGTTTGATAGGGATAGAGGAGAAAGTCAGATAGTTACAAATTGTAAATTGCTCAGTCGATTTCAAATTGGAGAAATTACCACCGGACTCTGAACTCTCACTACGTGCTTGGAATGTATAGCGCAATGCCCTTCCTCACTTGTGGCGGCGGCTTGAAGCATGCAGTGCGTGGTTGATGTGTCTATCCAAGGTCAGACAGACCTCTACATCCAGGAACACACGTTACAAGCAACAGTACTCGTAATAAGTCGTAGTGAGTAGAGATCTCCACCGTTTGCAGGCAGCTGCTGGTGGCTCCTTGACCATCCTTGCTCTATGCCTGAACGCCGGTGAATTGAATGAAGAATATTCCTTCCTCTTTGACTAACTCAGGTAAGTAGAGAGCAGATGTTACTTTATTTTACCAACTGATGAAATGCATATGTTTGTAACTTGCAGACAAATTTACTGCCTCTTTATTTTACACTACCTTCCTCCGTGTGCCAAATAACGTTGTTCAATTCTTCGGCTTGGGGCATCTGTACATAGGTATGACCCCATGGAGGTACTTATGGGTAATTATAACCATGGAGGAAAGATATTTTCCTTCCTCCATGTCCATGCTATAACCACGGAGGTAGAAGAGGTATCCTGTATGTCCATGTAGGGCTATGATACAAAGGTCTTAAACGATGTAGGTCCTGTTGAATTAATGTTCAGATTTCGTTGCAGGTTTGTAATATAAATCCTTCCTCCATGTTTGTAGCAATATATATTAAAGTTGCGTGTCCTGATTTGTTTGTCTGAACAAATTTTGACCATAATTCTGTTTCAAAACGAAAAGCATACACACACTTTTTTATATTGCCACGGGGAATGCACATGCAAAATTGTTTGTAAATCTTTTTTTAAACTCAACCTTAATTTCTCGAACATATAAACAATTTAAATTTCGGCTCATACATAGGCCAAACAATTGGACGGAGCGTGTAAATGTCAATGAATCACTGCTTTACGAGCACTGGAAGTGCTCTTTGTAAAATGAAAATAACCGTTAGTCTTGTAGCACCATGGTCTTATGCAAAGATGAAATGTGATTGAGTAGGACTGTAGACAGGGCGTAGGCCAGGGGGCGGGGCGTGCGAGCCCTCACATTTTTCCAGTGCCATACCCCTCCCAGGAAAAAATCCAGTTATGTAGTGAAAGGAAAAGAAAGCTTTAAAAATTAATCCCGACACGACCCCATCAATTATTTAAAGGGCCACACTTTCCCTCCGCAGTGAAAAGCAATGCCCTGTTCCCTAGTGAAACAACCCTGGCTACGCTGCTGCTTGTTGGGGATGGGATCATTAATGAGACTGCTACTCTCATAATGAAATGCCCTCATGCTACATTAGCTTGGCACAATGTTCGATCATTATGCCGTCTGTGTCCTTATACTTAGTGTTGCTGCATGGGGCCCCAAGCAGGTTCTATCAATATGCATAAAACATGCACAACCGGTACATGTATTTCCTTCCTCCATTGTATAACCATTTTCAATCACGCTCTTGCTGTTCATTGTTGAGCCATCAATGAATGCTATGTCTATATCAATTGTCTTGCAGTTCTACCTTGCCCTTAAATTCCGTTTGTGGCCAATCGATGCTGTAGCTTTGTTATATTCCTTATGTACCATCTTGATGCATTGGTGTTTGACACTAGCGCTTTGGAACCTCTGGAAAAGGCTTAATTAAACAAGATACTTTAATGTTTCCCATATGCATCTCCAGTCAATGGTTTGATGTTGTTCTTATTGTACCACTATCCTTAACCCATCCTGCTGCGACATAATTGGCGTATGGTAACAATATTAGTACTTTAAGTTAATTAAACCACATGATCAGCCTGTACTGTAATTAACACCTCGAGACGCAGTTCGTATAATTATATTTTCACCTTCAACATGATAAAGTGACACATCTTATTTATGTTAAGTCCTTACTGTATGGTTTGCATGACTGGCAGGATCAATTTCCTCTAAGACATATTCAACTGCATTGCCCCAGCAGGGCCGGTTTTACAAAGGGCAAAGATTGATCTTTACTGTGCAGTGGCGTAACTTTACATGAAAACGTTATAATTCCCTCTGTTTCGTCTTCTCTAATGTTTTGGATTTCGCTGGCAATTTCGAGGACATGTCAACAACAACGAAATCAACCTTTAGAATGACACGTGATAGCTAGAGCCAAAACAATGGTTTGAAACTATTGTTCCTGTTCATTTATTGTACAGTCAAATAATGCGAGCTTTTATGTAACACAGCTCTTTTTGTATTAATCAATCTGTAACCAATCATTTTATTTACACAATCTCAGATTATTCTTTCTATTTTATTGGTTCGTGCCCCCCAAAAAGTTAACTGCCTGTATGAAGGTGGCACGCACCCCCACCCAGTGCCACCCCCATTTTAAATTTTGATTTTTGTGATTTAAAGTTATCAAAGCAGAGTGAAATGTTACATAACCTTTAATGTGATGATTTCAATGTTTTTTATACAACGTTTTTTCCATTTAAACACAGACAATGTATTTGTTTTTCGCTCCTGTCAGATTATAAAAAACAGCAAATGGCATAACAAGAGTGATGAAAAGGGGCTTGTTTAAGAGAAATTCAAACGGACACTACAGTTTTAGTTGGCCATGCCCCCTAGACAAAAATAGTGCACCCCTTTTGCCCTCAAAACATTTTTCCTAAGTTTGGGCGCTGTAATAATTATTGTGTATCAATCTTCCAAAATGTGATGTTACAATAGAAATTACTAATGGCACTATGAGACTCATCTTCAGAAGAACTTTGGCACTTTGTCAAATTGAGCCCAGATGTCACCATAATTCCTAATTCTATGATGATATTTATAATTTATGTTAATCGTTTTTTCTAAGCCATCCTTCCCTTTGATAATATCGAACGTTTCTTTACCGAGTTTCCCTTTCAATGTAATTATTTATGACTGGTCCAGACACAGTAAGTGCTTGTAATCGTACACGTCCAACCTGATGTTTATAATAAGATAAACAGCATGCAGTTTACGCTGGATGATCTGCAACACAAACTGGGCCTACTGAGTTTTTGTCAATTCAGTAAAAAAAGGCAAAATTATGCAAGAAAGGTACAATAAAACGTCACATGTGAAAGTTTCAGTTGATTCTGTTGCCAAGGGAAATCAGCAGGGAAGAAAAAGAAAAATCCGTCCTCGTTTAATTAGCATTGTGACAGCTAGCCCGAACATCTGACGTCACACTTCGAGGCTTGTGAATAAAGCCAGATACCTGCCTGATCGGATGCTGCCAGATGTACCTTTGACCTTGCATTCATTTCACACGGAGATGTGCAGTAAATTCACACGTACATGTAAATATCAGTGAATTTAGAAACATTACATGATGTACAAACAATATAAACGTCTGCATGCAGACTATCAAAAGTGCAAGCTGACAAATTACATCTCCGACCAATCATAACACAGATAATATGGAAAGCTTACGTCACAGCACGTTTATCCAATGAAATCATTGTGACCAATTACATCATTGGGAAACTAAAAGAGGTTTGCGGTAACACCATAACATATCTTTTGAGTAGTGTTGGTTCTGAAAAGAACCGGTGGTTAACGACTCAACGTTTCGATCAGTATGCTCTGATCGTCTTCAGCAGAATGCTTGACTCTGTTGCTGGATGCTGCTTATGTACTGCCTTGAAGGGGATTGAGTGGTAGTTGGGCTTGGCTCGGTGGTGCGCGAAGGCGGGAACACGAACTGGATAAGCTGGGCTTAGCTCGGTGAAATCATTGGGCCTGTAACACCAGTGCCTGTTTTTATCCTTGCTGATAAATAGACCGGACCAGTCTTTGTGACAGCGAGCGTTGAGGGCAGCATGCAAACGGACACCACGGGAATTCCCCAAAGTCACCTGAGTGCAGGTGATCTTTTGAATATTCTAACTATTTCGTCATGTACTTTTATTGCTGTATAATCAACGGGGCACTTCTGACGAAATAAAAAAAGT
Organism: Pisaster brevispinus; assembly: GCA_023634235.1. Taxonomy (NCBI): domain Eukaryota; kingdom Metazoa; phylum Echinodermata; class Asteroidea; order Forcipulatida; family Asteriidae; genus Pisaster; species Pisaster brevispinus. The sequence goes on from JAMKCF010000037.1 coordinate 781,674, forward strand.
ACGATCTTACCCTGTAGTGAGGGCCGCTTTCAGCACATACTGACAAATTGTCTGAACCACAGCATACGCACTGGTCAGCTCATATTCCATAATATTGTCAGCTTGACCTTTCCACATTTCCTATGCAGGGGGCCACTTAACAGGGGTCAGTGATTCGGTTAGAAGAGGGGGCAGGACAAAACTCCGCCAGCATCCTTGTGTATAAAATCGGTACGTCGACCCCAATGGTACATGAAACAAAATTATAAACCTTTTATAATAAGCAAATAAGTAGTCTTAACTAACCTAGGCAGTACTTGGACAGTAAACTTAGATTTTAAAAAAAACGTTGAAAAATAATGCAAAACACAAACTGTCGAAACCTTAGTAAAAAAAACTTATCAGCCAGATGAGCTGATAACGTACCACGGAGACGTTGCAACCAAACATATCTCTCTCTGCACGGTTTAAATACTTGGTTGTGGAATCCGTATGTGATCTGTTATTGCGGAATGATGTAGGTGTCTTTCAGACACTCATCGTGGGTTGAAGCTTAAATTGTATAGGTACTCCTGACCATTTTTCATTTCATTTTAAAACAATGTTTCTAATTCTCAGCTTTAGGTCAAACCTTGATACAAATAAGTATGAAGTATTCTTTAACAATGTATTTGCTTGTTATAGGATAACAACACCATACATGATAAGAAGTAAATCCATACACAGAATGTTTTGCATTTTCAAGGTGAGTTGCGATTTTAATGTTTTATAGTTTTATTATAGTTTTATTATAGTCTACAATGAATTAATTCATTCAATAATTTAATACCATTCCATTAACTATGAGTCTATCATTGAGTTCATGTAACAATTACAAGACTCTCTACCTCACGTTAAAATGTTGTAACAACTGTTGACCAAGTAGTATTGATTGGTGACGTTAATTTTGTTAACGTAGTCGACAATATCACAACACGAATTACTGGAGAAGATGTATCTGCATCACACAAACATCTGTTTCGATCCAGATTTATAGACTTGCCCAGTCCCTCCAAGTCAGCCTTCCGAAGGGCGCACCACACTAAATAAACTCCCATAGGAACCAATACTAATGATAAATATTTAAAAAAATACTCAAAAAACGTGTAAGTCTCTCAGCCTCTTGAAACCAATCAGACATTTTTTTTCGGACAACTAAACTTCAAAATTCTTTTCAATTTTTGGCAGGTCAGCCGTTTGGAATTTTTGCTTGCGACCCCAGAAAAAAACAGCTCCGAAAATTAACTTTTTCCCAAACCGACTTGCTGCCAGTTTTCGTGAAGCACTTCTCAACTTGCCAAGTAAAATAGGGCCAACTTAAACGCCTACGTTTATCATGTCTCCCCAAAAGTTGAAACACAGAACTCCCAGGCTTCGATAGATTTGTATAATTACACAATATATTAATTGCATGACCCCCCAAAACGTTATAATTCAAAATATACTGTGGGTACACAAATTATGATAATGAGCTTGGCGCATGAATAGTTATCCATTTAGTATGGTGCACCCCGAAAAGTCGATGTTGCGCCCTCTACCGGTGATAAGTACAAACAAACAGCGTCGCCAATCAAGACTAGTGACCATGCAGTTCAGGCACATGCGCCTCAACTCTGGAATGAGCTTCCACGGTGCATTCCACTGCTCCCCTTCCTTGGGTGCTCCTAAGAAGGCTCTGAAAACTCATCTATTTGAACAATGACCTACAGGTGTCTGTATTCTTTGGTTTTAAAATAGTTTTCTAGACTCTGTTCAGCGCTGTGTAACCATCTAAGTGAGAGCGCCTACTATGTTATTGTTTTGTAAAATGCCACTACGTTTAAAAGGCCTATTCTGTAGTCTTTCAGTGCAATTAACAGCATTGAATTTGACCTTTTGACTGGCACAAAATTCCTCTTTGAAACGATAACGTCATGTTTCAAATTTCACTCTAAAAGGTTATCAAATAAAATGACATTTTACACTACTTTAACATTTTTGTTAGAGACTTGAATTTTGCACCACCTTCATCGATCTTTTCTTTACCACACCTTAAGTTCCAGAGTAATAATATTATCTGTGCATCTATTGGACTATATACTCGGCTTACTTATCAACAATTTGGCCTGATCTTTTATATAAGCTTAAATCAACGATAGTTTACCGAGTGCCAAATGACTGGTATCAAAATGTACATAGTTTGTATGTATACACTTCTGTCAACGGGGACACGGGATAATAGTTTTGCCGAGTGTTGGCTAGGATTATTTTTGCTTACAGTTAATGTAAATCAACGATATTTAATATTTTGTTTTACCGAGTGCACAGTCAATGTATCATATTTTTACTTAGTGCAGATAAACCTGTATCAACGATGATAGGGCCTATTTCATACATTAATACATAGTTTTATTAGTTTTATTAGTAGTAGACGGATGCGTCTGTTCAGGACACACAAAGGAAATTAATCGGATTAAAAAGTTAATCCGATTAATAAATATTGATATGAGGTGAATATATAATGAGGACACACAATGGAAGGGGCGTGACGATGAGGTGAATAGATAATGAGGACACACAATGGAAGGAGGACATAAAACAAAATGGCTGAACGGGTGGGAAAAACAAAATGGCGGAAAGGAAAGGTGAAAAAATGTAAGGAGGACACAAAATGGCGGAACGGGTGGGAAAAACAAAATGGTGGACAGGAAAGGTGAAAAATATAAGGAGGACACAAATCAAAATGGCGGAAAGGAGAGGTGGAAAATGTAAGGAGAACATAAAATGGCGGAAAGGGTAGGAAAAACAAAATGGCGGAAAGGAAAGGTGAAAAATATAAGGAGGACACAAATCAAAATGGCGGAAAGGAGAGGTGGAAAATGTAAGAACATAAAATGGCGGAAAGGGTAGGAAAAACAAAATGGCGGAAAGGAAAGGTGAAAAATATAAGGACACAAAACAAAATGGCGGAAAGGAAAGGTGGAAAATGTAAGGAGAACACAAAATGGCGGAAAGGGTAGGAAAAACAAAATGGCGGAAAGGAAAGGTGAAAGATGTAAGGAGGACACAAAACAAAATGGCGGAAAGGAAAGGTGTAAAATGTAAGGAGGACACAAAACAAAATGGCGGAAAGGAAGGTGTAAAATGTAAGGACACAAAACAAAATGGCGGAAAGGGTTAAAAGGTGTAACATGTCAGGAGGACACAAAACAAAATGGTAGAAAAGAAGGGTGAAAATGTGATGAGGACACATAATAGATATGGATAACGTGGAGACATTAAAAAAAAAAAAAATAATAATAATAATAATAATAATTAAAAAAAAAAAACATTTAAAAAAAAAAACACAATAATAATAATAAAAAAAAAATTAAAAAAAATCATATTAATAATTGTAATAATAATAGTAAATTAAGACTTTATTTATAGTTATCAATATAACAGACAATAGTATCATCTCTCTTTTGAATATGTGGTGGCTCTGAAAGAGCCGGTTGGTGATCCTTCATCGGTGATCCTTCGTCTACTGTAGTGTGCGCCTCCCACCCCCGTTTCTCAGAAGTTCTGGCCATACCCTGGGTGGCATCCCCGGAACGACTCTGTCCGAAAGTACATCACAGACATAGTTAAGGCTATGTCTATGACCCATTTCGGGCAGAATGTCCCCGGGGCCCCTATGGTAGATGTCGACCAGGACATCTAAAAATTGGGAGTAGTACGCCTGCGGGAGTACATCCACCCTGTCACCTATAAGGCCGATACGGCGAAAGTATCGCGCACCGGCAAATAATAGTGACAGGGGGTGCCAAAACTCCTGCTGCCTCCTCATCAGATGCAGCGTATAATCGTGCCGACCTGCACGTCCTGCGCAGGCCCACGCTGCCTCCTCCGAGATGAGGTCTTGCCGATGATTTCTCACCAACCCCCGTCCTATACGCCACTCGGCGTTAGCCGAGTTTCTCCACTCCTCGAGTTGAGGAATGGAGGCGTTATCAATGTTATGATAGAAACTTCTTTCATGCAGGTTGACCATCTTGAAATGACGCCAAGAAGGAAGAGGGGGCCTTTAAATATATGTTGACATGTTTAGGACGTTGCTACGATACCATAGTTTTAGACGATCACCAACCCCCCGAGAATAGGACACACACACACACACACACATAATAATGATAGTAAAAAAAAAATAGACAAACACAGAGTATACTCATCTCATAGATAAATATGTTACATGACACCATTCTTGTTTTTACCCAAATACAGAGAGTCATTAACAAGATCTTAAGAATCGAACTGGGGGGCGATGGTAACATTAAGCCGTTAATGGTCCTTCGATTTGAACCATCTTGTATAAGTCAATAGTAAGGTGTTAAGATTTAAATTGTACAAAGGATGATGACAGAAACGATAAGCCGGTTATTGTTCCCTGTTCGAACCATCTGGTAGAAGCCAATAACATGGTCTTAAGAATCGAACTGGGGGGCGATGGTAACATTAAGCCGTTAATGGTCCTTCGTTTTGAATCATCTTGTATAAGTCAATAGTAAGGTCTTAAGATTTAAATTGTACAAAGGATGGCGAGAGAAACGATAAGCCGGTTATTGTTCTTTGTTTGAACCATCTGGTAGAAGCCAATAACAAGGTCTTAAGAATCAAACTGGGGGGCGATGGTAACATTAAGCCGTTAATGGTCCTTCGTTTTGAAGCATCTTGTATAAGTCAATAGTAAGGTCTTAAGATGTAAATTGTACAAAGGATGGTGACAGAAACGATAAGCCGGTTATTGTCCTTCGCATCTCCCTAGAAGGTGTTTGTAAGATGAATAAGAGAATAGGCTCACCTGATGAAGCTTCATATTCTAGATAATGCAACTCATGGAGTAACAGGTTGTTTGTTGCTGTTGTTACTGATTTGTTTTTGTTGAACCGTGTCGGAAATATCTTAGCAACCTCAAGTGGCACGATCTTGCCTTAAGATTAATCACGCCATAAGTTTAGCAAGCTCACATCGACAGTCAGTTTTGTATTTCGTCGAGACCAACTAATTATCACCGAATGGATTTTACTCGAGTGTGAAGAGGAAATGTCCTCGTATCAACGAACATAATGAACTTCACCCCGGAATTTGCCAGCACCTTGGGAATAGCTGACATACAATTCTTCCTTGAATATTGGTGTCTGTCTTCGGAGGAGGTTGAAAACTTAAACGAAAGATTATATCAGCTTTTTTACGTGGAGGGAACCAACAATTCTGAACGGAATATACTATCAGAACATTCTGATCATGATGGGCACCCTAATCAGAATCCCGGACCTAGTCATGATGGCGTTCAGCACGGTATGGGTCATGGAATCAGCGAAATGGTTGGCGGACAGTTTCATACACATGACGATGTTCCGCAAAATATGGAAACTAATAACGATGAGATGTCCGGTGAATGGTTTGATGCTGATGATGACGAGGAAGCACCACGAAAGAGACGAAGGGAGGAGACTGCCGAGGACTATTATAAAGTAGTAAGTGTCAGACAGAAACAGATTAAAAAGTTTCAAGCTTCCACTTACGATTATGAGATTGAATTTCGTAGCTTAGATGATTTAACCTTAAGGGAAGTTATACCTCGTTTAGGGTCTATTTTACAGAGTGTAATAGATAGGCTGGGGGAGGGTATAGCCCAAAATGATATGGTCAGAATGATTTTTCACTCTCCTGATCTAGACTTTCCCATCTCACTCCCATTTATGACAATGAATGATTTAACGGTAGAAAGATTTATGGCCCGTCTGGAAGCTGTTTTACAATCGCACCAAACATTACGTTTTGACCAGTCGGCATTGATACATTTTGTACATATAAAAATGACCAGAGGGGGGAAAGCTACCAGAAACAAAAGATTACTGAAACTTCAGGAATTTTTATTGAGCAAGAAATCTATCATACAGATTAAAGATCATGGAACGCAAACGTGTTGCGCTAGGTCTATTGTTACGGGCATTGCCATTCAGGAAAATAATCCCGAAGTAATGTATATCAAAAAGAGTCGAATTCAACAAGAAGTATTGGCTAATCAATTGCATGTCAAGGCGGGAGTGAGACAGGGTCCGTGTGGAATCAAAGAGATTCAAAAGTTTCAAGAAGTGATCGACAATTATCAAATCGTTGTACTTTCACGTGATCATTTTTATGCGTCTATTTTTAAAGGACCACCGAAAGATCGTGTAATATATTTACACTTGGCCGAAAATCACTATGACCTTATCACTACTATGTCAGGATTTCTAAATAAAAGTAATTTTTGTAATGCGTGTCAAAAGGGTTATGACATAGCCAAAGTAGATCACATTTGTAATATACAATGTAAAGTTTGTTATTCCAAGGGTTGCGAAGAAGGGACAACGAGTTCTGAGTTTCACTGTTATGATTGTAACAGAGATTTCAAAAATCAGAAGTGTTTCAAGAATCATAAATCCAGAATGATAAGGGGTAAAACCATATGTCAGCTGTATTTTAGATGTGGGTATTGCGATAAATTCATAAGCGCAAGTATGACGTTCAAATACGGGAAACACGATTGTAACAAATCGTATTGTAGTATATGTAAACAGATGGTATCCTTTGACCATGAATGTTTCATAAAAGTTGTACAGAAGGATATTGAAAAAGAATCGGTGGAAGAAGATCCAATACACATTCAGGCGCTTGAGCAGATTCCTCAGATAAGTAAAACTGAAGAGGAAGAGATATTAAAGTATATCTTTTTTGATTTTGAATGTACGCAAGATGGAGGTATTCACAAACCTAACTTATGCGTTGCTCAAATGGTCTGCGAACGTTGTAGTGACAGAGAAATTGAATACATATGCGACTACTGTACGGGTCAGATGGTATTCAGGGGTGAGCAGTGCGCCACTGAGTTTTGTGAGTGGCTGTTTCAATCTCCGTACACTAAAAATAGTGTCAGTATAGCCCATAACATGAAAGCGTACGATGGTTACTTCATTCTGGAGTATTTGTATAATCATGCTGTTATTCCTGAAGTGATTTATACGGGTGCTAAGATCATGAGCATTACATTACCTCAATTAGAAAGGAAAATAATAGACTCTCTCAATTTCCTTCCAATGGCTCTAGCAAAATTACCCAGTACGTTCGGTTTGACTGAACTTAAAAAGGGGTATTTCCCACACTTCTTCAACACAAAAGCAAATCAAGCGTATCAAGGGGCTCTTCCTGAAGCTAAATACTATGGTCCTGATAGTATGAGTCAAGAAAGAAGGACAGAGTTTTATGCATGGTACGAAATAGAAAAGATGAACGATCTGCCATTTAATCTTCAGGATGAATTATTGGCATATTGCGTGAGTGATGTTGATGTATTGAGGCAATGCTGTATTCAGTTCAAACTGTTATTTCAGAGGGTAACATCCACTGAACCTATGGATAAGGGAGTTGATCCTTTTAAGAAATGTATAACGATAGCTTCTGCATGTAACCTAGTTTTCAGACGAAATTTCTTGACCCCCAAAACCATTGCGGTACTTCCACCGAATGGTTATAATTGTTCTGATAAACAATCCCAAAAGGCCATACGTTGGTTAAGATACGTAAGTAGGACGAAGGGAATTCACATTCAGCATGCGTACAATGGTGGAGAGAAGAAGATTGGAAAGTATAAGTTGGATGGCTTTAGCAGAGAGGGTCGAACGCTGTTTGAGTTTCATGGGTGTTTTTTCACGGTTGCCCACTCTGTTACACAAATCGAGATACCATAAATCCTGTAAATTTGACACCCATGTCCGAACTGTACGCAAGAACCTTGCAAAAAGCGTTGTTTCTTCAAACCCACACTGATTTTGATTATGTAGAAATGTGGGAATGTGAATTTGATACAGTCTGGAAAAACGTACCCAAAGACGTAAGAGACGCTCTGGATCGAGGAGTACCAGATTTTGAGAAAATGAGATTAAATCCAAGAGATGCATTTTATGGGGGAAGGACAAACGCTGCGCGCCTTTTTTATGAAGTAGTTGATCATGAAAGGGTCCTTTTCTATGACTACACAAGTCTCTATCCGTTCGTAAACAAGTATTGTTCTTATCCAGTCGGCCATCCCAAAATTATAACTGATAATTTCAAAAATGTATCTGAATATTTTGGACTGATAAAGTGTGAACTTCTCCCTCCTAAATCCCTATACCATCCTCTGCTACCGTGTAAACTAATGGGCAAGCTAATGTTCCCATTATGTAGAACCTGTGTAGAAAGTAAACAACAGTCACCGTGTAGACATAACAATGAACAGAGGGCTTTACACGGTACTTGGGTAACAGTAGAGGTCGATAAAGCTATTGAGTTAGGGTACCGCGTCATCTCTATACACTCCGTGTGGCATTTTGAACAAAGAGAACTGTATAATCCGATTACCAAATCGGGGGGGTTATTCAGTGGTTACATCGATTCATTTCTCAAACTCAAACAGGAGAGCTCGGGAAAACCGAGTTGGTGTAAAACTGAGGAGGATGTTCAAAAGTATATCAGAGAGTATAACAAACGGGAGGGGATTTTATTGGATAAGCATCATATAAAGAAAAATCCTGGATTGAGGGCTCTGTCAAAACTCATGTTAAACAGTTTTTGGGGGAAATTTGGACAACGCATGAACATGCCTAAGACCTCAATTGTAACCGAACCTGATGATTTGTACAAACTATTTTTAGATGACAGTACTGTTGTGAATAATGTGAATTTTATCAATGAACATGTCGCGGAGGTAAAATTTGAGAAGGAGGAAGAATTTGTTGAACCCAATCCTCGTACCAATGTTGTAATAGCTGCGTTTACCACGGCGCATGCGAGGTTAAAGTTATACGAAGTGTTAGAAAAGCTTCAAGACAGAGTGTTATATTATGATACGGACAGTGTGATATTCGTAGATAGACCGGGTGAATACAAACCTCCCATCGGTGATTATCTGGTTGAATTGACGAACGAAATCAATCCAAAAGATGGTGATTATATTAAATGTTTTGTATCTGGCGGACCTAAAAATTACGCTTACCAATTAGATACAGGAAAAACATGTTGTAAAGTAAGAGGGTTTACGCTCAATTTCAGAAATGCCCAACAGATCAATTTCAATACTGTCGTTGATTTGGTTAAGAATAACCGACAAGACTCAGTCATTACAGTCACAGACCCGCATAAGATAGTTCGAGATACAAAGACGAAAACTGTTCATACAAAAGAAATGAAAAAAGACTATCGTATGGTTTATGATAAAAGGGTGATCGTGGATAATTTTAACACGGTACCTTACGGTTATGAAAGAACTTAAAAGGGAGGTTATATCTGTACTCGTATCATTCGACCAAAGGGTACCATGGAGAACGCACGACCAAATGTTCTGCGTCGAATAATTATTATTCTTATTATTTTAGTGATAGCCTCAATTATTTCTGCGTTATTTGGAATAGAATTAACGACAGTTTTAGGTGCAGTTCAAAGTGTGGGAAGTTTTGTATACCTAACCAATGCAACACACTCAGTAATTTTTTAATTAATTGTTTTATTAATATTTGAGTTTATAAGGTAGATTCATTCAAATCAATGACTACTAAGTTACACCATCCGGCCACCTTTTGTATAGCCGCACCTAGTAATTCCGGAAAAACCTGGTGGGTTATTAAATTGATAAAAAATAGAAAAGATGTATTTATTGATGCACCTGAGAGAATTTTGTGGTGTTATGGTCAATATCAGCCGGCTTACGATGAACTTTCTCGGGATTTACCTCTTGTGGAGTTTCACGAGGGTCTCCCGTCGGATTGGACAACCATCATCAACCCGGGAGTCAGAAATCTAGTCATCTTGGACGATCTAATGACTGAATGTGGGAGTGATCCCGAAGTGACAAAATTATTTACCAGAGGATCCCACCATCGAAATTTATCGGTAATATACATCGTACAGAACTTATTTCATCAGTCAAAGGAAAGTAGAACTATCAGCTTAAACTGTCACTACATTGTACTCTTTAAGAATCCTAGAGACCGTTCGCAAATTATGCATCTGGCTAAGCAGATGTATCCCGGACAAACTCAATTCATGGTAGAGGCCTATACTGATGCAACGAGAGAACCTTATTCATATCTCTTTATTGATTTGAAACCCAATTGTCCAGAGGAGCTTCGATTACGAACCAACATATTTCCAGGGGAAGTAAGTTACGCGTATACTCCTAAATAAGACTGTTTATCAGTGACTACCTTCATTTGACACCATGACACGCAGGCTGAAGGATAACGTTCACGCATTGCACGCGTTGAGTAAATCGTCTATAAAGAAAAGGAAAGAAATTCTCCGTCACGCCGATAAGGAACTTATCACGTGCATCTGTGAATGCGCTCTGAATATTTTAAAAGGGAGAGTACCTCTGTCGTTCAGTCAGAAGAAAAAACTGTCGAGACACAAGACGCATCTAAGAACCCTGGCCAATAGAAAGACATCCCATACCAGACGTAAGAACTTAATCGTTCAGAAAGGTGGATTTATAGGAGCCCTTCTTGCTCCGGTTTTGAGTACATTGGGTGGACTTTTATTAAAGTAAATGCGCTACGCCAAGAAAACTATGATTAGTGCTCCCACGGATCACATCACTAAAGCCATTCAGAATGTACTTTTGGCCCGGAACCCCATTCAGAGTAAACTACAAGGACTGGAGAACGACATGAAAAACATTATTGAAAGGACTGATTTACAAGATGATGTCAAGATCAACTTATATAGACAATCATTGCAGAAGTATTTACAATTTGATCATGCTCGGAAAACTGAACCCGTTTCCGTTAAGATGTCCACACCAGAACTGTCAGTGTCTGGGGCAAGTGGTGTACCTGGAGCTGAAGATGTCGATACGCTACAGCATGAAAAAGCGCTTCCTACGGACGATGTCGACTTGACACCACAAATTCTCAAAAGTGTACCAAAAACATTTCATAGACGAGCTAGATTGCTGTTAGATAAACTAAAAGATAGCGATATTATGTCTTGGAATAAAAATGACGAACTTGTTTATGATGGTAACATAGTGAAAGGGTCTAATATCGTGGATTTACTTAACGACACTTTGAGGGGTAAAAAGGGGTTTAATCCACACGGGTGGCAGTATTTCATGAGGGGTTTGGCTAAATCAAATGCACCAGAAAGTATGATTGGAAATGAATCTCGAAGAGATGTTGTCAGACAAATTAAACAAAGTGGTGTTCTAGAAAAACGGACGTTACTAACTCCTCAATTATCTGAGAACAAAGCAACATCCTCGGTAAAACGAAAGAGCGTAACAACCACTCCTAGGAAATCCAAAAAACGTATTCAGTGGGAAACTTTATAATTCATTTTCTTAATATATAAAGTGTAGTGTGATTTGTGTGTGTGTGTGTGTGTGTGTGTGTGTGATTTGTGTGTGTGTATGTAGTATTTAGTGTATTTTGAAAATGTTTTAACTTAAATAATAATATGAAAATGCAGTGTACGTTTACAAGACAAAGGAACCACGAGATAAAAACTATAGTAAAGTTGATATTTTAATAAATCAGTACAATATATATTTGTAAATGAAACCTTTTCTCAATTTTCGTTTTCTTTCGGTATTTGACACTAAACATTCACTACTTTTTAAAATTAACTTCTATATCGTCGGTTTTTTAAATATTTTATTTTATCTATTACAATTACTACTTTTTTTTCTTGTTTAAATAACTTACAATCACTACCATTTAAAAAAAAAATTACATACATTACTTATTTTCTAAAGTGTTGTTTCTTTATACAAATCTGGTTACACATTAATTCAAAATCTGAAACCGGTACATCAACATCGTACCTTTCTTTTATAAAATCATGCACTAGCTCATCATTTATGAAAGGATCTTTGGTGAAAACAGATATAATTTTTTCTAACGACACACCCCGGGATCTATGTATTAAATAGAAAATACAGAATTGGCCACAGACTGAACTCATCAATGACTGTAAACATTTTGCATTATGTGTAAAACCAACACTGTTCTTCCTTAAAAACTGCTCAAAGAAGTGGCCGTAAAAGGTCGGAGGTAACCCGTAGGAGTCAAAGAACTCCGCTCTTTTGTTACTGTCAAAGTAAATTGCCAGCCAGTGGGCGCCGGGTAAGTCTTTTGTATCAGTGTTGCAAATCAATACATACGGATAGGAATGAATAACTGGTAATTGATCAGCCGGAAATACACCTCCTAATCGAGCCCTTGTATATGAATCTGATTTTAAAACTCTCAGAAGCTGTTTGCTGTTCATGATTAATTTTAGTAATCAATCAGGATATTCCTGCTACTGTCCACTTCCAGAATGGATTCAAATTCGCTATACACTATAGCTGTTATCGTTGTTGGTAAACTTGACCCAAATTTAACTTCTAAGCGTAAATTACTTTTCTTAACCAAATTGAAATTGGTTCCACTTGAGAGGTCGGGTGACATGTCAAAGGCGTAGAGGGTGTATCCGGATTCGTAATCCTCGCGAGTTATACAGTTTCCGGTGTCCTCATACTGTGTGTTAGTACCGGAAAATAAAGATTGATAAGCGAGTATAAAAGCGTCATTCTTCCCCGAAAACTTGGGTTGTAATGGCCTCCCCGGCGTCTGTTCGTTATCTACATAGAGTCCTAGAAAATTTAAACCAAAGTGTTTAAAATTGAACGGATTCTTATTATAACTACCGTTAAACGAAGAATTGTCAACAAATCCAATAACTAATCTTTTAGGAATCTGACCAAGAAACAGATTTTCTCTCGTAAAAGATTGATTACCCTGAGGAATAGAAAATGTTTTGACCTCTACTCTACGCATGGGATATTTTGCACTTGTAGTCTGTAAAGTTTTAGCGTGAGCGAGTGCCACCGAGGGACTAATCACCACCTTCCTTACATAAAGAGAAGCCTCGATGATTTTTACCTTATAATTTTCATCGGGGAGCGCGCTCATCAAACAGAATGAATTCTTACTACGGTGAAACTTAAGTTTCAGGTCCACCCCATTTAGTAGAAATCTATCTTGAAAAAATATATCCCCGTGAATAGGACCACTGAGCTCAACTACTCGGCTCTCTTTGGTTAGTCTATATCTATGTTTGAGACCTTCGTTGACATCTTCTGAACTTGTAGGGTCGAATTGTCCTATTTGTGCAGCTGTGTCTTTATAAAACAATGCCGAAGTCAGCTGAGATTCTTTTGCTGCCGGTCCGTACGTCAGTAATGTTTCCAGTAGAGCTCTGTACGGGTATGTATTCGATGGTGACGATATCATTTTATCGTTCAACGAAACGTCTACCTCGGAGAACAGCGAGTGAAGCATGAGGTTTACGGGGCCAACTGGTGAATCGGCGTTAAGGTCAGTTCCATCTTCTAGAGCATCCTCAAAATAAACATCACATTGCTCTTCTAAATTCATCATGGTACACTTATCGTGCTGTATCTGAGACCCGTGCCAATTGTTACACCCATAGCAGTCCCGTTTTACCAACGCTTGAATCATACCCCCCATACAAGTCACAAAAAGAGATTGTATTAATGAAAAGGCCAATTTCTCACATCTGCGTTTAGCGTCCTGATCCTTTGCATCTATCCCTTCGTCTACGATCTGTAAAACATCTTCAGGATCAGCTGAAATTAATTTAAAAAAATAACAAACGATACATAAGAGTTTTGACAAAACAGAATCTGAAATAGTAGTGGGGAATTACATCTTCAGTAGGAAATGAATTGGATTAAAGGAGATAACTTACCCTCATTTTCCTGTGCATTCTCTGTGTCTTTTCCCTTCGGTTGCTCTGTCTCCCTTTTGAGTTCTTGAACTATGTCGTTCCTTCCAATTTTATGAAGAGCCACTAACAGCTGATCCCTATGATCCTGACGATTCTGCCCCTTAAATAAAAGTAGCATTTGAAAGATCTGTTCCTCGGTGCCTTTATGATTACGTTTCAGTTTCCCCACCGTAGCAGAAGAAATGTCTAAGTAGGATGCCAGTGTTTCCCAACCTGACGCCAACTGTTTGGAGAGTCCCCGCAGTGTTTTCTCCGTCAGCCAGTTATCGCTAATAGTTACATCATCGTCCTGAAGCTTTCTCTTCTTTCGCTCCATCATCTATTTAAAAGTATCACATAATACAAATTTAAGTTTTGTATAAAACGAAAAAAAAATGCGCGCACATTTATATTGAATGTTTTCCCATCTGTCTACATAACCTTAAAAAAAACAAAAAAAATAATAATAAAAAAATAAATGGTTATAATAATAAACTCACCTCAACATCATTAACCGCATGGTTAATAACAGGCATCGCTGCTACCAGCGCCTTCCAATCCTCAACCGTCATATTTATTCCGCGGTGCGTCGCAGTCCACTCCTCCTTATCTTTACGCTGAATGTATTCTCTGATCTTGACGTACACCTTTCCGTTGTACGGCTCGACTACTGCATGTTTACTTCCCATTAGAGGGAAACGACAAGATAAGGACGATTCACTCGTCTGAATGCGCCTCTTTCTATATGGAAAGGGGGCAGTGCGATCTTCCTTCCTCGTTATCATACGCTGCTCCAACTTCAGGGAGCGATCGGGGTTAACATTATTCAACCACTCTGGTTTATACTCTCTCACTACATTATGACTACCAGCCATATCGTACGATGATGATGATGATGCCATGATGCTCAGTCAATGATATGTTTTCGTTAACTAGATTATTAAAAATCAAATTGGCGCGTGTTGTAAATCTTCGGGTTTTTTATGTCTCCTCGTTCATCATTTCTATTGTGTGTCCTCATTATCTATTCACCCTTACCTCCCCGCCCTCTTCCATTGTGTGTCCTCATTACATCTTCACCTTTCCTTTCCGCCATTTTGTTTTTTTCCCCACCCGTTCCGCCATTTTGTTTTATGTCCTCCTTTCATTGTGTGTCCTCATTATCTATTCACCCCTCGTTTCACCCCTTTCATTGTGTGTCCTCATTATCTATTCACCTCATCGTCACGCCCCTTCCATTGTGTGTCCTCATTATATATTCACCTCATATCAATATTTATTAATCGGATTAACTTTTTAATCCGATTAATTTCCTTTGTGTGTCCTGAACAGACGCATCCGTCTACTATTAGTGTTACCGAGTTTTTTTGTTTTACGCTTTTTAGTAGTGTTTCCATCAGAAATGTACAGGCAACGTTGTTTGTTACATGTGTGTTGCACACTGTTTGTGGTGTGCGCAAGTCTTTGTATGAATTTTGTTATGAAATGACAACCAAGGCGGACGCGGGTTTTTTTTTTTCCGTACCGCACGGTGCTACCAATAGTTACGATATTGAGATCTGTGCCTTCCTTCACTGTTATCCTCTATCCCTTATCTGTTGAACTGACAACAATTTGATTGTAGTAGTCGTATTTATTTTTAAATACCCTCAGTTCCGATCAAGTTATGGTTGGGAAAAAAGTAGCTGATCAACTATCCGTTCATTTTCAATTGAAAATTGGGGGTTATTGAAAAAACAAACTGTGAAAAACCATAAATAAATTAACTGAAATCATTTCAGTCTAAACCTGCATGTCCATTCACATGTTAAAACCTTTGGGTTGTTTTAAGAGCTTAAAATAAAAACCAAGCCACTGGAAAAACTACTTTTGTTACACATGCAAAATGATGCCCCTTGTATTTCTTATCACTTTGATATAGTTTTTACTTTTTAAATACCAACGATTTACAATATACATAGTTCTAACTTTTAGTGACGATAGATTTACATCAAAGATGACATTTAGTGTAAAGTTTTACCGAGTGCAGACAATGTACATAGTTTTACTTAGTGCAGATAAGCTTAAATCAGCTACGATCTTTAATATGAGTGCGTTCGATAGCTTCCCTAGGTCGACCCCGGTGTGATCATCCGGGTGAACCCCAGCCTGACATGAGCCAATCGAAGGCCAGCTTCTCCCAGCATTCAAACCATTGTGTCTTTGGACAGCAGACCGGAACTACTTCTATTGTGTTCATTATGTCTGAAACTTTTCGTGGATTCACAAAAAGATGGTAAAATACATATTTTCAAGAGTGAAAATGTTTGTCAAACGTACTGAAAGTTTCCCGCTCAATGGCAAAACAAAATGGTGGCCATTGAGAAAGTTTTTGGTCCTGAAGTCATGCACTTCGATCAGCCCCAAGCTAATCGCACGCACCCTAAACCGTTTTACCGAGTGCAGACGATTTAAATATAGTTTTTACTTGAAGCGGATAAACTTGTATCATCGGTGGTATTAATAATAGTTTCACCAAGTGCAGACAATGTGCATAGTTTTTACTTTGTGCATATAAACATATAGCAACAATGACATGTAATAGTTTTAATACCGAGTGCAGTCGATGTACATAGTTTTTACAAAGTAGATAAACTTATGTCATCGATGATATTTAATATATAGTTTTACCGAGTGCGGTCGATGTACATAGTTTTTACTTAGTGCATACAAACTTGTATCAACGATGATACTTAATATACAGGTTTACCGAGTGCAGACAATGTACATTGTTTTAAATAGTGCATATAAACATATATCAACAATACTATTTAATAAATTATATAGTTTTACTGAGTGCAGTCGATGTACATAGTTTATAATTAGTGCATACAATCTTATATCAACGATGATAGTTTTACCGAGTGCAGTCGGTGTACATAGTTTTTACTTTGTGCATACAAACTTATATCAATGATGATACTAAATATATAGGTTTACCGAGTGCAGACAATGTACATTGTTTTTAAATATCAACAATACTATTTAATAAATTATATAGTTTTACTGAGTGCAGTCGATGTACATAGTTTATAATTAGTGCATACAATCTTATATCAACGATGATAGTTTTACCGAGTGCAGTCGATGTACATAGTTTTTACTTGAAGCAGATCAACTTATATCAACGATAATATTCAATAATATATATTTTTACCGAGTGCAGTCGATGTACATAGTTTTTACGTAAAACAGATATATATCAACGATGGTATTAAGTATAACATTTTTAGCGGGTGGAAAATAGCTGGAATTATCGATGTACATAGATTTTAGTTAGTGCAGATAAACTTGTATCAATCATAATATTTAATATAGTTTTTGCAGTTAAACAGCTAAATTCAACGAGGTCATTTAATAGACTTTTTACCGAGTTTACCGAGCGCCAGAATAACTGATATCTGATGATAAGTTTTGTTTGCCGAGCGAAGAATAACTGCAGGAGGTTTCAACGATGATAAATTTGTATTAATCATAGTTTTTTCAGATTGCAGATTACCTGGTATCAATGATGATAATTTATGGATGTTTTACCGAGCGCAGCTTAACTTGTCTTTGTAGGATGGATATTATGTTGATAAATTCACTGAATGGTACAAGTCAGTATACGAAATTGGTTTTCAACATATTATCTTTAATTAAGTGCAGACTTAATGTATCAACAATTCTATTAAACATATTTAGAGTTTTACCAAAATGTGGAATCAATACACCACGACATTAGTCATTGTTATTACAGAAGTATCGATAGTGACCTGCCCATTGATCTAAATTATCTAGACAAGTCTTGCGCGTATTGGAACTTTTTGGGGGACTTCAAAATGTTCCAAAGTTAAAAAAAAATTCTGACTGAACCATTCAAGATACAGTATCCTGTATCGATTATTTTTAAGTCGTGTCCTGAACGTCTTGTTGAACTTGGTTTGACCTATTACAGCGTGTACTACATGGGCATATGATGGCAATACAGGCTCTCCGTAGCTGCGTGTATTTGAAACCGTACACAATTGGATTTATGGCAGAGTTCGATGAAATTAATATAGAAGCGATTTTATAGAGGAATTCCGATAACCTGTATTTACCGCCAAACGAGTCAGTGGAACTTATAACAAGCCTGACGATTTGCCCCGGCATGATGAGAACGAAGAAGGCTACTATGACGATGCTGAGAGCTTGGGTGACTTTCTTGAAAGCTCGATAAAGCTCTTGGGGTGGGCCCTGGACTCCTTGTTCTTCAAGATATCGAGCTCCTGTCTTCAAATTGACCAAGATCTTGATGTACATGAAAGCCAACAAAATGGATGGGATTGCAAAAGTTAATGACGTATTAAAAATTCCTGTGACTAAGAGACCAACATAACTTGTTGGCACCATGCAGTTGTCGGCTGCGTACAGGATCATGTAGGCCACTGTGACAGGTATCTGGCAAAGAAGCGGAAACACCCAGACGAAACACAGCATCGTGATGATCTTTTTTCTTGTCAAGAAACTGGAATGCTGAAAAGGGTGAACGATTCCAATGTAGCGTTCGAATGTTGATAATGTCAGACTCAGTACAGAGCTTGTAAACAAACATCTCTCGATGCATTTGATGATGAAATACCAGTTGAAGTTGTAGATAAAAGTTGGAGTGCAGTATCCGAATGTCCCGATTTGGGGCAAGAAAATTTTTCTGAGGGCTGGTTCTAAAACAGCCATAATTGAAACGCAGGCGTCTACCAAAGCCAGGTTAAAAAGTAAGAAGTTGGTTATATTATGCATTGATTTAGTTTTTGCAATTGTCATACACACTAGGAGATTCCCGATAACACCAACGCAACCCTCAACCATGTGTGTATATTGAAGGCTCGAATATATGTGTTCCATAGTGACAATTGAAATTCAAGCCGGTCGTCAGTGTGGAAACAGGCTACTTGTAGACTGTGTGGAGTAAATTAAACTCCCTGCTTGAGATTAAAGCTTCTGATGAAGATTTGGAAATACGAAACGTCTGCTGTCTTCAAAACTCTGAAGAGATTGAGAATCAAGCAGAGCTCCTGGTCGGGCCTTTATAAGGATCCATCCCCTAGATATGGTATGTACAGGAAACCTCACCACAAGTTGCATCTTTAGTTGACGTAACACCAAACTTATAAATAGCTACGATGCCAATTGTCACGGTATCAAAAGAAGGTGTGATATTTCAAGATATTGACCCAAAAAAATTTACATGTATATATACGTGTGGAAAAGAAAAAAAAGGCCAAAAAGATGGAATATATAGTATGATCAATTACAATAATTTGCAACGTCTTGTGGGTAAATAGTCTTGTTAGAGTACGTTAACGTCATTTGAGCTACATTAATGGTTTTTGTACGGAAAAGCACGGTCGAGTTATACAATTATTATTAATGACGGGCAAGAAAATCGGCATGATCATTCGGACAACTGAAACTTGTCTGGGTTAAAGCTAACAGTTGGGTATTAATTGTCCATCAGCCACACATTTCAGCATAAAAGTTTTTTATCGTAGGAAGTCTGTTGGATGTTCAGGCTAATAATTCTTCCAAGCTTTTATTGAAGACAGGAAGATCGTGCTGTTTTCTTTTATTTACACCTGACTCGATTATTTTTAAGTCGTGTCCTGAACGTCTTGATGAACTTGGTTGGACCTATTACAGCGTGTACTACATGGGCATATGATGGCAATACAGGCTCTCCGTAGCTGCGTGTATTTGAAACCGTACACAATTGGATTTATGGCAGAGTTCGAAGAAATCGATATGGAAGCAATTTTAGAGAAGAATTCCGATAAATTGTAATCACCGCCAAACAAATTACCGTAAACTATAATAAGCCTGAAAATTTGACCTGGCATTATGAAAATGAAGAAAGCTGCTGTGACGATGGTGAGAGCTTGGGTGACTTTCTTAAAAGCTCGATAAAGCTCTTGAGGTGGCCCCTGGACTCCTTGTTCTTCAAGATGTCGAGCTCCTGTCTTCAAATTGACCATGATCTTGATGTACATAACAGACAGTGCCATGCATGGCAATACAAACGTAGCGATCATTTTCAATATTTGTTGTACTAGCAAACCAGGGAACTTGCTGTTTGATGGCACCGTGCAGTTATGGGCTGTGTACAGGATCATGTAGGCCACTGTGGACGGTATCTCGCAAAGAATCGGAACCACCCAGACGAAACACAGCATCATCATGATCTTTCTTCTTGTCAAGAAACTCGAATGTTGGAATGGATGAATAATCCCAATGTAGCGTTCGAATGTTGCTAAAGTCAGACTCAGTACAGAGCTTGTAAAAATACTTCTCTCGACGCCTTTCATGAAGATATAGCAGTTGAAGTTGTAAATGAAAGTTGGAGTGCAGTATCCGAATGCCCCCATTTTGGAACCGAACAAATATCCGAGGGCTGGTTCCAAAAGAGCCATAATTGAAACGCAGGCGTCTACCACAGCCAGGTTAAGAAGTAGGAAATTGGTTACATTATGCATTGATTTTGGTTTTTGCAATTGTCATACACACTAGGGCGATTCCCGATAACACCAACGCAACCCTCAACCATCTGTACATATCGAAGGCTGAAATTTATTTGTTCCATAGTGACAATTGAAATTCAAGTCGGTCGTCAGTGTTGGAAACAGGCTACTTGTAGACTGATGGAGTAATTTAAACTCCCTGCTAGTGATTCAAGCTTCTGACGAAGATTTGGAAATACGAAATGTCTGCTGTTTTCAAAACTCTGAAGAGATTGAGAATCAAGCAGAGCTCCTGTTCGGGCATTTATAAGGATTCATCCCCTAGATATGGTATGTACAGGAAACCTCACCACAAGTTGCATCTTTAGTTGACGTAACACCAAACTTATAAATAGCTACGATGCCAATTGTCACGGTATCAAAAGAAGGTGCGATATTTCAAGATATTGACAAAACAAATAATATACGGGTGGATAAAACGAGATAACCGAAAAGAGGAAAAATATAGTATTATCAATTACTGTAGTTTGCAACGTCTTGTTGGTAATAATCTTGTTAGAGTACGTTAATGTATTTGATCTACCTTAATTGTTTTTGTATGGACAGTCACAGTCGAGTTATACAATTATTATCAATTACGGGCAAGGACATTCGGCATGATCATTCGGACAACTGAAACTTGTCTGGCTTAATTAGTGTTGATTGTTCAGTAGCCACACATTTGAGCATAATTGAAAGGTTTTTATCGTTGTAAGTCTTCTGGTTGTTCAGCCTAATATTTATTCTAAACTGTTAACGAAGACAAGCGGATCGAGTTGTTTCCTTTAAATTACACCCAATCCTCTCTTTTTTGAAAGTGAGTTCTACTACCCTTCCCCCATTTTCCCCCTCAGTTTACCACCCCAACTCTCTTCATAAGCATGGAGGAAAACGTCACTGAAAAGGTTGGTGTAACCATCGCCTATTGACTTTCCAAAGACGGAAACGATTGTCTTCCACAAAAACAACATCCAAATAGTCATAGGATGATTGATTACCAGAAACCACACCGAAGCCATAGGGCATAAAGGTGGTGGGGCTGTGCAGAATGGTAATGTTGCACTTTCAATTGCGTTTTTTGGTACACTCCAAAAAAGCTTGTATCTATGATGATAGTTGGCTTTTGTTTTTTATCGAGTGTATAATAGCTGATGTAAATATAGTATGGGTAGGTTCGATTAGTTTCTCTGGGTCGACCCCGGTGTACTCATCCGGGTGATCCCTTGACATGAGCTAATCGAGTGCCAACTTCCCCGGCATTCAAACCAATGGGTCCGTAGACAGCCGACTTGAACTACTTTCACGTTGTGCATTACGTCCTTGGATTCACGAAAAGATCGTAAAATATTTATTCTCTAGGTAAAACTGCTACGTTATATTAGATTACAAGCTCACGTTGATACCAAAGTCCTCGCCTTCGAATAAAAAGTACTTAATGCTCACAAAGGGGCTGTTTTAAGGGTGAAAATGTGTGTCAAACTTCCTGAAAGTGTCCCGCTGGTAGAACAAAAAACATATGGTGGGCATTGAGAAAGTTTGTTCGTCGTGACGTCATGCACGTCCGTCAACCCCAAGTGACCCGCTCCACAAGGGGCACTTGGAGCTGACCCGATTGAGCCCCGAGAATGAAGTCAAAGCTATTCGAACACAACAGGTGAGACCTGGGTCGACCAAGGGAAGATGATCAAACGCACCCTATGTACATTGTTTTTACTTAGTAGCCTACAGATAAACGTGTATCAACGATAATATTTCGAGTGCAGGATAGCTGGTATCGAAGACGACATAGGTTTTACTTACTACAGACGATGATATTTAATATAGAGTTTTATGGAGTGCAGAATAGCTTGTATCAATATTGTACAGAGTTTTTACTTAGTACACATTAACTTTTATCAACGATGACAATTGACTATAGTTTTGTCGAGTGCAGAATAGCTTGTATCAACAATGTACATAGTTTTTACTTAGTACACATTAACTTTTATCAACGATGACAATTGATTATGTTATTTATGGAGTGCATGATAGCTGGTATCGAAGACGACATAGGTTGTACTTAGTACAGACGATGATATTTAATATATAGTTTTATCGAGTGCAGATTAGCTTGTTTCAACAATGTTACACAGTTTTTATTTAATAGCACACTTTAACTTTTATCAACGACGACAATTGATTATAGTTTTGTCGAGTGCAGAATAGCTTGTATCAACAATGTACATAGTTTTTTTCTTAGTACAGATAAACTTGTATCAATGGTGATTTGTAGTTTTATCGACTGCAGAAAAGTTTGTATCAACGATGTACATAGTTTTTTTCTTAGTACAGATAAACTTGTATCAATGGTGATTTGTAGTTTTATCGACTGCAGAAACGTTTCTATCAACGATGTACATAGGTTTTACTTAGTTGTACAAACAAACCTTGTATCAACGGTGGAATTTAATTATAGTTTAATCAATTGCATAATAGCTGGTATCAACCATGTATATAGTTATTACTAAGATAAAGAAACATTTATGAACAATTGTTTAGGAAGTGCAAAATAACTCGTATAGCCGGCATCAACGACGTACACAATGTACAGAGTTGGTGCTTAGTGGAGAATAACTATATCAACGATGACTTTAAGACCTATTCATAATGATAAATTCGCTGGCTGACTGATCAGTCTGTATTTTGTTTCATAAACAGCTTCATAAATTTGATCCCCGTGAGAAAATTTATGCTATTTTTTGAGCAATGTGTCTGCAGGGCAGTTGATCTTACCAGGATTCGAACCCGTAACCCAATAGCCAACAATACTTGTGAGAACCCTTTTTGAATTTTCTGACTGAACCATTCAAGAAACAGTATCCTGACTCGATTAACTCTAAGTCGTGTCCTGAACGTCTTGTTGAACTTGGTTGGACCTATTACAGCGTGTACTACATGGGCATATGATGGCAATACAGGCTCTCCGTAGCTGCGTGTATTTGAAACCGTACACAACTGGATTAATGGAAGAATTAATCGTAACCGTTAAGGTACCAATTCTCGCTAAGAAAACCGATAAATCGTAATCACCGCCAAACATGCCAGCGGAAACTATAATAAGCCTTGAGATTTGACCTGGCATAATGAGAATGAAGAAGGCCGCTATGACGATACTGAGAGCTTGGGTGACTTTCTTGAAAGCTCGATAAAGCTCTTGAGGTGGCCCCTGGACTCCTTGTTCTTCAAGATGTCGAGCTCCTGTCTTCAAATTGACCATGATCTTGATGTACATGAAAGCCAACACAATGGATGGGATTGCAAAAGTTAATGACGTATTAACAATTCCTGTGACTAAGAGAGCAACATAACTTGTTGGCACCGTGCAGTTATGGGCTGTGTACAGGATCATGTAGGCCACTGTGGCCGGTATTTCGCAAAGAAGCGGAAACACCCAGACGAAACACAGCATCGTCATGATCTTTCTTCTTGTCAAGAAACTGGGATGCTGAAATGGGTGAATGATCCCAATGTAGCGTTCGAATGTTGCTAAAGTCAGACTCAGTACAGAGCTTGTGAACAAAAATCTCTCGATGCATTTAATGATGAAAAACCAGTTGAAGTTGTAGATGAAAGTTGGAGTGCAGTATCCGAATACACCGATTTTTGAACCGAACTCATGTCCAATGATTGGTTCAAAGAAAGACATAATTGAAACGCAAGCGTCTGCTACAGCCAGGTTAAGAAGCAGGAAGTTGGTTAAATTATGCATCGATTTGGTTTTTGCAATTGTCATACACACTAGGAGGTTCCCGATAGCACCAACGCAACCCTGAGCCATCTGTACATATTTAATTTTGAAACTCATTTGTTCCATTTTGACACATGAATTTTAAGCCTGTCATGAAATTTAAACGTTAGACAAGGCTCCAGTGCAGGAAACAAACTGCTTGTAGACTGTGTGGATAAAATACAAAGTTTCTGCTTGCGGTTTAAGCTTTTGATGAAGATTTGGAACTAGACGAAATGTCTGCTGTATTCAAAACTCTGAAGAGATTGAGAATCAAGCAGAGAGCCTGGTCGGGTGGAAAACAACGGAAAATCCGAAAAGAAGAAAACATGGTATGATCAAATTACTAATGTGCAACGTCTTGCAGGTAAACATTTGTGTTAGAGTACGTTAATGTCATTTGATATAGCTTAATTGATTTTGTATGGAAAGTCACAGTCCAGTTATATAATTATTGTCAATTACAGGTAAGAACATTCGGCTTAAACATTCGGATAACTGAAGCTTGTCTATGTTAAAGCTTACAATTGTGTATAGTTGTTCAGAAGCCGCTCATTTGAGCATATTAATTGGTATATATCGTAGGAAGGTTTTGATGTTTATTTTAATATTTATTCAAAACTTTTACCGAGAACAAACAGATTGTGTTGTTTTCCTTTGTATGACACCGGATCCTCCCCTTTTTGAAAGTGAGGTCTACTACCCCCCCCCCCCCCATTTCCCGCTCCTTTTACCATCCCCCTTACAAGTAAAGAGGAAAATGTCAGAGAAAAGGTTGGTGTAACCATCGCCTATTGACTTTCCAAAGACGGAAACGATTGTCTTCCACAAAAACAACATCCAAATAGTCATAGAATGGTTGATTACCAGAAACCACACCGAAGCTATAGGGCATAAAGGGGGTGGGGCTGTGCAGAATGGTAAAGTGCAATTTGTTGCAATTGTTTACAGTTTTTCGGGGTACACACCGAAAACTTGTATCCACGATCATATAAAATATTGTGTTTATCGAGTGCACGAAAGCTGGTATCAACTTACTATGTGCATTGACTTTACTAAGTAGCCTTCAGATAACTTTGTATCATCGATAACATTTTAAGTAGCTGGTGTCGAAGATGTACACACAGTGTTAACTTAAAACAGACGATGATATATAATATATAGTTTAGTTTTATCGATCGCTGAATAGCTGGTATCAACGATCTTCATAGTTTTAACTTAGTATAGATAAACTTGTATCAACGATGATTTTTATATAGTTTCATGGAGTGCTGAATAGCTTGTATCTACGATGTGCAATAGTTGGTACTTACTTCAGATAACCTTGTATCAGTGATGATAGGTTATCTGTACCGAGTGCAAAGTATCTAGCCGAAGATGTATAAATTATAGTTTTTACTTAATTTTGCAGATAAATAAAATTGTATCACCAGTAATATTCAATTTAATTTTTACGAAGTGCAAAATTACTCGCATAGCTGGCATCGACCCCGTACACAATGTACAGAGTTGGTGCTTAGTGCAGAATAACTACATCAACGATGACATTAAAACCTATTCATAATGATAAATTCGCTGACTGATCAGTCTGTATTTTGTTTGATAAACAGCTTCATAAATTTGATCCCCGTGAGAAAATTAATGTTACTTTTTGAGCAATGTGTCTGCAGGGCAGTTGATCTTACCAGGATTCGAACCCGTAACCCAATAGTCAACAATACTTGTGAGATTTTTTTCTGACTGGACCATTCAAAGATACAGTATAGTCAAGCTTTTGATTAATTGATGCCATAGTCGCAAGTGAATTTCAAACCTGTCCTGAAATGTGAACTTTAGACAACTAATGGTCCACAGACTACTTGTAAACTGTTTAAAGTAATGTGAAGTCCCTGCCTGAGATTTAAGCTTTAGATAAAGATTTCGAAAGACGAAACGTCCGCTGTCTTCAAAAGTCTTAGGAGATTGAGAATCAAGCAGAGAGCCTGGTCGGGCCTTTATAAAGGTTTCCCCTAAAAGTACAGGTAAACTAACGTATAAAAAGCATTCTTTGAAATGCGTATCGAAAGAAGGTATCAAGGGATTTTCGGGATTTGAACGAAAAATAAAAATTTACGGGAGAGAAAAAGGTAAAAGCTAAAAAGAAGGAGAAAGTCTTTTTAGAATACATTATTGTCATTTGAGCTACCTTAATTGTATTTGTATGGAAAGTCACAGTCGAGTTATACAAATAATGTCAATAACAGGCAAGAACATTCGGCATGAATATTCGGATGAAAATCCCATGTGACATTAATGAAATACAGCCTGCCCCATATCGAGCCTCAAATGTGCTTTGTTGTGCGCGGAATACCTTGTGGAGAATAATGATGAAAATATCGACTGATCAGTCATAACAATCAACTTAATGATCATTCAAACATGTACATCTAAATTAATTAGTCACCTCACAGGTTAGTGATAGTTTACGATGAGACAATCTAGAGGCCTTTTCGAACCTTGGCTTGGGCTTCGTCTCCAGCTACGGGCTCTGTTTTGTTGTTGGAAACACCATACGAAATGTACACTGCTCCAAAACTAACGGAGCCTGAGCCAAAGCCGGAGCCTGAGCTCAAGCCAAAGCCCAAGCCGAGGTTTGGAAAAGGCCCTAGGCTCACAATTTAAAAAGTCACTGTTGTAAGATAGTATGATAAACTGTGTGAACATGTGAACACTTTTTGTTAAGTGTCAATACAATCATGCGAGACAACAAGGTCAGAGAAAAGAAACAAGTTTATATTTTGCTCTTTACTACTTGATCACAATGGTTAATACAAAATGTCATCTGACAATGTGAGTCACTAAACAGGTCTTGTATAAAAGTCAGACCGTTTCCGAAACTAAGGCTTGGGCTAGGACTCTGGTTCAGGGGATGTGGGATGTGCGCCTATTTGAAGTTTCAAAAGGAGCCGTAAATCATGCTCGGAGTGCTTGTTGGACCGATTACAGCGACATCCTACAAGTTACCTTACCACACCTCTAATGTCAACAGTCTACTGAAGACGGATTGAAGAAATTGAGCCTCGATTTAAGTTTGTGATACCAATACCATGGAGGTGGTTGCAAACCTCAGTCTATAGAGAATTCCCAGAGGTATCAGTTAAAAAGTTTTGTTTGAATTTAGCAGACAGTTTTTTTTCCCGAAAGAGAGTATAGTTTGAGTTTGATATTGTTAAAAGATAATATACCAATGTGATTAAATAATCTTGCTAATTTGCTTCTTGTTGAGGTAAACAACCTTGTTGAAACAACCTTGTTGAAATGATAATCTCATTTCACCCTTCGTGTATTTAATTTGTGGCTGTTAAAATGTTGAATAATAAATTATCCAAATATTAATTATGATGGACATGGTGGAATTGCAGACAAACTCGAGTTGTACTATGCATTTACATTTGAAATCTAATTACTGTGGATATTTCCTTTTATTTGGTCTTTTTTGTTTAATTGTAATATAGTTTTGTCAAGCTCTTTTTTTATAGGGGCCTATATAAAACACAGCGCTGCGAACATTTTGGCAGAATCTTATTAAAAATCTTAAGGCCTTTTGATTGGATAATTGGAACTTACGTCACAGACTGGTGGGAGTTGGGCACAGCTCTGGTTGTGAGTTAGGACCGGTTAGTGGCGTGGGACTTTTAGTAGGAAGCAGCTGTGGGAACGAGGATGTGTTTCACCACTTCCACTTCCACGCATTTGGGGTCTGTCATCCAGGCATACAGTCTGTTGGGCAATCCCTTCTATGCAACTTTATAGTTGCATATAGTTATCCTATTTGACGTGACGGCATTTTGGTGAAATTTGTAGCTTCCTGTATTGTAGGAAATGTATTGCATAGTTTACAGAGAAACCTGAGCGAGTTGAATAAAGTCAGTAAAGTATTAGAGTCATTCCTTTACAATGTTTGAAATCTGTTTTCTGATTTGCAGAAATTGAAGTCGACTACCAGGTTGAATCTAAGGATACATTTTTAAGACAGACTCATCAAACGACGCCGACTTGAAGCTTATCATGATGGCTTGGATGCTAGCAGTCGGGGTGTTTGCTGCTGGGGCTCTGATTGCTTATTTGAGTGGTGCTTTTAGAAATTCTTCTGGTCTACCCCACAGTATAGTGCCAGTGCTAGATGGGTGGTGGGGACGAGGAAAGAAACCAGATGGTGAGGAGGATGCGGCTATTAGGGAATTTACGATCGACATATCTGATAAGGAATTAGACGATCTTAGTGGTGAGAATCCTTCTTGTTTAAACGTATTTTTATTTTTGAATACAGACGTTCGTTATTCATTGGTGGAAGTTAATAGTATTCTACAGGATTGGTAAAGCCTGCTAAATAGTTGAAGACAGTGTTCTTGTTTTTTTCTGGTCAACGTTATATATCCAATGACGAACCTGTGAATTTGGGCTTTATCCGTTGTGTGAGTCAGGATAAAGTGAAAACTATGCACAAATTCAGCATGTAAACGCAATGTTTGTTTTGTTTTTTAAGGTTTTGAGATACAGTTGTCTCGAATATTAATTCATTTCAGTGGGAAATATTTCACAGAAAAATGGTTCTTGTATGAACTTCATACTCAGTAAAGCTTTCATACTAAAACTAAACAATTACTTTTTTATCCTAACCAATCCTGTGTAGTTATAGCTGTTTAAGTTAATTTTTTGTTAAGTTAGCTCTCCCAATACAATGTATACCAATCAAGAATAATTATCTAGTCGGCTACAGGTTGTAACATTCTACATGACAGTGTCGTAACCGGGGGCTCAGAGCACTTGCCCCGCCCCCTCTTGCCCCTGTATGATATCAAAAGCATGCACAAATGAGTGTTTCCTTGTAAATGTGACGACGCCATCATTTCACCACAAAGAGGGTGCCCCTTGCACTCAATCTCCTTTGACGTCATATCGTTTATCACTTCCAAATGGAACATGGCCCCATTTTTTACATGTCAATCTACAATCGTCTTACCACGTGTATTTTACTCTCAGATCATTCCAATAATAATCGACCCGTCTAATCATGGTGGGACTGATGCGGACGTATTTGAAGTCATCTGCCCATCGCTTCCCGGTTATGGCTTCTCAGAGGCTGCGCATAAACAAGGTTCAATTTTGCATCTTACCTTCAAGTTGTCTTGTCTCATTTTAGCGGGACACGTCTTCAGATTGGGCGATTTGGGCTATAAAATTCATTATTTTGTTATGAAATTAAAATGGTTGGAAAGATGTTTTAAAAGTAGAATCTAATGATCCACATGTCTCGAAATTGTGTGGTTTTCCTTTTACTTCGTGAACTAACTTTTGTAGAACCAAATTTGTGACTCGACATGTCGGACCGTGTTAGTCACGAAGTAAAAGGAAAACCACACATTCTACTTTAAAACAACTTTCCAACCATATTCATTTCACAACCAAAGTCACATAACCCAAGGCAATTTGCCCCTTTAAAATGTATAGACGCCTTATATACGTCTGCTTGGATGAACTCATTCATTGTAATTCTCAGAATTCATGGAAAATGTCATTCTTGTTTGAATTTGGCTTTATGTTAAAGATCTTATCAGGGGTTTTAACTGAATAAAGGAAAATAAGTTATTTTCATTCTCAGTCTAACTGATATAACATTTATTTCGTTGTTTTGCATCTCGGTTTGCACCTTGAAAATTGTATCATGCCCGAATGAAGCCGAGGTTAACCACAATGTTCCCAACTATTCTCCTCTTGTACAAAAGTATCCCCGTAAAATCCTCCGAGGACTTCCAAGCACACAATAAAGACACAATAGAGGGGTACACCATGCGCCATATCGTGCACCAAATGTTGAAATACAAAAAATTGAGCCTATTCTTGTATGTTTTTATTTGCTTAGATTTCAAGATTTATATTCTACGTTTGCACAATAGGTATGAACGCGAAGGAAGTTGGACGTATTTTCCACAAGTTGATGACTCGATTAGGGTTTGAAAATTACTACGTCCAGGGAGGAGACTGGGGTGCCCTTGTTGTTGATCTAATGGCTGGTATGTTCCCAAGGTAATGAAAATAGACATAAGTATTTAAAAAATAATTTGTGTGAAATTTAACAAAGAATATGCGAAAATATGTAATTACTCAACAAAAGTGTTCGTTTATTGAGAACCACATGTTGAGTACACCCAGTGTTTTAGTTCAAGAAAATGTATAAGAATGGTACACAGTTTTAAGTACTTCCAAGTTCTAAATCGCTCCCGAGTTGGAAATTGTTTTTGCATGATACAGCGTTATTTATTACACAATGCCAGAAATGCTTGCAAAATACCAGTTAAAAGACCCAATGATCAGTCTGAATTATGTCCGTCCTGATTATGGATAGTTTACCACTGAAGTCTCATCGCTACATGTAAATCACTTCATATTGCTTCAAACTACAAGTCCCATGCTAATGACAATGTTGAAAGAAAACCTAACACTATGGACCAGTGAAAGTGTGGACTTGTGAAATGACAAGATAACTGGCCCAGCTGGCTGTACACGTAAAAGTTAGGGGTAAACCTAGTTTTTGTGAAAAACCTTCTCTCGTGTTGAGCGCCCTCTCGTGGGGAAATTTGTGAGTATTCATTACGAGACGGTCTTCTACAAAGACTAGGACAAACCCTGATGATAATAACTGACGCGTGTTTTTTTGTCTTTCTTTAATAGTCATGTCCGTGGAATGCATATAGTAACTTCATTACAGTTCAGCCAAGGTCAAATAATTCTTGCCAAGCTGTTTCCCTCAATCATGCTCGATGACAAATCTTACGCCAAGTCTTTGCCAAGTTTTGAAAGTCTTGGTTTCCTGTTGCAGGAGTCAGGATATATGCATATCCAGGGCACCAAACCTCATACTGTTGGTAAGCAAAACACTATAATAGACCCCTTAAAATGACGTCACAAGCTCACACAGCGCCCTCACTGAGGTCAATGAAGACCTATATCATTGACTGCTTTGAGCGTGGCGCCTACACGCACGCACCTCCTCCAGTGGCTGACATTAATTGGCGGCCAACGCAAGGAGTCTAAAATGTCGCCATTCTGTTTTCTTTGTGACATGTATGCTACTGACGAATGTTAATTGACCTTTGTCATGGTGCTCGTATCATTGTTGGGCTCGTGTTATCAACAATGCGCACTACACACGGAATCCGACTCCCAAAATGGAGCAACCAAGATTGTATGATGTCGTCAGGTAAATTGGGTCAATACTGTGGCCGTCTGATTTGGCGGATACGGCTATGGCTGTTGCTAATGGTTTTGCTAAGTACTTCAAAAGCTTTCGTGCATGTTGCCGTAGCCGTATCCGTACCCGTAGCCGCCAATTCGGAAAGAACACATTAAGAAGAATGGATTGTTATGCAGTAATGTAGCCATAGGCAGAGCCGAAGTCATTCATCCGAGCACTGCGTATTTAAGTATCTGTTGACAGATCCAAGCCAATGTTGCTATTGGCTAATAACAAATCATTCTCACAATTCTCACCTTTGATTTTAATTCAGGATACGCCCTCACCGACTCCCCAGTTGGGCTCGCTGCTTACATCATTGAGAAGTTTTTTTTCTTGGACCAATTACGATTGGATTGACTTAGACGATGGCGGACTGGATGGATATTGGTCCAAAGATGATCTGCTGAATAACGTCATGATCTATTGGGTGTCGGGGTGTATTGCGTCATCAATGCGCTTGTACAAAGAGACAATCCCCGAGTCTAATGAATATTCCAAGTGCGTTGATATAGTTTTGTAATAATATAATAAGATATAAGTAAATAGTTTACTTCATATTGCAATTAAAGGGGCTGTGTTGTCATGATCAAAGCAGTCCTGTGGCTGTACATGGATTAATAAACTCTCACCCAGTTACACCCTCCCTTTGTAACTTATCTATGGAGAGCGCCCGTGGGCGTGCAGTTACCGGTGGGAGTTCATAATTCCACGTACAGCCACAGGCCTGAATCATGACGACAAAAACATATTTTACTTCATGATGCAATTTGAAATAATATAAGTATCACAAATGTTGAAGACGCAGGACCCTAGACACTGAAGAGAGTGAGTTGTTCTCATGACGCAATAATTGGTCGATTTGTTTGACCCCTTCCTTCACACTAGTAAATAAATGTTTATAAAATTATCTAAGAAGTAAGTTCGAATTTAACCTCTGATAATTCTATTAGTCCGAGTTTATTTGTTGGTTATTTTTTACGCGGACAGTTCTGTTGTCTTTTGGAAGACTAACAGCTTGAGTTCATCGAGTCTAATGTGGTAAATTCATAGATTGATTCAGCCACTGATATCTGTTGTTCATGTAACTGCGTGAAAGTTATATCATTTGTCTCCTGAACGAGATTTATTTTCTTATTTTCTTTCTTATTCTTTTACAGATGCATAAACACAGTTCCTGTTGGTTTAGCGGATGTGACCAACGAACTGTCCAGATGTCAGCGTAATTGGGCGGCAAATCACTTCGCCGATATCGTCTCGTATAAGACGTACGTACGAGGTGGTCACTTTGCTGCCCTTGAGGTGCCGGAACTACTTGCAGATGACATCCGGCAGTTCGTTCAACAAGTGGAGCTACGTCCGCCGAAAGAGACAAAGTAGCAATTTCAACTGTACTTTATGTGAAATTATTTTAAATTGCTTTCAAATCTTTCTTTTTTTTATCGTAAAATAAAACACCACACTAAAGATAAGAGTATGGAACTTCAGTGATCAATGCTATCAATCTTGATTTAAATGAACGAAAATGAAAATAGTTTTGATTCTCAAGGTAGTTCCCATGTAATTTTGTATTAATTCTTAGCATTAAAGATGTCTCCTTCATTGCTGTTACCGATCGTTGTTTTCTTATAGTGATCACCATACATCGTAATCAACTGTGCTTCTTATTCATGACACCTTGCGCAACGCGGAACACACATCCACCGCACATTGCGAATCTACTAGTTCCATCATTTTGGGAGTCAATTCCTTTGTGTACATTTTGACCCCAAGAATGGCGGACAGGATAGGCGCGTGTTAACAGTGCGCTGCACATTGTGCAATGGGTTTGTTGTTAGGCAGAAGTTAGTTCAGAGTCCAATGCAGTTTGACCAAGTCTGATTAATCTGAGATATCATTTCGGTTTCTTTCCGTTCAGTAAGGGCAGTTATTCCAATATCTTTGCCTTTATGTACAATGTACACGTTGTTTCATTTATGGTTTGCCAAGTGCTTAGCTTTTGTCCAACTTCTGGTGTCCTCCCCTGTAGCTGGCGTCTCAAACACAAGTTCAAAAGTTTGGTTCTTCATTGACTAATTTATAAACTTGATTTACTGATCGATAAACTTGAATAATATTAAGGGTAAGCTTAGTCTGTAACTCGGTTCATGTTGAGACCATGTAGCATGTAATATTTTATGTTTATAAAATAGCCACGCAGAGCCTTTAGACCTACAGTTTAATTGAAGAAAATGTAAACACTTAAATTTTATGGAGACTGCACTGTAAGGTTAAATCCATTTCTTATTTCTGGGGGGGGGGATACATCTCCAAATTTAATCAGCTGTTATTTTAACAATTATTTCTTCGTTGTGGTAAATATAGTGTACACAGTATAGAATTTCTCGTAAAAAGTTATGACTACTAGTGTAATTGCTGGTCTTCCTGGAAATGACCTGCGATGTACAAGGTTACTCTTTGTGTGAACGTTGTGCATGTTTAGTCTCTTAGGATTCACACAGACAATAATATTCCCGGTGGGCAGGAAGGAAATTGGAACAATTATACTGACAAGTTTTGGTATAATAATCCATGTATGTACATTGTTGGATGTAAACATGTTTCCCAATTGGACACGAATAAAACTTTGTGATTTTAAAGAGGAACAAACAAAGGAATAGATTATGAAACTCTGCTTGGTTTGTGTTTGTTTTATAGGCCAACAAATTTACAGTATAATATTGAATAGAAGGATCAGCACTCAGCAAAGTTCCATAAAACGGAGATAAACTATTAATTTAATACTTTGTAAATCGTTATATTAGAAAACATTTTATCTAACTTTTTTGTGGATAAAATTAGTTGACCAACCAGATATAATTTAGAAAGATTTTCTGTACAAATGATGAATAAAATTCTCACGTTATGCTGTCTTCTATTTAAGCTTTGATCAGTTGATAAACGGATATCAGTCAGTTGGATGATTGATGCATTTTGTCATAGATCGATAAAGCAATGTCTGTCTGAACAGTATAATGCGATCTTTTAAATGGTGTCTAAACATTTTTCCTTCTAGCCTCGCTTTGGTTAAACAGAAAAATAATACTAATCTTCTGTTTCAGTATGTCCCTGTGATATTTTGGATATCGTAGTTTTATTGCCTAGACATGGAACGTGTACTAGACAATACTGTCACGCGTCATTACTGCCACGCGTCACTGCCACATAGTCCTTACCATAACGTAAAGAGCACTGGACAGCTGTTGATTTTATAAGACAGTTTTTAGAAACGCCCCTTTTGAAGCAATGTAGTTTTAGAGAAAGTAGTAGTTTGTTCGCCCAAAAAATTAATCTGAGAAAGGCTTCAAGCATGCATGTGCAAGGCTGGGTTTTTTTTTTCCATCTTCTTCTTTCATTTATTTTCTTGCAACCTCGATGACCAATTGACCCCGAATTTCCACGGGTTGTTATTAATAAATTGTTTTGCAAATGTTGGGATACACCAAGTGAGGGTCTTGAACAAATACCAAAAGTATACACTGCCTTTAAAATACCATCATGCAATGAAGGTCGTTTTCATTATATAGTTACCCTTGACAACCAGATCGCACGGGATACATTTTTGTTTAAATAAATATGTGTTTCATTATTTATTTATTTATTTTACTGTACTTCATAATTTATATGAATTGATGGTTGGATATTTGGCTGACCTATATTCTTATTTATATATTTTAAATACACGAATGCTGGTGGTAATTATGCAGGTAGGAATCAACAGTGAACACAAACCCGAAACAAGAAAAACAAAAACAAACCAGTCAGTCGTTTCGAATGATCAAAATTGTAGGATATTTTGCCAACAGTGTCACGTGAGATTCGACCACCTGGATTCTTCATTATTAGTTTGGATATTTAGCTGCCTTGAAAAGCGACGTAGACAACCAACATCACAAGGTATGTAAGTAGAGTTTAAAACTTTGATTAAATGACCGGTGACAATCAAATATTATGGCGAGAACGTGAAGTACGGCATAGGCGTCATTTCCTAAAGCGAATAAGGGAAGTTTGATGCATGGCGTGGATCATCAAAGTTAGTAAACTTGCGGGTAGCAGCTACATGTTAAACTCCTTTGTCTCGACGTTTCGATCAATAGTCCGCTAGTCTTCAGGAGATATCTGCTGAAAACAGCACCATATAGCGCTAACAAACGTAGTGTTAAGCGCGGTATCGATGTATATGTATACATGTATATCATTTTATTCGTGATCTTGAACCATCGGATAACACTTTGTAAGAACATGTCAGTATCTAAAAAGTAACAGAAGACTCCAGGATCCAAAAAAATGAGCTATACAAGTCTTCTTGGAACCCTTTTATTTTTACAGTTATTTTTCTTGACACGTAAACGTATCTTTTCTTGACGCTTGTAGTCCGCAAGATGTGCAACTGAGACTGGACGCCATTAGTAAGCAGCTCTACTGATACAACAATATATTTGTGCAGAGATTATCAATGCTATAATAAAACGCTTGCTGAAATGGCGCCCAAGCCGTACCTCACGTTACAATAGATTAAGCACTAGTTGTACTCATCTCGCGCGATGTAATCTTTGATCACGATGAACTGTTTATATAATTGTTTATAACCGGCGAACGTCCACCAGCAGTTTGGGCAGTGCCCGCATATACCTAATGCACCCCATTTTCTCAGAAATAATGCTTGCAATTCACTGTGAGAATAAACGCAACCAGTTCTTACCCACCGTGCAGCCTGTGTGTAACTGCATGCAAATGACCCTACCGTCACCAAACAGTGCGAAAGGATTATGTGAATGCGACTCTTGTAAGTATTTCTCACAATAATTACTCAAATCACGTTGAGTTCCTGGCATGTATTCACAGCTATCACAACGGCAAAACTGTCAACAGGCTTTTTACACAAAGAACAAGGACCAGATAGCCACGTTATTCAACTTTAAACAAACTGGTTATCCTCGTATTTATTGTTATTGTTACATCAGAAACACCGGTGGGACATGACAGAAGGACAACTAATTGAAATGGCTTCTTTATCTGGTTGTAGTTTATTCTACTGTGAAATTAATTCACTGTTGTTTTGTAAACGCATGCACCATTTTCAATAAAACTATTTTATGTTGTAATGGAACATTTTAGGTCGTTGGTTCAAATTGCTCTAGCCAGTTTTTCTTTATTCAACCTCAAATCATTGAAACATTTACCGATTCAGTTTCCCTCGTGGTGCATAACTTGATACGGAATATTTTACGTACATTCTTAAAAGCTTATAAAGTATACCATCCACAAATAAATCGTCCGTAGAAAAATGCACAGCCACTAATGAATATTCATGATCACTTTCCTGAGAATTATGGTTAATGGCCATCACATCATGATAAGCCATATGTAGCTTGACTGACAACACGCTTTGTAACCATGACAACGAGATTCATTGCCGTAGCCAGCACCCTCAGAGGGTTAACCTGTTGGTTACATTATCTATGTATTCAAAGACATTCATCTTTAAAAGAACATGATTGGAGCTTTTCCCTAGACTTTCTGGTGTACATGGTTTCATTATTATGTGAACGGTTAAAAGGTTAGCTTTGACATGCACTGATGACAACACCTGTGAGAAAAGAGCTCATGGGCCGCGTCAATTCTTGACAGCAGGATATCAACTCAGTGGAATTGTATTCCTATCCCCTTTTTTAATGAACGCCAACTTGGTCATCGATTCATTTGACTTGCCAATTGATAAAACCCATTAACTAAAAGACAGGCCCTACATGCTTTCCGCTCGTTAGTTCATGCTTTGCTGAGATGTAAATAAAGAGCCAATCTCGGAGCTTTATTCCACGTACTGCGCATTGGCGCTCGATGGGGCATGGTGGTAGCACCTCTATTGTGTCTTCATTGTGTGCTTGGACTCAACATTTGGGGATACCCGCTAGCCCCATATTGGGCATCTCTTTGGAACTCCTTGCCTGGTGCATGTTTCCCTCTATCCTACAATCCAGACTCTACAATCTAGAGGAATATAAATTAATAATTTCAGCTCCATTGAGTTATTTTCATCTTCAATGTTTTCCTCTTGAAGCTCCTTACCAATTGTGACTTTTAGCCTTGTTTAGGGCGAACTTGTAAAACATTTAAAAAAACACATGCAGATGGTTGTAATTGGAAGAATGCTTCTACGAAAGGTTTGATTCCTACATTCAAATTAGTTCAAGGAATATCAAAATAAAAGCCGCAAACGTTAAATGTGTAAAGTTGCTCCTGCCATGAGATGCAATGAACAACGACGGGGCCAATGTCGTAGAGCTGCTTAATTAAGCAGAAAATATTGCTTAACAAAATTTACAGGAAACCAGCCACATATGGTAGCCTATATGTAACATGATACTTTAGCTGGTAACTTTATTTTGGTAAGAAATATTGTTTTTGTGCTGAGAGTTACTTTTTTAAGCATCTCTATGAAATTGGGCCCTGGATTCTTCGTTATAAGATTGATTTGAAACATCATTGTCTGTCAGACACTTCTTGGATATCTCCCGTGGACTAATCAAAGCCACTATAAGCGTCTGTATGCTAAGATTTGAACAGATTAAAATAAATACTGTTGTCAATTCTTATTAGTAAATAATACCATATCTGTACAGACTGTGAGTCCATTTTCTTAAAGCCTGTAAGCATACAAGATTGCTGATCACTGAAAACAATTGCTTTGCAAAATTGGGTTACCAGGCAAAATACCATTCGGTTACCATTACTGCGACTGGTACTACGTAACTCGGAAATGTCTGCTTAACAGCTTTGTGAAGTTGGGTCCAAATTTTCTGAATCTTCATGAGGCATACATAGGACAACTAAACGTAGGGTCATAGATTGTTAAGTAACCCAAAAATGTATGACCATAAAAACTTACTTCATGAGAAGCACTGCAGCTGTTAATACACTATTTTGAGAAAGGGTTTCCTCCGAAGTTTGGAAAATTGTCCCCAAAAACTTTTGAATCTAAGAAACGATTCATGCATGAATCGTTTCTCAAAAATTCTAAGGGTTCGGGTTTGTTTGCACTAATCCTGCGGCCAGAGATGTGGTTGGTACCCTCTGTCGCCTCGCTAAACGTGGATAGATTCGACGTTCGTGTGAAAAAACCGTGATAGTTTTTGCTGTTTTCCAAGAAAAGACACTGTATTCAGCTCGCACATGTGACTTTTCTTGTATCGTTCTTTATAATTTTGCCAATAAATTCGTTTTACGTTGACAACCAATTTATATGACCCTACTTTTAACTGTTGACGTCCACTGTCACAAGTAAGATCGAAGAGGTCGATGTCACAAAGCAACCGTTGAGGTGTTTAACCTTGCTCCACCAGGTAACTGTCGATATCTTAATTATTGTAAGATACGTATTTCAGTTGAACTGATTAATGCCATGATAGGGGGAACACACTTTTGGGATAATACCCCAATATAAAGCTACTTAGCACTCAGTGATCCCTGTCTGGAGGCATGAATCAGTGATAAAATAGGCCCTAATGCTTCCTTCATTGTAGTGACATTATATCTGTTTATAAATTGAGATTGATTGTCCTACACAGGTGACATGAGTCTGGTTTGTGACTCTGAACACTCCCGTCAAGCCTCTGAATGATGAACACAACGTGGGATCACAACGTGACGGGGGATGCGGACTACCAAGATATGCAGACTAGCTTGGATGGACTTGGCATTATAGCCATTTTCATGCTTGTAGTCATCTTCATTGGTCTGATAGGCAATAGTGCTGTTATGTATATAGTGATTCGCCATCGTGACATGCACACTATTACAAACTACTTCTTTGCTAACTTAGCATTAATCGATTTTTTATTTCTGATGATTCACGCGGTGACGACATCAGTTGACAACATTGGTATCAAACTCTCATTGATGCTGAACTGCTGGCCTACATTTTATCTTCGATATGTAAGTAAATGCACTCAGTGTATACCATTGTTGCTTTGTCTTCCCTATGCTATATAAGAGCCTTCTCACTGACGTCGCCATGATGGAGTACAATGCAATTGTACAATACGCACGCGTAGTGCCAACCAGCATCGTGTTTCGTAGCACATGTTCGCACAGTTCTCAACCTCGTCTCAGTGTTGATCGTTAAGGCCGCGCCATTCCCCCCCCCTGTTTGTGTGTGTTAATGACCCTGGGTATCGATACAGCACGCTGCGCATGGTGCCGAGGCTGTCAGTTCTAGTAACGTTGTACTTCATGGCCTTTTCCCAAATCTGATCTTAGGCTCCGTTAGTTTTGGAGCAGTGTACAGTTTGCACGATGTCTTCAACAACAAACGGAGCCTGACGCCAGAGACAGACCCTAAGCCGACGTTTGGAAAAGGCCTTGGAACAGTGAGCAATAAAATAGTGACGTCATCTGAGAGCAAACACCAACAAACCCGGGCATTACGTCGAAGAACGTAAACGGCTCTTACAATATTACACGATTTTGAGAATTTGATGTGCACGCACATGCCCAAATCGAGAGGCAACAACGGCTGATATATGGGGTTCATTTAGTTCCTCATCTTCTGCTAGTCTGGACGATATTTCAGACGGCATGATATTTTGTAGAGAATTAGTACTACGTGTAGTGTATGACCTATATACTAAAGATCTTAGATTATCTAAACCTATTTATCCTGTTAATCCCTTGCACTGACGTCACATGCGGCTAGTTTCTGTCCACGGTCTGCCATCTTGCCTGAAATGGTTATAATGAGCGTTAAGAAATAATGATCAGAGCGTGTAAGCGCACGCTCGTTGTCTAAAATGCGTACAGGAAAACCGGACATTCTGATGTTCATTAAAACCCAACATAATGTAAGATTTTGACATTCATTCCAGTTGACACAATTCATTTGACGTCATCATAAAAAAAATCAGTTACGTCTTAAGGAGCCAACGTCACTGTGTGTTAAATAGTGTTGTGTGCATTAATAGTGTTGCACAAGATGGCGCATGTGCATAATGTGACGGACGTGCGTATGCACGGGGTTAATAACATCAATATACCGGCTGTAAACCTTGTCTTTGATCCTCTTTTTCTAGGTTGTTGGTGAAGTGACTTGTCTTACCTTGGCATTAATGTCATACGATAGATGGCACGTGGTAGCCTACCCATTAGACTCATTAAAACACGCACACAAACGCAAAAACACCTCCATCGTCTGCATATGCCTTACATGGATTGGTAAGTGTTAATGTAGTTTCAACATAATGGCTTGGGCTGTGGGCTTGGGATATGTTGTATCAATGTGTCTTAAGCCAACAGCCACACTCACAGAAAATATTACAATCACGGAGTCCAAGGGTAGAGCCCCCCACCCCCTCCCCCAGTGATTCTGTCCCCAATCAGCGAGTTAAACAATTCGTCTGAAAAGTGCCTTCTTTTGACATGATTTCTTTCAATCCAGTAATTTACCATTTGGGACATAATCCCCCATGACAACGTCATTAAAAATTAAAAGTGGGTTTCCAACTTATAAATTTAGAGGTTGTGATATCCTCGATCCCAAACTTGCTCCCCCAACAGCCTCGGACAAGGAACAGTGTTGATCTGTGAGTGCCATTTATTAATAACATAAAACAAATGACGTAGAATGGATGGTGCTCTTTCTTCATTCACTACCAACCTCACTCTCAGAGTTGCAGTGAGTATACAAGCAATGGGAACGATGTTGTCGTAGTTCCAATAATCTTGTTAATTTCTGGCGTGTACAGTATAAAGACTGAAACAGCCCATAGGTCCAGAAGACAATCTCATTCAGCTGTTTTGACATTTTGCAAGAGGCAGATTTCTCCGTCGGCAAAACAGACATGGTTAGTCCAGTTTATGGGGCCTCATGAAAATGATATGCAAATAAACTCGATTAATTTGAGTAATTAATTCATACAGAAGTATTAAAGTGAGCTAAGATTAATAATTAGCTGTATCTTTTCATTTTCACCAGTTTCATTGGCGATATACTCACCCATCATTGTCTACGCGCACAAATACAGCGACTATTGCACTATTACGTTTCCATGGATACATGGTCAGAAACTTTTCCACACCTCCGCAGCAGTCTTCATGTTTTTATTTCCACTCGTCTTCATCTCGGTCTGCTACGCCAAGATTTGGGTCAAGTTAAAAACGTCTAGTGTCCATGGACGCAGAGGGTTTACACAACAAGGTCAAAGGTCAAATAAATTACACAGGTCACTCCGGTTGATTCTTGTGGTTGTGCTGACCTTTGCAGTGTCATGGCTTTTAGAACACAGTATTATAGTTTGGAGAGTTTGGGATCCAGATTCTAACAGTGACACGTTTTTAACATTGACGGCTATTGCCAAAGTTGTTGTATATTGCAACAGCGCTATCAACCCATTCATTTATCCCTTCGCTGGTACCGGTTTTACACAACATGTTATTTGCTGCAGAAAAAAGACAAAGAGGGAACCAGTGGTGCTTGTAAAAGTAACAAGCGTGTAATTAAAATATTTGTTTGAGCAAAGTCATACTTGTTGTAACTTGATAACTAAAATTTGATAATTGATGAGAAAGCCTTGTTCCGAGATTTGCTAAGTTTTGGGGTTTGACGGTACAAACCAAGAAGATTATCATTAGGCCAAGATTATTTATTTTTATACAAGAGGCACTTTGAGCGACTTCTTCTGTGGCTATGCTTCTTAGCTTCAATTGCAAAACGTAGTGTTATTGGCAAATGGACCCTTTTTGAAACCACGGTTTGGGCTTGGGTTTGGGCTTGGACTTGGGCTTGGGCTTGGGCTTGGGCTTGGGCTTGGGCTTGGGCTTGGGCTTGGGCTTGGGCTTGGGCTTAGGCATCGTCCGTTATTTAGAAAATTTTGCACTTTCATTACGGGACTTCAATCAGACGGACGGAGCCAAAACCAAAGCCCGTGGTATCAAAAATGGCCTTAGTTGTAGCTAAACAAGTTCAGTGTAATGTGGCCCTGAGTTGCAATAGTTATTGCGAACTTTGTTATGAAGATTTGAAATGTGTTATGTTTAATGTTGGTTTGCTGCTTGTGTCTGTCTGAAGGGGAGTGTATTCACGCAGGGGTCAGTCATTGGTGTTTTCGTCATCTCTTTGTTGGTCATGGCATAGGCCCCCTACAGGCTCTCATGCATCGATTGTATATCTCCCCTGTCATAAAATACATAACGTCCAATGAGCTAGCTGCTTCCTTTTGCCTGAGAGAGTGTGACGTCACATGCAGTGGGTCTATTTAATTAATGCAACACGTCACTAAAACTGACCACCTGCCAGGAAGATTGTTGCACTACACAACACAGCTACATACGACTGGATCGCCGCGTCATCATGTGTTGCCCTTAGCAACAGTCGTTGCCGGTGCCGTTGCCGTAGCTGCTAATAAGCTCCTTGCATATGACGTCACAAGCCCAAACAGCGCCCTCACTGAGGTCAGTGAAGGCCTATCCTTTGCACGGCACGTTTGTTTAACCTCAGAGCGTTGGCAGCCAATACAAAGGTTCTATTCGGATACGGCCTAATAATGCTGGATCCGTATAGCCGCTAAGTCTACGGCTACAACTGTTGCTAAAGATGTTGCTAAGGAGATCCTAGACTTCACCACATGATGATGCAGCGATCCAGCCGTAGCCGTAGTGGTAGCCGTAGCCGTAGCCATAGCCGTAGCTATGTAATTGATGGTAAACCAAAGTGTGAAACAGTGTGGTTTAATTCCAATTTAATGTAACATTCAATATTTTGTATACTGTAGAGATCTGTTTACAACAAAATATAGGTAGAATCACTTAAATTTACTAGAACATCCTTGCTTATTTGTTTATATTATTAGCTGTTCCGAGTTAGCAGTCGGAACAGGTTTTGTTTTTCTTGGGATTATTATTTTTATTATTATTATTATTATTATTATTATTATTATTATTCTTTGTTTCTGTCAAAATTGCCATAGCTTTTGTACACGATTTTGTACGAACCTAAGCTCTAAAATAATAAATATGGGAGATTCAGATCATACATCAAATTGAAGCTTAGAACATGAAATTATGCTAAGAGTAAAATTGTTCAAGTTCTTCATTAATTAGCTGAGTTATAATGACATGAATATTTAATTAGGCAATCTTGTTCCCACCATATCTCAAAAAGTATATGTCTGATCCTCAAACTGTTTTCAAATATAGACTCGTCTTATTATGTAGCTCTGTAGCGTGGCAAAAAATTCATAAAACGTCATCAATGACGTCATTTGTTGGCGCGTTTTTGTTCTGTGTACAAAACACTTGGCGCTGAAAGGGCAAATGTTTTGACAGTCAAAAACACGATATTTTCAATTAAAATTACGAATTATTTTCCTAAATTACATAAACTGTTTTGAAAAGTTAATTGCTTTTAATAAGAGATGTTCCTGGTCATTAAAACTAATCAAAGTAGAACAATTTCCACGAAAATTAACGATTCAGTGACAAATCGGACACCAATGGCTTGGAGACAAGGTTCCGTTCATCGACTAAAAATGTAGTCAGGATGCCCTGCGACACAGACAAAAATGCACGCGAAATGCCGTAACGAAATAGCCGACTTCTGGGTACCAGTCGCTGCACACTATTTATACAAAAATATCGATCTATAGCGTATTGAAACGGTGGCTTGTGCATGTGTACATGTACGTCGTGATTCTGTTGCCCAGGGCGCTCGACGATTTTGTCCCGGGCGCTACATTTGAATATTTAACTTGTTAATCTTTGCAGCACCGTATCTCAAGAAGTACACAACCGATTTTCAAACATTTTTCAGTTTTAGACTCCTTGGGCATTGGAGATTAGCTTTGGGAAACCGTGACCCAATGTTGACCTACACTTAGGGGTCAACCAGAAGTGGGACCATATATCAAGAACTACACAACCGATTTTCAAACTTTTTTCAGTTATAGACTCCTTGGGCACCAAAGATCAGCCTTGGGTAAGCATGACCCCATGTTGATCTTTACTTCCGGGTCAACCGGAAGTGAGACCATATCTCAAGAACTACACAACCGATTTTCAAACTTTTTCAGTTATAGACTCCTTGGCATTGGAGATTGAACTTGGGTTACCCTGACCCCATGTTGACGTCTACTTCCGGGTCAACCGGAAGTGGGACTATATCTCAATAATTACTTAGCCAATTTTCAATTTGTTTCAGTTATATACCCTTTAAGCATTGAATATTAAACTAGGGTTACCATGACCCCATGTTAACCTTTACTTCCGAGTCAACCGGAAGTGGGATCATTACTCAAGAATTACACAACCCATTTTCATTTTTTTTCAGTGATAGAGTCTTTGAGCATTGAAGA
Source organism: Pisaster brevispinus (assembly GCA_023634235.1). Classification (NCBI taxonomy): domain Eukaryota; kingdom Metazoa; phylum Echinodermata; class Asteroidea; order Forcipulatida; family Asteriidae; genus Pisaster; species Pisaster brevispinus. The sequence goes on from JAMKCF010000037.1 coordinate 826,476, forward strand.
TTAGCCTTGTTCTACCGTGACCCAATGTTGACCTTACTTCTAGGTCAACCGGAAGTGGGACCATATCTCAAGAACAACACAGCCGATTTTCTTTTTTTCCAGTTATTAACCCTTTGAGCATTGAAGAAAAGCCTTGGGTTACCGTAACCCCATGTTGACCTTTAATTCCGGGTCAACCGGAAATGGAACCTTATCGTTCAATCTTGAACTAAGGCTCACTTTATATGTCTGGATCAATTAATCAAAGTACAACAAAACGGAACAGCTTTGTGTTTGTTCACAAACACTTAGTGTCTAGTTATTTTTACTTTTTTGCCTCTTCTGTGTTTTCAGCAACTAACTTGAGAAAACATCTTTGGTTTGTTTTTGTTACTTTGGGGTGTTTTTGTTTTTTCTTTCATCTTTTTTCCCTTTCTTTTTTTTCTTTTCCCCCTTTTGTGCCTCTTCTCTGTTTCTTTTTTCTGTTTTGTTAGGACTTTTTAATTTGTGCGTCATTACTCTGTTTATTTAATTATCTTTATTGTTGTTTTTATTTTTAAGCTGTGGCCGTTATTATTGCTTTCGGAGCAGATTTTTATTTTCCCGAACCACTATTTTTTTAATTTCGAAAGAACTTGTAATACTTAAGTAAATTCGGTCTTTTTTTAAGTGAAACTAAACCGATTTATGTTTTGTTAGCGTTTTTAAATTCAATTGCGGTAACCTGAAAAAGGGACTGTTGATTTGTAAGGTATTAAGTTTTCTTTGACGTAGATTGTTCTCCGGAAGACGTGGTGGTAATAGGAATTATCTGATATAGGTCCATGTATGGAAGTAGAAAGTGTTTGACATTATTGTATTTTTAATTACCTTGAAAGGAATAAATCAATAAGGAACTGACATTATGTCTACATGGATAACATTTGCTTTGGTTTTTGTTTGTTAGTTTATTGCTGTGTTTTTCTTATAAATTTCATAGTTTCTACGAAAGCATGAACTCTTTTCTCGAACCTATCTATAATTTATTTCACTGCGTAGTGTGTACAATGGTGAACCAAGTTCGTATGTCCGGGTTCAAAGGTCAAGAACACGACAATTGTCTTTTGTTGAAGAGGTCAAATGGAAGAAGGAGCATCACATGTTTACAAAAGAGCAGAGCCTGGACTTCCTGCAAGCATGATTTGATCACAGTCCAATGGAAACACCTAGAACTTTATACACTTTGTGGAGATTTCACTGTCTGATTCTTGTCAAATTTTGATTTGAAGAAAGGTGCACACCTCAAAATGTGTTCAGTTGCTATTTTGCATTCCTGTATTATGTGAAAATTATGCCAAATGTCTTCGACACCGCTTCCCCCCCCCCAAATGAAAATGTTTTGGAAAGGAATTTACTCAAAAAATTGGGGAAATGGCAGTGTGAGAGCCAACCAACCGTGCAATCCTCGTTTATGCACCATTCTATGTACATTGTTTGAGCTGTAAAAAATGAACATAAATTTAAATTTGAATACGTACGTACAAGACTTGTATAGTCTATCTTGGGTATTAGTAAATGATTACAAGTCATGCTTGTTTGATAGGGATAGAGGAGAAAGTCTGATAGTTACAAATTGACTGAATGGGTAGGTGACATCGACCTCACCCAGCTCAGTCGATTTCAAACCGGACTCTGAACTCTCACTACGTGCTTGGAATGTATAGCGCAATGCCCTTCCTCCCTTGTGGCGGCGGCTTGAAGCATGCAATGCGTGGTTGATGTGTCTATCCAAGGTCAGACAGACCTCTACATCCATGAACACACGTTACAAGCAACAGTACTCGTAATAAGTCGTAGTGAGTAGAGATCTGTATCCGTTTGCAGGCAGCTGCTGGTGGCTCCTTGACCATCCTTGCTCTATGCCTGAACGCCGGTGAATTGAATGAAGAATATTCCTTCCTTTTTTACTAACTCAGGTAAGTAGAGAGTAGATGTTACTTTATTTTACCAACTGATGAAATGCATATGTTTGTAACTTGCAGACAAATTTACTGCCTCTTTATTTTACACTACCTTCCTCCGTGCGCCAAATAACGTTGTTCAATTCTTCGGCTTTGGGCATCTGTACATAGGTATGACCCTATGGAGGTCCTTATGGGTAATTATAACCATGGAGGAAAGATCTTTTCCTTCCTCCATGTCCATGCTATAACCACGGAGGTAGAAGAGGTATCCTGTATGTCCATGTAGGCTATCATGATACAAAGGTCTTAAACGATGTAGGTCCTGTTGAATTAATGTTCAGATTTCGTTGCAGGTTTGTAATATAAATCCTTCCTCCATGTTTGTAGCAATATATATTAAAGTTGCGTGTCCTGATTTGTTTGTCTGAACAAATTTTGACCATAATTCTGTTTCAAAACGAAAAGCATACACACACTTTTTTATATTGCCACGGGGAATGCACATGCAAAATTGTTTGTAAATCTTGTTTTAAACTCAACCTTAATTTCTCGAACATATAAACAATTTAAATTTCGGCTCATATATAGGCCAAACAATTGGACGGAGCGTATAAATGTCAATGAATCACTGCTTTACGAGCACTGGAAATGCCCTTTGTAAAATGAAAATAACCGTTAGTCTTGTAGCACCATGGTCTTATGCAAAGATGAAATGTGATTGAGTAGGACTGTAGACAGGGCGTAGGCCAGGGGGCGGGGCGTGCGAGCCCTGACATTTTTCCAGTGCCACACCCCTCCCAGGAAAAAATCCAGTTATGTAGTGAAAGGAAAAGAAAGCTTTAAAAAATTAATCCCGACACGACCCCATCAATTATTTAAAGGGCGACACTTTCCCTCCGCAGTGAAAAGCAATGCCCTGTTCCCTAGTGAAACAACCCTGGCTACGCTGCTGCTTGTTGGGGATGGGATCATTAATGAGACTGCTACTCTCATGATGAAATGCCCTCATGCTACATTAGCTTGGCACAATGTACGATCATTATGCCGTCTGTGTCCTATACTTAGTGTTGCTGCATGGGGCCCCAAGCAGGTTCAATCAATATGCATAAAACATGCACAACCGGTACATGTATTTCCTTCCTCCATTGTATAACCATTTTCAATCACGCTCTTGCTGTTCATTGTTGAGCCATCGATGAATGCTATGTCTATATCAATTGTCTTGCAGTTCTACCTTGCCCTTAAATTCCGTTCGTGGCCAATCGATGCTGTAGCTTTGTTATATTGTAATATATTCCTTGTGTACCATCTTGATGCATTGGTGTTTGACACTAGCGCTTTGGAACCTCTGGAAAAGGCTTAATTAAACAAGATAGCTTTAATGTTTCCCATATGCATCTCCAGTCAATGGTTTGATGTTGTTCTTATTGTACCACTATCCTTATAACCCACCCTGCTGCAACATTATTGGCGTATGGTAACAATATTAGTACTTTAAGTTAATTAAACCACATGATCAGCCTGTACCGTAATTAACATCTCAAGACGCAGTTCGTATAATTATAATTTCACCTTCAACATGATAAAGTGACACATCTTATTTATGTTAAGTCCTATACTGTATCGTTTGCATGACTGGCAGGATCAATTTCCTCTAAGACATATTCAACTGCATTGCCCCAGCAGGGCCGGTTTTACAAAGGGCAAAGATTGATCTTAACTGTGCAGTGGCGTAACTAAAAAGGTGGCACGCACCCCCACCCAGTGCCACCCCCATTTTAAATTTTGATTTTTGTGATTTAAAGTTATCAAAGCAGAGTGAAATGTTACATAACCTTTAATGTGATGATTTCAATGTTTTTTATACAACGTTTTTTCCATTTAAACACAGATAATGTATTTGTTTTTCGCTCTTGTCAGATTATAAAAAACAGCAAATGGCATAACAAGAGTGATGAAAAGGGGCTCGTTTAAGAGAAATTCAAACGGAAACTACAGTTTTAGTTGGCCATATATGCCCCCTAGACAAAAATAGTGCACCCCTTTTGCCCTCAAAAAATTTATCCTAAGTTTGGGCGCTGTAATAATTATTGTGTATCAATCTTCCAAAATGTGATGTTACAATAGAAATTACTAATGGCACTATGAGACTCATCTTCAGAAGAACCTTGGCACTTTGTCAAATTGAGCCCAGATGTCACCATAATTCCTAATTCTATGATGATGTTAATAATTTATGTTAATCGTTTTTTCTAAGCCATCCTTCCCTTAATAATATCGACGGTTTCTTTACCGAGTTCCCCTTTCAATGTAATTATTTATGACTGGTCCAGACACAGTAAGTGCTTGTACTCGTACACGTCCAACCTGATGTTTATAATAAGATAAACAGCATGCAGTTTACGCTGGATGATCTGCAACACAAACTGGGCCTACTGAGTGAACTTTAATGGTGTCATCGGTTGGCTTTTGTCAATTCGGTAAAAAAAAGGCAAAATTATGCAAGAAAGGTACAATAAAACGTCACATGTGAAAGTTTCAGTTGATTCTGGTGCCAAGGGAAAACAGCAGGGAAGAAAAAAAACAATCCGTCCTCGTTTAAGTAGCGATGTGACAGCTAGCCCGAACATGATTGTGACGTCACACTTCGAGGCTTGTGAATAAAGCCAGATACCTGCCTGATCGGATGCTGCCAGATGTACCTCTGACCTTGCATTCATTTCACACGGAGATTTGCAGTAAATTCACACGTACATGTAAATATTAGTGAATTTAGAAACATTACATGATGTACAAACATTATAAACGTCTGCATGCAGACTATCAAAAGTGCAAGCTGACAAATTACATCTCCGACCAATCATAACACAGATATGGAAAGCTTACGTCACAGCACGTTTATCCAATGAAATCATTGTGACCAATGACATCATTGGGTAACTAAGAGAGGTTTGCGGTAACACCATGTGAAAATCTCTTTTGAGTAGTGTTGGTTCTGAAAAGAACCGGTGGTTAACGACTCAACGTTTCGATCAGTATGCTCTGATCGTCTTCAGCAGAATGCTTGACTTTGTTGCTGGATGTTGCTTAAGTACTGCCTTGAAGGGCATTACCTGGTAGTTGGGCTTAGCTCGGTGGTGCGCGAAGGCGGGAACAGAAACTGGATAAGCTGGGCTTAGCTCGGTGAAATCATTGGGCCTGTAACACCAGTGCCTGTTTTTATCTTTGCTGATAAATAGAGGGGACCAGTCTTTGTGACAGCGAGCGTTCAAACCAAATCTATGGCCCTATTGAGGGCAGCATGCAAACGGACACCACGGGAATTCCCAAAAGTCACCTGTAGGTGATCTTTTGAATATTCTAATTATTTCGTCATGTACTTTTATTGCTGTATAATCAACGGGGCACTTCTGACGAAATAAAAAAAGTACGATCTTACCCTGTAGTGAGGGCCGCTTTCAGCACATACTAACAAAATTGTCTGAACCACAGCATACGCACTGGTCAGCTCATATTCCATAATACTGTCAGCTTGACCTTTCCACATTTCCTATACAGGGGGCCGCTTAACAGGGGTCAGTGATTCGGTTAGAAGGGGGGCAGGACAAAACTCCGCCAGCATCTTTGTGTATAAAATCGGTACGTCGACCCCCAATGGTACATGAAACAAAATTATAAACCTTTGATAATTAAGCAAATAAGTAGTCTTAAATAACCTAGGGCAGTACTTGGACAGTAAACTTATATTTAAAAAAAAAAACGTTGAAAAATAATGCAAAACACAAACTGTCGAAACCTTAGTTAAAAAAAACTTATCAGCCAGATGAGCTGATAACGTACCACGGGGACGTTGCAACCAAACATATCTCTCTCTGCACGGTTTAAATACTTGGTTGTGGAATCCGTATGTGATCTGTTATTGCGGAATGATGTAGGTGTCTTTCAGACACTCATCGTGGGTTGAAGCTTAAATTGTATAGGTACTCCTGACCATTTTTCATTTCATTTTGAAACAATGTTTCTAATTCTCAGCTTTAGGTCAAACCTTGATACAAATAAGTATGAAGTATTCTTTAACAATGTATTTGCTTGTTATAGGATAACAACACAATATATGATAAGAAGTAAATCCATACACAGAATGTTTTGCATTTTCAAGGTGAGTTGCGATTTTAATGTCTTATAGTTTTGTTATACACGGTATAGTCTACAATTAATTAATTCATTCAATAATTTAATACCATTCCATTAACTGTGTGTCTATCATTGAGTTCATGTAACAATTACAGGACTCTATACCTCACGTTAAAATGTTGTAACAACTGTTGACCAAGTAGTATTGATTGGTGACGTTAATTTTGTTAACGTAGTCGACAATATCACAACACGAATTACTGGAGAAGAGGTATCTGCATCACACAAACATCTGTTTCGATCCAGATTTATAGACTTGCCCAGTCCCTCCAAGTCAGCCTTCCGAAGGGCGCACCACACTAAATAAACTCCCATAGGAACCAATACTAAAAATGATAAATATTTAAGAAAAATACTCAAAAAACGTGTAAGTCTCTCAGCCTCTTGAAACCAATCAGACATTTTTTTTCGGACAACTAAACTTCAAAATTCTTTTCATAATTTGGCAGGTCAGCCGTTTGGAATTTTTGCTTGCGACCCCAGAAAAAAACAGCTCCGAAAATTAACTTTTTCCCAAACCGACTTGCTGCCAGTTTTCGTGAAGCACTTCTCAACTTGCCAAGTAAAATAGGGCCAACTTAAACGCCTACGTTTATCAAGTCTCCCCAAAAGTTGAAACACAGAACTCCCAGGCTTCGATAGATTTGTATAATTACACAATATATTAATTGCATGACCCCCCAAAACGTTATAATTCAAAATATACTGTGGGTACACAAATTATGATAATGAGCTTGGCGCATGAATAGTTATCCATTTAGTATGGTGCACCCCGAAAAGTCGATGTTGCGCCCTCTACCGGTGATAAGTACAAACAAACAGCGTCGCCAATCAAGACTAGTGACCATGCAGTTCAGGCACATGCGCCTCAACTCTGGAATGAGCTTCCACGGTGCATTCCACTGCTCCCCTTCCTTGGGTGCTCCTAAGAAGGCTCTGAAAACTCATCTATTTGAACAATGACCTACAGGTGTCTGTATTGTTTGGCTAGTTTTCTAGACTCTGTTCTGCGCTGTGTAACCATCTAAGTGAGAGCGCCTACTATGTTATTGTTTTGTAAAATGCCACTACGTTTAAAAGGCCTATTCTGTAGTCTTTCAGTGCAATTAACAGCATTGAATTTGACCTTTTGACTGGCACAAAAATTCCTCTTTGAAACGATAACGTCATGTTTCAAATTTCGCTCTAAAAGGCTATCAAATAAAATGACATTTTACACTACTTTAACATTTTTGTTAGAGACTTGAATTTTGCACCACCTTCATCGATCTTTTCTTTACCACACCTTAAGTTCCAGAGTAATAATATTATCTGTGCATCTATTGGACTATATACTCGGCTTACTTATCAACAATTTGGCCTGATCTTTTATATAAACTTAAATCAACGATAGTTTACCGAGTGCCAAATGACTGGTATCAAAATGTACATAGTTTGTATGTATACACTTCTGTCAACGGGGACACGGGATAATAGTTTTGCCGAGTGTTGGCTAGGATTATTTTTGCTTACAGTTAATGTAAATCAACGATATTTAATATTTTGTTTTACCGAGTGCACAGTCAATGTATCATATTTTTACTTAGTGCAGATAAACCTGTATCAACGATGATAGGGCCTATTTCATACATTAATACATAGTTTTATTAGTTTTATTAGTGTTAACGAGTTTTTTTGTTTTACGCTTTTTAGTAGTGTTTCCATCAGAAATGTACAGGCAACGTTGTTTGTTACATGTGTATTGCACACTGTTTGTGGTGTGCGCAAGTCTTTGTATGAATTTTGTTATGAAACGACAACCAAGCCGGACGCGGTTTTTTTTTTCCGTACCGCACGGTGCTACCAATAGTTACGATATTGAGATCTGTGCCTTCCTTCACTGTTATCCTCTATCCCTTATCTGTTGAACTGACAACAATTTGATTGTAGTAGTCGTAATTTTTTTCTAAATACCCTCAGTTCTGATAAAGTTATGGACGGGGAAAACTTATAGCTGATCAACTATTCGTTCATTTTCGATTGAAATTGAGGGTTATTTAAAAAACAAACTGTGAAAAACCATAAATAAATTAACTGAAATCATTTCAGTATAAACCTGCATGTCCATTCACATGTTGAAACCTTTGGGTTGTTTTAAGAGCTTAAAATAAAAACCAAGCCCCTGGAAAAACTACTTTTGTTACACATGCAAAATGATGCCCTTCTGTATTTCTTATCAGTTTGATATAGTTTTTACTTTTTGAATACCAACGATTTACATGTACATAGTTCTAACTTTTAGTGACGATAGATTTATATCAAAGATGACATTTAGTGTATAGTTTTACCAAGTGCAGACAATGTACATAGTTTTTACTTAGTGCAGATAAGCTTAAATCAGCTACGATCTTTAATATGTATGCGTTCGATAGCTTCCCTATGTCGACCCCGGTGTGATCATCCGGATGAACCCCAGCCTGACATGAGCCAATCGAAGGCCAGCTTCTCCCAGCATTCAAACCATTGTGTCTTTGGACAGCAGACCGGAACTACTTCTATTGTGTTCATTATGTCTGAAACTTTTCGTGGATTCACAAAAAGATCGTAAAATACATATTTTCAAGAGTGAAAATGTTTGTCAAACGTACTGAAAGTTTCCCGCTCAATGGCAAAACAAAATGGTGGCCATTGAGAAAGTTTTTGGTCCTGAAGTCATGCACTTCGATCAGCCCCAAGCTAATCGCACGCACCCTAAACCGTTTTACCGAGTGCAGACGATTTAAATATAGTTTTTACTTGAAGCGGATAAACTTGTATCATCGGTGGTATTAATAATAGTTTCACCGAGTGCAGACAATGTGCATAGTTTTTACTTTGTGCATATAAACATATGGCAACAATGACATGTAATAGTTTTAATACCGAGTGCAGTCGATGTACATAGTTTTTACAAAGTAGATAAACTTATGTCATCGATGATATTTAATATATAGTTTTACCGAGTGCGGTCGATGTACATAGTTTTTACTTAGTGCATACAAACTTGTATCAACGATGATACTAAATATACAGGTTTACCGAGTGCAGACAATGTACATTGTTTTAAATAGTGCATATAAACATATATCAACGATACTATTTAATAAATTATATAGTTTTACTGAGTGCAGTCGATGTACATAGTTTATAATTAGTGCATACAATCTTATATCAACGATGATAGTTTTACCGAGTGCAGTCGGTGTACATAGTTTTTACTTTGTGCATACAAACTTATATCAATGATGATACTAAATATATAGGTTTACCGAGTGCAGACAATGTACATTGTTTTTAAATAGTGCATATAAACATATATCAACAATACTATTTAATAAATTATATAGTTTTACCGAGTGCAGTCGATGTACATAGTTTATAATTAGTGCATACAATCTTATATCAACGATGATAGTTTTACCGAGTGCAGTCGATGTACATAGTTTTTACTTGAAGCAGATCAACTTATATCAACGATAATATTCAATAATATATATTTTTACCGAGTGCAGTCGATGTACATAGTTTTTACGTAAAGCAGATATATATCAACGATGGTATTAAGTATAACATTTTTAGCGGGTGGAAAATAGCTGGAATTATCGATGTACATAGATTTTAGTTAGTGCAGATAAACTTGTATCAATCATAATATTTAATATAGTTTTTGCAGTTAAACAGCTAAATTCAACGAGGTCATTTAATAGACTTTTTACCGAGTTTACCGAGCGCCAGAATAACTGATATCTGATGATAAGTTTTGTTTGCCGAGCGAAGAATAACTGCAGGAGGTTTCAACGATGATAAATTTGTTTAATCATAGTTTTTTCAGAGTGCAGATTACCTGGTAGCATTAATGATAATTTATGGATGTTTTACCGAGCGCAGCTTAACTTGTCTTTGTAGGATGGATATTATGTTGATAAATTCACTGAATGGTACAAGTCAGTATACGAAATTGGTTTTCAACATATTATCTTTAATTAAGTGCAGACTTAATATATCAACAATTCTATTAAACATATTTAGAGTTTTACCAAAATGTGGAATCAATACACCACGACATTAGTCATTGTTATTACAGAAGTATCGATAGTGACCTGCCCATTGATCTAAATTATCTAGACAAGTCTTGCGCGTATTGGAACTTTTTTGGGGACTTCAAAATGTTCCAAAGTTAAAAAAAAATTCTGACTGAACCATTCAAGATACAGTATCCTGTATCGATTATTTTTAAGTCGTGTCCTGAACGTCTTGTTGAACTTGGTTTGACCTATTACAGCGTGTACTACATGGGCATATGATGGCAATACAGGCTCTCCGTAGCTGCGTGTATTTGAAACCGTAGACAATTGGATTTATGGCAGAGTTCGATGAAATTAATATAGAAGCGATTTTATAGAGGAATTCCGATAACCTGTATTTACCGCCAAACGAGTCAGTGGAACTTATAACAAGCCTGACGATTTGCCCCGGCATGATGAGAACGAAGAAGGCTACTATGACGATGCTGAGAGCTTGGGTGACTTTCTTGAAAGCTCGATAAAGCTCTTGGGGTGGGCCCTGGACGCCTTGTTCTTCAAGATGTCGAGCTCCTGTCTTCAAATTGACCAAGATCTTGATGTACATGAAAGCCAACAAAATGGATGGGATTGCAAAAGTTAATGACGTATTAAAAATTCCTGTGACTAAGAGACCAACATAACTTGTTGGCACCATGCAGTTGTCGGCTGCGTACAGGATCATGTAGGCCACTGTGACAGGTATCTCGCAAAGAAGCGGAAACACCCAGACGAAACACAGCATCGTGATGATCTTTTTTCTTGTCAAGAAACTGGAATGCTGAAAAGGGTGAACGATTCCAATGTAGCGTTCGAATGTTGATAATGTCAGACTCAGTACAGAGCTTGTAAACAAACATCTCTCGATACATTTGATGATGAAATACCAGTTGAAGTTGTAGATAAAAGTTGGAGTGCAGTATCCGAATGTCCCGATTTGGGGCATGAAAATTTTTCTGAGGGCTGGTTCTAAAACAGCCATAATTGAAACGCAGGCGTCTACCAAAGCCAGGTTAAAAAGTGAGAAGTTGGTTATATTATGCATTGATTTAGTTTTTGCAATTGTCATACACACTAGGAGATTCCCGATAACACCAACGCAACCCTCAACCATCTGTGTATATTGAAGGCTCGAATATATGTGTTCCATAGTGACAATTGAAATTCAAGCCGGTCGTCAGTGTGGAAACAGGCTACTTGTAGACTGTGTGGAGTAAATTAAACTCCCTGCTTGAGATTAAAGCTTCTGATGAAGATTTGGAAATACGAAACGTCTGCTGTCTTCAAAACTCTGAAGAGATTGAGAATCAAGCAGAGCTCCTGGTCGGGCCTTTATAAGGATCCATCCCCTAGATATGGTATGTACAGGAAACCTCACCACAAGTTGCATCTTTAGTTGACGTAACACCAAACTTATAAATAGCTACGATGCCAATTGTCACGGTATCAAAAGAAGGTGTGATATTTCAAGATATTGACCCAAAAAAATATACATGTATATATACGTGTGGAAAAGAAAAAAAAGGCCAAAAAGATGGAATATATAGTATGATCAATTACAATAATTTGCAACGTCTTGTGGGTAAATAGTCTTGTTAGAGTACGTTAACGTCATTTGAGCTAGATATATGGTTTTTGTACGGAAAATCACGGTCGAGTTATACAATTATTATTAATGACGGGCAAGAACATCGGCATGATCATTCGGACAACTGAAACTTGTCTGGGTTAAAGCTAACAGTTGGGTATTAATTGTCCATCAGCCACACATTTCAGCATAAAAGTTTTTTATCGTAGGAAGTCTGTTGGATGTTCAGGCTAATAATTCTTCCAAGCTTTTATTGAAGACAGGAAGATCGTGCTGTTTTCTTTTATTTACACCTGACTCGATTATTTTTAAGTCGTGTCCTGAACGTCTTGATGAACTTGGTTGGACCTATTACAGCGTGTACTACATGGGCATATGATGGCAATACAGGCTCTCCGTAGCTGCGTGTATTTGAAACCGTACACAATTGGATTTATGGCAGAGTTCGAAGAAATCGATATGGAAGCGATTTTAGAGAAGAATTCCGATAAATTGTAATCACCGCCAAACAAATTACCGTAAACTATAATAAGCCTGAAAATTTGACCTGGCATTATGAAAATGAAGAAAGCTGCTGTGACGATGCTGAGAGCTTGGGTGACTTTCTTAAAAGCTCGATAAAGCTCTTGAGGTGGCCCCTGGACTCCTTGTTCTTCAAGATGTCGAGCTCCTGCCTTCAAATTGACCATGATCTTGATGTACATAACAGACAGTGCCATGCATGGCAATACAAACGTAGCGATCATTTTCAATATTTGTTGTACTAGCAAACCAGGAAACTTGCTGTTTGATGGAACCGTGCAGTTATGGGCTGTGTACAGGATCATGTAGGCCACTGTGGACGGTATCTCGCAAAGAATCGGAACCACCCAGACGAAACACAGCATCATCATGATCTTTCTTCTTGTCAAGAAGCTCGAATGTTGGAATGGATGAATAATCCCAATGTAGCGTTCGAATGTTGCTAAAGTCAGACTCAGTACAGAGCTTGTAAAAATACTTCTCTCGACGCCTTTCATGATGAAATAGCAGTTGAAGTTGTAAATGAAAGTTGGAGTGCAGTATCCGAATGCCCCCATTTTGGAACCGAACAAATATCCGAGGGCTGGTTCCAAAAGAGCCATAATTGAAACGCAGGCGTCTACCACAGCGAGGTTAAGAAGTAGGAAATTGGTTACATTATGCATTGATTTAGTTTTTGCAATTGTCATACACACTAGGAGATTCCCGATAACACCAACGCAACCCTCAACCATCTGTACATATCGAAGGCTGAAATTTATTTGTTCCATAGTGACAATTGAAATTCAAGTCGGTCGTCAGTGTTGAAAACAGGCTACTTGTAGACTGATGGAGTAATTTAAACTCCCTGGTAGTGATTCAAGCTTCTGGTGAAGATTTGGAAATACGAAACGTCTGCAGTTTTCAAAACTCTGAAGAGATTGAGAATCAAGCAGAGCTCCTGTTCGGGCCTTTATAAGGATTCATCCCCTAGATATGGTATGTACAGGAAACCTCACCACAAGTTGCATCTTTAGTTGACGTAACACCAAACTTATAAATAGCTACGATGCCAATTGTCACGGTATCAAAAGAAGGTGCGATATTTCAAGATATGGACAAAACAAATAATATACGGGTGGATAAAACGAGATAACCGAAAAGAGGAAAAATACAGTATTATCAATTACTGTAGTTTGCAACGTCTTGTGGGTAATAATCTTGTTAGAGTACGTTAATGTATTTGATCTACCTTAATTGTTTTTGTATGGACAGTCACAGTCGAATTATACAATTATTATCAATTACGGGCAAGGACATTCGGCATGATCATTCGGACAACTGAAACTTGTCTGGCTTAATTAGTGTTGATTGTTCAGTAGCCACACATTTGAGCATAATTGAAAGGTTTTTATCGTTGTAAGTCTTCTGGTTGTTCAGCCTAATATTTATTCTAAACTGTTAATGAAGACAAGCGGATCGAGTTGTTTCCTTTAAATTACACCCAATCCTCTCCTTTTTGAAAGTGAGTTCTACTACCCTTCCCCCATTTTCCCCCTCAGTTTACCACCCCAACTCTCTTCATAAGCATGGAGGAAAACGTCAGAGAAAAGGTTGGTGTAACCATCGCCTATTGACTTTCAAAAGACGGAAACGATTGTCTTCCACAAAAACAACATCCAAATAGTCATAGAATGGTTGATTACCAGAAACCACACCGAAGCCATAGGGCATAAAGGTGGTGGGGCTGTGCAGAATGGTAATGTTGCACTTTCAATTGCGTTTTTTGGTACACTCCAAAAAAGTTTGTATCTATGATGATAGTTGGCTTTTGTTTTTTATCGAGTGTATAATAGCTGATGTAAATATAGTATGGGTAGGTTCGATTAGTTTCTCTGGGTCGACCCCGGTGTACTCATCCGGGTGATCCCTTGACATGAGCTAATCGAGTGCCAACTTCCCCGGCATTCAAACCAATGCGTCCGTAGACAGCCGACTGGAACTACTTTCACGTTGTGCATTACGTCCTTGGATTCACGAAAAGATCGTAAAATATTTATTCTCTAGGTAAAACTGCTACGTTATATTAGTTTACAAGCTCACGTTGATACCAAAGTCCTCGCCTTCGAATAAAAAGTACTTAATGCTCACAAAGGGGCTGTTTTAAGGGTGAAAATGTGTGTCAAACTTCCTGAAAGTGTCCCGCTGGTAGAACAAAAAACATATGGTGGGCATTGAGAAAGTTTGTTCGTCGTGACGTCATGCACGTCCGTCAACCCCAAGTGACCCGCTCCACAAGGGGCACTTGGAGCTGACCCGATTGAGCCCCGAGAATGAAGTCAAAGCTATTCGAACACAACAGGTGAGACCTGGGTCGACCAAGGGAAGATGATCGAACGCACCCTATGTACATTGTTTTTACTTAGTAGCCTACAGATAAACGTGTATCAACGATAATATTTCGAGTGCAGGATAGCTGGTATCGAAGACGACATAGGTTTTACTTACTACAGACGATGATATTTAATATAGAGTTTTATGGAGTGCAGAATAGCTTGTATCAATATTGTACAGAGTTTTTACTTAGTACACATTAACTTTTATCAACGATGACAATTGACTATAGTTTTGTCGAGTGCAGAATAGCTTGTATCAACAATGTACATAGTTTTTACTTAGTACACATTAACTTTTATCAACGATGACAATTGATTATGTTATTTATGGAGTGCATGATAGCTGGTATCGAAGACGACATAGGTTGTACTTAGTACAGACGATGATATTTAATATATAGTTTTATCGAGTGCAGAATAGCTTGTTTCAACAATGTTACACAGTTTTTATTTAATAGCACACTTTAACTTTTATCAACGACGACAATTGATTATAGTTTTGTCGAGTGCAGAATAGCTTGTATCAACAATGTACATAGTTTTTTTCTTAGTACAGATAAACTTGTATCAATGGTGATTTGTAGTTTTATCGACTGCAGAAAAGTTTGTATCAACGATGTACATAGTTTTTTTCTTAGTACAGATAAACTTGTATCAATGGTGATTTGTAGTTTTATCGACTGCAGAAACGTTTCTATCAACGATGTACATAGGTTTTACTTAGTTGTACAAACAAACCTTGTATCAACGGTGAAATTTAATTATAGTTTAATCGATTGCATAATAGCTGGTATCAACCATGTATATAGTTATTACTAAGATAAAGAAACATTTATGAACAATTGTTTAGGAAGTGCAAAATAACTCGTATAGCCGGCATCAACGACGTACACAATGTACAGAGTTGGTGCTTAGTGGAGAATAACTATATCAACGATGACTTTAAGACGTATTCATAATGATAAATTCGCTGGCTGACTGATCAGTCTGTATTTTGTTTCATAAACAGCTTCATAAATTTGATCCCCGTGAGAAAATTTATGCTATTTTTTGAGAAATGTTTCTGCAGGGCAGTTGATCTTACCAGGATTCGAACCCGTAACCCTATAGCCAACAATACTTGTGAGAACCCTTTTTGAATTTTCTGACTGAACCATTCAAGAAACAGTATCCTGACTCGATTAACTCTAAGTCGTGTCCTGAACGTCTTGTTGAACTTGGTTGGACCTATTACAGCGTGTACTACATGGGCATATGATGGCAATACAGGCTCTCCGTAGCTGCGTGTATTTGAAACCGTACACAACTGGATTAATGGAAGAATTAATCGTAACCGTTAAGATACCTATTCTTGCTAAGAAAACCGATAAATCGTAATCACCGCCAAACATGCCAGCGGAAACTATAATAAGCCTTGAGATTTGACCTGGCATAATGAGAATGAAGAAGGCTGCTATGACGATGCTGAGAGCTTGGGTGACTTTCTTAAAAGCTCGGTAAAGCTCTTGAGGTGGCCCCTGGACTCCTTGTTCTTCAAGATGTTGAGCTCCTGTCTTCAAATTGACCATGATCTTGATGTACATGAAAGACAATGCAATGCAAGGCAACACAAACGTAGCTACCAGGCTCAATACTTGTTGTATTTGCAGACCAGGAAACTTATTGTTTGTTGGCACCGTGCAGTTATGGGCTGTGTACAGGATCATGTAGGCCACTGTGGCCGGTATTTCACAAAGAAGCGGAAACACCCAGACGAAACACAGCATCGTGATGATCTTTCTTTTTGTCAAGAAACTGGAATGCTGAAATGGGTGAATGATCCCAATGTAGCGTTCGAATGTTGCTAAAGTCAGACTCAGTACGGAGATTGTGAACAAACATCTCTCGATGCAATTAATGATGAAAAACCAGTTGAAGTTGTAGATGAAAGTTGGAGTGCAGTATCCGAATACACCGATTTTTGAACCGAACTCATGTCCAATGATTGGTTCAAAGAAAGACATAATTGAAACGCAAGCGTCTGCTACAGCCAGGTTAAGAAGCAGGAAGTTGGTTACATTATGCATCGATTTGGTTTTTGCAATTGTCATACACACTAGGAGGTTCCCGATAGCACCAACGCAACCCTGAGCCATCTGTACATATTTAATTTTTAAACTCATTTGTTCCATTTTGACACATGAATTTTAAGCCTGTCATGAAATTTAAACGTTAGACAAGGCTCCAGTGCAGGAAACAAACTGCTTGTAGACTGTGTGGATAAAATACAAAGTTTCTGCTTGCGGTTTAAGCTTTTGATGAAGATTTGGAACTAGACGAAATGTCTGCTGTATTCAAAACTCTGAAGAGATTGAGAATCAAGCAGAGAGCCTGGTCGGGCCTTTATAAGGATTCATCCCCTAGATATGGTATGTACAGGAAACCTCACCACAAATTGCATCTTTAGTTGACGTAACACCAATATATAATTAGCAGTATTGCAAAGTATGTATCAAAAGAGTATCAAGGGAGTTTCGAGTCTGAACAAAAAACAATTCACGGGTGGAAAACAACGGGAAATCCGAAAAGAAGAAAACATGGTATGATCAAATTACTAATGTGCAACGTCTTGCAGGTAAACATTTGTGTTAGAGTACGTTAATGTCATTTGATATAGCTTAATTGATTTTGTATGGAAAGTCACAGTCCAGTTATATAATTATTGTCAATGACAGGTAAGAACATTCGGCTTAAACATTCGGATAACTGAAGCTTGTCTATGTTAAAGCTTACAATTGTGTATAGTTGTTCAGAAGCCGCTCATTTGAGCATATTAATTGGTATATATCGTAGGAAGGTTTTGATGTTTATTTTAATATTTATTCAAAACTTTTACCGAGAACAAGCACATTGTGTTGTTTTCCTTTGTATGACACCGGATCCTCCCCTTTTTGAAAGTGAGGTCTACTACCCCCCCCCCCCATTTCCCGCTCCTTTTACCATCCCCCTTACAAGTATGGAGGAAAATGTCAGAGAAAAGGTTGGTGTAACCATCGCCTATTGACTTTCCAAAGACGGAAACGATTGTCTTCCACAAAAACAACATCCAAATAGTCATAGAATGGTTGATTACCAGAAACCACACCGAAGCTATAGGGCATAAAGGGGTGGGGCTGTGCAGAATGGTAAAGTGCAATTTGTTGCAAATGTTTACAGTTTTTCGGGGTACACACCGAAAACTTGTATCCACGATCATATAAAATATTGTGTTTATCGAGTGCACGAAAGCTGGTATCAACTTACTATGTGCATTGACTTTACTAAGTAGCCTTCAGATAACTTTGTATCATCGATAACATTTTGAGTAGCTGGTGTCGAAGATGTACACATAGTGTTTACTTAAAACAGACGATGATATATAATATATAGTTTAGTTTTATCGATCGCTGAATAGCTGGTATCAACGATCTTCATAGTTTTAACTTAGTATAGATAAACTTGTATCAACGATGATTTTTATATAGTTTTATGGAGTGCTGAATAGCTTGTATCTACGATGTGCAATAGTTGGTACTTACTTCAGATAACCTTGTATCAGTGATGATAGGTTATCTGTACCGAGTGCAAAGTATCTAGCCGAAGATGTATAAATTATAGTTTTTACTTAATTTTGCAGATAAATAAAATTGTATCACCAGTAATATTCAATTTAATTTTTACGAAGTGCAAAATTACTCGCATAGCTGGCATCAACGCTGTACACAATGTACAGAGTTGGTACTTAGTGCAGAATAACTACATCAACGATGACATTAAAACCTATTCATAATGATAAATTCGCTGACTGATCAGTCTGTATTTTGTTTGATAAACAGCTTCATAAATTTGATCCCCGTGAGAAAATTAATGTTACTTTTTGAGCAATGTGTCTGCAGGGCAGTTGATCTTACCAGGATTCGAACCCGTAACCAAATAGTCAACAATACTTGTGAGATTTTTTTTTCTGACTGGACCATTCAAAGATACAGTATTAGTTTTAAGTCGTGCCCTGAACGTCTTGTTGAACTTGGTTGGACCTATTACAGCGTGTACTACATGGGCATATGATGGCAATACAGGCTCTCCGTAGCTGCGTGTATTTGAAACCGTACACAATTGGATTGATGGCAGAATTAATCGCAACCGCTATCGAACCGATTCTTCCAAATAAATTCGATAAAACGTAATCACCGCCAAACAAATTACCGTAAACTAAAATAAGCCTAAAGATTTGACCTGGCATTATGAAAATGAAGAAAGCTGCTATGACGATGCTGAGAGCTTGGGTGACTTTCTTAAAAGCTCGATTAAGCTCTTGAGGTGGCCCCTGGACACCTTGTTCTTCAAGATGTCGAGCTCCTGTCTTCAAACTGACCATGATCTTGATGTACATGAAAGACAATGCAATGCATGGCAATACAAACGTAGCTAACAGGTTCAATACTTGTAGTACTAGCAAACCTGGGAAATTGCTGTTTGCTGGCATCGTGCAGTTATGGGCTGTGTACAGGATCATGTAGGTTACTGTGACCGGTATCTCGCAAAGAATCGGAACCACCCAGACGAAACACAGCATAATAATGATCGTTCTTCTTGTCAAGAAACCCGAATGCTTGAATGGGTGAACGATCCCAATGTAGCGTTCGAATGTTGCTAAAGTCAGACTCAGTATAGAGATTGTGAAAAAACTTCTCTCGATGCATTTGATGATGAAATAGCAGTTGAAGTTGTAGATGAAAGTTGGAGTGCAGTATCCCAATAAACCGATTTTAGAAGCAATACTCTTTCCAAAGATTGGATCCAAGAAAGCCATAGCTGAGACGCAGGCGTCTACCACAGCCAGGTTAAGAAGCAGGAAGTTGGTTACATTATGCATTGATTTGGTTGTTGCAATTGTCATACACACTAGGAGATTCCCGACAACACCAACGCAGCCCTCAGTCATCTGTACATAGTCAAGCTTTTGATTAACTGATGCCATAGTCGCAAGTGAATTTCAAACCTGTCCTGAAATGTGAACTTTAGACAATTAATGGTCCACAGACTACTTGTAAACTGTTGAAAGTAATGTGAAGTCCCTGCCTGAGATTAAAGCTTTAGATAAAGATTTCGAAAGACAAAACGTCCGCTGTCTTCAAAAGTCTTAGGAGATTGAGAATCAAGCAGAGAGCCTGGTCGGGCCTTTATAAAGGTTTCCCCTAAAAGTACAGGTAAACTAACGTATAAAAAGCATTCTTTGAAATGCGTATTGAAAGAAGGTATCAAGGGATTTTCTGGATTTGAACGAAAAATAATAATTTACGGGAGAGAAAAAGGTAAAAGCTGAAAAGAAGGAAAAAGTCTTTTTAGAATACATTATTGTCATTTGAGCTACATTATTGTATTTGTATGGAAAGTCACAGTCGAGTTATACAAATAATGTCAATAACAGGCAAGAACATTCGGCATGAATATTCGGATGAAAATCCCATGTGACATTAATGAAATACAGCCTGCCCCATATCGAGCCTCAAATGTGCTTTGTTGTGCGCGGAATACCTTGTGGAGAATAATGATGAAAATATCGACTGATCAGTCATAACAATCAACTTAATGATCATTCAAACATGTACATCTAAATTAATTAGTCACCTCACAGGTTAGTGATAGTTTACGATGAGACAATCTAGAGGCCTTTTTGAACCTTGGCTTGGGCTTCGTCTCCAGCTACGGGCTCTGTTTTGTTGTTGGAAACACCATACGAAATGTACACTGCTCCAAAACTAACGGAGCCTGAGCCAAAGCCGGAGCCTGAGCTCAAGCCGGAGCCCAAGCCGAGGTTTGGAAAAGGCCCTAGGCTCACAATTTAAAAAGTCACTGTTGTAAGATAGTATGATAAACTGTGTGAACATGTGAACACTTTTTGTTAAGTGTCAATACAATCATGCGAGACAACAAGGTCAGAGAAAAGAAACAAGTTTATATTTTGCTCTTTACTACTTGATCACAATGGTTAATACAAAATGTCATCTGACAATGTGAGTCACTAAACAGGTGGTCTTGTATAAAAGTCAGACCGTTTCCGAAACTAAGGCTTGGGCTAGGACTCTGGTTCAGGGGATGTGGGATGTGCGCCTATTTGAAGTTTCAAAAGGAGCCGTAAATCATGCTCGGAGTGCTTGTTGGACCGATTAAAGCGACATCCTACAAGTTACCTTACCACACCTCTAATGTCAACAGTCTACTGAAGACGGATTGAAGAAATTGAGCTTAGATTTAAGTTTGTGATACCAATACCATGGAGGTGGTTGCAAACCTCAGTCTATAGAGAATTCCCAGAGGTATCAGTTAAAAAGTTTTGTTTGAATTTAGCAGACAGTTTTTTTCCCGAAAGAGAGTATAGTTTGAGTTTGATATTGTTAAAAGATAATATACCAATGTGATTAAATAATCTTGCTAATTTGCTTCTTGTTGAGGTAAACAACCTTGTATTAGGTTGATAATCTCATTTCACCCTTCGTGTATTTAATTTGTGTCTGTTAAATTGTGTTGAATAATAAATTATCCAAATATTAATTATGATGGACATGGTGGAATTGCAGACAAACTCGAATTGTACTATGCATTTACATTTGAAATCTAATTACTGTGGATATTCCCTTTTTTCTCTTTTTTGTTTAATTGTAATATAGTTTTGTCAAGCTCTTTTTATATAGGGGCCTATATAAAACACAGCGCTGCGAACATTTTGGCAGAATGTTATTAAAAATCTAAAGGCCTTTTGATTGGATAATTGGAACTTACGTCACAGACTGGTGGGAGTTGGGCACAGCTCTGGTTGTGAGTTAGGACCGGTTAGTGGCGTGGGACTTTTAGTAGGAAGCAGCTGTGGGAACGAGGATGTGTTTCACCACTTCCACTTCCACGCATTTGGGGTCTGTCATCCAGGCATACAGTCTGTTGGGCAATCCCTTCTATGCAACTTTATAGTTGCATATAGTTATCCTATTTGACGTGACGGCATTTTGGTGAAATTTGTAACTTCCTGTATTGTAGGAAATGTATTGCATAGTTTACAGAGAAACCTGAGCGAGTTGAATAAAGTCAGTAAAGTATTAGAGTCATTCCTTTACAATGTTTGAAATCTGTTTTCTGATTTGCAGAAGTTGAAGTCGACTACCAGGTTGAATCTAAGGATACATTTTTAAGACAGACTCATCAAACGACGCCGACTTGAAGCTTATCATGATGGCTTGGATGCTAGCAGTCGGGGTGTTTGCTGCCGGGGCTCTGATTGCTTATTTGAGTGGTGCTTTTAGAAATTCTTCTGGTCTACCCCACAGTATAGTGCCAGTGCTAGATGGGTGGTGGGGACGAGGAAAGAAACCAGATGGTGAGGAGGATGCGGCTATTAGGGAATTTACGATCGACATATCTGATAAGGAATTAGACGATCTTAGTGGTGAGAATCCTTTTTGTTTAAACGTATTTTTATTTTTGAATACAGACGTTCGTTATTCATTGGTGGAAGTTAATAGTATTCTACAGGATTGGTAAAGCCTGCTTAATAGTTGAAGACAGTGTTCTTGTTTTTTTCTGGTCAACGTTATATATCCAATGACGAACCTGTGAATTTGGGCTTTATCCGTTGTGTGAGTCAGGATAAAGTGAAAACTATGCACAAATTCAGCATGTCACAATGCCCTTTAGCTTTGATTGTAACAACAGCAATCAGCTGTTGCGTAGGGGGGGCTGGTGGGTCGGGGGTTTGTTTTGTTTTGTAAGGTTTTGAGATACAGTTGTCTCGAATATTAATTCATTTCAGCGGGAAATATTTCACAGAAAAATGGTTCTTGTTTGAACTTCATACTCAGTAAAGCTTTCAGACTAAAATTAAACAATTACTTTTTTATCCTAACCAATCCTGTGTAGTTATAGCTGTTTAAGTTAATTTTCTGTTCAAATTTATCCTTTATTGTGTTGCTTTTATTCTATTATGTTCTATTTTTCCTGTGATATTATCGGCTAAATAAAAAAGGAGGTGCAAAAAATGTCCCGTTTTCTTGTAGATCGTTTGAGGAAGACCCGATTGTTTGAGAGCGTTGAAGGAACCAAGTTTCATTTTGGTATCAAACCAGAATATATGAAGTCAATCCAGGAATACTGGCTCAATGAATACGAGTAAGTCTAAAAGAAAATAAGGAGCAAGACTGTAAATTTAGAAATGGTTTCAGATTCAATTTCATATGTCGGGATATAATTCTCATGTGAATTTTACGAATAATGTTTTATACCGTCTTCACTTCTCTAAAATAAACAGCAAACAACTGTTAGCCTGAGTTATTTTCACACGATCTCTGACCCGATATTTAAGAGCTCATTCTTTTTGTTTTTAAAGTTGGCGTAAGCAAGAGAAGCTTCTTAACAAGTATCCTCAGTTTAAGACAAATATTGAAGGAATTGATATCCACTTTGTACGAGCCACGCCCACTCAGCTTAAACCAGGACAGAAGGCAAAACCAATACTGATGGTGCACGGCTGGCCTGGGTCATTCTACGAATTCTATAAGGTATGACGGTATAGGGCATAAGGAAACATGTTCAGTCTCCCATTAGTTTGCTAGAATTTGATTCTCATGTAAATAATGAAATTGAATGGGGGCAGTCGCTGTAGTTTAATTTCAGTAACATTGGTTTAGCCATTATTGCATAACAGCCATATTCAACTCAATTTCAAAGAAATAACAAAGGTCACTGGTTCGAACTCACACGAAGTTTTTTGGTCGGCAGGAATCAGAAAAAAATCAAATATAAATTGTGCATCATACATCAACGTAAAGCAAACATTTAAAATCGCATTGTTAATTATCTCTAATGGAAGTAATTTATCATGTATTATAACACTATTTTCAACATCAGGATCGTTACTTGGGCAATGACAGTGTGAGAAGCCGGTCTATACTGCATGATCATGACTGGGTTGGTGGCTTGCCGCTGATGATAGACCAAGCCGAGGGGGAAATCCATCAGCCAACCACCAACCAAGGTCATTGCCGCGCATTGAAGACCAGTTCCTCACACTGTTATTGAAATTTATAAATACCTTTACGAAAATAACGGTAAAAATCATCCCCAAAAAATTCTTTCACCATTATTTTAAGAAAATTGTTCTCTGTTCATGTTCAAGGTCCATTCTTTTGGCTGTTCATTTTTTGCGTGGAACCAATGTCTTAACTATTTATGCACATCTTCAAGAACCAGACTTTGAAAAAAACAACACCATTAATATAAATAGCCTATTTGGGTTGTCATTTGGTTCATGCTTTGCAATATGTTGTTTCCATGTGCGTAGTACCAGGTGTAACCTAATTGATACATTGTCCTAGCGTTCAGGAATACGCTTGGTATGCGCGTGAGCACGGCACCATCACTCCTTGCCAAAATAAATTAAGTAAATAAATAAATAAATAAATAAATACGCACACGGAAATAGTTGATTTTTTAGTTGATGATAGTTCCCACACAACATGCACAGTGCGTACACAACGTTTACACATTATGATTGTTTAAAGTGGGCCATGTTTTCGCTAGTTATCAGAGCCGGTCCTTCTGTCGCTTGATAATACAACCCCACGGACTAATCTTTGACCAATCAGAGTGCCTACACTCTCTGAAGTATTTATTAAAATAATGTATTAATAATTTTAAACTCAGATCATTCCAATGTTAATCGACCCGTCTAATCATGGCGGGACGGATGCGGACGTATTTGAAGTCATCTGCCCATCTCTTCCTGGTTATGGCTTCTCAGAGGCTTCGCATAAACAAGGTTGGTGTCATAGATAAACTCAGAGGTTTGTAAATTCAAAGTTAGAGTTAATACGCGTTTTGGTGTGCCTATGATGCCCAACTATTGGCATTTGCCTTCCAATAGCTTCTGTACCCATGCGTGAATGTAATTACCATATCATTGCTTGTGAATGGGATAATTAATTCTAGTGCCCTTTTCGACCAAAGGCTTGGGTTTTTGGTTGGACTTGGGCTTCGGCTACGTCAATACTTAGAAACCGTGCGTTTGTCTTGCGGGGTTTCAATTGGGCGGACGCATCCCAAGCCCAAGCCAAAGCCCAAGCCAAGCTGTTGTTTCGAAAAGGCCTGTGATTATGGTTGACGACATCAGGGTTAAGAGCTGGAGCTGTCAACAAGTTTAAATTTAAAAGTGGTTACTCATGGACCACCTCATGTAGCTTCGCGTATCCATTGTTTAATTAACAGTAGCTTGACATCTAAGGTGACGGCAGGTTGATGTTATGCATAAGGTCAAAAGAGAATACCCAGAGGCTCGATTAAAAAAATAGCAACAAGATAAAAAAGATTTATCATTCTTACTCATCTAAAGGTCAATCTTAGTGCCTTGCAGTCAGTGCTGACATTACGGTGCCGATTGATCCCAGAGCGCCAGTTGTTGTGTTGATAACTTCCTGTTATCTTCAATAAAATGGAGTGTACACATATACGCTCTGCCAATAATACCATAACACATACTTTATTTTGATTCATAGATTTAGCAGATAAATACCCTGATTTTATTTTGATGTATTTTTATTTCATACAACACCCAACAGCGCAAACGCCAATTAAAGGGTGGATGAACCATTTATAAAATTTTCAAAATTTAATCACACAAATAAAAAACACTCTAAGGTACAGGGTGAGCGTGTGTACCCGTTGAAACTTTAACAAAAGGGATCCGGGTGTTTGACAAAGCGAGGATATCCTCGCTTCGCGTTTGTGTACAAAAGCAATGGGAGAACAAAGGGGAGTTCTTGGTCTACGGGATTCACAAACATGTGTGAGAGAACGATGTATAATAATTAACTTTTTTCAACTCAATAAACTAATAGGTCTGAACGTGAGGGACGTTGGACGTATTTTCCACAAGTTGATGACTCGATTAGGATTCGAAAGTTACTACGTCCAGGGTGGAGACTGGGGCTCCATGGTGGTTGATCAGATGGCAGGCATGTTCCCAAAGTAAGACATATATAAAAACGCGTCTTTTTACTATAATCTCAATCCTGTACGCCACTTCCCACTTCCAATTGAAGATTACATATTATATTTTTGTTATTAAACTTTTGATACACTAACGTTCTGACTCTCACACAGGTTTTGTTTTGTTTTGTTTTGGGGTTTTTTTTTGCTAGGAATTGATTCTTAATGTTATAGGATTGGCAAGAATAAACAAAAACACCATTGTTTAAGTTTAGTATGAAAGCTTATTAGTTGTGTGAAGTTCATACTAAAGAACCATTTTTTTGTGAAATATTTCCCTTTGAAATGAAGTCATATTCTAGAAAACTGTTTTGAAAACCTTAAAGAAAATGCAACAGCAAGTTTCGGTTGTTATAGCCAAAACTAAGGACAGTGTGTTTACATGCTGAATCGAAATTGTGCGTGTGTTATTTTTTCACTATTTCTCCTGACAAACACAATGGATTAAGCCCAAACTTTCACAGGTTTGTTATGTTACTGGTTGATCACACAACACATGAGCTCATGTCTTCGACCGCTTGGTCAGCTCCACCAATCGGTTGGTGGAGCTGGCCAAAGATATGAAAAAGATATATACAGGATTATACTTGGGCTTTTTGAAATCAAGCCGGGAGAGCAAAGCGCCTACATGAATATTGTACTTTAGTTTGTGACGTTTCAAACCACAGATTACGGATAAGGAAGTTGAACTTCACGTTGAAATTTGTGGAAAGCCTTTACCAATTGCGGTTCATTCGTGCTGATTCAATTCAATTCAGTGGACGTTTATTCCATGTTTACAATACAGACGTTTCATAGCTGGTAACACCAAGTAAGCATTACGGGTACAACACGGAAACGTGTGTAACAAGGCCTGTAAAAAAGATGTGCACTTTCCCTAGACAGACATGGCGAGGACAAAAGACACTTCAAAGACATCAATTCTTGAGAAAAAAAACACCATCATAATAACTGTGTAAATGTAAGGGGATTTTGGAGTGTACGTTCAGTATATAATACAGTATACATTAGTATGAACATTCAAGAGTTAAGATGAATTGGTTCAGCTTTATGAAAATAATTTAGGTGAATGAGACATTATGTGAGATCCGGATGACGGACGCATACATCAGGTCAAAGTTCGGCAGGTACTGCAGTGAAAAAAAATTGCATTTTGGGCAGGTGTTACAGGTACATAATATTATTTTAATATTGTATTATGTGCAGGTTGTACAGGTACACAATATTATTTTAATATTGTATTTTGGGCAGGTGGTACAGGTGCACAATATTATTTTAATATTGTATTTTGGGCAGGTTGTACAGGTACACAATATTATTTTAATATTGTATAATGGGCAGGTTGTACAGGTACACAATATTATTTTAATATTGTATTATGGGCAGGTGGTACAGGTACACAATATTATTTTAATATTGTATAATGGGCAGGTTGTACAGGTACACAATATTATTTTAATATTGCGTTTTGGGCAGGTGGTACGGGTACACAATATTATTTTAATTTGGTACACAATATTATTTTGTTATTGCGTTTTGTTACAAGTAGGTTGCAGGTGGTACAAGTATAATATAGTTGTATTTTAATAACAATTCAGTTCTAGTTTTGCTTTATCCAACTTAGTAAACTTTTGTGTGTAATTAAATTCACCTCTTTTTTATGTTTTCATAAATAGACACGTGCGTGGAATGCACAGTAATCTTATTACGCAAACTGCTCCATGGAGTCAGGTGATACTTGGCAAGCTAGTCCCGTCTCTCGTCCTAGATAACGAATCGTATGGTAAATACCTTCCAAGTTGGGATCGTATTCTTTTCGGGTTGAAGGAGCTTGGATATCTACATCTCCATGCAACTAAACCAGACACTCTCGGTGAGTCTATATTAACCCATCACTCACTTTGTTTTACACATTAACATTTTCCATTCTAATGTATAATGAATTAATATTTGATGTGACGTCATTGACATTTCTATGGCTAGATCAGTGCATCATTGTCAGAGCATCCAGCAGCAATAGCCTAAGACATTTGACAGCTGGCTAAGATTACTATATTAAATGTATGCAGATGGACCATGTGGACCAACCTGCAGTTTATTGTGTGGACTACAATATAGATGACACTGTATGTTTACCTTTGACTTCCAGGACACGCCCTCACCGACTCCCCAGTTGGGCTCGCTGCTTACATCATTGAGAAGTTTTCTTCTTGGACCAATTACGATTGGATTGAGTTAGACGATGGCGGACTGGATGGCTATTGGTCCAAAGATGATCTGCTCAATAACGTCATGATCTATTGGTGGTCGGGGTGTATTGCGTCATCAATGCGCTTGTACAAAGAGACCATTCCACGATTGTCTGAGCTTAAAAAGTAAGCCGCTATTTTGTTCTACCCTTGCACTTTGGCCGCTATCGCTGAGGTCATACAATGTATATGAGCACGCGTGTACGCGCCGCGCATATTTTTCTTAGCCAATGATAGGTCTTCAGTGAGGGCGTTTTTTGACCTTGTGACGTCAAATGCAAAGGGCATGGTAGCAGAAGCATCTACTTTCTAGTGACATTGACGAGCAGAACTGGCACACTTATTAAAATTGTCTATAAAAAGTGTCGCAATATAATTAGCTGTTGGCTGCGATGGTCGAATCAAATCAAATCAAATGAAATTACGCTTGTTAAAATGACAATGTGGCGTAAAAGCTCGAACTAATTCGATGGTTTTATCAACGGAAAATTAAGCCTTTAATATTATGACCAATTAGAATAATGGTAGACACAATCAACTTTGATATCATCCTTTATGTCTTGACAGATTCATAAACACCGTTCCAACTGGTTTAGCTGATCTTCCACATGATTTGACCCGATGTCAACGTAACTGGGCAGCCCATCACTACACTAACATTATCTCCTATCGCACCTACCCAACAGGCGGGCATTTCGCAGCCTTCGAAGTGCCTGAATTGCTTGCAGATGACGTCAGACATTTTGTGCAAAAGGTAGAAGAACTTAATCCAGAAGTAGCGTCGGAGTCGTAATTAAGATGTGATACAAGATTATCAGGATTCGTTGATGGAAAGTTGGGAACGAAAAACGACCTCGAATATAGCCATCCAAAAGGGGTTGGAAAAAGTTTTCAATTCATTATGCATTCATTTCCATGGGACATGACAGTGTCCGTCATCTGAACTTGCCATTCGGAACCAATCATGTTATATAGGGACGTGAGCACAGCATTTATTTCATATTTTAGACCCTAGTGCCGTAATTATGTTAATTGATTGTAGATCTCTCTGTTTTAGTTTCACCAATTATCAATAATTTTTACAAGTAGTACGTTTTACAGATAATCTCCGTTCTCATTTGCTGTTCTGGTCTAAAACTAGGTCGATCCTGACGCGTCTATTGGTGACTCTGAGGTCTGCGTAAGCGTCGCACTTTTGCCGTGTCGAACTCAATGGTTTTCGCACGGCAAAAGTGCGGCAATAAAAACGAATCGTTGACAAGCGTCGAGGTTTAAAGTGATTCAAAATGGCGGACGCGAGAGAAAATTACTAAAATCATGTTTCATGATGGCAATTCGAGCCGTGACACTCAAATATTAATGGCAAAATCATAATGATAACATTCCTCACCTGAAATGTTGTCCTTATTTAACCAAACGTTGTTAAGTGGCGATCACTGTCTTTTTTTAAAGAGTGTCAAACATAGGCCTAATCCATTAGTTTAATTATAAAATTCCCATCTTGGAATACTTCCAGCTACGGTACTAACAAGAAGAACGTTTACATTGTTAGAAAATACTTATCAAACATCTTTCTAACGCTTTGCGCATGCGTATTCCCAAAGAGCATCGCCGGACTGAGAATTAAATTTGATTCGACACGGCAAGAGCGCAACGTTTGTCACGATGTCGTGCAACTGCCGTGAAGCACGGCAGAGCTTGCCGTGCAACACGGCAGTGCCGAGTTTAAATCAAGTTTGCGCTAAACGTTGCACTTTTGCCGTGTTTATAAGTACACAGTTAAGGGTGGGGAATACTATAATAATGATGTTGTCATTAATAATTGAATGTCACAGCTCAAATTGCCATCATAAAAAATTCACTCTTTTGCAATTTTCTCCCGCGTCGCCATTTCGAATTTCTTGTGAAGTGCGGCAAACTTTTTACTAAATTCGACGTTTGTTACCGATTTGTTTTAACTGCCGCACTTTCCAGAGAATTTCGGCACCAAAATTCATAAAGCTTTTTTACCGGTAAGAGTTGTTTGTACGTATAGGCGCAAGTCTCGCATGAATTTGAACTTCCAAGACCAAGTTGGTCCAAGCCACTATTGAGTTTAAAGGGTGCTAGTTTTGTTTCTTCAAATACTTAAGTTTAATGTAGTTAATGGTTATAAGATTTATATTATGTTGTTTGGAAAGTAAAGTGTAGCCGTGGAATATATGAAAGTAGACAGAATTTTTCGAATCAACAAAGAAAACCTGATAATAAGATTTGATCCCCGTACATTTCAGAATTTTGCCCATCACTAACTTGTATTATCATTAACCCTATGTAATGGTCGCTTAAATTATATAAATATTTAAATTGCTATGTGTATATTTTTTATATTCAATATTTATATATCAAAATAATTTCTAAAGACTTGATTTCAGTACAGTCTTTTTCGAGTTGTTTTCTCGTTTTGGATACGCACTAGACTGCAGAAACGTGAGTATTAAGCAAAAGAGATTCACATTGTGCCACTTATTTGCTTAAAAAAGAACTGCCTGAAAGTTGGTGTGCCGTTTGCTTTGGTTGGTTACCGTAAGTAAACAATCTTTTAAGTTTGCCGGTGCTTACGTTTGGAACGATATTCCTTCTTCTATTCAAAACTTTCCTTTCATTTGCAGTTTTTAAATGTTTATATAAGAAACTGTACTTAAAGTTTTAGTTGTATTGTTTTCATCTTGTCCTATCTGTTTTTTGTTTGAATGTTTAGTTTGTTCTTTTATGTTTACCTTTTTTTTTAATGTAAAACAGGACATTGACGTTAAAGAGCTTTTGTTGATCTTTTTGTATAAATAAGTTGCAATAAAAAATAAAAAATAAATGTTAAATAGGCCTGATGATTATGACATAGTAACTGTGCTATAAGAGAAGCTCCGTAAGCAGAAAACGACTACAGGTTTTATGTCATTGGCCTATTAAAAAGTCATGCAGTCTGTTGTTGCAAACTGAAGTTTAGGTTGTAAACTTGTTATTATATTCTACTCTAAAATACTTGTATCCATTTATGTACAATAATTTTTCTAATCCTTTGAAATTGAATTGTTTAAATAATTGTACTCAATACTCAAAATGTTCTTTGATATATAAATTCTCAATAAAGGCAAATATTTGTATTTTGTATATCGTAATCCACTGTGGAAGTAACAAAACTATATCCAATGAAAATGATTAAAATAACATGATTTCAAGAAGATGAATTGTTTCCGCTCATTTAATGTTTTTAGTGGCACCTTTCCTTAAAATCTCTTACAACTTTGCTGTTAAGAATTGCTCCTTTTCCTTTTAAAGACCTGTTCATGCACGAAAACACCTTTGGAATGAGATTACTTGTGGCTCAGTGGTGGCGTTACCCCCCCCCCTCCACCCCACCCCCGTTTCAAAACTTAACAAGTCTAATCAAGTAATCAATATTGCTCTACTGTAACAATCAATCAATTCTAATTAATCAGCGATTTGTTACAGTCGTGTTGTGTCTGTTTTCACGGAGGATCCGTCTTGGACTGACCCTGTGTGCCACTTGCAGCAGATTCACCCAACTGATTAGTCTTCTTTCGTCTTGTCTGATGTTGCTTCTTTGAACCCCCGTAATACTCAACAAGAAGGTTCTGCACCCGCTTCGTAAAGCAGAAACTGAGAAAGATCAAAACGCCTTGCAAAGAATTTAAGATGACAAAGATGAAGATGACTGCGTATCCGTCTATAATCTGGATCAAGAAACCTAGTATCCAGCACAATCCCATCAGAACGCACAGCTGGAAAAGAGAAAATCTATTAAATTATAAAATTTGAATTTCTAAGATAATATGAGGGAGTTAAACCGTATAAATACTTATTTTAAAAGGGCAATCTGCTATAGTGGATTAAAACAAAACATAGGCAACTAAGGGCGAAAAGCAGGTAGCAGTCGATGTGGTAGTTTGAAATTACGTTAAGCCTAGTGTTGTTGTTGCGAGCGTAATATTATTTCGAAATTAAAACGTAAAACACACAAAAACATGGTCTTTACCCTGAAGTATATAGCGAGCTCCACTTTGGCCTCTTGTAGCCTCGTCTCGTTTCGTGCTATACGAGTAGAGCTTCGTGATCTCCTCAGAAAAACTACATTGTATACGAAGAAACATATACTGAGAGACAGTGTCAAAGCCACGGGGATACCGAAAGCGTATAAGTTAACAAATGAATTTCTAATGTAACACTTGGTCTGGTCTACGTATATTGGACCGACACTGGTACACTTACAGAAGTGTAGTGCGATACATATAGCAACGATTACCAGCGGCACACCCCAGGCAAACAGCATGTACAGAAGAAGTGGTTTCGTTGTTGACTGGTGTGTTTTGTTGACCACTTTGCTGCTGAGGGTTCGTGTAACATTGAACGATAAAACAGCCATCCACATAAATGCTGCCAGCCATGTGAAGTGAGTTGTGGGGGCTGCGATGAGACACAGTGTTGGTACATCAAGTAATTGCCCAGAGAGTAACAGGAGAATGTTTGCTATGAAGAGCGCCACCACAAGGTTCATAATGGCCAGACCAGCCAAGTTGCGCAGTGGTTGCAGTATGGAGTAAATGATGAATGTTACAGCAAGAGCAATGACTGACAGAGTGGATAGTATATAGCTAAGGTATATCAACGCGAGGGCCGTAGCATTTTGTGGTTGTGGACCGGTCATGTAGTCTGCACAAATGACTGCACTTCCGTCTGCAAGAAGAACGTACGCGTCGTGAGGTATAGAAAGCCCCAATGAGATATACTTTAACATTGTTTCATTCGCTTCCGTCAACTGCACAAACTCGGTTGAATTCAATGTCACGAATGAAGAGCATGTAAGGTTGGTTTCAAGGCAAGTATTATCAATCCCATATGTATCATATGCATTCATGAAGTTGTAGTCAAACTGTCGAATGCGAAACACATTATTCCTGATGACGTACCCGTGGAAAAGGTCAAGTCCACTAGCGTTATAGCTTTTACAAGTCTGAGCTTGAAGAATACTTTGTAATTCCAAAAACAGAACAAACTGGGAAATATTACAAATACTTGATTTGTAACTCGAGATGACGCTGTGAATATTATCCACGACTGTTCCATTTCCTGCTAGAAAATTCACGGTAAGCAACCCTACTTTCGATGAGCTATTTAGTGTTGCGTCCCAGTAGACGATACCACGAGTATTCTCACCAAGAAACAACCGTATACAATCCGCCAAACCAACATTGACTGTATTATTCGGGTTGAATGCAAATTCATGACCTGCTACAGGTGCTGACGTTGAGGACACTACTGTCTTCTCAACACACTCGTTTCCTTGGATTTCGAACCCAGAAGTACAAGTCAATGCTCTGCAGCTACTGAGGAAAGGATCAAAGATCTCTCCAGCTGAGCAGGAAGCGGCAATGGTATCGCTTAAAGTGTTATCACTCTTAAAAGTAAAGAGCAAATCAAGAGATAGGATGTCAGTAAAGCCCTCACACGCTTCAAAACACCTTGACCATGGATCCGTGGCGTCACATTTAACTGTACATAAGAAGTAGTCACATGACTCTCTCAGTGTGAGTGTGACGTTGTTGCACATTGCACAATAAGGATTGCGATAGTTGGTTATGGTTGAATCAGCGATTGGGCGGTAGGCTAGCGGACCAACATAGCTCAGACAACCTTGTTCCGTTTGGCTCCCACTAAACTCATCCAAACAAGTATCTACAATGGGTGCTGAGCACCTCCGCACTCCCCCCTTCAAAGTATCAGGAACTTGAACCGTAAAGTCGCCTGTAAACAAACCTGGAAGTTCCGTGCCGTTAAAGTTTGGAACATATGAGTTTGAACCATACACGTAGTAGGCTGCATGGACGGACCATGGTACCATGCTCTCATATGATTCCCCATTGCATATAGCACAGTATATATTCCTGTATTGATGGAGCGTGTCATTATTGTACACTGGTAGAGAACCAATGGTGTCTTCTCGATCCAAGGGCATTTTACATAAGTCTCTTATTCCACTCTCCAACCAAGATTCTGGACAAACGCTTATTAAATAATACCCAACAAATTGTCCATACAGACTCGGCAACGCAACGCATTGATACCAATCCACAGGAAGACCTATGAGTGACGTAGGTGGAGGAAGTCCTTCTGGCTTACAGTTCATCTGGTAGTCATAGCAACAGTCACCAAGAGCCTGGCATAGTTCATCACAATGACAGCCAATCCTGGGCGCACTCTTGCCGATGGTTTGCGCACACTCAGTACCACAAAGATCATTTATTCCGCATAGTCCAACACGGGATCCAAACTCACTTGTTTCTATGGAGACATAATATAAATCAACATCTTGAGATCGAATTTCTAATTTTAAAATGCCAGCTTTTTATGTCGAAGTAATGTTAAGAATTTGTTTTAAAAAATCAATATTTAATAAACAGGTATATTTTTTATTTCTGTGAGGTTTGATACCAAAAGAAAGTCTAACATTTGAGTTTTTACTTTGAAGTTACATTGGCCCAATTTTGGCCGATTTTGTATTTTGAATATGTTTATTATTGATATTGTTATAAATTTTATTATTTATTTATTTATTTTAAATTACTTTTTTTGTATATATACGAACTTTAAAAGATCGTCACCCATTCTCACGAAGAGACACTGTCTTCTAAAATCAGACATTGGTAAATTTGTGTATTCACGCATTTATGATGTGAACATTGATATCGACATTTTCCCCAAGTTTCAAGTCATTAAACGTTGTAGTTTCGTATTTACACTTACTAGCACAAGGACATTATCACACAAAATTACAGTATTGAGTTTTCACAAACAGCCACCATTTCGAATTGTGCCAAAAGGAGTACTTGGCGTTCTGAGATTTCACGAAGAGGCAATTTGTATGACTTAGATGAAACAATTTGAGATTTCACGAACAGGCACTACGTTCTATACGCATTGGTTTGTACACTTCAACAGGGTTTTTTCCAAACATGAAAGTTTAGCTGCAGGGGCTAAAGTGGCTCTTCGTAAAAAACGGTAACGAATTAAAAGTGCTGCAGACCAAAAAAAGGACATCCTGATGATTCATAAGTGATTGTGCCGTTATAATATCGAAAGAAACCACTGGCAGGATTGGTATAGACCCCAAATGACGTCATAAGACCCAAACAGTGCCCCACTGAAGACCTATCATTGGCTGAGAGTTGTAGGCGATGCACACACGCGTGGGTGTTCATTGTTTGACCCCAGCGATGGCGGCCAATGCAAGGGGTCTATTGAACAATGTTTCAAATCTTACCTGTTCCACATGATATTCTGGGTGATGTGGTGCATGTTGAACGCACCAGGCCCAGCCCACACTCCATAAGATTAGTTTCATTTCCCAAACATCCAACGTCAGATATAATCACCCTATCAGGAATGTATAAAGGATCTAGATTGGAGACGTAGATGTTTTGGGTCTCAATGGCAAAAGAGAAACCAAGATGGCGACACGCGGATTCAGCATCTCGAGTATCCCATAAGTCACCAGCGCACACAGAGCTCCAATCTTGTCTGCCTACACAGCGTGCTTGCAGTGTGCCTGTAAACGAGGATATCGGGCTGGCGAGGCGCAGCTCCAGATTGCCAGGATCTATATGGAGAAAGTGGGAACAAATACATTTAGTTCCAATGTGCGGACATCTTTTGTTTCCCATATGTGGTAGTCTTGGTTCCAAGACGATGATGTTTGCACATTAACACACAACCTTCGTTCAGATCTATGTACACCGCACACTGTACACGTTCGTAATGAATAAACATAGAGGCGCTTTGTAATTTTGTTTCCTGGACCCACCGAGTCTTTTACATAGTCTGGTCCAACTCCAAACAGCAAATGTCCAAGACATTGGTGGGAATCGGATGTCGGTCGGGAAAATAGCACTAGTCACTGCACCCCTACGTTTTATTCATTACAAGCGTGTGCAGTTTGACGTGTACATGTGTGAACGTTGGTTGTGTGTGCGCGCAACCACCAAGGTCTTGGAACCGAGACTACGTGGCCAAGGTGGCTGCTTTTTCTATTAGGCAGACCACAACAGTCCTATTCTTCAATCTGCAGTCATTTGCCACAGCTGTTGGCCATGCCCGAAGTCAATACTTTGGGACACGTCCTGGGGCCCCCAAAAAATGCAAATAATTCTTAGTGTTTTGTAACTATTTAGTCTGCAATCTGCATCTACATGTAATTGCAAAAAAAACGCTAGAGACACAAAAGAATAGAAAGACCGAAAGAAGAGGTATTGCAATATTGTGGTATTGCAATTGTATATCCTGTTAAAGTTATTTTAAACAACTTTTAGAAAACAAAGTACAGCGTATCCTATTCCTTTATTGGATCAGTGTAGGTGACAATTTATTCAAACCAGTTATTATAGTTAAATGTTTCTATCAAAAGCTTCGTGGAGGAAAACAATGCAACTATTGATATCTATATTGAAATAACTACCTGATGTGCAATGCAGCCAAACATCTTGACTGTGTGTGCATCTACTTCCGGTGAACCCAAACAAAGTGCAGTCCAACTCGTACGGAACTCTATCTCTAATACAATCAACAAAGTTAACATCTTCAATGGAGCCCAAATCTGTAGTTGGGCTGATAGTATCAAACTCGGCCGCAATGCCGAAATCACAGGCGATTTTGTGTCCCATTCTAGCGCAGAGTGCGAAAGCAATAGTTGCATCTACGTCATCACTGCAGATAGTTGACCAGGAGGCGTCCGGCACACCTGCGTGTTTCACCTGTAAGCGACCTTCATTTGGGCTACTGCCTCCAATTAGGCGGAATTCATCTGCTGATATGGAACCTGTTGATGTACAATTATTACTCTTGATTTGCATAAACAATAAACATTTTCAGGTGACAACCCATACATTTTCAGGACCACGAGACTAATGACGTCACAAGTTCACGAGATCCAAGTGGTTCAGAATTTGCTTTGCTGCAGGCACAATGTGTAACTGGTCTCTTGGAGGAATTCTTTAACTAATTTCCATTGGAATTTAAAGAGAGGGTAAAACAACAATCTTATTTTTTAAGTTTATTACGGCAATAATCGATGTTAATGGGAAATTTCAGTGCAAACTGCAAGTAGGCCTACCAAGAAAGCCAGAAACGTTTGTTTAAAGCAAGTTGCTTTTGTTGGAATAGCGTGATGTCACCTGTACTTCTTGCAGGTTTTATTGCAGATAAAAAAAGAGTTTAGCTCAAATCGCTAACCTTAAACGTTTGTAATAATTAGTTATTAATTGGTTTACAAACTAGTGGACTTACTTTGTGTTATTGATGGTATGACCTGAAGATCACATGGCCTGGCTATCACCAGAATCAGAAAAATAATCCACTCAAACATTGCGACGAAAAGAATGTTCTGTTAAAAAAGATGCAGTAAAAGCCATTTAAAAATTAGATCCACTGATTCAATTATTAAACTTTGTCATTTATTTATTGAATATGACGTCAATAAAAATTTGATGTTTTCCCCCATTAAAATCAGAAACAAAATCCTTGTAACCTAGGCCCTAATTACCCTTTGATTGTTATCGAAACATGATGCCCACCGTGTGCTCACGTACTGTGTACTCGTGGAACTTCACGGTGTAACAAACAACGATATCTTCAAGTTTGAGCCACGGTGTAAGGTTTTCTGCCTAACTACGGGATTTTACGTAGAAAAACACACTGAAAGGTTCCAGCGCCTATATACTATACGCGAAAACCCGAAGATAAACAAGAAGTTGTAGTATCTTTATACTCATTACTAGTGATATGAGATGGGTAACATAGCAACAAATATATCACATTAAACATAATGAGATGCTTTTTTCAACAGTATAAAGTTTGTTGGGATATGTTTCTTTGCAATACAGTAAATAACGAATGTTATTGTAACGCAGCAATGACCGGTATATTTGCTTATGCAGGAAAACAGTGTACTTTATACTATGACCAGTCAGGCGGATATTTTGTGTCAAGATTAAGCAGAAAACTTCATGACTTCAACACAATTCTGTGAAATGGGAACAAAAAGGGCATTATAATGCACCTATCTCTACACAGTTCACCTCGAACCATGCTCTAGCACCAAATGTCATTAAAAACAAGCCCGCTTTGTTAAAACACGGCGATGGTTTATCCTGGTTTTTTTAGCACGTTCATTTTATGCAAGTCTATTATTTTGAACGCAGCAATCAAAATAAGTAGCGGCGATTTGAAGGTCTTCAAATGCTATTTTCTCAACTTCGACGCGACATTTAAGAAACTCTCCTGAGTTTTCAAAAAGAAACTAAGTTCTTCTGTTTAGAAATATATGTATTTTGCCAGTCTTACCTTTGGTGGAGAGTTGTAACAAGAGGATTGGCGGCTCTGCAGTGGAGTAGACCTATGGCAAGTGATGACAACACTCCAAAACAAGAAGATTGGCAGCTCTGCAGTGGAGTAGACCTATGGCAAGTGATGACAACACTCCAAAACAAGAGGATTGGCGGCTCTGCAGTGGAGTAGACCTATGGCAAGTGATGACAACACTCCAAAACAAGAGGATTGGCAGCTCTGCAGTGGAGTAGACCTATGGCAAGTGATGACAACACTCCAAAACTCCGTATGGTTTTATTATTATAATAATATGTAAAAGGGTTGCGAGGCCATCCGAACTATAATCAGTTATCAACAGTGCCAGTTGGCCTTGCAACTATTTCCGTCCACGGGCCAATTAAATTAAATGAGTTTGGTTAAACTGTTTACATCCCTGTGTACTTGATGCTTTTGTACCATTGTGGTCTACATAAACGTCAATAAAGGTCGAGGTGAGACACCAGTCAAGGCCCCAACACTTATATTATTTGTATTGTATTCATATTCGTGTGTATGTGCTGGTATACATCATCGCTAATATTCTATCAATATTCTATACCATCGTCGACCCCTGCGCTATATAAACAAAAAGGTTGGTACTTAAAATGTGTGATAAAGGTTAGTAGTTAACTCTGCAGAAGCACCACAAAACTCTCGTTGTGTTAAGGGGTGTCGGAACATAGATTGGCAGTCGGAATATGTACATGGGTGGCGGAAGATATCGGAATGGTGGAACATAGGGGTGTAACCGCCTAAATGACAGTAACCTGTATCACGTTTACAAAAAAGAACCAAACAGCCTGCAAGGGCTGCCTGCATCAATGGAAGAAATTTGCAAAATCTTACAATCGGGAGATGTATATGTGATTGGGACACATCTCAACACTTGCTCAACTTATAACTCTATATTGAATTATTTGAGACAAAATGTAGAATTTCCCCTATGAAGAGTGTAATAGCTTGCCTGCCAGAAAATGCCATGGAATGTACACCGGCTTGGGGGGGCACAGGGGGCATTGCTTTGAAATGGGGGGGAATAGGTTTGTCAGTGGGTAGGGCACTGAGAATTTGGGGCACATTATAATACACCTGTACCACCTCCCTATCACCCCCCCCCCCCTCCCCCATCGCAAGATACGATCAATGACTACAAGCAACATTGGATTAAAAAAAAAATGTTTTTATTTCTGAATCAACCCGTTCCTCCATGGAATCCATGAACTAATCCGAAGATTGGAAGAAAAACCATCAGAAGGAAAGAATGGAAAAACACCGAACCGCTATTTATCTCAAAATAATCACTGACATTGAGCGTTTGCCCCTAGGTGTATACTACTAAGGGTATATGGACAATTTCGTTCTCATTATCAGGCTCGTGTCATATCGTACCCCTCGTTGAAGGCTCGCTGACTTGAGAGTCACCTATGGGAACGAGGATTGAAACGGCTCTCGTTGA
The DNA here is from genome assembly GCA_023634235.1 of Pisaster brevispinus. Lineage (NCBI taxonomy): Eukaryota > Metazoa > Echinodermata > Asteroidea > Forcipulatida > Asteriidae > Pisaster > Pisaster brevispinus. The sequence goes on from JAMKCF010000037.1 coordinate 866,329, forward strand.
ATTTAGTCAGGTCCCATAAAAATACGGTTTTACAGAAACGCTGCAAACAGTTAGGTCTTCATATACTGCGTACCGTAGAATAGAATAGCAGTGGTGTAATGTTGTCGTTTTGATGTTGTGTGCGTAAAAAAGAGTGAGAAATATGGCTGCATTTTTGAGGTTCTTAGAGTTCTCCAACTGCATTGTCCGTTTTTCTGACAGAGATTGTAAGGCTTGAAGTGGTCACAAGAGACCGCACGTTAAAAATGGTAGGTGTTTAAGTCAAAATATACACCTAAAATTGATGGTGAGAGTAGAGCCTCTCGAGGCTCGAGGAGGGTTGCTAGATAGAAAGTTACTTCCCCGAAACCATAACAAATGACTGAGTGTAGAGGGCGCTAGAGTAGTATTAAACGGTAGTGTATTAAATTGTCTTGACTTGATCCAAGCATGGAGGTAGGGAATATTCCTAGAGGAAGTTACTCTAGTGTATGGTCATCCCTAGCCCCACTTGTGTGGCCAAAGGTCAAGGAACAGGAAACCTGAATACCCATGTTTTCTTAAGCTCACCGATTAAAAAATAAAGGCGCATTCCCTACGGGCGGGTCGGCGGTTTACCACCTCAATATGTTCTCTTACCTCTTACTGAGTCTTAGCTTGACCTGGGTGGTTTTGGTGATTACATCAGTCTTAAAAAAAATATTTCAATTCAAAATTTTCAACTTCCTCCGAATTACTTTTCGCGACATGTACTGAGCGCGGTCATTTTGGAACGATCCTAATCATGCCAATCAATTCACGACGTCACCGGCCAACCGGGCGGAGCGGAGCGGATACATAAAGCAACCATTGCAATGTTCGCAACGATTATTATTATTAATATTATCTCCCATTAAGTAAGCAGTCGCCAAAGGGAGAAAGAAAATAGTCCACACTATGTCCAAACCTGTAGTTTTGTGTTACTGGTGATGCACAGATTCTAAACCTCCAGAATTGTAACATCTTGGAGGTTCCTGGTCTAGAATAAGAGGAAACCGAGGCAAGCGAGCTGTTTTCAGGAATTTTCACATTCGTCAAATGACATCCATATCTTTGGTCCTCTGCAGAGGGAATGATCCTATATTACATTTTATAATGACATTGCAATCGGGTTCACTTCATTTTGTGAACACTAGCATTAATTTGCCATCCTCAAGAGATACTTTGCTTGATTTTACTGGGTTTGCTTAGCATTTTTTATTAAGTTCTATTTCCTCAAAGAATTGTTTTGTCTGCTTCCCTCTAACCCTAACTGTGAATGCATGAAGGCTCACAACGAGCATTTTATCTGCCGAGAAACATTTCAGGAGAATCTGGAGGAAGATGAGGTTGATTCTCCAGATGATGATGAGGTGAATCTGGAGCAGCAACTGTCTAGTTTCCGTCAGCAGTGGAAGGAAGAACTAGCCGGTAGTCTTGACACGGTGACCAACGGTCAACCCAAGAAGAATGAAGAGAAAACTAGAGTGGTAGACCAGGTGGCCAGCGGTCAACCTAGGTGGAATGAAAAGCAAGTTCAGGGAAAAACCAATGGGCAGTCATTAGGAAGGTACCAGGCAGAGAAGGAGCTGAACAAGATAGTAGGTGGTCAGGAAGAGCAGACCTGCACTGATGACGGTTCTGCCAAAAAGACGGCCAGCAGATATCAGAGCTCAGAAATAGTCCCAGCAGATATTGGCAGTCAGCAGGTTAGCAGTGATGAACAAGGCTCTATAACAGACAAGGTAGCCATTGATCAGGCTACAGATTCTAGTAATCTTTCACTAGAAAATCCAAGGAGTCCAATGAATAGTAAGTTGATTTCATTTACAACTTTTCACAAGTCTTGGCAGATGTAGATTTGATTATCGAAACAGTATAAACCTCTTGACACCTTCTGTAGTATCAGTGAGAGTCTTGACACCCAGTGTTTGGGGGAGATTTTCTAACCCTCTGTGGCGTCTTCTTTTTGTAGATGAATCTCCTTCAACCAAAACTATGGGAGAGAGCGAGATGCCAGTAGCTGACACCAAGGAGCAAATGTCGTCTGACAAAGAACATGAAGAAGACGGCGTTAGTGATGGGGAGAACATTGAGGCCAAGGTACATCACAGTCCTTCTCTTTGCCCCTTACTCTATTCTTGATTGTTTTATTTCAGACCTTGGGATTCACACAACCAATGGAGAGAGACCTCTAAGAAACGAAAACTTCCATAGACAGTCAAAAAGTCAATGAAAACAGTTTGAAGTGACACTCAGGCCAAGATCTGTCTTCCATGTTACATTTTCATAATTTTACTTTCAGGCAAAGGCTCTGTTCATTCAGGGTGTCAATGCAGAGAGAAAAGGCAACCTGACAGAAGGTAAATATATACTTATTTTTTATTATTTTGCCGTGTCGTTGCCGAGTGGTCAAGCACACTGGACTCAAGCTCTGGTGTTTTTGATCAGCAGAGTGTGGTTTCAGGTTCCGGTCTTGACACTTGTGTTCTTAAAGCTAGACAATATAAACCATTATTTCTTCATCCTTCGGATGTGACGTAAAGCTATTGTCCTGTGTGTTGTGTAATGCATGTAAAAGAACCAAGCTGAGCTTATCGCTAAAGAGAAGGGGTTTGCCCTGGTGTTTCTGGCAGTGGCTGCTGAATGCGCCAAAGCAACTAAACCCTTATAAGGTGTTGCTAGATGGGTCTCATAATTCCCAAACTTCAAAAACCTGTCTGGAAATAAATAATGGTTACTCAAATATAAAGCTTGAAAAGGTTGAATAGCTTCTGATTGACACCCCAGAACAAAGATATTGACTAATAGGGAGACCGCCAACATAGGGCTGGATAGCTCAGTTGGTAGAGCGCCGGTACAATAATCCGGAGGTCGTTGGTTCAAGTCCAGCTCCAGTCAATTTTTCTTTGTTCAAACCCAAATATTAAAAAAATTTACCCAGTCAGTTTCCCTTGTGGTTTATTACTTGATATCAATTATAAAGCGCTACATATGTATAATAAAAAAATGATGTTAATGAAGTCAAAGAAGTGTCTGAAGCCTCACTAATCTTTTGTCAACAAAGAGTTCTAGTTAATTCTACCCCATGGTCTATTTCAGCCATCTGTAAATATCGTCATGCTATTCAGCTCATGCCAGATGTAGAATCTAAGATCACTGATTATTCCATCAACCGTACCATCAAAGATGAAGACGACGATATCCAAGATGGGTAAGCAGGGTTCAGGGTTCTCCCATTGCCATTGGGGGGGGGGGGAGATGGGCGTTCGGTATTTCAAATAACAAATCATGATCAGTCGAGGAATAACATAACAACTTATCTGAGTAAAGTTTTCCCATGTTACCTCAGTCACTTTACATCGTATGAAGTCCTTTTCAGACAAACTGGCGAACGGCAAACGTTTTCGAAGTGCACTAAATTTTTTTGCAGTCAGTGGTAATCTCCCTTTTTGGGGGGTTATTGTGTAATCCCCGATTCCAGACCTTTGTCTTTTTGTTTTGCGATTGTTGCTTACAAGAATGGACAGGCTACCATGGGAGGTAAGTCTGAGCGTTCTGAGATTGCAGCAAACCATGGCAGATTACTAGCTGTAGCTTATGGCCGTGGTTTTGCGATTCATGGTGGATGCGTACTCATAAGAGAACAAAACCTGGCGCTTATTATGAGAACTTTGTTGTATTTCATTTGTTAAGTCAGGGTTTTATTGTAACAACGATATTTCAAAGGAAAATGACTTCTCTGAAATACCGACCCAAGGTGGTAAAAGGTATGCTGGGGGAGGGGGTAGTTGATGGATATAAATCCATATACATGACACTGACAATGTATATTCAGTTTGTGGTAACACCATTATCTACTTTGCTGTGTAGATTTGTTCTTGAGAACTTGTCTTGCTATTTATTCTTATGCCATTAAATAGATTTTGGAATTCGGGAGACTACTTAGTTCTGGAAAGAACTGTCCTGCTTATTAACTACTACCTGGGCAGGGGGCCCGAAATCAGCCAGGACTACTACTTTCGCTTAGTTGATTTAGGGGACTATAATTAACTTCACTGCCGCGGAGTGAGTTCTTAGTTGGTTTCAATATTTTGACAAGCCTGCTCTTGTCAACACCGGGAGAAACCATAATTTTCTTACTCTTTTCCATTTCTCAGGTACAAAGATGAAGACAGTGATAACAATACTGAAGATGATGGAATGGAGGACTTGATATCAGAATTAAGATCACTGACTACAAATGATATCAAGTCACACTGTGATCCCAAGTTCCCTCAGTCTGTAAGAACCAAATCCTTCTTCAATATCAGAGGTTATGGGTTGTTAATGGGAAATGTGAAGGAAACAAATTTTCACTGACAGTCATGGTCAGGGTTTTAGTGACTGGTTAACATGACCAGTTAACTTCACATGTCCATCAGCTTTTTCACTCGTTCTAACTTGGAATGAAATAGGGATGCTTTTCAGCACTGAACTAGCCAGCCGGACTACTTAGAGTAAAGTTTGACTGGTCTGGTCCTTGGGTGCTTTATCTGGCATCTGACCAGTGGACCACCGTTAAGGGAGAACGCTGATGTGTAAGGTCATGTATAACACTTTAACTCCCAATTATCAATCATCCGTTATATGAGACTTACAACCAAGCAGTACTTCACTGTATTCAATTGCAGCCTGTATTGATTCCTGTCACTCTAGGAATTACCTTTGCTGGTGGAGATAAAAGATTGGTTTGGGATGGATTGTGTAGTTCCCAATGGATTGGAAGTAATATAATTGCTTGCAAGTCCAGAAAAAAACATCAGTAACAGACTCGCATCTTGCACATATTAATATATGTTGGAGCTTAGACTGTCAAAAATGTTTGAATCGATCTGAATCTTGTAAACTTGGTTACATGAGCGTCAACTATTTTTTGTTCAATTTCACAAGAGAAAGAAGGAATAGCTGTTGGTTGATATGACCTGTGGTGTAGCTGTAAACAGCAGGAATGGCCGCGTATTTTGGCGCTAGTGAGATAATTATAACTTATCCTTTTCTACACTATTTATTATATGTCTTGAGGGCAATAAAGACCTCAGGCCTTGGGTTTACCCTTTTTTTAAAGTAGCCCACAGGGTCAATAAACTGCATTTTACTGCTTCCCCCCCCCCAGGAAGTTTTAGTAACCAAGATTTTAATCATGTAGTGTCACCCATGTATCTTTCTGATGTATCAATGGTAATGATCACAACCAATTTGATGGTCAAATGAAGTTACATTCACACACTCTAAAATAAGTTAACACATTTGAAAAAGATATTATTCACATCTGAAAAGGAAATAATATGAGGATGTGAAACAAGCAGGTTGCACAGTTTTTGGTAGCCCACAGGGCACATTGAGAAGTGGTGTTTACTAGCCTGTAGCATGTTTTACTAGACAATGTAGGCCGGGCTATTGGTAAGGATGAGCTCTGGACTAACTTCATATTTATTTTGCATCTTTCAGAGTACACACATTTCATCTCTGCCAATTGAGCTACTTCTGTACATCTTTCGTTGGGTGGTGTCCAGCGACCTGGACTTGAGATCCCTAGAAGTGCTCTCATTTGTGAGTCGTGGATTCTATGTCTGTGCAAGGGACCCATCTCTGTGGCACAGAGCTTGTCTTAGGTAAGAGTGCCCCTTTCTCTGTGATAGACCCTTCATGATGCCCCTTGCCCTTCCCCTTGTGGTAGATGGTCTGTGTGGGATTGACAGACTCTCCTTCCTGATGCCATAGGCAATGTATTGAGTAAGAGTGAAGGACCCATGGGGCACATGGCGTGTCTTGAGTGAGAGACTGAATTGGGTATCCCCATTGGCCTTCCCTTGATGGTCTCTGTCTTGGTGTTGAGGGACCCTTCCTGATACCACAGGCAATGTATTGAGTAAGAGTGAAGGACCCATGGGGCACATGGCGTGTCTTGAGTGAGAGACTGAATTGGGTATCCCCATTGGCCTTCCCTTGATGGTCTCTGTCTTGGTGTTGAGGGACCCTTCCTGATACCACAGGCAATGTATTGAGTAAGAGAGAAGGACCCATGGGGCACATGGCGTGTCTTGAGTGAGAGACTGAATTGGGTATCCCCCTTGGCCTTCCCTTGATGGTCTCTGTCTTGGTGTTGAGGGACCCTTCCTGATACCACAGGCAATGTTTTGAGTAAGAGTGAAGGACCCATGGGGCACATGGCGTGTCTTGAGTGAGAGACTGAATTGGGTATCCCCCTTGGCCTTCCCTTGATGGTCTCTGTCTTGGTGTTGAGGGACCCTTCCTGATACCACAGGCAATGTTTTGAGTAAAAGTGAAGGACCCTTCCCTTTGGCACAGTGCTTTATTAATCATTTTTCTGTTTTTCTTTATTTGTAGTCTCTGGGGTAGGAATTGCTGCAAGACCAAAGACTACAGCAGCTGGCGCCAAATGTATCTAGAGCGCCCTCACCCTAACTTTAATGGTGTGTACATCACGAAGAATACGTACTTCAGACAAGGTGAAGCAGATATGGATGGGTTGTACCGACCTTGGCACATGGTGGAATATTATCGCTATGTTAGGATGTTTCCTGATGGTAAGTCATTAACTGTGAGTTTATTGGGCTTCTTAGGCTGAGGCTGTTGGCTACAGGGGCAGTATTGATATACAAAGGCAGGTAGAGATCTAGCCATAGCCAAAGGCTGTTGGCTACTGGGGCAGTATTGATATACAAAGGCAGGTAGAGATCTAGCCATAGCCAAAGGTTGTTGGCTACAGGAGCAGTATTGATTACAAAGGCAGGTAGAGATCTAGCCATAGCCAAAGGCTGTTGGCTACAGGGGCAGTATTGATATACAAAGACAGGTAGAGATCTAGCCATAGCCAAAGGCTGTTGGCTACAGGGGCAGTATTGATATACAAAGACAGGTAGAGATCTAGCAATAGCCAAAGCTGTTGCCAAAGCCATTGATATAATCATAGCCATAATTATTCCTTTGAAAATGTTTTGTTTACTTTACCTTACTTTTTCTCCCTCTTCTCACCTTTGATTTTGTCCTTTGTGTTTCCAACCTCTTGTGGTCAAATCAGCCCTTCTTAAATTGGCAGGGTTAAATTTGACAGACTAAGCTAGTTTGGGGTTCATTAATATTGAGAATTTTTAGCCCTGAAAAGCGTAGTGTGAACGCTCCACTTAATCCGGAAAGTCTCTGTGTTAAAGTTTTCCTTAACACGGCGATTCTCCGGATTAAAGTGTAGTGTGAAGGGGGTTGTGTCTGTTACTTTGTCATTTGGCATTTAAGAAATAGGATTGAAATATCAGGTTGTTAACTCATTTTTGCATTTATACCATAGGTCCATTTGGTTGGTAAGCAATTTGCAACAGCTAATTCCATTTTCTCTTTTGTGATATTTAAATGGGTATCATTCACAAGCTGCTAACTTTGGGATGACTGTCATGTCCTCAAGAAACAAGTTAAATGCTTGGGCTCGAATTTTACAAATCACTTTTGATTCATCTGAAGATGAGTTGTTTTTCTTGCCATGGGGATTTTGATTGTGACATCACACTCTGCTTAGTTTAGATTGATACTCATCTTAAGATCACTTAGCGTTTGGTGAAATCAAGCCCTGAACTTGTTGATGTTTGATTACAGGTGTGATATTGATGTACAGTGCACCAGATGAGCCTAAACTGGTTGTCAGTAAGATCAAGAATAAGATTTCATCTCTACCAGGCATCCTGATTGGACAGTATGGGATTGTAGATGACATGGTAAGATACGTCTGTATCAGGCATCCTGATTGGATAGTATGGGATGTAGATGACATGGTAAGATACGTCTGTATCAGGCATTCTGATTGGACAGTATGGGATTGTAGATGACATGGTAAGATACGTCTGTATCAGGCATCCTGATTGGATAGTATGGGATGTAGATGACATGGTAAGATACGTCTGTATCAGGCATCCTGATTGGATAGTATGGGATGTAGATGACATGGTAAGATACGTCTGTATCAGGCATTCTGATTGGACAGTATGGGATTGTAGATGACATGGTAAGATACGTCTGTATCGGGCATCCTGATTGGATAGTATGGGATGTAGATGACATGGTATTAAGATACGTCTGTATCGGGCATTCTGATTGGACAGTATGGGATTGTAGATGACATGGTATTAAGATACGTCTGTATCAGGCATTCTGATTGGACAGTATGGGATTGTAGATGACATGGTAAGATATGTCTGTATCAGGCATTCTGATTGGACAGTATGGTTTTGTAGTTGACATGGTATTAAGATACGTCTGTATCAGGCATTCTGATTGGACAGTATGGGATTGTAGATGACATGGTAAACATCTCTCTCGAGTATTCTGATTGTAGATGATGAAGTAAACTTTGTGGAAAATAATAAATATTTTGTTTTAAGAAGCATTTTATTTAAACTTTTAACATCTTAACACTAAAGCTCAGCAACATGAATTTGTCTGATATAAACCAACTCAATATCATGATGTAATTCAGTTCTTATAAATTATGTGGTAAGCTGAAATTCTGTTGATGTCACAGATTACAGCGATACTACGAAGAGAGAATACCATGGACTATGAGTGTGGATTCAATCGCTACATCCGTTACAAGCGTAACAAGAATGTGAAAAATGACATCAACTACACATTTCACTTGGTGAGTTAGAACAAAATGGTTATGAACAATATACAAAATAATGTTTGTAAGAAAATTAAAAAAGCAACATGAAGATATGTTGGTTCTAAGAAAAACCAGGCTTTGTGAGTAAACATTTGTCCACTTTGTGTTCATTCAGGAATTTAGTATTCGACCTGCTGGCCACCATCCCAACTGCAAACTAGAATGGAAGAGCTACCGGTGTCAAACCCACCACAGGTAATTCTATTGGCCATGTTGATTTGTAAGTTCCATCCCATTCTACAAGCTAGAATGGAAGAGCTAATGGTGTCAAACCCACCACAGGTAATTCTATTGGCCATGTTGACTTGTAAGTTCCATGCCATTCTACAAGCTAGAATGGAAGAGCTAATGGTGTCAAACCCACCACAGGTAATTTTATTGGCCTTGTTGATTTGTAAGTTCCATCCCATTCTACAAGCTAGAATGGAAGAGCTAATGGTGTCAAACCCACCACAGGTAATTTTATTGGCCATGTTGATTTGTAAGTTCCATCCCATTCTACAAGCTAGAATGGAAGAGCTACCGGTGTCAAACCCACCACAGGTAATTCTATTGGCCATGTTGATTTGTAAGTTCCATGCCATTCTACAAGCTAGAATGGAAGAGCTACCGGTGTCAAACCCACCACAGGTAATTTTATTGGCCATGTTGATTTGTAAGTTCCATGCCATTCTACAAGCTAGAATGGAAGAGCTACCGGTGTCAAACCCACCACAGGTAATTCTATTGGCCATGTTGATTTATAAGTTCCATCCCATTCTACAAGCTAGAATGGAAGAGCTAATGGTGTCACACCCACCACAGGTAATTCTATTGGCCATGTTGATTTGTAAGTTCCATGCCATTCTACAAGCTAGAATGGAAGAGCTAATGGTGTCAAACCCACCACAGGTAATTCTATTGGCCATGTTGATTTGTAAGTTCCATCCCATTCTACAAGCTAGAATGGAAGAGCTAATGGTGTCAAACCCACCACAGGTAATTCTATTGGCCATGTTGATTTGTAAGTTCCATCCCATTCTACAAGCTAGAATGGAAGAGCTAATGGTGTCAAACCCACCACAGGTAATTCTATTGGCCATGTTGATTTGTAAGTTCCATCCCATTCTACAAGCTAGAATGGAAGAGCTAATGGTGTCAAACCCACCACAGGTAATTCTATTGGCCATGTTGATTTGTAAGTTCCATGCCATTCTACAAGCTAGAATGGAAGAGCTACCGGTGTCAAACCCACCACAGGTAATTCTATTGGCCATGTTGATTTGTAAGTTCCATCCCATTCTACAAGCTAGAATGGAAGAGCTAATGGTGTCACACCCACCACAGGTAATTCTATTGGCCATGTTGATTTGTAAGTTCCATCCCATTCTACAAGCTAGAATGGAAGAGCTAATGGTGTCACACCCACCACAGGTAATTCTATTGGCCATGTTGATTTGTAAGTTCCATGCCATTCTACAAGCTAGAATGGAAGAGCTACCGGTGTCAAACCAACCACAGGTAATTCTATTGGCCATGTTGATTTGTAAGTTCCATCCCATTCTACAAGCTAGAATGGAAGAGCTACCGGTGTCAAACCCACCACAGGTAATTCTATTGGCCATGTTGATTTGTAAGTTCCATGCCATTCTACAAGCTAGAATGGAAGAGCTACCGGTGTCAAACCCACCACAGGTAATTCTATTGGCCATGTTGATTTGTAAGTTCCATCCCATTCCACAAGCTAGAATGGAAGAGCTACAGGTGTCAAACCCACCACAGGTAATTCTATTGGCCATGTTGATTTGTAAGTTCCATCCCATTCTACAAGCTAGAATGGAAGAGCTAACGGTGTCAAACCCACCACAGGTAATTCTATTGGCCATGTTGATTTGTAAGTTCCATGCCATTCTACAAGCTAGAATGGAAGAGCTACCGGTGTCAAACCCACCACAGGTAATTCTATTGGCCATGTTGATTTGTAAGTTCTATCAATTCTACAAGCTAGAATGGAAGAGCTAATGGTGTCAAACCCACCACAGGTAATTCTATTGGCCATGTTGATTTGTAAGTTCCATGCCATTCTACAAGCTAGAATGGAAGAGCTACCGGTGTCAAACCCACCACAGGTAATTCTATTGGCCATGTTGATTTGTAAGTTCCATCCCATTTTACAAGCTAGAATGGAAGAACTACAGGTGTCAAACCCACCACAGGTAATTCTATTGGCCATGTTGATTTGTAAGTTCCATCCCATTCTACAAGCTAGAATGGAAGAGCTACCGGTGTCAAACCCACCACAGGTAATTCTATTGGCCATGTTGATTTGTAAGTTCCATCCCATTCTACAAGCTAGAATGGAAGAGCTAATGGTGTCAAACCCACCACAGGTAATTCTATTGGCCATGTTGATTTGTAAGTTCTATCAATTCTACAAGCTAGAATGGAAGAGCTAATGGTGTCAAACCCACCACAGGTAATTCTATTGGCCATGTTGATTTGTAAGTTCTATCAATTCTACAAGCTAGAATGGAAGAGCTAATGGTGTCAAACCCACCACAGGTAATTCTATTGGCCATGTTGATTTGTAAGTTCCATGCCATTCTACAAGCTAGAATGGAAGAGCTACCGGTGTCAAACCCACCACAGGTAATTCTATTGGCCATGTTGATTTGTAAGTTGCATCCCATTCTACAAGCTAGAATGGAAGAACTACAGGTGTCAAACCCACCACAGGTAATTCTATTGGCCATGTTGATTTGTAAGTTCCATCCCATTCTACAAGCTAGAATGGAAGAGCTAATGGTGTCAAACCCACCACAGGTAATTCTATTGGCCATGTTGATTTGTAAGTTCCATCCCATTCTACAAGCTAGAATGGAAGAGCTAATGGTGTCAAACCCACCACAGGTAATTCTATTGGCCATGTTGATTTGTAAGTTCTATCAATTCTACAAGCTAGAATGGAAGAGCTAATGGTGTCAAACCCACCACAGGTAATTCTATTGGCCATGTTGATTTGTAAGTTCTATCAATTCTACAAGCTAGAATGGAAGAGCTAATGGTGTCAAACCAACCACAGGTAATTCTATTGGCCATGTTGATTTGTAAGTTCTATCAATTCTACAAGCTAGAATGGAAGAGCTAATGGTGTCAAACCCACCACAGGTAATTCTATTGGCCATGTTGATTTGTAAGTTCCATCCCATTCTACAAGCTAGAATGGAAGAGCTACCGGTGTCAAACCCACCACAGGTAATTCTATTGGTCATGTTGATTTGTAAGTTTCATGCCATTCTACAAGCTAGAATGGAAGAGCTACTGGTGTCAAACCCACCACAGGTAATTCTATTGGCCATGTTGATTTGTAAGTTCCATCCAATTTTACCGACAAGCAATCCTAATAACCAGTACACCATTTGGTTCTAGTCAAACCATTGCTTTAAATGGTAGGACTAGTTCCTAGTATTAATGTAACACAAAAGCTATTAGCCTGAGTGAGGCAACCATGCCCTGAACACTTAATAGTATACAGTATACTCTGCATGATAAGAGGGCAGAGGTCACCCCCCAATGTTCCCATATATTAACACACTAAAGCATAGCTATACAGTATAGCTATACTCTTGCCCACTATCAAGTATAATACAATGATATTGGACCCTGCAAGGGCAAGTATACTCAATCTCTTACAATCCAAAGGTTTGAGTTTTGTGTTCGGGGTGCTGAAAGATTCTGATGTTCCAGAAGGTTCTAAACTGCTAGGCATTAACTTTAACATCCAGGTAGTCAAGAGACCCTCCTGAAACCTTCTCACTCAACACCAAAATGATTGGACTTGGATAAAGATTGGTATGCCTGGCCCAGTGGTCAGCAAGTGTTATTTGGACCTACAGTCCGCAATCCTCCACTCTATGGTCACTCAACATCCACATGTTTGTGATAAGCAATTGTTAGTTGGACCTACAGTCCCAAATCCTCCAAAATTAGACACCTTTGGAAAAGGATTTCAGAGAGTTAGGGACATCCCTTGCTCCGAGACTCTGATATCATCTTCCTACTAAATTCAAATGTGTACAGGTGTATTTAAGTTGCTGGTTAAAAATTCATCCTATGGCAAGATTCTTTAAAGATGATATACATTTGTAGTCCCATCGTAATAGATGTAGATTTATCGTAATGTATTTGTTATTGTTTGAATTCAAGTTTGTCTTTTTAGTCTCTGTGCCTTTATTGCCCAGCAAGGTTGATATATGCATGCTACAAATCTGTGTTATTATTAATAATTATTTGTATTAGTAGTATCTTTTTGTCTTGCTTAAAGTCTTCTTGTTTTTCCTCAACAGACCCACCGGTAACACCAATGTTGCTGACTTTGAAGTAGATGGCTTTAAACCACTCATATTCAGTCGAGTGAAGAGCTACACTGTCAACTCAGAGAAGCCTATGTAGACTCTACATAAGGAGTGTGTGAAGCTCTGGGGTGTAATGGCTTGTTGGGTTTATCTAGTCTTGTGATCATACTACTCTTGAAAATTAGTGCTTGGTCATCTTTGGTTGTACAGACAGTCAAACAAAGAAAGATTCTGATTGATTGGGGATTATGTCGAATCAAGATTACAAGAAAACAGCACATAAATTGTTGTATGTCTATAATAGCAAACAAATGCTAGATGGCGTTTTGTGTATGGGAGGCTTTGCATGGTGAGGTTTCAATGTTTATTCAGTGTCTGGTAACACCGTGTGTCATATTGTGTATATCTACTTTGCTGTGTAAATTTGTTCTTTGAGAACTTGTCTTGTTATTTATTCTACTGCTGCTGAGTAGAATATGGAAATCAGGAGACTACTTCTGAAAAAATCTGTCCTGCTTATAAACTACTACCTTCATACCCCCCCCCCCCTTTCCAGGTAGTAGTTAATAAGCAGGACAGCTCTTTTAAGTACTCTCCCAAATTCCGAAATCTACTCTGTGGCAGTAGAATAAATAGCAAGACAATTTCTCAAAGAACAAATCTACACAGCAAAGTACAATGTAGATATATACAGATGGTGTTACAGCTAGCTGAATGTACATTGGTATTTTGTTCCCATCCTTTAGTGCATCTCTTTATTCACTGCACCAATCTTGTTTTTCTTCCATTCAGCTCAATACGACCAAACTGAGGCTTGAAGGAAAACATAGTCTGGTTTCTTGTCACGAAATGAGAATAGACATGGAAGTATCACTGTGTCTGTACAGGGAACCTGACACACTGTACGTAGTAGTAACCTGCAGTGAATCACCATTCAATGTGCAATAAAGTATATCCACCTTTTAGGAAGCTTTGTTTGGAAATTGAGTCTAAAAGCTTAAAGACAAAAATATTATTATGCACCGTGAACACAAAACAATAGATTGTCCCCCTAAACTAAAATTCCTTTGAATGTGATGGCAAATTGTGCAGTAAAACAACACATGTCCACTGACTGACAAATTTGCGCCTGCATTCTCCCAGAATGTGTGTTTTATATGATATAACTCACACATAGTTCCTTGTCATTTGATTGGTGGAACACGTATCACATGTCATCCTTTATTTTCCATGTATTTATTGCTGCGACATCGGACTGCTGTGACCATCATATATGGAAATAAATATAGGGCAGTTATATTGATTTTCGATGGTCAATCTCAGTGTTGTGCCCAACAGGATCAATGAGGCTCCTTCGTCCAAACCAGGCTAGGTTGTGTCATGGTGGATGGTTGGTGTCTACATGGTTACCAGCGTAAATAGCGTGGATGTTACCATTGGTAACAGCCACGCTATTTAGAAGGGGTTGGTAAGTTTTTGGAGTGTGGGGTGCAAGTTTCTGTGTCTATTTTGTGTTTATTGTTTATTTTCAAATGACAAGGAGCCATGTATGAGTTCCCTAAAACAAATATTAGGCATTTCATCCTTGCATTGTGGTGAAATCTGGCTTTGCCTTTTCACTTGGCTTTGCCTCGTTAAATAGGATAGTCCAGAATTCACAGGCTCGTAATTATATTATGGGACAATGCACTCCCATGCATCCAATATTTGAATGATGTAATTCTCAATTCAGAGATATCTTATTGGGAAGATGCCATCTACGCTTGGTTTTGGCGAGATACGAATTCTGGGGAACAGAGACATCGGCAGAGCCACCTTGTAAAAGAAAAAAGTCAACTTTTATCGGATATATGGAACTGATTTTAAATTTTTTGATTTATGGTCTGGTAATTGCAACTTTAACTAATAGTGTTAACATTGGATGTGCACGGCGCAATCTTGAAACAAAGATTTTTTTAAATGCATTTCAAGTACTAATTGATATTCAGGTTTAGACTGTTGACCTTTGGTTGTTTTTAAACTAATCAGTTTGGGTTTTTAAGGAACTTTTATCTGAGATGTTAGGTATCAAAAAAAGATACCCATATGATAAACATTCAGTTTTTATTTTCATAGCGATTTCTAAAAAGATGAGGAAGTGCACTAGGTTGAAGGAAACAACTATTTTAAGAAAAAGTGATGTTTTAAAGTTTTGCACGGTGTGGATCATTAAAAAATAAACAGTAGTTTACTATGTGTAAACCTTTTTGGGGAGAAGTGTTGATTCTGAGAAGTACTGGTGTGGTCTCGACGTTTCGAACAGTACACTCTGCTTGTTGTAGGAGAATGTTGGCCTGCTGAGGCGTAGAGGTTGGCTGCTGGCTGGATGTGTGTGCACTGGTGTGTGTTACTGGTGTGGTCTCAACGTTTGGAAAAGTATACTCTGCTTGTTGTAGGAGAATGTTGGCCTACTGAGGCGTAGAGGTTGGCTGCTGGCTGGATGTGTGTGCTCTGGTGTGTGTTACTGTTATGGTGAGCTGCTGATGGAAGGGTCGGCTTGAGTAGTGGTGACTAGATGTCAAGACCTCACCAGTTCTTTTCAGAACCAACACTTGTCTCAAAAGAGTTTTATACATGGTTGTACCTGCAAGTTTACTGCCATAGTTTTTTTTTCTAAGAAAAATCTCCTTATTTTGGACAGGTGGTGTTTCTGTGAATGAGATCAGACATTCTCTAGAATAAATTACTAGCATCATATTTGTTACCTACAAACTCATTGAGTTTAAACGAATTGAAATGAATTGAATTGCTTGCTCTGAAGAGCTGGTGGTGTAAACAACTCAGCATTTCCGATTAATAAATTGTCACAACACCAGTTCTTTTGAAAGAATATAACTAAAGCATGTTGGATTGTATTGGATTGTACTTCTTCAGGACAACGGTCAAGTTAAGACATTACTTTAAACAGTGTAATCATGCACAATCATATTTTAAGAAGCCTTGTTAGTGAATTGGATGCTAATCCCTAATGAAAAAATACACATTTTTAGAATATTGTAGTATTTTTGTTTATTTTTATTGGAGAATGGAAATTAATAAATCTTAATAAATCACTTTAGTTGTTAAGGTTAGTCCAATTTTACAGGGCTGCTTTGCTTCTTTTCTTTTCTTTTGCTAAGCAGAAAATTGTTGAGCAATATTGATTGCCTAAGCAGCTCTATGAGACTGGGCCCTGATCAAATCCATGATTAAATTTGAAGACATTTCAGTCCTGTTAAAAAAATAAATTTGCAGAGCACATTGTTGTTTCTGAAACTAAATGGATATGAAACTGTTGAAATGTTTTATGTTTTTAGTGATCTATGTTGGTGGTTAAAAACAAAACATGTATTTAATGCAATCAAATAATTTCAGGCCAGATTAAAGTCTAGAACTTAATTGTATATAATAAACAAAACGAAGCCAATTGAGTTTTGTGTGAATGTGTACTTTAAAAGTCAAAACAGATTAAGAGTAGTTTAATGGTTAGTGTTCAGGCCTGGAATTTCATCAATGAGAGGGCAAGGCCATTTTCTTTTCACAAATGGCACTTCCATTTAAAAAGTTTTAAGTTTATGGAAAACTTTTAAAGGACCATGAAGGCCAAGACCAGGCAAGAGGTCCTGGCCTCTGTGTAATTCCAGGCCTCTGTGTAATTCCAGGCCTCTGTGTAATTCCAGGCCTCTGTGTAATTCCAGGCCTCTGTGTAATTCCAGGCCTCTGTGTAATTCCTGGCCTCTGTGTAATTCCAGGCCTCTGTGTAATTCCAGGCCTCTGTGTAATTCCTGGCCTCTGTGTAATTCCAGGCCTCTGTGTAATTCCAGGCCTCTGTGTAATTCCTGGCCTCTGTGTAATTCCAGGCCTGTGTGTAATTCCAGGCCTCTGTGTAATTCCAGGCCTCTGTGTAATTCCTGGCCTCTGTGTAATTCCAGGCCTCTGTGTAATTCCAGGCCTCTGTGTAATTCCAGGCCTCTGTGTAATTCCAGGCCTCTGTGTAATTCCAGGCCTCTGTGTAATTCCTGGCCTCTGTGTAATTCCAGGCCTGTGTACTCGAGGCAACACTCTCACCCTTACTCCCTAAAATTTAATCAAATTGTTGGATTCATGCTTTAATTAAATTTATTTTCACACAAGTTTTTTTTTATTACGGTGTTTCTGAAACCCATGCATATAAATCTGAATTTAACTTATCCTTGCATAGGACAAGATATTAAAATGAGTTTTTTTCTTATTTCATTCCATCTAAAATCAAGAAAGGTAAAGCATACAATGAAGTCTTGCCTTCATCAAGTAATGTACATGTACATAGTTATGTTTCATCCAGTTTCTTCACTCGGTCATAAATATTCTTAAATTTCATCAGTTGAATTTGAGCTTTCCAGAAGTCCATGTAAACCCACATTAAACATCCTTGTTTTCCTCCATCATGATTAACGTCTCCACAATGTTTATCATTCCTCAGAATGTCCTGCATTCCTTTATACAACCCAAGTTCCTTATCATAAGGTTTAGAGTACGTTATATCTTTCAGCTTTTTCTCAACTGGGAAGCGCTTCTCTCGACTTATGAACATATTGCAGAAAATCTGCTGTCGCTCTTTCAGTAAGGGTTTGAGTGCATCTAGCTCTAGAAGCATCCTCTCAGTGCTGTGTTGTTCTTGTTTTTGAATGATCTCTATGGCAAGTTTCTGCTGGAACGATGTCATTCTTCGACCAGTTTGCTCCTGTTGCAGTTGTATGGCATTGTTTACTTGAGTTTCTGCCTCCTTTTTTTGTTGCTCTTGCTTTTCAGAAAGTTGAGAGAGTTGAAAAGACACGCGCCGCTCCGCTAACCAACCTGACAAAAGCATCAAAAGAGAAATAATCACGGCACTGTACTCTCTTGGAATCAATATGTAGTACAGCACCAGTATGTTGACTAACTGGTAGACTGCATTCTCCACCCACCCCCCCCCCCATCTCTCTCTCTCTCTCTCTCTAGTGCAGGCATGATATTGTTCTTTAGGAAAACAGACAATTGTACAGAGTACAAGGGCTGAACTTCTTACAGTGTAGGCTTTAAGACTTTTCAGGCTATTTAATAGCAGGAGGCTTTTTAACAATAACATGTTTATAGCAGTTTTTCTGGTTTTTCCCAGGGGCAAAAGAAATCAAAAATCAGACTAAAGTAAGAAGAATATCATATCTGTATCTGACTCGAGTGGCAAAGTGAGGCAACATTTGACAACTGTAAAACTGCTGATAAAACTGTTTCCTGCCTTCTTCCCTTTACTGTACTAGCCCTTTTTAGTGCTAGCACAGTAGCGATAGCATCTTATGTTTGCAAAAATTATGGTTTGTGCAGCACAGGTTACTTTCCAACACAAACACTAACAAGCTTCTATTTTTATAGATACTCAAATCTGAAGTAGCTCATCATGCTCATTGCTTTCAACATTATTTCATATAAGGTGATAATTTTTACCAATAAAAAAAGTTGATGCAGGAAGTACAAGTGGCATGAGCTGTGAGGCAATACGGCTGATTTTCTTTGAGATTGGTTCTTCAGTTGGTGGGATGTTGAGATTGTTCTCCTCCATGGTTGGCGCATCACATGCAGGCTCTTCTCTACTTAGAAGTCATCACCAAATCCTGGTGGTATAGAATAAATTCAGAGAATTGACATGGTTGGTTGCATTGAGTAGGGAACAACGAGGGAAATGTGATAAATATATTTATTAAAACCTTTACATTACCTCTTTTCTTTATAGATTTCCTTGATTTACAAACTACCCTTCCGCCATGTTCACAAAAGATTTAATTTTCTATCGAGTGCCCCACCCCCTCCTGCTGATGAAACAAGTAAGTATGAATGAAGTTAAATCACTGACACTGTCGGTAGCGGAAGGAACCTTTTTTTATAGGCCTAGTACTAGTCATACTCATAGTTCTGGCATTTTTTAAATTCAAGCCGTCTGAGACTGCTCCCGATATCAAGGATAATCAACAAATACTAAAATTGACTCATTCTGATCAGTGATTTACACGAAGCCTAAGTCACCTGTAAGTGTAAGTTCACCTGTCCTGTCGTTAACAATCTACATCAACCGGTTTATTCATGTTCCCCCTTGTTGCACACCCCCTCTACCGACTCATTTTCAATTATCCATCTTGCAATACGGCATTTGTAATTGGTTGTTATGCCCGGCACTCTTACTTTTGAGCCAATAGGAACGGACTATAAGGCAATATAGGCAAAACCATACCAGCCTAAAGCTAGCCGCGTATTGAGCCCAAATTTCAACCCGCAGATTCAATGGCCGGCTGGCAGCATATTCATGAAAATTAGAACCCATGCAATACTAGGTGGTGAACTTTCTGACCTTTCTGTTTTGAACTAGATTTTTTATTATCATTACGTATCAGTACGATTGTTTCAATAGTCCTCAAAAACATATCCCTGAGCATACTAGAAGGCAGAAATAGATTATTCGGCCAACCAATTAGTGAACTTGCGCAACAACCATGTAGGTAAAACCTCGTTATTTGCCCCGTGTACTCCAATATTATAGGAAGACACAAGTTTAGCCTTGTCCAAGGCTCTTTACGCAAGCACCCGCTTTGAAATCACCATGTAGCGTAACAATACTGGCACGGTATTGCAGTACTTGATATACAAAATATCGTAGCGTGGTTTTTCAACCTCGTACTAAAAACGTTTTTGGTACGAAGTTGATAACCATGCTTCGACCCCACGGTATACTGTATATCAAGTACTGCAGTAGCGTGCCAGTATAGTTACCTGGTGAATTCAAAGCGGGGTGCTTGCGTAAAGAGCCTTGGACAAGGCTAACACAAGTTAGGTTCACTGCTTGTCCCAGTTGCCGAGAAAAGAGATCAGTGGTTGCAGACCAGCTGGTCATCGACATTCTAGACTGGACCATTACCTGAGAGGGGGTCGGTTCCTATGGGTGTGTTTTTTTATGGCCATAATACTCCCGAGCACAAACTCTGACACATGATCACACAAGGGATGACCTGTTGGGACCAGTCCCAACTTTAGTTGGAACAATTGTCAAAGTTGGGACGGAACATCAACACAGCCCACACACACCCAACCCTCTGAAAAAGTGGAACCATTTGTACGACTTCATATTGTTTATATCGAAAGACTGCCGTTACGGAACCCATGGATTTACTTTGATTTGTTTACAGTTCTTGCAAACTGCTCGAAGGACCTATACGGTATCAATGCAAAAAATAGTTGCAATGGCCTGACCTTTTGACCCTCTGTCTACATCGGCTATATAGCTAAATAGCCAATCATTTGAAGTTTGGGAAGTACAGCTCCATGGTTGAACCCTGTGCATTTTAGCACTGGCTAGAAGATTGTACCACTAGCACTACCAGGAGCTGCTGTACATGTTTTTCTGGTAAGCGCTTTAGTGCGTGGCCTTTCGTGATTTGCACGAAGTTCTCTATATTCCAACTACAGACCTTACAAGTGTGGCGGATTTCCCGCGAGTCTCATTCAAATTCAGAAGGTAGAGAGAGGTTCACCATCTGTAGCGAAAGTCTCCCAAACCCCGAATCCAAATGCTTCCTCGGACCTAGGAAATACTTCGAGCAATCTCAGGCCCAGGGATGTGAGCTCGTTTGGAGGAGTATTACCGCCGATTGATAACTGGTTGTCTGGGCACTCTTGGGCAGGGCAGGATAACTCACTGGGGGAGGACACCAAAAAAAAATGACTCTGGCACAGTTCTGTGTCAATTCTCACTTATTGCCTCCTGGGCAATCCTCTTTATTGCCTATGTGCAATTCTCTTTGTTGCCTCTGGCATGTCTGGGCAACAATCTCTTGCGGAAATTAGATTTCCTTGTGTTACCCTTAAACAAACCTTTAACAAGCCTTTAACAAACCTTGGCTTCCCGAGTGCACCCTTGCGCAAACGATCCAGTACTACCAAGCAGTTTTAGCAACCAAACGCACGCACTAGCACGCCGATTGTTTACAGTGCCTCTATCTGAGTTTACCTCCAGTTGGACTTCTCGACTAATAATGAACAGCCACACCAAGACAATCTCTATGATCGCCCCTGCGCCATCCAAGTTCTCTGGGAACTCAACTATTAGCCGCCACTTCGTCACAACTACCTACAAGGTAGCTCAAATCACTGCCCACAATCGCAAAGCAACAATTTACGCACTGACCGTATACATTGACACTGTTCACACTGGATCGCTGAACGGAACGCTACACTCAGCAAGTTACTCAGTCTACGGGATTCGGAAGTAGGTCGGAGGCAGCTATGTGCGTCCGGCTGAACAGCAACGGCAACCAAACTCACCCGGTGTTTGTAGCTGCACCACCAAAGCTTTACGTCTTTCGCAGGGACCCTTCTTAACCATGTCTTGCTTGTTCGCTTGCAAAAATCACTCTGCCAGGCCAGGCGGGCACGCCCGGACAAGCCACACTGCAGCACTTGGCTTGGACACACCCAGGCATCATCCAACCACCGATGATCGGACAACGCCTGCCTGTATCCATGCCAAGAGCACGCTCTCGGCAGCTGCTCGCGCTGGATGGGTCACTGAGACCTGCCATTTACACTGCGATCTCCTCCACCCCACTTCCGGACCACAAGTTCAAGAACCTTCAAGAAATATTGGAAGATTAGACTTGTGTCGGTCCACCCCAATCTCGTCACACAAGCAATTACTTCGATGTATAGCTCGACAGAGCTCCAGTGAATCTGCAGTGTGTAAAACCTCAAGACCAAAGCTGAACACATTCTTTTTTGATATCTTGTTGACGTAAGGCTTAGTAACAGTACAATGATTATTTAACTAAAACAGACTTTACCATATCAGTGCCGAGGGCACAATTTGCCCATCCTGCCATGTTTGCTGTATCCGAACATCACCACAAAAACGTTCTGACTTTTCCAAATTTTCATCCGATATATATCTCTGGTGGGATTCGAACCCACAACCTTTTATTGTAAACTAGTGATTGGTATCGGTATCAGTTATTACCACGGGGAGAGTTTGTGTGGTTTTAACCCTTTTCCATAAAAACATGAAGTCAAAACTTGCAGAAACTGACTTTTTACCTTATTTTTGCCCCTCAAAATGTCATTTTGCCAGGGGTCTCGGAATTTCGGTTGTGATTAGGGACAGCATTGTTCTTTAATTTATATCTGTTGAGAAAAACTTGGACACGTGTATCCTGTTGACAGTGACGGGTACTTTCCCAAAAAAAAGGAAAAGTGCATTTGGAAATGTTCCCTCTGAGACAAATATACTTGTATTGACCAGAGTCCCCTTATTTTCCTAGTGCAAAAATAAACATTTAAACACCCAAGCAAAAAGAAACAAGTACATTTGCACAATCTATTTGTTTCGGGAAAACGCAATACAGTGGAATGATTTATTTGATTTTATTATGAATTCTGGAAGGTTACATATAACGATTTGCTTGTAGAAGTAGTTGGGGATATCGGTCAGAAATGTTAAGGACAACATAGTTTGGTTTTGTTCTTTCAGTTAAGTCAGAATGGGATGGTTATGAGCTCCTAGCACCAAAAAGCTTGCAAAGCTGTGGTTAGAAAAACTTTCTCAATCACCTAACCAAAACACCATCTTGACAAAGTGACGTAACTTTAGTTAACTAGAGGAACAGTGCTCCGGAGCTAGGTTGATCCAGTTGGACTATAGCTGGTTCAACCATGCAGCGTTCGAGTAGCATCTAGATAGACCATGGAGGAATAAGAACAGGGATAGACCATGTAGTCTAGCTGACTCTTGTCAGCCAACCGAACTTGCTCAATGTTGTGAAAATTGCAACTCAACACATTATACTTTAAATGTTCTGGCCACCTGCCTCCAGTGGAGGGCAATTACCAAAAGCAGTAGCCTATAGAAGGCGCCCCAAGAATAATTGCTTCACACGGCCAGGACACATCGACCCAGAGTGCAGAATTTATGGAATGTAGAGTACAATAGAGGCCGTAGTTTTTCTCTACACAGCTCTTTTGCGACCACAATAATGGTGCAATAAATATTTCATGGTAAACGCACCAGCTAGATGTTACTTTGGGCAGGAGGCAGGGGAACAACAAGACTCCGGAAGATTGCACGGTGGTTCAATATACGGAGTGAAGTGTGCCTCTAGGTAAATGGGAAACACACAAGTACAATTTACAAGAAAAATTAACTCTCTCGTGGTTAACCCAAGCACATTAAATGTGGCAAGGCACTTAACTAGGATATAACACCTTTACTCAACTGGCCAGGAGAGAGAGTGCCAAATTCACAACTGGAATGTTTTCTTTCTGTTTTGTTTATATACGTCAAATTGAGGGAATTTTTTTTAATGCACTTTTCCCGTTTTTGGAAAAATTACCATCAGAGGCAATTCACTGTCAAAACAGAAATGCCCAAGTTTTTTCTCACCCGATATAAATAGACCAGTTGGCCCTAATCACAACCGAAATGGAAAAAAAACCCGATGAGACAGGGCCCTGACATGTTGACATCTAAGGTGCAAAAATAAGGTAAAAATGTCAATTTTACAAGTTCTATAAGACATTCTTTGTTGCATGTTCTAAAAATGGTCCAAAGGTGAAACTTGCACACTCACTGTGATAATGCAGATTGATAAAAGATTACTCATTTGTTGCAGCAGGGTTTCAAGATTGATATTCTAAGCTGGACCATACCACGCGTCCCATGAGGAGTGTCGATCAAAAGGGGTAAGTGATTTGGTCAGGAGGGGGCTGGGGAAAAAAACAGACGAGCATCGTTTATGTTCACTGTGTTTTCGGGAATATTGATATTTAAGCGGACTTTTTTAACGTTATGATAATTTTTTCCCCAAATGGAATAAACCAATTATTGTAGCGCCCCTGACAGTGTCCCCGGTTTTTAATATTAATTTTTGTTTTATTTATTGTGTCAAGATAAATATGTTCGCAGAGTTTTATTGCATTTGGACACAAAAAAATACATAAGCTATGACGAAGTTATTAGTTTTTACAAAAATGCGCTTTCATAGCAGGTTTTTGATTTTTGATTTTTTTTTTTTTTTTTTTTTTAATTCCGCTTGTGGTCAGTGCACCGGGCCATGGGGCTACTTCCATGCAGAAATATATGGCAGTTGTTATGTGCGGCAGGGCTAGTTCATTAACCTTGAAAATCTGATTTAACAAATACTGTGGCCCAAAGGACTGCTATTAGTTTGTGTATATTCGGTTTGCGGTAACACCATGTGTATATCTACTATGTAGATTTGTTCTTTAGAGAACTAGGTCTTGCTTTTTAATTCTGCTGCCGCGGAGTAGATTTGGAATCGGGAGACTACTTCGGGAGACTACTTTAGTGCTGAAAAGAACTGTCCAGCTTATTAGCTACTACCTGGGCGGAGGGTAGGAAATCGGCCGGACTACTACTGTAGCTTAATAGTGGATCCTGACGATGACTAGGGCAAGCTAGTCGAAACGTTGAGACCAATTAAGCACTTACTCTGCGGCAGTGAAGAGTCCCCTCGCACCGCATGCTGTGCTCCAAGGCCAGGGCCCTGTGCCACCAGTACGTGTAATAACGCTTTCCTTAGTTTACCTTACTTAAAATGCACGACCTCTGTAGAAACGGACCAATCAGAACGCTTTTTGTGGCCCCATAGCTAACGTGTGGTATGAAGAAAAAAATCGCCACCGGGTCATCTCGATAAAGAGCTATGTCTCAACCCAAATCACTGTGCAGGCTGGAGCTGCCGTATGATCTCAATTTGATTTTCTAAAAATAAATACACACGCACACACGCACCCACGCACACCCCTTGTAGTGAACTAATGGACAATGAAGGGGATTTGTATGGTGGTGTAGTAGTAGTGCAGTGTGATCAGTCTGCCTTTACAACCAGCCTACGTGTTACCATGGAGCAATAATCTAGTTTATTGCTCCATGGTGTTACTCAGTCCATCGTGTCACTATTCACCATGGCTTCATCGAGACAGCGTGCTGAAGATACTGTGCAAGGAGTTTACGATGATAATTCTGATGTTAGCGATTTCTCTTCGGACGAAGAAGAGGAAGAAGCCAGTGAGGAAGTTATGTCAGAAAGCAGTTATGGTGCAGAAAGTGAGGATGAGGACAGTGATGTGCCGGTAGCCCCACGCCAGGCCCAACAAATCACTGATCAGCCACCCACTAGTGCCCCCCAACCCCAACCGACCCAGCCACAGCATGCTGGACAGTTTGCAGCCCCAGATGGCACTCTTTGGACGGAAAAGATTCCTCGTCGAGGAAGAATTGCTGCGGCAAATATTTTGAAAGTTGCTCAAGGCCCCCGAAATGTGGACAAGACTTCTTCAAAGTTGCAACTCTTTGAACTTTTCATGCCGGTAGACATGTTGCAACTCATCGTTGACCACACCAATGTGTATGGAGCGTCAAAGCGAGGGCGGCAGTGGAAAGACGTAGCCATGGTGGAGTTAAGATCAGCTATCGGCCTACTTATTTACCTCGGACTTTCAAAGTCAGGTCACGAACGCCTCCGATCCTTCTGGGGGAAAGGTTTGTTTTCCAAACCCACTTGCCAAGCAACCATGTCCGGGTCAAGATTTCAGGAAATTCTTACAATGATGCGTTTTGATGACCGGGCAACCCGACAGCAGAGATGGTTCGTCAATAAGTTTGCGCCGATCAGAGAAGTTTTTGTTATGTTCACTGATTCCTGTCGGCGATATTACAGCCCTGGGGAATGTCTCACTGTTGATGAGCAACTTGTTGCATTTCGTGGGAGATGCTCGTTTAAGCAATACATGCCCAGTAAACCCTCCAAGCCCCCCGGACTGAAATCATGGCTATGTGTGGACAGTAAGACCCACTATGTTTGCAACATGCAGCCATACATTGGAAAGAAAGGCACCAAGCGAGAGACCGAACTTGGTGCCCGCGTTGTCAATGACCTGGTGCGGCCCTACTATGGAACTGGACGAAACGTTACTTGTGACAATTATTTCACTAGCAAGGGTCTAGCTGAGTACTTGCTGACCCAGCGATTGACAATCGTGGGCACTATAAGGGGCAACAGACACGAAGTCCCCCAAAATATGTGCAAGGAAAATACAAAATGCATGGAGGTGGGTTCGTCGAGATTCCTGTTTACGGACAAGATGACACTTGTTTCGTATGTGCCCAAGAAAAACAGGAGTGTGACCCTTCTCTCAACTATGCACCGGGACACGGCCGTTCAAGACGCTTCGGGGAAACCAGAGATTATCCATTACTATAACTCCACAAAGTCTGGTGTGGATACGGTCGACCAAATGTGTGGCTTGTACAATTGTTCCAGGAAGACCAAGCGTTGGACGCTAGTGATGTTTTTCAACATCATCAACCTTTCAGCCATTAACGCCTACGTTCTCTGGCTTCAACCGAACCCTGGATGGCATCAAACAGATACATGTAGCAGTCGTCGCCACGCTTTTCTAAATGAACTTACAAAATCCTTGATTGACCCACAGATCCGGATGCGAGCGGCAAACCCAGCAGGTTTTAGAAGATGCTCAACACTGTCAATGACATACTTAGGATATGAAGTTGCATATCATTGCCACTTGCGCCCACAGCATAACGCCTCATCTGTGCCAACCCAAGGCATCTGCCATGTTTGCCCCCGACGTCCTCGGCGCAGAACGTCAAGGATATGTGATCAATGTCACAGATATTCGTGCACTCGCCACAGCTCCACCAAGACAACAACCGAGACAAGCTGTGTCAGGTGCACCATGTCAAATTGAAGTATGAACTGAAACTGAACTGAACATTGTTTTCACCGTTTTGCTTTTCAAAATTAATTAGTTAGTGGCCTGACGTTTCCTCCCTGTTAGAGACTTTCTCGAGACTCGAAGGTTTTATGTATATATATACATTGTTCTATTTTCTCGTATTATCTTTCGCCAACTATTTTATTTTATCAGGGTTTTTTTTAGTTTTTTTTTTTATAGTTTTTTTATTTGATGTCTCCCAGTGTGCATTGTTTTAATTGTTGTTGGGGTTTTTTTTGAAGACTTTTTTTGTCTCAGTACTATTATGTTTAGGCCTAACTGTAATTTTCCCCTTTTTTTCTTCATTTATTTATTAAATTTATCTGAATTTTTTTGGTGTAAATACTGTGTTGAGTGTCGATGTCTCCCAGTTAGCTTCTTTCTTTTTTTTTTATTTGAAGAAATTTTTATGCCTGTACTATTTTGTTCAACTTGTTATTTTGTTTCCTTTTAATTTCTTAGTTGTTTGGGTTTATTATTTTTTTTTGTAAATACTTCGTTGAGTTTTGATGTCACCCATTTACTATTTAATTTTATTTTTGTTTTGGAATCAACATTTTTTCACTATACTACTGTTTTTGTTAAACGCGTTGAGTTTTGATGTCCCTCAGTCTCGGTTACCATTTTACTGTATTTTTTATTTAAAGATCAACTTGGACGAAATCACTAAAACAAATTTGACCCTTCATATTTGTTTGTTATGTGTTTAGTTATTATTTGGTCGTAAGTTTGAAGTTTTTAAAAATATTTTCAAAAATTGTATCGGAAAAACTAGCCCCCTTGTTAAAATGTATGAACTAGTGTTTTTTATTGCTGCTGGCGGCGCACTCGTATGCTCAGAACCAATACGTTATACTGCAGACTGGTGAAGATTGTTTATCTTCGTCTCTACGCGCTTACTGTTGGTTTCTTTGGATCATTTCCTATTTCTTCAAGTTTTGTTGTTTTTGGTTTTTTTCAATAACGTTTTATAGTTTGCATCATGCCGAGCGAATTGGTGGATTCGAGACAGCAAAAAGAGTCCAGGGGTTATTTTTCTTTCTTTTCCTGAGGAATACAGCGATGTTTGTTAACAACTCTCGCAAGTTATTTTATAAAAGCTGAAAATACTGTTAACTTGTTCATAGATCAAGTGCTATTACTACGGAGTACCGAAAGGGACATAATGGGAAAAGAATATGGGAAAAGAAATAATTCAATTTCACTTGAAATAATTTATTTTGAGCTATCGAAATCATTTTGTTTACATCAAGTTATTTTGGTTACAATCAATGTGTGCTTTTGAAATCATTTCGCTCGACTGACATCCACCAGTATCTTCTCTCCAACAGTTGCCACCCTAGTCACAAGAAGGCAACTGCTTACAGTCAGGCCTTGCGCGTAAGGCGTATCTGCTCCGCAGATACCCTGTTCCAAACGCGTTCATCAGACCTAAGGAAACATCTTTTTTTCTAGGGGTCACGGCGAACGCAGGGTCCAACTTGCCCTCAGCATGCCTCGCCATACTCTGTTAGCCAACACGGGAACAAAAAAAGTACCGACCTAAAGAGTTGCCCTGGTCACCACCTTCAACCCTAAACTACCCAAACTCTCCTCAACTCAATGGCTATATGAATATACTTCACTCCTCTAAGAGGCTACGCCCCCCCAGGCACAGGCCAAACACCATCCTAACAGAGATGTTCCGCCCCAACTTGACAATCGTCCAAACTACAGTTGGGACTGGTCCCAACTTGCGTGTTGTAGTTGGGGCGGCCCAACTATAGTTGGGACTGGTCCCAACTTGCGTGTTGTAGTTGGGGCGGCCCAACTATAGTTGGGATCGCAGTAAACTTAGCTCACACCCCTCCATGAATAAACTAAAAACATTAATAGTAATTATGAAGTTATTAAGACCACTTTATAAAGTAGTACTAGAGAACATTTGAGATTAATCAGAATTTTTGGTATTCCGAGAAAGTGAAATTAAATGCGTAGGCCTAATTTGAGACTGAAAACGTCACCGCTGTCAGAACCCTCTAAAAAGACAGTAACAATAAAACGCCGAGTTAGCGGTCCATCATGAGCAATACTATCATTCAACCAAAGGGCATTTTCCACACCTCGTCTTGGGCACCGGCAAGTGTCCGGGTCTATAGCTCCATCATCAGTGTTGAAATGAGTTTGTACAGAGCTGAGGCCCAGGTTTGAAATAAAGAATCTTGTTAATTAGTAAATTCTTCACGCCGATCGCGATCAGCTTGAGCATCTGCAGTATAGCATGGAGGTCCATGGCAGTAAACAGGTAAATAGCAACCCACGCACGATCGTGGATCGATCAAGGTATCCTGTTGAACTCTATGGGCGATCCCAACTATAGTTGGGACGCCCCAACTTAAACACTCAAGTTGGGACCGCCGAGTCAGGGACCAGTTTTCGACTATAGTTAGGACGGTTGCTAAGTTGGGACTGAACATAAAGGGTTGTCACACTGCACCCGCTCTACACGTAAAACGTGTCTCTCTCTGACAAAAACAACAACAAAACCTACAAAAACCCACAGAAAAGATAGATTTGTCGGACATCAATTATTACCTTCATTACTCTAAGGACAAACTTAACTAGCAAATTAGACAATTCAAATTGAGATCTGAATTCGTATAGTTTATAAGGGGTTTGGGTGCTTGATAACAATGGGTGGATAGGTGAATAGTACCCTGGTTGTAGTATGATGTTTGATATCCCACCTACTAGAGTGTCATGTAACAGTGTGCCTCAGCGTAAGTAGAAAACTAATTTCAGTTCAGAGATCTGTCCTTTCTCGTGGTTAGTGCCAACAATAGTTAATGGCCTGATGTTTCGAACCTAGCAGAGCCTTTCTCCTGGGCTGAATGACAATACGACACACATAAACAGGTACTAAGTGTAACAGAAGCAGTCGAGTGAAAATACGTGAATAGAGCGATGCAGCAAGGGGTAAACAATGAGACAAAGCAGGGGCGGATCCAGGATTTTCCAAACGGGGGGGGCGTGAAAATTTACCAAGCAACAAAATGGTGAAAAAAAGTGTACGAAGTATGGAATATTAGTAGCTTAAAAAAAAACAGGTAAGGCCTTTGTCTTTAATTTTGTCTCTCCCTTATTTTTCCCCTCAATTTTTTTTTTCCTTTTTTTTTTTTTTTTCGTTGTTTTTTTTTTCAAGCAAAAGGGGGGGGCGTGCGCCCCCCCCCACGCCCCCCTGTATCCGCCGCTGCAAAGGCAGGGGTGGAGGGAAGAGAGCAGGGTCTGGTTTTATCACAGGACTTTGGGAACTACAGGTTACTACAGGATGATGCAATCAACGGTTGGAAGAAGGAGAAAAAGTAATTACTTAGTGAATGAGGCAGACTCAGCGGGAAGAATATTCGTGGGAAGAGAAGGCGTATTGTCGCTTCCTAACGCGGCGTCACCCCAGGGTTGTAATGATAGTTTTTTTACCGTTTCTTCAGGTCATTATGTTATCCGTGTTATGATAAGGGTATACGTTTACTTTACGGCGACTATTAGGATTTGTGTGGGCCCTACAAAATGCCTATGAAACCACTATCCATGATTGAAAATGTTGTGTATTCTAGCAGCTAATCAGGTGTTAATTAGTGAGCCGAATTAGCCACCTCCCAAAATTAAGTGTGCCCAGTGGTGTGGTCTTTAAGATTATGGAATAAAATGTCATCTTTCATGCAACATGAAGGGTACGCCCTAAACAAAGTTTACTTCGGGGGTGAGTGCAAGTTTTCCAATAGGCCTATCTAGTGTGCTCTGTCGGCCCTATATGTTGAGGTCCATTTGTAGCTGCTAACTACCCAGTAATTGGTTAGCCAAATAATGTCATTCCGCCTTCAAAATGTGCTTAGTGAAAATAAAAATAACAAATTGTACTGATAAGTAACTTGTACAACATAAAGCAGAAGGAAGGCGGAGAGAAACGTAACCGCCTTGTACTGTATGGATATTAATTTCCTGACTACGCGACTAGCCGGCTCTTGAATCTGCGGATGACGTTCCAGCCCAATATGCGGCTAGCTTCGGGAACCATCCGGATGGTTCTCGAAATAAAGTCTAGTCCGCGCCTCTTCCTTTATATTGTGCATACGTCACTCGTTTTGATAATAGCACACCAATAGATGTCGGTGCACCAGACTCCTCATGTAGATAGCTCGAGAAAAAACTAGAAAGTTTCTGTTCGAATAAAGTCCACTGGCGAACTCGATTTTGCTCATAAAAGGTTTTTGAAACCTAGCCCACCATGTCAAAGCATCGTGGATTTTCAGACAGTCCTTTTTGTAGTTCTTTCAATCGACCAGTATCAGTTGATGATCCGTTACCAGACGGCTGGGAAATGTTGATCGATCCAGAATCCCAATTTCCATTTTTTGTTGATCATCGAAATCATCGGACGAGTTGGAAAGATCCAAGACGCTCCAAAGTGGTACAGGTAAATATTTCCCCTTTTATTTACAATTTAAAAGAATGATTGAGTTTGTTTGAGAGTTAAAAGGGTATTAATAAATTATATCAAGTTTTTGTTCATTTGTTGTTAAATCTTAACTTTCGCCTGCTCTCAATCTTTAAATTAGGATTGCTTTTAAAACAAGAAGTTACGCCTACGGAAAAATTTCCGTATCCAGCTACCACTTTTTCATTCGTTATGAAATAAAATAGTATCTAATTTACTCAAATGAGATGATTCCTTTGGGTAAAAATGAGTGAAAAAGTGGTGGCAGTTACACTTCACTCTTCACTCAGTTCAGTCATCATGCATGTAGTTGTATTTTTGTACTCTGTAGTCAGATATATTCTGTCACCTGATACTGATTACTACTACGTACTAGTGATACAAAAAGGGGTGTAAAGTATACCACAGGCCTGATACTTCACGGAGGCAACGAAGGCGATTGCCTCCATGCCCCCTGGTCATTGCCTTGGTGCCCTTGAAATGCTACAGTAGAAATTTACAATTTCCTCATAATAGGTTGCCCTTTACCAAGGAGAAAATGCCTTGGTGCCCTTGCCCTTTCAAAAACGAAGCATACAGGCCTGATACCAGTACAGGAAAGTTACTAGAAAACATCAGCAAATTAAAGATAAACAACAGGAAAACACACCTGAAACTACACAAAATACAGGCACTGGCAGGCAGTTGGGCCTATTATAACTATGGCGCATTGTTGTGAATAAGTATCCACTCTGTTTGGGCTGTTTTCAACTCCTTTCATTGCCGTTCGTTCTGGTACAAATTGCTTGGTGTTTACTTTCATTTGTACATGTAATTATTTCGCAATGGATTTCTGGCCTGACGAAACTTCTAAAGCGTTCAAAGAGCATGTAGCTTAAACTTGCCTCGTGATGGAGTACTTGGAGAAGTTGAATGCAGTGCAAATACTAAATAGTGATAGTTTCGGATATTTATTTTATTCATATTTATTTTATTCATTATTTTATTCCTATTAGTGCTATCTAGCATTCTGTGTGGTTTGGAAACTTTTTCTGTATTTTCTGTAGTTTTCGGTAGTTTTCGTGTAATTTTTCTGGTCTTCCAACAGTTACAGAGGTATGTCAATAGATCATTGATCGTTTTCTTACTTTCCACTGTCAATATGGGAACTGTTGAATTAAGGAAACATTTCTCTTACAAACTTTTTCTTTTATCATTTTTTATTTATTTATTAATTTTTATTTGAATAACACAGAGTCTCAATTTGTTAAGTACATTGCATTGTATCAATAATTTTGTTGTTTCAATTTTCTTCTCAGGCCTTCATGGATTCAACTCTTGGAGGAGATAATTTCTTCAAAAGTTCCTTTGAAAGTTCAAATCCATTTTGGCAAAGTCGATTGGATCCATGGGTTTCAAGTCAGCCAGTGGGATTCAACCGAAGCCCCATGGGAAGCCCCTCAATGCAACGCAGAGGCCAGTCTAATATCAGACGCTCTACAAGCCCCCAACCTGCTGGAAGGTCCACCCCAACATTAGACAGTCAGATGAACAGGATGCATGCCCAAGATGCCGCCCGAGCATTCATGGAGGGTGGTGTGCCTGGTCAGCAGCAGCAGGTGTATTCATCAAGCCCAAGAAGAAATGAAGGATTTACAACTCGCCAGCCTGCCCCTGATCAAGGCAGACGAGTCCATAAAGAAGAGCAGCAGAGTTATTCTGCACCGGAACGTGACTATAGTACAGAGGGAGAAAGGGTTTTCAATATACCAATAAGAGTGGAAGGGAGAGATTATTTGAACAGGCCGTCAAATTCACGGTCTGGTGTTTATAAGGAGCCAGTTCAAAATAGAGAGGATTACTCAAGATCTCCTCCACCATCAATGCCACCTCAAGGAATGCCTTCTCAAGGAATGCCTCCTCAAGGAATGCATCCTCAAGGAATGCATTCTCAAGGAATGCATCCTCAAGGAATGCATTCTCAAGGAAAGCATCCTCAAGGAATGCCTACATCTGTACCTGGCAACAATCATGACCATGATCCCCAAGGACATTCAAGACAGGAGTATCGATACCATCAAGATCAGCCTCAGTCTCAATCTGAGCCACGTCAAGAAGCTCAGGTAACTCCTCCCACGAGTGTACAACGGCAAAGTAGCAAGGGAAATGAGAACCAAGATACTAAGAGTCAAGAAGCAAAAGGTTCTCAAGTAAAGCAAGGCCAAGAATCATCATCTAAGAAGCCAACCGCTGAGAAGAAAACTGATGGCCTGGAGGAGACGGGTGAAAGCAAGCAGCCAACAGATACTCCAAAACATCCTGAGGAAGAATCAAAACCAGTTGAAGAGCCCCCTCAAGTAATCCGCATTCGAAACATCCTTAAGAACATCTTGGCAATCTGTCAAGACATTGAGGACTTCCGAGGTCGTCGTGGCACCAAGGACTATCTCCGGATTGAGGAGATGTTAATGAGACAAATGATTGACTTGGATAATATTGATACAATGGGAGATGAGCGTATCCGTGGTGAACGTAGAATGGCTGTTGTGACCGCACAGACCTTGTTATCAAGACTAGAGAAGAGAGCATTACCTGCAGATTTTTAGTTAGGTCTTAAGGCTTTCACTTTTAGGAGCAATACAAATTTGTGTTGAAACTTCATGATAATTTTCTGTTCTTTGCGCATAGTCTTTTTTTATCAGCTAAATGTATGCTCAATTTAGTGTTTTATCAAAACTTTGATTTATAACTGAATGTATATGAGGTACATCTTTGTACTACTTAGTGAAGGGAAATGAACAGCTACATCAGAAGTAATTTATTCCACTCTCATTCCCACTACCGGTGTTTTACTGGTACTGTACTTGAACGACACAGTAGGGAACAGATGGATTAAAAAAAAGAACAAAGTTGGAACAAGGTTCCAGGCATGGTACTTCTTTGAGACAATTGCCTTGATGCCCTTCCAGTACAAATGTAAATTTCCCTAAATAGAAGTGCCCTTATCAAGGTGTAATACTGACTTGCCTTTACATGAACCGAGTTTCAGGCCTTGCGTTCCGGTAGTCCTGTCGATCTACAGTACAGGTAACTTAATCAATAACAAAAATTGCAACAAATTGTTAATGGCCTCACTTTTCAACCGGAATGGAGTCAATTTAAAAAATAAATAAAAAAGTTAATTTTGGTTTTTGTGTTGTTGATAAAAAATGTGTTCTTTACTTAAGTTGAGCAAGGTACATATCACTGGGTGAAAGGTTTTACTGATAACAATAAGAAGTTACATAGATTTAGAAATGTTATACATTTAGAAGTTTATTAATAGCTGTTGGCACAAAGTGTGACATGTATTTAATAGTTAAGAAGTGTCAAATATAAAAAAAAGTACTGGTGATCTTTTCTTGGGTGAACCAAATCTTACAGATAGAGGCAGGGTACACTTGTAAAAGGTAGTAGTAAATTGCAACAACACTTGTGTACATGCTTCCTTCATCTGTAAAAAGTTTCACCAGGTCTGTTAAAATATGTTAATGATGGTTTTTTTCTTTTGGCAAGACCACAAAGTCAAGAGGAATGAAGCACCATCGTTTAACTGCTGACAGCCACCTCTGTTGTCAAGAAACCGACCACTTCAAGTCAGTTTCTCAGCAAAATTCCATCAACTGCCCAGCATTTGTCACTTTGAAAAAGCTGGATGTCGACCAGTGAAACTGTCAGCAGTACACATGTATAAATGTATTTTCTGATCCTCTTGACTTTGTGGTCTTACCAAAAGAATAGAAAAACATCCTTACAGTGCTTCCATCACTCACAGGTTAAGCTCATACAGTTGACTTGAACAAAAAATAAAAATTGTTTTTCATGTACAGAAACATTACAACGACAAAGTTTTCTGGTGAAATCTCAAATCTCTGCAAACTGAAATTGGAATATACATATAAGTTATGCTTTGAAAAGATGAAATTCAGCTTAAATTTGATCGATGGAGGTCAGGTGATAAAGCTGTATGTAGAAGGGGAAAATAAAGAAAGAATCAATGGTTAACGTTTTTACGCACTGTGTACATGTGTACATGTACATGTTGCTTTCAAACTTTTGTATGAAATTGGGATTTAAATGGATTTTCTGATTAATATCCATAGCATACTGTTCACCATCCATTAGTATGAAATATCCAACTGTTAACAAAATTCAGCATTGATAATCAGTTGTCAAGTAATCCTTGACTTTCTAAGGAAACCTTTGGGTTAGACATACATGTACATTGTACAAATAACTTATTGTAACAAAATCAATTGCCACTTCCCAGATTGTACACATGTACTGTATCTTAAACTTGGGTGTGATCCCTGGCTACACGACAGTTACAGGTTGAACAGCTTCGATCTGGCACCCATGAACAAAGATGACAAAATACGAAGACCGCCAACACTAGGGCTAGATGGCTCAATTGGTGGAGCGCTAGCACATTCATTTCACAGGTTCAAGTTCCACTCTAGTCGATTTTTCTTTAGTCTAATATACACAGAGTTATTTAAAATTTACCCATTCAGAATTGATCGTGACACAAATTGTAAAGTAAAGCTACAGTAAGGGTTCCATGCTCAGTTGTCAAATGTACAGTGTATGAATTCTAAGAAAATGAGTATTAAGTCAAAAGAACGTATAACTTATTTTTGAAAAAATGTTAAGATGTTATTTATTCTATGACAAAGTGAAGTGTTGGTATGAATTTATAAAAAGCTACAGTTTTTAAGTTTCAATGGCATTAACTTATCATTGTAAAGCATTACTGGTATCCGTATTGAGCTGTTTAATAAATAACTTAAATACAGGCTGAACTTGTCATTCTGGATTGAGCTAACTTGATTTAATACTGAAGAGGATTGTACTTCTGCAGGTGTTCACCTTAGTTTTGCTGATCGTAACACTCAACCTTGAAGTCATTGGCTGCCGAGGACCTGCAGGGATCAAGGTTAATGATCAGAAAAACTATTCTTCAGAAGAAAGGGCAATAAGAATAATGGAGTTTTAATCAAGGATTGGAATAAACATGAATGGATGTGCACACGACAGTCTGCAGTTGCATATTGTACAACCACTGTACATAATTATTGTGTCCAAAGAAATCTCTGCATTTTGAAATTACAGTTAAACAAATTATGGTAGAGCCTTACTGTCAATGTTTGTCCTATTTAATGTACAATCGACATGTTCAATTATGCTTGAACTCTACAAGTTAACTTTAATCACAATCTTATAAGTCTTCCTGGAGCCTCAGAATCCCACAGGCATGAATATTCAATATTCAAACTCCTAGGCATGAATATTTAATATTCAATCTCCTAGGCTTGAATATTCAATATCTAATTCCCAGGCATGAATATTCAATATTCAATCTCCTAGGCATGAATATTCAATGTTCAATCTCCTAGGCTTGAATATTCAATATATATAATCATGTGAACTGATTTAAGCTTTTAATTAAGTCAAGATCAGGGCCCAATTTCATGGCCCCGCCTACTGTAAGCAAAGAATCAGGGATTTCTGCATTTACGTGAAGCGTATTACACGAGTTAGCAGGAAATTTGTGCTTGTTCCCGTGCGTACTCCACATTACCAGGCATTCTTCCGTTACACAGCTAGTGCAGAAATTTGCCCTTGCACAGTTAGCGGAGAATTGTGATTGTAGCGTAGAATTCGGCGGTAAGCAGAGCCATGCAATTGGACCCTGATTAATAAGTCAAGTCAGATCTAATTCTTTTGTGAAATTTTTTTGAATTTATCAATACAATACAACACCAGGAGCTGATTTTACAAAGGGCTAAGATCGATTTTAACTGTGGATCAATCTGTTAACTGCTAAGCAAAGTGTGATGTCACAATACAATTCACAATGGTGATACTGACAACTCATCTTGAGATGAATCTTGGTGCTTTGTGAAATCAAACCCAGAGTCTAAGACGTATAATATTATTATTACCACATCAGTAATTGTTACTGTGACATCACATCGTTAATCAAGAAAGATCAATTTGTTGGCTGATTGACCTTCAGATGATTATTAGGTTCTGAGCTCTTTGTGAAAATCTAGCCCAGATACAGAGTTTTCAAAGATATTTATTGATATGTTTTATGAGTGACTACACATTGTGCATACCATGGTCATGATGGTGACAGTGTGTGGAAATTATGGTAACATGTAAGGTATGATTTGAGGCAATTACAAACGGCTCGTTTCAGAAACTCCAGAAAAAGTATTCATGTTTCAATTTTAAAATTCTTTTTGGAGAAATAAACAAACGTGCACTTAATAAAAGACATGCTTTTAAAAATGTCTCCTGCGATACCAAAGTGTTTCTCCAAACTGCCTGTAAAATAAGCTTCATGGACATGCAAGGCCTTTGGTCAAATTTAATTGTGCATGTAAATTTGAGTTTCTACAAGTCAATCACGCTGCCTTGTTCACACAAAAAGGATTTTTGTTAAGGTTACATTTTTAAAATTAAATTATATAGTTTGTCCAAATTTATTTTTGTACAATATTACTTGTACATTTGTGTATTTATGATAATTTAAATTATAGTTTTGGAAACTATGTCTGCATGTGGATATATTTTGTTCATAAAATTTGACAAAACTTTGTGTGTACAGGGTCTGTTGAATTTCTTCAAGTTTTAACTTTCATTTTTAACAACGGATCTACAGAACTTATGTAATGCTTGCCTTTTTCAATTTACAATGTACAGTACATTGTTTGTGGATCATGCAAATAACATTGGTAGAAGTGTTTGATCAAATAGTACACATTATAAATATGAACGTAACTAAATAGATTTAAAGCATGCATGCCAAAAATGTTGACTGTTGGTAATTCAACCCAGCGCCTATCTTGAGTTACACAACCCATTTTGTCCAGGTAGGTTGTGTACACAGTGGATGCATGTACTGTATATGGTGGATGAGGTCACATGAGGCAGTGTGCAGGTACAGTGTGTAACCAGTTTCAGGAAATCTCTCCTAAGAAAAAGACTTTCACATTTGAATGCTCCAATATTTTTCTTGTGGAACATAAGACATTGTTTGAAAAATGACTCCTGTGCTACCAAAGTGGTCCAAAAGCATGTACTTCAGTTGGTTGTCTCCAAGTTGCCTGGAAAAAATGCCTCTTGTGATGAGGCCCTTAGTCTATTCACAGTCATGACAGTAGGAGGAAGTGTCTTCATTACAGCGTCAGACCTCCTTGCTCTATGGTCAGACAATGTCCTTCAATCCCTGCTCAAAACTTACCTTAAATCTTATCTATCATGTATTCTTGAGTGCTAACTGTATGGTGGGATGAGCAATGAAGGTTGGATGGATGTCTTATATAACTGTAACGATTGATTGGTTATGGGGACTTATAAAAATTAAAATAAACTTATCGACGGATGTGAAGATGAGACTGCATAAGTTGTCAATGAGAATGTAAAACATTGACTTCTTCACATGTGTTTTTGGTTTGAAAACAAACAACTCGTAATCCTGTATGTACAATAAAAGTTTAAGTACATGTTGTATGGTAGGCCCCCTACAGTTCAAGCTTTGAGAAAGTTTTGTAATAAAACATGAAAGAGGCTTGACTAGAAGTTCAGGGGCATAATACAAATGAAGTGACAAAGGACAGTTTATACTTTAATGCAAAATATTATGACAAAAATGCAGCAAACTGGTGGTCTAGCTTTCACAAAAGTTGTGTACATTTCAAAATAGGAGAATAGTTAAATTGTTCTACTTCATATGTTAACATTAATGACGGTCTCTAACTTACATAGGTCTACTGTTTGTGTGAAACTAAAGAATTTACATACGCATCTTGTCACTGTGGCAAACCTTGTGAAACATTTTTACATGTAGTTATCACAAGCAAGTATGGAATACGGACAAATATACATGTAGCGCTTCTGCGTCCCATTTCCAACATGGTTCGACCCTTAGTTGAATACGGGACGCAGACGCACTTTACTTTTGCGTATTCCATGAGCACGTGTGTGATAACGTATTTATCTTCGAGCAAACTTGCAAAGAGCTTAAAATTCTGCCTACGCGGATTTAGAACATGGTGTCTTAAGCTGTGCAGTAGGCCTGTAAGATGTCACTCTCTATAGGTCCACCAATCTGAATCAGGGATTCAAGTTTGCTTGAAGATAATGCCTTATAGATAATGAGTATTGTGACTAGTATGGGTGAAAACTGGTAGTGAATACAACTACATCTTGTAGAAAGCTGAAGAAGAGCACTTCAATTCTAAGTAGTAGGTTACTTTTAATATGAAGACAATTGTAATTGGTGCTATTCAGCATTTGGGGCCAAAATTTTGGCTCTGCTTACCACAGAATGTTGTGTTTGCAAGGCTCTTGAAAGTGCAGACTTTTATGCACTGTAAGCATCATGCAGTAAACAGCACCATGCAATGTGGCCCAGTATTTATGGTAGCATATTATTCTACACTTAATGTAAGCGTATTTCACAGGGTACATGTTGTTGGGAATTGTTTGTGCATTGTGTGTGTACTTCATGCACAATGTACATGTACCACGATAGCAGACCCAGTAAATTAGGCCCAGGTAACCATGGTAACTTGTAGTGCATTATTGCTGGTATGTATTCACGATTTGAATAATAAAGTACATGTATTCATGAATGTACATGTAGTGTTCAACTCAGAATGTTGGAGTCATTTAGTCTTGATGTGTGGGTTATTTTTGGCTTTTAGATAGGCCTATGATGTCATTTAAGTGGGAAACAATACTTGAGTGACTCAAGGAATGGTTTGTATCACTCAACAAAATAGATTTTAAATCAATAAAACTAA
Source organism: Pisaster brevispinus (assembly GCA_023634235.1). NCBI lineage: Eukaryota > Metazoa > Echinodermata > Asteroidea > Forcipulatida > Asteriidae > Pisaster > Pisaster brevispinus. The sequence goes on from JAMKCF010000037.1 coordinate 906,511, forward strand.
GACATTCTTATTCTGGGAATAAGATTTTAAATAACCATACCCTCATAGTAATTGTCAATCATGTTCCCTGTCTGCATACAACAATAAGAAGTTCTGTTTCTCATTACTGCATGTGGGGACAGACTGTAACTCCAGGTTGGGTTAGTCATATCCAAATTGGGGGCTACGGCTTACAGCATGACTGTTGCTAAGGGTGTTCCTAAGGACGTATATTTCAACACATGATGACATAGAAATGTAGCTGTAGCTGTAGCTTCCTATTCGTACATGGCCTTACATTGGATACAATGGAAGAAGAACAAGATGACTGCACTAAGGGTAGTTGATATACAAATACAACTTTCGTGTTAAACCACCATCATAATTTCAAAAGATCTACCCCTTAACCCTGACCCTAACCCCTAACCCCTATCCATAACGCTAACCCTAACCCTTGCCCCATCTCTAAACCTATCACTCATGCATTTGTATATTTTCAAGGACATACTTATTAAACCATTCTTTAATTTTAAAAACTAAAACGAAGCTAACCCTAACCCTAAACCTTTATCCATCAACCCCAACTCAACAAACCCTGCCTGAACCAACCCTAGCCCTAACCTTCATACATTCATGTATTTTGAATAACATTTTTGTTAAACCACTGTTATAATTTCAACCTTTCCCTAACCCTAAACCTAACACTAACTCTCACCCCTAACCAAAACACTACCCCCTCATTTAATCCGGAAGCCAAACCTTTACCCCATTTCTAACCCTATCCCTAACCCTAACCCTAACCCTAACCCTAACCCTAACCCTAACCCTAACCCTAACCCTAACCCTAACCCTAACCTTAACCCTAACCCTAACCCTAACCCCAAACCTAACCCTAACCCTAACCCTAACCCTAACCCTAACCCTAACCCTAACCATGATAACCCTAACCCTAACCCTAACCCTAACCCTAACCTTAACCCTAACCCTAACCCTAACCCTAACCATGCTAACCCTAACCCTAACCCTAACCCTAACCCTAACCCTAACCATGCTAACCCTAACCCTAACCCTAACCCTAACCTTAACCCTAACCCTAACCCTAACCCTAACCATGCTAACCCTAACCCTAACCATGCTAACCCTAACCCTAACCCTAACCCTAACCCTAACCCTAACCCCTAACCCTAACCCTAACCCTAACCCTAACCCTTACCCTATCCTTAACTGTATCCCTCATACATCCATGTATTTTAATCGACAGGCTTATAACCCTTTACCTTAGTTTTAAAAACTTTAACCCTAGCTTTAAGCCTAACCCAATTCTTAACCCTAACCATAACTCTAACCCCTAACCCTAACCCTAACCCTAACCCTAACCCTAACCCTAACCCTAACCCTAACCCTAACCCTAACCCTTACCCTAACCCTAACCCCTAACCCTAACCCAAACACTATCCCTCATACATTCATGTATTTTAAACAACATGCTTGAAACCATTACCATATTTTAAAATTATAATCCTAACCCTTAACCAACCCAAAACCCTAGCCCTAACCCTAATCCAAACCCCTTAAAAAGTTTGGTATATGGACAATTCTGCCCTCTTGCAAATGAAGTCCTCTGCCAATGCACCGTTTAGCAACCAGTATTCTATCGTCACACAATGCGATCTACAATCAGACAATACCCAAAATGGTGGTGGACATGGTTAGGTAGATAGTATAGGCTTTCGCAGGTGGGGGGGGGGGGGGCTTAGGGAGGGGGGAGGTTAGAGTCAGACAAAGACACTGAACTATTAAATTTATCTTTTCTAGTTTATTACAACAGTCAAATTCAGTCACATTAATAACTAAGCTTGATGCTAAATTGCCTCCAAAATTCCATGTAATTATTAATTACCATTCCTTAAAAACCAATACTCCTACATTTATGTATAATACGTGTACATGTATAAGTAACCCATATTTTACTCAATTTTGCTGAAAGCATCTTATTAGATGCACCTGGGTTCAACATGAATAGGCTCTCCAGCTGGGTTGAGGTACTCAAGCCCTCTGGCAGGCTGTAATCAACTTGTGAGAAAATTTTAACTTCTCTGGTAAATTCTTCCCTCCATAAACATTCTAAAGAAATTCTAATTTTATACAAAATGTATTTAAACACAGTAACAACATCATACAATTCCAGTATTATTTAACTGCAATCTGCAGAAAATGAAGTGACTTTTGGTAGGTTTCTGGTTTGTGACCACCACTTATCCAGTCAAATTTTTTTTATAATAGACAATTTTGCAAAATCTTTTTCACACAGTCTGAGAGAGTAATGAACATTGGTTACCAGCCACCGTTATGTGATGGTTTTGTATTCAGCTGGTTCCCTGCTAGATTTGAGAAATCTTTCAGTAAGCATGGACTACAAACAACGTCAGTTACGATTAACAGCGATAAAAATCCCAAGATAAATGTCATTATCCATGCAAATAAATCTCAACTTATCTATATTAACCTGCTTTAGGTCATGATTAGTCATCAAACTTTTTTTTTCATTTTTAATTGATGTTAAATTTGCATCAGGGATTAAGAATATTATTTGGTTTTACCCACACTGATGTGTGTAAAGCACTGTACATGTACTGTGGATTTTTTTTCAAAGGACTTGTGAAAGTACTGAGTATACCGGCTTTACACACATCGGTGTATGGGTAAAACCAAATAGTACTCTTTTTTTCATAGTAAGATGTTCAGTTAGAAGTTTTTCAGTTTTGGAAAAATTATCAACAAAAATTAGGTATTTACAGAAATTCTTCTAAAATTTTACGCTTGACCATTTCCCATATTTAAATGTAGAATTTTAAAAACAGAAGACAGTTGAAGATTCTGAAAATAAAATACACATCTTCAAATGTACACATATTTGCAAAGAAACATAAATCGAAATTGTATACAGAGATAGAAATTGTGGTGCTTTAATATATAATTGCAAAGAAATTAAATGAGAATTTTAAAGATTTGCAACCATTGGATAGGTAGCTTAGTTTACTGTTCATGTTTCAATTCCCAGTCCTGCTTTAAGTCTTGTATATTGAATGATAGGCTCACGTTTAAAAAGTGCAAGATTTTGTCTCTGCCACACATTAAAGCAATGGGAATAAAAGTTCTAACAAATGTTTGAATACCTGCAAGACTTGCACAGTCTACTGCAAGTCGTGACTGTTCCTTTGAAGTTGAAATAATTCTGCAGCAGAGAATGACAACTGTAGACACAGAATAATGTAGTTAGCCAAGCCAACACATTTACAAATTGTTGCCGAGAAATGTTACATCCGAGTGTCTTGCTATGAAATCTTCCTTTCCTAAAGCATTCATCTCCATTTAAGTGATTTACACCAAAGACGATTTCATTTCAAATCTCACTGAAAACTCTCCGGCATAACAACCAAACTTCATTTCTCGATTCTCACATTTGACAAGTTTTATTTCCCATATCTACAAAAACAATAAAAATTCAGTTGCACTGGAAATGTGCATCTCGACATCTGTCCTTAATTATTCATTGTACTTATGTGTAGTAACCTTCACTAATAATTCAAACTTGTTCAAAATGAACATAAACACACTGGTGAGTAGACAAGCCACTTTTAAACAGAAATGTAAAACTCAGGACAAAAAAGCGAATTGTTGTGGTTCTTTGGTGAGTAATTCTTATCTGCCAACACCTTTAAGGGGCAAGTTTTCATGAAACAGTTACGGTGTTGAAATATTAATACATTTTGTGGCCTACCAAACTAACTGAAGGACACTGGGCAGAACACAAAATTTGGAAAGACATGATGCCCTGACCTGGGCCATGGTACTCCTAAACTGCCCTGGCCTAGGCTGCCCTGACCTAGGCTGCCCTGGCCTAAGCTGCCCTGGCCTAGGCTGCCCTGGCCTAGGCTGTCCTGGCCTAGGCTGCCCTGGCCTAGGCTGCCCTGGCATAGGCTGCCCTGGCCTAGGCTGTCCTGGCCTAGGCTGCCCTGGCCTAGGCTGCCCTGGCCTAGGCTGCACTGGCCTAGGCTGCCCTGGCCAAGGCTGCCCTGGCCTGGTCTTTGGTAGTCTGACATTCCTGATATTTTAGTAAGAGTGCCCTTTACTGAAGTCTAAGTTGCCTTACCCATCTAAGGATGAAAAAGAAGATCTGCAAATGATTATCTAATATGAGCGAACGGCTGGTGGAACTGTAGAGCAATCTTGTTGGTCCAGGGTCTTGTCTATAACTGGTCTGTACACCAAGTCAACCTGGAGATAACAAAGAATGGACAAGAAGAAAACATCAACGGTAATGTATAACCTAGTTGACTTTATTCTCCAGCTGGAGAAAACTTGGAGTACATTGTTATTAGCCAATCAGAAGGGCTAGATCTGATTTAAATTTACAGTTACTGTCCACAATACATCAGTGTTTTCTACAAAATTTCACGACCACCCCCCCCCCTCACACCTTCACCCAAACAGAAAACATAATTTACAAATGATGTTGGATTTAAACGAAAAATAGTATTAGCTGTTGCAAACTGCTTACCAAGCAAAAGGACCTATGGTATAAATGCCAAAAAATAGTTAGTGGCCTGACGTTTCGACCCTAACAGAGTCTTTCTCGAAGGCTAAAATGTTGGATTTAGACACAGCTGGACAAGGAAAAATGCACTACGAAATTTTCTGAGAATGTCAGCTAAAAAAAATTCAAGGCAGGGTATACTTTTTGTAATTGTCAAAGACCAGTATCCTCACTTGGTGTATCCCAACATATTGAGCATAAAATAACCTGTGAAAATTTTGGCTCAATTGGTTTTTAAAGTTCCAAGATAATGAAAGAAAAAAACACCCTTGTTGCATAGAATTGTGTGCCTGGAGCTTTTCTCAGATTCAAATTTTGGGGTGAAAAATGTCCTCTCTTTAAAACTACATTACTTCATAGGGTGTCGTTTCTAACAATGTTTTTTTAGTACCAACAGCTCTCCACTGCTCTTTACCAAGTACATTTTTATGGTCATTATTTTTTGGAGCAATTACCGAAGGTGTACCTCTCTGTAATTGAAATTTCTTGTTGATGTAAATTGTTACAATTTTATTTGGTACATTGTTAGCCATTGTTAGCCATTAATGATATTAAATCTACCAATAAGTAACTGAATGCATAATTAAATAACATGAATAATTGATAAGTTGAATATTTGCTTCATTGATAGATTTATTGATTGGCTGATTAATTGATTATTGAATTGAACATCTCCTTACCTTTCCTGTATCCACATTCATATTGCAGAGTGTGTGTTTTCTCCAGTGTTCTTCAAATGTTTTAGGTGTCTGTCCTTCCACAGGTTTGCTGTAATCATACTCATCAATACGAGTCTAGATGAAAGAAATCAAAATACTCTTGTCACTGCTTCGTGCAAATAATAAATCTCAAAACAATTTCCTCCAACTCCAATACGAGTCTACATGATGAAACTTAAATCAGCTCCTCCACAACTTCATGCAAATCTCCAAACAATGCCAACATACTTCATTCAGAAGCATTTTAAAACTAAAATTAAAATTAGTACATGGCCACATAAAGTACATATTGAGCTTGACTGTTATTTATTAATTCCGTTTGTGGATTCTCCACAAAGCAAATTTAATCACTATACTTGCCAAGAACCCCATAGAGAGGACATAGAAGAGAGTTTCAGATTTAGATGTGGGAGGAAAACCCCAGACAATAAATCCAAGGAAAACCCACGCAATCAGGCAGAGACTGAAAACCCAGTCCACATAGCGCCCCTGGCGGGATTTGAACCGGGGTCCTAGAGGTAAAAAGGCTAGGAAAAAAAACACAATGCCAACCTGACTGACTGTTGATTGTGACAGGCTTTGAATGGACCCCTACTTCATGGTTATGAACTTATAAATATACAATATAAAGAGCTGAATGCGCCCTTAGCACCTTCTTACCTTGAAATCTTCCCTTGCATGAGCTCCTCTGCTTTCCTTACGTGCTTCAGCACTGACCATGGTCTGGACAGAGTTTAACATCAAGTTCTGTAACTCCAAGGCCTCTATCAGGTCTGTGTTCCACACAATACCACGATCGTACAACTATACAAAAACAAATTATTAATGAAGATTACTAGGCAGTGTTCCACAAAGAATTAACAAAGAAGAATTACTGGATCTGATTTCAACCCTATGCCACAATCATACAACTACAGTGTGAACAACAACAAAAGAGAACAAGTTGCTTGACATTTGTTATTGTAGGAAAATAAAATAATTCTTCATCCTGATGCAAATATTACATCTATTAAATTTGTTATTGTACCTTAGTGGAAATTTCTATAGATCAATTCGTAGACAACTCATCATTGAGTAGAATTGTATGACACAAGAAACAATCAATAAGAAGTTTGAATGCAATACCTTCATGTCTTTCATGGTGCCGTACACATCACTAATAAGGTCCACTCCTTCCTTCAGTGTCTCTCCAGTTCGAAATACTGCAGCATTATTCTGCATTATCTGGGATTATGAGAAGAAAACAAATTATTGTAACTTTGTGAACACAAACATAATTGGTTCAGGGCAAAAGATGTCTCCTGCCTCTAGTTTTGTTGAACCCTTTTAAAAGGGAGTACGACCCACAAATTACTCACTTCGGCAACACAACACTTTCTCCTGGCAAACTTGTTTGGTGGCAGTAGGGGTGCTGGAAACCACAGAGATGGCTGAGAGTGTTGACCATATATCAAAGGCAAAGCACGATACAAGAAATAGGAGGCTTAACAGATGAATCCACTTTTTACAGGGTTTGATCTGTGTGGGCAGTATGGTCGGATTGCAACATTACACTGACGCATGATATACATAAAGATCTGTGAACAGGAACATCTGACAGATGGGGTTTTTTCCAGCTCTTAAAAAAAGACAAAAATACGGGACCCCCTCTTTGATATAATTATGGGATGGCCCAGTATAGGATATCAAGGACTTTGACTCCCCAGGGCATTGCACATTGAAGAAAACTGTGAAATAATTAACGTCAACCATGACTTAGTAAAGTGTGCCCTCGCTTGAGGGTTTTAATGAAGATGTGAAGATGCAAAGATGTGAAACTCTCTTGAGAATAAACCCAATATTATAATAATAATAATAATAGTGGCTTCTTATATAGCGCTCAAATCCATCACTCAGTGACGCTCATGGCGCTTCAACATTATTACCCCTGGTCACTGGGCCATTTATTTCATTCCTTAAACCATCTCAGCTCCCTTGGGAGTATACAGCCTGTGCTGCCAAATATGTAGCGCACCAAGCTAAATCAATCACAAGAACCATCTCTGCCCTCACAGGTACCCATTTACCCCTGGGTGATGAGAAGCAATTATAGTTAAGTGTCTTGCTCAAGGACACAAGTGTCATGACCGGGATTCGAACCCACACCCTGTTGACTCAGCCACCAGAACTTGAGTCCGATGCTCTAACCGCTCGGCCACACTCTTTTACACATAGAGCCAATAGACTGTGCAAGTCTTGTGTGTTTGAAGATTGGGATCTGTTACAGTGCGCAAGTATGTTCGCTTTATGCTGTACAGCAATGTACATGGGACCAAAATGTTTGATTCACGCGAGACTGGCACAGTCTTTACATTTTTTGAGGCTGTATCAATACTTGGTTCACCCAAAAGACTGTTACTACTAATAACCAAAGATACATGCAACATAAAGGTATTATACAGGATTGGTAGAGCTGACAAAATAATTGCAGACAGTGTTCATGATTTGTGTAATTAACCATATACATGAAATAACAAACCTGTGAACATTTGGGCTTAATCTGTTGTGTGAGTCAGGAGAAAATATTTTTAAAGGCCATGCACAATTTTAAGCATGTAAACACAATGTCCTTAACTTTGGATGAAACAACTGAAATCAGCTGTTGCGCTTTTAGTTTTATTTTTTAAGGTATTAAGATAGTTTTCTCGATAAAGACTTCATTTTAGAGGGAAATATTTCACAGAAAAAATTATTCTAGTACGGACTTCATAATCAGTAAGCTTTAAGACTAAATTAAACGATGATGTTTTTATCCTTACCAATCCTGTATAGAACCTTTAATGATACCAGAGTCTCATATTACACAGGTAAATACCACTAAGGAGTAAGGGATTTTGTACTAATGAATTATGACATGAAACTTACTCTCTGCATGTTAAGTCTGATGTCAGCAACCTTCATGCTACCATCAGCGTATCGGAGGTGGTCAATGTTAGCTACAGAGGGTTCACCAGCATCCTACAAGAGAAAAGAGACAATTATGTCATTACAAACTCAGCAATCTGTTTAATTATCATCAACACATTCCAACCTGTCAATGTTAGCAAAGCAGAGCAAAGCTACCCCTAAGCTAAATTGTATATTGTTTCTGTTGTTGTTGTTGTTGATTTGTTTTTGTTTTGGGGGTTGAGGTTGGGGGGTTGTTAAACTTATGTTGTTTTTAAACGAAATTCAGCTTGAGGGCTGAGATGTGTGAAGTTTAATAAAGGAATAATAATGATAAATGTTAACTACTCCCTGCACGGATCAATCATGACTTCAAAATCAAGGACCATACAAATCATGATGTTGAAAAGAAATCTTAAAGGGCCACATTGTCTTCAAATCTAGTAAAACTCTACTGTTTGGAATTGCTCCTTATCCTTTTTGAGAGTTGTTCATGCACTAAAGCATCAACAGTTTATTTTAATTTGTGAGTAGTGATTGGAAAAACTTGAATTTGATTCTGGAAGTACAACTAGCGAAACATACAGTCCACCATTTTGTGGAGTCAAAAATGTTGTCCTGCAAAAAACTGGACAGCATGAAATAAAACAAAAGCCACACAATTTCAAGGGATCATGAGAATCATAATATTCTACTTTTGAAATGTCTTTCCAACCATTCATTTCCTACATGTAACAAACATTCTTGTAGCCCAAAGCGCCCAATCTGAAGGCAACCTGCCCCTTTAAATTACAGAGATGTCCAGCTTCACAGTGGCCTAAGAACTCAACTGAGGTTTGTAAGGATTTGATCTGAGATGATTGATTTCAACTTACAGGTTTAATGTCTGGAATAGGTTCCCCGGGTTTGTTGATCTCTGTTATGGTATGAGCACAGGCACGACCAAACACCACAAGATCCAGAAGGGAGTTGGCTCCAAGACGATTAGCTCCATGAACTGAAGCACATGCTGCTTCACCACAAGCATACAGGCCTGGTACAACGTGATCTTCCTCATTCTCAAACTTTATCACCTGTAAATAAAGAATGACAATTGAATACTTTGCCAACAATTTATTGAATGTCGGAAAATCTCACCGCTGGCGTTACCTCAATCTTTTGCAGTGGTCCAGTAAAAAGGTTCTATCTTGTTTCTGGACTTGCAAAGTTCTGCCAGTTTTTCTTCTTTTTCTTTTCCTTTCATTCCTGTCTTTATCTCCCCAGAGTTATTTTCATCTTAAATGTTTTCTTCCTGAAGCCCCTTACCAAGAGTGGCGTGTAGGGAAAATTTGCATAAAAAAATATAAAAATACAACAACAAATACCAAAACAAAATGTGATTTGTACTCAAATTCTCTAGCTTTAAACTTTGACCAAAAAAAACGTGTGAAGCAAGAACTGAAAACTTCACACAACCTGGATTGAAGTGTGTGACAGAGACAAATCCTTATTATTTATAACATTATTTAGATAGCACAATTAGTGCCTGTCACAGGATCACTCGGAGACAGTGAACAAATGTTCAGTTTTAGATGGGAGAGGAAACCCCAATGGAGAAAACCCATGCAATCTGGTAGGGACTGAAAACCCAATAACGCAAGACTCCAGTGAAAGGCAACCTGATTCCCATTGACTTGTTGGACGTCTCACACAATTTACGCTTTTCATTATAAAGCCAGATTGCAAAATTGTTTGCGATCGGTTTTGGAGTATTTCGTATTGTACCATCTCATGGATTATTTGTTTTTTGACAGCTTTCAAGCAGAAATCGTCATCAACAAGGAAAAAGCTACCATATAACTTCATACCTGACCCCTGAAGTTGGTTGGTACCCCACCCATGTTATAATGCACAGTTGGCAACACAGGTACCGGATCCCTGGTAACATCAACACCAGCAAAGATCTGTGCAGTCTCCGAGATTCCTGGAAGACGAGTCGCTAACTGTTCAGGAGGAAGATGAGACAGCTGGAGGTAAACATGATCCTTCTGGGGACCACAGCCACGCCCTTCTCGAATCTCAATGGTCATGGAACGAGACACAACATCTCGGGATGCAAGATCCTTGGCTGTAGGAGCATAACGCTCCATGAAGCGTTCTCCTTCACTGTTAAGAAGGTAAGCTCCTTCACCACGGCAACCCTCAGTAATCAAACAACCAGCACCATAGATACCTAGACACAAATTCAAAATAATTCAGATGTAAACTAGATATACATGCTGTCTGGATTTGAAGATGAAATTTAAAAGCTTTAATTACCTTAAATAATTAATCACAGTACATTCATTAATGATAAAAATTCAAACCAGAAATTTGGTTTTGTAAAAAGTGGCATGCTAAAACAATTTAGAAAAACTTGTGGGATTTTTTCCCAGAAGTTTTTTCTAAACAAATTTTTTCAAGGGAAGAATAACACACATATTATTAAGGTCAATAATCTTCCTTTTTTCAATGTACTACTCAAACTAATTACAGGTTTGTTCTCAATAGAAACTGTCACACGTTCTAACCTGTTGGATGAAACTGAACGAATTCCATATCTTCATTGGCAAGGCCAGCTCTGGTTAACATAGCAGTCCCATCACCAGTACAGGTATGAGCAGATGTACAACTGAAATAGGCTCGGCCATAACCCCTGCAAATAATCACACACAAGTTACATAGTAAATAACTCAACCGCTAAAACAGCCATAATAAAAATAATAATAACCCGCGCTTTATCTACAGGCCTCTCAAAGCACTCATCATCATATATTTTCAGACAGATTTTGAAGTTCGTGAATTATGAGACCCACTAATTAGAAGTTTATAACATACACTGCTTCATGGTTAAGTTAGAGAAAGCAACATTTTCTGAATGATTCCAATCTAGAAATCTTATCAGTTAAATAAATAGAGTTTCACAGATTATGTACTAGGATTGTATTAAGAAAAATTGTAAACATATGATAATAATAAGTGATGAAGCTTTGCATGGTGTCGATCACAAGAAAAACTAGAATTAGTTAACTCATGGATACATGTATGAAACTCTCTTGGGAGAAGTGTTGGCCCTCAAATGTTTGAAACAGTACACTCTGCTCATCTTCATGAAGCTGAGTATACTGTTCCATTGTTGAGACCGCACCAGCTCCATCTCTTGTCAGAGCCAACACTTCCCAAAAAAATGTTTTTACACCGTCGCACCTGCCATTTACTAATTACAGTTTCTCATATCACAATAATTTTGCATTGGACCTTTCTAGCTCAACTGGTAACTGAGGCTATTGATCATGTAGAATATAGGCCCTCTACCTATTCTATCAGCTGAACTTACCCTGTAGCTAAGATGGTATTCTTAGATCGGATTCGATGAATAGTTCCATCTTCAAGACACAGAGCAGTCACTCCTCGACATTCTCCATCTTCCATTATTAGATCCAAGGCAAAATACTCAATGAAGTAGTTGCAATCATAGCGAAGGGACTGATATAAAATGGGAAACACTTTGTTTGAAATAAAAAACTCAACAGATCTAGAACCTTATTTATGTCCAGGTCTTCGCTATTACATTGGTCAAAAAATTGTATACATCCCCAACCCAACAAAATCCATCTACATTTGTTTTTGTTTTTTTTACTGAAAACTTCACAAGTAAACTGGTTAAAGTTTACATGGGATTAAGCATACCACCATAATCAGAGTCTAACAGTTTGGGTGTTAAGTTACTGAATGATGGTGGTTTTTCTCAGAGTGAGGAACAGGATCGATCCTCGTAACTCTCAAGGAACTTAATCATTTCATTGTTGATATTCTTGTTTTCTCCACAAGAAGGAAACATTGTTGACCAACCTGTCCGTAGAGAGTATGAAGAAGTGAATGTCCAGTTCTATCAGCCACAGCACAGCATCGATGAGCTTGACCACCTTTACCATAGTCATAACTCTGACCACCAAATGCCCTCTGGTAGATTTTACCCTCCTCGGTACGACTGAATGGCATGCCATAGTTCTCAAGCTGTTCAGAAATGAAAATTCTTAGTTTAAATAAAAGGGCCTGATCATTGGTTTTTCCCAAAGCAGTCAGAACTCTTACACATCCATTTGATGGTGCTCCCCAAACCTCTCTAGATTTTGAGTTGTAAAACTGCCAGCTTGTTTCAGAATGAACACAACTCATGAGAGATAGTTTCATGGTGCTATCCCAAACCTCTCTAGATAGTGAGTTGTTAAACTGTCAGTTTATTTCAGAGCAAACACAACTCATAAGAGAAATACTATCATGCTACCAAACACCTCTACAGATTTTGATTTGTTAAACTGCAATCTTATTTCAGAGCCAACACAACAATTCAAGAGAGATATTTCCATAGTGCTACCACACACTCTCTAGATTGTCAGCTGTTACACCACCAGTACTTTTCAGAGATGTTCCTGAACCTCTCAAGTTCGTTTTGAAACCATGCAAAGTTTGAACTTCATATGTTACCATTAGATGTATTATGCCAAATTACCTCAATGACAGCCTTTGGTGCCTCCTCTGTCATGTAGTGAATTGCATCTTGATCTCCTAACCAATCAGATCCCTTGACTGTGTCATACCTACATAAATATGCAAATATATGTAAATACAAGCAAAGTGATTTCCACAAATCCTGATCAACCTAAGTCAGAGTCTAGAGTTTGAGGATGGCTCAGACTTTTCAATAAGATGTTTTGGCAAATATTTAAGGTCAGGCCTGGAATTTAATCTTTAGAGGGTTAGGCCATTTTCATTTTGCAAAGGGCAATTCCATTGGAAATCTTGAAGTCTATGGGAGACTTCTAAGGGAAACCAAGGCCAAGAGCAGGGCAATGGAGACGATCGCCTGTGGGTAATTCCAGGCATGTAAGCAGACCCCCTTCATCTATTCATAGACTAGCTGCCAGTCTCTTCTTTGTCCTTCAGAGGTTGAACATGTTATAATGAATGCAATTTTGTGAAACGCACCACCGGTAACAACAGACCACACAGGGATAGACTGTCTCACCCATGAGACTTACAGGGACTATGGCTATGACCTAAGTATTTGTTTAGATTCCTAAGAACATGAAGTCATTTGCAGATGTTTAAATACTTGTACAGTTGTAACCTTCAATTTTGTTCATTCAAATGCCACTCAAGAACTCAACTTACATGTGCCATCTCCAATTATCTGGTTCCATATTACCAAGTGCTGCATTTATACCACCCTGTAAGAAACAAATATAGCATGGTTGGTAATGTATTTAGGGTTACACTGTAAGAAACAAATATAGCACGGTTGGTAATGTATTTAGGGTTACACTGTAAGAAACAAATATAGCACGGTTGGTAATGTATTTAGGGTTACACTGTAAGAAACAAATATAGCACGGTTGGTAATGTATTTAGGGTTACACTTGGGTTTGCTTATTTAAAACAAGTTCACCTTTGTCTAGATTTTGCCAATATTCTGGGAAAAATTACCATTTTGAATGTTTAAAAAATAAATGACAGAGAGTGGGTTTACATTGGAAAATTCTAAAGGGAAATTTGCGTCCAGGACGTGACCTGTTGCTTGGAGTAAGGGAACATCTCAGAAGTAGGGCCTGGTCTAGACACAACGGGACGTTTCTGTAGGTAATTACTGACAATCCAGTAGACAGCCAGAACGTTCTACAGGAGCACATCATTGTACCAAACTACATTCTCTACATGAGAGAGTAAGTGGAAAAAAGTTCAACGGACCAGTCCGTGTGCCCCCCCCCCCTCCCCCGAATACTCAACTGATCCACTTAGAACCTCCTACCATTCTGACTTTTGAGAAACTCCCGGAACCATAGCTGTGACAGTCTACATCTGAGGGTAAAGAATGGCTCTTTATCCTTTATAAAGATCTTAATCTCACCTGAGCAGCGACTGTGTGGGATCTTGTAGGAAACAGCTTAGAGATACAGGCTGTCTTGAATCCTTCATGAGCAAGACCAAATGCAGCCCGTAACCCTGCCCCTCCTGCTCCGACCACAACAGCATCAAATGTGTGGTCAACTACTGGGTAGTCTCTGGAAATCTAGTTACCAACGAAAACATCTTTCATTGTTTTATACCATTTATTATTTTTGCGGGTAAAGATAGTGTACATCGATAAAAATGATGGATTTCAGAAAAAGAAAAAAAAGAAAGATTATTACTAGGTTGATCTTCTGATTTTTACAATTTAAGAAATGTTTTACATTAAAAGACATCTTCATGTTTGATTAATCAATTCTTCATTGAAAGTGTTCTGTACATTACAGAATACATGTAATACAAATACAAGATGTATCTATTTGTCTCTACATCAGGCATGTCACAGACATGCCAACCAATTTCTGCTTAATAAAAAATTAGCAGGAAACTAGTTACAGATGGCATCATACTTAGGGAATAATATTACAGGTGAATTTTGACTTGGAACCTTATTCTGTTAAGCTCAATTGTTTCGCGCTTTGTTCATTGTTGTGCTTGAGCAGCTCTATAAAATTGAGCACTGACAGTTGTTCAAAATCTAGTTTTACCTTACAAACCATTGCAAAATAACAAGTCAATAAAGTTATAAACAACCTTTTGGCACTGATGCTATAAATTAGAAAAATAACAAAGAAAAAAGCAGAGATATATGCAGTTACTGTACTTACAGATCCTGTTTTTGCATCCCCTCCTGTCTGTCTTCCCTCTACGGTGAAATGGAATGGCCTGGCACCAAGTGGACACGTGATCTAACAGCAAAAGAGTCATGGTTTTTATTAATACCATTGTCAATTGTAGGGGTTGACAGAATTGGTTTAATCTCATAAAATTCAATTAAAACACAAATAATCAATACTTGATACCGTGGGCTTGTAGCTCATGTTTACTGGACCAGAAAATTTACAACGAGATCAGAATAATTTGGGGCTGAAAAAAATAATTACTAGAGCAGAATTTGAACCAACGACCTCCAGTTTAACATACCAATGCTCTATGAACTGAGCTATCTACAATCTAGCCCTTTGTTGGCGGTCTCACTCTGCTGTTAATATTTTTGTTCAGGGGTGAGGTCCTTGGTTCAAATCCTGCTCTAGTCAGTTTTTCTTTGCTCAACCCCAAATTATTTTAAATTTACCCAGTCAGTTTCCCTTGTGGTTTATAACTTGATATTTGAAATAAAAAAGTCACATCCATTCTAGGAGTCTAGTTAATTTGTTTTTGTCCAATCCTAAATTACTTGCTATTTTAGCAGAAGTTAGATACATTCTATTTTATTATTTTGGATGTATAAATGCACTGTGAACGCCCAGCACCACCTATGTACTGTATTTTTTTTTTTTAGTACAACTACGGTAGCCCACCTTGTTGGGCTGTTATGGCTCTCTTTCAACCTCTGTCTATCATGTTCATAGTCGCCAAAAAATTACAGCCCACCATCTATACCACTTTGATTGCATATATTGTCCTCTGATCTTATAAAGATCATTGCCCCTACCTACTCCATACCTAAGGTTATTCCTTACATTTATGGAATCGTTGTACCAAACAATTAATTCATCCAGATATGATGTTTCAAATGACAAATAAAAAATCCCTGGTAAAAATTGCAAGTAAAGAAGTATGTGATTGTGAGCAAGCAAATGTTGATAACATTAAATAAGACTTGAGGGTGATATTTTTATTATTAGCACAGTACAACTTTTGTACTTTTGCTTGTTTAAGCATATTTAGCGTTTTATACATACAACCTGTATACAGTCAGACAGTGGGCTGTAAACGCGATATGGTATTCCAAAATAATGTAGTACTGATGAGAACACTGAATTAACATTTAACAAGCTGACAAGCATGACAAGCATGACAAGGTGGGCTAGTTGTTACACAGTTTACTCATTTTTTACTGGGAATATCTTTCACTGTGTGGATGTGTGACAACGAAGGTGTGTCACTCTCCGTCTACTCTCTTTTTCTAAGTTAGGTAGTGAGTGAACACTCGCACAACATCGACTTTGTTTAATGTCCAAGTCCATGGTTATTCAACCAACCTTTTTTCGACTTGTGTTTAGATTTTAATATTGTTCGTAACTAAAATATAAACGCAACCAGGCTGGATCTCCGTACCTTCCTTAATTAAGCCATGGACTGGAGGCTTACACTTACACTACAGTTACGGAGATCCACACACTGGGTCCGTGCGTGTTGTTGTTGCAGAGGTCACAAAAAAGTAAAAACACAAACAAAACTGCTGTTGCGGTCTGATATTAAAAATCACAAAATCGCCTCAGCTACAATTACAAAAAATGTAATAAAAAAATTCACATGGAGTAATACTTACCGATTTTGCAGAATTTGTAATTAAATTTGCAAAGGAGCGACGGGGTAACTTCAAAAGCGAAGCCATTATTTTTCATACAATTTTTTAAGCATAGATCATTCGCTAGCTTCACGTACGTAACGTACGTTCTGACCGAGGACTGCACAACTCAATAGTGTGCAACAAATTCTTAGGCTGGTGCAGTAACCTTTACCCTTTATTGTGTGCAATTGCTGGCTGGTAAGACGAGGACTACGACTTTCTTACATAAAAAAAATGTCGAACATTTTATAGAGGGCGCTATTTTCCAAATGTTCGTTACGCAAGTAAAAGTTGTTCAACTACAATAATTAATTCGGACACACCACCATAACTAATAGGGGGGTTTTTTTTGGGGGGGGGGTACAAGGGTGCACCTTTTTAAGGGGGTACTTCTGGCCAAGTTTCATCAAAAAATTCAGCGCCTTTTGAATGTGATTTATTATTTTGATAAATAATTTTGGTTGACTTGGCAGGACTTGAACCAACGACCTCAGCGCTCTATCAACTGAGCTATCAGTCCTATGTTGGCGGTCTCCCTACAAAGATAGTGACTATAGTCACTATCTTTGTTTGGGGTGCCAGTCAGAAACCATTCAACCGTTAGCTGCCGTGTAGCCAGGGATCAAACCCAAGTTTATGATACAACCTGGGAAGCGGCAGCCACGGGATCACCTTAATAATCTGGCGTTAGTGTAAAAAATAAACACATTGTCTGAGTGTAACTGTAAATGGAAAGTAAAAAAACCCTGAAACATCGAAGCTGTCAGTATCACATTACTCTGGAAATTTCCAATCCCAAAAGTCCAGATTTCATATGGGGGTGCACCCGGGGGCAGTAGGGGAAGGGGGGAAAACACCCCCATCCCCGCCCCACACCCCACCCTCGTAAGTTACGCCACCGTTCACACAGAGAAAACAAAATAATGTTATGACCGAAAGAAACGTCCAGTGACTGACCACTGAAAAATGGGTCAAACCATGTAGGCAAAGCTCGTTTAGACCTTATTTTCCCCTACCGGAGAAAGTACATTTTGATCGATGAGATGGGTTTTGCCTTGATTGTGATTTTACTGCTCTTTAGTTCTTATCACTTTTATACATTTTCAAGAGATTATATAATTATCAGTTATTGTCACCCTTAACTTATTTCTTACAAATACAACATTATTACTAAGTATTACCAAGTCTATTTTGAAGTTGTTTTCCCTTATGTTTAATTAATGCAGATTGTTTTGTCCCGCAGAAGTATAGTTAGGCTAAACTGTATACCTATAAGTGCCAAACTAAACCTATAATTTATTGTATTGTATTATTATTATTTGTTAAACTCAAACGAGGCACATGCTGTCATGTCAATAGTTTCCATTGTCTGTACACATCACTGGTAAGCTCATGCCATGATCCTAAGATGGACCATGCCACAGTGCACGTCCTACAGAAGGGGTGTCTGGGACAGTTTGCAGGACAATATCTTTTGTGTACAAAATCGGTCTATCAATTGTCAATGGCAGATGAACCCAATTAAAAAATACAAATTAATTAAATAAACAAATGAGCTTAGATTTAACCAAACAATAACTGGACGTGTAAACAACACAAATATATGAAGAAATCGTTGAAAAATACCAAACAAATTAGACTTTTAATTTATTACTAAGTCAGCACGCGCATGACAACGTAAAGGGAGTTCGTTTGTTCATGGTTTGTCAAGCAATTCCCTGTAAGGGTTTCTTCCACTGACATTATTCTTTGAAATGAAACGTAACATTCCAATCAATCAATCAGTCAATGGAGGGGGGGGGGGTAGTCAGTGCTGGGAACTAGGTCTGTCATGGGTGTCCATGGTCCTATGGACCTAGCATCTGCCTTCATCAGTCGCATCCTTCGGGCAGGAGGGCGGGGGTCTCATGCAAACTCCTGACATGTGTCTCTATATGATGTTAATGTATAGGTCATGCTCTTGTCTTTTGGAGGTTGCCTGTGTTCCGGTTGTTGCCACGCAACTGTCTTGTCCGTCCCTCGAATCTCCCTGAAAGTGACCTTCTGAACCCAAAACGAAACAAGTTATACCGTTAAACCTGATCTTTCGGTAGATTGTTTTCCCATGTTTTCCATCACTAGTTAGATTCTTCATGTTAGATTTGTCACTTGGAGTATTTTAACTTTTGATGTATTTTTATATAATGTGAGGGCCCCAAATGATCAGCTGTGCTGGATGGGCCACCCTCGTTAAATATGGTTTTAAATAAATAAATACATAAATATTTGTATGACTATTTCCGCAGCTTCTAATACTTCAAAGGTTGCACACCTCCCGTTTCTTCTTCCATGCACCATTGTACTGCATGCCCATAAAGCGCCTGAAAAAAGACAAACAAAACGATTGTCCCTAAATAGCAATTTTATTATGCAACATAAATTCTTTTGCCAGGCTAGGTATCGTCATACAAATGAAATGGTATAGGCATATAATTGGTTTGACAATCACTCCACGGGTCACGTCCCGGTTCCCTCCCGGTCTGCTATAAAAAGTTAAGTGTAAATGCATTGTACTACAGAACATAGAGAACGGATGGACAGAACGGGTACAGAATAATGCACACTTATGACAATTCAAATCATGAAAATATCGACCAAGTAATTGTTTAAAAGCAACACTATAGGCCCTACCGAGAAAAATGCACGGCAGAGCCGCGGAGCTAGCTCAAAATCAAGTGCGCATAGAATTTCTATATAGCCGGATTTATGTTAATTCATGCCGTCCAGTCAACATACAAGTGCCAATCATGATTGTCACCCAATCCCCCCCCCCCCCCCCCCCAGGCTATGCTACTTGCTACTTTAAGCACAGATCCGACCATAAATCCGATTTAATCCATGGTCGACCGCTCCTGATCCCGGATGCGTCCCCCCTTCCAATCCCGGATCTATCACTGTATCAGTATTATTTGCAGTAACCAAGGAACGCTTTGGCTGGTAGATTAAACTTACTGCACCCCTCTGGAAAACTATATATCCTCACGTAACCTTGAAAAAAAGTTAAAACAAAACATTAAGTAAAAGTTGAAACTATTGTTTTATTTAATAATATTAAATGTGATTAAGATTTTAAATTTATTTTGGAGAAAAATAATCATGTATACATAACATTTATGATGTTGTTCACATATGTTCAAGTCGTGCGCTTCATAATAAGCACAGCCAATGTTTACAAGCAGTGCTTTTCAAGCAACCCATTCGAGTCGAGCAACTTCACTACACACGATTCAAAACATTGAAGACATATTGATTAATTATTGACGTTTTTGAAGAATGAATCCATGAAATGCACATCTTGAGGGGGATGAGTTAATTTTGTATCAACGCTGTACACTTTCACATTATAAAGACTGTGGACTTGTTTGGTAAAAACAGAGTTTGAAATACGGAAGATTGAAGTGTCTGTACCGACCGTGACTTGGGCCTCATTACGCCGTCCACTTTGTTGTCCCACCCGTTCAGCTCTCGAGGTCGACTTGGCCAGATCGCCCGTGCACCGGTGGAAGCCTGCGAGGGATTTTCGTAGCAAGGTAGTCGTTTTGCATCGTTTACCAGCTCCGGATCCAAAATGGTGTAATTGAAGCTGACTGTTTAGGATGCTTTGATCGTGTGAGTATTTTATCTTGTTATAAAAGGATGAAACTTGGCCAAGTTAGTTTAGTTAAAAGTTTGAATAATCCTGGATACTAAAATAAAAATTATAATAATGTTAATTGTTGTTATCTTCTGATTCTTAAATTTTACTAAATTATCAGTATATTAAAATTAATTGAAACAAAAATTTCATTAATTTGCTGTACCATTAACATTTATTAATATTATCACAAATATGAAAAATAGTCATGCTTGATGTAGGGACCGTAACATGTACCGCGCATCCACTTCTGCGCATGTTCATCTTCGTGCGCAAACGGTGGTCAACGCGCACTTTCGAAAGACGCTAGCTTTTAGCCACGTTGTACATCGGCATGTACATATACATGCATTGCTACCGTTCGTTTGCGCACCGCTACAGTACCTACCTTCATACCATCGAAAGTCCGAAAGAAATCGTCAACATTTTCACCGAAATCTTGATGTTCGAATGTGGTAAGTACATTAAAATGTTGATTTATCATTAAACCCCCCCATGAAACTGCTTGAAACTATCAAAAATTGAAAGAAGAATGTCAAATCATCCTAGAATTGTTGCCACCTTCTCCGTACGTGTTGTCACTTTTTGCCAAACGGCCACACAATGTAGCGGAACACTGCGCGGACCCTTCCCGGGCTCACCGGCGCGTACGTCGGTAGGGGTCCACGCAGCTTCGCGGATCGCGCTCGGTGACCGGGATGGAATTTAGACTCGGTACATGACCATGTTCGATTTGGGGTATTATTGGCGTCAATATTCCGCTTGTATTTGGTCCTTTTTAAGCTTCAATATATTTAAACTATTCCCATGAATGGTATTTAATTATTTTTTTCCCCCATGAATGGTAATTATTATTATTATTATTTTATTTTTTTTACTTTTTTTTTTTTTTTTTTTTTTTTTTTTTATAGTTTTACTGTTATTGACCCATGTTGATAAATGACCATAATTATAATAGTTATCATCATGATGATGACTGATTATTAATGATAAACTATATAAATGATTGCTAATGATGTCAATGGAATGGGTGGGATTTGGGATAGACATTTATGGGGATTTATATTTCTATGGTATATTATGATTAAGGTAGTGATTATGATTGATGACTGTGAAATGGGTGATTGATTTAAGCACACTCAACAACATTATTTTTATTTTTATTTACTTTTCGAAAAATTCAATGACAATAAGATTTGTTTTTAATTTATCATTATAGAATATCATGGGTGATGAACTCCAGCTGTGGCGTCAGAGAATTGGTGTATTTGCCATGCCTTCTGTCCAAAACTCCAAAGAGGCCGAGGCAACTCCATCACCGTGGAACCAATAGTTTGCCATACATTAGCCCATGGCTAGTGGTAATATTTGGCTTAGCTGCTGTGATTGTTGTCCTTGATTCTTCTTTCCTTGTGGCACAGCAGAAAGTTCCGGTAGCATGTATTATTACCTTGAACAACTATGGAAGATCAACTTGAAAACATATTAGAAATGCTGGGACAACAGCATATTTAAGAGGTGGAATAAGATAGTACAGAATATTGTGTCGTTGTAGTTCTAGACCCTTTTCTGCACACAATCATGCTGTCATCCTGTTGGGAGATCAAAATAAAAAATACTGTAAATTAGCTGATAAATATCAAACAACATTACATATGATAATTATGTCAATGCATTCACGTTTTTAGTTTTGGTTTCTCAACACTCAGGTATGATTACCTGTTCTAAAGACGATGAGATAAAAAGGATCCATATTCTTCATAGGATTGACATTACAACTGATGTATTTGATCACATGTTACCATGGCAACCTGTTTTACCTATAATTGTGATTACGAAGGACACATGATGTGGTTTTGTTTGGTTAACCTTTAAGTATCTGTTGACCAAAAATTATTCTTGTACAATTTTTTTTACAAGAGTTATGGGCGATTACGTTTGTTTACTCTTTTGTTTACTACATGTCTTTTACAGTAAACAAACCAATTGCTAATTAATTAAGTTATTACTTCAGTAATATTATATTTTTTGTCTGCACTGTGATTATTACACTTGGTGCCTCTGTTTCCAAGCTGCTAAAACATAAAATTGATGCAGGTTATTAGCCTTAATTGCATTTAAATAAATAAGTTTGTTTGCATATGTTACCATGGCAACCCTTTATAATTATAATTAAGATTTTGAAGGACACATGACTTGATTTTGTTTGGTTACTCTTTAAGTATCCGTTGACACCAAAATAATTCTTGTGCAGTTTTGTTTGCAAGAGTTATGGGCGGTTATGTTTGTTTACTCTTTTGTTTTTGATGTGTCTGTTATCGTAAAATACAGTAAACAAATAAATTGCTAGTTAATTAAGTTATTACTGCAGTTTTGTTATGTTATTTGTCTGCACTATGATTACTACACCTGGTGCCACTGTTTCCAAGCTGCTAAAACATAAAATTGATGCAGGTTATTAGCAAAAAATGCGTTTAATTAAACAAGTTTGTTTACATATGTTACCATGGCAACAAAATATTGATATTATTTTTATTCCACCGAAATATGATATGACATAGGATGACTGCCTGTCAGCTACGTGTACATAAAAAATAAAGTCCATTCGTGTTTCAGTTATGGAAATATGAAGCTTTAAATTTGTTTACCTGTTTTGTTTACTTGTTTACTCCTTGTTTTAGTCCTCCATTGTCACACAGATTTTACCATTGTATCCATTGAGATTTTGAACAAAGAACTGTCTGAATTTTCGATTTTCGATTGACCATAACTTTTGAACCTGTTATCCGATTTGACTCAGTCTTGCACTAATCAACTCATGTTTAAATGGCCTTTTGATTAGAGTACAAATCTGATGCCTGCCAACAAGAAGAAAATTTCCATTTCTGACCCTACTTGATGTTTGTGTTTACATTTATAAATAAAAAGGTATAAAACTTATATGACAAAATTATTAGGGTCATATTTTGGTAATAATTACCCCGAAAAAAACTCCCAAAACTGTGTAATTCTTATTTGAAAGTTTACTTTGTTATAAAGATAGTACGGAACCATAGTGCTCCCGTTGCGTTGGTTAGAAATCAAATGTACAAGAAAATTAAATCTCCATAAAAAACATAGATCACCTGAAGGCGACTCTGGAGATTCCAATATATCCATGGTTTGCCTTTGTGAATGCTGAGGCCAGAGATGCGGTTGGTACCCCTGTCACCTCGCTAAACATTGATGGATCCTGTGTTCTTGTGAAAATTCCATGACATTTTTGTTTTGTAAAGCTTTCAGATTCACAGGTATCTTTCTTGACAACTTGTCTATAAATCAGCATTGTTGAAACAAATCTAACGATAACCCTACCTTTAAATAAATATCATATCAAAATTAACATAATTTCTTATCTGCATAACTAAATAATTATCATTAAGAATTTTGTGGTTATTTTCCAGTTGGAGGTGTGGATTAAACTTGGCAATTCTGGAGATGTGCCCAGCAAAAACACGTGACCCTAGGTCATATATTCAGCCCATTCCCCTAGCTCTACCTTCCACTCAAGGGGAACAGATCTTGGCCCGCTCTGACACCCACTACAAGACAAATCGTACCTCAACCACGAAGGATGAAATATTTAAGGCCAACTATGCAAGACGGTATGTACTGTTTAAAGACTTTAAGGTTCAAACCAATTTTATTGACATTGTACGTTGGTAATGTTTGTTTCTAAAAAGTACAAATTCATTCCAAAAATGCTCTTTAAAATTCTCTAACAGAATAAATGAGACAGCCCCAAAGTTTTGTGTTCTCCTTAAGAGGGGACAATCTGTGGGAATGATTTTAAAATGTAAGCCCCCCACAATAAAAAACAAACAAACAAACAAACAACAACAACAACAACCACAAAAACATTAAAGATACTGTGGTGACCCTACTCCCACTACTGGCACAATGTTTAGAGAGTGCTTTGAAATAGTGGCTTAATAAGCCCTTGGCCATGTTGGCTATGATAAACAGTAAACACAGTGTGACAAACAATGAGGGGAATCTCAAAGCTTGTATGTCAATGTCAATTTGTAAAACGTTTTCGGACAAGAAAATAGGAATTACAAGGGAATGATTTCATTCAGCATTTATGCAACAATCGTAACATTTCGTAGACTAACATGACTATACACATTTTGTGCACATTGAATGCTAATTGTGAGTAGCAACTGATTGCATTTTGCTATTCAATTCAAGTGAATTTGTTCACCTAATATAATTGTTTTTTCTCAGGCTTCGTCAGATAAGTGAGCAAGGGTACCGGTCTGTGAATCACAAACCTTATCAATTACTGGGGGAACCGTTTTATCTGGAAGAGAAGAAATTAATTCTGCATTCACTTGGACAAAATGGGGTAAGTCATTCACTGTGAAGACTTTCAAAAAGACTGTGAAAAAAAGAAAAGAGTTGGAAGTATTGGTTAGATTATCATCTGCAGTATACTATCATTTTAACATTGAAACTTATGATAGATTGTACCCTACAGGGAGAACTCCAATTTTGAAAGAAATTATGACTACAAATATTGATCTCCCTGGCAACAAATGCCATATGGTGTAATAACTAATCCACTTCATTGATATTAGAATATCTCAAGTGAACATGAGTACTTGGCTCCACGGTGGCTGGTCAATATGTAGAACTGGAGCAGCAACTGTTGCACTTTGAGTTTGTGGCAAATATTTGTTTTACTCCCAATTTAAAATAAAAAAGATTTCTGTCTGCATATTACAAAAAATACAGACATAGACAATCGATTTTAAAATTATAAACATTATTTTGTAGACAGACTGTGTTACTTAGACATGGTGTAAATAAATTGGCAAAAAAAGTAGCACTGCATTGAGAGCAGTCTTATGTTGCCACCAGCTTGATTCATTAGAATAAAACTTGAGTCAAAATTAGTAAAACAAAACCCATTGTTTCATGTACACTGCCTTTTGGGGAGGGGGTGGAAGGGCTAGATTATACATTTGTAGTTAATTTTTTCAGTTGAGTCTATCACTAGAAAATTCTGGCATGATAGTCTTGCTACTTTAAGTCTAATTTCCAATTTTGTTGCCGTTTGGAAAAAAAAAAAAAAAAAAGTGATTAGGGCCTAAATAGCCTGAAAAGTCTGTTTTAAGCCTGAAAATCCATGTGTATGTAATACGTATGTCAGGCTTTGTACTTGATAAAATGGTCTTACATTTTTTCAAGGACCAAATTGCCTGTAAATTCCCTGTTTTTTCTATAAAGAAGAATGCTGGCTCCTCTCCCTCAGGCTCATTGTCCAATTGAGCCTTGAGATATCAGGATATATTTGCACATGTGCTTGGAATGAGCAAACAGGGAAGAATGCTGCGTCATTCAGAATGTTAATATGCACTCTCTTTTGGAAATACTGCATCCATGTTTGCATAGCTGTGTACTGAGTGGAGTCTGCCAGCAGTAATTCCAAATCCCATCTGAATAGACGCACAATGCGCCTTTTGATTGCTTCATTATTTAGTGACCACCAGAGAGATTTAAAAGTAAATAATTGTAAGAACAGATTTTGAAAAATTCTTACATTTAAAACCATATTTTTAAATGCATGACATGTACTGTATGAGGGCGCTTTCAACATTTTCAACATTAAAGTGTCCATTATATTTAAGACAATGTAATTCCAGCCAAAGTTATCTGGTCATCCTTTGTAGTTATTATTAGAAACTGTTGTGGGACGTGTTGGTTTTTAAGCTGGTAGACCCAGACAATGAAACCCATTACCTCTCTCCAACTGTATGTAAAACCGTTTGCATTGTAGAGGACTTTAAATTTAAACGTTCTTATAATAAAATCATTCACATATTACACATGTATAACTTTTATTAATTTGTTTTTTCATAGTTTAGAGGCTACAACATGTATATCTTTTTGGTTTAATTATTGGAATCTTAAGGCCAAGTTACACAGGGCAATTTTTTCAGTCAACTTTGAGGCAACTAACCACTTTATGCAAAAGGAACACTTCAGCAGCACAAGATACAATCTTCTAGCTGTAAATTACTATCCCCAAGAAAATGATGAGAAAGCTGAAATGTGAATCAATGTTCTTATTGTAGATGCCTGGATTTGGTTGCCTGTAAATTGTCTCATGTAACACTCCCTTTAATTGTTTTCAATAACTTTCTTGGTATATTCTTGACATCTTCAGGCCCAGTTTGAAGACTCCTCAGGAAGTGGTTCTGAGGATGAAGGAGAAGATGAAAAAGAGAAGAAGAAAGATTCCTCCTTGATGCAACAACCAGAACAAAAACCTCCTCCAAGAAAATTTGTCTTCCGTCGGAATCACAAGAACAAGAAATCATTGAGCAAAGAGATTGTGTCTGCAAGGTACATGTACATGTATGGTCTTTTTATGTTCAAATGTACACATTACATTGGACAACTACCATGGTATCAAGGCAACACATTATTTTTACAGCTGAATTTTGTCTTTTATTTCACAAACTAAAGTGACACATGTCCTTATCATCATGTTTTAATTTTTATTATTTTGTACAGAAAAATGGTAAACTGGGTAAAACTTGGACATGGTGTATTTACAACAATACGAAAAGAGGATGAAGACAGGGTAAGTATTGTGAAATGTAACAACTACTAAAACTCAAGTAATAAACCACAAGGGAAACTGACTTGATCAATTTTGAATAATTTTGGGTTGAACAAAAACAAATTGACTAGACACATGCTAGAGCGGGACTTGAACCTGCAACCTTCAGATGAAGGTGCCATTGCTCTATTAACTGAGCTATCTATGATCTAGCCCTAACATTTGCAATGTTGGCAGTTTCCTTATTTTGTCAATTACTTTGTTCGGGGCCAGAAGCCATTCAACCTGTAACTGCGGTATAGCAAGGGATCAAGTTTAACATACAAACAACCTGAGAAGTGGCAGGAGAGGGATCACCTTAAGGGTTGCAACTTTTTGTTTGAAATAACTGCTAAAAACATGTCCTTAACTAAAGCCAAAATAAGCAAATTGTTTCATGTAGCATTGCAATGAATAGTAGACGGTTACCTTTGTCTTCTAAAGAAAACTTTGTTGTGCTCAGCATTTGTTTTTGGGCTTGGAGAAGAAAAGATAAGCATGCCACTCGTCCAATGTCTTGACTGTGCATCTTAAATATTACATGTTACTATTATTAGTTATCACACAAGCGTGAGTTGAATAGCAGATTTACTTCAAGCACTACGCGGAGTTAGAACAGCGCAATACACAGGGTGTAATATGGGCTGTGCAATATAAGTTTATATCACACCTCTTGTTGCTATGGGTCAACCAATCAGAACCGAGAATCCAAGTTTGCTTAAAGATAAGTTGGTTTACATGTTGCTGGTTTTGCTTGTTTCATTCAGATGAATGCAGAGGAAAATCAAAAGTTACAAGAAGCAGAACGAAGAAGAAGAGAATGGCAACCTCCAAATGTTGATAGCTCAGATGGAGATACTGATGATGAGTTGGCAAGAGATGAAGATCTAAGGTTAGGAAAACGGACACAAAGACTGACAAACAGACTACAGATGGGCAATTTCATCTTAATCACTCAGACATAGCTACTGATGATGAGTTGTCACGGGATGAAGATCTACGGTTTGAGAGAAGAAAAACAAGACGAACAAACAATAGACTTGTAGTTTCATAATGATAACTCAGATGACAATACAAGTAATTAAAGAGCATTCCAGTGTTTGATTTATGCTTGAAAAACAGACTAACACAACGATTTTTAAACAGACTTCTTTAAATCAAGTTTGCCTTTGAAAGAATTTAAATCATAAAACCTTGTTTTAATTCATAAATTTCATTAATAAGGATTTGTCTTGACTTGCAGTGTCTTCTTAACACAATCCAACAACGATGGAAAGAAAGAAGTCTCTTTCTCCCGCCCTGAGACCCACCTATACACTCCAGCCAGCACCCTTCATCTAGATCACCATGATGTTTCTGATGAGCATACAGACCCAATTTCAGCATTAGGTGTGATCAGTGAGCAGAGTGGGACTGCTACACCTTCTAAATCCATCTTAAGTTGCTCCTCACCAGTTGTCAGAAGAAGAAGAAAGAAGAAGAGTAGTGAACCACCGAGGCCCTATACACCGATTAGATCAAATATTAACGTGGAGAATGACGATGGAAGTAAAGCTAACAGGTAGGAAACAGGACAAGATTGACAACTTTTATCATGGATGAGCATTTGGATTCTCCTGATGACGAGCATAGTATACTGTTCAAAACGTTGAGACCCCACCGGCTCTTTTGAGAGCCAACACTTCTCCCAAAAAAGATTTACATATGGTTGTACCCGCAAGTTAACTTTTATAGTTACTTGTTGTTTTCCACACTACGCAAAACTTCAAACATCACTTATTTTTATTTTCATTTATATTTGACTCTCCTGACTCAGATTTTAATATATCAAGTTTTCTGATTAATAAATCAGTTATAAAGACACCTCACCTCCTCAACAAACATGTGAAATTTGAACACCTTTCAATTTGCATCTTCATCCAATTTATCAAGTGTGTGCTTGCATTTTGATTGCCTCAAATGAAAGTTTGTATTGCTGTTGTTTTCTAGGGACGCCATATTTCGTCAGCTGTGTGCAGTTAATTGGATCCTAGAAGCTATGATGACAGAACCACCTGCAGCTATGGAACCAATTACTAAATGCTGGACCATTAAATACAAGTGAGATATAATGGACTCTGAAAGCACTTTAGTACTTTGTAACATTTTCAGTGACTAGCCAGCAGTAGTAGTTTAATTACCTTTTCACTAGTGCACCAACTCTTTAACAATCCATATTTCATATTAAATAGGGATGTTTTTTTTTCACTGAACTAGCCAGGTGGCCAACTTAGAGAGAATTTTGACTGGTTCTCTGGTGTTTTAACTGGCATTTGGCCAGCGAACCACTGTGAAGGGAGAATGCTAACAACTATGGTACAGCTAAATTTCCACAAAATTAAAGCCAAATTGAATGAACAAACTTTATCTGAAAATTTCTGAAACTTAGATATTAATTTAGAATTAATTTCTTTTACAGTGCCAAATCAGCTCTTGAGATGTGGGTTGTGAAGATGATTTAGAATCTCAATTTGTTATGAATTATGAACACCAAGCCTCTCTTTTTACTTTTTCAGAGATTTGCGGCAAAACACTTTTTGCAAGACAACTGTGAAAGAAAGGAAACGTGAGAAGCTAGTAGATACAAGATGGAATTCCTTTGTCAGTAATCCAGGAGCTGGTCACCTGGTAAGCCTTCTGTCAAACTTCAATACCTCCTCTTATTTCCTTAAACTTTTTCAAAATGTTTTCTCTCAAAGTGACTTTCAATGCCTTTCAGTTATTAATATAAACATTTATTCAATCAAGTGTCAGACAAAAAATAGTTTTTACTGTAAGGATATACTTTGAGCCTTTCAAAAGAACTGTTGGTGTGGGCACATTTGTAAAGTATTTTTTACCAGAAATTGTGGAATTATGAGTAGACTGTTTTCCTGGTCTTTGTTTGAATGAGTGTTCCTCCTGAGGGTTCCTTTCCAACATTGGATTTCAAATAAAAGCCCCTTTGAAAAATGAGACTTGCCCTAATGGAGTGGCTTTGATCAGGTCTTGAAGTACACAGAGGCCATGGTCCTTTTCCTTTGGTCTTGGCCTAAGTCATTGCCTATGCTCCTTCAAATGAGTTTCCCATACAGAATTAAATATTTTTCTATGCAAATGCCCTTTTGCAAAATGAAAATGGCGTTGCCCTCTTACAGATGAAAATCCAGGCCTGTTTGATTAATCTTCAAAATAATAGGCAAAATGTTTTATCCATTATGCTTGAAACAATTATGTTACAATCCGTCAAAGTTATCGATGTCGGTGGTACATTTTTCTTTAAAACTGAAATTCTTACTTTTAAAATGAGGTAAAGTTTTATGAATATTCTGTATTGTATTTATTTTGTAAATGCCAAATGTTTGATTCAGTGATTTATCCATGGGTAAGTTTCTTCCAGCTTTGGTTTATTTTGTGTCAGTCAATAACTGCTGCTTATAAAGTTCTTTGTAGATCAACAGAGTAATGTGTATTTATGTTCATTTGATACTTGTTTGAAATGTTAATGCTAAAGACGGAAAGTTTGCCAAGTCTGTTATCTCTGGGTGGACAGGTAAAATCATAATGTGGAAATAGACAACTACACAATTACCTAATCCTAACTGAACCCCTCGGCCATACCTGTTGGTATTATGTTGTTAATGACAAGTCAACATTTTATTGAGAAAGGATTGGTTAAACTAATGAAGTGCAGTTGGTTTGGTCAAGCGGAGGGGTAGACTGATGCAACAGCTTTTTAACAAAGATGAAATCAGAAGAAATGTTACCAACAGTGTGTCTCACAGACATTGTCAATTGACAGTATTTTTGACCGCATGAGGGCGCTTTCTCAAAGGCTAATTTCCTTGCATCACAATTTCAATTTTATCTTATTTTGACTGGCCTGTATGTTTTTTTGTCCCAATGGCCAAATAAATATTAACAATAACAACAACCATGGAAAAACCAGTTCGTTTTGCTTGTTTTCCATCATGGTTCACACACGCCCTCACACGGTCAAAAATTCTCTGAGAATTGCATCTGCAGTTTAAAATCTTGTAGTTTTGGCTTCAAAAAGGTGAGCCTACAATGTTACTTATGGTAGCACTGACACCAAAGTCATCTTTATCTATCAATATTCAAAATTGTTGCTGATGTTTAGTAAACGGTGTTGTGTAATTGTCTATTATTGTGTGTTGATTCTGCTGTGAAATTTTGCTTAATACAAATGAGTTTGGTACTACTTTAAATGTGAAGTGCAAGAATGTAGAAATAAGAAGTTGGTTGAAATGTTATGAGGAGTTTTATTCAGATATGACCAAATATGTCATTATTATGCACTTTTGTTCTCAAGAATGTTTGCTTTAAAAGCCTGGTTTACACTTGACACAAAAGTAATTTTTGGTGATGCAATCATTGGTATGCGCTGTTTTTCTAATTGTGACGCAAGGCAATTTGCTTCGCGTTTGCTCTTGCATGAGACAGACCTCATGTTTCTCTGTAAATGTTTCTTAAAAAACAGTGATTCAGAAACTCCTTCAAAGGTCAAAGCTGTCATTGGTTTCTGTTAGAATCCTGATACATGTAGTTAGTGTTATTACTAAAACACACATCTGTTGCTTTCTTGTCTTGACAGTATTTAAGCCTGTTTTATACTTCACGCGAAAGCAACTGCAAAGCAAACTATGTGACGCAAACAGTCTGGTACACACTGTTTTCCCAAGGAAATTCGCTTTGCTTTCGCAATTCCCTTGAAGTATGAGCCGTGCTTTAAGCTTTTTCAACAAATTCAGCACATTCACTATTTTATTTGTTGGATGTTGCACCTTAAATTCAATAATCATGTTACATTGTGTTCAGGCAGTGCTAAAGCCACTTTTTAAATATGTGTGGCATACATTACTCATAGAAAAACACATGGAAAGATAGTAACAAGTTTTGGGAAGTGCCATAAAGTAATTTTTTTGTGAGATACAAAACATGGTTGTGTGATGAATGCAAAGCCTGTTGGCACAAACCTTCCAAAGGTTGTGTGGTTTGCAATGGGAGACTTTTGAACACTAGGTGGCATTGGCAGTAGACTTACTAGGTAAAGATCCATTGTTTACGTAGTTCTGAGCATGCGTACATTTCTGAGAACATGGATGTACCTGGTAAGATCTGCTGCCACCTAGGGTCCTCCAAAGTGTCCCATTGCAATCACATCTACTGTTTATATCCATGTTATTAAAAAAGGACTAACACATGAAACTCTTTAAGTTATTATGATATGAGCTAAATATGTTTACGTTGTGTTAATTTTTATACCCTTTTTCAGAAAACTCGCACCAGTAACAAAACCTCACAGTTTGGCCCAAACCTGACAGCCTCAATGTCCTTTGGTCGTACTGTACGTCGTACGTCAGTCCAAGCTTCAAATGTGAGTGCTCTACAGAAGACTGTATCCAATCTTGGATCAGTCAATCTTCAGAGCTCTGACAGTACACCAAGAAAAGAAGATGACATGTCAGCTAGGAAGGAAGTAGTGCCAGGAAAAGGTGAGCTCACATATTCTAAGGACATGAATGGGTTAGAGACCTGAGCCCAACATGTCATAGCTTTTGTCCAATTTTATGCCATAGGGCTTTAGGGCTTACAGTCCATCAGGAAAACATGGCAAATCATCGATGGGGGAGAGAAGTTTTCAGATGGCAGCACCGAGGCTTTGGAACTCCCTACCTGAAACTGTGAAACTTTCGAAATCACTTGGCATATTCAAGAACAGTTTAAAATTCTACCTGCATAAAGAAGCATTTGGTTGACTGTATTTTCTACTTGTTATGTGATGCTACTTTCATTTATTGTTTTTTGGTTGTTTTTTTGCAGAGCAGCGCCATGAGCCCCTCTTGCGCCGGATACTGGCACTTTGAAAATGTTCATTATTATTATTATTATTTTACTCCATTTTTTATTTGATAGGTACATTGAAACTGCTTGATGATATATATGAAAGCGCATCAATGGTCAGTAAGGTTGAGGAGATAGATGATGCAGCATCAAGACGGGGTGCTAGACGAGAGAGGTGACTATAATTTATAACGATTTCATCTTTGGATTCAGGTTTTTTTTTTTTAATCCCTTTTTTTTTTTTTTTTAGATCTTTGAAATGAATCAGCCACCAATTGACTTAGGTAACAATAAATAAACATTCTAAATTTCCAGTTTGTTTTTTTATTTTTCATTGAAAATGTGATGCAGACTGTTGAGAAATCATTGCTACACCCTGGAAGCTCCTTGGGATGGGGGGGGGGGGAGAATAACCTTCTCTAGTCCAAAGGAAGACCCAGCGCCACTTTCATTTATTTTAATATTTTAAACATTGGGTTAAGTTCAGGGGATTTTATCCTCTAGACCAATGGAACACAGTCAAGCAATCAATAAATCATTCAGTCAAAACAATGCATATAGCACTGGTATCCATGTTCCAAGGTGCTTTGACAAAGACGTACACATATAAATCATACAAGTTACACAGAACATGCCTTAGGGAGTAGATGAGCTTTGAGTCTCTTCTTGAAAATGTTCACATTTGGGGAAGTTTGGATGTCTGTAGAGAGGCCGCTGCATAACATTGGTGTGAACTTGGAACGTGCATGACAACCAGGTTAACCTCCACATTCTTGTTGCTATTGATGAATCTTTAGGTCTCCATCAGTTGCTAGTGATCGTAGTGGTGCTTTGAGTGCAGGGTCTTCAGGTCAACGAACTACAGTCAGCAAAACTCCCACACTATCAGTAAGTGCAATTTCAAATGCTGTAGTAGTTATAATGTAGTATAATGTAATATATACGAGTTCAGTTTTATTAAGCATGCCTTAATAATCTTAGTGACTAACATTTATATTAATCAAGCGTGTCGAATGTACAGTAGGTCATTGAATGATCAAATTATCAGGAAGTTGATAGCAACTACACATCATTACAGTTGAAACAAATATTTTGTATTCAGAGTTAAAAGTGTATGTTGTGAGAAGACATGGATAAAAGATTATATAAACTTCTATTTTTGTTCATCAACAGAAGAAGCATCTTGAGGAGAGAGATAAGAAAGTGAACAAACCTGCAGAAAAACAGATTCATACATGGGTGGCATCAACCAATAGGAAGCTAAGAACTATGAGGTAGGTATAGTGGTGTGGTTGCAACTAGAAACAAAGCAGGGAATCTAGGTTGAAGAATATGAATGAGTTTGGAAAGTTTGGGGTACAAAGATGAATTATACATACTCCAAGACCTTGGCACTAGCCTCAACCCTCGACCCTCAAACATAGGTTATCAGTAATGCAGCCTACTCTTAATAAAGAAACGGATCAAAAGCACATCTCCTGTTCAGCTTTCAAAAATGTAAAAACAAATCAAACAACTTATTCTTTTGGAGAAAGAAGTTCAACAACTTGTTTGATCGTTTGATCAAAGAACCTGCTGGAAGTTTGCAGGAAACCTGCTCACAAATTTCAGTCCTTCGCATTCCAAAGAGCAAACACAGTTGGGGGATCGTGCCTTTTCTATCACTGCACTGAGGATGTGGAATAATCTTCCTGAGAACATTAAACAATGTCCCGTAGTAGCCATCTTCAAAACTTCACTTTAAAATTGACATTTTTGTCCAGAGTTTATTGTACGTCGCTATGAGCAACAGGCGTTAATTGTATGATTGATTGATGTCTGGTCATATCACTTGGCATGCTCGGAGTTACATCATTAGGTTCAAGAGCCATTTTCTCATATTTCTCTGTTTATTATTGACAGTGCACCACCAAAGACGGAGTTCAAACCCATCTTCCCAAGTCAAAAACATGTTCATCTACCATCCGAGTTACGAAGTCGCTTCGCTGACGTCACTGAAGACAAAGCTCTTATGCTTCACGATAAACTAGAAGTCTTGGAGAAGTAAGTGCTTTGAGTATAAACCATGTGACACTTGGCCATAGGTTGTTGGTTCATGCATAGAATTTGCTGCCTGTTCGGATTTGACTTTCCAACACATACATTTTGTTTGACTTTAACAGGAAGAAACTTTGGCGAAGTGAAGAGAAGTTCCGAGCGATCCGGACCAATCTTCACATCAGCTCTCAACTGGATAGAATGAAAGAAGCAGCAAGAGATAATGAAGAGTCAGCTGAAGAAAAGATGAGGAAGAAACGAGTGGAAGAAGAAAGTAAATGGTAAGGAGTCAATGAATATAAAGAAATGTCAACAAAATCCTGCAGCATCCATAGATCACTCTGTTGGCAAGTCATTGTGTCACATGCATACGTATCTGCTGTAAACCTAGCCTTGTCCAAGGCTCTTTACGCAATCACCCCGCTTTGAATTCACCAGGTAGCATAACAATACAGGCACGGTACTGAAGTACTTGATATACAATATACTGTGGGGTCGAAGCATGGTTTTTCAACCTCGTACTAAAAACGAAGCCGAAACAGAGCCTTGTTCCCATTGTAAACGGCAGTTTATGTTTTTCTTTATCATTGCGCAGGGATTCCAGCGCTAATTACGTATGCTGGAATCGGATATTGAATATTCATTTCCTGTACTGGGCGGATAATCGTCCAATCATAAACTCTCGTTATGACGTAAAGATTAAGTAGTATTCGCCTTGCCACTATACATTAACCAATGAGCATACACCTTCGGGAAATATTAGCATAAAACAACTCCGCCCACAATCTGACCTTTTTACAGTGGGAACAAGGCTCTGTTTCGGCTTCGTTTTTTGGTACGAGGTTGAAAAACTGCTTCGACCCCACAGTATATTGTATATCAAGTACTGCAGTACTGTGCCAGTATTGTTATGCTACCTGGTGAATTCAAAGCGGGGTGCTTGCGTAAAGAGCCTTGGACAAGGCTACTGTAAACCCAAAGTTTTTGCTACATCCGGCCCCAAAGCTGGCATATGTTTGTGTGCAATTTTACAAAAAATAATCAGTTTCATCGTTGATATGCATTTCTTACTACATCAGAAACTTTTCATTCTGAGAAGACCTGTCTTTGAAGAACGTATGTCATTTTCTAGCACAAATCATCAAAGAAAATTCATTCAGTTTATGTGAAGTGAATGTGGCCAACAGTAGAATTATGTCACACTTAACTATAACTGTGATCAGCAGGCTGTGCCTGTGTGTCTGTCTGTCTTCCTGCCCTAGAATGTGTTTAAAGATCAACTTGAGCGAAATCACTCAAACTAAATATTGTGTCCTTGTTTATCTTGTGTTTAGTTATTTTTTGCTCACAAGTGTAAAGTTTTCCTCCCTGTAATTTTGTTGAATTTTGATCGGAAAAACTAACCCCCTTCTTCGATTTTTTAAATAGTTTTTTTCCTGCTGTTGGCAGCTGTTTGCATGGTTCACAGCAAAGACCCCCCAAAATGAAAAATGAAATCAACACGCAAGTACCAGTGCCTCAGAAAACCAGCGTAAAACCAGTCTGTGTTGCTTATCATGTTGCTCTTCATTTTCCATTGTCATTTGGATGGAGTCTGTAGTGTGACATCACAGTTTCGATTTGAACCCTAGGCACTCTGGACTTTTCGTGAAACTTAGCATTTTTCCTAACGTGACATTGATCAAAATGTGTTGGGTTTTTTACTTTATATTTTTATCAAGTTTAGTACTTAGATAATGTTTGTTTTTTTTCAAGTTCAAGTTGAACTTATGGTTCTTTACTCAACAGATTCTTGATTTATTCCTTCAGGTTTCAGGAGCTAACATCCAGACTACCTTCGTATGTATTCGCTGATCGAGCCTGTACTGCCATCTTGGATAAACTCCAAAGCATGGGGATAATCGAGAGTCGTAAAATCACACCACAGAAATTTCTTAATGTACTAACAGGACTGAAGCCATGGGAGTTATGTCTGCCAGATGTCAGTGCGGCTGTAGAGGTAGGGGATAGTTCTATGAAGGACATCGCATATACAGGCATGATAGTTCGTCCTTGGGGGAAAAAGTTGGAACAATTTATGTAGGAAAACTTGATTAAGTACAAGGGCTGATGCACATGTACACATGGTGTATGCTTTAATAGACTTTGCAGGCTATTTAATCACAACTTTCTGTTTTTTCCAAGCGCAAAAAAAATTAATAACTTGGAAATCAGACTAAAGTAGGAAGAATATCATGCCTGCATATACTGTACATTTTTACAAGGGGGGGTTTATCTTGTCAGTAACGAAATGGGATTTAAAATGTAACTTATCACTTGGGAATGCAAATATGTATGTACTGAAGCTTCAAGACAAATCTTTTCTAATTTCTGCAGTTTATTCGTGAGAGGGTGACGTTGATGTCAGTGGAGGATTTTGAAGCGTGGTATCAACATGAGATTCCTGGAATCATGAGATCACAAAGTGCTCCGCCCAACACCTTCCCATCATGATCATGAGATCACAAAGTCCTCCGCCCAACACCTTCCCATCATGATCAAGATCAAGATCAAGGTGTGGTGATAGCCCAAGGTCGCAGGGAGCTTGGCCACACACTTTTTATTATCCAGTACTCTGATGAACTTATGAGATCATCAGTGACTACGCACACAATTTAGACGAGGATTTTACATAGCGGCTGAATTAGAATCTAGTTGTTTTATCGTTTAAAATTCTTGTTTAATGTTGGTGCCAAAAACGAGTCTCATTTTACTCAGAAATAAAAAACACAATGCAATGTTGGTGGTTGCAATGGGAATAGGTAACAGACTGCCTGGGTTAATTCATTAATTACCATGTGTGTCTGCTGCCACCTAGTGTCTCACATTGACCCCTAGCTGTCTCCTGGGCAAATTATATCGGCCCAATTTCAGACTGTGTATTGGAAGGGCTGATTATATCTGTCCTATCCATAATGCATTTGTATTGGTTAAAACACACCACTTGACCTTAAAAAGACCAAGTTGTGACCAGAATAAAGTTTGAGTAGTCAGCTTTGAACTTGTGCATGCTTTGACTGCATTAGATGTGTCCAGAATGTTTATTTGCAATTTAAAAAAAACAGGTGTACCTTACAGGTTAAAATGCCCGGCATTATGTAGTCTTGGTGTAGGACGCTATTCATTATCTCTGGACTATCGCAATTCTACCTCTGGACACTATCATGTATACATGAAGCATTGAGTGATAGCAGGGGCCGTTAAGGAAACCTGAGCTATTCCATCAACCAAGGCCCACCACATGTAAACTGACAGGAAAGGTGACATCCAGGAAATGCCCTCTATTGGTGGAATTGTTATGCTGTGTACATGTAGTGTTAAGTGTGCATGGTTTTACCACAACCAAAGATTATAGAGCCACAAAGACGCAGGATGGGGAACTGGAGCTCTATCTTCTGTTGGAGTGTGAAATAAACATGTTCACCATTTCAGCAAGCAACCGTTTTGTTATAGCATTGATAGCAATGGTCATTGTCTGCACTGATCTGTTGTTAAATCGAAAAAGTTGTTTGCTGAAATGGCGTCCAGTGCACATTTTACATTTCACATTTCAGCCCGAGTTCCCCATCTTACACCTTTGGGGCTCAATAATCTTCGACCACAGCGAAACTGCAACATAAGAATGTAATGCACCAAGATCTGATATTTCACAGATTCAATACAGGACACTACAGTTAATTACTGTAGTATTGGCTGACATAACCAATTAGCATTAAAACAATAATTTGGTAAAGAAATCAGGGAATGCAGAGCCTGATCTTAAAACCACCTTGGCATTATTTGTATGTCCAGAAATGTTTGGCAAAATATGTAGATAGTGCAACTGGATTCTTTGAAATCAATCCAGTTAACTGTGGCAAGAACAAAGCTTGTATTATGTGCTGTAATATAAATAAATGTGAATTTGACATGTAGGTTCTGTGCTATGTTACTACTTCAATAAGGATTTTGTTTAAACCTTTGCCGACAAAGCAACAATTTGTTGCCAAATCTTGTAGGCTTAATGAAGCTGGTACATGTACTAAACAGCCAGGGACCCACTCCGTGCTTAGAAAAGTATTTAAATGCAACATGTTTTGTGTGCACTGAATGCTGATATCGAGTAGGAACCGATATATTTTATGTAGCATTTTGCTGTGCCATAATTATGGAAATCGCTCACTGCTATACTCCAAACTATTTGTGGCATAAGCATTTTTTATTGCAGGAAAAATGTAAACATGGTATATACATATGTAGTGTAATAGGTTCAGAAGTTTCTTAAAAAGATTTGAAGATACAATTTTCTGCTTGAATTGCTTTAAACAATCACAGCACTGAACAATCTATTTACACAGATTTTATTTTATTTTATACTGTATTATATTTTAAGCAGAACAATAAATTGTAAATTATGCTTTTAAACAAAGATTTCATTGTCAAAATATCTGAATTATTGTGTTCCATGATGTTTCAGACTGAAAAAAGATATTTCTTTTCAGGAAAAAACTACATTTTCCCTAAGATCAAAATAATTCTCTGGAATTTTAAAAGTATCAACAATGTACCATCAATTGTTAAACCGTTTCAATTCAGATGAAGTTAGTCTCATATCATCTAATGATCTAAATGAGGGATAAGGGAATTCTGATAAGCTGAAACCACTCCGTAAAAACTTCACACAAATACAAAATAAGTTGACTGTCAACTGGCTGCAAGTTGCATTTATTGTCAAATCAAAGCAGATGTATTTAGACTGAAAACTTATTAATGGTTGTTTTTATACAAATCTCTTCCTGTATGTTGTAGAAAGCAGGTCTAGTCTGGTACCTAGCAGCTGGTTACCTTGATCATGGTGATTATGTTATACGTTTACTTTCCAGGGAGAAGGATACCATCGTACTGAAAGGACAAAACCAAAATGAAATTACTTACAGATTGAGTAAAGATTCACAAAACCTAAGCTTAGGTCGTATCCGAATTAGTGACCACAACTACGACTATTGCTAAGGATGTCCTATGTTTCAAAGCATGATGACACTAAGATGCAACCATAACCGTAGCTGTAACTTGGTGTAGGTGAAGTATTGACTTCATTCTGCAGAGATTTACTCCTTCATGATCCTCAATTATAGGCTGTACATATCTGACCTGTTTCAAACCTTTGGACCAGTTAATTGATTGATTTTTTTTTTGTGCACATTAGCACAATGTCCATGGGAAGTTCCCAAAACTAGTGAATAACAACGAAAATAAGATAATGATAATGAAAAGAATAAAAAATCCAAAACAAAGAAGAATGAAAAAAAGAGGCTGACCTTCTGTTGGAACCACTTCATGGCCTCCTCCTTGTCTACTCTGTGCTTGGCTCCAACGCGTCCCTGCTTACGCCTCTTGTGTCTAACGTTGAATCCTGGTCGTCCAAGCACTACGTAGAAGTCCATACCGTAGATACCGATGCTGGGGTCGTACTTGATACCGAGATCAATGTGTTCCTGGATACCAAAACCAAAGTTGCCTGTCCTGGAGAAATTGCCCTTCCTCAACTCGTACTCACGCACCTGATGTAAACAAAGAAACTTCTTAATTAAGTATTTGGTCTTGTAAGAAAAGATAAATCTTCTGAAAGGATGCAGAGTCTTGAAAGTCAAGCCGATTTGAAACTCAAGCATTCACATACAAGATTAACAACTTGACAGTCACAGGCTTACACTATACCAGCAAACACCATGTGCTGCTCCTTACAATCAATAACTGTCTGATGTATAGCATTCTTATGGAAAGCACCATGGCCTCATCATTACGGTAACAAATTTCATACCTACATTCCTTTAAATATTATTTTAACTAGTTTGAGTTGAAATGAAACAGTGTCAAAACATTTAATAAACAAAAACAAAATACTCTTGAAAACAACGGCTAACTTTGCACAAGAACTAGCGTTTACCATAGTTTGCCTGCATTAGCCTGAAACTCTGTCTAGTCTAGTCTAATGGTTGGACTACGTTAGACAACCACTTGGAACCAGCCTACCAGGCATGGTCGCATCACTGGTTATCAATTGGCCATTTTAAAAGCACAGTGCAGAGAGGACCAGTTATAAAAAATAGCATAACGCCTGATCCAACACTATTTTCAACAAAGACACAGACAAGTTTTTACAAACTTTTACAACACATTACTCTATTAACTTATTTTATAAAAATCAATTATTTGCAATAAATTTTGAGTTTTTTTTGTCCACAATCGTCTGGCTGTGATACATGTTACCATTTGTGAATTATGTGAATGAGTAAACAATATCCAGGTCACTTTCATCTATGAAACAGACATCCCAAACCGTAAGCAAACTGGTCTCCATTTTCTCACCGGTCACATTGACATGACTAGAGTCATTTGCTCTTCAAACTTCAGTGTGCATGTGCTATGTATGTCAAGAACCAACCACTAGTTAACCTTTTGGATCATTTTCAAAACATCAAGCAAAGTTTGCCTGATCCCAAGCTTTTGAACAGTGATGGGGTGTTTAAACTGAAAAGCTCATGTTACCTTGAGTCCCTTCTCTAGGATCTCCTCAGCCTTGGAGCCTCTGACGGTACAGTGAACGGCAATCTTCTCATTCCTACGAATACCGAAGGATCTCACGGTGTAACGAGCTGAAATAATCACAAGATAGAGCAGAAAAGTATTAACATTGGGAAAGAGTAATGTCACACCAGACAAGAGTTACAGGCCACTTGGAGAGAACTACTTGCTAAGCATGAAAAACAATACAGGAGTACCATAACAGAGCGATTTGAAAACATTTTCTTACTATCCCAAGAAAATTAAATGAAAACAGGCCTTAATCTTGAAGGGAACACAGCAGTATTCCCTTGATAAAGTGGTACTTCTATAAGTAAAGCAAATTTGTATTGGAAAAATGCAAAGGCTAGAAATTGCCTAGAACTAGTTTTTCTTAAGTATGACGGATTCCAAAATGCAAAGCCCAACCATCAATAAGACTTAAACCAATTTTCAAATTACCATCAAATATAACTCAGGAGGGTCTGTACTAGTTTTTCTTTTGGATCTCTTCATCTTGATTTAGTTTGTTTGTAAAGAACATTCCTGTATTACCTTATTCAGTCATACAGATAGTTGTTCAAAGAATAAGCATTTCAAATCCGAACAAACTACACAGTTGTATAAAATTATTAATGTTTCTCTTCAAAAGTAACACTGATACCACGAAGCTGACATCAGTGGGTTGCATGAAGAGAACTTGTTTTAGCACATTATTTATATAAAACAGGATCACAATAACCAAGATATCATGGCCTGAACCAATGTGCAAAACAAAGTAACAAAGTATCAATGAACCAGTTAATGTGAGATTCTGTTCCATAAAAAAATAAATAAAAAAAACCCACTGCTTTTTACTTCTGCAGATGATCAGAGCATACTGATCAAGATGCTCAGTTGACATATTACTTGTTCTTTTTAGAACCACAACTCACAAGAGAGATTACATAGAGTTGAGCAGTCGGAATTGGCGGCTACAGCTACAGTTAGATTTCCACGTCATCATGCGGTGAAATGTAGTACGTTCTTAGCAGTATCCTTAGCAATTGCCGTAGCAGTAACCGCCCATTCAGATTTATGCCCTTAGTGTCACCTGTAAGCCCGGTTAATACTTCATGCAAATTTTTACGTCAGCACTCTATATTCGCAGCGAATCTTTCCCAAGAGATGAGCACATTTCAACATAAACAACTGGTTTATTGCGAATTGTGACATCAAGTTTAGCTTTGCAATTTGCATGAAGTATGAACCGGGCTTAATTTTCAAGATCCACTAACCTTTGGAGAAGACTGGGGTCTGTCCGGTCAGCTGTTCCAGAACCTTAGCAGCTCTGGTCAGTCTATCACCACTCTCACCAACGCAGATGTTGAGGCATAGTTTACGAATGCGCAGCTCGCGCATCACATTCTGCTTCTCTTTCTTCTCCTCGCCTTGAGTCTGAAAAATAACATTAACTGATTAAAATTAAGTGAATTTTTGCTACAATCCTATAGTTTTCACTAAACAAATTATCAGTAAATTTGTAATCGTTGATAGAACAGCAGTCAGTAGTTTATGTGTTCATCATCATCATTTCAGATTCTGCTTTTCACATTTTTGGTCACAATGAGTGAAAATTGTCAGACTACCACCATCTTTTCATTTTACCCATTTTTGTTTCTTTTTCTTTTTGGCAGTTGATGGTTAGCTGCCAACAGCAAAATGATCTGAAACATTATTTTAAAGGTACTCTTTTATCTGATTACTGACATATAAGATTTTTCCGGCTAAAGAGGCAATGGACAAAAGTGAATTTAACATTCATGTCAGGGAAGAATTTGAGTTTTGCCAATGACCAAAAGCTGTCGTTATTTATTGGAAAAAATATATTCAATGTTTTAATTTAGGATAATTTTAATAGCTAATGACGTATGGAAATCATTCAGGTGTTTTTATTACTAATTGATGTGCCAAGAACTAATTTGTATTTCACATCGATTGGAGACCATCCGGTCCTTTACTTTTTTTTAGTTCAGACAGTCAGCAGGAGGGTAATGAATTTCAACTTGAGCCGTAAACA
Organism: Pisaster brevispinus; assembly: GCA_023634235.1. NCBI lineage: Eukaryota > Metazoa > Echinodermata > Asteroidea > Forcipulatida > Asteriidae > Pisaster > Pisaster brevispinus. The sequence goes on from JAMKCF010000037.1 coordinate 949,997, forward strand.
GTTCCAATACTACTCCAAGACATGCAAGACAAATTCATCTAAATTTATACAAACGTCTTGAATACATGTGTTGACAGACAGAAAAGACCACCAATAAAAGTATTAAAAAAAAAAACATATTTCAACTTGGTTAATTTACCGCAAATGCCTTGACATAACACAGGGATATCATTGATGATTGACCAATCAGAAAAGACTGCCCTCAAAATAGTGTTTTAAATCATTTTGCTTTCACAAGCTGAATATCCACTCCCTTTCTTTAATCATTTCAAGAGTGGTCCATTGTTTCGTCAACTTTGTCACTGCATGCATGTCTGCACTTTTGCAGTCCAAACAAACCCCCATCACCAACCGAGGCAAATGAATGTTTTCTTCAATGAATACCATGAATACAGAAAATGACTGACTGACACTTGACTGAGTCAAGTGATAAAGTTAGGGAAATAAATAACATTAAATACAGCCTTAAATAGACTATTCCTGCTAGGCCAAAATTACCATATATAAAGCTATACTTACAGGTAACTTATTATGTATTTATATTTTAAGGAAGACATTATCCGACTACACATTGTCCCCATAATAGAGCCCATCCACATAAAAAGTACAATCTACAGTAGCCAGGCAGCAGCCCGATTGATAACGTTTAAAACGTAGTAAAATACACAATAATTAAGAGTAATTGCATCAACATCGTGACGCAAAGAACAGATACATATATACACGAAATTGGGTGTATTCTTTCTAGCTTTTCATTTCTCCTATACAACTTAACAAAACCTAGATTACGATAGATTTTTCTCAGTGAATTTTCTAGTCCTTACTCACCGCCATGTTGGCTGTGCAAAAGAACGCAATGCATCCTGGGAAATTTATATTTCGACATAAGGCTTTTAACAATATGTAAAAACAAAAGAAGATATTCCAAGTATAAACATATAATTAATAAGTATGTCTCAGGAATAGTTTTAATTATTACAGTAATTTAGACAACGGATGCAATAAAAACAGTAAATAGTTAAAAATGTATTTATTATATTTTAATAAAAAGTTATACATTTATGAAGAGGCTGTCATGTAAACATACACAGATTTCACGTTAGCAACCTGAGGAATTACACACGAAAACTGTATTCCGATTGTTCTTCCAATTTTGTTAATGATAATTGAGTAAAAATGAACGGTCACGATGAGGAAGAAGATACCGGCCCCTCGGTTGACTCCACTGACCCAGAAGAGCGTATTGCTGCCCGCAGAATCCGGATTTCAAAACGTGTAGAAATGGCAAGAAGGTGAGAAAACTTGTCGCAAAATTTAGACTGTTCTTCATCACACTCACTCACACTCACTGACTCAGTCACACTCACACTCACAGGTTGTGGATAATGCTAAAAAAATAGGCGCTTAGATTATTTAGATTATTATAATATTTTGTCTGTCAAATTTATAAATTAAATCGAATTTGATTTTTTGTTATATTGATGGCCAATATTAATAAAATGCAGAAAATTTTGCCAATTTTAAAGTAAAATAAAAATTTCTTGCTAAGTAAAATTTAAAAGAAAAAGACAAGTCAGTATACTGACGACTACTGACTCAACACTGACTGCCACAATTAGACTACCACCAGAATTCGAACCAACACTAACCACTGGAGTCTGGACACACTGACTGCTCAGCCATGACACGCTATGTCGAGATTGTTCTATAGATTCTCCATGATAGAGGGCACTATTTCCAGACAGCTAGGGGGGCATAGGCAGGGTTGTGCTACGCTGGTCGGCATTGGTTGGCACTGACTGACCACCACTTCGCAATGCCGACCAGCACGAAAGAAAAATAAAGTCACTCCGACCAGCACTTAATTTAAGTGCAAAATACTGAATGCTGCATAATTTATGCGAATTTTTTTGGGGAAAAATTTCCAATTCCGACTGCCACTTTTTCACTCTTTATTTTCAAAAGCAATATCTCATTTGAGTAAACAAGAAAGGCCTTCTATTTTATTTCATAATGAATGGAAAAGTGGCAATCAAATCTGGAATTTAACCATAATTTTTGCTAAACCACTCTTTTGCATGTACTGTGTCACTCATCAATAGATGCCCACTTTCTTTTCTTGATTCTTTAGGGAAGCAATGGGAGAAGACCCAAACTCATTAAAGAAAGAAGACAAGGAAGAACAGAGCAAGAGCAAACGTCAGATAGAAGATAGTAGGCAGGTAAGAATCATTATGATGAAGATGACTGAGGCAAATGTAATAATCAAAGGTGCTCCTCAGATTGAATGCTAACCCAATCCTACTTGTCCTGATCTCATGGACTCCCAGGTCCAATTCTGTTTTGTGATCCACTCATTTTATGATAGCCTTATGAAAAAGGGTATAGAGACACACTTTCATGAAAAGTGCGACCTATTTCATTCATAACAGTTATTTAGCAGTACCAGTACCCTTAAATTAATTATCGCAACAGCTGCAGGTCTGAAATAGGCTATCCCCAACTGGGCGTAATGGGAGGGGGGGGGCGTACAGTAGGGTGCTAAGGGCAAATTGACAGATTAAATACTTCTGCTTGTTTTTCTTATGAAAACCCCAAAGCCTTGAGGTTTTCCCATAGCCATAGACTGTAATAGGTCGCATTTTTAACGAGAGTGTGTCTCTAATGGGGAAAAAGTCTTTACCTCACGTTAAAATTGTGTAAAATGCCACAGTGTTTGATACTCTTCAAGTGCAACTTTTTTCAGAATCCAAAAATGTTGGATGATGTCACATTTCAGATGTATTGGTGTGTATGGTTTTATACAGATAATCTTTAGTTTTTTCTTGAATTTTGATGTGTAATTAAAACAGCATTGGTTTTGACATTTTGACTGGCTTAAAAATTCCTCTTTGTATTGTACAGACCCAATGGTTTGGATGTTTGATGGCGTCACATTTCAAATTTCGATATGAAAGAGTTTTAGATGAAATGACATTTTACACCCTTTTAATGTGAGATTAGTGACCTGTAATTTGTTCCCAACTTTCTTGAGAACTTTATTGAAAAATGAGTGCATCACAAAACTGAAGTTGACCTTGAAGCTTGACATGCTTGAAGCCACTCTTTAATGTTTATATCTAGACGTTTCCATTGTCAAATTGAATTTCTTTATCTTCTATTCGTATTTTTCCTCTTCAAATGTCATCTAAACTAGCACTGTCAATGGGAATCTGCTTCAGGCTGTGTATGGGGATTTTCCAATATTCACAGTTTAAGTGACAGCTAGAATATTTTTCTGTTTTGTTTATAGCGTCTGACGAAACTAAAGACAGATGGCACAGAGCTAGTGTCCAATGTAAGAGTAGCAGCAGATGCAAGGGAGGCACACAGACGGACAGACGAGGAAGAAATCCAAAGACAAAGGTAAGCATGACAGTAGCAGAGATGTTGAACAAAGAGCCATTTCAACAACTTTATTCCACATATTGCATCTCCTTGTTTCCCTCCACCCTACAATTTTAAGAGGAATATCAATTCTGTTTTCATCTTAAATGTTTTTTTCTTGTAGCCCCTTACTGAGAGTGGCTTTAATCCTTGTTTGGGGCAAACTTGTATTAAAAAAAAATTATTTAAAAAAAGCAGGGGCTTCTTAGATTTTGAGGCAAGTACTTGAGACACTATTGGCTCAATAGACAGAAGAGACAGTTTTCTTGGACCCAATTCGCCTGACATTAACACAAAAGTCTTGGTTGCGCCAGTTTGGGAATCAGTTTCCTTGTGTAAAGGAATAAAATAGAAGGAGTCACAATGGCAGCGTCTTATCGTAAAGCCAATGGAAATGCATTACAGCTGTACAAGGTTTTTTAGCTGTTTTTTGTTGAATGTTTTCAGGAATGAGAAGCTGGAAGCCGAGGCTAAGGCAGGTCTAGAACGCTTTGAAGAGATCACTAAGAAATGGGAGCAAGCTAACACCAGAGACCTTCCAATGGAGCTTCATGATTTACTGAAACAACAGAAGTCTCTCTCTGAGGCCATGATTGATGAAAAGAATAAACTCATTAATGACTTCCAGATGGTAAGATTCATAAAGAAAAGAAATCAATCAGGAATTTTGTTTCTTGAATCTACTGGCAATCTATAAATTTATTGAAAAGCTGGAAAAGTTCCATCATTTCTTTTGGTAAAAACATTCAAACAGCAACGATAATTAGTTTCCACAAAATGAAGGCATAATCTTTATTCCATTCCACTTTCCACACATCCATTTCTTTGACCACACTATATAAACAGACATGTGAAATAAAACGTCTGTTTCTTATTTCTTTGGTACTGGATGAATGTTTCTTGTATCAGGAATTGAAGAGTAAAGATGACCAGTATGTAAAGGACTTGAAGAAGGAAGCTGAAGACATTGACCTGATGATTGATAGAATGGAAGAGCAGGTTAAGAACCTGACCAAGGCCTACCGAGATGAACTCACTCAGATTGAGGTAATGGGAGCATATAACTAGTATTCAGCATCGGAAATCCGAATGATTTGTATGTAAAAGTTAATTAGGAATATGTTACCCTGAATTTGCTGGTGCTAGATTCAATCTTAGCCAGGCTGGGGTTGATTTCACAAAGATAGTCCTACAATTAGGACTAGTCCTAGGAGTTATTAAAAACTTAAGGCTAGTCTTAAGTTAGGATGAGTAATTCGTCCTAACTCGAGATAAGACTAGTCCACCCCTGGACTCTTATATCCATCAACAAGCTTCATCGTTGCAATCCATTAATGTGCACATTTTTTTCTTTCACACTTTATTTGAGCGATATACTTGTTAGGGCCATGTCACACAGGGCAATTTACAGGCAACTGCTTCCAGGCAATCTCCATAAAGACAGAACAATTACATGTCAATTTCCACATAGTTGTCATGAGGACAGTGAGATACCAATAGAAAAATGTGTGCTGCAATCCTGAAGTGTTCCTTTAGCATGTAGTGCAGTGGGTTGTCTCCAAGTTGTCTGTAAACATTGCCCTGTATGACAAGGCCTTTACACGGATTGAGCTTTCAATTTCTTCTTGAAGACATTTTGTTACTTTCCTTTTGGGATACAGAAATCATTTGAGACTGAGAGGTCTGAACTCCTTGATGGTAATCACCGTAAATGGGATCAATCCATGATCGGGCGCGGTGATCAGGAATTGGAGTACATGAAACAGAGAGAACGACGAGTTGAAGAATTTGAGAAGCAACTTCAACATCTACGGATACAAGACGCTGATGAGTACAACATGGTGAAGATTAAACTGGAGACAGATGTACAGGTTGGTCATATGAATAAGGAATACACTCATTGGGAGAAAGGGTTCCAATCAAGGTAGCAGTATACCTCGATTGTTGAACATTTTAGCATCATTGGGGTATAGTGGGTTGCAATCAAGGTAGCATTATGCATCGATTGCTGAACATTTTATCATCATTGGGGTATAGAGGGTTCGGAACATTATACCTCGATTGCTGAACATTTTATTATCATTGGGGTATAGAGGGTTCCAATTAAGGGAACATTATACCTCGATTGCTGAACATTTTATCATCATTGGGGTAGATGGTTCCAATCAAGGTAGCATTATGCCTCGATTTAGGTCTTTATATCATCATTGGGGAAGAGGGTTCCAATCAAGGTATACACCTCAAATGCCCCTTTTGAGAATTTGTCTAATTGTAGTTTTCAAATAAAGTATGTTACTTGTACTTTTTCGGATCTTTTATTCACAAAGTGATTTCCCTGCTTGCTACCAAAACCGTCCTTAGATCGACGTTCTTAGGATTCCAAATTTCAAATCTCACTTTTCAAATTTTAATAAAATAATAAACTAAGTATGAAAGACAACTTCATTATCATAAGTTGATTCAAAATTGTTGTTTGATATGATCAGGTTTTAGAGCAGCAGCTTCAGCAAATGAAGGCAACCTATCAGCTGAATCAAGAAAAACTGGAGTACAACTTTCAAGTCCTAAAGAAACGCGATGAGGAAAACACCATCACAAAGTCACAGCAGAAGCGCAAGATTACAAGGTAAGTGTGTGTCAACTTTCTTTGTTTTCTTGTAACCATGCGACTAGTTTCTGAAAACTTGGCTGAGTGGCACTGTTCCTTTGCACTATTACCTCACTTAACTATGATTGAGTCCACCCTTGAGACAGCCTGAAACTTTAATTTGGCCTCTCATTTCCTATCTGATATTTGCGAAATGCCTGCTTTTCTCTTTATAGGCTTCAAGATGTGATGAACAATCTGAAGGTGAAGTTAGCCAAACAGGAGAAGCAGTACCGTGAGGAAAACCAGGGGCTAGCGGATGACTACAAGCGCATCACTGAGCAGTTTAAAGAATTGCAAAAGAAATCAAAGTAAGGAAGGGATTGATATGAAGCTATGGAGTGTTCATGTTGGAAACTTGTTGAATGTCGAGGTTAATCAGTATGTATTCCAAATTACAATGCACTATTACATGAATTAGACAATTCTACATGCTACTAATTTACTTTGTATTTTTTACTTCCTGTGTTTTTTCAGACATTTCCAAGCAACGGATACAAGAAAGTTTCATGACATTTGGTGCATGAATGAGGAACAGGTAAAGATGCTGGCAACCAGTTGTTTGGAACAAGACCGTATTATCACTGAACAACAACTGGGTCTGCAGTGGAAAGCTCCAGAAAATATGTAAGCCAATAAACTCTTAAACATAGTTAAGAAATGGTTGATTAAGAAAGAAAAATAACTAGAAATGTTGTTTATTGTCATAAAATCGGGGCCTAGTTCAAGTTAACTTTTTGAGTCTTTTATGAATAGGTGGTTCTTGGATAATGTTGGACCAATCATCAGCAAGAAGAGTCAAGAGAAAACTACTGTCACCTCCGCCCATGAGGTCTTAAAGGAAATTATGTCAACAGATGGCAGTGTCAAGGAAGATGAAGGGAGTGAGATTGGTTCAAGAATCAGCCAAGATGTCACTGGGGAGGAAGAAGAAGAAGTGGAGAAACCCAAAGTATCTGTGAAGACAATAAAGAGGGTGTTGGAATTACTGTGTGATGAATCAGTGAGTAGTTTTTAGTTGGAGTAATAGTCCCCAAGGGATACTGAGTTGGTAAATTTTTAATAATTTTGAGTTGAACAAAGGAAAATTGACGAGAGCAGGATTTGAACCAATGACCTCCAGATTAGCGTGCCAGCACAGCCAAATGAGCTACCTAGCCCTATATTGGCGGTCTCCCTATTTTGCCAAATATGGAGACCAGGCTATAGCTTGATAGAGTGCCTGCACATTAATCCGAAGGTCGAATGGTTCAAATCCCACTCTAATCCATTGTTCTTTGTTCAACCCCAAATTAGTTTCTAGTTTGGTTAGGAAATCAAATGATTCTTATATTAAATGTCTGACATTATAATCCTAGATTTTGACATCTTATGTATTACTACACGTTTGAATCTTCTGTTGGAGTGTTCATGGTGTTACTGCAAACCGAATATACAATGAGTATTTATTTGTTATTAAATCAAATGCCTGGACTTAATTTCATTAAGCTATGATAATGAAAATGGTACCTACATGTAATACATTGTGCTAAGCAAGGTGGTCTGTGGTATTTTGACTTAGGTAACTTGTTATTATAAATGTAGCTTAGCAGGATGTTGTGCTTAATGAAATTGGGCCCTGGTTCATTCAGATTTGAGGACGGAAATAGTACCACCAATAAATGTATTGGCAAAGCTTTAATTAATAGCTGGAAAATTAGTCCCAGTTATCCAAATCACATGTAAGTTTAGCAGGTATTCTGTTTGAAGCTTATTAGCTCTTTATGTGATGTAATTCAACTTTATATTTATTTAAGGTTCTTCTCAATTGTACATGAGTAACTTAATGATTTCCTTTCTTCTTTTATTGCAGGGTTTCTTAGTAGAATCAAAACTAAACACACTCCTGGCTCCGTTAGAGAAAGATGAACGAAGTCTGATGAAACTAGATGCCATCTTTGGGGTAAGATATCTCAAGAGTAAATCATTTTCCTAATCCTTGTGGGAAGGGTAACCTATGAGATATCCCTGGTCTGATCATTCCTAATCCTTGTGGGTAACCTAAGGGATCATCCCTGGTCTGAAGGGTAAACCTAAGGGATCATCCTTGGTCTGATCATTCCTAATTCTTGTGGGTAATCTAAGGGATCATCCCTGGTCTGAAGGGTAACTTAAGGGATCATCTCTGGTCTGATCATTCCTAATCCTTATGGGTAACCTAAGGGATCATCCCTGGTGTAGGCATGCAACTTTTCAGCTTATCAGCTGATTTCCTCTTTTTTGTCTGCACTCGCAGGCTCCTGACGATTAGAGCGGGCTAGTTGTAACGTTGAAAACAATTAAGAACTCACTCCATTGCAGTGAAGTTAATAATGAGAAGTCCCCTCGATCCAGTAAGCGAAATTAGTATTCCTTGGGCAATTTTCTATACCCCCACCCACCCCCCCCCCCCCCCTTTCCCGGTAGTAGTTAATAAGCAGGACAGTTCTTCACTTTTATTGTCCTATAGATTTTCTTGTTTTTTGCAATTTCAAAGTGACATGCCTGCTTTTGAGGTTCTTTCTTCTGTTATCCCCTGTCTAATTAGTCATTGGTTATTTTTACCCTGCATAGTGCTGGATTTGTTTGATGCAAGACTGGTATCAGTTTTTGATGTGTACATGTATTTGTTATAATTATTTCACTATTTGTAGTACAATAACAATAGTAACAACTAGTTTTTATAATTGCTTTTTCTATGGCATCTCAAAGCGCTTATCATTATTTATTTCCAGACATATTTTTTGAAGTTTTTAAATTGTGAGACCCATTTATGGAACACCTTGTATGGGTTTACAATGTGCTGTAGTGCATTTAGCAGCCACTGCCAGAAACACCAGGGCAAACTCCTTCTCTTATGGATAGTTAAGTGTACCTGGGTTCTTTTACGTGCATTACACACAAACAGGACCAGCGGCTTTACATCCCATCCGAAGGACGAAGCAATAATGGTTAAGAATCTTGCTTTAAGGACACAACATTTTTTTGATTGGGACTTGAACCCACACTCTGCTGATCTGAAACACTAGAGTTTCAGTCCAGTGCGCTTGACTGCTTGGCCATAACACGCCTGCACAATGACAACACAACAGACACACAGGATAACTTGCAGACAGTCACTAATCCCAACCGACACACAGGATAACTTGCAGACAGTCACTAATCCCAACCGACACACAGGATAACTTGCAGACAGTCACTAATCCCAACAGACACACAGGATAACTTGCAGACAGTCACTAATCCCAACAGACACACAGGATAACTTGCAGACAGTCACTAATCCCAACAGACACACAGGATAACTTGCAGACAGTCACTAATCCCAATCATATTGTTTCCTTCATCCTTACAGGCCTTGGGTGTAGACACTGAGGAAGACGTACATAAGTTAACGACTTACTTCATCATGCATCAGCAACCTACTGAGGTCCCTGCTGCTGATACTGGACCTGCTGAGGATAATCTAGATGCACCATTCACTGTGGATACAGATAAACAGGTAGGTAGCATCTTGTATCTTGCATTGGTGCACTCTCCTACAAGCATTGCTGCTGTGGAGAGGGTGGGTTGCAATTCCATGTGTGCTCTGTGTTTGTGCTGTAAGAGTGCTGCGTATTTTCCTTTATTTTCTCATACAACAATGAGGTCTTAGTGTGCTTGGTTACAAATGATGAAGGAAAGGATTATAAAGCAAGTTTTTCTTTAAGATATTTATGAGAAAACATAATTTAGAAAATAATAATGGGGATCAGGGTGGCTCAGTGTTTTTTCCCCTGCCTTTCACCTCTGTGGACCCCAGTTCAAATCCAACCTCGGACCGGAGCCTTGCATATATGTGGATTGAGTTTCCAGTCCCTACCTGATTGCTTGGGTTTTCCTCGTCTGGGGTTTTCCTCCCACGTGTAAAACTGAAATTTTCTTCTTATTCCCTATTCACCGTTGACGCTAACTGCGCTGTTGGTTGTGTAATGAAATAAATAAATACCTTGTTATTATTTTGTTTTGTGAGGGCTTGAATTGGTTTGATGAAGTCACTGTTTAGGTTTTTTGGTCATCTGTTTATTGAATTATAAATTATTTGATTTTATTTTTCCAAGTCAAGTATACCTGATTCAGTCGTATTAATTATTAAGACTTCTTTGATTCCTTCAGATGACTGTTGCAGCAGATGCTGTTGCAGATCCTCAGGGTGTGAGACAACACAGAGCATCACAGGTGACACAACCCAGAGCACAAGGGTTAAGGCAGGCACCGGATGGGTCTGAGGCTGGAGAACAGGTAGTTGTTATAGAACCTCTTTAGCAATCTAATGTTCTTTTGGGTGGCATGGCTGGCTAGTGCTTAGAGGGCTCATCTCTCACCACTTGGTACTGCACTGAGTTTAAAAAAATATTTTAGATTTTTATAACAAATTATTAAAAGGAACAAGATAAAAAGTGAGCCTCTACATGTTCAAGTATATTGATTGACTGATTGATTGATTGATTGATTGATTTGGTTTATTTCTATCTTTATACAAGTATAGAATAGAAATTGCTTTGGCTCTAGAATCTAAGCTGCCCGATCAGCGAGTAAGAATCCTCCATTATAATATGTGTGGCTGTGTAGTCTTAGGTTTGTGTTTGTCAAGTTGTAATCCAAGATCTATTTTGTCTTGATGTATGTTTAGGATGAGTTTGCAGAAGGAGATGAGGCTGAGATATTACATGTAACTGGACATCTTGAAGATGCTGCTGGTTCCATACGCTCAACACGATCTGATGCAGCTGAACTCATTCATCCTAATGATGTAGTTAAAGCTATTAGACACTTCGTAGATCAGAACACTAAACCTACTAAGTAAGTTTCAAAATGAAAGCATTTAGTTATCACACAGATGCGAGGGGAATACAGAAAAGTATAGCACTTCTGCATCCCATACCCAATGAGGCCAAATGCCCTGTTGGATATGGGATGCAGACACGCTTTGCGTGTCCGTATTCCAAGAGCACAGGTATGAGAACAAGGTTTGATGTGGGCCCTGCAGAATATGTTAATATCACACTCTGGTTGCCATGATGGATTGACCAATTGGAATCAAGGATTCAAGTTTGCTTGGAGATAAATCAACATATTCTTACACCTTACCAGTATGCTTTGTTCTGCCAACCCAAATAAGGTTTAAATGCAAAATGTGAAATTGACCACAAGTTTTGACTCAAGCAGAGTTTGTTCAAAGGCTAAATGCTAAATGAAAACACAACACACACACACGTAGAAATGTGCATTCCAAGTGGTTCACTCTTTTTGGGGATTAAACCCCCCCCCCCCCAAAAAAAAAAACGTATTGGAGATTTGTCTTCAACCTTAAATCTCTAAGCTACTGCTTCTCCAGTATTCAAAGACTTAGATGTAAAATTCACAGCAATGTTTGCTTCTCTTTGTTGATGAGCATGAGGAAAGGACAGGTTTCTGATCCTCTAGGGCTCCATTTCACAAAACACTAAGATTCATCTTAAGATCGTTGTCAATATCGCCATAGTGATTGGTAATGTGACATCACGCTTTGCTAAGCAATAAAGATTAGTAAATGTCTGAAGATTAATCTTACTCGAGTAATATGCCTGTGGATTTTTTTTCCACAGGACTTGGGGAAAGCACTGAGTATACAGTGCTGTACACACATTGGTGTAAAACTAAAACCAAATAATAATTGTTTTATTACTTTCTTCATCTGCAGAGAAAAAGTGAAGTTTCAGACATTCCGTATCATCTCAGGAGAGGAAAGGGATGACAGGTGAGTTAAGAAAATGAAAGAAGAAAATATAATGGAAAGGGAAGATGCATTTGTGTTGACAATAAACACATCTTAAAGATGATGTGGTGCTTTATGTATCATAAACCTTTACCTAAATCACACCATGAGTTAAACTGCTGTATTGAGTTCTGTGAAGTTTGACAGCCTTTGTTTTGGTTGTTTGTAGTGAGGATGCAGTGTTCTGGGCAAGCTTCCCATCAGTTCTCTCTGGGAAACAGGAGAAAGTCTGGAAAGCTTTCGTAGATGGACTGGAAAAGTACAGGTATGAAATCTGTCTGTCTGGAGAAAATGTTTCAATAAACTGTTAATAACCATTCAGTGATAAATGATATAATTATGTAACACATCATCATAAATTATGGCTACTTTATGGACCTTATGCACATGATGCCAACAAAGATGTGCTTTTTCCGTTGTTGCATCGTCGTTTTACCTCTAAGATGAAGGTGTGGTGACATCAACGAATAAATACTATTATTGTGGAATAATGACCATCAGTGCTGATAGGAATTTAAATCAATCTGATTCCAATTTGTTTCTTTTCTTGACAGTGATGTCCTGAATCAACGTTCTAAACTGATCACAGAGACAGATTCTCTTCGTCAGCAAAATGCGGAATTGAGAATGCTTCTTCATCAATACATTAACTCCAAAGTCAATCAGGAGCTAGAGATCCCTCCTACTAGAGTACTAAATCTTGATGTACCACAGTAATCTTAGTTAGTACCTTCTAGCAGATCATCTAGGACCCACACCCTGGGTTTACCTGATTGTATTGGGTTACAGTCTATATCATGGTCAAACCACCAAAGGAACTTGGTACACTGATTCCATCAGGGTACTGCTCCATAAAACAGGTGTAAACAAACCCAGATACAGTTTGCATGAAGCCTTTATGGGTATGTGTTATGGGTATGCTTACCATAATGTCTATGAAAGCTGTGAGATTCAGAAGTTATTGTTGACACCATATCTCCTACCCTAAGCCCCAAATTGTGTTTCATATTGTTGTTTGTTAATAACATCTAAGGATCTGCTCTAAATTCCACCTGTTTGATTCGCTATCCAGATTTCATATGTACATACTACAATGTACTATATCTGATGTAAATAAGTTATAAAGATAATGCCGTCCTGTTTGACACTTTTTAGTTGTAAAGTAACGTACTGTAAATTTGGAACTACAAATTCATGTAATCATTGGATATATAAAAACAAACTAAATTGTTTTTGATGTTACTTACCACCAGCTTTTGTTGTAAACCTTGCACTTGCACACATAGGGAATGGTAATGTGTACTTGTTCTTCTCATTATTATTATTATAATTATTATTATTATTGTTATTTATTTCTGGTAATGAAACCATGGATGCCTCAAAGTGAACTTTGAAACAGAAACACGGGGGTTAACCCCCTACTAACTCTTCCACGATAAGTGTTCTGGGTTCTTTTTACGTGCACTACCAATCCTTGTACACGGGACCTACGACTTAATGTCACACGTGCTTAACAAGTGAACATTTCAAAGCATCTTTTTTTTCTCTGCAAGATCCAGACTTTTTTTTTCACAAATAGCAAACCATCAAAGCAATTTAGACCAAATCATAAAAGATGTATTATAGGTTTTTCAGATAGGTTGATATTTTGTTTCAGTTGTATTTCTTCCCCTGAGCCAACAACATGATAAATCAGCATTTTTATTAAACAAAGTATGACACTCGTTTTATATTCTGGTTCAATGTTCTTAAGAGAATATTAATGTGGCAAATTTTGAACAGAGCAAATAATAAACTTTTGTCATTTAAAAGAAATTGTATAACTCTGACTTTAAACTTGCCTTTCATTATGTTACCACACCACATGCATAGTCAGAACCCACATTTACATGAAAATTAATTGGCACTCATTGCTATAGAACACAGGAAACATGACAATGATGGTTTCAGCGTGACCCAAGCTGAAGCTAGCACAGTATTGTACGGTGGCTCATATTTGCCAATTCCTAGAGAACCCATGTTTTATTTACGGCGTTATATCGCCGTACTATTGCGTTATATCGCCGTACTATTGCGTTATATCGCCGTACTATTGCGTTATATCGCCGTCCTATTGCGTTATATCGCCGTACTATTGCGTTATATCGCCGTACTATTGCGTTATATCGCCGTGTACATTTTTTTATGGTAATAGTAAAATTTTAATAAAAGATGGCGCAGTCCAATTCAGTGACACTATGACTGTTTACTTCAAAAACAATAGGTTTGCAAAATAAATGTTACAAGTTTTATGGGTGGGGTCCGTGTCAGTTTGTTACAACTATATGCGCCATGTTTGCCATTGCGACCGGGGAATGTGGTGGGCGAAAATTATTGGGGTGACCAAAGGGGCCAATTTGACGATTGCGTCATTAGAGATGTGGGTGGTGGAGTGAGACCGCCAGGATATTTTTTCAGATCCTCTTCTTAGCAATAACATGTTTTCATGCCTCAATTGCGAGCAATCTTCAGTTGCGGGTGTGGGTGATTCTTCATGAATCCATGGGTCTCAAGTCTCGTGAGAGACAAGTTTGGGGTTTTCTGCCGTTAGGTTCAGGGGGAGGGTTGTGAGTTTGTAAAAGTGAAATCATGACCATGGGTGAACTGTTCCTCTAGTATGTAAATTAGGATGTTAAGCGTTTCATCAGGATCATCAAAAAATCCAGAGTCGTGTGAAATATGATCGAGCTATTGAGAGGATGAGTCGGTTGGACTCTGGTATTTTAGCTCTGATAAGTAATATTAAGAATGATTCTTATTGGACCGTTTGAGGTTTAAGCACGATATAACGCAATAGTACGGCGATATAACGCAATAGTACGGCGATAGAACGCAATAAAATACGGCGATATATCGCAATAAAATACGGCGATACAACGCAATAAAATACGGCGATACAACGCAATAAAATACGGCGATATAACGCAATAAAATACGAGGATATAACCCAATAGATAGGTTGCAATATGACGTAAATCGGCCATCTTTACGGGCAATTTGGAACCACTGATCTGGAGATCAGTGTTTGGAACACACAGTCATGCGTTTCGCGTGAGACCGGCGTGCAGCACGCGCACATTTCACAAAACTCATTGCACGATTGGTTAGTGAATAGCGCGGCTGCGTTAATAATCTAAGCGCTTGACGCGCCCGCAAGCCAAAATGCAATTTGCCCGTTAAGATGGCGACTAATATACAAATATTGACTGCTTCGAGTGCTATGGTTAAAATTACGACTCCCGAGGTGATCCCCGGAGCGTTCTATTTTCCCGAGGCCCAGCCGAGGGAAAATGGAACGGTCCGGGGATCACCGAGGGAGTCGGAGTTTTAACCATAGCACGAGTAAAAGCAGTCAATATTTGTTTTATAACACCCCAACAGACTATTTATCATCCTCATACACGTAACGTTCGTACGCACATTTCAGATACACAGATGCACAACTGATTGGGTTCGAGGGGGGTAAAAAAGACGTCTGGGTACTGCGCGCGCCATGTAAAACTAAGACATATCATGTGACGCGCTCTAAACCAATGAAAAGGCAGAATTTGTGTAAGGGGTGTTATAATGGGACTATCTATAGTACGGCGATATGACGCAATAATACGGCGATATGACGCCGTAAATAAAACATGGGTTCTCTAGGAATTGGCGAATATGAGCCACCGTAGTATTGGGCCCGAAATAGCCAGCCGCCATCCTCGTTCCCAGGGGTGATCGATCTCGCCGCGCCATTTTTTCCCAGCATGCCTTGCTCGATCATAACCCCTGGAATTGGTTCATTAATATGTGCTAGAATCTAGCACATTTTAATTAGGCCTGGGCCGATCCGTTCTACGCGCACGCTCAAGTACGGTAACCCGCAGCCTCGCTACCATGGGCAGCGCGCCGTATCGATACCTCTCGTCACTAACCCCTGGTAGGGATGAACTGAGAAACAACCCTGATTGGCTCCCACGGGTGACTACTTTGCACGCACGCTTGTTAAAAACTTTCGAGCGCATGTATGGCGCTTGTAGGACGCTTAGTACGCGCGTGTGAAAATGCAAGTATTTTGACGCGATTCCATTTCAAATGAATCATGTTTTTACACGGTCACCCTGAACTGCATACAGTTATACATATCACAAAATCAAAGAAGAATGACAGAGGACCAGTTGCTCCAGCCTCGCTACCATGGGCAGCGCGCCGTATCGATACCTCTCGTCACTAACCCCTGGTAGTGATGTACTGAAAAACAACGCTGATTGGCTCCCAAGGGTGACTACTTTGCGTGCACGCTTGTTAAAAACTCTCGAGCGCATCATGGCGCTTGTAGGACGCTTAGTACGCGCGTGTGAAAATGCGAGTATTTTGACGCGATTCCATTTCAAATGAATCATGTTTTTACACGGTCACCCTAAACTGCATACAGTTAGACATATCACAAAATCAAGAAGAATGACAGAGGACCCAGCCTCGTTCCCAGGGGTGATCGATCTCGCCGCGCCATTTTTCCCAGCATGCCTTGCTCGATCATAACCCCTGGAATTGGTTCATTAAAATGTGCCAGAATCTAGCACATTTTAATTATGCATGTGATCGATCCACTCCACGCGCCCGCTCAAGTATAGTAACGCGCAAAAGAGGCATCAAGTCAAACGGCAACTGGTCCCCTGTCATTCTTCGGAGAACTTGTATGTCTACTAACTGTATGCAGTTTTAGGGTAACCGTGTAAAAACATGATTCATTTGAAATGGAATCGCGTCAAAATACTTGCATTTTCACACGCGCGTACTAAGCGTTCTACAAGCGCCATACAAGCGCTCGAAGGTTTTTAACAAGCGTGCACGCAAAGTAGTCACCCCGTGGGAGCCAATCAGCGTTGTTTCTCAGTACATCCCTACCAGGGGTTAGTGACGAGAGGTATCGATACGGCGCGCTGCCCATGGTAGCGAGGCTGCAGAGGACCAGTTGCTTTTTGACTTGATGCCTCTTTTACGGGTTACCGTACTTGAGCGCGCGCGTAGAACGGATCGGCCCAGGCCTAATTAAAATGTGCTAGATTCTAGCACATTTTAATGAACCAATTCCAGGGGTTATGATCGAGCAAGGCATGCTGGGAAAAAATGGCGCGGCGAGATCGATCACCCCTGGGAACGAGGATGCAGTTGCTCATTGACTTGATGCCTCTTTTGCGCGTTACCATACTTGAGCACGCGCATAGAATGGATCGGCTCAGGCCTAATTAAAATGTGCTAGATTCTAGCACATTTTAATGAACCAATTCCAGGGGTTATGATCGAGCAAGGCATGTTGGGAAAAAAATGGCGCGGCGAGATCGATCACCCCTGGGAACGAGGATGGGTAACCCGTAAAAGAGGCAAGTCAAAAAGCAACTGGTCCTCTGTCATTCTTCTTTGATTTTGTGATAGTCTAACTGTATGCAGTTAAGGGTGACCGTGTAAAAACATGATTCATTTGAAATGGAATCGCGTCAAAATACTTGCATTTTCACACGCGCGTACTAACCGTCCTACAAGCGCCATACATGCGCTCAAAAGATTTTAACAAGCGTGCACGCAATGTGGTCACCGTTGGGAGGCAAGTCAGCGTTGTTTTTCAGTACATCCCTACCAGGGGTTAGTGACGAGAGGTATCGATACGGCGCACTGCCCATGGTAGCGAGGCTGGCCCAGCCTCGCTACCATGGGCAGCGCGCCGTATCGATACCTCTCGTCGCTAAACCCCTGGGAGGGAAACACTGAAAATCAATGCTGATTGGCTAACCAAAATGTACTGCTTTGCGTGCACGCTTGTTTGTTAAAAACATTCGAGCGCTTGTAGGACGCTTGTAGGACGCTTGTCGGATCTCCCCGGACGCTTTATACGCGCGTGTAAAAATGCACGTATTTTGACGCAATACATTTCAAATGAATCATGTTTTTACATGGTCACCCTTAACTGCATACAGTTTTAGACGTATCACAAGATTAAAAAGAATGAGAGGGGCCAGTTGCTCCATGACTTGATGCGTCCTTTGACAGCGCGCTCTGCGTAGTCTCTAACACAGAATGGATCAACCACAGGACTAATTTAAATATCCAATATATTTGGATACTTTGAAGTCACACTTCCAGGGGTTACAATCGAGCAAGGCATTCTGGGAAAGAAAACAAAATGGCGCGTCGAGATCGTACACCACTGGGAACGAGGTTGAGGCTGGCCAGCCGCATATTCGCGGCGGAACGGCCAGCCGCGTATTCACGAAATTAGAACACATGCAGTACAGGGAGGTGACAAAAAGGCTCATTTCTGTCGGCAAATCCGTTAGTTTATCCGAACGAATACTGAAATTCTCGCCATAACTTGCAGATTTTCATTAGATAATATTGAAATGTTATAGCTATTAATCATTGAAAAGCAATAAACAAACAAAAACAAGTCGCTAAATAACAGAAAATTAGCCGCAAACACGGAGACAATGTGCGTGTTTTGTCAATTTTTTTTAAATGCAGTTTAAATACTAAAACATAATTTGAAAACAGTTTGTACCCTTCAAGTGGAAGTTTTAGCCCAGAATCTTGAAGACTGATAGATACACTGGGCATACCAAATTTTTGAGCTGGCTAATTTGGTCCACTAATTAGTGGTTAATTAACCCAAATTATCTAGACGCCATTTTCCATCTAAAACACGCACAAATGCATATGCGGTTGAGACAACAAACTCTTGTAAAGAATTTGTACCCTTCATTATGAATACAAGTGGAAGTTTTAGTCCAGAATCTTAAAGACTGATACACTGGGCATACCAATTTTTTGAGCTGGCTAATTTGGTCCACTAATTAGTGGTTAATTAACCCAAATTACCTAGACGCCATTTTCCATCTAAAACACGCACAAATGCATAAGTGGTTGAGACAACTAGAATTTCTACCCTTCATAATGAATAAAAGTGAAAGTTTTAGTCCAGAATCTTAAAGACTGATACACTGGGCACACCAAATTTTTGAGCTGGCTAATTTGGTCCACTAATTAGTGGTTAATTAATCACAGTTACACAGACGCCATTTCCCATCTAAAACACGCACAATTGCATATGCGGTTGAGTCAACTACCTCTTGTAAAGAATTTGTACCCTTATTATGAATTGTTTTGTGTTTTTTAGTCCAGAATCTTGAAGACTGATACACTGGGCACACCAAATTTTTCAGCTGGCTAACTTGGTCCACTAATTAGTGGTTAATCAATCACAGTTACACAGACGCCATTTTCTATCTAAAACACGCACAATTGCATATGCGGTTGAGACAACTACCTCTTTTTCCTTAGGTATGGTGACCGGGAATGTGATGCAGTCCGCCAGGCACTCCTCCATAGTCTCCGGCTCTGTTGGGCTCTGACCGGTGACTTTTCATTTAGGAGGATCGCTGCAGACTTGGGCCTGGATTGCCTGGTCTGTCTTTCCTGGTCTGTCGTTGGCAGTCAAACGGGCCTGAATTGCCTCGTCTATCTTTGGCAGTCAAACGAGCCTGAATTGCCTCGTCTATCTGTCGGCCTTCCGGTCACTCAAATTAGCCAACTAAAATTTATGATGGAAAATATACTTTTCTAACATTTGTTCCTAAAGAACTTTACTCAAATCTTGTATCTCAAACAATGAACAAAATTATCACTTTCTCTGAATTTATCAAAATGAATCTCAAATAATTGCGAAATATTCACAGAATGATCTTGACATTATAAGAGTTAGCTAGAATTTATGCAAGCTCCACAATTCTCATTATGACATTATATACTGTCAATCAGTTCTTAAAATCACAAAACATCTCATTTTATGCAACTGAAAATTTAAATCAACGGACAGAAAAAAAAACCCAACTTACGGTCATCGGCATGCCTAGAAAGCTTAAGGAGAAGACTCACCACTTCAGAAAACGACCTGGGGCCCAGTTGCAGTCGGCAGCACCTGGGGCCCAGTTGCAGTCGGCAGCACCTGGGGCCCAGTTGCAGTCGGCAGCACCTGGGGCCCAGTTGCAGTCGGCAGCACCTGGGGCCCAGTTGCAGTCGGCAGCACCTGGGGCCCAGTTGCAGTCGGCAGCACCTGGGGCCCAGTTGCAGTCGGCAGCACCTGGGGCCCAGTTGCAGTCGGCAGCACCTGGGGCCCAGTTGCAGTCGGCAGCACCTGGGGCCCAGTTGCAGTCGGCAGCACCTGGGGCCCAGTTGCAGTCGGCAGCACCTGGGGCCCAGTTGCAGTCGGCAGCACCTGGGGCCCAGTTGCAGTCGGCAGCACCTGGGGCCCAGTTGCAGTCGGCAGCACCTGGGGCCCAGTTGCAGTCGGCAGCACCTGGGGCCCAGTTGCAGTCGGCAGCACCTGGGGCCCAGTTGCAGTCGGCAGCACCTGGGGCCCAGTTGCAGTCGGCAGCACCTGGGGCCCAGTTGCAGTCGGCAGCACCTGGGGCCCAGTTGCAGTCGGCAGCACCTGGGGCCCAGTTGCAGTCGGCAGCACCTGGGGCCCAGTTGCAGTCGGCAGCACCTGGGGCCCAGTTGCAGTCGGCAGCACCTGGGGCCCAGTTGCAGTCGGCAGCACCTGGGGCCCAGTTGCAGTCGGCAGCACCTGGGGCCCAGTTGCAGTCGGCAGCACCTGGGGCCCAGTTGCAGTCGGCAGCACCTGGGGCCCAGTTGCAGTCGGCAGCACCTGGGGCCCAGTTGCAGTCGGCAGCACCTGGGGCCCAGTTGCAGTCGGCAGCACCTGGGGCCCAGTTGCAGTCGGCAGCACCTGGGGCCCAGTTGCAGTCGGCAGCACCTGGGGCCCAGTTGCAGTCGGCAGCACCTGGGGCCCAGTTGCAGTCGGCAGCACCTGGGGCCCAGTTGCAGTCGGCAGCACCTGGGGCCCAGTTGCAGTCGGCAGCACCTGGGGCCCAGTTGCAGTCGGCAGCACCTGGGGCCCAGTTGCAGTCGGCAGCACCTGGGGCCCAGTTGCAGTCGGCAGCACCTGGGGCCCAGTTGCAGTCGGCAGCACCTGGGGCCCAGTTGCAGTCGGCAGCACCTGGGGCCCAGTTGCAGTCGGCAGCACCTGGGGCCCAGTTGCAGTCGGCAGCACCTGGGGCCCAGTTGCAGTCGGCAGCACCTGGGGCCCAGTTGCAGTCGGCAGCACCTGGGGCCCAGTTGCAGTCGGCAGCACCTGGGGCCCAGTTGCAGTCGGCAGCACCTGGGGCCCAGTTGCAGTCGGCAGCACCTGGGGCCCAGTTGCAGTCGGCAGCACCTGGGGCCCAGTTGCAGTCGGCAGCACCTGGGGCCCAGTTGCAGTCGGCAGCACCTGGGGCCCAGTTGCAGTCGGCAGCACCTGGGGCCCAGTTGCAGTCGGCAGCACCTGGGGCCCAGTTGCAGTCGGCAGCACCTGGGGCCCAGTTGCAGTCGGCAGCACCTGGGGCCCAGTTGCAGTCGGCAGCACCTGGGGCCCAGTTGCAGTCGGCAGCACCTGGGGCCCAGTTGCAGTCGGCAGCACCTGGGGCCCAGTTGCAGTCGGCAGCACCTGGGGCCCAGTTGCAGTCGGCAGCACCTGGGGCCCAGTTGCAGTCGGCAGCACCTGGGGCCCAGTTGCAGTCGGCAGCACCTGGGGCCCAGTTGCAGTCGGCAGCACCTGGGGCCCAGTTGCAGTCGGCAGCACCTGGGGCCCAGTTGCAGTCGGCAGCACCTGGGGCCCAGTTGCAGTCGGCAGCACCTGGGGCCCAGTTGCAGTCGGCAGCACCTGGGGCCCAGTTGCAGTCGGCAGCACCTGGGGCCCAGTTGCAGTCGGCAGCACCTGGGGCCCAGTTGCAGTCGGCAGCACCTGGGGCCCAGTTGCAGTCGGCAGCACCTGGGGCCCAGTTGCAGTCGGCAGCACCTGGGGCCCAGTTGCAGTCGGCAGCACCTGGGGCCCAGTTGCAGTCGGCAGCACCTGGGGCCCAGTTGCAGTCGGCAGCACCTGGGGCCCAGTTGCAGTCGGCAGCACCTGGGGCCCAGTTGCAGTCGGCAGCACCTGGGGCCCAGTTGCAGTCGGCAGCACCTGGGGCCCAGTTGCAGTCGGCAGCACCTGGGGCCCAGTTGCAGTCGGCAGCACCTGGGGCCCAGTTGCAGTCGGCAGCACCTGGGGCCCAGTTGCAGTCGGCAGCACCTGGGGCCCAGTTGCAGTCGGCAGCACCTGGGGCCCAGTTGCAGTCGGCAGCACCTGGGGCCCAGTTGCAGTCGGCAGCACCTGGGGCCCAGTTGCAGTCGGCAGCACCTGGGGCCCAGTTGCAGTCGGCAGCACCTGGGGCCCAGTTGCAGTCGGCAGCACCTGGGGCCCAGTTGCAGTCGGCAGCACCTGGGGCCCAGCCGTGATTCGAACCTCTCACCTTCTCTCTTGTAGTCGCTCGTCCTACCTCTGCGCTAAGTTACTGCCCACCACCACCCTCTGTTTTATTCCATTTTATAGTGTCATTTCATTTTTTATGAAGGTAAAAAGAAATCAGTTCATTGGTTTGAGCCTACCTGGGCTCGAACTTGCGTGTTACGATATGCAAGACCATCACTTAACCAGTTTTGCTAACTGACTGATCTACTGGAAGTTTGCTTATTTTTAGATATAAAAAAAATGTCTTTACCTTTTAGAGTAAGATAAAAAAAAACAATACTCGCCAGGGCTCGAACCTGGGTCTTGCGATTTGCACTACCTTAAACTATCCACTTGCGCTAATTGGCCAGCTCATTAATTGTGCTGTATATTTACGTTTTAAATAATTTGTTACACAACAGTTCAAAAAAATAAAATAATATGCCGCGCTTCGAACCGGGGTCTTGTACTATTATTGCACTACCACGACCTACTCTTCGTATTTAGTTTCGCTGACTGTCCTCCTGGTAACTGCAACTTGGCCCGGCTGCGATATGTTCTCGCTCAGTTGAGGCAGAACCAAAAGAGGGCGTTGTTTGCCTTCCATAGGTCATGAATTTAAAAGCTGCATAATGCATGTTAACAGATAATTTTATAATATGTCACTATTTATTTTGATGCTTATTAGGCCTATACTGTCCAGAAATTAAATAAAATTCATGAGATTTAAAAGTTAATCTTATTGATTACTTTTCATTTGTATGCGTTGCTCTAAGTTGAACATTAATCTTTTCGTAATTTTGGTTGGGAGGAAACAATTAAGGGAGTAATACAATTTTTGTTCGTGGCAAATTGTAATTTGCAGTTATAAATGGATAATCATTTTGTAATTTGATGTTCTGACATAACTAAAGCTGGGGGTACTATTAATGATGATAGGAAAATTAAATATCCAGAAAAAACACTCGAAATGTGATGACGTATGAAATTTTATCGAAACCTTGATATAATAAAAGATAAAATTGGAAATAAAAATATATGGAATAAAAGTAATTTTTGCAGATAATTTTATAACATGTTACTATTTAATTTGATGCTTACTTAAACTGCATCATTTTTTTTTTGGACATAACAAACGCACATTGTCTCCGTGTTTGCGGCTAATTTTCTGTTATTTAGCGACTTGTTTGTTTATTGCTTTTCAATGATTAATAGCTATAACATTTCAATATTATATAATGAAAATCTGCAAGTTATGACTAGAATTTCAGTATTCGTTCGGATAAAGTAACGGATTCGCCGACAGAAATGAGCCATTTTGTCACCTCCCTGTACTGCATGTGTTCTAATTTCGTAAATATGCGGCTGGCCGTTCCGCGAACACGCGGCTGGCTATTTTGGGCCCAATACTGTGCTAGCTTCAGCTCTCGGTCTCGAAGACAACTTGGACAGTTGTGGAAGACAAATCTATTTTGATGAAAGTTGTTGAAACTTTTGTACTTCCCTGAAGGACTCTGGTCAAGATGTTTTTATTGTCCGAAGATTAAAACTAAACAAATAAAATCAAAAATCAAAACACACTGACTCTTTGTTAACACTGCGCTTGTTTTTGCTTGTTTTTTTTTAATGTGCTTAACATACAGTAACATACTCTGCAATGAATTACAAATAACGCGTATAAAGCAAAACAGATAAATGACAACATAAAGAATAAGCAACTAACAATTTTAGATTTTGAAGCAAAAACAAAATTTACAAATAAACGTCAACTGAAATTATTAACAAAACAAAAAAAATAGAGCACTGGATATAGACAGTATAAACTATGTGTGGTTGTAAACCACAACATCATAGAATGGTTAAATAAATTACATATAAATACACGGAGATTTATAAACATTGATTTTTAAAATACAAAATAAAGGCATTTTTATGCAGGAACAAAATATATAAAAAGGAAAACATTTACTTGTCTGCAGGTTGTTTTGTGCTGATGCTTTGATCCTTGACCTTTTTTCGCTGTGAATCGAACATAATTTAGAATTTTCCCTTTAGAAAAGAGAATTTCATCTTAAAAATGTTGTCATATTCAGGCAGAAATTGAAGAAGGATCGGTTGGAATTAAGAACAAAAATTTAATATACAGTTCCTGCCATATTTGTTAAGAAAGCTACGTAACTATGTAAATATATTGGGTTTCTAAATCTGTCATTGCATGAAGTACACTTCACTGGCGTCAACAATTATCAAATATAGGTGGCAGTTTGGGTAGTTGACATGAATCTTAATCATACTGAAGACATCTTGTCTTCTTCCATTGAATAAATTCAAATCAATGTAACTATAGACCCTTCTCATTGATTTCACAGTGACTGCTCTTTGTTCCGACACCTGTTTGTTCCGGCAACCCCATGTTCAGAGAACCCTATGTTCAGAAAACCCTAAGTTCAGAGAACCCTATGTTCAGAGAACCCTATGTTCAGAAAACCCTAAGTTCAGAGAACCCTATGTTCAGAGAACCCTATGTTCAGAGAACCCTATGTTCGGAGAACCCTATGTTCAGAGAACCCCTTGAGATCTACATGCTTGGGTTAGGGTTAGGATTGCGGTTAGGAAAATGCATTAGGGGCATCGGAACTTAGGGGTGTCAGAACATAGATCTGTAATCCTATGCATGTAGCTTGTAGGATACATACGTGTAGTGCCACCCAGCGTTGCGTTTTATACATGTCATAGCAAATGTTCGAGCAGTTCTAGTAGCATGTGTGCATGAAGTGCACGTGTAAATACTCCAGCATGGCGAGCAATAAAATAGTGACATCATCTGAGAAGGGTCTATACTGAGACTGTACAATGCTAAATAGTCTGATCCCTGGCTGGTATAATGAGAATTAGCATACAGAGTTGCTAATGTACACAGGGATCATGACATTGATTGAGACAGCAAAATAAACATCTTGAAACGTCCCTCCTGAACTCTGTCCATCTTTGTCTCACACCCAATGTCATGAAACTGGTAAGCACAAACACACTTCCTTAGCACAGAAATGGGTTACCAACCAAAAAATGACATGCATTATTGCAACCGGTACTCCATTAGTTAATGCTGAATTTGATAAATCTGCTTAGAAACATTTTCTGGTTATCTGGTGAATGAGAATGGTCTATTTGTCAAATTTGCAAAATTTGCTAAATCTATTTCTCAGCTAGTGTTGTAAAACCTTAGTACAGTTTCACGGCGCTTCTTACCACAGAATTCTGCACTTACAGCACCCTGTATTTCCATGGCTCGATGCAGAAGTGAAATACACACAGAAAGAGGCTCTTGGTGTTTCTTTACATGTAAACATTTGCGCTTTGCCAGCAGTTTGTGCACAGAAACAATATAAATACTCTGCCTTAAAATGAATATAGTCTAGCCTTGAAATCTACATAATTTGCCAACTCTTGACCTTCCATCGGGTCATTGAACACGCTCAATTCTCACCACAGAACTTACACATAAAAAACAAATAAAAGCTTTCTGAGCACAAATTATGAACATAAAACATTACCTTTTTACAACTACATACAATCATACAGTACTGTGTTGTTGACATCAAGGGATCGTCTTAATTTACATCATATTCAATGTCACCACTTTATATTGTGGTATTTTGTTTGTACATGAAGAATAGCATCAGAAGCATAGCTTCCAACATAGGGAAATATATTACAAAAACCAATTGTCATAGACATGAACTGTATGTTACAAATTGACAGATTTGGCATTTAATGCTTGTTTTTTTATTCAGATCAAGAACTTTTTTTTGCTGATCATAAAAATACACGCAAAAGTGAAAGGCAAATGCCCATGACTGGGTTGTTTTGTAGTGCTGATGACTGGGTCATTTTATGGCACTAGTGACTGGCTTTTAAAATCTG
Organism: Pisaster brevispinus; assembly: GCA_023634235.1. Classification (NCBI taxonomy): domain Eukaryota; kingdom Metazoa; phylum Echinodermata; class Asteroidea; order Forcipulatida; family Asteriidae; genus Pisaster; species Pisaster brevispinus. The sequence goes on from JAMKCF010000037.1 coordinate 976,184, forward strand.
CTTGAATTAATGATTTCCTACAAAGAACCCTCTTTGAAAACTAATGTTCTCCAATAAAAAGTGTTTATTTTAACTGAATGGAACAAAGCTTCTGTACTGTACAATCAGGCCAATTACTAGGGTAGTCATTTTTTTTTAAAGCGGAACTCCAAATTCAAATTCAGTTTTGTGGTGCACTCATACTGCAATAGATTGAGTCCTTATGACAAGTCTAAACCTCACACTAAAATGGTGTAAAATTTCTTTTGTTTTAATACTATTTCAGAGCGAAACTTGAAACACTGCGCCATTGAATATAACAAACAAATGGTCTTTACATTCCAAAGAGGATTTTTTGTGCGAAATCAAAAGATCAAATTCAGTGCTGTTTTGATTGAATATAAGACCCATGAAAAGTGACGTCGTTGAATTACGTTTTTGGATTTTTTAAGTTTGCACTGGAAAAATATCAAATACAATGGCATTTTACATCGTTTAAAGTTTAATCATGAGGTTGTTAGAGACTTGTAATATTTGTTCCCACTTTCATAAGGACCCTACCTAATGGAAAATGAGTGCATCACAAAACTGAATTGGACCATGAAGCCTTCTTTTAAGGTCAAGTCCACAGTTTTCATATATTGAGTTACAATAAACTCTTATATTTTGCTAGATTTAAGATCTACATTGGGACCAATAATGATGACCTTTGGCCTCCAGAATCCTGTCGTATGGTAACTCAACACAGAAAACTGTACACTCAGAAACAATTTGGCAAGGTTAAAGATCAAACCTTCAATCGGAATATAATGTGTTTGGGTTAGTTGGGTCACAGCTCTAATAAATCCTGAAAAAGTACCTAATATTTTTGGCATTATCCTGATATAAAAATACACATTGCATTGACCCAGCAACGGACACTAGAAAACTGTTCATGCACAAATACATTGTACAAACACATGTATGGAGACAATAATACCAACAGGAACAATATCAATCACATGAATACTGGGCCTTTTCCCAAACTTGGGCTTGGGCCCCGGCTCTAGCTTGGGCTCCGTCATCAATTTTGGAGCAGTGTCGTTTTGCACGGTGTTTCCAATATCAAACAGAGCCTGGAGCAAGAGATGGAGCCTACTGTAGTGTAAGCCGAGGTTTGGAAAAAGCCCCTGTACATAAACCATAAGTTGATTGACAATCTATGGGTCATGTTTATTTATTTGTACAGTAATAAGTCAAGGCACAAGACTTTCTTGTGGGATAAGGTGATGAGGAAGTCAGATGAGTTTCTATATAAATAGTACACTGGATGTCTTCTGTTAAGGAGAAGGTACGAGAGTCAACACTTGAACAAAATCTGTCCAAGTCACTTGTTGTTCCATCCACTAGAAACTGTAAATCTAACAGAAGGTTTCCAGATAAAAATAACAATCATTTTCCACAAAAATGGAAATGTTTCGGACGGAATGTTTATCTCAGGACATTAATGACGTTTGATATTTGAAACAGTACGTCAAGTTGACCGGCAGATTTAACAGGAGTAAATTTGTTCGGTTGTTGAGTTGTAGTACCTTCTCTTTAAAGACTTTATTTACAAAACTATCATTATAGACCTTTATCACACTGCTAATTTCTTTGTCATGTTCCCTGTGTCCACTAGCAACAATGAATACAAAGTCTCATTGTACTACAAAGGTATCAGACTATAATGCCCTCCCAGCCTCATTCTTGTTCCAATGGCCCTTTTCAAAACCAGTTTCATTCAGCTTGGGCTCCTCCAGTAATTCAATAAAACACGTTCTGTAGGGACTTTAAACAGGTGTCTGCTGCCTAAGATGCAGCCAGAGCCTCAGCCATTGTTTCCAAATCAGCCCTTGCTAGCAATGAGAGAATAACAAAATGGCTACTCGATGGTGTGGCTATCTTTGCCTCTTTGCCTTATATACCAAGTGACAATAGAAGTTCTGAGAGTCATTACTTAAAAAGGACCAGACTTATTTTCTGTTCCAGCCTCTGTATGATTTGAATGAGAGATTCACAAGATGGTCGCTGCATGAGTAAGGTCTACACTGATGAATTTATACAACATTTATATGATAAATATACTGTCACAACTTTACTATAAAAACAAAAAATACAAAATTATAATTTGTTTAAAGAAATTAACATTTGATTCTTGTTGTTAGGCCTATACAATATAAGTTTGTTCTACTTTGTGACACTCACAGTAGTAAAGGTAGCAGTATCCAAGTACTAACCGACTATTAGCAGCATTACCCCATGGCTAAAAGATAGATGCTTAGCAAAGTTAACATCTCTACAGATTGATCCTTCTACACCATTCAAATGGTTCTGAATGATAAAGGCACTTTGCTAACTTTTTAAAATTCTTTGAGGTGAACACAACTTTACAGGTGTTTTTCAGGGTTGTGTGTGAGGTGTGTTTTTAATCTATAATGAATTGATGACTCAGGGAGCTTATGTTTTCTTAATAAAGACCAAACTGACTTTAAAGGTAAAGTATACCATTGGTTTTTGAATTCGTTGGATTGTTTTCATTCCATATAAATGTAGATAATTTTACAACATTAACTAACCTGTGAAAATTTTCATTTCAATAGGTGGTCTCATGCCGAAAATCCGGAGCGAATATGTCCACGCAAAAAGAATAATCTCTATAATAGGAATACACAATTTGAGAAATGTATCCTACAGTAACGTTTCTCAGATTCAAATTTGGGGGGATAAAAACTGATTTCTTTTTCCACCTACATTACCTCGAAGTGAAATGTTTCTCAAAATGCTATTGAAAGCTGCAGTACTTCTAACCAATACGTTTTAATTGCCATTAACTGAAAGAGTGATTACCAAATGTATACCTTCCCTTTACGAGGCCATTTGGTAGTAAAATTAGCTTGGAGATGGGTTTCACCCATAAATAGACCTAATGGTCTTCATGAAACCGTTAAGTACATGAGCTTGGTTTTAATACAAACTTGTTTTTTAGCCAGGGGAAACTCTGCTAAGATGAAAGGTTTTGTAGGTTCATACAGATATTGGGCGCAATTTCACAAAGCACTAAGATTCATCTGAAGATGAGTTGTATCATACTGCCACTGATTTGTATTGTGACATCGCACTTTGCTTAGCAATTAAGATTGATACACAGTGAAGATCAATCTTAGCTCTGTCATGTCTGTGTGAAATCTGCCTCAGGACTCATACACGTCAACAGTGTTTCACCACAGCCCTATGTGAAGAGTGATGTCACAATGCAGGTTACTAAGGCAACTGTGCAAACTCACTTCAGCATTGAAGTGAAATCCAACCCAAGTGGTAACCAGGGCCATAGTGACAATAGTGTCAGTACTTAGGCAAACTGACCCCATATCCCTAGAATCCCATACACTGTTCCAATGAACCTAATGCATATGATGTCAACTAGGGGAGCCTCTGATAGAGGTCAACAGACTAACTGGCCCACACTGTGCACTGCATGGACATAGCTGTGTGTGTCTATTGGGTGATTCTCTACTAGATTGGACCAGCCACAGTCACTTTAAGTAAGGCCTTGGAGTATAACTGCATCACTAATATAAAACACTCATGATACTATTATGCCATCAGGATGGAACATCCACTCTACGCTTAGTGCTAAGAGAAGGGCTTTGCATTGGTGTTTCTTGCAGTGGCTGCCGAGTGTGCTACAGCACCTTGTAAACCCTTATAAGGTGCTACATAAATGGGTTTCATACTTCATAAACTTCAAAACCCGTCATGTTTCTCTTTGTTAAAGCCCCTCGAGCACATTTCAGGTGAATAAGACTCCAATAATATTATTAATATTTTTGATTATTTAGAACAGGTTACTTAGAATGGCATGATGAGTGCTTTATAAGTGATGTGTTTTTGCTTGAAAGCCTTGTATAAGTGACGATGGCTAGTTGAATCAAGTGGATAATTAATCAACCTCAAAGATAGGGAGATATCATTAATGCAAAGGGTCCATAGAACTTGACATTTATGTTTGCCTGATCCAGAATGAATCTAAAACCTGCAGATACACTTCTAGATCGGTTGATCTTGCCTGGTTCAGAGTGAATCTAAATTTTTCAGATTCATTTATAGATCGGTTGATCTGACACCTACGTTAAGAGAAGGCATACTTCTTGGACTTTCCAATGCAGTAAGATGAGAAGTCCTATCACTGTCTAAGCGTAGAGACTGTGGTCGATCAACTTCAACCTCTGTTAAAGAAACAGCTGGTTGCATTTCACCCAGCTGATGTCGCTGAGATGACGAGGAGGATTCAAAGATCTCTCCTGAGGAACTTTTGGTTTTGAAGTCTACACTTTGAGATGTAGAGGCAGAGAGGTTCCCATCACAGCTACATTCTGATGGACATTCACTATCTGCAATCACGGCACTCAGTTCTGAATTGATGGAGTCGTTGATGCTGACTGTATCGATGTTACCACATGGTGCTTCAGAAATCCGATCGCTGATTTTGACGCTATTCTTCTTACCACTGCGGGTTCTACTCTTGCTATTTGTGGTCTTGCGCATGACGCTGGTTGGATTGCTGGTACTACCGGTACTAACACTGCTCTTTAACTCCCAAATATCTTCAGTTGGTGCACTGTGCCTTTCTTCATGATTGCCCCCGATCCCTGTACAACCATTGGAAGTGTGAGCAAGTATGCTGTGCTCTGTACTGCTGTTACTCCCACTGCTTAATCTAGATTTGTAACTAGGTCTCTCAATGTCCACTTGTACTTCCAGAGGGTCATTTACTAGTGAAGTAATGTTGTTTTCTAGAGAAAAGATAACAGCCCAATAAGAATCAGATGTTTCATAATCATTTTAGTATTTCTGCTTTTTAAAGAAGAATAACAATGGTTTTTAGAAGAGCAAACTCATTCCATTTACAAGTTTCAATAAACATAAATGTACCGTACAACCAAACTATGAACATTTTATCAAATCAGATGGTCCCACTTCAGTGACAAAAAAGAAAAAGGTTTATTCCAATGCTTAATTTGATTGTGGCAACCAAAATAAACAATGGTGATTTGTGGGATTTTCAAATGCTAGTTTCCAATTTAAGATTTTTAGGCAGGAATATTTGTCTGGAGGACTGGCACTAGAATGAAAATTTTTAATCAATGAGCTTTTAGATTGGAAAAAAATCAATATTATTTACCACACACAAAAACCCATGTCATTTGATTGGCAGAACAGGCATCATGTGTTTTGCCATGTATACTGCTGCGACACTCTGCATTTTAATATAGGAGTCCTATATTGATAATTATAGGACACTTCAGACACTTTGCAGCATCATTTCCAACATAGTACTGTAGTTCCCCGCCTGTTTGTCCGAACAAGGCAAGGTTTTTTCACTGCGGAAAAGATTGGTGTCTACATGAGTTGTCCACGTTGTTTAGAAGGTTTTTTTTTTTAAAGAATTTTCAGAGCATGGGGTGGATGAGTTTCCATGCCAAGTTTGTGTTTTTAAAATTTTTTATTTCAAATGCCAAGGATCTACATGTGTATGTATGAATTAAATAAAACAATTACTGAACGCATTTCTGTTGTGCACTGACACAGAAAATAATAACTCGGTAAAATCTAGCTTTTCCATTTCACGAGGCGAAGCTGAATCCAGATTTCACCTTGTGATTATATTCTGCGACAATGCACTGAATACCCCCTAATTATTTAGCAATAGTGTACTTTGTCTTGAAGCTCCTATGGATTACTACATACATGTACATGTACATTACATGTAACATAAGGACTTGGTATTCATGCACTGAGCTAACAAAGTTAAATTATGGCCAATTTGTACCTGTGTCTATTTGCAGGGTACTGGCTACAGCAGCTACACTGCAATTATCACATAGACTAACGGAGGCAGATTCACTGCTAAGGCTGGTAGCGCTGTGGTTGCTATGAACAACCTCTGCATGAACATCCAACCTTGAATAGAACAAACAAAAATCAATATCAAAACATGTTTTCTGTGGTCTCAGTGAAATGCAACCAGGGGTGAGGGTTATATTAGGAGTTTTATTGAAATGATGTAGTAGCAACAATGTGTAGCAACCTCTTACTAACCCCTAGAGTTATAGATTTTAAGGAGCTTCTGGCAGTGTCTAGGGACAGTATCTTCAGCACTAGGAACTTAGATCAAAGAGCAGGATTTATTTATATTAAAATAAAATAACAGCCATTTTGGTCACCAAGCAGATACAAAATGTTTTTTTTCCTCATCTCTGTGTAACACAGAGTGAGATAAATAGTGTAATACTTATAGAAATGTAGTTTGCAGATCACATCATAAAATCAAAGGCATCGCACTAAACCTACATCCTTCCCTGTTCCCACTCACCTATGAGAGTGAAGTACTAATGGTCCAACACCACCACTACCAGACAGACTACCAGTTAGACTAGCTCCTGCTATTGCCCTTGTGCTTGCATTGTCACTGACGGTATCATCACCTATGACCCCAGCGACTTCAAGATGACTAGAACTCTCTCTAGTCATTGAGGCTTCACCAATACTTGCATTGACGACTGCACTGTTAACATCAGGGTTTATCTCTGAAATAGAAATATATAAAAATAATTCAGGTTGGATTCGAACCCAAACATTCCATAATCTACATGTAGTCCAGGTGTCTCAAACACTAGACCAATGAGCCTTTCCTATTATAAGAAGTACATTCCAATTGTATAAAAATCGGAAAGCACCTAGTAAACAGTGCGTCACATACATGCATCGCTGTAAAGCTAAACTATCAACTATTCTTTATTCCCAATGTACTAATTACACCAGTAGAAATATCCATAACTACTATAAGCTGCGCAATGCATACATGCAAATGTACGTGTACATAATGGTTTACATTTAATCACACTGGTAGTACAGTAAAAAAAAAACACACATTTAAAAGTCCATTATGAATACACTTAAGATAACAACATGACAATAATACAAATGTTATAAAAAATATTCATTTACATTGTACATGTATGTTCAAGTTTTATTATTAAAACCTGAACACCCTCGATTTATTGACTTGGGTCTTGCTCATTCTAACAAAATACAACACTGTATGTCAACTCAACACCCAAACTGTTGGGTTCTGATTATGGTGGTACATGTACAAATGTACGCGTATGCCTGATCCCATGTAAAGCATAATCAGTTTACTGGTGCAGTCCTCAGTCCAACATAATCAAACAAAGCATGCAGTTTTGATGTTGGGGTTGTTAGGGATACATGTACATGTATAACTATCCCTCATCCCTAATCACACAAAGATGAATTGAGACAGGAGAGATGATCTCTGGACCTGGATCTTGACTGTGACCAAACAGATTACCGGCATAAATGTACATTAGATTTTCTCTTGGGCCAATTTAACAATTGAGCTAAGCTTGATCTTAACTAACAAATCAATATCAATTGCTAAGCAAAGTGTGATGTCACAATACAAATCACTACGACAATATTGATAATACGAATCTTAGTTAATAATAACAAGTTCTTATATAGGCATTTTACGTATCAATGTGCTAGTTGTTATTACTTTTCTATAGCTTCCTACACCGTAGAGAATTCTTTGGCCTTACCTGATGTATTACCAGGAGTAATTGCACCCACATCATTGTCATCTTCAAAGTCAATTCTAACTCCTCCTTTATCTCCGGTTGTTACACCACAGCCTCCACTACGACATAAAGACACTGGTACAACGCCGTATACATACGCAAGAAGTATGGGAACTCCTATACCTGTAGGATTGTACAGACAAATAATAGCATGAATTAGTTTCTGATGTAAATTCACTCTTGGAGTTCCGATAAGTACAGTATATATAATTTCTGTGGAACTAACAAAACCCTTACTACATGTATATTACCAGTTATCACACAAATGCAAGTGAAATACAGAAAAATATAGCGTTTTTGCAACTCCTATCCAATGAGGTTGAACCTAGTACTGAAACGCGCATCTTAAAATAGCGCAATACACTGAGTTCGAAGACCACAATAAGCAGGGTGTGATATGGACTGTGCAATATGGTATCACACTGTTGTTGCCATGGATTGACCAATCAGAATTGAGGGTTCAAGTTTGCTTATAGAAGAAACACTTTATTATTAGTGTTAGGTACAAGCCTAATACCGTTGTTTATCCAAGAGGCAACACTGACGGCAGATATCAGAAACCTGGTTACCTGTAGAATGGGTAAGACTTGAGTTGAATTTGATATTAACCCTTAAGCCCACAGGGCCCAATTTCATGGCTCTGATTACTGTGCAAATTCTGCACTTGTGATCCCCATTCTTAGCTTACAGGGCAAGTACACAATTTCTGCACTAGCTGTGTAGATGACCAATGCCTAGTAACGTGGAGATTGCACGCGCAAAACCAAAGTTTCCTTGTTAACGTGTGAAATACACTTGATGTAAAAGCGCGGAATTCCCTGCTTCCGTAAGCACCGCCATGAAATTGGGCCCGTGTGACCCCAATCGTCCCTTAAAATAACCTCTTCTCCTACATACATGTATGCCGCTTCACACCAACACATTTACACTTAGCTATGTAAAAAGATTAGGAAGGATTTGGGTTAACCTGATGTTAGGGTTAATAGAGACAAATTTCATTGAATCATTCAAAAATCAGTTTTTGTGAATATCTGAGGTCCATGTCATGTGATAAAAATTGTCTTACCAACGGTTAATGCTGCTATGACAGGGGAGACTAATACAGACATGGTGACACTGCCAGCAATTGCCAAATTACGACGATGTCTGGATGTTCCGGAGTACTTGCCATGCACCTGGGAAAAAACAGAGAAAGATTTCTATGATAAATACACTCTTTAACTTCATATTAAAGCCTCAAGTATTAAGATAGGAAGATACTTGAATACACTCTTTAACTTCATATTAAAGCCTCAAGTATTAAGATAGGAAGATACTTGAGAAAGATTAATTAGTCTTGTATTTGCATCTTCAAAAACAGAGCATAACTGCCCAAAGAATGTCTATACAATGATTACTGAAGGGGTATGACTTGACCACCTTAAGCCCCACATGTATGTGTACATCCCCAAAAGAGAAAAAAGGTGCGTACACCAGTGACTAAACATGCTAGACAACAACTGACGACTAAAAACTACATGTACGTCAGGCTATAAGTTCAACCATCTTCCCTATCTACATTGTACTTTCAGCTTATCTACTACTCGAAGGTATGACAAAATATTTGCAATGCATCTAGGCAAATTTGTTTTCTTCTTACTTTTCGGAACTTCCGAAATAATGTTTACAAATCATCATTGTCACATTGAAACCCTAGCGTTAACAACGTAACGACAACAAACGTTGTCATGAAATGCAAGGGATTTTTGTTCTCTTTTCAGAAATTATGGAATCTTCACCATGAATAGGGCAAGCCTATTGGCCTAATTGGCCCATAGTCTGTCTTTGTATGTGGGAAACAAAGCGTAGCATGAACATCCCTCTGCATCTTACATGTACACAATGGACTGTCTAGGGGCTTCATTCTGCGTCAACTGAACGACCAACGACCCCCGAAACAGAACGTTCCAAAACTGTCCCAAGACATACATAAAGTCCACCGTTATTCAGTTTGGGAAGGTTTTGGGAAGAAAGACGTCATCCTGCCTCCTGCATCTAATGTCAAGTGGTTAATGAGGACATCTTGATGATGTACTTGAAAGTCTCAAGAGGATGTGATTGACAATGAGGACGTTTCACTCTTCATCATCTAGGAATCTAACAAGATTAATCCCAACAGTAGAATAACACACTTAGTGTGATGTTTATGCGTTTGGATGTTTATCCGTTTGGATCATTACTGCACTGTTATTAGTCTCAAGAGACTTCCCTCATGATGTCTCTTACTACCAATGTGTGGCCTACGTGCATTTATGTGTGTTGTCAATTGTAAAGTCACTGCAAGTTAAGTTGGTACATGCTGCATACCACTTTAGAATACATGTAGTTTGTTTACGTGTACAGGTCAAATCAGTTAATTCAAGACATAACCTTTTCAACAAGTGACAAGTGTACAACCATTTTGGTTGAATGGAGTGCATTGTACCATATTTCCTTTCTCTGTGATTGTTTATTGTTATGTACGGACATGATGGCATAGTACATGTACATATGGTGACATGATGACTTGCATGTGGACATGATAGCATTTTATGATAAGGACATGGTACATGATAACATGTACATGATGACACATCGTGTCATGTACATGGTCAAACCTTGTGGCTATTTGCAGTCACTACATGCCATTGTTTACAAACTGCTATGACGTCTAAACAAGTTAATAATCAACTGTTGATGTTTTGCATGACTACTAATGATGAAGACTTAGTCTCTAATTGCAGACTACATGTTGACCTACTGTGACCATTTCATACTAATAACCCTGACCACCTTTACATCAAGTCAATCTAATCGGTAATCTGGAACTGACTCAAACTGTTGTATGATTAAGAGATATAACATGTTGATATACTGTATGAGGGGATGTTATTAAACTTCAGTCTAGAGATGATATTGGGATATACATGTAGTCTAGGTGCTGCGTATTATACAGTTTAGAAGTTTGTACATGTACATCTGAAGGGAAAGAAAAGAGCAGGGCCCAATACTATAGAGCTGCTTTTTACAGTAGCGGTATAAGCAAATTTTCTGCTTACTTTAGCAGAGAATGTTCTGGCACAAGTGCATTCACAAGTTAGCAAGAAAATAAGGCAAACATCTTGCATGTTGCCCATGGATTGCATTGCTTTACCTGTCACTTGTTTATAGTAAGCGCCAAAAGGTACAGTAAGGAAGCGCTGTGAAAAGGAAACCATAAAGTAAGCACAAAATCAGTCATTAAAGGGAAGGTATACGTTTGGTAAAGACTTTGAAAATTAATGGCAATAAAAACTTACATGGTAAGAAGCGCAGCAGCTTTGGATAGTACATGTACGTGTACATGTATAATGCATTTTGAGAAACCTTTCACTTCGAAGTACTGCGGTTTTGGAAAAATATATCAGTTTTTATCCCCCAAAATTTGAATCTAAGAAGCGTTACGGCCGTAACGTTTCTCAGATCGTGTGTTCCAATAGGAAATATTCTTCCTGCGTGGAAATATTTGCTCCGGTTTTTCGGTGATATCTAAAAAACGCGACCACCTTTTGAAGTGAAATTTTCACAGGTTAGTTTTATTGTATTATACCTACATTTATATAGGATTAAAACAATCAAACGGTTCCAAAAACCAAAGGTATACTTTGCCTTTAAGCAGCTCTATGAATTTGGGCCTAGATCAATACAAGATTTACAACGTACAATCACACATGTATGAGAGAAGCTTCCAGGCCATAATGCTTTGACAGAATCCTCATTCATAAAAAGTATTGCATGATAAATAAGCATACTGTACACAGCTTATTACATGTACATTGTATGAACATTTGTTTACCAAAACATTTTGCTTTGGTTGATCTTTGCGTGGGTTTGTTTGTCAGCCTCTTTTTGATTTGCTTTTATTTTTTATATTTTAGAAAGGAAAGAGAACCCAGAATTAGTAGACTTGTGTTACTGAATCAACAAAACCTGAAAACTCCAAATCATTTTTAATGTTTGTGTAAATTCTGTCATTCTAAAGGGGTTAATCATTTCCTGCCTGGATCTGTCTGTTCATAAAAAGGAACCATAACATGTAGGCTACACTTCCTCAATTAAGAGTCATATTTCCTATCAAGAGCAATAATGGATTCCAATTTACTTCATTGACTAAAAATAGTAAATTTGAATTATTTATTTTATTACACATCCAAGCACAATTAGTGCAAATGACAGGTTGAGTAAGATTAGGAAATGATGAAGAAATGATTAATTTAAGATGTCGGAGGAAAACCCACACAATCGAGTAGGAACTGAAAACCCAATCCACAAGCAAGGCTCTGGGCTGAGGTGGGATTCGAACCGGGGTCCACAGAGATGAGTAGGGAAACAAACTAGTCACTAGTCAGCCAAACTGATGCCCATCCTACACAACACATGTATAAGTTACTAACTATTAATGTACACACTAACCATATGCCTGTATCAGTTACTATACTTGATTTCTAAACAATTAAAGAACTCACAAACCACTTTGTGTTTTCTCTCCCTTAATCTCAGGAACTCAATTGGTAAATGATCATGTAAGAATTGACATTTAGCATTTCTAAATTGAACACATCCCATTCAAAGCTCAGGCAAAAAAGGCAATTGTCCAATCCCAAATTTAGCTCAACCAAAATATCCATGTAGCTAGACTCGGTCGATATAGAAATTTCATTTCTGACTGGAAAATAAAACTCTGCTTCCACGACGCAACTCCTATTCATACGGAGAGTTCAATAAGTATGGTTACAGCCTGCTGGAAACCCTATACTCTATCACTATCGGATGTCTTCATACATTACATATAAAAGTAGCACACATAGTACGCACAGGTCGTAAGCTTAAACCCTTAAGATTCAGCAACAAACCAAGACAAAAGCCAGAACGAGACAAGACAGCGAATCTTGACGGTATTCCAATCCCATCTCATCCGTCATATCATGTTACTACCCAATCCTCTCCCATCTGTATTCTAGATTTTGCAAGGAAAAAGCTTACGTAGATACTTGATAAATATTTGCTTAGATTTTGAATAAATACTCTTGTCATCCGCTGTGGAGATGAGAGGCTTGATTATGTGAGGAACTTTGACTCTCCATCTCCCCTAGAGATGTGTGCTACTGTTCTGTGACGTACATTTACTCTCTGCTTGTCTCCCACTTCCGTCAGGTCTCCAGAGAGGACAGATTTCCTAAAATAACCTCAGTTTCCCCGGAAATGGAGTGTGAATGACAGTAGATGCGCATTTTGCATTCAATGTGACAAATGACGTAGCTAACAAAATGACCTGAATACAACTGAAATGTCTGCGTTATTTCAGGCATGCACTTATTGATGCCATGGTAGACGTCAAATACTGAGTTTCCATGGAAATACATTTTGAATCATTTGTTTTGTGTATGCACTGCTTTTAGAGAGTTAGGTCGTTTGTTGTTTCTGAAAACTCATAGACACTGGTTGGTAAACAACCATATCTAGGGAGTTACTACCTGTAAGCCATTACAAGATTAAGCTCATTACAACGCTGCTTCTAAACCCAGAGAAATAATGTGCTTACTGTTAAACCTTAAAAACCTAAGCCTGAAAACACTAAACCTCTTTAAACATTGTGGTTTATTACTTGATACTACAATAATTTTTTACAAAGCAAAAATAAGCAAAAAAATGTATAATATTTTGGCTGGTAAATGTTTTCTGGTCCACAAAATTGTTTTGTGCTAAGTGACTTTTTTGTCTTCTATAAAATTGTGCCTTGTGAACAATGTGGTTACACACATTGTGTTGTGTCTGTATTAGTAGGATAGGTGAACATGTACGTAATTGCATCACAATAAATGACTTATTCTGAGAGTGATCAAAATGATGTTTGTGTAACCCTGTAGTGCCATGTGTATTGTACAGGAATAAGCCAGATTTAAGTATGTTTAGAAGGAGATCAGTTGTGTATTATTGATTTACAAATTGTGGTTTGAATTTCATTGTACATACTTTGTACACAATGAACAAATAGGCTACACAATGTAATGTGTGCCTGATAAGACATTTGGTACTTCTTGTTACAAAATTATTATGAACTCACAAAACATTTTCAAAGCCAAAGTTAACAAAATAACAACAACAAATTTTACACGTAAATATGTAGAATGTGTGACTTAATCAAAGTTCAAGTTTTCACAATTTTTGAGTGATATTTGAATTGCAAGTACATGTACTACAGGTGCAGGCCTCGACATGTATATCTAAATCACATCTTTTCCAACTAAAGAAAGAATCCAGGATGAGCATTTGTACACCCATGCTGTCTCATTTTCAAAAAAAGCAGCTTGATTTTTTTGTTTGACGAATGCATTTCTTGGGCTTATTCATTACAAAGTCTACAATTTGACTGCAGTGAACACGATACAAAAAAATCAGTTTAGATTAAAAGATGGCCCTTAAGCAGCTGCAGCATTGGCATTGAGTCAATACAGACTTGTCTCTACACACAGTGAAACCTGAGCTCATTAATTATTGAGATTCAATCAATCCATAAATAATGAAACTAAAAGTCTGATGTTACATCAATGCAAACATGATGGATGTATAGAATGATTAGTACACAATGATATTAATTAAGCAAAGAAATCATCAAGTAAAAAAAGAATCTCAGTTCAACCATTATTGATTATCATCAAAGATCAAACACAGAAGAGAAGTTACAACATACATAGAAAAGTACAAACAGTACGTAAAACATTCACAGAGTTCAGCCGTTGTCATCAGAGATCAAACACTAAATGAAGTTAGTAACGCCAAATAAATAGTACACAGAAGTCAGCCATTATCATGAGAGATCAAACACAGAAGTGAAGACCAAGATCAAATAAATAATTCACAGAATTCAACCACTATCAATATCATCAGAGATCAAACACAGTAGTGAAGACTTGACTAAAACACTCTGATCAGCAATGCAGCAGTTCGTGATGACAAGTCGATTGGTATACAATGTACATGTATGTATTCTGTATTAAGTAATCAGTGTAACCTTTAACCATATTGCCCTTAATGACTGTCGGTGCACAATAAGCTAATGGTCTGTTAGCCAAAATTGACAACCGCAGAAATTGAGTAAAAAAATTACTTTCACAATCAATCGAAAAGAACTTTCCTTTCACTAAAATGGAACCATGTAATTTGATGACTAGTTTAGCGACAATACCAATCGGCCTGTAGAGGGCACCAACAAGGCTTCCTCATTGGAGCCTCCACTGGGGATTGTTGCCGGACATCGGGCAACCCACTAGCCAAGTAAGCGAGTCCTAGTGTCTTCTGCTGTGAGTTATGACCATTTCTTGCTGGTTGAGAAATAAATATACTCTCCCTCAGACGCCAGAAACACAGAAATTGTAACCAGTGTTTGCTTTTAATGGTAGGCTACAATAGGCTGGTTGAAAACTGTGTTTATTGAAAACTTGAGGATGGAATATAATCAGAACTACCGTATTCATGTACATTTCAAGCAAACTTGAATCCGAGATTGGTCGATCAATTGCAACAGCAATTCTAATTGGTCAGTTCATGGCAAGAACAGTATTAAACCATATCATTGCCTGGTCCACACAGTAATGCAATGTTCTACATAACATGTAAAGTTTCAAAGTAATGCACTACTTTAAGCTAGGGATTAAACAAGTTAAAGGCAAAGTATACCTTTTGTTTTTGGAACAGTTCGATTGTTTTAATTCCATAAATTTATAAATGTAGATAATAAAATTAACCTATGAAAATTTCATTCCAAAAAATGGTCGCGTCATTGAGATATAACGGAAAATCCAGAGTGAATATAACCGCGCAGGAAGAACAATCCCTAACAGGAATACACAATCTGAGAAACGTTTCTGATCATAACGCTTCTCAGATTCAAATTTTGGGCGTACAAACTGATACACATGTACATGTACATTTTTACATTTACCACAAAGTGGTTCAAAGTGAAATGTTTCTCAAAAGTTGCTGTAGGCTTCTAACCAATGAGTTTTTATTGTCATTAATTTTAAGAATGATTACCAAACATATACCTTTCCTTGAAGTTTGCTTACAATGTAAAGATAAATTCTTCATTATGCACTTGTGGAATCCGGAAAAATTATAGGGCATCTGTTTCCCAAATCCAACTCAGCCAAGGGATCCAGAAGCATTATATTTTCCATACTCCACTCCTGCTCATGTGATACATGCAGGAATGTGATAGGCTGTTGAGAAAAAAACCTGAACTCTGAGCGCAAAGAGCGAAAGCATGCGAGCTCGAAAACTTGCGAGCATGAAGCCCAATATTAACATTTATCTTTGGTTTTAAAAGCCCTACTCTGCAATCTGGGCGTTATTATATGGTTTTATCTTCATTTTTTTATGAATTTGATCTTTAAAAAATTTTTTTTTTTAATTTTAATTTTTTTTTTTTGAGGGTGGGGGGGGGGGGGGGCGGGCAAAAAACCCCCGGATTTTTTTTATTTTTTTAGGGCAAACAAAACGGAGAAATCACATCCCTGTACATGTAACTAATAGTGTAACATACAGTAGGCCCTACATGTACATGTAGATGGTAGAATGTGTGTTTATGCGGTGTTCATCAGGCCTAAAATTTCATCATTAAGAGGGAAAGGCTGTTTTCATTTTGCAAAGGGCACTTCCATTGGAACTGACTATAGGAAACTTTGGAAGGGTTACCAAGGCCAAGAACAATTGGGCAACGGAGGCAATGGACTCTGTTGCTTCCATGTACAGTCGTAGTAATTCTAGGCCTGGTACGTGTACATATGGGGTATACATGTACCATGGAGAAAAGATCCCATGATGCATTTATTCAGCTCAATGTACATGACATTACATCCTACAGCAGGGACAATCATTTTGACATCAGGATGCAAACCTAGTATTTACATACTGTAATAACCTTGGAATCTGGTAGGACTTTGTTTATTTGTTTAGTCAATCAGTTGCTATACCAGACCAGTGCAGTGGGTGAAGAAACTTTTCTGTTGTTATAGACCTATATGTCCAATCCAAAGTTTTGATAGGCCTTCCCTAATGTATGAAGAGGCATTGCATGAGAATGTCTGCTCCAGCACCAGGGTTTGATTTGAAGTGTTAGGAGTCATCTGAGTAATAAATCAATCTTAAAATGCTAAGAAGAAAAAAACAACCCCCAAAACGAAAAGAAGAAACAAAAACTCAACCCCACCCAACCCCAAAACCATAAAATCAAAACTCATCAACTCATCAACTCATCGTAGAGAGATGGCAATACTGCAAAACTGTTGTTTCAATATTGTTCTCCCTACTGCACTTACATGTGTACATGTAGTTTCCAATAAGACAATAATATTATTATGAATAATGGGTTTTTATTAAAACATCAGGCCAAACTACACAATATGTGTAACTTATGAACTCCTCCCCCTTAACAACTGAAGCTACATACATGTAGACGGGTTTTATGGTTGTATTGCACTTTCACATTAGTTTGACAGAAGGAATCTGAGCCCATGCATTGTGAACAATGTTGGCATTCATGCATACATCATACTTTCACACTTACAATATAAATGTTTGGTTCTTTTGCCACAACTTAATAAAACTCCTGATCGTTTGTTATTTAATCCTTTCACCTCAACCCATGTTTTCAATTTGGTCAATTTCACCAAATGTCACAAAACCACAGGGGGTGAAAGCAGCTTTCAAACCAATGAGTAAAATTGCCGCTCTGTGGACTGTTGCCAGTCAGTGTAAGATATATCCCTCAGTAGAGGGACCATGCTGTGTAACTTCAACAAATGATCATTGCTTGCTTGTGAACATGCATAAATGACAGTTAAATCCTGACTCCGATATCAACAAGTCCTTGATAATGTGGACGATACAAACGTTAAGTGATATACTGTACATAATATCTTTGGATAACAAGGATAGTTTTTCATGGATAACAGATTACTTACATCCCAAACTTATGGTACATGTATAAATCTTCTTTAAAAAATATTCAACAAACAACTCCTTCACTGAAAGTTAGAGCCAACTTCAGTACTTTAAATGAGATGAAAATTTCAATGTAGTGTGTTGTATCATGTACATCGCTGCTGCTCATTGTGTCAATAACAATAATAAAAGTGGCTTGTTATAAAGTGCTCAAATCTGTCACTCAGTGACAAACATTATTACCCCTGGTCATTGGAACATTTACTTTATTTCTTGAACCATCTCAACTCCATGGGAAGTATACAGCCTGTGCTGCCAATATGTACATGTAGCACACCAAGCTAAGTCAATCACAAGAACAATCTCTACCCTCACAAGTAACCATTTATTCCTCTGTTCCTGGGTGAAGGGAAGCAATTATTGTCAAGTTCTTGCCTAAAGGACACAGGTGTCATGGCCGGGATTCGCACCAACACGCTGATGACTTTACCACCTACTCCAGTCTGATGCACTAAACCACTCAGGGATGACACGCAACAACAACACTTAAGCTTGACGGCAGACAGTGCTATGTAACTTAAGGTTACAAACAATCTACATGTACTACCTTTACCTTAACTGTTCTTACATCATAGCAGGCATCCATGATGGACTGTAAACCTTAAGGAACATGCATTAGCGCTTTGCAAATAACATTAACATCCAAAAAAAAAACCTGGTACAAACCTTTCTTCCTACGTAGACTGGTATTCCTATGATGATAGCAGGTATAGCTATTCCAGCAATGAGTGCTATACCCACTGGAGCACCAACCAACGTGCCTAACTGCCATAAGATCTTCTTCTTGCGGCTCCATGGTTTCTTACCCCAGAAAGTACATCCAGAAGGACTAAGAGGAAAAACAAGAACAGCTACATGAAAACTGGCACAGTGTACATGAGATTTAACATTTATGCCTGTGTTATTTTTCTCATCTATTAATTAATGATGGATACAATTACTGAAGGTCTTGACCTTGATGATAAATACACTAAGAGTAATTAAACACCACTAGGTTGATCATGAGGATCTGTAATTGAATGAGACAAGCTGAAGGAGACTTACTTCTGTACGTCTTGAGAATTTCAATGCCATTAATGTACTATGAACCGATCAGCATCATTAACCAAACATGAACATTCAAAACCAGGGAGACTGAGAGAGAGTCTACAGACATAATGTACATGTACACTGTACACATCCAAAGAAATGTTCAATGCACACTAACCACACATTGCATGTTTTCCATATGGCGTGCATGTACCATGCATGTACTGTACAGTTTAAAGACCCCCTCGCATGATGATGTCACATGTCACAAGCTCTTGAAAACATCACCTTAACCGAGCTCAAAGGAAGAACTATCATTGGCTGAGAGTTGTACTACATGTACGTATACATGTAGGTGGAGCTTACACATTTCCATTGCTTGACTTAAGAAATGGTGGCCTTAGTGACTATGCAAGGCAAGGGGTTTAGCGTGTTTGCATGTCACATAAAACAATCAATCTACATACATTGTCATGAACGTTTGACATTTTGTAGATTGGGTGAAAATGTGTTACCCATTTTAAATGCTAATTGCTTGAACTCTATATGTAATTTTATAATGGTCTTCAACAGGCATGACAGGCACTCAATCATACAATTCTATACACATTACATCCCTCAACATCACTTACAAGCATGTACATGATGTACTGTGATGACAGTGTACTGACTTTCATAACACACAAAGTAGCCTACTACAGGATAGCAATTATAACAAACAAGTTCATTGAAGTTCATACCAGTACCAACCCTCTAGCAGGCCTGGAATTAACATGAAGGCAAAAGAGGCCATGGCCTCTGTTGCCTTGGTCTCGGCCTTGGTGCCTGTTCAAAAGTTTCCCATAAATTGTAAGGTTACGCAATGAAAATGCCCTTTGCAAAATAAAAATGGCCTTGCCCTCTCAAAAATGAAATACTGGCCCCCTGCATAGACATTTTGTTCACCTAAAATACTGTAACAATCTTGAAAGATCTTCCTCCCGAATGGACTTTTTTACAAATCACATTACAAATGTCAACTTATATTTCAATTTACAAAGAAGAACAATTTCAGTTGAATACACACTGTCTTGAAACATTCCGCCAAAATACCCCGCCATTCTGAAAAATTTCCATGACTGCAGTTGTGTCTGATCACAGAATCACTGTCCCTGATTGATCATGGGTGACATTACCAACATGGTTTCAGGCCTTGAACTTTGCTCTTGAAGGGGCACGGCAATTTTCTTCTGGTAAGGGGCACTCAATGAGGCAAATGTTAACTTGTATTGGAACTTTGCAAAGGGCACCACAGCAAAAGCACAGGGCACCACAACCATTGACAACAATTGCCGTGGGTGCCGTGGGTTATTTTGAGGCCTGTGGATTTGTTGGGGTGACGCTTGTTCTATGACATTCTCATGATTTACATGTATCAGTTATTATAGAGATCTGAGCTTAATTTTCTGCTTGCTGCCAACTGTTCCGTCACAGTGCAAGCAAATCGGCCTGAGGACGGCTTTAAACGTACTGACACATGTATAGAGTATAGCTTACTCTGTAGACTCGAAAAATTGCAGAGAGATTCCCTCAAGGTGAATAGAAATCAATAAACAGTTACATGGATGTGATGTGTTAACAACATCTCTGCCTCAACCAGTGTCTACATCAAAACCATGTTAACACTCAACAATCTAACAATCTCTTGGTTTATCCTGAAATGTCTGTACAGGCACTGTGTACAGTATATACCTGGTCCAATTTTGAACATAAACGCACCACCATGTATCACAAAAAAACAGAACGCCAATTACTTACAAATGTAGTACATGTACATGTGCAATTAATGTCACAACTGAACAAATTTGGTTAATTTACATTAACTATGAACTTTCCTGGTCATTGCAGTTGAATTCATGTCACTACGACGAAATTAAAATTTCAAGTAATAACATTGAATAAACACTTGTGAAGGGAAACTGACTGGGTAAATTTTTAAAGGTTCAAGTCCCGCTCTAGTCAATTTTTCTTTGTTCTATCAAAAATTCTTTAAAATAAAAAATTGAATGACAAAATTTAAACATTCCTGCAACATTAATTTTCTTTAAAAAATAAGAGCTTTTGTGTCAAGAATTTGAAAATAGGCAACTCCAATGTAAAGGTAAATCTCATTTTTAAAGAAAACAGAAAAAGGTAATTTCCATTTACATGTAGATTACAATCAAAACTTGCTGGGGTAGGGTACACTGTGTGCCTCAATAAACATTGTCAAGCGTATACATTTATCATACCATGACTGATGTTAAATTTTATATTCAGCTGAATTTGTGGCATGCCTGATTGGTTATGGTATTAGCATGTTGACCATGTTACTTAGTTACACTGAGTCATAATAAAAAGTGTTAAGCCACACTGCTGCCAATTTAACTCAATCAAGGTCATGAAGGTGGCACATGCATTTAACAATGTGTTCAACTAAAAATAACATGGTGTACACTGTACACTGCAGTCTTGACATATGAAATGATATGTATGTAGCTCAGCTTTCCTATAGACAGGTACATGTAGGGTCATACTTTAGTAATGATCCTGGAAAAAAGTTGGTGTAATTTTTATCCGAAAGCCAACTTGTAATAGAAATGGTATTGATAGTAAGCATCCTGCCAAAGAAATTGTTCCGTCTAAAGTGCCCCGATTGATTATAAAATAATTTAAGTATGTCGAAAAAAAAATTGAATTTGAGAGGGTTGGTCATGTTGGTGTCTGTTCGATTGCAAATGCTGCTGCCAGAGATACGTGTACATGTACATTGTGTACGTTTGGTACCCGCTGTCGCCTCGCTAATGAATTCGGAATTCTCATGAATATACCGTAACAGTTTTTTCCTGTTTTCTCAACAAGTAGATATATGATATTCAACAAGTAGACACGATATTCAGCTGAAATTTTTACAGGTGACTACTATTATATCTTTATTGATGATTTGGCCTATAAATCAGCATTACGATGACAAAAACCAAAAAATGACCCCACCTTCAAGCATGGGGCAGCCATTGATTGTATCTGTTCAATTTAATAATAACCAAAGTGAGGCTTGAAGGCAAAATAGTCTGGTGCCATTAGTAAGCCTGGACGATATCAAAAATTTTGACTGGCAATATATCGTCGGATGAATATCGCCGATATGTCGATATATCGTGAAGATTTTTGAAAATTGAAAGTACATTATAGAATTAGATAATTAACAATGACTCAATCGAATGCAGAAAAAACAGTTTTACCTCATGGAGGAAATGAGCAGTTAAACATACAAACCGCTGAGATAAAATCACCGAATTAACATCCAGATTCCATGAAAACAGAACACCTTACATTTTTGTGAGTTTTTTATCACTGGTTCCGACTCAATTAATTCATGTTTTCGATCTCCACGATCGGACGTTCACGTTGCGATCTCTAAAAGCTGGTGCCTCGATTTTTACTCCGATTCGTTCAATGACATCGCTGCACAACCATACACATTACGTAAATACATGTATTTTTCAGTGCACCTGACGTTTCCCGACAACGTGGTGATTTCTCACCGTGGGAATTTCCCCTGCAGCTTCGTACCCACTGCAACACGCCCTTCCTTCGTCCGCTATTATAATAAAGTATACCACACTAGGAACAGTGGCGGCGGATAGAACATCCGTGGGATCGAGGTGATACATGTGTAGATACTTCTATGGGATGGCAGCACTGCGCGAAGCACTACGTCATAAATATTCACACCAGTCGGCCAATCGGAAAGCGGCCAATCGGAAAGCAGCCAATCAGCCTGCGCCAAGCATGTCCGTCCGGCCTGTGTCAGCGATACTCTTGATGAAGAGAGACCACCATGGCTAGATGGGAAGACGTAAACTGTGACTTCAGTTTCCTTCCGTTTGATTTCAAAGCCGCAATCTATTCTGCATCAAGTTTCGATCTATGTACATGTACTTGGATTTGCGGCATCCAAACCCAAACAAAGCTGTTTGAGCGGGTCGCCGTCAACAACTTGTGCAATTTTTAAAAAAATTTCAATAAATTTCAAAGACTGTCAAGATTACGAAGTCGGAATAAAGATAATTTATAGAAGTTTAAGCATACAAAAGAAGATATCGTTGATTTAATAATAATATTGTGATAGTCGGGATATTTCAATACTTTCAAAACCGATGTCGATATTGTTCTCGATATCGTATTGTGACGATATTATCGTGATATCGTCCAGCGTTACCCATTAGGTTTAAGAATCTATACTGTTGTAATACTATAGTACACACTTTATTGCATATACAGTCGACTCTCGTTAATACGAGGTCCACCGGATTGGCCCGTTTTCCTAGTATTAACAGAACCTCGTCTTAAACGCAGCGCACTATTTACACATACATGTATACACACGTCGTCATAGTGTATGCACTACACAAGTGTCTAGGCTAGAACGGAGCGGTTTGCTTCCTAGTACAGTTCTTACGAGCATCCTGTACACAAAAATATCAATGATAAATGCGTTTTTGTTGACTATGATCATAGAAATTTAATATTTTGTATAACTCAAGATAAAAATCATAACAAAGTCATGTCAAACTTGCCGTTCACGTGACCATGATGTGACAGATTCGATACTGCGTAGCGCCTATGCTGAACGTTGTTTTTGCTGGTAGCCGGCAGCGTGTAAGCGAAGTAGTATATCAAGCATAAGTTACCAGCGAAATGTTTCTGGTTTTTGGATCGGACAGAACCGTGTAGCCGGTCCGATCCGATAAATAGTTTGGCATCAATGTTATTTCCTAACCTTAACTGAACGGTAAGCTTTTACGCAACAATATTTTTCAGATCTCGCTACAAAAGTATGAAAAACAATACATTTTGTCATCATGGGGCCGCTAAAACACCTCGTATTATCCGTGTTCTCGTTACGACCGTGCTCGTATCTTCCGTTTTTTAAGACATAGAAACACGCATGGGACAGTTCGTGACCGGTGAAATACCTCGTATTAACCGAGCTCGTATTAACGAGAGTCGACTGTACCTCTATGGTACATGTACATGCAACGATGTGTAACTGTAATTGCTTCCAGACAATGTTACACATGTACATTACAAATAGAAACAATAAGTTGAAATGTAAAACCAACTCTTCCAAGAATTTACTAAAAATGAACATGATATTAATATTAAAAATGCAATATGATCCACTGGCTGGTAAACCATAAAGACCAACTTCAAACACTAAATCATTTCAATTCAATGAATTTTGTCATTCTAGTCTGGCGTCGATGCATCTGATTGTTATTTATCCTCATTGAGTGGTTTAAAGAACAGTCAGTGTGTGTAAACACTAGACACCTTGAATCAAGACTACTCACCTAAGCTTATCAAATGTACAATGTAGTCTGACATCAAGGCAGCTGACTACAATTTGTCTTCATTGCATGGCGTATAAAACAGTCAGTGTCTGTAGACACCTTGAATCAAGACTGCTTACATGTATCAATGCTGACGTAATCTTACATCAAGGCATCTGTCTTTTTTTAAACCTGTACACATTGTGTGGCTTACATGTACAGTACATTGTATGTAATGTAAGTAGAACACTCAGTGACCAGTCTGTTACAACACCTTGAATCAAGGCCACTTAGCAGAGATATAATGTACATGTAGTCTTATATCAACACGTCTAATTATAAATTGTTCACATTGAGCAGCCTGCATAAAAGTAGAAAACTTAGTGACCTGTAACAACACCTTGAATCAAGGCTACTCACCTGAGGTAATGTAGATCAGATATCTCTTTCATGCACAACCAGCAGAACTCAGCGCCGCATACTGCACATGACATATGATTACATGAGCCATCATCCATTTTGATAATTAGAGCAGTACATCTTGGGCATGGTTTGATCTGATCAGCTGTATGGATTAACAATAAAAAGTCAAATCAATTAGAGCAGTACATCGTGGGCATGGTTTGATCTGATCAGCTGTATGGATTAACAATAAAAAGTCAAATCAATTAGAGCAGTACATCGTGGGCATGGTTTGATCTGATGTATGGTTTTTAAATAACAAGTCATATTATATTATTGATTCTACAAAATTTATCAATATTGTACGCACATTTCTGGCAATTATACAAACCATCTTATAAAAATATCAAGAAATGAAACCGACTGGGTAAATCTTAAATAATTTGAGTTGGAACAAAGAAAAAGTGGGACTTGAACCTGTGACCTCCGGATTAATGTGTCAGCATTCTACCAACTGAACTACATGTATCTCCAATATCTTTGTTCGAGGGGTGCCAGTCAGAAGTCCAAATTATACTTGTAGTACGGGATGCTCACACTTTTTTCTTTGAGATTTTTCAGGTAAACTTACATGATGCAGAACCCTGGCTATAGGAGCGAGATGATTTCCTCGCCAGTCCTTGCCTCTGTTGTCTTGCAGCATCACATGTCTGATCAGGATGCCACATCTGCTTGCAGTGGTAACAGAAGAATGTACTGCAGCCTGGTCTCTGGCATGCTAGCTGCGGACAGTTGGCACAGCCAGCAGCAATCACTGCAAACCTATCAATGATAAAAGTGAACAACTTAGAACTTTTCTTTTACATGTACTTCAAGGCTGACCATATGGTGTGTCATTAGCCTTTATGCCCATAGATGGTTATTGCCTTGGTGCCCCTCGAAATATTCTTTAGGTGTGCCATTCTCAGGCCTGGAATTACACAGAGGCCACAAGGCCTCTGTCATGTCTGTTGCCCTGTTCTTGGCCTTGGTGCCCCTTCAAAAGTTCCCATAGACTAAGTTTTTGCCCTTTGCAAAATGAAAATGGTCTTGCCATCTCAAAGATGAAATTTCTGGCCTGCATTCTGTCACAGTCTACTGTTACTTTTCATACCACTGGTCATAAAGCTTTCAATTCATCTGTTCCTTTTGTACGTACTGTACATCATGTACAATGTAATAAATGTATACAGGTACAGTGTGTACATGTATAGCGTGTGTCATGTCATGGGACTTATGTTTATTATCCAGATCGTTATTGGGCATGTTGGGAGAGTACTGCGTCAATAGAACACTCACCATCATGTACAAGTCACCAGGTGATGTACACACGAGAAGTAAAACGAAAGTGAATGCTTTTATTTAATTCCAGACTTTTCTATTTGCATATTGTACATTGTATTTAAAATACAGAGTGAAAGATCTACATGTACATGTACATGTATGTACTGAAAGACAAAGAAAAATCCCCCGAAAAATACAGAGAAAACTTCTGACAAAAATGTTACAATTCATTCTGATGCTGAGCTACAGTGTGTACAGTGAGTACACTGTATGTACATTTGTACCAATCCCTTAGGCCCTATTGAAATGGACTTATTTGCTTTAAAAAAAAATCCATGTAAGTGAGTCCAATCATCCTCCCCCCAATGAAGTCAGTTAAGGTTGAACACGAAACTGTGTGGCAAATACGGGGGAATGGGTACATTTTGTACACTAGTCAACTTGACTTACACAGACAAGTTCTGCTTGTTGTACATGTACATAATACCTACATGTACTATGGATATCGCTCCCCCCTTTCAATTTACAGAGCACAGATTGAAAATAATAGGAAAATACCTTCAGACATGTCAGAAGTTGATGTGTAATAACACACCAGCTCTCTGCACTTCCGTTTTCATTGTTTTTTTTAGGATTGTGTGTCCAATGCCTTTAAAAGTTAAAACAGTAGAATGTGTTAATCCCATTTGGTACAATGTGCTATTAGGTATCAGCCAAGCAGCCTGATGTAAATTACACTGTGTGGTTTGATTGTACAACGTACATCAAAATTGTTAAAGGTCATAGTTAGAATCATTTTCACCACAGTAAATGTACACACAGAGAACGATGTACACATATGTACATGTACATCGTGAGCCTGTAACATGATAGTCATGTACATGTACAGTCTATACATGTCAGCATGTACATGTGGGATGTTCTGTGAAATTAATAAGTTAAACAAATGAAAACTTATTACAGTAAATAGATTCAATGACACAACTCTGAAAATTTTAGAAACAATTTTGTCACTAAACATGCTTAACAGCATGAACAAGAAACATCAATTTCAATAATACTGCTGTAGTTTGTTCCTTTACAGGCATGACGGGATGGTTTGTATGTAAATTTCCAATATCTTCATGTTTTCAAAACAACCATCAATGTACAATACGATCATCTCATCAATCACAAATAAAAAATGTTGCTCTTTGAGTAAAGATGGTTTAAGAACAGCCTGCTTACATGTAGTTTCCTAAGTTCATGTTGAACATACAGGTGTACACAAAAAAAAATGTACATGGATGACATGGATGCAGGGTTCTCCCCCAGATGCACAAGCTACAAATGTAGTGTAGTGGGCTGATACGCGCAAATTTCGGCCGATAAAAAATATAAAAAACATTCTCAAAAAATCAAGAGAAAACCATATGTAGAATACTCCAGATTGCACAGTCATGATAAACACCAAGTACAAAACATTTCAAAGACCTTATTTCAATTCATTATGCTTTGGCTAAACATGAAAAAATTTGCCCCCAGTTTTGAAAATTGTTTGGGGAGAACCCTGGGATGCATTTTACTCACCCACAATCAGGTGCTGGACACCATCTGCAGTCAGGATCCATCATCAACAGGCGTCTTAAAGTGAATTCCTCATACTTATTCATCAACATCTCGTCCTGTAGGACCAACTTGATGTCATTAGGATGTAACGGTTCGGCACATTCCGGACATGCAATGTTAACTCTACTCTCAGTGATTTCAATCTTTAAGTACTGTCGAAGGCACTCCCGACAAGAGCGATGTTCACATGTCATAATGTCTGGGAATTGATCCTTCTGACGATCCATAAGACATAAAGGACACTCCATGGTGCCAGAAAACTTACTTGAAGAACCTCTAAGGTGGGAGTTGTTACGCATTGAGACGACACGGCGATGTGATTTGGAGGATGGAGACGTGCTGCTGTGGCTTGCCGCATCTTGCAGACTTCCTCGTCGTTGCTTGGATGAACGTTGGAGGAAGCGTGGGATAAAGCTGGTTTGTTTCTTGCGTTTAACAGAGTCTGAGGTTGCCTGGGATGTGCCAGACTGGATGGAACGAGTGTCAATCTCAGTACCCTTCATTTTGATGAATGAATGGGACAATTTTCTGAGGTCCCAACCAATTGGAATTAGAACTACTGCTACCAAGTGTTGTGTACTTCTTTAATAAATAATGAAAGTATTTCCTCTATCATTTATTTGTTGCTGGCAGTCAATTTAACAATTTGAACATTTTGTCAAAAGTTTTTAAACTGGTTCATACCTTTTCAACTAAAAGAAAACCAGTAAAAAAACAGCATCATGAAACATAAGCAGGAATGTTAACAACAAATGTAATTTTCACAACAAATATAATGATCTAACAGTCATGTTAATTCATTTTGTGTAACTGAGTTATCCAAGCTAGAAAAGAAATGGAGAGAATACTAGTCTTCTCCTACTGGGGCAGATCGCTGAAGATGAACTGAACCCCAACAGTTCTCATCACAGCTCTTTTTAACAGTGGATGTTCTGTGCTGTGTGTAGTACATACGTCACTCCACTGTTTGATTCATGACCATTTCAATTCACTATAGTGTGTACATGTAGTTCCCAGTATGACTGCCCTGTAGTGTCAAAATAAAAAAACACAAATCAATCAAAGCCCAGAAACAGGGGCTTACAATACCATCAATATTTCATAGAATATTTCATAGAATATTTCATAGAATATTTCATAGAATATTTCATAGAATATTTCATAGAATATTTCATAGAATATTTCATAGAATATTTCATAGAATATTTCATAGAATATTTCATAGAATATTTCATAGAATATTTCAATTAAGTTTACAAATTAGCTTTCGGGGAAGCTTTGGGAAAAGTGTACATGTACATGTAGCTTACATGTATAAATGAATTTGAAAGAACAACTTTACAAATTACATGTGCTCGTGAAGGGCAGGAAATATATTCTGATGTGATCCAGTAATTTTTTTTTTAGTAACAAGCTCTGCAGTCTTGTGGATTTTCCCTAAAATTTGTTAGCACTGGTGTGTGTGGACGTGTCTGTGTACGTGCAGTAGTCATGCATTCATGCATGTCATGTATAGTGTAGTGTAAGTACAATCATTGTACAAGAAATGCATGTTATGTAGCATAACTTTTAGAACGATCTCTTACTGATCAATAACACACCATTCATGCCATTTTGTCAAATTCCTTTAAAATGTATAAGTATTTCATGTAAACAAAGAACCTGTGAAGTTCATTTATTTTTCATTCCATTGGTCTTTCAAGGAAGTTGAGGTTTCAACAAGGGAAAAATAGTTCTGTTTAAGGATAATCATTGTTTAATTTTAGTCTGAACATGCTGAAAGCTCTGATTATGAAGTTCATACTAGAACAATTTTTCTGTGGGATATTTCCCTCTGAAGTGAAGTCATATTTGGAAAACTGTATCTGAAAACCTACAAAAACACATTACAGTGTAGCTGATTGCTGATTTTAACTTAATACAAACAAAATTAAGGACAATGTGTTTACAATGCTGGTTTTTCACTAATTTCTCCTGACTCATATAACGGATTAAGCCGAAATTTGTGCAAGTTTGTTATTTCATGTATGATTGATCACAAAAAACTTGAACACTGTCAATCCTGTATAATACCTTTAAAACAACATCAAATCAGAAACGTGACAACCTACATGCAGACATGTAGCCTGTCCTTATTACATAATTTTCAGTTGTCATTGGAGATGTACTTTGAAGGCAAACACAATTAGTTTACATGTTTATGGCTGGCTGTCATTGAGTATTTGATAAATTCCTAAATGAGAGATCAGCAACCAATATAGCACGAGTGTATTATTCTGTGAATTCTCTACCACAATTAGACATTAATGCACATGACGTCTTTTGCGTAGGACGCCCTTGACTTAAGATCAAAAGATGGTTGCTCATTGGCCCATCCTGCGCACAGTAAGTTCGCAGTGTTTTTCATTGTTTCATTGTAGTTTAACCATGGTGGCGTGACAATATCATAAGGTCCACTGAATAAAAACAAACCCCTCCAAAATTTAATGTTTTTCAATCCCTTCTGCCTAATATTATTTGTGACACCATGGCATCAATGGAAAGATGATTTCTCTTCACACGACTACAATTGTAACGATCACTTGTTGGTATTTTTTAAGGTTTTTTAAAAATGTTTTATTTAAGAGCAATTGTGTACAATAGCCAAACCAGAAAATGACCAATGTGGTCATCTGGTAGGCCAATCAACTGGTACACTGCTGTTCAGAGTAGAAAAGTAAAGTTCCTAGGTAGTATACAGTAACATGTACGTATGCATGGAAAGAATAGATTACATTTTGTACGTTCTGTGCTGAGGTTAACTACACAAGAAATACATGAAATACATGTACATGATCATGAAATAAAAGAATTAGCGCATATGAAGAAAATCAATTTAAAGAGAGACACCTGACAAGGCTTGGAAGGGAGACCTACACATGTACAAACTAAAGAAACCTACTTGTATCTCACTGCACTGTTCTCCAGCAGTTTCAGACCAACAATATTTTGAAAAAACAGTGGAACAAAGCTGTTCTAAAAAAAGGTACTTTAGGAAGTGGCTAGAGCATTAAAACAGAAAGGGATGAGCCATTAATGTACAATTCTGTACTTAAAACTACAGAAATAATAATTGATGACTGTGGTGATGCTTACATAATGCATGTACTGTAACTGTACGTACATTATACAAACACTGTAAATCAATTGCTGACCACATCATTATTAAGGACAGAGGTGAAGAAGAAGAGCAATTTGTTATACTGAATTTTTTAACAATATAGATTTCACTTTTTTAAAGAAAGACCAACGTGACCAAAACCAAATCCAAACATGACAAACCACGTATGTGATTATACCCTTAACCATGAAGTACTGCAAAGCACTGAATAAAAGTGTCTAAGGCCGTGTCCGAAATGGCAACTTCGGCTACAGCTACGGCTAGATCAGCGCGTCTGCCTATTCTTCAACACTGGCAGACGCGCTGATCTAGCTGTAGCTATAGCCGAAGTCGCCGTTTCGGACACGGCCTTACAACTGTACAAACATACCAAACGGTTACACGGTTACCAAATGGTTACAGGGTTAGGCAGGTACAAAAAATGTATGTAGAGGGTTAGGCCGTGTCTGAAACGGCAACTCATTTTTTGCATCTTTTTTTTTGTGGAGTGGATTTTCTGGACCCACCCCGAGCTCACTGTGAAAACAATGAACACATAGAGCCTAATTTTGGCGAGCTCCGTTTTCAAAAGAGAAGTCCAGGTGCATAAACGTGAAGGGGAAAAAGTTTCGAATACGATTTTGTACATGATGGCCTATAATGAGGGTCGGGGAGACGATAGCCATGATAGCGGAACGAACCGAATAGTTCTAGGAGTAATGTGGGGCTACCGGCTAAGCACCAAGTTAATCCATGAATTGTGAGATTATTTGTTGTTATAATTAAAATAATGTAGAGGTACATTAAAATGACATGTACATCCATGTACATGTACTGGCCTAGCGCGGTTTGTTACTGGGTGACAATATACTGACGATGAGTCCGACGGTCAGTTAAAAGAGCACGGCAAGGTCCGACCGACAACTTCTTCACAAAATTGGGCCCTACAATTTCAAAGACACGGTCAACAAAGTACGGCAACATAATCAATGTCTATACTTACTTATCAAGCTGTGGATATCACATGGTTGTCTTCTAGATGGAGTAAATAAATGTTAGGGTAAATTCTTTCACTAGTTCTACGACAACACAACAAGTATCTGCTTTGATGGCAACGTACATTCACATGGACAGGGATGGTGGAGTGATCATGCGAAGCAGGAACGTCGAGCCATCCATGTACATACCATTACAAACAGTACATGTATGTACAGAGTACAGCAGTACAGAGTACAGCAGTACATACAGTACATGAATAGTAACAGTGCATCCCTCTGGCGCCCCCGTAGTATGTGATTTGTGCTACTGCTATAGGATGACGTCATAAATTCCTGTTTGTTTACTGACGATACTATTATTACTAAACAATATAATTATTTTAGTAAAATAAATCTCATTAAACTACTTTCTACAATATGGCAACTATTTTAGTACTTCTACATTTATAGCTTGTTTTATTTTTTTATTAAAACCTAGAAGTGATACTTATATTTTATTTAATCGTTTTCTTCATGGGTTTTATTTTACCATGATTTTACCCATTGAAAAGGATTTGTTCGTCATCGCTTCGATATTTTCCGGGAAATTCCGGAAATAAATACAAGATGGCGCCCTCTGGTGGGGACAACTGGATCACCAAATTTGGGTCATTGCGCCAAACCACGAATTTCATGTTTGGACTGAATCTCTAAAGTACGTCAACAAGCGTTGGTGTCCATCATGATACTGAGCATCTAAATTGACGAAAATTTGAAACTATTTTGTGGTTTGTTGATGTTATGGAATGTCGGTCACTTCGTACCCATGTCACTTGGGTACGAATTGACTTGGGTACGAAGTGACCGACATGGGTTCAATCAACTTTACTTGTGTACAAGTCTGAGAGCAATCGATCTCGACCTTGCTATGGTCTCGACAGTGCCGGTGACGTAGTATTAAAATGAAATAAGAAAAAAAAAGCTGTAAAGCTAAATAAAATAGTAGGGAGGGGGATGACACACACACAAAATATGATAAGAGTTGTTTGGGGTTTTAAATGTATTTACAGTAATTATTTTAAATTTAGCGTCATAGGCTTTGAATAGGCTTTGACAAGTAGCTGGATAGATGTAGATGTAGATGTCACCCAGTGTCAAAAGTTTAGGTAACAACTTTCATATCACGCGTACCCAAGTCACTTCGTACCCAAAATATCATACCCAGGGGTGCGTTTTCGCGGCTGTAACCAATAACTGTTTCGGTCTTTGGCCGGTGATTAACCAATAGACCTTTCTTTTGCAACGTCACAGCCCAAGATTTTGCCAACCCAGGCTGGAAAACTATGAAAAGCCATAAATGCAAAACAAAAACAGATAGCTACAGTTTGTAACAATGTTACACAAATATTCAAAAATAGTGTTGAATTTATTGGAAACAAAGCAACCGATCATGGGAGGTATTTTATTTAATTAGAAGTTTGCCGAAAATGTTGAATTTTGTTAAAACATCTGTTAACACGATTGAATGTTTTAATAACATTCGGCGGTCCATGCCAACCAGCGCGGTTTGTTTATCAACAATGGAAAGGTCTATGGCCAATTCAACCGAAACAGTTATTGGTTACGACCGTGAAAATGCACCCCTGGTCACTTCGTACCCAGGTCACTTCGACTGTGTTAGTGGACTTGTGAGCAGAAAAATTAATATTCTTTTTTTATAGCTGAATTGTGGGCAAATTTAAGATTTGTTCTATTTTTTTTAAGCTGGAAAATTCTTGTAAAGCTGGAAAAATTATTGAGTCTTGACTTGAGTCTTAAAACAGAATAACATCAATGTCTCCGAAGGGTAGGCTTTTTATAGACATTGGAAGGATCCAGCGCATATTTTTGTCAACCAATCAGATCTTTAGGTACAACCAATTATTATCACCCTACTCCAATCAAAGAGGCCGACCAATCATCAACCAAAAATATCTCTTCGGTCATATAATGGTAATTACCGAAGCGAGTTGGGTACGAAGTGACTTAGGCTGTGTCCGAAACGGCGACTTCGGCTACAGCTACGGCTAGATCGCGCGCGTCTGCTTATACTTCACCACTGGTGTAGACGCGCTGATCTAGCTATAGCTGTAGCCGAAGTCGCCGTTTCGGACATGGCCTTGGGTACGAAACGACTTGGGTACCATTATGCGTATGACTTGAATTGGGTACGAAGTGACTTGGGTATGAAGTGACTTGGGTACGAAGTGACCGACATTCGATTGAACCATGGCTGAACGCACCTGGCGTTCTGTAACAGAATTAACAACATTCTCTTGTGGTTTAATACTCGGAAGTTAACAAAAGAGAAAATAGTGAATGAGGGAATAATGAGGAAATTGTGAAATTACGGGTGTGTTCACTACAATTTGATTATACCATGGAGGTAGAATGATTATACCATGGAGGAAGGAATAGCTTCCTCCATGATACAGACACTCATTTTCCCTCGCTCCCCTTTTTTCTCTCTTTGTTTTATTTTTATTTTTGTGAGCACTATCGCGATTTTGTTCGTGGGAGGCACCTGGGGGGGGGGGCACTGGAAATTTATTTGGAGGGGGGCACGTGTCTCGCCGCCAGCCCCCCCCCCCTCCCCTTAACTTTATGCCGCTGATAACATTATGTAAACATTACCATTATGACCAGTGTTGCTCACCTGCCAGCATGGAATGTACAGTCTACAAGGTCTTTTTGTAAGCAAAGGTTGTACCATAGAGAAAGGACTGCCCTTTCTCTATAATGGTTATACAGACCATTTAACTTGTGACATCTCAGGTTTACAAAAGAGCCGGAGAGCCTGGACTTCATGCAGTCACATAGCTCCAACCATTCTCTATGCTCCAAAAGAATAAAACGTAAAATATTGCACTTTTTGCAATTGCACTGTAACTTTGAATACGAATAAAGGGGGCACATCTCAGAATTTGCACAGAGTGTTATTTCTAAAACTCTTGATTTTATGCGGGATTTTCATAATATAGTGAAAAGTATTCTAGTTGACAAGTTTTGTGTATCTTGCCTGCTAGGAAATGCCCTTGAGTGTACAACTACCACTCTGTAGCTTGAACGACGGTCGTGGACAGTATTTGACTTCAACTTGAAATTTGGCATCGGCTTAAAATATTGGTTCTAATATTAAATTGACGCGTGTGGCTACCAACAACCCGAGCGTGAACTGTGCAGGTGGTATGCTTAGTGGTGGTGGTGTGTGCCCTGCTTGGACGGTGTGTCTGCATGTATAGCAAGTCTACATTGTGTTTACGAATACGATTATTATAAAAAATGATACAAGAACTTGAAAAAGAAGACACGCACAGTCCACTGCAGGTCAGGCTCCGATCAGTTAGGTACGTATCGTCTCCACGAACCTCATCATAGACTAGAGTCATACTGTCTCTGAGTCATGATAGAGTGACACATTTTTGTACAAAATCCTATTGGAAACTTTTACGTTTACATTTATAATAAAAATTAAATGCCTACAAAATTTACAAATACAAATCTTGCCAATATTAGGCTGTATTTACTATTTGCTCTGTGTACTGTCTAAGCGTTGCGGTGGTCCAGAAAATTCACTCCGCAATTTGTTTTTGCAAAAATCTATAAATTCTCACCGTTTTTCAGAACCCTGAGTCACTGAAAAACTTAAACTGAAAGTGAACAGGTGAAAGTCTAGGTGGGGCAGGGCCAGGCAGGGGCATGCTAGTAACAGTAACACTGACTTAGTATAGTGTTACTGTGTTACTGTTACTTCAAAATTAGGTTTTAAAAAACCATCAGATAAACGTTAATTTATGATTATCAATAATTCATTATGATTATATGATTGGAAAAACCGTGGTCGGGATCCTGCATCGAATTGCTTTTAAAATCTTATAATATATAAAAGTTGAACAACGAAAAGTCAAACAAGATCATTTGAGAACTAACTTATCATCACTCAGCTTTCTGCCATGACACTACAGTCACAGTGGTCTACTGGCCAAATGTCAGATAAAACACATGCGAGGATGTGTCAAAATTTACTCCAATCCAAATGGTTGGGCTTTCTAGTTAAGTGTTGAAAAGCATCCCTATTTCATTTGACTAGTGAAAATGCCGATGCGATGGACTAGTGAAATGACAAGTTACCTGGTCCCACCAGCCAGTCACAGTAGTTCCGGTAATCGTAACCCTCCCAGCAGTCGCAGACCAGTGGGTTACGAGACAACCCCAGTCATGCCAGTAAACGAATCATCATATATGTACAATTTCAACCATTTTTGTCAGATTTACCCAGAATTTACCACTTAAAAAAATCTTGACACACATTCTAAGAACACTGATTTTATCTTCAATGCGTAACAAATCCATTAGAATACTTTTGAAAAACATCATTGAGAATATATTTAATATTTAGCAACTATTTTAGTACTTCTACATTTATAGCTTGTTTTATTTTTTTATTAAAACCTAGAAGTGATACTTATATTTTATTTAATCGTTTTCTTCATGGGTTTTATTTTACCATGATTTTACCCATTGAAAAGGATTTGTTCGTCATCGCTTCGATATTTTCCGGGAAATTCCGGAAATAAATACAAGATGGCGCCCTCTGGTGGGGACAACTGGATCACCAAATTTGGGTCATTGCGCCAAACCACGAATTTCATGTTTGGACTGAATCTCTAAAGTACGTCAACAAGCGTTGGTGTCCATCATGATACTGAGCATCTAAATTGACGAAAATTTGAAACTATTTTGTGGTTTGTTGATGTTATGGAATGTCGGTCACTTCGTACCCATGTCACTTGGGTACGAATTGACTTGGGTACGAAGTGACCGACATGGGTTCAATCAACTTTACTTGTGTACAAGTCTGAGAGCAATCGATCTCGACCTTGCTATGGTCTCGACAGTGCCGGTGACGTAGTATTAAAATGAAATAAGAAAAAAAAAGCTGTAAAGCTAAATAAAATAGTAGGGAGGGGGATGACACACACACAAAATATGATAAGAGTTGTTTGGGGTTTTAAATGTATTTACAGTAATTATTTTAAATTTAGCGTCATAGGCTTTGAATAGGCTTTGACAAGTAGCTGGATAGATGTAGATGTAGATGTCACCCAGTGTCAAAAGTTTAGGTAACAACTTTCATATCACGCGTACCCAAGTCACTTCGTACCCAAAATATCATACCCAGGGGTGCGTTTTCGCGGCTGTAACCAATAACTGTTTCGGTCTTTGGCCGGTGATTAACCAATAGACCTTTCTTTTGCAACGTCACAGCCCAAGATTTTGCCAACCCAGGCTGGAAAACTATGAAAAGCCATAAATGCAAAACAAAAACAGATAGCTACAGTTTGTAACAATGTTACACAAATATTCAAAAATAGTGTTGAATTTATTGGAAACAAAGCAACCGATCATGGGAGGTATTTTATTTAATTAGAAGTTTGCCGAAAATGTTGAATTTTGTTAAAACATCTGTTAACACGATTGAATGTTTTAATAACATTCGGCGGTCCATGCCAACCAGCGCGGTTTGTTTATCAACAATGGAAAGGTCTATGGCCAATTCAACCGAAACAGTTATTGGTTACGACCGTGAAAATGCACCCCTGGTCACTTCGTACCCAGGTCACTTCGACTGTGTTAGTGGACTTGTGAGCAGAAAAATTAATATTCTTTTTTTATAGCTGAATTGTGGGCAAATTTAAGATTTGTTCTATTTTTTTTAAGCTGGAAAATTCTTGTAAAGCTGGAAAAATTATTGAGTCTTGACTTGAGTCTTAAAACAGAATAACATCAATGTCTCCGAAGGGTAGGCTTTTTATAGACATTGGAAGGATCCAGCGCATATTTTTGTCAACCAATCAGATCTTTAGGTACAACCAATTATTATCACCCTACTCCAATCAAAGAGGCCGACCAATCATCAACCAAAAATATCTCTTCGGTCATATAATGGTAATTACCGAAGCGAGTTGGGTACGAAGTGACTTAGGCTGTGTCCGAAACGGCGACTTCGGCTACAGCTACGGCTAGATCGCGCGCGTCTGCTTATACTTCACCACTGGTGTAGACGCGCTGATCTAGCTATAGCTGTAGCCGAAGTCGCCGTTTCGGACATGGCCTTGGGTACGAAACGACTTGGGTACCATTATGCGTAAAAAATGACTTGAATTGGGTACGAAGTGACTTGGGTATGAAGTGACTTGGGTACGAAGTGACCGACATTCGATTGAACCATGGCTGAACGCACCTGGCGTTCTGTAACAGAATTAACAACATTCTCTTGTGGTTTAATACTCGGAAGTTAACAAAAGAGAAAATAGTGAATGAGGGAATAATGAGGAAATTGTGAAATTACGGGTGTGTTCACTACAATTTGATTATACCATGGAGGTAGAATGATTATACCATGGAGGAAGGAATAGCTTCCTCCATGATACAGACACTCATTTTCCCTCGCTCCCCTTTTTTCTCTCTTTGTTTTATTTTTATTTTTGTGAGCACTATCGCGATTTTGTTCGTGGGAGGCACCTGGGGGGGGGCACTGGAAATTTATTTGGAGGGGGGCACGTGTCTCGCCGCCAGCCCCCCCCCCTCCCCTTAACTTTATGCCGCTGATAACATTATGTAAACATTACCATTATGACCAGTGTTGCTCACCTGCCAGCATGGAATGTACAGTCTACAAGGTCTTTTTGTAAGCAAAGGTTGTACCATAGAGAAAGGACTGCCCTTTCTCTATAATGGTTATACAGACCATTTAACTTGTGACATCTCAGGTTTACAAAAGAGCCGGAGAGCCTGGACTTCATGCAGTCACATAGCTCCAACCATTCTCTATGCTCCAAAAGAATAAAACGTAAAATATTGCACTTTTTGCAATTGCACTGTAACTTTGAATACGAATAAAGGGGGCACATCTCAGAATTTGCACAGAGTGTTATTTCTAAAACTCTTGATTTTATGCGGGATTTTCATAATATAGTGAAAAGTATTCTAGTTGACAAGTTTTGTGTATCTTGCCTGCTAGGAAATGCCCTTGAGTGTACAACTACCACTCTGTAGCTTGAACGACGGTCGTGGACAGTATTTGACTTCAACTTGAAATTTGGCATCGGCTTAAAATATTGGTTCTAATATTAAATTGACGCGTGTGGCTACCAACAACCCGAGCGTGAACTGTGCAGGTGGTATGCTTAGTGGTGGTGGTGTGTGCCCTGCTTGGACGGTGTGTCTGCATGTATAGCAAGTCTACATTGTGTTTACGAATACGATTATTATAAAAAATGATACAAGAACTTGAAAAAGAAGACACGCACAGTCCACTGCAGGTCAGGCTCCGATCAGTTAGGTACGTATCGTCTCCACGAACCTCATCATAGACTAGAGTCATACTGTCTCTGAGTCATGATAGAGTGACACATTTTTGTACAAAATCCTATTGGAAACTTTTACGTTTACATTTATAATAAAAATTAAATGCCTACAAAATTTACAAATACAAATCTTGCCAATATTAGGCTGTATTTACTATTTGCTCTGTGTACTGTCTAAGCGTTGCGGTGGTCCAGAAAATTCACTCCGCAATTTGTTTTTGCAAAAATCTATAAATTCTCACCGTTTTTCAGAACCCTGAGTCACTGAAAAACTTAAACTGAAAGTGAACAGGTGAAAGTCTAGGTGGGGCAGGGCCAGGCAGGGGCATGCTAGTAACAGTAACACTGACTTAGTATAGTGTTACTGTGTTACTGTTACTTCAAAATTAGGTTTTAAAAAACCATCAGATAAACGTTAATTTATGATTATCAATAATTCATTATGATTATATGATTGGAAAAACCGTGGTCGGGATCCTGCATCGAATTGCTTTTAAAATCTTATAATATATAAAAGTTGAACAACGAAAAGTCAAACAAGATCATTTGAGAACTAACTTATCATCACTCAGCTTTCTGCCATGACACTACAGTCACAGTGGTCTACTGGCCAAATGTCAGATAAAACACATGCGAGGATGTGTCAAAATTTACTCCAATCCAAATGGTTGGGCTTTCTAGTTAAGTGTTGAAAAGCATCCCTATTTCATTTGACTAGTGAAAATGCCGATGCGATGGACTAGTGAAATGACAAGTTACCTGGTCCCACCAGCCAGTCACAGTAGTTCCGGTAATCGTAACCCTCCCAGCAGTCGCAGACCAGTGGGTTACGAGACAACCCCAGTCATGCCAGTAAACGAATCATCATATATGTACAATTTCAACCATTTTTGTCAGATTTACCCAGAATTTACCACTTAAAAAAATCTTGACACACATTCTAAGAACACTGATTTTATCTTCAATGCGTAACAAATCCATTAGAATACTTTTGAAAAACATCATTGAGAAAATATTTTGAAGAAAAATGTAACAAAAACTTACCAAATTAGACTGACCGAAATGTCCATGAACATTAGACGTCAGGTTGAGGTGCTTGAGTCCGGTGCTCTTTGAATTGCTCGGCCATGACACACCAATCATAAACCAAATTATTGTTTGTATACACAATAAATATGATCAAAATATTACCTTTGCCCCACACCAATGTGGCACTGTATACTAACAAAAAGTAATTATAAAAATAGTAATTGAATGTAAAATTTATAATTATCCAAATGTTCTTTTCTGAGGAAAATATTGTTTTTCACATTCCCAAAATGTAAATATTGATAAGTGTTCATTACTTTTGGGTTTCTTTTATACAGTTTTTGAGCACACACAAGAAGAGGAAATCTGCACTTGCTTCTACACACATGTAATTTATTGAGAGGTAATCAACTGCTCTTCAGAAAAATGTGTACTTGTTATTGTTAGGTCATGACCAACACATTGGATTCAGGCACTGCTAACAATATCATGGCAACAAATAACAGCCATATCAAAATGAAAAGAAACATGATTCAAGTGAGACAAAAGACACAAGACATTGGCATGCTTCCATGAGTGCTA
Source organism: Pisaster brevispinus (assembly GCA_023634235.1). Lineage (NCBI taxonomy): Eukaryota > Metazoa > Echinodermata > Asteroidea > Forcipulatida > Asteriidae > Pisaster > Pisaster brevispinus. Next base: position 1,016,756 of record JAMKCF010000037.1, read on the forward strand.
TCAGCCATTAATCACAATGATCCCACGAATCGTTCGTCGTCGTAAAGCTTGGTTCTTCTGCATCGTTGCTATAGGAACAGTATGCTTCCTCTTTCAGTTCTTAGGCATCCACTTTCTTAGTTCGAATGATCGTAAAAAAGAACAGTCATGGTATAGACACAACAAGCCAAAGGCTCATATTAAACCAGCAATAATTGGAGTGAAACCCAGCGATATATCTTTGTATACACCAGACTCTGAAGGAAACTTCTGGTGTTTAGACCTCTCAACCAAGATTCCATTCTACAAAGTTAATGATGAGTTCTGTGACTGTGTTAGTGATGGGTCAGATGAACCAGGAACAGATGCATGTCCAAATGGAAGGTAAACAACTTACTACAAATCAACTTTCATCTCCCCTCTTCTCCCCCTTCTCGCTGGCTGCCTGCCCTCTTCTTACTTTACCTTTACAGTTCCAAATCCTTCTACAAAAAAAAACATGTTCTATATCCAACTGCCAAAGTGAAGGATTCAGGACTGTGGCCAGTAGGCCCATTCTGCTTATAAATCATAGGGTTAGATACCAATCTTGTATAAGGCCAAACAATTCGGTGTGGAGTGACATAGGGGAAGAGAATGGGAGGATAGAGGCGTCATGCTAGACAAATTGTCTAGTCTGTCAGGGTTTTAATAAACTTTTAATAGATATTTATAGTTGCATCAATGAACTAAAGAGTATTGCTTTTGTTTTACTTTTGCACTAATGTGTGATGAGCATTGTATACTCAAAAATAATTTGTGAACTTCATTTCTTTTTACAGATTTTATTGTTTCCAAGAAGGGAAGTTTATTCCATCCGGTAAAGTGAATGATGGCATATGTGACTGTTGCGATGGGAGTGAAGAATGGAACCATTCAACTAGCCTAAGGAAGGTCAAAGGTTAGTCAGGGTCAAAGGACATTTGCTTCCATATTCATTGTTGATGTCTTTGTAACCCACGCATAAGTTGTTGTTTTTTCTCTGAAGTGAACAGCTCCTGTTAGGAATATAATTGCTTTGATCATTTGATTTCCCATTTAAAGAGGATGAAGAAAGTCATTGTTTTAAGCTCCAAAGAAGGGATCTTGGCATCACAGCCAATCTTTCTTGTTTTACACAATTTCTGTTAGTCTGAACAACTTCAGTGATGATTCTGATGTAAGTTACTAAAGAATAAAATGTCACATATAAAACTTATTCTAGATTTTAGTTAAGAGGCTTAATACCAGTGCTATATTTAGAGTTCAGTTTAATATAACTGCACGTCTCATGCATATTCGGACATTGAAAGCCGTTAAAGTGCGTGAGTTTGTTCCCTCCAGGCACCAAAGCAATGTACATGGGATCAAAGTGGTCCCAAAAGTGAGACTTGCATGGTCTAATATAGGAAGTCCAAAGCTCAAAACATTTCGACCAATTAAGAGCTTACTCCCCTGCAGTGAATTTAATAGTAGGTCATGTAGGTAGTAGTTCTGGTCAATTTTCTACCTCCCACTCCAGGTAGTATCAAGCAGGACAGTTCTTCCTGAATTGCGAAATCTACTCCGCAGCAGTAGAATAAATAGCGCTTGTTCTCAAGAACAAATCTACACAGCAAAGTGGATATACATGTACATGTATACACATGGTTTTAATGTAAATTGATACCTCACCATGCAATGCCTCAAAACCCATATTGCTGAATTGTTTTCAAAATTATTTCAGATCTTCCACAAAGTAACCAAGTCACTTGAGGAAGCTCTTTTTGAGAATGCTTGTAAGGGAAGTGTCAAGTTTGTTGATTTGTTCCCACTATTATTTTCAGATCTTCCACACAGTAATCAAGTCAAGGTAGCTCCATGTGAGAATGCTTGTAAGGGAAGTGTCAAATTTGTTGACGATCTGGAGAAGATGAGGCAGTTGGGTGCCAGACTGAAACAGCAGTATATCAAAGCAGGCAGCGAACACAAGGGAGAGGTTAGTTATGCACAGACCCCTGAGGGCACTCTTTGTCTGGCCACAAGATCAAGTCCCTTTTTGTGATTTTTTGCCAGTTCATTACAACTTGGAAAGTCCCCTTCTCTTTTTAAGAGATGTGCTTTGAATTTTAGTTCATTCTTTTACATAATACATCACAAGGTAGGAAGCTTAAGCCTTTGTGATGTCAAAGGACCTTGGTCCATTGTTCTCCCCACCCGTGACATTATAGTTACACAGAATGGTTCATAGCCAATTATGCTCCATGATTTTAAAATAGCTCCATGATTTTGTTTTTCCCTTTATCCCTTTGCATTATAGCTTAGAAACAAGGTAAGATAATTAAACAACTTCATTGTTAAACAGGGTCTGGGGGGGGGGGGGCTGTGTTTTTTACCTTTTTAGGGAACTACATTTTTCTTGATCAGGGGCACCCTGTGGCTACGCTGCTGCCGTTATACTCTCTCAAGATTGACATACTGGGACCCATTACTAAGCATGGCTGGTTTGGTAGTGTTGTGTTAAACCATCAAATCAAGGTCAAACGGAGAGAGAAGCTTGGAGCATTTGAGAAATTAACGATGTTTCTTTGTTTCCATTCTTGTCTGATAGATATATGGCAGTAATGGAGAATACTACAAACTCAGTAAAAAATGCTTGACCCGGTACATCAACTACGCCCACTATACAGTCTGTCCTTTTGAAAAAATCATCCAAGAGCAAAATGGTCATTCCTTCACAATCGGCAGATCACCATCATGGGATGAAGAAGCCCAAAACGACCAGGTTGATATATTAGTGATGAAAGACGGTGACAAGATGGGATGTCCAGATGGATCAAGAAGAAAAACTTATGTGAGTGTTGTCTTTGCTAGTTTAGAGTATTACTAAATTGAAAGGGGCTGTGCCGTCACTGATCATAGCAGACTTGTGGCTATACATGGATTTATGAACTCTCACCCAGTTACTGCACGCATGCGCCCTCCCTCTCTAATATATCTATAGAGTTCATCATTCCATGTACAACCACAGGTCTGCTTTGATCATCTCGACACAGCCCCTCTAACATTCTTAAAGATATCATGTGGCCTCTTCAGGTTTTCTTAATAATGATCTACAGTTATGTTCTGCTTCAACCCTAGTAGCATCCTGGACCAATTAAATTTGCCCATTTCAAGAACAGTGCATAGGCAGGGCCGAAGAAGTCTGCCGTATTTATGACGCATTTGTATTTATGACAACACACACCTTGTGACCTCAAAATAACCTTTGTGAAAGTTCAACTTATAACCAAAACTTGGGAAAACATCTTTGAACTTTTGTAGACCTCTACTGCAGTGATTTTTTCTATAATTCTTATTTGCAATTTTGTACACAAAGAGTAATTTACAGCTAAATGCCTAGCATTTCACATAATACAGGCCAAAATGCCTTACACTACTTGACTTTGTTCATCAGACTATCTATAAGTCAAAGGCACTTAGTGGCTATTAACCAACATGGATGATGACTCAGTTAAGTGGCTAAACAGTGGCATTCCAGGGTGATTGAAGTTTGAGCCTTCTTGAATCCATCCCAACTACTTCAAAATATGATGCAAAAACCAATTCCCAGCAAGTCGCATCGTTGCAGTATTGACTTTTATTTCTTGATTTCAACTTACCCATTCATATGTTTCTGGTTCATTGTGTATTGCTTCTTAGATTTACTTTGCCTGTGGATTGACCGATGACATCATTAGTGTCAAGGAAACAGCTCAATGTGTTTACTCAGTGAGATGCAGCACTCCAGCTGCATGCTAATCTATTTTTAGAAGTGTCAAAGACAAGAGTATTGCAGCTAGAATGTTCCAGGCTTTTGAGGCTCTCCATTATACTGATGTTGGATGAAACACAGGCCTGCAATTCAACTTGAAGAGGGCAAGGCCATTTTTATTTTGTAATGTGTAACTTTTGAAGGGGCCCCAAGGCCGAGACCAGGGGCAACACTACAGAGTCAGTGGCCTCCTTGGCCTTTGTGTAATTTCAGGCCTGGAAACACCGTAATGTTTTCCAAGTTGTTCAGAAGTCCACCGGCTCCTCTAATGGGATTGGGAACTGAAACCCTGTATTATTAGCAAATGTCTTCAGACCAACTTTGCCCTGTCATTAAAGGCAAGCTCCAATCTTTGCTAGTTCTGCAAACAATTTAATTGATGCATTTCTTGCAACAGAGACAGAAACCAAAGGATTTTTTGAGTGTAGTTCTAGTTTTGAAACTATGCAGGAAAAGGATTTGTCTTTCTTAAAATATTTGTATAATTAGGAGTAAATGTGTGTATCCCAATGCTAAATACCAGTACTAAAAACATAGAGTCTTTTTGATATCATATTTTAACAACAAAGTTTTTTGGGAAAGTGGGAAATAGATGGAGTGAAGGAATGTACATTAAAGCCTCTTTTTTTTTTTTAATATTGGGCAAAAATATTTTGTTTATAAGGAAAGGTACGATATTGGTAACAGTGTCACTTTCAACTTCTGAAATGATTCTTGCTAAGCTGACCTGCTGTAAGGTTTAAGCACCATTGAATGATTCTATACGAGGGAAGTTTTGTGCTTATAAGCTTAATAGTTATAAACAATAGTGGTGGGATTCCTTCAAAGCTGTATAATAGGCAGAAAATATAAGCATATCATGTGTTTGTAATCACTGTATATGCACAAGGAACAGTTGTGAACAATGCTCACCACATGGTATTTGGGCTGGGTCCAATCCATCAAGCTAGTAAACTTACTTATTTGCTTAGCAAAAACACTGCTTTGCAACCGATTGCCAACCAAAATACCATGTAATGTATATTGTTTGTGACTGGTTCTTATCTAATGATTGCTTAGAAGAAAAGTGTGTTCAGCACCAATTTCGAACCCAATTTCATAAAGCTGTTAAGCTGAAAAAGGTGCTTCACACTTAATTGTACTTCTACGCAAACATTTGCAGGGGACCACTCATCAACAAAATAGATAGTATTTTAGTTGGTAAATGGTAACCTGTTTTTAGTAAGCAAGATTATTCTGTGCTAAGCAACGTGTTCTGCTCACAAGCTTTACAAAATCAGATGTTAGGCCTAATAGGCCTCTGCTTGTACTCTTAAAGGTGTTCAATACAATTTATAATAAAAATAATAGACCTTATGAACATGACGTCATTTTAGTAGGGCGCCCTCGCCTAGAGGTCAAAAGGAGGTTGTTCATTGGCCAATCCTGTGCGCCGCACGCACAAATCTGTGCGTTTCGATTGTTTCGTCACTGTTTTACCTCTAAGATGGCGGTTGAATGACATCAATGCATAAGGTCTATAATAATAATAATAATAATAATAATATTAATAATAATAATAATGAAAACTTATAAAGCACACAAATCCAAAGTGCCTATGGTGCTAATACAAACAATAACATATACATGTACAATAATCAAAATGAAATGTAGGCCTAAAAAGCTTAGAAGAAATCCAGAATACAATACAACTTGTACATGTAGTTAAGAAATGCAAATTAAAATGCAGGTAAAAAAACCAATACTCAAATACTTGATTGAAAGATGAGTCTTTAGTTTAAAAAAAAATTGGGTTAAAGAAACAGATGATTTTCCTTGTGCTGGCAATTTGTTCCATAGGCGTGGCGCAGCATGTGAGGAAGATGGTCTCCCCATGAATGATTGGATATGGGCTCAATAAGGAGGTTACAATTTGTACAGGATTGGTAGAGCTGACAAAATGGTCGCTGACAGTGTTTATGCTGTGTGTGATCAACCATTACATGAAGTAACAAACCTGTACAAATTTGGGCTTAATCTGTTGTAAGAGTCAGGAGAAAATAGTGAAAAACCATGCACAATTTAAAGCATGTAAAAACATTGTCCTTAATTTTGGTTGTATCAACCCAAATCAGCTGTTGCTTTTGTATAGGTTTTCCGACTTCACAAAGGGAAAAAATGGTTGTTGTATGAATTTCATAGTCAGTAAGCTTTAAGGCTAAAATTATACAATGTTTGTTATCCTTACCAACCCTGTATAATACCTCTAACATTCCAATGAGATTGGGTCATAGTGGCTTTTGTACTTGGATAGATGTACTGTGTATTGGGCTTTCAGATTACTAAGTAATCTCGACTCACTTTTCACCAAGAAGTTTGTTACAATGCCTAAGGCAGGGTATACTTTTGGTAAGACAAGTATTCTCACTTGGTGTACACCAGTTTTTCATAAACCAAATAACTGTTGCAATTTGGGCTCAAATGGTCATCGGAGTTGCAAGAAAATAATGAAAGGGGGAAAAATACCCTTTTTGCTGGATAGAATTGTGCACTTTCAGATGCCTGAGAAGATTCAAATATTCTCAGATCCAACAAAAAGATTGTACAAAATGTTAGAATTGCTGATATTTGGACACAGAAGCCTCTCTATGGCTAAGATGAGGATGGAAATTATATTTTGTCTTTAACTTAATTTTTGAAAGGATGTTTTGAAGAGGGAAAAACAATTTTGGGCACAGTGTACCAACTCTTTTGTTTAACTGATAAACTTCAGATTTTGTTTAGAAACTCTGTTGAATCAACACCTGCAATAATCTCATAGTATAGGTTGTGTTTCCCTTTTTCTAAATTCAAATGAGATTATTTGAATTCATGATTTTGTAAGAAAATATAATTTGATGAGTATACTGATTTTGTGAGAAGTCTCATTCATTGTCAATGGTGTCTTTTGATTTGTATATACATGTACATTAAATAATAGCCTATTGAGGGTCATCGTTATAGAAAGAAGAAATTGCCGGTTTACTGTTACCATGGCAACCCTTATTTGAGATTATTTTCTAACAAAAATGTGTGAAGTGGGAAGTAGATGTTGGTGGATAAATTTACAAGCCTTTTTGGAATAAACATAAGCGAAACTATTTTATATGAGAAAAGGTAAATTTAATTATTCTACATCCGATTTACGCCTCCATCAACCTCCTTTCACAGACATTCTGCCAGTTAAAGGTAGTGTATACTTTGGTTGTAAGCATCCAGCGAAATTATTTCATCTAACTAAAGTGCCCCTGTTCAAAAAAGTGGAATTTCAAAGGTCGCATGTTGTAGGCAAATTAAACAAAAATTGCGGTATTCGTTAGTAAGCTGCACTCAACAATACGGCCACAGATGCGGTTGGTACCCGCTGTGGACGAGCACACAATTTTCCTAAAGTGGTGTTCTTTATCACCGAAGCAAAATTAACGTTGTGTATCCGACCCGACCCGACCAAAGCGCGATCTCAGACTTGAAATCAAGTCTACACCCCGCCATAGATGTTTGTGTAACAGTAAATACAAAAGTGTTTCCACAGACCATCTACCACCTCCATGCACAGACAGGCACCTATCCAACTAAGCCCTTGTAAGGACGCACGCAGGGATAAATTGCTTTTTATCCAACAAAAGAATAAGCAAAATTTGAAAGTTATGCAAGTAAAAGTCATGTGACCAGCCACCGCACGGTTTCCCACTATCACCGGTTCCATATTATACCATCATATACCATAGCAATCTGACGGATACCAGTTACATTTGCGTTGTAAACAACAGCATGTGACTGGTGTGCACAAAATAATGTGTTACTACGATTGCCATTTCTGTGTGGGGCAGGAATCTGTGTGCGTAGCCGACTAGTAAGTATTTTGTGATTTGTTTTTTCAATAAAAGATACATTTCAAGGTGTAGATCATAGATGTTGTATCGGTATGATAGTTGAAAATTCACGTAAGCTTAGGTCGTTCAGGGATAATAAATTCAAATATAATCTAGCTAGGAATCTATCCTCTGTAGTCTGTGCGTTGCGATTGCAACTGACGACCTTACAATTAGAAGCTAAGATAAGAAGAGGAATGTAACTTATACTGGCAATGACAACCAGCCCGTGGAGACGAGACATAAGCACTACTTAAGCGGCATTATCCCATGGAGGTAGCTTATCCATTAGAGGTTAGACACAGTGACTGTACGCTGTACACTATATTTGTTTACATCTGCAATCATAATTATTCTGACCATGTCAAAATTTTAAAGAAAGGATTAAGGACAGCGCCCCAGTAACTGGGTCTACTATAATCTGTAGGGGTCGGATGCGCCCTGCCAATGTAAGCTGCACATTTACTAACAAGTTCACAAAGGGGTTCACTTTCGCCACACTAGTGGGGCTAGGGTGGGGGGCTGGGGCTAGGGTTTGGGGGAGAGGTTTATAAACTAGTATATAGGCCACACCCTCATACAGTGTTGCTGAAACTTATTCTTACAAGAACATCCCAATTCAAATAATTTTGGTCCTTTTCAAGTTTGAATTTTTGTACATTTTTAAAGTATTTTTTTAATAGGTGCACATACTAAAATCTAAAATATTGCAACTACAGTGACCAATACAAATAACTGAATGTGTTTTGTTTGAGTGTAAATTAAAGTGTTTTTGTCACTTGTAAGGTGTAAAGTTGATTTGTTATTTAATTAATTATTATCTTACTATGAATGTACATTGTTTCATTTTGTTTTGATTTATTTTAGAATTAATCTACAAGTCAGACCAACCATGAAGGTTTTGATTGCTATTTTCTGTCTGCTTATTGCGTCATCATCTGCTCATGTTTGCCTCCTAAATCCACATCAGAGAGGAACACTCCAGGGAATCAATTCCGAGGGTCTGTAGAAAGATTAATTACCCTCCCTCTGGGGGAGGGGATTAGCAAACTTTGTGGAGGGGACAGGATGGGAAAGTTGTTAATTAATTACTGAAAGATCACCTATATCCATGGCACATTACTTATTTAATATTTGTGTTACTTTACATTAAGGTCACAGCAAATTTGTTATTTTATTTCGAGTTTTCTATTATGGGTTAGTAATTTTTTTTTTAAGTTGTTTTTTTTCCTTTAATATACTCAAAATGTTTTTGTCTTAAGTATTAATTTTGTTTTCAGTTGTCAAGGTTTTCCTTTAATTTGTAATAAGAGGCTCTTTGTTGCAATGAGCCAATATTTACACAGGTTAAATAAAAATTGAAATTTGTGGTTCACAAAATTAAGTTCTTCACTGATTTATCTGATTCAAACATTCCAAAATAAAGCATGAAACTTAAAGTGTTTTTGCGACTATTTCTCTGCAGAGGCTGATGCTTGTGGTTATTTGACTGAACCATGTGGAAAACAGGCTGTGGAAAAACCCTCCATTGGAATCAGGTATATGTATATTGTGACATCATTATGACATCATTCTTTACCAAGGTGTCATTAAAAATCTTAAAAGTGTACCTTCAAACCAGTACTCAAATGAAATGCTGAATTAAATCAAAGTAATAGGAAAATTGTTTAGGGGGGGGGGGGGGCTAGGAACTGCAAAGTAACCCAAACATCAATGTATGTTTTTTAATTCCTTATGTACCCTTGCTCAGTCATCACCTTGTGTAGTTTTGAGCGCTATTTGACGTGAAAATTTCGAATCAATCATAAGAAGTGTTGCTTATAAACCAAACTAGTTTCACAATTTCTTCTTTTGGCCTACCTTTAATTTGTGATACCTGAACAAGGCTGCAATAAATGTAAACTGTGTACCATTTGCACCCAGAGTCAGGAAGTTCAATTGAATAGTTTTTCAATCTGCGAAAATAAGGGGGGGCGGCATCCACTGCACCCGCCCCTAAATCAGCCACTTAAGACCAATTTTTTGCTAATTCAAGAATCCAATTATTCTTAACCCCTTTACTTTTTATACTTTCAATACTTAGGAAAGGTTCAGACTACACTGTTGTATTTCAGAAAAACAAGAGTCATTTTACGACATATTCCAATGGAACATCCACCAATGTAAGCAAGAGCTCTTCAAAGATGATGTTTGATATCAATTTGTGGCCTTGTATTTAAACCTGTCTCTATGTAATGTACACAATAAATATTAATATATTGTACATGTATATGTTCCTGAACAAAAGTGCAGACAGGTATGCAAGGATGAACTTACCTTGATAGGATGTATTCTGTACAGGACAATGCCTGAGGTATGTGCCTTTGTTAAGCTTGAATGGCACATACAGAGGGCAGTATGGGATTTAACCTCCACCTGGGTGCACCACACTAAAAAAGCTCCCCATAGCAAACGATGTTACATGATAAATATTCAATAATAAATTGAAATAAATATTTCTCAGCCTCTTGAAAACGAACCAAATATGTTTTCTGATAGCTTCATTTCTCTTTTAAGTTTTTGGTAGGTTAGCTGTTTTGCTTTTGAGCTAGGCACATCCAAAATAAAAACAACTCTGAACAACTAAACTGGCCAGACTCCATCTTGGAAAAATGACCCTACACCGTTTAGCAATATAGGGCTATTTTTAGATGGATAGTGTACCCCCAAATGCTCTAGGTTGAAAGTCAACAGCCCCATGTTTTTTATCAATCCAGAAGAGCCATGACCTGCCAATCTTTGATTTACAGAAAAAGTTGTGGGTTCACATTAATTAATGCTCCACAAATTAATTTCTCTCACTGGTGTGGTGCACCCACCTAGGACATCTTGGAACAATATTGCTTCATTTATGTCATATTGGAGCAGCAAAAAAAAAAGAAGCATGACGTCACACAGATGGTACAAGTTTGTGCGTTTCTATGTCAAACTTAAACTATGACTGATATGAGGTTTAAAACTCTTTGATTATCTTATAAACTCAAGCAGGTTGTAGTCTGCTGTTGTACCCCCTAAAATTCTCTAAAGAATTCCTGAGATTCCCATCACACAATGAAGACACAATAGGAATGGGTGGGGGTATACCATGCCACATATCGAGCACCAGATGTGCTGTTGGTGGCCTTAATTTTTGTTACTAATGGCATCTTTGTATCTGGCGCTATTTCTAGAGATGGTTAAATGGTTAGTTTTCTGATTCCCTCTGTCTTCTTTCCATTATGCTGTTTCTCCTTTCAATGCTTTTAAAAGTGTATGTAATTGTATCATGAATTCATTTCTTCTTGGTGCTCTGCTATGCTCATTCAGAACGTAGTTTAAGGCCACCACCATGGTAACACTAGGCACACCAGTACATTGCATTGTTCAAATCTCTTCGTCTACTCAGTTTTCATTATTTCACATCCTGCTACTTCTACTAGTGACGTTACCAGACACTCCTAGGATAGTCTTGATTGGCGACGTTCCTTTTGTTAACAATAAACATAGTGGCCGAAATCGCCACACGAATTACTGGAGAAGAGATATATGTATCACACAAACATCTGGATCAAAACGATAGGGAGACTTGCCCAGTCTCTCTGAGCTAGTCGATGTTGCTCCCTCTAGCGGTGACTAATACAAAAACTAGCGTTCGCCAATAAAGACTGTTTCCAGGATGGTTATTTATGGCACTTTTGCTGATGTTATTTGTTCGTACACTCTTTTTGTTCAGGTTTGTCAAGAGATTAAATTCTCAGTGCCTACCAGTGAGGTCTGTGGTAGGCAGTGCCTTGAAGTTGGGCACTGCTCATAACTTAGAAAAAAAGACAAAAGCGACAAAGCGTATGTACACAGCTGCAGACATTTGAGTCTGTGCACATGAATGATTGCAGGGTTTGTGATGTATGCAGTTTGAACTGGTCAAAGCTTGGTGAAATGTAAACACCTGATGCACAGAATTTACTGTGATAAAGCTTAAAGTGATTTAGTGATTTCTGTACTACACCAAACTATCAATATGCAAATCCCTGTACATGTTATGTAGGCCTACAATGAACGTATAAGTAAAAGTATTTCTTGTTAATAATGCCCCCGAAAACGCCCCCTCACTACATTATTATTTAATAATGCCCTAGATAATAATTGTGTTTATTCTTTCGTGGTAGGGGTTTTTTGAAATTGGTTTTTGGACTGCAAAGCAGTGTAAAGTTCTACTGAAGATCCCTGACACAAACACACCATCTTTGTATCTCTATGCGTCTTCTGTCACAATGCCCGATGGGTAAGATATCTAAGATGAACGATCTTTGATAGAAACTAATTGATGTCTTGAATCACTACCACTTATTTGGAGTATAGGCCAGCTATCATGCTGTGCAAATGTTTCATTTGTAAATGAATTACACACTTTTGTTGGGAGGATTAGACTGGTACCTGGCTCTAGTTCTTATCAATTGAAACCATTTCTTTTAAAGATAATTAAGACGTGAAGAAGAGATCGCTGTGTTTTATTTGTATAAATAACTATTGCCTTGTTTTTAACTTCACAGACCTGTTGGAGTTCCAGCCATATTGCAGGTAATACCATCCTTGATTGTCTAAGCAGTCCAAATTTGGAAAGAAAACATTTCTTTAGGAAGTGATTTTCTGAAGTCCTTGTCCTCATTAGAAGGAAGAATTATCCCCTTCCTCGACCCTCGATTTTATTTCTTAAAGTAAAGTTCTTGACGTATGAGGGTGATCCCAATATTTTTTTCTTTTCTTATGCAGTATACACCACCATTTTTTCAATCTTTACATCAAGCAATCTTCTTAACTTTAATTTCTAATTGATTGTGCTCTTAAACCTACAGGTGACTTATACGACAAACAACCCAGATGCCCCACCCAAGTTCTACCAGTGCAGTGACGTCATGTTGATATAGATCACAACAGACCAAAAGCAGGAAGTCTGCATCAATGCACAAGTAGAAACTTCTGCTTAAAGGATGTTACATTATTTGGCGGTTGGAGTTGGAGAGGGATTTAAAGCCATTAATTTACAGAAGAGTTACAAGAACATTTTACTCAATGTAGTTTTTTCTTAAATTTGTTGGGTTTATTAGCAGACTTATCTGCACAGTAAGGAACATGTGGTGTGTTGGTGTGTGGTGTGTTGGTGTGTGGGTTTGGTGTAGGAATATAATATACATTGTTACATTGTGCGTTTCGAAAACAAGAAAACAATTTGATCATAAGGCTACATTTTTCTATGAAATTAAATCTTTCTAAATTCTACTTATACTAAATTCTTGAGAGAAAAAATACCCATAGCAATTTGTTATAAACACAATTTATAAAAATAAATACAACTTTATACAATATAAATATATATTTTTTATCAAATTAACATTGAAACAAAATGTAAACTTGGGACGAGGATGCTTGTTTTTAGAAACCCCGTTTGCCGATAATGTCTGAATTTGTGCGACCATTTCATGTTTAATATAACATGAACGTCGGTTGGGCCACTATTGTAATTTTGTTTTACAAGTAACCAGAAACGGGTCAAATCGTATTATTGGCCGGGTTTTCTTGTTGATTTGTTGAACTTATGTTACATTAATTTCAAGGCTAATTTTTACTTTCACAACAATACGATGTAATATGTAGCCCTAAAGTACGATAAACTAAAGTAGTTGAAGAAACGAGTCCCGCACACGTAAGACTCATTGTGGGTGTGATCAACTTGGTCCCGAAAATTCGAATACGCACTCGACTTGCACGGTCTATTCTAGCAATTGATTTACAACACACTTGTTTTTGAAGCTCCGGTAGTTTTGCAATTCATTGTATTTTCTAATCTGTTTTGTTTAGGTGGTTTCCTCTGTCTGTAGTTATCGGTGTTGTTAACCTATCCTTTCCTTGCTAATCTATCTCAGGTTTTATATCTTGTTTCTTATTATCATGGAGTTTGAAGGTGCGAGTCTGGATCTTAGTCTCGGTCTTGGACCTTTGGTCTTGCTCGTCAAGGTCTTGATCTCTACGAAAGTGTTGGATATTTGGATATTCAGATCTCATCTTCAATGTACATTTATACAATTGAGGATACCTCATGTTTCTAGCCATTTTGTGTAATTAGAGTGGCCTACTCACTATAAACTAGGATTAACATTTAGAAGTACAGTCGACTCTCGTTAATACGAGCTCGGAAGATACGAGACGCCGGTTAATACGAGGTATTTCACCGGTCCCGAACTGTCCCATGCGGGTTTCTATGTCTTAAAAAACGGAAGATACGAGCACGGTCGTAACGAGAACACGGATATTACGAGGTATTTTTGCGGCCCCGTGATGACAAAATGTATTGTTTTTCATACTTTTATAGCGAGGTCGGAAAAAATATTGTTGCGTAAAATAAAAGCTTACCGTTCAGTCAGCCAAATTTCTGAAATTACATGCGTTTTGCCAAACTATTTTTCGGATCGGACCGGCTACACGGTTCCGTCCGATCCGAAAATCAAAACATTATGCTGGTAACTTATGCTTGAATTACTACTTCGCCCACACGTCTAGCGGCTACCAGCGAAAACAACGTTCAGCATAGGCGCTACGCAGTATCGAATCTGTCACATCATGGTCACATGAACGGCAAGTTTGACATGACTTTGCTATGATTTGTATTTTCAGTTATACAAAATATTAAATTTCTATGATCATAGTCAACAAAATTGCATTTATCATTGATATTTTTGTGTACATGATGCTCGTAAGAACTGTACTAGGAAGCCAACCGCTCCGTTCTAGCCTAGACACGTGTGTAGTGCATGTACTATGACGACGTGTGTATACAGTACATGTACATGTACGTGTAAATAGTGCGCTGCGTTTAAGACGAGGTTCGGATAATACGAGGAAAACGGGCCAGTCCGGCGGACCTCGTATTAACGAGAGTCGACTGTAATACTTTTGAAGATTTAAAGGAATATGAATATTAAAAAAATTCTTCGGGTTTTCTATCTTGTCTGAAATTTGTTCTGTAGTGACACATCAGGGTTGAGTGAGAATACATTCTTTGTGCCTTTGTAATTTGTAGGAACTGTGGTGACGTATGATATATATAATATTGGCATATCTACTGCAATAAAGGGAGTAACACAGTTTGGAATATGAACGCACTTCTTGCCTTTTAATAGAGTATTATTTGTGGAGTGAACTGGTTTTGTGTCGGCACACGATAAGCTTCAAGGCGGCGGTGGAGTTGATGGCGGGGTCCCCTCGATCCGCAGAGCGCGGGTGGTGGTCCCGACCGATTTCCTACCTTCCGCACAGGTAGTGGCTGGTGGGCGGGACAGTTCTTTTGAGAACTGGGTGGTCTCCCAAATTTCCAAAATCTGCTCCGCGGCGATGGAATGAAGTGGGATTTGGTTCACAGGGAACGGATCTACACTGTCAGCAGGGTGGATATGTGCATGGCGTTACCGCAAACCGAAAATACATACATATTTCTTTTCAAAAACAAAAATTGTTATCTGTTCACTTATTTATTTACTTAATTATTAATTATTTGTTCACACTTACTACTGATTATTTTTCAGGACCTACTTACTTATTAGTCTGTTTTCTATTGTTTCCATTTTGTTTACTGCTTTATTCATCTTCTTGTATTTGCTCCTTTGTAATTTTTTTTGTTTGTTTTGGTCAAATAAATAAATAATAATAATAATAATAATAATAATAATGTTCCATCCAAACAAGTGTTGGTATCTTACCACGCAATCATTCGAAGCATATTTGTTTTTGCACAAGAAAATTATAAGTTACTAAAATTATAAGGGAATTTAAAGATTGGTACCCGCTGATTGGTACCCGCTGACACCCAGGTAAGGTTTTCTTAAGTGACTTTGTTGTATCTTTCTTGATAATTTAGCCGACAAATCTGCATTACGTTGACAAAAACCAATCTATGACGCTAGCTTTAAACTCCTTTCACATGGCCATTACGCTTAGCATTTCAGACTCGGATGTGCTTTTGGGACACAAATACATAGCATTCGATTTCTAAGTGGATAATGCAGTAACAGCGTGAAAGATGAGTTATAGTGCTCTTAGATGTTTTCTGCTTTGGAGGATGGATGCCTCTAGATATCGACTGTTTCCTGTCGCTGTTCCCTATCGTTGGAAATTCAATCAATTAAGTCAGTTTCGAAGAAACCTGCCCCCCCCCCCCCCACTTGAACAGAAGCTGCAAAAGAATACTTTTGTGACCCATCCATCATTCAAAATTAATTTCACTGTGTCTTTTATTTCAAATTCTTCATTTTAAGGAGGCAAATTTGACGCTCCTTATTGAGTATCGGCGGCGAAGACTGAGGAAGAAAAGGCACTTAAGCCTTGGATGCTCTTAGTACATTTTGATATTAAAAACTGTTTTGTTTCTAATGGATAAGATACAAGACGCTATTAGACATTTTTTTTAAATCGCCACTGCGCTCTCCATTAATTATTTGGGTACTGGCGCTATATTATCATCATGCATGAAGTGATGGCTTAATCTTCCCCCAGCGGAAATTGCCTTCAGTTTGTCGTGAAAGCACTTGGCAAACCTGAAGTCTGCGTTGTCACGGTCGGTCAACTGTGGATTCAGTTACTATTTGTTCCCATATGTTTCATCAACCCCTACCCCACCTCGTTAGTAAGTATGATGGATAATTATGATCCTGCACGCGTTTATAAACCCAATTCAATAGCCAGACTGAGACATGGGTCTAATGTCCCATTGTACAGTCGTTCTCTGAGCGGAATTTCGACGACGGTTCGGTGGCCTTGAAGTGTCACTTTAAGCCATTAGTGGTATCAGTAACACTACCTGAAAGCGGGACCTGATTTCCTAACGGGCTGTGAGGCGGTGTTACATGGAATTTGGCTGAGAGACGCTGGGACTTCGGCCCGTGACGATCGATGCTTTATGTTCTATATTCAGACTATTGCATTGGACTGAGGCATTTCTTGTACATCATAGGCGGATGATGGACCGACTCCCCATTCTGGGAAAGACATTTTTCTGAATGTTTTTTCTTAATACGGGAAAATGTTTCAGGAGGAGTGTAACCTCGCACTTGACAATCTACGTTGGTTACCTTATTGCAAAGCATTGGCCGATGTTCGTATCGTTGCTAAGCAACATTGTTCTACAAGGGATGCCGTTGAAGGTTCATCTGCTCACTGTTAACTTCAATATTGATGCGAATGTTGCATTTTCTCCATGGAGGATAACAATTCCACAATGACTGGATTTACCAACGTAGTGAGAGTGTTCCATTGCACGGGGACGGTCCTCGCAGTCCTACTGGGTTTCACTGGTAACTTCCTCGTTATAATGGCCATCGCGACCACTCCCAAACTCCGCACATCTCACAATGCTCTCCTTGTCAATCTCAGCGTGGTGGACCTGTTGCTGTCACTTTTCTTTGTTTCTGCCTATTCGTTAGGAGTTATTGGTGAGGGCTGGCCCCTCAGCCAGGCTGCATGTCGGTATACCGTTCAATTCTCTCTCCTGCTGGGTCAGGTTTCACTCATTACGCTGGTCGTTGTTGCGACTAACAGATATCTACTCATAGCCAAACCAGCCGAAATGTATCAAAGATACTGCGGATGTAACAAGATTGCATTAATAATAGTCTTCATGTGGTTGCAGGCATTCATTGTGTTTCTTATCGCAGAGTTTGTGTTGAAGATAGATATTCGATACCAGTCAGCATTTTCTTCATGCGCCCTAAACCCTCGACACACCACTTCGCATCGATATATTGCGGCTGTGATATGCTGCATGGTACTGACTGTATTAGTCGTCATGCCTCTACAATACATCCGAATATTTTTGGCCGTACGATCAAGTAAGCGTCGTGTGCAGCCTGCTTTAGGAACACGCCCCTCAGACCAAGAGGTGGGCCTAGGACCACGCCTCTCTGACCGAGAGGTGGGACGTACAATGGACCGTCCAACCCTCCAAGCTCGTATCCGATCATGTGACGCACTCGCTATCAGCAAGGAAGAGATACGAATTATACAAATGTCAGTCCTACTCACATTTGTTTATGTAATGGCATACATTCCAATATCAATCATCTATATGTTTGGTGTTTACTTCCCAGTCCTGTTTCGAGGGGGTAGTTTCGGACTTTTTATCTTATCCATAGTTCCAGCAGTTAATCCAGTTGTATATGCTTGGATGAATCAAAACATAAGAGAAGCTTTGTATCACGTTATAAGATGTAAAAGACAAGGATTAAGACATATACCGGCAGGGCAACTGTTGATTTGATATATATATATATAAATGTTTCATAATGCCTTTCGCAAAACATTGTTTGGCCGAGTTCTTGGGCCTTTTCCCAAACCTCCGCTTGGGCTGTGGTTCTGGTTTGGGCTCCGTCATTTTTGAGAACAGTGTGCATTTTGCACGGTGTTCCAACATCAAACAAAGCCCGGAGCCAGAGACGGAGCCTATGTCAAGGTTTTGAACCCAAGTCCAGTTGACGTTTAGGCAACCTTTTTTGTTTGCAAAGAGGACTTCATTCTCGATCATTATCACTTCGGTTTTTAAACTTACCACCCGATGACGTCAGCGCCAAGTGGGCAACTCGACATAACTTGGGCTGAAGGATGTTGATTCAAACTGGGAGGGCACTATCAGAAGAAATTGTGAATAGTTCGCCATATGGGAGGGGGGGGGGGGGAGAGAGACATATTCTCCTGCCACACTGGAGCCCATGCCCAAACCGAAAAGGGGTATTTGACTAAGAAGGGTTCTAATATCGACGGTATTTATATGGCGTAATTTGAGTAGGGCGCCCTCGGCTAGAGGTCAAAGGTTACTCATTGGCCTATTGTTTCATCGTCGTTTGACCTCTATTGCAGCGTGATGACGACAAGGCATCAAATTTATGATCACGACTGACAATCATTCAGTCTATCTCAGTGTCGGGAGTCTATGCTCGCAGTCCCCAATCCATTGGAACCACTTCATGTAGCCTACTTCTAGGGGAAACACAATGAAGGCCTACAAGAACTTTCGAAATCGTGGGAGCTTTGTTTCGCGTATCATCGGAGCAGTTTGTAACCTTCCCTCATTTACCGTGAAAAACAATGTGACAAATATAATTACAGTAAACAATTGAAAAAAGTCATATTAAGTCACAAACTGATGGAGTGATAGGAAACTGTTCTCACACCGATATTATTGGCAATATTCTAAGTATTTTTTATTAAGATCATTTAACGTCTGTATTCTGAGACAAATTATTGCTGATGTTTAACGTTAAGTCATTTACCTTTAACCAAGGCAAGAAAAAGCACAGAAATGTCTACTGTACCTGGAAGTCATTACACAACTTTACTTGCAATTATTTTCATGATACAAGTTTAGTTTATTTTGTAGAGGTTGAAACTACCCTTGGAATAACTTTCACACTTGTTTTGTATGCTGTTCCAAATTGAATAACTTGCACACTTGTTTTGTATGCTGTTCCAAATTGAATAACTTGCACACTTGTTTTGTATGCTGTTCCAAATTAAATAACTTGCACACTTGTTTTGTATGCTGTTCCAAATTGAATAACTTGCACACTTGTTTTGTATGCTGTTCCAAATTGAATAACTTGCACACTTGTTTTGTATGCTGTTCCAAATTGAATAACTTGCACACTTATTTTGTATGCTGTTCCAAATTGAATAACTTGCACGCCTTTATTTGTATGCTGTTCCAAATTGAAAAACTTGCACACTTGTTTTGTATGCTGTTCCAAATTGAATAACTTGCACGCTTGTTTTGTATGCTGTTCCAAATTGAATAACTTGCACACTTGTTTTGTATGCTGTTCCAAATTGAATAACTTGCACACCTTTTTTTGTATGCTGTTCCAAATTGAATAAGTTGCACACTTGTTTTGTATGCTGTTCCAAATTGAATAACTTGCACGCCTTTTTTGTATGCTGTTCCAAATTGAAAAACTTGCACACTTGTTTTGTATGCTGTTCCAAATTGAATAACTTGCACGCTTGTTTTGTATGCTGTTCCAAATTGAATAACTTGCACGCTTGTTTTGTATGCTGTTCAAAATTGAATAACTTGCACGCTTTTTTTGTATGCTGTTCCAAATTGAAGCTTTGAGGTTGAAACATATTAATACACAGATCGATAGGAAACATTAATAGACCGTGCAAGTCTCGCGCGTATTCGAACATTTTTGGGACCACTGTGGTCCCACGTACATTGCTTTAACGCGTTAAAGAAACAAACTCACGCGCTTTAACGGATCCCAATGTTCGAATACGCGCGAGACTTGCACAGTCTATTGACGCTTGTGTTGTAAGTACGTTCAAATAGAAATATGCATTCCTTTTCAAGGCATATGAATCTGAAAGGAATTTAAGTTATTTTAAGGAGTATTAATAATTGTTCAAATACCTAGCGATCTAAAAACGTATTTGAAAGGAGTCTGTTATTCATTACAGATTGAGAACATCAGAATAAAGAGTTACAACTAATTGGCTTTTATAGTTGAACTTGCAATGTTAATTGCCACATTGGTTAAATCATTAAGTTGATTGACTTAGGTTTAAATGAAAAATTAAGCGGAAAATAACAAAATATCGATATTCATGCTATGATATGCTTATTAGTTATTTATATCAGTTTTAACGTTCAACGTCGCGTTAAAAGCTAGTCAGTGGTCTAGTCTCGTCATTCGATGATTCTTTGGCTAAATGTTCTTCAAACTGTCCTCCCCTGAAAGTTCAACAACCTTGCCAGGCCATTTCATCTTAAGCCATACACCCCCCCCCCCCCCAGCCATCCAGAGACACACAGGCACACGATCTTTTACAGCCTTCTAAGTACTTTGATTAGCACTTTAACGTCATGTTGTAATAATAAGTACATTCCAAAATGTTTTCTTACGATGTGTAGCGTAGACTGTGTTTCCCTGCAGCTACTATGTATCAAGAGCAGTGATTTTTTTTAATAAAACTGCCCAAGTCTTTGTGAACTATACCGGTAGTAAAGTCATTACGTTTTACTACCTGCAGTGCAGTTAAAAAGAAATAAAGTAAAAGACGGTTCGTTCTGATTCTTTTATAGCATTTTCCTGACATTCAATCTTAAAGAGCGGTTCTAGGATGCTCTGAAATATTTAGTTTTTGAATTTTTCCAATAGATGGAGTCCCCAAGAAGTATATCAAATTAGTATGAGTCCCTTACCTCACGCTAAAACATGGTAAAAATGTATTTTCCTCGCGTATAGGACTCCTATTCTAAAATCTGAAACACGTGAGGTCAAACAAACCACGCGACAAAGGACTCGTGACGTCATCGGTGGCTAGTTAGTGAGGACCTGCCTATATGAACATACGGAGCTAACACAAAAACACCGCCAAACTTCACCATTTGCATTCAATACGGCCGTAAATGCGACTCTTTAAAAGGAGGACGATCCAACAGGTTAAACAATTAGCAAGAATTTACAACAGATTTGGTTTGAGATTTTCGTTCTTTGAGTTGGCAAGGCGATTCTGCAGCTCGGCTTGATTTTAAGTAAATCGTTCTACACGTCAAGCATTCAACCCTAACATGTGCATATACCCGGCAAACCGACAGATCGTCCGGTTGCACGTACGGTTCGACCGTCGAAAAATTCCCTCGAAAAAGTGCTGCAAAATGCAGACCACATTGCGATCACGGTGTACACAACACACAAGCCTTGAGACAAATTAGCGGTCGCATTATTTCCAATTTACAGGTTTTTAGTCTTTACACGAGAGAAAGCGTCCTCTACGGAAGTGTATTTAGGACATACCGAAAAAAAAATCGGGCTCCACTATTCCACCCGGGCGGATTACTTTTCCGCCCGGGCGGATTACGAGGCCGCCTGGCGTAATACGGGGCCAGCTGCGGAGCATGTACGTACATCGAACTATGGTAATCTGCCCGGGCGAAATAGTAATCCGCCCGGGCGGAATAGTGGAGCCCGATTTTTTTTCGGTGTGTCCTAACACTTCCGTAGTACGGTCCTCTATTTGTGTTAGCATACAAAACCAGTTACAAACGCCTCGACTAAAGACTTAATGTTTCTGCGTCCGCTCGGGGAAACGGTTATTCCCGGATGACATTGCACTAATCATTGCTGGTTGCGCACGTTAAAACCATATACAGCACTATTGTCGCTGGTGGTCTGCACGCACAAGGTCTGCGGCATTGATCCTTGGAAATTTAAGTTTGTTTACGAAAAACTAACCAACATGTAAGTGTAGCCTGGAAAAATGAACTGCTTGAATAAGCTAAATAAAACTAAACGCAATTGCTTGGGGAAACTCACTTAATCTAAAGGATCGAATAGGGTCAAGACGCGAGGTACTGCAAGAAGTGGGACAGAGACTAAAAATGTATGTTTCCTCAATAAAAAAATATAAAAATAAAACAACTTTATTGACTACAAATCAATGACCAAATGCAAAACCAGTGATTGAAATACAGTAATACAAAACATAACAAAACAATAAAAATACCTCTGGACCGTTAAAACTGATCTTTTTGAAACCTTAACTTAAGCAAAAGAATACCCAGTGAACCCTAAACTCAGCGATAAAAAAAAACTATTTAAAAGGTTTTAAAAACAATTCAAAACACAAAACCAAACACAAAAAGACAGTGCCAAAGAAAGTAACATATTAAAATAAAAATGGCTTTAAAACCTGTGTAAATAAACAAAAACAAGAAATACAACCGATTAAAACACAGTTCTCCTATCCAATTTATGAAGAAACACAAAGGCTTTAAGATTTAATCCAAAGTTATAAGAAAAGTTACTTCCAAGTCAGATCTTAAAAATTCAAATTTTGTATACTAAATTATATTTAGGGCCTACTAAAGAAATGCAGGAATAATAATTGTCAAAATAATGAACTAGTTAAACAACGTCAAAATAAAACAAAGTTAAAGCTCACCAAGTCCATTAGCAGTATCAACTTGAAAAAGACAAACTTACAAATCTTGTGATAGAAGAACACATAAATGTTGAGCGTTTCACTTGCGCTGCCAGGCTGCTAACTGAAGTAAACTACAGGGCTGACTAACCACACTACCAAGGATTATGCAAGAGGGTTAATTGTTTATAGTAGAAGGGATTCCTAAGAAATTAACTAAAGGGGGTGCTAGAAGAGATTAAATGGAAATGAAAACAGTGGAAGGGTAATTAACTCTAACATCAACACTAGGACTTTGTTCACCTGTCACATAGGCCTTATTTTACAACAATGGCACAATTTAAGATACCCTTATAGTGTAAGTTTTGTTTCGTCTTGAGTTTGTTTTGTTTCCCCCAAAAGAGACATGTATGCAGTGTGTGTGTGAGTTTGTTTTCACATTCAAACTGGGGACCTATAACAAAAGAGGGACAATAGGAGGTCCCCGATTGGAGGTGTTTACACACTTGTGTGTGTGTATGTGTGCCCTTACACATGCCAACTTACGGGGTACTTTTAACAATGGAACAATGGACCCCACAAGGCAATTTCAATAGGAACAATAGGAATTCTTTAGAAAAGGGAACAATAAAACAACAATAGCAGTACCCCACAAACCGGATCCGTAAGGTTGGGTGTGTGTGTTAAATGCTGACCGTGTGTTTCTAGCCACCGATGGCGTCAACGCATACATTATCATAGATAAGCAGTTTGACTCTCGGCCGAAAAAGCCGCACGGAGAGGTGCATTTTTGACTTGAATTCTATATTACTAAATGCAAATTTTAAGTGTGAAATAGTTAGATCTGCGATGTCTATACGGCCATTAAAATGTAAAAACTAAATATTTCAGAGCATCCTATTTCAGAGAATCTTTAAAATTCGTCGAGCGGATGAAGGTCTCAAAGAGAAAAGTAAATCATTGAATACTATACATACTTATTAAATTCAAGGCAACAATTGTATCCATCTACTAGAAACTATTAAATTTGAAACGACGATTTTTTCTTTTCTCATTTAAGTATCCCATTTAATTAATGAAGGCTAAGAGCACAAAGTAATACGAGTCTGATGAATAATTATTAATAACGGGCAAACAAAATTCTCTTGAGGGCGCTGTCACTTCTCTCTCGCTCAGTCTGATGGGCTAGGTGTTCTGGCACAGACAAACGCCATTCCATCGTCACTGTACTCGATTTGTATCGTTGAAATGACCACGCCGTACCTTGTCTCAATAATGTGACGGGCTTCTTTCAATATTCCACGTGCGTTGACTGGTTCCCCGTCGTAAAGAGTGGCTAAAACGGTAACACAACGGGGAAAAAAATAGTTTCAATCATTTTTCTATGCGTATTTCACCCCTGTGATCTGCAGCTTGTAAATTTTTCCAGTTAGTGAAGATTGAGTACAGTGCAGAAAAAAGAAGAAAACAAGTTTTAGTACGACGGCCCATTGGTTGTTTCTCGTCAAACTATATAGGTTAACCCAGTGCGTGGCTTCTCCCGCCACTCTCCATTTATTCACAAGATGTTTGAGACACAAAGGCATGATGGTAATCATTGCAAATCAGTAAAAACATTACTGTTCAAAGTGACAATTCAATGACAATATTTACCAATAACAAGATGTGCATTGATTACATTTACTCCAGTTGTCAGTGCCCAAATTCTCAAGGAATGAACGCCCTCTACGCCGTCAATTTCAACCAATCGACGACGAACATCAGCGAAATCAAGAGAAGACGGTTTAGCTGAAAGAGACAACAGTTATAAACAAAGTAGTTGTTAATTTTTTGTCATTAGTGTGTTTTCGAACAGCTGTGCTAAACTTTACCACTGTGTTAAACTAACAGCATAAAGTCTGTTGCGTACAGCAATAGCAATCTATGAATGTAAGTCGCGATCACTATAATACAATCACTATAAAATGCTCAAGGGCTCCCTCTGACGACCTACCTTCCATAAGTACCATTATGATGTCACGAAACAGTCTGCATGTTGTCAGAAACACAATGACGCTGAATATTATGGTTAATATTGGATCAATGATGGTCAAATCAGGCTGTAAATGGAATGATAGCAATGCTTTGTTAATCCACAATTGAGTCAACTAACAACTGTTTACACACACACAACTAACCAACACAATCATGGTTTCAATAAAAAGGTGTTAGTCTCAAGTCAACAAAAAGTGAACTCTTGAAAAACGGGATTTTTCCTCAAAGAATTATTTTAAGAATTCACTTTTAATTGTGGATGGTTGAAACCAAACCCCCAACCCCCCCCCATAAAAACCCCAACAAAGTTTATGTTGAAATCTTTGTTTTATTTACCCGAAAATAAATGACAATTGCTCCAATTAGAATACTGAGGCTCTGAATGATGTCACCGATAACGTGGAGTGTTGCTGCTCGTAGATTAACATTCTGATGATTATGATCTGACCCAATGACTGGTAAGCTAGGGGAGCAGGGATTATTTCCATCACATCGTATATGCAGAACTAAACCCAACCTGTTAAAAAGAACTAAATGTCGTTACATTTTGTTTTTTTGTTCCGCGTTTCACCAAGACAAAAGCTTACATTTTGACACATAATAATTTTAATTGAAAAATAAACGTCAAACAATCCAGCCACATAAAAATTCAGCTTTGAGCTACCAGTTTGTTTCTTAATAGCCTGTTATAAGTTTCGGTAGGCCTACCTACTGCAAAGAGTAGATTTATGCTATTTTTGAAATTTTCCGCCAATTAATGTTAAAATGGTTTTGGTCATTCAGGAATTTCACCAATATTTTTTACCATCCATAAGCACAAGCAATGGGGTAATTAGTTCGTTCACCCTGAAAATCTCTTTGCAAATACATGCCTCATCTCCAGCGGGAGCGTCTGTGTGTAACGATACAAATCAAACTGTCATCAATAAGTTGTATCAATGAAGCTAGATCGATGATCGAACCCGGTTCTTTTAAATCGAGGAGTTCCACAAGGCTCTGTTTGTGGACCAATGCTTTTCTCTATCTACTTGACGGGTCTGAAGCCATTTTGCGTAAACATTCAATTAAGTAACATTATTATGCAGACAATATACATGTACAACTTTTCTTTTCTACCTTGCCAAAAGCGATGCTGTGGTTGCTACACAAAAACTTGAAACCTGTTTACAAGATGTACAAGCCTCAATAAGACAAAATCTGAATTTTGCTTTTTGGCTCAAAAGTACAACCAAATAAGATAAATGTTAATAATAAAATTATTATATTATCATAATCATTATCAGTATCAATATCATTATCATTATCAGTGTCATTGCCATCGCCATTGCCGCTGCCGCTGCCGCTGCTGCTGTCGCTGCTGATGTCACTGTCGCTATCGCTATCGCTATCACTATCATTATCATTATCATTATCAGTGTCATTGCCATTGCCATTGCCGCTGCTGCTGCCGCTGCCGACCTTTTTGCCTCAGGGGTCATGGCCTTTGCCAGCCTGGTTTGATGTTCATCACCAATTTTCGTCATAACAATTATCAATCATCCTTATCCACGGCTTGTTATCACCACACAGAGCCTCTGGAAGGCATAGGGGATGTTTTTGACGAGGGTGATTTTGGCCAATACATACTCAGGATGGGGGTTTGAAAGGTTAGGGGGTGGGCTTCAGAGCATTCCCGTGGGTCGTCACCAACCATTCATTAAGAGCTTGAGGGGAAAAGGAGCAAGACTGTTCCACTTTTCGGCAGTAAGAATCTCAATCCCTTCTGAGAGTTATTAGACTTGATAAGAATTTAAACATTAGAGAGCATTGAGAGCGCTGTGGTTAGCAGCTCTCATACACAGCTCCTCAAAACCGCTGAATTTTTCCTGTTTGTACAAATAGGCTATACATCAATTCCTGATACACATAGGAATCTGCCCACCAGGATTCCAGGAGACCATTAATGTTGCTGTATCGATGGGAAATCTGCATTTTTATTTCTTGCTGATGACTCCATATACATCATACAGTAGTGGACATCTTGGTTCCCTGGTGATCAACCATGCATCCTCTGCACTGAATGGAAGCTTTATTTTATGTCTCTTTGTATTAGACCAGCTGAACCTTAATCCATATGCTTGTCATCTCAACAATGGGACTGGATAGTTTCTTCTTTGCCTGCTCTGTCATCAAAGAGAGTCACAATGAAAGTCTTGGGCTTGCTTTTGTTAGTATGTTTATTGAATTCTCCTTGCACTCCACCGAACCTTAAAAGACTTCAGCCTGTCATTCCACTTAACAATGACAGAAACTACAACTGTACATGTACATGTACATTCAGGTACTGCGGCAAAAGGGTATCTTATTACAGCAACTCTACTGCAACCTTCCGAATTCTTCTACTAGTCTCAGGGGATATAGAGCCAAACCCCGGTCCTCCTTCAGGAAGGCACGATGACTCCACTGATAGTGACACTCACAAATTTCAAAGTCACACATCCTACAATAGGGATACATTGCTAAACCTAAAAAGCACATGTAACACATATCTATCTCCTGATTTATGGGCTACAATAAAATCCCTCGGCTTGTGTTCAAAAAAGCCTACCCACAGGGGGTCAAGAGGAGGTGTAAAGAGGCGCAATAATTCTCCTGTGCACACGGAAACTGCGGAAAGTAAGTCTGACTCTTTATCCAGGCACTCATCAGTCCCCGATAATCACTGCACCATTTGTGTTGTCAACGCCCAATCGGTGTGTAATAAAGTTGATTCGTTGACTGACCACTTCTCTCAATATGATTTTGACATCATTTGTCTCACAGAAACATGGTTAAGTAATTCTGACAAGCATAAGAAGATAATTGGCGATCTTACATTAACTGGATTTAATTTTTATCACGTGCCACGCCCGCATCGTCATGGCGGCGGCATTGCCATACTCCATAGGGAATTGATCAAGAGAGGTGCCACATCTACCTTTGCTGCCTCAAGCTTTGAGAGTTTTTGTTGTGATATTCGATTCATTGGTACTTCCATCCCAATCAAGCTTGTCATAGTGTACAGGCCCCCATATAGTCAGAAAAACAGAACTACAATGAGCACCTTTCTCACGGAATTTGCAGACTACGTCTCCTTTCTATCATCCAACTCTTGCCAACCCTTGATGGTGGGTGACTTTAATATCCATTATGATAATGAAACAAATTCAGACACAAGAAAGTTCAACGATATTCTTGAATCTTCTAACTTGGCTCAACTGGTCCATGATGCAACCCATATGAATGGCCATATCCTGGATTTTATAATCGTTCGTTCCGGTGATGACCTTGTCACATCTGTCGATGTTTCATCTATCTTAAGTGACCATGCTGCCCTGCATTGCATTCTTAATGTCAACAAACCCAGACCTACTAAACAAACTATCATGTATCGGAAGCTGAAATCCATCAATCATGATGACTTTGCTGAGGATCTTAGGAAATGTGACTTAGTCGTCAGTCCTGAGACTAAGCTGGACAAGCTAACCGAACAATTTGAAAAATCTCTCTCCAGTCTGCTGGAGAAACATGCTCCAGTGAAAAAGAGCATCAAGATTATCCGACCCTTTAGTGGATGGTTCTCCCAAGATATCGCAGAAGCCAAACAACTTCGCAGGAGACTTGAACGGAAATGGCGAAGGACAAAGCTAGAAATTGACAGAGAGCGTTTCAAAAGACAGAGGCAAACTGTCTGGCAAATGATCACCGACGCTAAAGCCGCTTACTATGAGATTCAAATCTCCAGCTGTGAGAATCAAAGAGAACTATATAATGTCATCAACCGCTTGTTGCATCAAAAGGATAAATCCAAGCTCCCTTCCCATGATTGCAGACTTGAGCTTGCAGAAAAGTTCAGCAATTACCTCTGCAACAAAATCAATTCTATCCGCATTGACCTGGACTCATCTGCCTCAACACAATTAGCAAATAGTTTTGATGATGCTGATATCCCTGGATAACTTCGATTTGGCATCCGAGGAGGAGGTGCTGAAGATCATAGTCGGTTCTCCGTCCACCTCTAGTTCACAGGACCCAATACCTACATGGTTGTTGAAGAGGCATATATCACTGCTACTTCCAGCCATCACTAACATTGTAAACTTATCTCTTCAGGGAGGCATTTTCCCTGAGTGCTTCAAAAACGCTCTTGTTACTCCAATCTTGAAGAAACCCAGTCTTGATCCTGATAATCTGAAAAGTTATCGCCCAGTGTCCAACTTAAAATTTGCTTCTAAAGTCTTAGAAAGGATTGGGGATAGACGTCTACATGATCACCTGTCTACTCACAATCTTTCCGAGCCACTTCAATCAGCCTATAAAAAACACCACGGTACAGAGACAGCCCTTGTCAAAGTACAGAACGACATTCTACAGGCTTTTGATGCTAAGCAAGCAGTGTTTCTTGTGTTGCTTGATCTATCGTGTGCCTTTGACACTATTGACCATGACATTTTGCTTCAGCGTTTTTCCTCTATGAGTATCACAGGGTCTGCATTAGTGTAACGAACACAAGATGTATGCCATGTGTATAGAAGAAAGCCCCGCCGGGTGAGCTGGAGTACCCCGTCGGATCATAGAAGGACAGCGCTCCCACGGCAGCTGGCCTGGACTTTGTGTGAACTGTGCAGTGATTGGACAAATTATACCGGGCGCGTTGGCAGATGTATAACAATGTATAACTAATTGTGTAAAGATAAGAGATTATCCAGGATGCGTTCGTTGTTTTGGCGCCCTTTTTCTAGCGATGTGTTGTGCATGATTTAGTTGTGTTAGACAGACCAAATGATGAGTTCAGTGAGTGAGCACTGAATAAGTTGTTGTTCTTGGAGAATGAATAAATCAGTGTGTTTCATATTGAACGGAATTTGAGTTCGTTTGTTTTCTGTCTGCGTTTGGCTGCAGAGCAAACAAGGACCCGTTGGCAGTACGTTACAATGGTGGCAGCGGTGGGATATTTTTTTGACTCAATTCAATGTTGAACACGAATGAGGATGACGACGAGGTGCACATCGTCGGCTGATATCGTGGACGCCATCTTCGGATTAATGAGTGACATTCGGGAGTTGGAAGCCTCCTTGGCACGGCAGATTTGTGAGTCAGCTATTTCCTCACCCGAATATGGAAAGAATCCTTGGGACACGAAACCAGTCGTCGATGCGTACCACAGAAGATGCTTCAAGAAAACGATCAACAACTTGGAAGCGACATGGAGTTGTGGTGACTTAGCCATCAGTGAGGATCAGAGTGCAGGTAAGCACCGCGCAAACCCGTCCTGTGGTCCCGTGGCTGGCGCCGATGTTGGGCTTTGTTGCGGGGATGCGGAGACCACAAGTAGGGAGGCCGTTGCGAGCGGTGAATGCCCTACTGTTGATGTGGTCCCGAGTCCCTCGATTTTGCCCTGCACGGCGTTTGCCAGTGGGATTGCGGTTCGCGGTTGCGATGGAGTTTCCAGCCCTGATCCAGCTGCTTTGACCCTCAACTCCACGTCAACACTTCCACCGTTGTGGAAGGCTTCAACAACGCACACTGTTCCGCCGTTGTGGACGGCTCCGCCAGTGCAACTTGCCTCGCCGGAGCACGCTGCTCTCATCATCGACCAACAAACTGACAGGACAAAGACTACGACATTGAACAATCAACTACATGACACTGGCAATGGCCTTCATGTTCAGGTGACGGCAGCTCAGCTGAAGCGGCACTCTCCACCAGCAAAAGCAGACCCGCCGGAACAAGCAAAGGCACCGACGGACCTCCGGATGCATGATGCATCACAGAAGAAAGGATACAGACTGATGCAGGACGCATCGCAGAAGACAAGGCCGAGGATACAGGAAGTACCACCGAAGACAGGATACCTGTTGGTGCGGGGAGCATCAACGGCTGGGTATCCGCCGGTGCATGATGCACCACTGAAGAAGGCCGCTGAAGACAGAGTATCCGCAGGTGAAGGGAGCACCACAGAAGACAGGGGATCCGTTGGTGCTGGATGCACCACAGACAGAGTGACTACCGGTGCTGGGGGCACCACAGACTTGGGACCCGCCGGCACCCCGGACAGAGCATCCACCGGTACAAAAGACGGGGGATCCGCCGGCACCAATGACAGAGGATCCGCCGGCACCACAGACAGAGAATTCGCTGGTACCACGGACAGGGGATCCGCCAGGGGAAACACAGAACAGAACGTGTCAATTGTTCGACGGCATGACCCATGTCCTCGGCTGGAGACGCTGAAGCTAGGACTGTGCAGCATGAACAATGACTGGAGAGAAGTCCTCTCTTGGATAGATATTGTTTTGTTTGAAGGACATCTTCGAGGAACAAAGAACTGTTGTAGAACATTGTGTTGTGTAGTCGGGTAGTCGCCATTTGTCTGCTGCATCTTTGCTAGAATTCTGTGTGACCAGTTTGGGGACCAGAATCAACATTGAGCAACATCCTTTGAGGACACCCACCATTGTTTCTAAACCAAATTGTTGCTTGATGCTTTTGTTTGAAAAGTAGATAACTAAACAAATAAAGAACTGTAAAAGAATGTGTTGTTGTCTGTAGCCTGTCGATTGTGGATCTTTGCTTGATTCTGAGTCACCAAATAGTTGTGGACAAGAATCATCATCGATCAGCATTCCCCGAGGAAATCCCACAAAACTGTTTTTCCTTTTTGTTGTTGATTGTTTTGTTCTATATCGAAGCTGTTGCAGCTATTCAGGAGAATTAGCTGATTCTAAGGAGGGGGTAATGTAACGAACACAAATTGTATGCCATGTGTATAGAAGAAAGCCCCGCCGGGTGAGCTGGAGTACCCCGTCGGATCATAGAAGGACAGCGCTCCCACGGCAGCTGGCCTGGACTTTGTGTGAACTGTGCAGTGATTGGACAAATTATACCGGGCGCGTTGGCAGATGTATAACAACGTATAACTAATTGTGTAAAGATAAGAGATTATCCAGGATGCGTTCGTTGTTTTGGCGCCCTTTTTCTAGCGATGTGTTGTGCATGATTTAGTTGTGTTAGACAGACCAAATGATGAGTTCAGTGAGTTAACTCT
The DNA here is from genome assembly GCA_023634235.1 of Pisaster brevispinus. Taxonomy (NCBI): domain Eukaryota; kingdom Metazoa; phylum Echinodermata; class Asteroidea; order Forcipulatida; family Asteriidae; genus Pisaster; species Pisaster brevispinus. The sequence continues at coordinate 1,048,515 of JAMKCF010000037.1, forward strand.
GAATAAGTTGTTGTTCTTGGAGAATGAATAAATCAGTGTGTTTCATATTGAACGGAATTTGAGTTCGTTTGTTTTCTGTCTGCGTTTGGCTGCAGAGCAAACAAGGACCCGTTGGCAGTACGTTACATTAGCATGGATCGCGTCCTATTTGTGCAATCGGTCTCAATCAGTCAACATAAAAGGGTCTCTTTCATCCAATGTTCCACTCAAGATGGTGTGCCCCAGGGCTCTGTGTTGGGCCCGTCATTCTTCAGCATCTATTCAGGTCCTCTGGCTGGTATCGCCCACAATAATGGAGTCAATATTCACCTTTACGCAGACGATACACAACTTTATCTGCCATTTAATCCTGCAGATCCCAAAAGTGAAGCATGCGCTCGGTTGAAGATGGAGATGTGTGTAGCAGAGATTAAATCGTGGATGACATCTAATAAGCTGAAACTTAATGATGAGAAAACTGATTTCATGATTCTTTCATCTAAGTATCAGCACTCAAACATCCAAAAGCACACCATCCGTATTGGCAATCTTGATATATCAACTAGTCCAGTAGTTCGGAATCTCGGAGTCATGTTTGATGCCCCTATGTCCATGGATGATCATGTAAAGAAAACGTGTCAGTCAGCTTACTTCCAGATACGTAACATCAATAGTATTAGGAAAATTGTATCTGAGAAGACGACCGCCATGATTATATTAGGCTCGACTGCTGTAATGCATTATTGTACAACATATCTTCATACCAAGTCTCAAAGCTGCAAAGGGTACAGAATGCTGCTGCTCGCATTCTAAAGAGGGTCTCCAAATATGACCACATCTCACCAGTTCTTCGGGATTTACATTGGCTGCCAGTACGTGATCGAATCAATTACAAAATTATACTGCTCACATGGAAGACTATTCATGGTCTTGCTCCTTCATATTTACAGAACCTACTTGCAGAATACATCCCGAAACGAAGTCTTCGCTCTTCTGGAAGCAATCTTCTTACAGTTCAAAGAACTAAATCTTCCTTCGGTGACAGGGCTTTTGCATCAGCTGCACCTCATCTTTGGAATCAATTGCCAGCAGATATTCGCTGTATACAGTCACTGGACAGTTTCAAAACGAACCTGAAGACTTTCTTATTTTCTTCATAGTTTTAGACTTATTTGTGCTCTCAGAAATTCATGTTTTGTGGATACTTGTGTTGAGCTGTCTTCCATTTTCACCATGGAAATACCACCAGCACCTCGGAATAGTTTACTAGATAGATGGCGCTTTACAAATGCTATTAATATATATAACGTTCACTTACAGGAAGTTGAAACCGAGAGCAACAGACGCTGTAATGATCATAATGTTAGCGTCTATCTGACGATCTTGGCTCATCGACCGTTTTATGCCCAAGAAGATGAGTACACCCGTCAATACCCAAATAAGAAGAACAGAGAAGAGGGCGCCCAAAATTTCTGTAAGAAAACGTTATTATTGAACAGTCGTTGAAAATGACAAAGCATATCGACAAGAAAGTAAATTTCACAATTAGAATGTAATACGACGTCTTACGAACTGTCATAAAATTTAGTTTTTGCTTTACTCCAACATTTAGGCAAGATATACTCATAAGTGCTTTGTGTGTCCAAAATCCAGTTGAAATACTTTATAATAATAAAGTATATTGAACTACTCAGTGTAATAATAAAGTAGTTCACCTGGAAATATCGGCGTATTATGGTTAATACTTGTCTAGACCGATGGCATGGTCCCCGTGCAATAATGATACGCTAGGCCTCCGTAGCATGACAGTATTATTTTGCACATTGGGGAACTCGACTGTTGAAGTATGGGTACCATGATTCAAAACCTAGCGATGTGTAGATTCTTAAAATAAATTAACTCATCTTTAGAATTCAGGAAATATTTTTTTCACAATGAGTAGGCCTATTCGTCTTGGGTTTCATGCTTGGGAAGTGAACCAATATGAACCAATATGCGACCAAATGAAATGGCGCAAGGGGGACTCGGGTCGTCCATTGCTCTAGGTTGATTGTACTTTAAGTTCAAGTCCACGCACACAATGCTTTTTCGAGCAACCTGCGTTTTAGAATTGATTCAGAGATAAAGAATAAAAACGAATGAAAAACCTGTGGCAGATATTTAGATCTATTCAAACCAACCACAGACTATAATACTTGTTTTGGTAAACGTTTGGTGCACTTGTATCTCCCTCAGACTTACCTGCCCGGTACCAGCCATGAGTCAACTTCTTGCTCGTTTTTTTCCTTACCAAGCAAATGGATAGCAGTGCAACAACGAATCCAACGAAGTCAACCATCATATGAGCTGCGTCGGTCACTATTGCAAGACTACCAGCAAGATAACCCCCTGCTCAGGAAACGAGAAGGAGAATTTGTGATGGTTTATGAAATGGAGTGTTCTGATGTTAACGGCAGCAGAGTGTAGGTTCGAACCCAGTTCGCGGCGCGTATGCCTTGGAGCAAATAGAGCAAGGCACTTATAACCACAAATTCGAATGGGACGTGAAGCAGTAGGTCCCGTGTGTTATGCCTGTAAAAGATTCCAGACCTTCAGACTCTTTGATTAATGTTAGACTGACATGGATCTCAACAGTTTCAAATTGTACTTATGTTATACCTACAATGTGTGGTCGGCATCTGGACACAAACTAATCTAATATCAACTTGCCCAATCAAATTAGCTGAATTGGGTTTCAATCGCATGATAGTCCTATTGGAATTGTGAGAAACAAGATTTAATTGATCGTCTATTTGATTGACTTGTTTGCGTACCTGCTATTTCAGCAGCCATAAGTAAGAAGCATAATGCTGAAGCAATCAGCAGACGTCTCCTAGCATGTAGAAGCGTCTCATGTCGAGTCATATGAGCGTATTCATCATGCGATGTTCCATCGAGGCTACCGTAGCCCGCTTTGTCGTTTTCTCCAGATTCCAAAAGCATTTCAGCCTGGCGTTTCTTTGCGGCCATGATGTCACAGCTGTCGAATCAACAATAATTTTAAGATCCGAATTCCGAATGCAAAACGAATCTTCTTGCAATGTTGTACAATGTACAAGTTATCAACCATGTTTTATTTGAAATCGTGGCTGTGAGTAACTTTCATATCTGAGATACCAAGTATGTCTTGATGCCTTAAAAAAGGGTATTTTCTTCAACTTTCTGCTAAACTTTAAAACTCCGGGTCGGACCCACCCCATCTGCGGGGCCCGTGGGGCCTGACCCCAAATGACCCAGAAATGGGTCAAACTGATGCAGAATCCCAGCTAACAACAATACGTTGTAACAACATCGCACAACGTTGTGATAAGGTTGCAATTTGGTCGATGGGATGACAACGTTTTGACTACGTTGCATAAACATCAGATCTTAACATGATTTTCAACCAATGTTGTACGTTGGTTGCATGTTGGTAATTTATGCAAAGTTACTGAAAAGTTTATGTGCAACATTTTCACAACATTGTATTTTGGTATTATTACGAAGTAGTATTTAAGTTGTGGTAGTCACGTTGTCTAAACCTTGTATTATTTTAACATTAAAATGTAATATTTAAGTTGTGGCAGTCACGCTGTCTACACGTTGTATTTTGGTAACAATAAAACGTTTTATTTAAGTTTCGGCTGTATGTTGCCTTGTCGTTATACTTTGGTATCAAAATGTGATGGCTAAGTTTTGGTGTTCGCGTTGTCATAACTTTGTATTTTGGTTAAAAAAAATGTAGCATTAAAGTTGCGACAGGCCTTTTAATTTTATTACAACGTAGTATCTTTGTTTTTACCATCACGTTATGAAAATGCATTTAGTTTAATTACAACGTACACACTATATAGACCCGAGGTGTTTGTGAACAAACACAAAGCTGTTCCGTTTTGTTTTGCTTTGACTAAACGCTCTATACCTTTAAAGTAGGCCTCACTTTGAGATGCTCTTATTTTGACTTTAAATCAAGACCTAAACCTAATAACCTTCATTCTGATACTGACTCTAAAACTGATTTTAAACCTGACTCTAAATCTGACCTTCATTCTAACTGAACCATTTGCTATAGGACACTACTTCGTACCCTCAACCCACCTGGTTCAGGAGTTTTCTTTTTGAACTTTCTGATTGGACCGGAAAAAGGTAAAATTGGGGTCACGTTTTTTTTTAAATGTAAAATGTGCCATAAGCACAAGATGGCACGAACATTATGACTTCATGACATGTGATTTAGAAAATGTGATACTTTTATTTGAACTTCCTGTTTGGACCGGAACGAAATGTCAAAGTGGGGTTATGTTTTTGATTAAAATGTCAAAGAAGTCGAATGTTACAAGATTGCACAAAGATTATGACTTTATGACATGTAATTCGGTACTTTATTAAAAAAAATATAAACTTTCTGTTTGAACCGGAAAGAAAGGTCAAATGGGGTCATGTTTTTCAACAAAATGTTGAATGTGTCATAAGCTACGCGACGGCACAAAGATTAATGTGGCTTTACGACATTTAGTTCAGGAGATTTTATTTTTATTTTAGAGCTTCCTGTTTAAACCAGAAGTACAGGTTAAAATGGGGTCACATTTCATATTAAAATTTTACATATGCTGATAATACGAATCAGACCCTGAACCAGACCCTCAATTTAAGCAGTAGACCATCAGCCTAAACCTAGCACAGACCCTCAATTCGACTCTAACTGTGCCCAAAACCTAACCATATTTTGAACCTGAACCTGACTGTGACTCTTACACTGAATCTAAACATATGAATTGTAATTTTTTTTAGAGCCTTCTGTCTGTAACGGGAGTAAAGGAGTGGGGTCACATTTCTAAATGAAATTTACATGTGCTGTAAGCTACAAAAAGACACAAACACTATAACTCTATGGCATTTGGTTCAGAAGAAAATACACCAAATATTACGTCGAAGACACGAAGTATTATACCGATTGAACGAAAGAACATTTCAAGGGACCAAAGTATTATTTTGTAGACACGAAATACTATTCCAATCGAACAAAATAACATTTCGAGTGAACAAAATATTTTTTTCGAGGAAACACGAAACATTATTTCCGTCGAACACAGCACAAAACAATGTTGAGGGAACAAAATATTATTTCAAAGGCTTAAAATATTAAGTCGAGGACACAAAATTGTATTTAAGTCGAACAAAATAACATTTTGTGTTCATTATTTGTTCTTACCATAACATATGTCCCTTTGGGGGCTTTGTAGTTACTTATAATTGATCGAGCGCACGAAATGATTCTGAGCACACAAAATGGTTCTGAACGAGCGAAATAATTTTGAAAGATTATTTGTATTCCTTGGAGATGTTTTGTGGGCACTTTTAGGAAAATACAATGCAAACACTAAAATGCACTAAAATGTTTTGAGTAGGGGCACTGTTTTAATCAGGTACCGTACTGATGAGAAACTAAAACTGAACTTTCGATGGCCTTGGTATAGATCAATGCAGGCATTATTTTTCGAAGGGTTTTGATGTATCAAGTTAACTCATTCACTTCTGACTTCATTTCAAAAGAAAATAGACGTAGCTGTTTCTAAACATATAGCTGATAACAAAACATGTTTTCAATTCAAAAGAATAAAAGTGTCATCACTCCCACCGTCCCTCTTGCATTCAGCGAATAATATTATCAGAGCAAAATTAAAGTCTAAAGAAAATCTATTTATTGAAGGTAAACAACATAAATGGTACGGAATTTAGGGACCACTGAACCATCAGCGCACTGATTAAGCAGGCTCATCATCACAAAGATCATTTTTATAGGGCCCTTTGTCATTCGTCCTATGAAATAAAGGATACCTCGCGGTTTTCGTTGTTCGTTATTGCTGTTCAGGTATGAGTTTACATAATTCCTGCGTCACTGCTTGAGCCAATTTGGTTTATTTTCCATATGATCGTGTATGTCACGGACAGGGGTAGGTGCAACCCTGTTGTTGTGGTGGTCCGTTAACTTAGAAACTGGATGCCAACTCACAGAGATCAAGGAATTCAAACAAAGCGAATCAAAACAAAATCAATTTTGGACTATAAAATGATGGTTTGGACTTATTTCCAAGTTCACAAGTATTAGGCTGACCAAAAAAAAATATGAATATGAGGTTCTGAATGTGAGCGGAAAATAGCTCGACTTCGAGTTCCCTTATAAAAAAACTCAATGGTATTCAATGGTAATTAGATTGTTTTCAATTGTATTCAATGGTAATGAACGGTAGCCAATGGTACCTCAATGGTGTATCAAATGGTAAGTACTGTACTGAATGGTGTTTGAAGTGGTATGATAATTTTATCATTCATGACTAATGCTAATTGCGCAGAAGTGAATGATAGGCCAATGGTTTTGAATGGTGTTTGTAATGGTAGTGTAATAATGAATGGTGTATCAGTGTGTTTCGAATGGTATAGTTGTAAATCCAATTGTAGATCACTAGGGAATTAGTATGTGAATGGTAATGAATAGTGACTCAATTGTGTTTGTAATGGTAGTTTTACATGTATAATGAATGATCAATGCAACACCATTTTGCGAATTATATAGTTACTGTAACACAATTGAAGGTGCATTGGTTGGTCTGAACTATATGTGAATGGTAGTGAATGGTACATGTAGCAATGGTTACTCACAATGGTGTTTGTAATGGTAGTATGATAAAAAATGGCGCAGCTGTGCGTTTCAGTTGATACATAATTGTAAATAGAAGGTATAGATCATACGTTATGAGAATGGTTTTAATTGGTCACCATTGAATGGTAGCCAATAGTGATTTGACCATCACAGACCTTCCTAGAAGAACATAACAATTATTTGTTTGGTTCATGTTGGCCATATCATTCCCATTCAAGTTCCTAATGTTTTTTTATGAAGCCATCCCCTCATACTTCACCAATGTGACGTCACACCCCGACGTAGAGGGCGCGACGCAGACGGCAATGACGAGAACGTCTCCGAGCGGTTAGAGACGAGTCCGTTGGGATGGATGTATACCGTCCCGAGAATGGTTTGTCCTTATTGTTCGTAGGGACGAAGGGAACGCCTCGAATATGGCCCAACGACAGCAGCAGCAGCAGCGACAGAAAGAGGGGGGGGGGTCAGCGCACTATTACTCAGCTAACAGGTAACAGCATACCAATAATGATTCAACAAACCCAGCGTGACCCACAAGCTTTATGATTGGACTATGTGACTTCGTTATTGGACCAATAGGGATATCACCACGACTGGCAATGAACCCCTCAGAGAGCTCCTGAAGAAACCCCTAACCGGGGTATTTGGTGGTGTATGACACTACTTATAAAAGTATCGGTGGACCTCGTGTCAATTAAAAATTGACACTTGGAAGTCCTTACCAATCCATCAACAAATAGTCCATAGCGGGGACTATGACTTGACATGGGCAGTGTAATTACTCGCCCGTCCCCTTGATTTGACACTTTGCCTCCCATACCACCACTGTTGCTGTGTTGTCTTTTGGAACCTCTTGAGATACCAGCCCGTCCGTGGGTCCCTCTTGAGGCTGGTTGTCGTTTCCCTGGTTCGGGTGAACTTTTTACGAAGTCTCTGACACTTACGGGCGAAATGCCCCAAACTTCCGCAATTAAAGCACCTCCTCTGACCTGGTTCCGTCCCCTGCGGCTTTTGCTTCTTCAGTGATGAAGGCACACCCTCCGATTTCCCAATGACTTCAACATCTCTGCCATTGTCTGCAAAGTACGAGCCTGCTCATTGAGGTTTGCTTCCAAACTTCCCAGCCTATGCTCCATACCCACAGAGTCTGCAGCCCTCGCCAACTTGGCGGGCTGTCGATCCAGTATCCTTTGACATTCGACCCTGTCAAAGTTCTCTGTCTCGAAAGCTGCTTGAATAGCCTCGTCCAAATTCGTCGGACGGGCCCTGTTGATGCCTTCCCGGATGGAATGATTGTCCACCGCATCAATGAAACGGTTCTTTGCTAACCGGTCACGAGCAATTCCTCGATCTCAGGGTATGCTCGAGCCGTCAGCTTCTGAATTTCCTGGCCCAACTCTTGCAGGGTTTCCTTCGCTCCCTGCCGCCTGTGTCGCAATTCGAAAAGAAAATTTACACTTTGTCGACCAGAACCATCTACGTTCCAACACGTTGACCAGGGCAACGCACTTATACGTTTGCCCTGTCTCTCCCAACAATCGAAGTGCATTACCCTGTAGGCTTGCTGTCAAGTAACTCGCAGCCTGTTCGTCACTCCAGCCGTTTACTTCACGGCACGACTCAAAATGGCGGTAGTACTCCTTCCAAAGGACTTTACCATTGTACCGATCAGGGTTTATGTATGGCCGTCGATTCACTCGATCCACACCTCTCCTCTGATCTCCCTCACCACTGACCAACAAACTCCCTCCCGGTGGCTGGGGCTTCACCGGGGGTCAACCACCCCTACAGTTGAACTGCTGTTACATGCTGCCCGCACTGGGCAGGTCATGCCACTTAACAGTTCGCTGCTTGTCCGCTTGGGTTGCACTACCTCCTTAGCGTCCAGGAACGGGTTGGTACTTCTTCCACCCTGTTCCGCAACATCCTGACCCAAAAGGAACAACGACAAATCATCGAGACCCTGTCTGCTCGACACCTTAGTAAGGGGTCTTGTCAAAATTAATCCTGGACAGACCATCGGACAAGGTTCATCCCATGTCAAATTTTTGTTGGACGGGCCATCGGATGGGAGTTCCAATGAGGTGATGTTTCACACGCTGAACAGTATCCTCCCGTCCGATGCACAGTACCCAAGGCACCCCACAGAGTGCTCTGCGGTTTCACTGGCTGATTAAACACTAATATAAACAAACTTGTGGTTTGCAGTTTGGAGGAGTCTGGTCTGACCGTTTGGAGGTCACTATAGTGTGGTGGAGTTTTTAACCCATTGTTTTTTGAAATAGACAAAATTACTAGCCAAGTTCTTGTAAACCGTTGCTTGTGTTCCCTTCCTCCATTCTTAAATTTTTAGGTTAACAGTTAATAATTAAACAAATGGAATGTAAGCATCAAATGATCATCTATGATATGACCATTTGTCTTTAGAAAATACTCAGGGTCATTGAGGCCTAACCGTGAAACCGAAAACCTGCCCTTAGGAGACCCCCTGCTGGTTTTCCAGTAGATAGCGATCTAAAGACCCTGTGGTTTGTAAACAAACCATCTCTGGTGAAGGCCAGTCACTGTGAACTCATCCCATGGCCCATCCGATGAAGTAATCACTACAAGGAAATTCAACATGGGACGAGAAACCTGGTCCTGGACCGGTGCCGTCCGATGGCTGTCCGGGATTAGTTTTGACAAGGTCCCTAATGGGAGTAACCTCAAGTGCCCAGGAAAATATTCCTGAGCCCCCACGCCTAAGAGTTGTACTTTCCTCAAAGCTAACCTCCTTCCTCACCTTTGGGGTCTCATCAAACACAGACTTTCAGCCTGGCAGGTTCCCCAACGAGGGAGAACCATACCCAGATGTCTCTTCCCTCAACCGAAATTCCACATCAGAATCTACCTAACGCCTAACATGCCGACCCTCACTTGGCATGTACCCTTGGGGCGACCCCTTCATGGCAGCTTCCAATTCCTTCGCAAGGAGATCCTTCTCCCATTTCAGAAATTGGGCCTCCATGCGGAGCCTCTGCACCTCCACCTCAACACCCGAGGTGCCCATCCTACTCTTCGCTTCTTCTGTCATACTATTGTCTCATATACGTTCGGGGTTGCACCCTGCGTCGTCGAAGCCAACCAACGAACACCCCGCCTCTGATCTTGGATCAAGAGCCAAACACAGAAGTAAAGCACAATCACAAGACCCAGACAGCCAGTATAAGACACAGCAGGAAAATCGACCACATTCGCACTAAGTTTGTTAGAACTTACAAAGTTGCTACACTCGGCCACGGACCACTAGGTGACTGAGTCACTTCTAGCATCGCAGTCTGTGTTGCATTTCTCTGTAATTCCACACTTTGCGAAACTCTGGCACTGTGGGTCTGACCAGTCAAAATGTGAATTTGCCGCAGTGTCAAGTCTGCTCCCTTGCAATTTGTCGTAACCGCCTCAACTCGAAATGAGTCTTAGCAAACTGACAAATCACGACCAGAGCAACAATGGCAACAATCACTAACAGAACAACAACAATCCACAATCTCAATGCCAAACTCTGTAACTTGTGTACTTGCCTTTCCACAGAAAGAGGCGTTTACCTTAACAGGAATTAAACTTAATCATTCGCAATCATCCCACTTCTGACACCATTTGTGGCGGAATTGCATTTGTTAGAGGCAAATTACAATCTGATCCTTGGCTTGATTATTCCTCAGGCTTGAAGATCATCGAGAGATCTAAAGGCTAAGGGACAAGGTCCGTTTTGGAGGAAATATACCGCTAAAGGAATATTGATCGTCTAATCATACTGCTACACAGTTACTCAATTTATACAAGGACACCTTGGCAAGTGGATTGTCGGTGAACTGATCAGAAGATAATTTATTGCATCAATCAACAATTCAATCAAACAGTGTACATAGTTAGACAAGGATTCCTTTCATTCACAACCTATTCAGTGTATGAACCTTAACACAGGGCCCTATACAGCCGTGCATATCATAGACACTGGCATGTAACCACAACAGCCCTTACATGTAACCCAACTGCTTACATGTAACCCCGCTTCTTATATGTAACCCTTTCCCTTACATGTAACCCTGTCCCTTACATGTAACCCTGTCTCTTGCATGTAACCCTAGTGTAATCCTCCTAATGTAACCCTAATAATATAACCCTGTCTTTTACATGTAACCCTGTCTCTTACAATTAACCTTATCTCTTGCATGTAACCCTAATGTAATCCCAAGCTAGTGTATGTCACCGTACTTGCAAGTTACCCTATGGTAATGGTGTACCCACGGACAGTGATCTTCAAGGTCTCTACTGTCCACGGAACACTCAACACCGGTTCACACTACAAGCACTAAATTCGTAGTAACCATTGACTACAACACTCCAAGGACGCGACTCACGCTGTCCCAGTGTGCCTTTACTTATACACTAGAATTACACTACTAGAAGGTGCTCTCGCCTTATTCACAAGCCAACGCTTTTTCGACCGGCAACTGCACTGCGCTAGCGCGTCACAAAACCAATCACGTTAAAATATATACACAGGAATATTCCACCCACCACAAATGCAAGGATAATCTTGTATGTAGGCTCCTAGCCTATCACACAAAATGCAAGGATAAACACAACTAGACATTAGGTGTTTGTGAACAAACACAAAGCTGTTCCGTTTTGTTGTGCTTTGATTAATTGATCCAAACATTTAAAGTGACCATATGGTCAAGATTGAACGATATGGTTCCACTTCCGGTTGACCTGGAAGTAAAGTTCAACATGGGGTTACGGTAACCCAAGGCTTATCTTCAATGCTCAAAGGGCTTATAACTGAAAAAAAGAAAATCGGCTGTGTAGTTCTTGAGATATTCCGGTTGACCTAGAAGTAAGGTCAATATTGGGTCACGGTAACACAAGGCTAATCTTCAATGCTCAAAGAGTCTATCACTGAAAAGAAAGTAAAAATGTGTTGTGTAGTTCTTGAATAATGGTCCCACTTCCGGTTGACCCGGAAGTAAAGGTCAACATGGGGTCAGGGTAACCCAAGTTCAATCTCTAATGCTCAAAGTATCTATTACTGAAAAAAGTTTAAAAATTGCTGTGTTGTTTTTGAGATTTAGTCCCACTTCCGGTTGACCCGGAAGTAAAGGTCAACATGGGGTCAGGGTAACCCAAGTTCAATCTTTAATGCTCAAAGGATCTATAACTAAAAACAAATTGAAAATCGGTTGTGTAGTTCTTGAGATATGGTTCCACTTCCGGTTGACCCGGAGGTAAAGGTCAACATGAAGTCACGCCTACCCAAGGCTAATCTCCAATGCCCAAGGAGTCTATAACTGAAAAAAGGTTTGAAAACTGGTTGTGTAGTTCTTGAGATATGGTCCCACTTCCGGTTGACCCGGAAGTAAAGGTCAACATGGGGTCAGGATAACCAAAGTCCAATCTTTAAGGCACAAAGGGTCTATAACTTTAAAGAAATTGAAAATCGGTTGTGTAGCTCTTGAGATATGGTCCCACTTCCGGTTGACCCGGAAGTAAAGTTGAACATGGGGTCACGGTTACCCAAGGCTAATCTCCAATGCCCAAGGAGTCTATAACTGAAAAAAGTTTGAAAATCGGTTGTGCAGTTCTTGAGATATGGTCCCACTTCCGGTTGACACCGAAGTAAAGGTCAACATGGGTCAGGTAATTCAAGTTTAATCTTTTTAATGCTCAAAGGATCTATAACTTAAAAGAAATTGAAAATCGGATGTGTAGTTCTTGAGATATGGTCCCACTTCCGGATGACCCAGAAGTAAAGGTCACGAATTCCCAAGGCTAATCTCTAATGCCCAAAGAGTCTATGACTGAAAAAAGTTTGAAAATCTGATGTGTAGTTCTTGAGATATGGTCCCACTTCCGGTTGTTCCAGAAGTAAAGGTCAACATGGGGTCACGGTAACCCAAGTTCAATCTTCATGTTCAAAGGATCTAATAACTGAAAAGAAATGGAACATGGGTTGTGTAGTTCTTGAGATAATGGTCCCACTTCTGGTTGACCTGGAAGTAAAGGTTAACACGGGGTCACGGTAACCCAAGTTCAATCTTCAATGCTCAAGAGTCTATAACTGAAAAAAACTTGAAATGATTATCGTATTTAATCAGGCTCGTAGTCTTTGTTATATGAAAACTGTGCTGGAGGTAATAAATGCAAGAAACATTGAACGCTAGAGGGCGTTACACAACAATTCGATTGCACATGCTCTTTTTTTGCAGGGTGATTGTGCAGAGCAAATGTTGCACTGAAGAGGCAATGTTTTTGATCACAAACGCAGTTGTATTAACAGTTTTTTACTCGAAATGTTTTTATCGAGGAACATGTCTCACAAGTTAGCATGCATACTAAGCCTGTGACGGTTACATGGTTAACCAACTCATCAACCAGTTAAACGTTTATGTTTTTATGGTTCGGATAAGCGTAAAACAATTCAATCAAAAAGTGCCCCGAAATATTGACTATAATATTTGCCTAGTTACATGAAGTACACATGCCCACAAGCCAAAATTCTCTGCTAACCCCTGAAATACGCTTAACGTGAGCACGGAAGTCTCTGCTGCATGCCGTAAGCGTTGACTCTTTGCTTTTGGTAAGCAGAGCCATGTATTTGGGCCTGGGTCTCACAGCTTAGCATATAAAGTGAACTATTCCTCATTTAAACGAATGAGCCCAATTTCATGGCTCTGGTTACTGCCAAAATCCATGCTTACAGTCACCCATTCTCCACCTATTTTGCAAGCGTCAAATTTTTAAGCTATTTGTGTAAGCGAAGAATGCCTAGTTACGTGAAGTACACACGCGCACAAGCCAAAATTCCCTGCTAACCCCTGAAATACGATTGACGTAAGCACCGAAATCTCTGCTTCTGTAAGCATTGATTCTTTGCTTTTGGTAAGCAGAGCCATGTATTTGGGCCTGGGTCTCACAACTTAGTGGATAAAGTGAACTACCCCTCATTTAAACGAATGAGCCCAATTACATGGCTCTGGTTACTGCTCAAATCCATGCTTACGGTCACCATTCTCCGCTTATTTTGCAAGCGTCGAATTTCTGCGCTAGCTGTGTAAGCGAAGAATGCCTAGTTACGTGAAGTACACACGAGAAAAAGCCGAAATTATCTGCTAACTTCTGAAATACGCTTGACGTAAGCACAGAATTCTCTGCTTCCGTTTCCGTAAGCGTCGATTCTGTGCTTACGGTAAGCAGAGTCATGAAATTGGGTCCAGGTCTCACAAGCCTTAGTACGCAAACAACACAAGACTGTAAATCATGGAATAGGTTTCACAATTTAGTACGTAAAGCAATCACACCACAGGTCTCACAATTTACTAAGTAAAGCGATCACACTACCTGGTCTCACAAGTTAGTAAGTAAAGATTGGTCTATGCTGTTGTATTAAAATCATAATTGTACAAAAAAACACTTTTTAATATCGTGTTTGTATTTTTTGTTGCGATAAAATATTAAATGCGGTATAAAGTAATAAGTTAGTACGTAACACGAACTGCCACTCTTATCAAAGAATTATGAATTCGAAACAAATTATGAATTCGAAACGAATTATTAATTCAAAGCGAATTATTAATCTGTTAGTGTTACTATGTCTGCTTTCCGCTGATAACATCTCAGTGCATGCCACAACAGGGCTTTAGTAGCACATAATAATTTTGGGTAGACGATTTAAATGTTGGTCTATGCTATTGTACTAACATTTGTTGTGTCTTTTTAATACTGAATGTTTTTGTTGGGCTAAAATAGTAAATATCGGATATGACTTTATTGTTAAATTTGGCTCTTCGTGCACACCCATGAAAAATGTATTTTTTCTTTTCTACACCTTTCCCCAATCAGCTACAATTCGAGCCTCATTGCAACCCCAACAGGTTTGTTGTTTGCTACATAGTGATTTCCCGAAGTAATGCATTTGCACAAGAACCTTTAAAACGTGGTTTCAGGCGAATGGGTAGCCTTGTTTCCTTCACGATTCAGCTTCAAGTGATGCGTTTGCATAAAAAACCTAAAAGATCGTTTTCCGGTGAACGGGACCCATGCAAGCGCGGACAAGTCTGCCACGCGGGCAACATCGTCCCAACACACGGCGTTCTATTTTTCTACGTTCACGCTGCTGATACCTGAATAACGATAAGATCTGAGCGGACACGACGCTCTGCGCTGAGAGCAAGAACAATTCTTCTCGATTCTTGGGAATGAACGTAGACTTGTGTTAGTCGGCACAGGAATGACTCTTTATAATACAGTCTACATACAAACAACGCAAAAACCCGGGTCACAAATGGGTAGGACTTGATCAAGTTTCAAAAAAGCAAGCAAGAGCACCGTTAAACTCGTATAACGCCCTCAATTGTTAAAAATTGTTAGAGCTTGACTCCTTTTTTATTTATAAACTCACAGATTATAGGCAAAGTACCTGTGGCGTTAAATTTGCCTGAGAATTTGGGGTTTTTTTTACTGACAATGTTTTGATAAGTTTTAATGCTTTTAAACTGAAGGTCAATAAAAAAAATTGTTTTAAGAGACGTTTGTATAACCTAGGACGTTAAATTTAGGCTTAATTGAAAAATTATGTTTCTAGAAGTCGGATTTGATTTCACTATCTGTATGTGTTTTGTACACGGGCGAAAATGCGCAATAAATGACGTCATTGTGACGTCGTTCCACATTTTAGGCCGGAAAGTACATCTACCGTATCCCAGAAGTCTAAAACTGAAAACAGTTTAACGATCGGACGTATACTTTTTTAGTTATGGTGGTCTAAAGATTGGCTAATTAAATATTCATGTCATTATAACTAAGTACATTAATTAATTAAGTTAAGTTTATTACAGTTAACTAAAATTTCAAAACCTAAGTTTTAATATGGTATAGGATCTGACTCTTTTATACTAAGCCAAGTATGACTTTTGGACGTAACAAAATGCCTTGGTTAAACCTATGGCAGTTTGGTGGAAACAAAGAATAATAATAAGAAGAACAAATAAAAATCCTAACGAAAACAATAGCTGTTCCGATTGCTACGTCGGAACAGCTAATAAAAACAAATAAAAATCTTAACAAAAACAATAGCTGTTCCGACCACTACGTCGGAAAAGCTAATAAAAATCTTAACAAAAACAATAGCTGTTCCGAACACTACGTCGGAACAGCTAATAATAATAAAAACAAATAAAAATCCTAACAAAAACAATAGCTGTTCCGACCACTACGTCGGAACAGCTTACAATAATTCCAACACTTAATCTTGCGGGCTCACTCGTTTCACAACTAGTCTGCTACTTGTTTGTTTCACAACTAATCTGCAACTTACTCGTTGGACAATTCATCTGCGACTGTCTTGCTCTACCAGGCCCCGTTGCTGCATCGCTCAAACATGCGGCCCTAAACCGCCACTTGCACTGCCAAGTCGTCACGCAGCAATACATGAAAATACAATCAAATGTCTCTCACATGCATTTCCGCTACAATACCAATGGTAAAACCATTAGCGCACTGGTGAAAAAGTACATAAACCTTCAAGGTTGTTTTTTTGTGTGGGATACAGTGTGTGACACAATTTACCCTAGCAAGCAGTAGAATTACATTTTTCATTGGGTGATGAGCCAAAACTAACAATAAAGTCATATCCCATATTTACTATTTTAACCCAACAAGAACACATTCAGTATTAAAAAGACACAACAAATGTTACAATTATGGTTTTATTAATTTGGGTTTGAACAAAGTAAATTTGACTGGAGCGGGACTTGAACCAACGACCTCGGGATTAACGTACCGGCGCTCTACTAACTGAGCTATCCAGCCCTATGTTGGCGGTCTCCCTATTAGTCAATATCTTTGTTCGGGGTAGTCTTGAAATCAAGTCGGTAATTGTTGTGCAGTCTAGTTGCGGGGACGGTACACACATCCTCAATCCCAATATGTGTGTGAGTCAGTCACAATTAGAGCTGACGGACCTTGCCACGCGCTACCTACGACCGTTGCATGAATGTATAATCGCACTGTGACTGTTGGATGAACGGTGGGATGTGTTTTTGTAATAGGCAGCGCTGGCAGACAAATAGACACTGACTAACGACTTGTCATCAAGTCTATGTTCGGGGGTGCCAGTCAGAAGCCATTCAACCGTTAACAGCTGTGTAGCCAGGGATCACACCCAAGTTTTACGTTACAACCTGGGAAGCGGCAGCCACGGGGTCACCTTAAGGGGATGCGAATTAAGGGGCGGATTCAGTGGGGAGGCGTGGGGGCACACGCCCCCTTTTCCTCAAAACCCCCAAACCAAAGCTGTTTCAAACTGATTCCCAACCAAAACTACATCCATAGTATACATGTAAAGGCATAGTGTTAGTGGCCTATATTTGACCCTTAATAGCTTCTTTTCGACCCTATTATATAGAGCTACACGAGAAGAGTCTGTACTAGGGTCAAACTTGAGATAATAACTCACGGTATCAGTTCAAAAGGAAAACAGTGGGTTGTCGCCACCACCACCCCCGTACATTCAGCGAACTATAATTAACAAGGTCACAACTAACCTGATCAAAACAAAATTTATTTTTAAAGGCATCAGACCGCATATTGAAACCGAATTTAGTGACAATACCAATGGTGAAACCATCAGCGCACTTGTGGAATGTACATCATATGGGTTTACACTTCAAGGTTGTTTTTGTGTGGGAAACAATGTGTTACACAATTTACCATAGCAAGCAGTAGAATTACATTTTTGGGGGGTGATGAGCCGAAACTAAAAATAAAGTCATATCCCATATTTTAGCCCAACAAGAACATATTCAGTATTAACAAGACACAG
Source organism: Pisaster brevispinus (assembly GCA_023634235.1). NCBI lineage: Eukaryota > Metazoa > Echinodermata > Asteroidea > Forcipulatida > Asteriidae > Pisaster > Pisaster brevispinus. The sequence goes on from JAMKCF010000037.1 coordinate 1,066,034, forward strand.
CAAATGTTACATTTACGGTTTTAGTACAATAGCATAAACCAACATTTAAATCAACAACTCAAAATTAGTATGTGCTACTAAACCCTGACGTGGCAATACCACGAGAGCTTACTGTTCAATCTGTGCAACATTCAACCTCAACCATAACCACGTCCGTATTTACGGTCCCACCTTCATTGTAAGGACAACCAACCACCCACACTGTATTAACCTTTTCACAACCCCAATCCAACATTGGATTTATATCACAGGGTTAAATCAACAACAAATACACTATTTAATTTGGTGAATTGAATCGATACATATCCGATATAAGGATTATAAACGATTCATACAAACTATATCACTAAATTACTAGAAAGAAGTTTCTTAAACAAAACAAATAAATACTATGAAATCATGGTAACCATTGATGCTTCTACACCCGAAACAAAACCCAATTACATCCCCCCACAAAAAAGTTAATACTTTATTTCCAAACAATCCGCATCCGGATGGAAAACTAAATAGATCCAGTTAAGTCCTGTACAAGAAATACCCAAGACACCCGGAGCCTCGTTTGACAGCACCGATTTTCTGGAACTCTCTATCTAGCACTGAATCTTTACCTTGCGGCAACAGATCATTGATCAACCGCTTGGAAAAAGATTTAGAAAACACTATTCCAAAGATTCCGAAAATCACAACGACAAGGAAACAACTGCCATCGGCAGACATCGACCTTATCAAGGCCTTGGCTGTGAACGTATCAACCCTCACAACAGCCAAGACTCACATTGATAAACAGTTGGTTTCCCTGTCAAAAGCTGTGAAATCGAAAACACCTCCGGCGTACATCAGCTCCCAAGCAAGACCACCACACCCACACCGGCTTCTTTCCTACGAAGAATCTTTCAATATATAATAAAGGAAAGTACTTCGCACGAAACCAAAGAAAAGCAACACGTTTTTCCCGCCATTGCTCAACCTTATCCCAACAGAGACAAAATAATCTGTTAACTGATTTGGCTACACAAAGCGAACAATTCATAACAAACCTATCCGATGTTGATCTTTCTACACATCAGAAAATCGCATTGGGCAAAGGTCTCAATTTCGTTCCTACCCCAGCCAAACCCACACGCCGTTCTCTTTTGAAAGACATAAATACCTTCAATCGAAGAATGAGAATCAAATACCTTATGCATAATAAGACTTCCAAAACCCAACCCTTCAAACCACCCTCCACTTGGTTTCCCAAATCAACATCTAATCTCAAACTTGAGAATTATTTGGAAGCCAGAAAATTCGAACTGGCTCATATTCGTTTGAAACAACAAACAAACAATATGACCAAGAAACATAGATCGGCTCTATTACAGTTGAAAAACAACAATAACATCGTGATCAAACCATATGACAAAGGCAGAGGAATTTGCATTATGAACACCACTGACTATTTAGCCGTAGGCTACCGCCATCTTAGTTCTCGGCATTATGAACAGCTAGAACAAGATATTACACATGAAACAAGTCACTTGGTTCACAATGCCCTCTCCAAAATGGCCGACCAAAACATCATCAACCGCAAAACCTATGAGTACCTCGACCCCCTCATACAGAAAGTGGAATGCCCGACAATGTACTTTCTACCAAAAATACACAAAACTCCACCCCCTGGAGAACAATTCATTGGTAGACCCATTATCAGCGGATGCACGAGCCCCACAGCAAAAATTTCTGAATTCGTGGATTACTTCCTCCTTCCGATAGTTACTTCGCAACCAACATATGTCCGTGACACAACAGACATTCTGCGAAAACTAGAAGAAATATCATTTCCACAAGATGTACTGATTACCAGCATTGATGTTGTCTCAATGTACACAAATGTCCGCCAAACAGAAGCGATTAACTGTGTATGCAATGTTTGGAATCCACTTTGCCGGATCTGATCCACCAATTGCCGGATTCAACCCTCCTCGAAAGGTGGATTAAAATTGCCGGATCTTGAACCGGGTCTGATCCGGCTTTTTTACGTTTACACTAGCCGTTAATCCACATTGCCGGATCAGACCCGGGTCTATTCACGGAGTCATGCAAAGTTGGGACTTGCGCTCCAGTGATTTTTAGTGCACCCATTATCGAACTCTATTATTGGTGCATTTTGTTGGTCAAATTACACGGACAAGGCAGCTCGAAAGTAGCCCGCAAAAGAGTGGAGGATCAGTGTTTGCGGTCTAGCTCAGGTAACAACAATAATGGCAACAACTGGGAATAACAAATGGCAAATTTCATGTTGACCAGGACTAATAAAAGTGTACTCAAATGCTGTTGAAAGTTTGCAAATCAAAACTCATGAGAACGTTAGTGGAAGGAATAAAAAGAAAATCACAAGAACAAACAAGTTCACTTGAAAAAAAAATGTAAAAAATCATCCTGCACAGACAAAAGGCAAGAGGAGAGAATATAAGTGTAGATAAACATTGAGGTAGCTGTGCCACCATGTAATAGAAAAGAGCAAAGGGGGATTCGCTGTACCACCATTGGAAAATGCCGCTCATACCACCACCCGTCGCCACAAGATAAATCCGAGCGAATTGGTTACACTCTGCCACTTCTCGCGCGAAATAAGTAAACCATTTCTTGTAACCTAACATGTATAATGCATTAGCAACTGACCAATTAGAACGCTTCACTGTGGCCCACAGTTAGCATGTGATACGAAAAAAATCGCATATCGGACAATGGGGTAGAGAGATGTAAGGTCAATCCTGAGTTTGCGAAAGCCAATATGCTACAATACTACTAAGTACATGTATTTCGAAGATTAGTTTTATTTCCATTGGTATATCGGAGCTGGTGACGTTCTGCGACCCTTTTTACCACACAATTATACGCTTAAACATCGCCCTTAATCCCCTGATATAATAATAATAGTGGGAAAACTTTTGTCGTATTTTCTTCAAACAACAGCTACAAGCTTGTATTTCACCAACTAAGAAATCAAGCATGATATTTCGACAACGGATATGAATAATTGCAATAATAATAATAATAATAATAATAATAATATATATTTATATAGCGCATAATAGTGTGAACACTCTCTATGCGCTTTACATGTAATTACTAAATTATATAAGCAAAACAAATTACAACCTACAACAACAAACACAAATTATACAATTAAAGAATAAAGTACTATTACTTAGTGCAGTCTACTTAAACGAGAAGATGGGTTTTTAATGCTTTCATGAAACAATCTGTGTTAGTAATATCTCTTAATTTTTGGGGAAGCTCGTTCCATAATCTGGGTGCTACTATTGAAAACGCACGATCCCCGTATGATTGTGTTTGTGTTTTGGGTACTATTAAAAGATTCTTTTTTTTCTGAACGAAGACTTCTTGATGGTTTATAAGGTTGCAATAAATCGACTAAGTAAGTTGGTGTATTATTAATCAATATTTTATGGCATAAAATAATTATTTTATAAATAATCCTTTTTTCCACTGGTAACCAATGCAAGCAGGTCAACATAGGCGTTACAGGATCTCTGCGATTGGCTCGCATAATCAGTCTTGCAGCACTGTTTTGCACTACCTGTAACTTACAAAGGTCTCGTTGAGAGACACCAAATAAAAGGCCATTGCAAGATTCAATCCTAGAGGAAACAAATGCATGAATCAATATTTCTGCTGTTTTCGGACTTAGAAACGCGCGTAATTGAGCCACTCTTTTTAGGGCAGACATAGCTGCGCAGCATTTAGTCTGAACATGATCTCTAAGTATCAAGTGTTGATCCATAACAACGCCTAGGTTTCGTGCCTTAGATGTTTCACATACATCATGACCATCGACAATTACAGAAGCAGGTACAGATGATGGACTGAATCTTGAAGAAAAATGGATAAGCTAAGTTTTTTGGGCATTGATTTTCAACATGTTTTTATTCGCCCAAGACACTATGTCACTTAGACAATTGTTAACTTTTACAATGGTGGCCTGCTGATCATGTGGATGAAATGCAATATAAATTTGAGTGTCATCAGCGTAGAGCATAGAACTCAGTCCATGGGCAGCAATGATGGTAGAAATGGGGACACTGTACAAAGTATACATTAAGGGTCCGATGACTGATCCTTGTGGTACTCCAAAGTCATTCTTGACAGACTGGGAAAAAGCATCATCCACTTTCACAACATGAGAGCGCTGGGATAAGTAGGATGTTATCCATTTCAAGACTATACCATCAAGTCCGTAAAGATGATACAGGCGATCTAGCAGTACAGGGTGTTCGATGGTGTCGAAGGCCGAACTGAAATCTAAGAGTACCAGAAGGACTTCTTTTCGCTGATCCAGGGATGAGAGAATGTCGTACTGAACTCTGACAAGCGCTGTTTCGACACTATGTTGACGCTTATATGCTGATTGCGTGGGGTTCTGGAGATCATTCTGTGAGAGATAATAAGTCTGTACTTGGTTCACCGCAGCTTTTTCTATAAGCTTCCCGAGAAAACATAAATTGGAGATAGGTCGATAGTTAGACATTTCCTCAGTAGAAATATCAGATTTCTTTACCAATGGTGTGACAACAGCTTGCTTTAAGGACACTGGCATGACACCAGATTGAAGGCTCGAGTTTATGATCTTGGTGATCATCGGTGTCAATGCTGATGAACATTTTTTCGTCAGGGGAGTTGGCAAGGGGTCCAGAGCGGATGTAGAAGAAGATGCTGACTTTAACAGTTTTGACACTTCCTCGTCTGTGAGCATGTTAAACTCATCCGTAGAAGAATGACAAACTTCAGGCAAATTGACCGTAATATCCACTTGAGGTACCTGTCTAAGGTCATCTTTCAGCTTCTGTACTTTGTATATGAACAATTTGGCAAACTCATCTGCTAGAGTTTTGCTACATTCATGTTTTGGAAGGAGGCACTCGATATTGGGCGAAGTTAATTCCTTAACCACGCGGAAGAGTTTTCGTTGATCACATGATCCGATCTTCTCCTGATAATACTCATGTTGAGCTTGAGATAGTTCACTGTAGTATGACTTGCATTGGGACTTGTATAACTCCTTGTCTACCTCCAGTCCTGTTTTCAGCATACGTCTCTCGCAGCGGCGTCGGTGTTGTTTCGCTCGGCGGAGGGAGTCGTTGTACCATGGGGCGTTAGGGCAATACATGTACACGCAAAGTTTTAATGTAACACCATATCTTTTTGTTTTAATATTTTAGTGTAACAGATATATACAAGGAAATGCAACATTGTTTTGCGTCAAAAAACATGTGATCAATAGTTCAAGGAGTAAAAACAAATACACTTTTTTAGTAATTATTTCCTAAGTACGATTTTCGGTGGAATTGTTGATATAAGCTATTTACAAAAAACTTTATTGTTATGTTGACAGACCTTTTTTTTAAATTAAGTCATTTTTACAAACTATAATACAAACTTCTTGTTTTCTCTTCTTTGTCTTGGGAGTTATTAAAAATGTATTTACATTTACAACGTCAGGGTTTATACAGGGTGTTGGTGTGTAAAACCTACTCAAATTCAGCTCATCTGATGAATTGACCAGTCTTTATCAGTATCTTCTAGATCCCCATTAATAAGACTTGAGTCCGAATTCTATCCGTTTTGCAAGATCCAATTTATGCTAGAACAGTCCATGTTGAAATGGCTGTCCTTTTGCAAATGGTTACATATGCATAGATCTTTGCTGACACTGTTACTAGTGATTTCAATAAGTCTGAATGCCATGATATCTGCTGGGTATTCATTGCATCCACGGACTTTCCCTTCTCAAATGATGTGGTTCCGCGCAGTCAAAGGGCACACAACGCTGGCTGGAAGACCACATTGTTTAGATTGCGCGACCCGTTGGTCAAAGGGTGGTTACCTTCACAATTTGTGAAGAGTCTTCCTACTCATTTTGTGGCGGGTTTGTCCGCGCGGTCAACTTCACAAATCAAACTACCAATGTCCGCCCCCGCTCCACATAGGCTTCTGGTTGGCTATTTTTTGCATTATTTATTGCGCGACCCGTTGGTAAAATTAGTATTACCGGATCTGCGTTATAACTCACGATCGCGGCATTTTCACTCTCATGCCAAGATTTTGGGAAGAAAATTATGCTACACAGAACAATATGACTTGAATGAATAAATAATAGCAGGCGTAAGGATTAAATAATTGATTGAAGTTGCATTCCTGTGTCAGGGTACTTGGTGATTCAAAAACAGGTGTTTTAGAGACATAGGTCTGTCCCACTCATTCTCATTTAAGATCTTAACAGAGCAACAGCAAGGCCCACTTCCTCTGTAGGTATGTCGGCCATAAACATTCTCAAAATAGTGTTGGTTATCAGAGAAGCTCTTTCTCTAATAAAATAATAATAATACTAATTTATTCTTCATATAGCATTTTAAATAAAAATCTGACCACGATGTGCAGGAAATTACTTTTTACAAATAACAAAATATATATGTATAAACCAGGCCGGAGAGACAATGATCGTATACAGTAGGCCTACATGTACATGTACATTGTATATGGATTCTATTTTTTCAACTGAAACGACAGTAGACTTATTGCGGGGAAAAGGCTATGGTTTATCTAGTTAGCCAATTCTCACTACACAGTGGCATTTGGCCAACACCATTGTTCCTTCGTTATACAGTGAGTCCCCTCGTAACGCTTGGCAGTGCGTGACACAGTGTGGGTTTTCTTTTGTTTGAGCTTGCACGCACAGGAATGCGTCAGACCGCGGCCGTGCCCGTGACATATTTTATCTTATAAATACGTAACTTAAAGAACTTAGGAACGAAAGATACATCCTAACAAATTATCTTCAGTGAAAAAAAACCCAAGAAAACAGGATGAACGATAAATGTAATGTCTGCGTAGAATTAGGGTCATGTCTACTTTCTCAAACTCATGGACAGGTTCAAGAACTGACTGGATCATGTAATCCTGTGGTAAAATGTTGCTACGCCTGCTTTCCGCTGATCTTAGTGCATGCCACGAAAGGGCTTTAGTAGCACATAATAATTTTGAGTTGATGATTTAAATTTTGGTCTATGCTATTGTACTAAAACCATGATTGTAACATTTGTTGTGTCTTTTTAATACTGAATATGTTCTTGTTTGGCTAAAATAGTAAATATGGGATATGACTTTATTGTTAGTTTTGGCTCTTTACCCCAATTATAAAATTTAAATTGTTCTTCCCTATCCCTTCTCATTCAGCTCTTATTCCCGCCCTATTGCTACCCTATCAAGCTTTGTGTTTGATACAGGGTGATTTACCGAAAACGAATGAAGTCGCCCAAGAGCTCTAAAACGTGTGGTTTTCAGGCGTAGGGTCCCCAACGCAAACAAGTCTGCTACACCCGCACGTTGTCCCCAAACCAGGCGGTTTATGACAAAAACGCATCTACAGTATCACTGATATGTAAAATTGAAAACATTTTGACGATCGGCGTGACATTTATGAGACCTGTTCTTTGATATTGCTGGGTTATTTCGCTTTACATACTAGTTTGTGAAACCTGTTCCTTGATGTGAGGCTAAGTTCACTTTTTCGTACTAACTTTTGAAAGCCGTTGCTTGATATGACAGGTAGACAGTTCAATTTGCGTCCACAATGCGTACTTACTTATGAGACCTGTTTTGTTTATATACAGGGTTATTCCACTCTGGGTACTAATTTGTGAGACCTGTGCCTTGATATAAGGGGTTGTTCGTTTTACGTACTAACTTGTGAGACCTGTTCAGTTTTAGTCTCAGTATCAGATCGAAGGTTACATGTAGGTTTAGGTTTTGATAAGCACAGTTAAAGTCAAAATAAGTGCATACCAAGAGTGAATGGTCTTCTACCTCTATTTCAGACCTACTGTAAAGTTCTGGAGCGCTATCTCAAAGCAAAACAACAGCTTTGTGTTTGTTCACAAATGTCTAGTTATTATGTTTAGTTATTATTATTAATATTGTTATTATTAGCAGTTTCGACATAGGAGTCGGAACAGCTATTGTTTTCGTCAGGATTTTTATTTGTTTTTCTTATTATTATTCTTTATTTCCGCCAAAATGCCATAGGTTTTGTACATGCATTTTGTTAACTCCTAAAGTCATACTAGGCTTAGTATAAAATAGTCAGATCATATATCATATTAAAGCTTAGGTCATGAATTTATAGTAAAATGTAATTAACTTAACTCAGTTAATTAATTTACTCAGTTATAATGACATGAATATTTAATTAGCCAATCTTGAGACCACCATATCTCAAAAAGTATACGTCCGATCGTCAAACTTGTTTCGATTTTATACTTGTTGGATACTGTATAACTGTTTGCTGGCCTAAAATGCCGGACGACGTCACCATGACGTCATTTATTGCGCGTTTTGTATCTGTGCACAAAACCCATGGCTCTGAAAAGTGGAAGTATTTAGTTAGTCAAAAACCATTAATTTTCAAAATAAGTTGAATTTTAGTTACCCATAATACACAGTTCATTTAAAAAAACAAATGTTTCTACTAAGAATTATTCCAGGCCATTGAAACTAATCAAAAAACAATGTATTCCCCCAATAATTAGAGATAAAGTAACAAATCGCACACCACGGCTAGCCATTGTGATTGCGCAATCACGGCAAGGCTACGTTAACCTTGAATGATATTGGAATCCTAACCGAGAGAGGACCTAGCATAGAACCCATTCAATAATCTGCAAGGCGACCACGCGAAGTCACTGGCCGCGATCGCGGTGAGACTCCTGATGCCATTCCACATTCAGCCGATAACCACGGATCAGCTGAGCAATAACAATCTCATTACTTTGTTTCCCCACACTGGACGATTTAGTATTGAGTAATTCCACTTTAATTCGTAGAACTGTGGGGCCTAGGTAGAGGGGCAAGTTAAGTGCCGAGTTTGCGATGTGCTGAAGTGACCGATTTGTACCGTCGTTAAGTTTTTAACGTATCAACGAAGAGACAAGATTTGTGAAGCACGCAGACTAAAAGTAACACATATACGATTATAATACAATAGCGTATACACCAAAATGTAATCATCAACCCAAAATGATTAAATGTCGATAATCTATATCTTAACTTATAGTTGCATAAATACCCCGTTACCCAGACCAAAAATATATACAGTTTAAAATTCTAAAAACAGTTTAAAATTGTTTGGTTGATTGGCGCAACGATTAAGGTCGTCGCCTTTTTTGTAGTATGTGAGCGGTTCGAATCCTCTTGAGTTACTTCTTTTTTTCATCACCCAAAAGAGAATACCCGTCTTTAACTTATATAATACTGCTCCCCGTATCTCAATGGATATTAAAAACTTTCTTCTTTTTCTATTTTAAGATGGTTGCTGTCCCCATGATATCATCTTCGATAAGTTATGTTATAACATCGCTGACGACTGGTGGAGATGCTTGTTATCATGGTATACTAACTTGACAGTGAAAGTTAAATGGAGCAACAATATCGGCAGAAAAATTAAGATTAGTAAAGGCACCAGACAAGGAGGGTTATCATCTCCCTTCATTTTTAATTTGTTTTACAGAGATCTTGTTTCTGGTCTTAGTGCCCTGGAATGTGGTATAGTAATTGCTTATTCCACCTTTAATGTTTTCTGCTACGCCGATGACTCGTTGCTTTCCAGTTTGACTGTCATTGGTCCCCAAAAACGTATCGATTATGCAAATGATTATATCACATCACATGGTTTGTGTTTCAACCCAAGTAAAACTACTTGTACAATACTTGGTACGAACACATTATCATCTGTCCCTTTCTGGGTCCTGAATGGAAGTAAACTTAACATTGCTGACTCAAGGGATTTAAATTCTAATTTGCATATTGACGAAAGAATTCGTAAATGTCAAAAGGCCTTCTATTCTTTGCAGTGTATTGGCATGTGTAGGAACGGCAGTTCAACCGGTGTTAAAACTCATGTTTGGAACACTGCTCTGACTCCTGTTCTTATATATGGTTGTCAGTGTGTGCATTTCATTGCCAGATCTTATCAAAATCTTGAAAAAACACAGGGAAAGCTTGTAAAAGCTGCCATAGGTCGTCATAAGTACTATAAAACTACGCCTCTTTTACATGGTTTAAATTTATGTAAGATCAATGATATTTTGTCCACATTTCAACTAAATTTGGTTTGTCAGATTTTTAACAACACTTCAAAAGCGAGGTCTTTCTATGCTCACCTCCTGAATTGTGAGGCTAATGATGGTATTGCATACAAAAACACTTTAAATGACAGAGTAAAAAATAGTTTTAGCATGCATGATGATTTCTCTCTACTAAATTGCATTGTTAATCCATTATTCAGACGGAAATATATTTCTACTTTTAAGAATGTAGACTGTATTAACCATGGTATTTGTGATAGTGTTAAGACAGTCCTGTATCGTAACCGATTTCCTGATTATGATGATCTTGTCACTCTTAAAGGACTGCTCAGGTCGTTTTGATAATATAATGTTTGTTTATCTGGGTTATCTTGGAGCCGTCCTTGAGTGTCGGGGTTATCCTATTTGTGAACAATTTTTATGTGTATAATTGTGTAATTTTACTGTTATTTTTATCTTCTCCTTTTAAGGAGGTATGTTGCAAATATAATAATAACAATATATATAATATAATAATGATATTTTGTGGCTGCCGATGGATTTTAAAGAAATAAAATAAGCTTATTGGAATTGTGCATGAACAATACGTACGTACGTTTATGGTTTTCGTTAAAAGGCTTTGTATGGGGATAAGTTTACATACCATCTTGTACCTTATCAAATTTATTAGCATGAAAAACACAAAATTGTTACTGTGACGTCATCGGGTGTCAAATTACGGTTATTCAAAGCTTATTCCTTTAAACAAAAATGTTTCCTGAACCACACATTGTAAAGTCGTATTGTTTGTGTTATTTTGTAGCTTTTAACAATTGCAACAATTTATTCAAAACGATGACCTCACTTTGACCTTTACTTCCGGTCCAAACAGGAAGCTCAAAACTTTAACAAATTATATATCCTGAACCACATGTCATAAAGTCGTAATGTCTGTATTGTGATGTAGTATACAACACTGGGGTCACTTTATGTACAATGATAACCTCACTTTGACCTTTCCATTCGGTCCAAACAGGAAGCTCAACAACTTAACAGATGATTTCTCCTGAACCACATTTAAGTAAGTCGTAATATTTCTGTTGTTTGAAGCTTACAACAATGTCAATATTTTAATAAAAACAATGACCCACTTTGACCTCTACTTCCGGTCAAAACAGGAAGCTCAAAACTATAAAAAAAACATATCACCTGAACAAAATGCCACAAAGTCGTGATGTTTGTGGTGTGTTGTAGCTTACAACAGTTGCAACATTTTATTTAAAAACATGGCCTCATTTTTATCTTTCCTTCCAGTCAAAATATGAAGTTCAAATAAAAAATAATAATTTCCTGACCCACAAGTCGTTTAATCATAATTGTTTGTGCCATATTGTAGCATAGAGCACACGTAGCATGTTATTTAAAAACACGACCGCACTTCAGCCTTACGGTTTAGGATTTTTGCACAGTTAGAGTCAAATGGGGGTATGTGTTAGGTTTAGAGTTATTGTCTAAGTGCCTCAATTTCAGGGTTCATTATAGGGTCTGGATCAAACAGTCATATCCTAAATTCGGAACAGCTTTGTGTTTGTTCACAGAATAAACACTTGACATCTAGTTATTATTATTATTAATATTATTATTTGTTTCTGCCTAAATCCCCATAGTATTTGTACACGATTTTATTAGTTCCTTAAAAAAACTAGTAAAATGAAAGAGTTAGATTCTATATCAAATTGAAGCTTAGTGCCTAAACTTAAAAATGATTACAATTTTTTGTTAATAAGCTATGTCTCAAAAATATAACGCCAATTGTCAAAATGTTTTCAGTTTTACACTTCAGTGATACTGTACATGTTTTTTGTGTCCTAAAATGCCGGACGATTTATCACATCATTTATTTAGCATGTTTACCTACATTTTATTTACATAAACAAATTACATGTCCCAGATTGCAGAAATTATTCATAAAACAATTTCGATTTTATTGACGGTCAATTTAAAAACATGAAAACTTATAAAAACAATGTCAGTAGAACAATCTTGGATTCCCCGCCAAAAATGGGTACAGCGTAAAATTAGATTTGTATTGTCGAAAAATTGTAAAATTCTAGACAAATTAAGTCCTAGTCCTATTTATGACCAGTGTTGTTGCGTCTTCCGTATATTGAACATTGAGTCCTTACGTACGCCGGCTAAGTTCATTCTAAAGATTTGAGAAGAATTGTCTAGCTCTCAGCGTCGTGTGTACTAACGAACGGAGTGTGCATGCGACAGAGTGAATGTAAAAAAAAGAAGAAAAAAAAGGACCGCCATGGGACGACGGCGGGTGTAGCAGACTTGTTTGCGTTAGGGACCCATTCGCCTGCAACACATACGTTTTAGAGTTCTTGTGCGATTACATTAGTTTTCGGGAAATCACCGTAGCAAACAAAAATACTTGGTTGGATGTTGCAATAGGGCGGGAATTAGAGCTGGATGGGGAAAGGTTCTTGTGCGAACGCATTACTTCAGGAAAAACAGACCGCCTTGGCTTTGGGAGGGCGTGCAGGTGTAGCAGACTTGTTCGAGCTGGGAACCAATTCGCATGAGAAGCACACGTTTTAGGGTTCTTGTGCAATTAGAGCATTACTTCGGGAAATCACCGTGTAGCAAACACAGAATTTGGTGGGGTTACAATAGGGCGGGAATTAGAGCTGAATGGTCAAAGGTGTATAAAAGAAAATGTACATTTTTGAATGGGCGTGAAGAGCCAAAACTAACAATAGCCCATAGTCATATCCCATATTTTAGCCAAACAAGAACATATTCAGTATTAAAAGACACAACAATTGTTACAACTACGGTTTTAGTACAATAGCATAACTAAGTAAGGTTTGCAGTAACACCATGTGAACATCTCTTTTGAGTAGTGTAGGTTCTGAAAAGAACCGGTGGTTAACGGCTCAACGTTTCGATCAGTATGCTCTGATCGTCTTCAAGAGAAAAGCATACTGATCGAAACGTTGAGTTGTTAACCACCGGTTCTTTTTAGAACCTACACTACTCAAAAGAGATTTTCACATGGTGTTACCGCAAACCTTACTTAGTAATATACTTTCACCATGCAAAGTTTCAAATCCTACTAACATAGACCAAAAATCATCAACCCATAATTTGTCATAACTATGGAAGTTGTAATGTACTACATCTGATTTTTTACATTTTTAAATATTGTTTCTAGAGCTTGGATTTTAGCACATGTAAGAAGAAGAAAAATGCGAGTGAAAATGATGGTGATTAACTCAGATGGGAAAGTACTGCACTTTGACGTACAATAACAATAATTGGAGGCAAGTGATCTGGTTAACCATAATAAGACCATAACGAAGACCCTTGTGTAGAATCAATATTAACACGGTAACGACTGATTAGGAGGAAGTAGATCAGACATTAAGGGGGACTGTTGTCATGATTTTAGCAGATCCGTGGCTGTTTTTATTATTTTCTAACCTAGTTTCCGCACGTGCATGTGCTGGCCGGCTGTAACATCACAAAAGGTGTATTTTCTAACCCAGTTACCGCACGTGCATGTGCTGGCAGGCTGTAACATCACAAAGGGTGCTTTCAATAGTGTACTGCTATGCGACACCAGTACATGAGCGCCTGCAGTAATTCACATGTACAATGTATTCAGCTAAGGTGCAAATATCATTTTGTGAAGAAAGTTGTTGTTGCACCGTTTAACTGTATTCCAAGCATTGCCATAAAAAACATAAATAGTGACGTCGGGACGTTTCACTAAAAACAGGTACCTATGTTTTATAATAATATTCGCCATTGAAATTTGTATCATATCTCTTTGCAATCTCTTTTGGTAGACAAAAGCCCAATGCATGGTTGCAATTAATGCAACAATGGAATTGTTGATCATTCTTTTAAAAGGCTGTAACAATTAATAACTTTTCCTTATTACGAACTAACAGGACTTCTCAGCTTGATAAAGAAGATGAAGGAAGTGATTGCCCTGACCAACTTCGAAATCTCGAAAGACAATCAAAAAGAGGTAAAATACTAGTTTTTCAACTCAATGTCATCGGCTTGCCGGGTTCCCCTCTCCCTTATTTGTCATCCTGTTCATTGTAAGTAAAATGGTAAATTGGCTACGACTGTACCATCCAAACAGCAAATCCAACTTTTAAAATAAACAAAACGTGGCAGCGCACAATCTACACTACAGATTTGTTATTATTTTATTTATTTATTTATTTACTTTCTTTTATGCAAACAGGTTTCACCATCACCAGGAGCCAGAGACAGCACTTCACAATCACCAGGAGCCCAAAACAGCAAATCACCATAATCAGCTTCCAATACTTGGAAGGCTGTGGACCCCAAAACCTGGACTACCAACAGCTGATGTTATTACAATTAAAGGTATAAAATATTATAATTTTATATTATAATCTCTGAAAAGAGATTAGAAATGTCTTTCTCCTTGATTTTTACAAAGAGGGTGTATCAATGACCAATGTGTGTATGTGGGGGGGGGGCAAGGTTTGACTTTTATAGGGATTGGCATTTTGTGAAACAATATTCTCCCAGCCCAAACTCAAGTTTAAAGCAATAGATGCAAACTTCGTTTGACTTCTGGGTAGTCTCTGAATGTATACCAACCTTTGTGCTTTTGTAATGGTTTATAGTTCGTCCTTGCAGTCTGTACAGGTCAACAGGTTCTCGGAAACCTATGCTCAAATGATGTTTTCGTGTAAAGTCAAACATAAGTTTTGGGACATCGATAGTGAAAACATCCCACCAGTTGTTGCATTTAAAACTTTAGATACTTTCAGGAAAAAATGGTTAAATCTGTAGCCTTAAAATTTTGGTATAACAAATAATTTGTATTTTGATGTTTGATTTGTTTGTTTGCTTTTTTTGTTTCCATCACATATTATGTAAAGCAACGCTTTCCCTCATACACCAACAGGCTTTTTAGCCTACATTGGCGTGAAAAGCTAAGTAATATGCGACGATCCACAAAGATTTGATTGTACTTTGGTATATTATGGATGTACTTTTGGTATTTACTTCACAAGTTGTTTTTAACCTGCAATATTTGTAAAAGGGGTCTCTAAGCTGGTGATACTAATTTTTTGTCATTTTTTTTAAAACAGGGTAAGTTGTTTCAAATAATACAAAATGTACCATTCCCTTAGATTCTGTAAAAGAGGGCTATTGTGGTTGACTGTTTGTGGTGAAACACTGGGATAAAACAAAAACTTGTTCCAAAAACTTAATTGAATCTTTACAAAAATTGAATATCAAACCCCAGTAATTCCTGTGACATCTGTTAATTAATCTATGACCTAATCCTAACAGGTTCTTTGTCATTTGACGTAGTGAAAAATCGCAGATTTTGTATTTAATTATACAAACATGTTAAATATTTGTCATAAATTAGACTGTTTGAGGAATTATTTCTCATACATAACACTGATTCATCACTTCATCAAAGCAAAACAAAACAAATAGAAGGAAAAAACTTAGCTGCAGAATGGGATTTATCACATAATATTTATCACTTTGTCAAAACGTAAAAATCATACAATGTGCCAGCACTCTGTAATCAGGGTGCTTCATCCCCACTTCGTCAAGACATAGAACTGGAAACTTAGTGATTTGCTGGTTATCCTAACTATTTTATTTAAGAAAATATGTTGAAGATTCCAAACTTTGCATATGAATGACAATTGTTCAAAAACTTAACTTAATGATTTTTAGTGAATCACTTTGTCAAACGACAATGGATTGCCAAAAAAGCAGCTAGTTTATAGTTTAAAGTGAGTAAGTTTCACATTCATAGAAAGTGTGTGAACACAGTAGGACTGGTTGACTTTAACATTCTGTAAAAAATAACTCAAGATAACATCACCAATCGGAATGGCAACATCAGGACTCCTAATCAATGCATTTTATAAACTTAAATATTTAAAGTTAAATAATTTTTGATAATATAAATTCAAAGTTTTTAATGATGAAAATTTTTTCAAGTTTTGAATTTAAGGGTTGATGGCACTCACATTATTATGAACTTTTACTTGTTGAAATAAACTTTCCACTCGACCATTCATGATATGGTAACAGATATGTGTTTGCATCTATACTTTACACCTTATTTGTGGGATCAACAGTATAAGTAGAAAAACTATGTTGTGTACCATTGGTCTGTAGCTGCGATTTGGCTTTCTCTGTATCACTGCAAAATCATGCATTGAAATTAGTCCTTGGCAACTTTCAAAGTTGTAGCTTTCACCATTAGTGTGACCAATGGTATTGAACGGTATATACCATTAGTATGACCAATGGTACTGAATGGTATTAACCAATAGTGTGGCCAATGGTATTGAATGGTATTAACCATAAGTGTGACCAATGGTATTGAATGGTATATACCATTAGTGTGACCAATGGTATTGAATGATATATACCATTAGTGTGACCAATGGTATTGAATGGTATTAACCATTAGTGTGACCAATGGTATTGAATGGTATATACCATTAGTGTGACCAATGGTATTGAATGGTATATACCATTAGTGTGACCAATGGTATTAAATGATATATACCATTAGTGTGACCAATGGTATTGAATGGTATATACCATTAGTGTGACCAATGGTATTGAATGGTATATAACATCAGTGTGACCAATGGTATTGAATGGTATTAACCATTAGTGTGACCAATGGTATTGAATGGTATTAACCATTAATGTGACCAATGGTATTGAATGGTATTAACCATCAATGTGACCAATGGTATTGAATGGTATATAACATTAGTGTGACCAATGGTATTGAATGATATATACCATTAATGTGACCAATGGTATTGAACGGTATATACCATTAGTATGACCAATGGTATTGAATGGTATTAACCATTAGTATGACCAATGGTATTGAATGGTATTAACCATTAGTGTGACCAATGGTATTGAATGGTATTAACCATTAGTGTGGCCAATGGTATTGAATGGTATATACCATTAGTATGACCAATGGTATTGAATGGTATATACCATTAGTGTGACCAATGGTATTGAATGGTATTAACCATTAGTGTGGCCAATGGTATTGAATGGTATATACCATTAGTATGACCAATGGTATTGAATGGTATATATCATTAGTGTGACCAATGGTATTGAATGGTATATACCATTAGTGTGACCAATGGTATTGAATGGTATTAACCATTAGTGTGGCCAATGGTATTGAATGGTATATACCATTAGTATGACCAATGGTATTGAATGGTATATATCATTAGTGTGACCAATGGTATTGAATGGTATTAACCATTAGTGTGACCAATGGTATTGAATGGTATATAACATTAGTATGACCAATGGTATTGAATGGTATATACCATTAGTGTGACCAATGGTATTGAATGGTATTAACCATTAGTATGACCAATGGTATTGAATGATTTATACCATTAATGTAACCAATGGTTTTGAATGGTATATAACATTAGTATGACCAATGTATTGAATGGTATTAACCATTAGTGTGACCAATGGTATTGAATGGTATATAACATTAGTATGACCAATGGTATTGAATGGTATATACCATTAGTGTGACCAATGGTATTGAATGGTATTAACCATTAATGTGACCAATGGTATTGAATGGTATATAACATTAGTGTGACCAATGGTATTGAATGATATATACCATTAATATGACCAATGGTATTGATTGGTATTAACCATTAGGGTGACCAACGGTTTTGAATGTTATATACCATTAGTGTCACCAACTGTTTTGAATGGTATACCATTAATGTGACCAATGGTTTTGAATAGTATATACCATTGGTGTGACCAATGGTATTGAATGTTATATACAATTAGTGTGACCAATGGTATTGAATGGTATATACCATTAGTGTAACCAATGGTTTTGAATGTATATAACATTAGTGTGACCAATGGTATTGAATGATTTTTACCATTAATGTAACCAATGGTTTTGAATGGTATATAACATTAGTGTAACCAATGGTTTTGAATGGTATATACCATTAATGTGACCAATGGTATTAAATGGTATATACCATTAGTATGACCAATCGTATTGAATGATATATGCCATTAGGGTGACCAATGGTATTGAATGATATATACCATTAGTGTGACCAATGGTTTCGAATAGTATATACCATTAGTGTGACCAACTGTTTTGAATAGTATATACCATTAGTTTGACTAATGGTATCGAATGGTACCATTATTGTCACCAACTGTTTTGAATGGTATACCATTAATGTGACCAATGGTTTTGAAAAGTATATACCATTAGTGTGACCAACGGTTTTAATGGTATGTACCATTTGTGTGACTAATGGTACTGAATGATACATACCATTAGTGTGACCAATGGTTTTGAATGATATATACCATAAGTGTGACCAATTATATTGAATGGTATATACCATTGCTGTGGCCAATGGTATTGAATGGTACATACCATTGCTGTGGCCAATGGTACTGAATGGTACATACATAGGTATGTGGGCACACACCGGCTATGTTGGGCTATTTTGGGGTACAAAATAGACCCACACATTACTCTGAAGGTCTTCCAGGAGTAGAGTAGAGTAGACCAATCCCTAAAAGAAACCGTCAAATTTGGCCGTCATCGAGCATTAAAAAAAAAAACTAAGTTCACGTGATTTATCTGAACAAATTATTTTTACGCAGATAAATCACATGATCTTTGGAGTTATTTTACTTCCAGCGATCTAAAAAGTGTATTACTGAACCAAATTCAACTCGGCTGGGTTAACAATGGGAGCGATTGACGCAGCTGTAAGCCAAAATGCAATTTGCCCGTAAAGATGGCGTTTTTCGGGAACGATCGCTAGACAAAATTACTATACCTTATACATTGAACAGTTACCAACATTCTGTGATTTGCCAATTGGCCATCAAGACGTGTTTTGTTAGATCGACTAACTGCAGATCGTGTTTACGTCATTCAGCCGCTAAGCTAATCGGATAATGTGGCGAGTGCGCATGCTCATAAAGACGCATCCCGACCGTACCTCTAGACTCTTTCTAGAAAGGTGTATTTATGAGCATGCGCACTTGCAGACAAGCATTTTTCAAAACGGCCGCACAAAAAATCTTCTTTGCTGAATTATCGGAAATAGGTTGATTTAACTAAAAAGTTCAGGTTTAAGCAAATGCTTAGGCCCGGTGTTGGCCTATAAATTATTCGTCCACAAATCTTGATGTGATTGTAATCCATGTCGAGCAGTATCATATGCCGTTACTAAAGTCGAGTGGGTGAGTTTTTAAAACGTTTAGGCTAAAGCACAAGCCAATAGTGGTGAATACTACGTTATCGTCATAAAAAATAAACGTGTTTAAATTTGTGAATATGTATATGTAAATATAATACAGGGTTGCCCGAAGCCTTGGGACCACATGACTATTAAAATAAAATCTTTACTATTGACCTGAAGACAGCGCAGAAAGTTGTTTATGAGAGTTGTTGATTTTTAATGTAAATAAATTATTAGTGTGTTTCAGTAGGTGTGTTGTTCATCCTACCTTTTACAGAAATCAAAACAGGACAAAACAAGGTCACAATATTGCACCAAACTACACGTTTCACTTTCAGATATAAACAAGGCAGCGAGTCATAAGGCAGCGACTCATACCAGCCGGTACTCAGAGCTACATTCTACCATGCACTTCAAAGGACACTAAAGTGTTGACTTGTTTTTAATATTAAGATGACTTTTAAACCATGTTTGGGTGTGATGTGCTAGCACACATCAGTGATTCAGTGCAAATCAAGGAACCTCCAATGGGAGACCCATACACAATAAATTTGGTAAAATAAACACTTTCACGGTAATATGCGCCATCATACTCAGGCGTGCTAAACTATTGGACCATCGCAACAATCCTCGGTAAACTTTGGGAAACCTAATATGCAAAGTGAATAGTGATTACGTGGTGGTCATATTCATGGACGGTGAAACTTGTTTTCAAATTAGACACACAATTGTCATTAACATCGGCATTTTTACGAATCAGCAACATTTCCCCTGGAAAAAACCATAGAGAACCACAAACTAGAAAAAGAAAAGGTAACAATATGGATTTAAAAATAGGAATCAAACTTTAATAATAAAACAAGAATAATTTCTTTATTTTGGGGGCTGAAAAGAGAAACTTTAAGAAAACCCAAACGCATAGTTACTCGATCGCGCAACATTGCACTCGAGAGGCCCTAGCGTAGTCCGCTGGCTACGTGGGAATGCCAAACATTGGGCTTTAATACTTTATATAATGTCACATTCATGTAGTCGTGTACGCGTCAACAGGGGGAGGGTGGGCTATACGATCTGCCAGCGAAATATAGTTTCGCATCATTTCACTGTTGCCGGCAAAATATGAACTGCTTAACTAAATAAACTAGAAATATTTTAGGGGCCTAATAAAGATGACATCAGGGTTATTATCAGATGTATATGGCGAGCCTTATTAAACTGGGAGACTACATTTAAAAAAATCTGACGGTCCTGACTCCCCACCCCGCAAAAATTCCTGATTCCACACCTGGATGTCTATAACATGTTAATGCATATTTTCTGTATGGTTAATGTTAACGTTATCATGAATACAGAACATAATGGCCTCACGTTTCGAACCAGTAGCAGAGTCTTTCTTATTAACGGCTAAAATGACTAATCAGAATTTCCTAGGCCTAGAACAATGCGGGTTTAACATTGAAAGTATGTATATACCTAGGTAATTGTATCTTGGCCTATTCCTTCTTCGAAGTTAATCCGTGAAGGAATTTACTATATTAATACTTAACAAATTGTTCCCATGTTTGGGATATGCAGCGCCCGTGTGTGAGATCGGACTCGGAGGTTATGCATCGAATTGCGGCTAAGGCTGTAACTGCGGCTGGTGCATACTAACGGCCTCTAGTGGGAATAACGCACGGAGACACGTTGTGGCGCAGCCGTTAATTGCTGTTATTTGTTATGTGAATAAGATAATTTTGAGAAATGTAAAGGTGTGTAAAATATTACAAACGGGGTTGTCAGTGAACCCTAATTTGGTGTCAACAGCTCGGTTCAAAGTGGGGGGGGGGGGTGGCAAATGATTACCTTTCCAAAAGTGTGTGGGGCAACGGCCCCCGCCCCCCCCCCCCGGTTCCGCCGCCGATGGGAAAATGGTACTGAATGGTATATACCATTGCTGTGGCCAATGGTATTGAATGATTTTTACCATTGATGCATAACGACAGGTCATTTGTACTGATTGGTAGGCCTATTTACCATCGTTGCAAGGGTAATCTGAATGGTATTACCATTGGCAATTACCATTGAAAAAAAAATGTTCCAAAAACACTATTGGATTGTAATGATATATTTCAATGGTAAATTTTCAATAGTAAATCAATGGTAAACCATTGATTTTTTTATAAGGGTATATAAATCGATAACCAGTCCATTAATTTCTGATTAAATAGTCAACACTAAAAAGATCACAGAAATACCATTCCCAGTTAAGCTAACTAGGTTTAATTGACTTAATCTAACTTAATCTTACTTTACCAACCCAACTAATATCACTGAGCACAACCACCACCAAACAGCCAACCACTCACGAACCGGTAAACAAAACAGAGCATCACTATAAAATAAATGGAACAGCACACCGCCGCCGGGTGTCATACAACCATCGTGTAAAAGTTTGACACGCACACAAGTTTCTGACAATGGAGTCAAAACTAAAAAAAACCAAGACTGTTTTCTATTATGCACACTGCAATAAATTATTGCTACAGTGGATCTGTAACCCGCAAAATAACGGTTTTCTATCATGTACACTGCAAGAAGTGGTTGCTACAGCGGATCTATAACCCGCAATGAAATGATGTAGTAACATTTTGGATACTGACAATGAATATAAGCGGAGAAAAATAAGAAGTTTTACTCACAGAAAAATCAGCAACCTGATGCTCGTCAACCAAGGGAAAGAATTGAGCGGGAGTGGTGTGGGGTTCCGGTCAGCGCACACAATAAGAATTACTACGAGATTTACTTATTATTTAGAAAATCGGTTTGTTTCCCATGGCAGCAGAGTAATACTATTAACCTATTATAATGTTATAGAAAACACCCAAGACAGTTACTTTGATTTTAAAGTAATACAATGTTAAGAACTAATCTATGGGCGGACTAAGTTTTTCCAAGCGGATGTGAACTACCTGTGACTCACGATAGTGCTACGGCTTTAATAGCAACATGGAAAAGAGCCAAATATATTGTGCTAATGATTGAGGGAAAGGCGATCGGGTGAAGACACGTGCTTTTCTCTGTGT
Organism: Pisaster brevispinus; assembly: GCA_023634235.1. Classification (NCBI taxonomy): domain Eukaryota; kingdom Metazoa; phylum Echinodermata; class Asteroidea; order Forcipulatida; family Asteriidae; genus Pisaster; species Pisaster brevispinus. The sequence continues at coordinate 1,088,561 of JAMKCF010000037.1, forward strand.
TGGTCCATACTCACACAGTACGTAATGTAATAAAGTTTACGCACAGGGCTACGCATGAAACGACCATACTGTCACATTTATAAACTTGCAACAACTCTACATTTTCAGCCATGTCAGTTTATTCCTGCTTGAAAATCAGCACGTCAAAAACACGTCCAGGTCACGAAAAATGCGTCAATCTCCCGATATCAACATCCCAACACGTATAAAATCTCCCAGATTGCCATTTTCCACCTATTAAAACAAGTAGCTCATAACAAATTTCCTATTGGCCAATAATGTCCATGTCCTTATTATTATTATTATTTATTCGGCCATTTCTCAAATAAACAATCATACAATACACAAGTTTGCCACTATCAAGTTGGCCAGGATTAACAAAAGTGTACTCAAACACTGTGACTCGAAAGTCTGCCAATCCTAACTTGAAAACTGGAACATAAGTAAATACATACTTTATAAATACATGTATAAAACCTTAGGAAAATAAATATAGATATTTTACTAAAACAATGACAATTTAATTTGGATAAACTTAACAAGTAAATAAGTAATTAATTAATCTCTAGATAAATAAATAATAAATAAGTAAACGACAATAAACGATATAAAGCAATATATTTAGGCAAAAAGTTGAAACCTTCGGACGACTCAATTTTTGAAAAAGATGGTTTATTATCAATAAATATTAAACGATAACACAGTTTTGTTCACAAAGTCATATTTTGTTCACAATTTCTATACTGTTGTTTTCCTACATCAAATCAATGGATTTTAATTGTATTTTGTACAAATACAATTTCTATACTGTTGTTTTCCTACATCAAATCAATGGATTTTAATTGTTTACCATTAAAAAAAAAACGATATTGAAAGTTTCGATGAAGCTTTTCCCCTTTTCTTAATTTTGTTTGTTAAATCTCAACAAACCAAAAAATCACATTGGCTATGAGAGGTGCCAATCGGCACTTTTCATGAAGAGTCTATACTCCTGTGTACAGAAAGTAAAATAAATACAAAAGGCATATCATAAAGTCACATTGGCGGTGAGTGATGCCAATTGGCCCCCTCTTTGAAGAGTCTATTCCTATGTACAGAGAGTAAAAACGTTTTGATAAACCATACATACTACACATTTTGTACTGGCTTCATTTTTAGGGTATTGTTTTCTAACGGAAACAATTCAAACATTTTGGTAAAAATGTAATTGTTGTAATAACAAAATAGACCGATGAAAATTGCATTGTGTTGCCATAACAATTGGGAACTGCACGGATTTTTACCTTTAGACAGCATAGCCTTTCGACAATTCAACGTCCCTTCCATCTTCAATTACATTTCGATTACATTATTACTTATTAGCAGATCTGTTTTAAGATAGTTAGATGAAAAATCCCGTCCTAGTTCTTGGAAAAAGTTTATTTTTTCTTCGTGTCCAAATAGTAGGGTAGGCCATAATATTGTACCTCTTCAAAGACTTCAAGCTGAACCAGTAGAGCAGCAAATGTCATGACGTAGCGGGTTTTATTTTCCTTGAAGCAGTTATCTAACTGCAGAAACAGGGCTCTCCCCAGCTTCTCCTTATACAACACTAGGGTCTTCAGCACACAGTTGATGGTCATGTTATGAACCAGGACACCTGAAGATGTAATCAATGCAAAGAGCTGTTACTGGTCAAATTTCCCAAAGTATCCACTCTGCAATAGGAGGCAGATCCTACACCCTTTAGTTAATTATGTCACACATTTCTTTCTTTTTTCTGTGCTGAAATACAATTACGAATTCGATATCGACGTTTGCAAGTAACTCTTTGTGTTCCTTATATTAACGCTACTGTTCAAATATTTAAATAAATCTCTACATATTTTAAAATCGGTACATGGGAGCTTCAAGTTTGTTTTTATATCGTCCTGCTTTCAATAAGAAACATGTCTGTGCATTTGAATAGTTGTCAAATATTGGAACCTTCAAAGAATAAAAGTTACATGCATTAGTGATACTTGCCTTGAATTTGCGCACATATTTAAAACTCACACCACCTGCAATTATTTGTTTCATACCAGGTGATATGAACTGGTAATCAAGCCAAGTGGGCAGAACCTTCGTCTCTTCTGATGACATGGGGGACGTCAGTCCTAGCCTGATCCATACCATCGATTATTATCATTGTCAGATCTCTTGGCTGGCGTCTTGCTCGCTCTCGAACGTTTTGGTACTCCTTTCGCTTCTTTCTGCATACAATTTGAGACGGATGGATAATTTTGGTGTCAGCAGTATGTGACAATTGTTGGTTTTGTTTTGCTGCTGATACTGTTATTTTAATATTGTGTGGTGCATTCAAGTTGCATTATTATTGTAAACTACACCTATAAAAGTTCGTAAGTATGAGGTACCGAGGTTGCTTAGCAACAAGCACAAGTACTGAATCTGCATCCTAAAGTCAAACCACTCTTGACCCGACAGTCAGTTGGGTCACTAGTTGCACTGTCTGAAAGCATGGTGTAAAAACAGCCACTCCTTTGTTGAATAAACATACCCCGGTTTCTAAAGAAACAGCCCATGCTATAAGTACAGTGCAGGTGTAACTCAAGTAGTATTAATTAAAGCCGAGCCTTCGGGTGTTTTGCGGTTGTAAAATGAAATCCCTTTCAGATTGGATGACTTTGAATGTAAAAGGAAAAACAATACCCCAAATTTAGCTGCACTGACAAGTTAGCATTATTTTGAAATCGCGTATTTGCAATCTGTTAATGTGTTTAAGGATTATACTTACTCCACAGTTCATGTATGCTGACCCAACATATCTGCTACCTACTGATGTTCCGAATCGGTGAGGGTCTTGCTTCTTTTCTCCTTTAAGTTTCTAGTGCATTCTGTGAATTCTAATCGTACATGAAGTACAATTTATAATAACAATATTAAACAGTGAAAGTACTAAGTTTAATGCCACCAATATTTTTTTTGTTACATTGATTTAAAATTACACAATATAGAAACTTGTTTTTACTGGACCCCTTTCGTAAGAATAGAGTGCTCTTCCATACATAATCAAATCCCAAAGCCCTTGCTATATGCCAAAACCAACTGTGTGAATTGTTTGTTTAGGCTGCCGAGCTTTCAGGAAATACGTGTGACGTCAATGTACTAATTTGGAAACGGTTTTTTGTACTTAATCCAATTTAGCTAAATCCAAACCCAAATTCACTTCCATTAGTTAACCATTTTATTTACTGTTTTCTCAAAACTGTGTACAGCTTACCAGAGCCAAACAAAATGTACATTTGCTGTTGGTCACAATACCAGTTTAACTGCTCCAACAGAACACTAAAAGTCGCTAATGTAAACACTCACAGGAAGTGTCGCATACCCTTGTTGACAATGTTTACCAGTAAAGCAGTGAGTGGGAAAAACCAAACGGTTACGCCACGTATTGGGCAGAATCTGTCGGTTGTGTCATGGTCCAGAGTAAAAACGTTAGGATTAAAGTAGCAGTGAAATAATGTTTCCTTTATTTAAGTATCACTATAGAAGGTCATATAATTCCTTAGTGGGGCGAGCACACATACTTTAAGTTTGGGGTTAGCAGTCACGCGTGTTTTAAACTCGCTAATCGTTTTGAACTTTTCTTCGTACGCCACACAAACACCTGATTTGCAGACATGAACAAAATATTGGAATTCGCAGAGTTTGGAGAATGCCGAGAATTCAGGATTCACTATATAAGTGAGGATTGCGGCCATCCTCGGCCCTCACATTTTATTTTTTTCAGTTTCGGGGCGGAGGTCTGCAGAGTAGCAGAGTGGGCAGAGAATTCCTTCTGAGTGCCCACGTTGGAGCGGCATTTTTGGTTGCCGGACTGTGATGTTCGACATGTTTTAGTTTCGCCGTTCCTGCACGGATCAATCCGTGAAACCTCCAGTAAAGTTCGTCGCTGCAGAAACCATGCAGTAGGCTGCTACGGGCGCCGGTGGTTTTTCTATGACGGGGAGTTTGCACGTCGACGAGGCAGAGCTGTAACTTCCCGAGGGCGCCGGACTTTACGACACACAGACTCGTGACTTGGGCACTGTGTGAGTTTCTTTTCCTCCGAGCTGCGGTCGTCGGACTTTGTTGTACCGGTTGCGTGAAGCAACGAAGGTACGAAAGCAGAGAGCACTGAGGGGGCGGACCATTTTTCCACACCGGGTTTCATCACATCGCGTGTACCTTGGAAGGGTAGCAATCTACGGGGACATTTTCATCAAAGTAAGCGGACATTGGTCTTCAGCTCTCTACGAGAGAGCCGAGGTATATTAAAGGCTGTTGGGTCTTCGACCCTATTTTTTTTGTCTGGGCTGCTCGCCCCCCCCCCTTTAATTTAATTCATATCACAACTGGTTAACCGACTTTTTGTATTGCCTTTTTTATTATTATTGTCAGTTTTCGTAATGGTTTATATTAAATTTAATTGAACATACTTGCTGCTTCTTATGGTGCTTGTCTGTTTGACTATTTTTGTTACCCTTCAGTTCCAGGGCGGGGTTATTTTTAGAAATCTCTGGCTTGGGAATTTGGGTCGTAACAGTTGTGATACTTTTAATTAGACTAGCGTGATCATTCTTTTAACTTTTAATTGTCCAATATTACCAATGTTGTATAAGGCAGGATTTTTTTTTAAAGAGTGCCAGACAAATCTTTACCTTAGCAATGATAAACTGCGGCAGAAGATCGGCCCAAACAGATGTGAAGTGTTCGTAAGAAATTGTATTCACGATTCCCCGTTCTTCGAACTCGGCAACCATCCTTTCATAAGTTGGTGGTAGGTGCACTTGAATTTTGTGTGGCATCCAATCGCCTATTCGCTCTAATAGATATTGCATCCACGCGATGGCTTCTGTCGTTCTTGCTTGCATGACACTTCGGCCTAAACTCCCATGATGAACAGTTGTGATGCCACATTGAAACAACTTTTGGCACCGAAGAAACATCTTGTAGTATCATGCACAATGCACCAAGCTTGATCGCAAACTGACTTTCCTCTAAGCACAAAACTCTTTTTGACGTACTTTTTCCCGACTGGCTATGCTGAATTTGACTTTTGTCTCTGATGTTATCCACTATGTACTGTCGTTGCTGAGTGGTGCCTTTTCCTTTAAATTGAAGTTCACAAATCTCCACATCAAGGGGGGCAGAGCTTTTAAGCAACTTTCTTTACAGCACTGAGTTTTCAGGACGTCTACAGAGTTTTTAATATGTTTTTTCTGTGGTGGTGTACCCGTGCTGCAATCAGCAATCGGTGATACTTGTGGCTGGAATTTAAATCTTCTTTTAATTTTGCCTGGCGATATCTGAGGGGTTGACAAAATGGGTTAACTGGTAGTTTTTTTCCGTACAACAATCGTTTGAAAAGCTGCAGTTTAGTGGCTTTATTAAGTCCGTACTAAAACCAGTGCAGTTTTAAAGGCTCAGAGTCAGTTGAGAAACTGGAGTTCAAATCTCCTCCACTAGCCTCGTTGAGTGTGGTCATCTTCCCGGACCTGTTGTATTAAGATTAAGAATGATAACAAGATTACAAGATTGCAGTGAATACTTTTAGGTCTACAACAAAGGCCTACATGGTACACGTTTAAAATGTGCTATTGTTTAATTAAGAGCCAAGTTTCATATTGGTACGCCATCTTTCATTTTCTTTAAGATGAAGACGTCCATGCTTTAAAATAGCACTCCTGGTTCATACTAGCCAAGTTCTTTTAAAATTAATATGCTATGGGTATATGAGCTCAATCTAGGTCGTTTTAAAGTGTTTTTCAAACCAAGAATCCATACAATTTTCGGAGCATTGTAGGGATTTATTGTCAAAAATGGTCACTATGTTTTCAAAAGCATTGGATACATCAACAGTGCAATCTTTGTATTTTGAATTTTTCAAATGAAAACAAATTTGCCGAATAAAATAAGTTTGGACAGTGCGCCGATTAAATCTAATGACGAAAGTTATAAACATCTAACACTGTAGCAGAACATTAAATAGGCCCCCTATATTGTAAATTTTTAGAAAGCTTACCTTTTCCCTTCTGTCTGTCCTCATCAGCTCCATGATCTATTACAAATTCCTGGATCTTGTTTTGTGGAGATGTTACACTTAAAGCCCTTTTCCACTCGACTTTCTTTCCCATACACACAAAGAAAGAACTGACCATGTTGCTCATTTTCCTTGTGCTGACACAGGTACACCATTACGAAAGAGTACTGCTTACAAACAAAATAACTGTTTGTGTTGTACATAGTGTTGTGTTGTGTCCAGTGCGATGGGCAGTTGTGAGACTGTGGCTAAATCCTAGCACTTTGTGCATGACGTAAGACTTTTTCACATGGGAAGTGCCTGGCTTATGGCCACACTGAACCCTATGCCCTGATAACGATGATGTTACTATTTTTAAGTCAGGGTACTATGCATCCAGTGAAATGAGAACGCCCTCTGTTTTAACCAACCGTTTGATTTTACTTGCTAGACCTATATCTATCTATCTATCTATATATCTATCTATCTACATTGGTTTGTTATCTCAGATGATAGAGGAAAGGTAACTGGCCTACGCAACAATTCTGTTCTGGGATTTTTGTCCATGTTTACTTTTTTCACCTTCCAGGAGACTGAGCAAAATTAAATGACCTTAATTTGCAACCTACGCCTATCTGTTCTTCAAATCCATCGATTATCCATTTTTTTGTTTTTAGGTGTTCGGGGCAACGCTCGGAACACCTATTGTTTCTGTTTTTTCCTTTTTATTGTTATTGTTCGTTTTTTATTAATTTTTTATTTTTATAGTTTTTCTTATTCTTCTCAGAGTCGTTTGTCCGCAAGCAAAATCATAGTTGCGAACCTTGGATCAACTCATAACTAGCCCTGTGCCTCCTAAACGACCCAAACTTACACCGTGGTCGGACAGTGTCGCTAGGAGAAGCATGTGGGTTTATGAATGTACACTCCAACCCTGCATACATGTACAATCCTCTCATGTGGGTTTATGAATGTACACTCCAACCCTGCATACATGTACAATCCTCTCATGTGGGTTTATGAATGTACACTCCAACCCTGCATACATGTACAATCCTCTCATGTGGGTTTATGAATGTACACTCCAACCCTGCATACATGTACAATCCTCTCATGTGGGTTTATGAATGTACACTCCAACCCTGCATACATGTACAATCCTCTCATGTGGGTTTATGAATGTACACTCCAACCCTGCATACATGTACAATCCTCTCATGTGGGTTTATGAATGTACACTCCAACCCTGCATACATGTACAATCCTCTCATGTGGGTTTATGAATGTACACTCCAACCCTGCATACATGTACAATCCTCTCATGTGGGTTTATGAATGTACACTCCAACCCTGCATACATGTACAATCCTCTCATGTGGGTTTATGAATGTACACTCCAACCCTGCATACATGTACAATCCTCTCATGTGGGTTTATGAATGTACACTCCAACCCTGCATACATGTACAATCCTCTCATGTGGGTTTATGAATGTACACTCCAACCCTGCATACATGTACAATCCTCTCATGTGGGTTTATGAATGTACACTCCAACCCTGCATACATGTACAATCCTCTCATGTGGGTTTATGAATGTACACTCCAACCCTGCATACATGTACAATCCTCTCATGTGGGTTTATGAATGTACACTCCAACCCTGCATACATGTACAATCCTCTCATGTGGGTTTATGAATGTACACTCCAACCCTGCATACATGTACAATCCTCTCATGTGGGTTTATGAATGTACACTCCAACCCTGCATACATGTACAATCCTCTCATGTGGGTTTATGAATGTACACTCCAACCCTGCATACATGTACAATCCTCTCATGTGGGTTTATGAATGTACACTCCAACCCTGCATACATGTACAATCCTCTCATGTGGGTTTATGAATGTACACTCCAACCCTGTATACAATCCTCTGTTCAAGAGTCTCAATAGATGAATGGGGTCATCTTGACTTCCTCTAACCCGAGAAAACCCCCACCCAGACAAGTGTAATGTAGTCATTGTTTTGACCAAGTGGCTGGTGGCTCAGGCGCAAAGGAATGTGGTTAACAGTTTAAACCATGGAGGAAGGTCCTTCCTCCATGTTTAAACTAACGGGGCGATGACCAATTAGGCTGCCTTTTATCAAGGCTGGTGTCGCAAGTGCGTTCACCCAGGATTAAAGGTGACTAAACCATGTTTTTTGGCATGGCTTGAAAGGGGCATAACTGGAGTTTCACAGTATTTGCCCAAACATTTAGGGTTTTATAAAAAAAAACAAAAAAAAAACGTGTCTTCTGACGACACTGTCTTGGCGGCGCAGGGCTAGCAGAGTCTGCTAGTTATGTTCTAACTTTATGATGACGTCACTGAGTGTCAAATTACAAGCCATTTAATGTTACAAAATTACCGTATGCCAATGTCTGTATATCTCTGAATATTAAAGCGATGGCATTCAAATGTGGGCATCTGATAGATCAAGATTGGGACAACATTTAAAAAATTCATGCAAAAATCGTATGACCTTTACTTCCGGTCTTAAAATTCCTAAATAATATTTCAAGAAATTTACAAAATTATGAACCAGGTGTACTGATTTCTTCTTGTATTAGTCTTAACTATCAGAGGATTTAGTAATAAATTAAATGTAGACATGTAATTTTACTTTCAAAAATTATGTAGTATTAAAATGAAAAAACGTAAATACAATATACATCAATGACTGCAATAGTCAAGAAATCGGTATGTATATATAGAGTACATGTTGTACGATGTATGTAATCAGGTGCAGGTAACGGCAACGTAGTAGGGGCCCACTGGTAAGTCTGTATTGTTGAAAGTAATTCATTGATCATGTTGACATATCAATTAACAGTTTCATAAAACTATTGTATTTAAGTAACCGATACAGCACTAAAATAAAATTGGGAAAGAAAGGGCTGACGTTGTGACAACGTTCAGGGTACTGGAAAAGGAAACGTCGTTGCAACATTCTTTTGAAAACGATTACTTACAACATGGCAACGTTGTGTATACGCGCCAACAACGTGGTTGTTTCGTTGCATCATTACGTTCTAAAAACATACAGGGGAGTCGACAAATATTCTTTGCTACAACGTACTTAGATAACGTTATACCAAACAAACAAGCTCTGGTAACACTGTCGTAACGTTTATATAAGTTGTCATAAGGTCACTGGAATCATGTTTTAAACGTACCAACAACCGTGGTTGTTACATTGCATCCTTACGTTCAGAAGACGTATAAGGGAGTCGACAAAGTTTCAATAATACAAAGTTATATATAATACGGTTACTTATACCAAAGTCTGACTCCATTACAACGTTGTGAGAACGTCAAATTGTTAGCTGGGATATATATTTATACATGTTAAAAATATATTTGTAAACCACTTTCCAGGTCAGCCTGACCCAAGAGTGGGTTAGTCAGCCACCCCCCCCCCCCCGACTTGGAATTTGAGTCAATTCTGACCAGACAGTTGTTTTTAGAGTTTACCTGCAGGTCAATGGAGGCTATAGTTATTTTTGTCTTCACTCACTAATGCACTCTCCTCATGGTATGACGCTCATCTCAATATCATAATACACGCATGGGTGCTTAAAGTAATTGCCAACCCTCTCGGACCAATGTCGTCTTAAGATCAGTCAACATATGATTGCAATTAGGAATTAAAAAGCTTTTTAGCAGAGCAAAGCTACTTTCAAATATTTCAATAATTTACGTCGTGACTTCATAACTACGTTCAAACAACTAGGGTTTCTTGTTCCGTTAAAAACATACACATACAAACAAAAACACGCCTTCAAATAATAAAAAGAAAAGAAAAAAGGAAACACATTAAATAAGGGACACTTTGCTGTATGGAATCCTTATAAAGCTTTATTTACAAAGTACTACGGGTAGGTGTTTTATTTCTTACAAGAATCCGTTGATACCTTGACTTTCTTCTGTGAAAATGGCACAAAACATATTTTAGGGGCATGGTTACAATTTCAAATGTTTTTTATGATTTAAAATTTTTTGTTTCAAAAATAGCTGAAAGGGTAACGTCGTGAATCATGACTCATGTACCGAATGTATCAATGAAAAAGATCCGAACACAATATCAGTTCTACCAACTGAGCTATCCAGCCCTATGTTGGCGGTCTCCCTATTAGTCAATATTTGTTCTGGGGTGCCAATCAAATGCCATTCAACCGTTAGTTGCCGTGTAGCCAGGGATCACACCCAAGTTTACGATACAACATGGGAAGCGGCAGCCACAGGAAGGGGATGCGACTTTTTAATAATAGCCAACATAGAGCTGGATAGCTCAGTTGGTAGAGCACCGGTACGTTAATCCGGAGGTCTTTGGTTCAAGTTCCGCTCCAGTCAATTTTTCTTTGTTCAAACCCAAATTATAAAAAAAATTACCCAGTCAGTTTCCCGTGTGGTTTATTACTTAAAAGCATTGTTGTCTTAAAATGATTATGGTATTATGGGTAACTAAAACTGAAGTCATTTTGAAAATTTCTGGGTTTTTGACCAACAAAATACTTACACTTTTCAGAGCTATTGTTTTGTACACAGATACAAAACGCACAATAAAAAGCGTCATGGTGACGTCGTCCGGCATTTTAGGTCAACAAAAATATATAGTATCCGCCGAGTACAAAATTGAAAAAGTTTGACGATCGGACATATACTTTTTGAGATTTGCGGTTTCAAGATTGGCTAGGTAAGTATTCATCTCAATTTAGCTAAGTCAATTAATTAATTATATTAAGCTTATTATGTTTTTCGATACATTTATGACCTAAGCTTTGATAGGATCTGATGCTTTCATATTAAGTTAAGTATGACTTAGGGAGCATGGATAAATTATGTCTGACGTATTCCTACGTGCGCAAGCTCAAACAAAAGAAAACCCACACGGTGTCACGCACTGTCTCACGCGTTCTTCTGTAATCGCCCGGTCTTGAGGGAGACTCACTGTATAACAAAGGAACAATGGTGTTGGCCAAACGCCACCGTGTAGTTATATTTATTACACCGATGCGATTTCGTTGCAAACGATCATCATTTTGAGATCTCGTGTGAAACGGGCTCATCTAGACAAACCCATAGCCTTTCCCCGCAATAAGTCTACTGTCGTTTCAGTTGAAAAAAAAAAAAAGAATCCATATATATGTACTGAAAACGATCATTGTCTTTCCGGCCTGGTTTATTTACATGGATTTTGCTAAGTAAAAAATGATGAACCCTAGCCTTTTCCCCGCAATAAGTCTACTGTTGTTTCAGTTGAAAAAAAAAATACATGTAAACGGAAATTTTATTTTCGGCCTGGTTTATACATATTTTGTTATTTTTAAAAAGAAATTTCCCGCACATCGTCGTCAGATTTTTATTTTAAATGCTATATGAAAAATATATAACTATTATTAAGCATCCGGTAATATTGCCTGAAATATAATTTAATGCCCCAATAAGAGATGCTTGATGTAAGTTTAATAATTAGTAACAGTATCGACAATGATCTATGCATATGTAACCATTTGCAAAAGAACAGCCATTTCAACATGGACTGTTCTATATAAACTGGATCTTGCAAAACGGATAGATTTTGGACTCAAGTCTTATTAATGGGGATCCAGAAGATGCTGATAAAGATTGGTTGGTCAATTCATCAGATGAGCTGAATTTGAGTAGTTTTTGCCAAACACCCTGTATAAACCCTGACGTTGTAAATGTAAATAAATTTTTAATAACTCCCAAGACAAAGAAGAAAAAACAAGAAATTTGTATTGTAGTTTGTAAAAATGACATAGTTTAAAAAAAAGGTTTGTCAACATAACAGTTAAGTTTTTTGTAAATAGCTTATATCAACAATTCCACCAAAAGTTGTAATTGCGAAATTATTGCTAAAAATGTGTATTTGTTTTTACTCCTTGAACTATTGATCACATGTTTTTTTGACGGAAACAATGATTTTCCTCGTATATAATGTGTGACACTAAAATATTAAGATATGGCGTTACATTAAAACTTTGCATGTACATGTATTGCAATTATTCATATCTGTTGTCGAATTATAATACTTGATTTCTAGCTGTTGTTTGAAGAAAAGATAACGGAAGTTTGCCCTAACGGCTCATACTATTATTATTATTATTATTAATATTATTATATCACGAGCATTTAGGGCGATGTTTAAGCGTATAATTGTGTGGTAAAAATGGCCGCAGAACGTGTCGCCAGCTCTGATATAGAAATAAAACTAACATCTATCTCTCCAACCCTTTGTCAGGCATACCTGAGCTAGACCGCGAACACTTATTCTTCACTCCTTTGTGAGCTACTTTCGGGTTGCAAAAGGCACTAAGAGTTCGATAATGAGGGACCTTAAAAATCACTAGAGCGCAAATCCCATCGTTGCACGGGGCCGTGACAATTTTTGAACGTCTCCGCGCGGCCACGCGTATGCACGCGTGCGAACGCGTTCTTAATTTATCCACGGTCCCTTAGGAGAGAACAAAATGAGTGTACACATTTTGGGGGGATTTTGACGGAAGGAAAGAAATTGAAGAAAAACAAATACAAATCTTGACGAAAGCAATAGCTGTATGTCGGAACAGCTTATAACAATCTTGATGAAAACAATAGCTGTTCCAACCGCTATGTCGAAACAGCTAAAACAAATCTTGATTAAAACGATAGCTGTTCTGACCGCTATGTCGGAACAGCTAACAAACAAGCAGACCATAAACTGCGTTGGTGGTGTCATCAGCCATGCATAATGTTAGTTTTACTTGTGAGAGTCTTCTACTAATTTTGTATGATGTAAATTTTTCGAGCTGAGTTTTAATTCCTGATCACGTGATTGTATCAAGTGCCTGGACATACGCAACCATCCATTGACTTTAGTCAGTCTCTTGTATCGCACTTATACTGCGACAAAAACCAATCCTCTACTGTTCAATAACACCATCCAAACGACTTGCCAACTTGGCCGATCTCTCATCGAATTTGATGGTCTCATTTGCATTGTATTTATTTTATTTTATTAAATCCAACAACACAATTAGCGCCAATAGCAAGGTGAATGGGAAACGAGGAGAAATGAGTCAGTTTTATATGTGAGCGGGAAACCCCAAAACAGGGAAAACCAACACGCAATCAGGTAGGGACTAAAAACTCAGTCCACATGCAAGGCTCTGGTCTGAGGTGGCATTCGAACCGCAGTCAACAGAGGTGAAAAGTGGGGGGGGGGGGGAAATTGAGCCGACCGTCCCCCAAAAAACAGCAAGAAATTGATTATTTCCAGGGCATTTTGAACACATCCATGCAAATTTGTTATGCTTATTTAGACAGTTTAGAAGCAGCGGTTATATTCTTTGTCTTCACAGTGTTAATATAACTCTCGACTTTGATAGTAATTTTTAATAAAAAAATTATCTTGGAAGTACAACTGTACAGGTATGAACTTCAATGTCCTTGCACTTTCAGACCAAATCAATCATTCATCCGACAATTAACCAGTAATTGTCTTTAAAGGGCAACTCAAACGAAGAAAAACATTTGTTGTGAAAAGTTTACATTCAATTAAAACCCCCAATTTTAGGAATAGAAAACATCGATCGCTCTTTATTTTGCCTTTCAATTTATTCCTGATATTTTCTCAATTATTTATCATGAGTACGTTGAGAAGTCTTGAGGTGTTTCCAGCTCATGATTTCAACAAAAAAGCGTATCATTAACAAAATACCCATACTTTGTCCGTTAAACACTGCAGCACATCGTAGAATGGTACCACGACACAAAACTAGTTCTGGAAGTGGTCCACCATTATATCCATATTACTTTAGTTCTAAACACCTTTTTAATTTGCATTGTCATTATCATTTCGGAGTCATCAGGAAAGCAACAGTACTTGCTATTATTATTATATACAAATTGACTAAACAGTACACTCACTCAAGGCCTGTCGTTTAATTTTCCGTTCCATGACAATATCCAGTTGGTAATGAGATGAAAAATTCATTGTTCCAACTCCATCAGGGTTGTCATCATTAACTGATAAATTATTGGTACTAACGAGACTTATAACACAATCCATTAATTGGAAGTGTTGTTAAATATTTTACATTATATGTTGAAAAGACCAAACCGTTTGATAGTCATTTCTTTAAGCATGTGCTGTCGTTTTTTGACAATCAGACAGTTTCCATTTAATTCTTAAAAATGGACTTTAAATTTTCTCAACTGTATTTAGAAAATTTAAAATTATGTAAGCATCCGGTAATATTGCGTGAAATAATAATGGTTGTATACAATGACAAAGATGAAAAGAGTTAACCTAATCAATAATTTAATGCCCCAATAAGAGATGCTTGATGTAAGTTTCATAATTACAACATAAAGTTGTTTAATTACCATATAAAGTTGTATAATTACCGTTTATATATATTTTCAACTGTAAATCACAATTTAAAGGTTTCTGCAGTTAATATTAAACTAAACGGAACCTTAATTGTTTACATTCCGATCAATTACGTTATTTTGAATACAGGACCAAAGCAATTCTGTTCTTCAATTTGCCCAGAAGAATGTGAAGTGAGCTTTTTGTCCTGTACGATCCATTTCTACCTCCATGCTCAGACCAATAACAAAAACCATTGTCTTGCTTTCTTGGTAGTATACCTACACGATGCTATGCAAATGAGTTATGTAGTGATAATAATGGTTGTATACAATGACAAAGATGAAAAGAGTTAACCTATAATCAACAATGCATTGTTGGTATACAATGGTGTGTCAAGGGCTGGGGTGCATTGTTCTGTCGAGGCCTACAATGTTTATCAGACAAATTTGTGTTTATGAAGACGAATCATGCGTAAAATTAACCATATAGAAATTCTTGAAATAGTTCAGACCCAAAATGTTGCAGTTCCCAATGGCACTCATTAAATGACGTTTTACATCATTTGAACAAGGATGATTTTGAAGCGTTAAATACTAGGTGCTTGATATTTGTATCCGTGCATGTAAGATAATAATTTTGTATGTTTAAACATCTTCTTTCCAAAATATGGATGATAGACAATGTGTGCTTCTCTTTCCCTTTATCCAAAACATGTTAATATATTTCAAGGACTTTAGATTAAAGAATAAATATAAAGACCCTAGATCACCAAAGTGTACTGGGTCCAGGCGTACGGACCATCACTTAGATTTATGCTAAATGATAAAGACCCAATTACCAAAGTATTACTGGCTTCAATATCATAAAGCTGTTAAGCACAACTTATAAATTGATTAGGAACGAAAAAACAAAAACAAGAACATGCTTATCAGAGACACGTTATCAACTAAAAATACATTGTATCGATATTGTTTGTAACATATACTATGCTAATTTTTTAAATGTAATGTATTGATAGGTTCCATGCTAATTTGTGAGAAATTTTAAGTATTGATATTGTTTGGGACAGGTTCCACGTTAATTTTGCTGGATTGGTTTTTTGTTCTGGATTGATAAAGATATTACGAACTAAATTGCAGAACAACTGATGTACAGACGCTCTTTGAATGAGATAATGGGGTGTTTGTTTGTTTGTTTGTTTGTTTCTTTCTTTCTTTCTTTCTTTCTTTGTTGGGGGTGTTGGTGTGTTTGTTTGTTTGTTGGGGTGTTGGGGTGTTTGTTTGTTTGTTTGTTTGTTTGTTTGTTTGTTTGTTGGGGTGTTTGTTTGTTTGTTGGGGTGTTCGTTTGTTTGGGTGTTGGGGTGTTTGTTTTGCTCAGCCCTCTCGTTTTTATACCGTTTAAATTAATTTATTGTATGTACTAATTGCCACAAGTAATGCAGCATCTATCACGTGCTGTGAGTTGACTTTTAATGTCAGTTCATTAACACGTATCCAACAAAAACGCAATACCTGCATGGTGACAATTGGTACACTTCGACAATATTTTGAAAAATATCAGTTCACAAGATTTTGTACATAAAGGGCCATTGTAATTTGATATTGAAGACATTATTCGAAGACAATCACATAGTGCCCCGTTTAGCATCAAGCTATTAATGTATTTTCCTAAAGACTGATATAGACTAATGATATAGCAAACCTGTCGCAACCAACTCTGTGCAAGAAGTCATACTGACCTGATGACGCCGTGTACAACGTGTGTTTCTCTAATGTCTGGATCGTGGTGTTAAGTAACTTCAGATGGAAATATTCTTACCTGTTTCAAAGAGTAGAAGCGCCAATGGGTTATTCCTCAATTGCTTCACAGTAAATGGTCTTTGCAATTTGTTCGGATATGCAACTTATAGTCCTGTGGTATCTGCAAAATGAAGTCAATTTGTCGCAAACGATAGTCCATCAGAGGACCTGCAAAATCAAGCGCATCCTCATTTGCATTAGAATACGCTCATGAATATTCACATTGGTAATATCAACCAATCAAAATGAAAAGTTGTATTGCAAACTCGTATACGTTGGACCTGTTTGGGTTCTATGAATCATTATGGATGAATTAAACTGTTGATGGTTGATTAACTTTTCGAAGGTACTCAAGGTTAGTCAAGCTAGAACGGTGTCAGTTCAGTGATCCTTCAATTGGAGAAAATTATGTGTGTCTCTTGAAACGAGCATACATTATTTTTCAGTATGTATCTGCAGGAGCGCTTTTAAAATAATGACACTGTGTGATAACCGCCCGCCCTATGAAATTTTTCCGTTTGAAGCTCTGTTGCTGGTGTTTCTACTTTTGCCTTCACCGTGCTTTATCTGGCAAAGAAAAGGGAATAGGGAATGTGGGATACATTAACAAAACAATATACACTTAATATATACATTATTTTTGACTTAGTTAACGGAATGTTTTTTTTCCCTTTTGAATAACAGGTTGGACTGAAATAATTGTATACCAGTCTTACGAACCATGTTAAACAATTTGATTACACAACACAGGCCTATCTATTTTATTAGCAATTTTCTAATATTTTTTTTTCTGTATTAAAACAATAAAATCAGCTCATTAAATTTGACTGACTGTCTTTAAAGTTAAAGAATTATTTATCAAGTTATAAACCACAAGGGAAACTGACTTAGTATTTATTTTGTTATTATCATTATTATCATTATTATTGTTATATTTTTGTTTTTTATAATTTAGGGTAAAAAAAAAAAATTGACAAACGCCCAACTGAGCTACTATAGCTCTATGTTGGCGGTCTCCCTATTTTGTCAATATGTTTGTTCGGGGCCAGTCAGAAGCCATACAACCGTTATCTGCTGTGTTGCCAGGGGTCACACGTAAGTTAACCGTACAACCTGGGAAGCGGCAGCCAAGTGATCACCTACGGTGATGCGAATCTTTAAATTTCAGAATATCAAGTTATAAACCTTTTACTTCTTCATCCCGATGCAAATATTACATCTATTAAAGTTATAAACCACAAGAGAAACTGACTGAGTAAATGTTTTAATGATTTGGTGTAGAACAAAGAAACAATTGCTAAGCGGGATTTGAACCAACTATCTCTGGTTTAATGTAATATTAAAATGTCCTCCTTTGTGATAAGTTTCTGGTTGATTAGTACACAAAAAGACATTGATATAAACATTACATTCTAATGTCAATAAACAAATAGCTCACTTTCAAGTTTCAGAATCTTTCGTGTGTTGAACTGATGAATTGCTTTTTAGTTTAAAAAAAGATATTTAAGAAATATATATAAAATATATAGGTACTTCACTACAAGTGTAGGGATAAACTAAAAAAATGTCTAATCAACCTGTAAGTTTACATGCAACTTTCAATATTGAACAGTAAGCATTTTTCTGTAGTTTTTGTTTATGCTTGCCCTGCAACGCCGAAAACCCAATTAGGATAATTACGACGTCAAATGCCAAAAGGTATTAGCATATGCAAATGTTGTGAATTTGACACGGGTGCTTGCACCAGTGCAATTGAAAGCATAAATAATTGATCTTCACAAGGTATTATCCGTTCTACTTGACTAGTTCCGCTTTTGTAGCCTCCACAACTGCAACGCACAGGGGCGGGTGGCTTAATTTACCAGCCGAGTTAACGAGCTTGTGTGTAGGCATTAGCAACAAACAGTTGGTAGATGAGTTCACCCGTAAGTGGTAGCTGGTTGGGATTATTGCGAAGAGGTGTGGAGAACTGCGAGATATGGGCGATTACTGAATACTCATTAGTATTGTAAATTACACTAAACATACATGCAAAGGACTAACAAAACAAACAAATGTATCATGGGCCATTTTCCCACTCACTCGGTAATTTTTAGCGCCATTTTTGGGGGTACTATACAGGGCAACCCATTAGTTAGTCTCCAAGTGATGACGTTACCATAGATAGATATATTTTACTACCAAAAGGATACATGTACAAAGTTAATCACGAAGTAACGCACGAAAACACCACTCAAAGAATTCACCTGGAATTCCCCAAACATGTTCTCCATGGGTATTTCCACATACCTAGCGGAAAAAAGAAAAAAGAACAAAAACAGCCCCCACCTATACAAACCATCCGTTGTATTTGTAAAACAAATTGTCATACTGAACTTTCGTACACCTTGGTGCCTTTTAAGTGCCAATGATGGCAACCTGATAATCAGGTAAAGGAGGGTGGAGGTTTTCAGTGAACAGAAAAATTTGCCACAATCCTGGTGTAATATTAGTCCTAGGTAACTAAAAAATCAGAAAATTATACTAATTTAGTAGTTGAGTTGAATCATATAGTGCAGGATTAGAACTCTGGGCCTAAAATGATGTAGGCCTAAGTGAAACTCACTGAAGTGCGCCTTTTTTGACGACCACACACCCTAAAAACAGATTGGTTGAAAAAACTACCGATGTTATTGGTTAAACCCATTTTTTGTGTTTTAACCAATATATTGGTTAACTATTGACCAATGCGTTGGCTGTCCACCAACCAATCCTATTGGTTGAGCCATAAACGAATCCCTTAACTCAATATATGTCAATAATGACCAATATGTTGGTTGCTCAGCAACCAATCGGTTTTAACCAATGCATTGGTCAAAAGTGACCAAAATGATTGGTTGCTCGGCAACCAATCACATTGGTTTCGACATAAACCAATCCGTTTACCAATACACATATTGGTATTTTGAATATACGTTGAACTGTTATAACTGTATTAGCAGTATTATAATATATTTCAGTCATATTATGTAACTGTATCATTCTTGAATTTGAAACTGTATCATTCTTCATGTAAGCGACAATTTTCATACATTGAAGAAATGACGCAAGGTTATAACTTCCAGGATACAGAGGCTAATAACTTTAAAGGAACACACTAAGAAAGCAAACAAAAACCCTGTAATACAAAAATAAGAAATAATACATTGTCAATTACTGAAAAATAAACACTAAGCAGATAAACGATTTACACTTTACACTTACATGTATATAAAGCCTGTACTTTAAACAACTTAACAGTTGGACTTGTGCACTCTTATAGTCACAATTCTCTTTAATGATCAGACCTAAGCCCACCTTTACCTTTTTTTTACTGCTCTCTGCTTCAATTGGTCTTTGCCAAAAAATAAACAATTCCACAAGGTGCGTTACAAAACTCTGTAGTAAATGGAAAAACTGAACATGATAATAAATATGTCAACAGAATTTGAGCCAAACTTAAATAAGTTGACACAGTCAGAACAGACTATCCTTAAGATATAAATCAGTGGTTCCATTAAATCAAAATTTATCCAGCAAGGATGTTCCGTCCCAACTTGACGATTGTCCTAACTATAGTTGGGACTGGTCCCAGTTTGAGTGTTAAAGTTGGGACGTCCCAACTATAGTTGGGATCGCCCATGGAGTTCAACAGGACACCGTGATCGATCATCATGCGTGGATTACTGTGTGACACTACTGCAGACACACACGCTGAGATGCGATCGGCGTTAATTAACAAGTTTCTTTATTTCAAACCCGGGTCTCGGCTCTGTACAAACTCATGCCAAAACGGACGATGGAGCTAGAGCCGGTCGCGAGCCGGTGCCCAGGACGAGGTTTGGAATGATAGTATATCGCTCACAATGGACCGCTAACTCGGTGTAAATGGTGTTTTATAACATGTAGAATGCAGGGTGACGCTTTCGGTCTCAAAGTAGGTCTATACGCACCCTTTTATACTCTCGGAAAACCAAAATTCTAACTAATCTCAAATATTCTCAAGGGAAAGCGGTCTTAAAAACTTCATACTATGATACTTACTATTTATTAGTTTATTCACGGGGATGCTTTGTGTTTACTGTGATCCCAGCTATAGTTGGGACGCCCGACGATTGTCAAGTTGGGGCGGAACAAGGACACAGACCTACTCAAAACCAAAGTTAAACTAGACATTCAGTTTTGGTTTACTACAAAAACAAGGTGTTCGTGATCGATGTTATCAACTTATGATTGAACATTATTTCATTTTATCAACCCGATTTGTTGTTCAGTAGTAAGATTTTGTTTCAATATAAATCTTCAATTTCCGGTTTTGTACCAAAACCTAGGTCAAATGAGGTCATACTGTGTAGCGCTAGGTAAGTCCTAGGTAAGTCCCTTTGTAATGCCGTGTAGTTGATAAAAATCCAATGTGTCATTCGGGAGTTATGACTGTTTAAAGTATTGAATTTGATCACCCAGTTCGAACCGGAAGTCAAGGTCAAATTGGGTCACATTCTGTGTGTCAATTCTTAAGTTGATAAACACTTTGCCAATGATGTAAAAAATTAAAAAAACAGCGTGTGCTTTGGAATATATAAGTTTTTGAAACATTAATATTCTAACTTCCGGTTTGAACGGAAGTCAAAGTTAAAAGAGGTCACACTGTATACCGTTTATTAAGTCTAACGAGCTCTTTCTGGTGACGTTTACTTGATAAAAATACAATGAGTGGTTTAGGAGTTGTTATTTGTTTAATTATTAAATACATCTTCCGGTTTGCACCGGAAGTCAAGGTCAAATGGCATAACATTTTGTGTATCGTTTCTTCACTTGTTACCTTCCTCCCAAATGATGCATAGATTGTAAAAATCCAAATTGTGGTTCAGAATTAATGATTTTTTTAAAACATGAAACATCAACTTCCGGTTTGAACCGGAAGTTAAGGTCAAACAAGTCACATTTTGTGTAGTGCGTGTTTAATTTATCAAGACCGTTCAGACGACGAATGAATTGTGGAAATCCAACGTGTGGTGCAAGAGATATGAATTTTTCAAATATTACACGGACTATCATTAATTGGGTTTGCAATGTACATGTACAATAAAATAGCGAGTTACGCTACATGTAATGGCACATGTAGTACATGGCAACTTAACTTCACGTGCGTTGTACACGTGCGTCGCTGTGCACAGTGTCGGCGTACGTTTGTGTTGGCCTACACTATCGTGCGTTGTCATCTAATGAAAGTCAACAGACACATGCGCTTTGACGCCCGGTTTGGACCAGATGCAAAGATTGAAATGTTATTATTTGTGTGCAAAAGTTTCGGCAGAATAACTTATCTGTAACCTGCTGCAAAATGTATGTTAAAATATTACGTAGTTTATGAGATATGAATTTTTCAAATTTTCAACTTCCGGTTTGAACCGGAAGTCAAGGTCAAATGGGGTCACGTTGTGTGCAGCGTTTGTTGAACTTTTTACGACCTATCCGATGATGCGTAGATTGAAAAAATCCAACGTGCGGTTCATGAGTTATGATTTTTTACAAATATTAAACTTTGATTTAATGTAATTCAATACCCGATGACGTCATCATGACATCATTAAGCTTGTGTCGTCTTGATACTGAGGTTCAACTGTCTGGTGAGTTTCAACTTTCAGTTCAATTTGAATCTTGAGTTTTGCTGTAGAAAAGCCATGATTTATGAGTTATGATTTTTTACAAGTATTAAACTTTGATTTAATGTAATTCAATACCAGGTGACGTCATCATGACATAATCAATGAGTTTCAATGTTCAGGTAACTTTTAATCTTGAGTTATGCCGTAGAAAAGCTCAAAACATGATTTTTTTAAGGAAAATCAACGAAGGCAAACTTCGACCCAGGGTAACGACCCGGAAGTTAAGGTCACACGATTTTGACGTTAACTTTTCAAATGATGCCCCAGTCTTGATCTATCATATGCCCAATTATGAACATCATAGCATTCACATTCATAGCAAATGGTCATTTTTTAACTTTAAAAACCTTGTAGTATAGGCCTACCATAAAAACAAATTCAGTCGCAGCTTCTGGCACCGGCGCCTCGCTCCTCTAGACTTGGTTCCAAGTCTGCGATCGTGGCTTTTACTCTACCCGATAGCCAATACATTATTGCCTGAAACAGCGCCCTCTTGTAGATTAACCTCCGTCATTAGCCTACGATCACAGACTTGGGACCATTGTTCAACGGTTAAATTGTACACACCCTATGGCGAATTAGTCCAAAAGTGGGGACGGAACAATGTGATTGGTCGGAATTGCAAAAACCTTCGATAACATGAATATTCAAACAAAATCATCTACGGGATAGGTTGTGAGCTCTTCCATTTAAACTGTAGGGTGCAACTGTTATCGCAGAGTAGGAATCATGTTGTTATGTGTTTTTACTACATTAAGATCTCATTAAACTTATATAATATGTACTTTAAAAACTGTCTACGTACCAAGGACTATACAAATTTCATATCGAATGAACATAAAGCAACAATTTTAAGAGAGTTCAGCCTGTTAGTAATAGACGCTGCCAGTAATGTTTTTGCCATCTCCTGATTGGCCAGCTTTCTGGCGTACGCTTGATTGTTTACATTTATCTTTGAAACATGAATATACCTAAACGCAAGGGGGTCAAGTCTGAGATTGCGAGTTGGGGCGCGTGATAGTTAATCTGTGGGGGCGTTTTTCGTGGCTGATGCAGAGGAATAACTGCGATCTCAGACTTGAAATCAAGTCTACGCTCCTCTGAAGTGACTGCCAGGTGACATTGTGATAATCTGTGTAACAGCCCCCTCTATTGACTTGGGTTTTATTTCTGACGGTCACTCCCCCGGTGTGGCCAGTATTTTTCTGGGTTCGTCATAAAGTTCCGTATCATCGTACACCGAGAAAGAGCGAAGAAAAACGTTTTTTGGGGTGGAATTGTTGCAGGTAATTATCACAACGTTCTACTTCAATTTGCAAAATTGATTTGTGTGTGTCATACATGTGAACAAGTATTGTGGTAAACGCTGCAACAACAATGGAATGGACACAGTCAGTGATGAGTCACTCAGTCTACTGTGACTTGCTCTATCCATAGAGCATCTGGTCCTTGCTCTATGCTCTATCAGTCTATGGACGAACGAACCGCATACTATTTTTTTTATATTAGGTACTAATAGAAATACTAGTTCTAGAGAGCAGTAGAGTAGATTGATACATCCTCGTGTAACCAGTTTTCAAGGCACCACGGCATTTTCTTTAAATTGAAAACACAAAAACTAATGCAATGTATCAACTGATGTCCCAATTACTTTCCTTTGTTTATTAGAAGTATGCAAACATCTTTGTTTTATTTACTTTTAGTCTCACCTTTTAATATCTTTTATATTTGCAGTTATTTTGACCATTTTACTATGTATTATACACTATTTGCAACATTGAATAAACGTATCTATCTATCTATCTATCTATTAAAACTGGATGAACGTTGCAGCGTTTTCCCCACGCACCGATAATCAATGCCTTTTGGCTTTATAATAGTGTTCCATGTGTATTCAAGGCACACTGGAAAGTACGGTGTCCCGGTGAAGCCACACGTGGAACAAATGTCTGCAGTGACTGCAAGTGTTATGTGAGACTCTGTTTATGGCCCTACAGCCTGCAGCGGGCAGTTGTCTCAATATTATTTTTATGATTCAGTGTTTTAAAATTTGAGAGGTTTTCATTTTACTTGTCTAACAATATTTGGAGTGGTATCAGTGAAACCATTTACCATGGATGGTGGACCAAAGCACTCGATAGTGTCATTGTTGGGTGCAATCTTTGAAGATGGCCTTTTTAAAAATTCGCGCGGTGTGCCATTTTTCTACGGCGCAATCTTTGTTTCCTTGCATGATTTTAAAATTTGCGCAGGGTAGCTCTGGCGCAAACTTTGAACACCGCGCGATCTTTGTCGTTCAAACGTAATCTTCACCACTTGTCGTAAAATATAAGCTGTATGAAGAAATTTTACCTCAATAGTTTAAAAAGGTAAGTTCGTAGTAGCAAGATGCTGGATTTTTACGTATGGCTGAAGCGATTCTTTTGTTCAAAAACTTGGAGAATTTTGTAAAAACAGGAATGCCCACGAACTGTAAGTTCCTAATTTCTTACGTGTAACTCCAGTTAGTGGAAAGTTCAACATTTGGAAGGCTCTCCTAGACTCCGAAGGAGCCTCTTGCAGGGAATTCCTTTAAGATAATTAATCATCCTCTCCCCTTTTTCTTGTCTTATTGTCAAGCTTGTTGTCGAATCTGATTGGTAATTTCCCTTGCAAAACTCCTCAAAGGCTTCCTCCATATTTACAGTTATTCAGCTTGTCACGAACAACCGTGATAGGACGCTTGTTCGGAAGGAAATTGTTTATGCAAACCATGTAGTTTGTGCCAATTTCGTGTCCCAGCCGCGCAATTTTTATTTGTGTGGACAAACTTCAGTTCAAAAATTGCACGCACGCAAATTTTAAAATTGGCTTGCGTGAATTTAAAAAAATGCCATCTTCAAAGATTGCGCCCAACATCATCAATGTTAAGATGCTGCCTTCATCCGTTGCGCACATGTTCTGCGGGATAAAAAAAAGTATAATATTAAAGTTAGGTATTGAGATGCCCTTAAGAATAATTATCGGATAATAATTAACATATTTATAAGAAGCAATAAATAAATAAATACTGAAGTAAGTGAATAAATAAGTTTAAAAAAATATATATATAATACAAATAAGTTAAGACAATCAACCCCTCAAAGCTAGTGACCCTCTCATATCCCCCAGAATCTCAGCGACTGTCACTTGACTCAATGAAATGTCATGAAACATTGCATTACTTCAACCATAGAGCAAGGAACAGGCTGTTCCTTGCTCTATACTTCAACTATGGATATTATACTTTATAGATTCTCTGCTTATCACTGAGTAATTAACATAAATTCTGTAGGTCTCACAGAAAATGGCAGCACAAGACAATGCGTCGAATATAAACAACAATGCAGCCATCTTGGAGTCAGGCAACGAGTCCAATGGCGTTATACAAGCTCTACTTACTGATCAGTACCAGATTACTATGGCATATGCTTACTGGAAAAGTAGCAAACAGGACTGCCGTGCTGTATTTGATCTCTTCTTTCGTAAGAATCCATTCCGGGGAGAGTTCACCATCTTTGCTGGTCTTAGGGAGTGTTTGAAATTCTTAAAGGGTTTCAAGTTCACAGACTCAGGTAAGGCAATTTGTAATCAAGATATTTAACACATTAAGACAATTTTTATTTGTTGTACATGTACCCATACAGTACACCACACTCATACACCATTACACCCATACATCATCTCACCAATACACTGTTACACCCCCATTAGACCCATGATAATCCATTACACCAATGATAATCTACATGTATTACACCCACACCATTCCACCCTTGATAACCCATTTCACACACACAGTTACACCCATGATTCACCATTACACTTATGATACACTCATTACACCCCTGATACACCATTACACCCATGATAATCCATACACCCATACCATTACACCCATGAATGATACACCATTACACCAATTTACACTCACATCAACTCAACACCCAAATATTTGGACTTGGAGGTGATACATTGTATGTCTATCCCAGTGATTGATGTAATTGTTAATTAGTCTCAAATCCTACAAAAATCAAACAACTTCCTTTATAGGATTCTGGATTGTTAATGCGATTGATTGTCTGCAGCAATTTGAATTCTTTAAATCAGATAATAGAGAGTTTGCAATATGACGTAAATCGGCCATCTTTACGGGCAATTTGGAACACACAGTCATGCGTTTCGCGTGAGAATGGCGTGCAGCACGCGCACATTTCACAAAAACTCACTGCACCATTGGTTAGTAAACAATGCAGCTGTGTTAATAGTTTGAGTGTTAGACGCACCTGCAAGCAAAAATGCAATTTGCCCGTAAAGATGGTGTCCATTGGGAACTATCTATTTAAGTATTATTTATACAACTTGAAATCACCAAGCTGGAGCCTCATGTTATTTTTCCATCTTCTCTAGATATTGCATATTTACGCACTGTTCTACCGCCCTCTGTGGAGATGGAGTTTCTCGACTATCTCAAGTCACTTGATTGCTCCCGTATTGAACTTTATGCAATCCCAGAAGGCTCGGTAGTGTTTCCAAGGGAACCTTTATTACGCATTGAAGGGCCCCTGCCATTGGTTCAACTCTTAGAGACAACTCTTCTGAATCTGGTCAACTATGCAAGGTTAAATTTTAAAATTAATCTTGACTCTTGAGTTAATTTACAAATTAGTAAGGGCTGGTAGTAGCAGGTGGTCAGTCACAAAAAATGAACTTGGTTTACATTTTGGCAGGTAAATCTGTCTACATGTATATTAAATGTTTTACCATTGGTGTGGTTAGCCCATCCAGATCATGTGCAAAAATAGAGAAGATTTCAAGCTAAAGCACAATGGCCTATCTATGAAAGCGGTTTCTAGAAAGAGAAATTCAAATAATTTGTTTTTGTTTTTAAACATACAAATATTGAATGCATAATGAGTGCATATGTGGCAGAATATAAATCATGAGGTGAAATGTAGACAATTTCATTTCTTGAGGCGGAGAATGGCAAACCTAGATTTCACAGATTGATAATATTCTTTGACAATGCATGAACCAAATGCAATCAATATTTTTTGGTATCTAACTCACAAAGGCTATGCTCAGACAGTGGACTAAAGTAGGAGGCAAACCGGTTTAACTTTACAAGGGTGGTCATAAAAATAAAACTACCTTTGTTGAGTTCAACCCAATACGGTTTATCTTTGGTTTTAAGAGGTCTAACAGCACTGTGACCCAACACAACAACATCCGTCCTCTACATTTACATAAACCTGCGTACCATACAAACAAGCGTGTAAAAAAGACACGCCCTTGTACAATTCATTGCGTGTTTTGTAACACTTCCTGGGTCACTGGTCACCGGTGAGGACTTGAATGGGATGTGGTTAACTTTATTCTGTCAACACACCATGCAAAATAATAAACCTGATGTGGTTTAGCATTAAACCACCCTCGCTGACCAATTTTACTCATTCAGGTTCAACCTGATTCGGTTAAGTTTTAAGAGTGTTCAGATACACAAAGTTAAACCTGAATGAGTTAAAACTGCCTTTAAAATACAAACTTTAGTACTGTGTCTGAATGACTTGGTAGATCCTTGTCATTTGAAATTTTTCACAATAAACACAAGATAGACACAGAAACTTGTCGTCCACCCACACCTTGAAAGTTCTAAAAACTCCAAACAGTGTGGATGACTCCATGTAGACACCAACCTTGTCTGCTGTGACATGGATTTACGTCGTTTGGACAAATACATGTAGACAGGGAACGATTATTTTGGAACAGTGGTTATGAAGAGTCCAAAACGTCCTAGAATAGACCCTTTCCATGAAATAGGCCTATGTAAATTGCACACTACGCATGTGCACTAATACTAGTTGGCAAATTGAGGGCACATTGTTTTTTTTTTATATGTGGGCTGATGGTGGCATGACACATAAGTGTTTGCGCACCTGCCTAGTGCACAACTCTATGGCATTTGCCAACCAATAGTGTTTGCACATATGCGTGACAGTAATTAGCATATTTCATGGGAACACTTATTATCCATACATGGCAATAAAAGGATGACACATGACAGGAGTTCCACCAATCAAATGACAAGGATCTTTGTGAACAGTATATTATTTGTTTTTGGGAGGGCGATATTTATCCGAGTTGAAAGGATTGACGACTGCTCTGCAAAACCAACATTGCTTTGTATGGTTCAATATGAAGCCCTTATTGGATTACCTGTAGAGTCTTGAGCTTTTGCTCCTTAGTTACAGTACCTCATGCAATCAGAGAGATTTTGGCCATTTAGGCTTACGTAACCAGTTTTTTTATTTGTGCTTGTAAATAGTTTAGTAGCTACGAATGCAGCACGATTCCGACTAGCAGCAGGACCCAACAAACAGCTACTTGAATTTGGTTTGAGACGAGCGCAGGGACCAGATGGAGGTCTCTCTGCTAGTAAATACAGCTATATGGGAGGTATGATCACACTCTGTTATTCCAACATACTCTACAGTCTACAGTCGACTCTCGTTAATACCGAGGTCCGCCGGACTGGCCCGTTTTCCTCGTATTATCCGAACCTCGCCTTAAACGCAGCGCACTATTTGCACGCACATGCACACGTCGTCATAGTGCATGCACTACATGTACACACGTGTCTAGGCTAGTATAGAACGGAGCGGTTTGCTTCCTAGTACAGTTCTTACGAGTATCCTGTACACAAAAATATCAATGATAAATGCATTTTTCTTGACTATGATCATAGAAATTTAATATTTTGTATAACTCAAGATAAAAATCATAGCAAAGTCATGTCAAACTTGCCGTTCATGTGACTATGATGTGACAGATTCGATACTGCATAGCGCCTATGCTGAATGTTGT
The DNA here is from genome assembly GCA_023634235.1 of Pisaster brevispinus. Lineage (NCBI taxonomy): Eukaryota > Metazoa > Echinodermata > Asteroidea > Forcipulatida > Asteriidae > Pisaster > Pisaster brevispinus. The sequence goes on from JAMKCF010000037.1 coordinate 1,117,394, forward strand.
TTTCACTGGTAGCTGTCAGTGTGTAAGCGAAGTAGCATATCAAGCATAAGTTACCAGCGCAATGTTTCTGGTTTTTGGATCGGACAGAACCGTGTAGCTGCTCCGATCCGATAAATAGTTTGGCATCAAGAATGTTATTTCCTAACCTTGACTGAACGGTAAGCTTTTACGGAACAATTTTTTTCAGATCTCGCTACAAAAGTATGAAAAACAATACATTTTGTCATCATGGGGCCGCAAAATTACCTCGTATTATCCGTGTTCTCGGTACGACCGTGCTCGTATCTTCCTTTTTTTAAGACATTGAAACACATATGGGACAGTAAGGGACCGGTGAAATACCTCGTATTAACCAGCGTCTCGTATCTTCCGAGCTCGTATTAACAAGAGTCGACTGTACTCCACTCTGGTTTCATTCAGTTACTGAAGAAAACCTCTCTCATTGTCAATAACATTTGTGAGCAAATTGACTGCTGTATTGTGTGCTGTATAGATCATGCATTCACAACATAATATCCTGTTGGAGGCTGGCATATTATTATTGTTATTGGGGGTTTCAGCCATCCGCCGAAACCACCTTTGTTTTCGTCGAGATTTTTATTTTATTTTACTATTATTATTATACTTCTTTCCGAAAAAGTCTCATAGCATTTACACATGAAATTTTTTAGGGTTCGATCTCAGGAACTACATGTACAGTCTTAAAAGACACAAACAATACATTAAATGAAAGCCTGTGCTCTAACTTAGATTAAGCAGCAGTTCGATCGAGGGTTTTTAATCATCTGTTGACGATATTAACAATTTAAAAACACGTATCGTCAACCCAGCAAGATCACCGTGTGTGTACATTGCACGTAATTCACACTGTACATCGCATACCGTCTGCACTCCACACATCCATTACTTCCAACGCTAGGTATCGTTAACACGCTGCATAAGGCCATACCCACACACAGCCCATTGTCCACTTGTGTGGCATCGTTCGACCTTTGTACCTTTCATTTTGGTTCACTACTTCACTTCTACAGTTAATGGTGAACCTGTATAGCGCCCTCTTGCTTGTGGAGAGTCCTCAAACTATTAAATACGGAAGCGTTTTGGGATATTAGTAGCGGTTTGTTCTCGCGCAATTTCATTGCACTCTCCAACCACAATTTATTTCAAGGTCTGTGTGGTATAGCTTATTAATAACTTTAGCATTGGCATAGTAGTTTATTATTTACAATTTATTATTTAAAACTTTATATCGTCTGAACCATAACGCAAAATAGTTATAATTTTTGTACCGTCTTGTAGCTTATAACAAAGTTCGTACGAAAAACGTGTTTTCATCATTGTGATGTCATCAGGTGTCAAATTAGTTATTACATTAATTCAGCATTGACAACAAAACCGAAACCCCAGTGTTTGTTCGTTACAAACTCATTTCTAGTTTTTATTATTTCTGGTAATGAAATCAAGGATGTCTCATAAGTGAACTTAACCTCTAGTTTGCAAGCCTTAGGAAACCTGTCAACAAGAGTGCTAACCCCTACTCTTCCACAATCAATGTTCTGGGTTCTTTTATGTGTGCTACCAATCCTAGTACAGGGGACCTACAGCTGTATGGCTTAATGTCCCATCCGAAGAACAAAACCATTATGATAAAAGACTCAAGTGCCACAACTTGGAATTGAACCCACACCAGAGCTTGAGTCAGATGCTCTGAACTGCTCGGTCACAAGACATTGTGGCATTCAAAACCATAAATCATAATGAATGGTTGTAGGGTTAATCAATCAATCAATCATCAGTAAATTGTTCAGTTGATCATTCAATCAATTATTTGGTCGATCTTTGTTGCTTGCAGGTTTTGACGGGACCAGTAACGTCTTAGCAGGGAAGTTGTTTAACATCCCACTAAAAGGAACCAATGCTCATTCATTAATCATGGCGTTTAGTCACTTTGATGACTTGAAAAAGAAGGTGAGAATCAGTAGAGATGCTTTCCTAATACTAAAATTATAGCTCAATACCAGCAAATGAGGAACAACAAAAAACCAACACACTTACATGACTTAAAGATATAGTATAGGTAAATATTGAACAAATAATCTGATTTGAAAGCTCCTTCTTCATATCAGAACTTACATCCAAAGTACAATATACTGTCAAATTTGAAACATTTTGAAAACAATTCTGTCAGGTTACTCAATTTTTTAAGTGTACTATTTGTTTGATCTTGTGTGTATGTGTAAAATTTATTTGACTAAATCCTTTAAGATTTTACTTTTGATCATCAAGTTTGTTTGATAAATAGATTTGATGGTTGTGAATTTACAGATGATACAGTTTATTTGATTTAAAATTTGATGTCAATTTACAGATGATACAGCCTAAAGACAAATCCAAGGAGTGTGTGGATCTTGCTGCAATCTCTTTGACATATCTTACTAAAGTATGTAAGCTTTTTAACATCACAGCAACTCATCAAGGAGAGCTTGCTTCCTTCATTGCCTTTGCTATTGCATTCCCTCAATCATTCCTCATCTTGGTAGACACTTATGATGTTCTCAAGTGAGTAGATTTGATCATTAATGCATTTTAACCCAGGAACAAGTTGACTTCAAAAACAGACCAATATTATTCCCTGCCAACCACAATAGACTGTGGTGAGTCTCATATGTAGTGAAAACAAGAAAACAACTCAAATGAAGACTACTATGAAATCAAATTTTCCTTTAAAATTCTATTTATAGAAATTTCTTGAAAATAAAAATAGTGAAATACCCACAACAAATTTTTATAAATATACTTTCAATTTGTATGTACTACAAATAATTTGTTAAAATTCTTAATTGTTTACAAGTTGCCGGAGATGAAGGTCAATCTTATTCTTAGGTTTTTTTTTTTATTTGTTATATTTATTTTACTGTTAAATATTTTATGGCTAAAATTATGTTTCCAACAATATGATATAATTTTTATAGCTATTTCATATTAAACTAAAATATTTGGTTGGGACCATTTTGGTCCTGGAATTTTGAATTTGCGTGAGACTTGCACGGTCTATAACTTTTGTCAATTTGTGGAGTGGTTCAATCATCCCAAGGAAAATGAGTTGTGGGAACATCTAGAATGTTTGTTTGAGATTTGTTTTTTTCAATCTGCAAATCATAATGTTTCTTCACTGTTTTGTGTTTTCTTTTAGCAAATGCAAAAGTGGAATCCCTGATTTTTTAATCATGGGGTCAGATCCCTTTTGACTTGCTTGCGGTTAACTTCCCTGGAAGACCGAGAAAAAGCTAAAGCTACTGTGCTTTATTGGTGATGTTACCTCCGCGTTGGGCAGAACTTTGGTGAAGATATTAATGCCTTACTAGCTATTTCTTTATTTCAGGAGTGGCATTGCCAATTTCTGTGCGGTGGCCTTAGCTCTAAATGATGTAGGATACCAATCTGTTGGAATAAGAATTGATAGCGGTGACTTGGCATATCAATCTGTGAAGATTAGAGACGTCTTCAAGACAGTTGGCAATGAGTGAGTAGGTAGTTTCAATTCAATTCAATTTGTTTTTCAATAACACTGTCCTTAAATTTATGTAACGATGGGAAAGATCATTTAGGGGAGGGAGTTTCAAATGCTTTCATTCAGGGATATTGTATTAAGATCTCATCGGAACACCACTGTTTGAAGAGTGTGAGTAGTTCTTAGCTTCACACCCTTAATTTAATTATCTTTCAAGATAGTAACATGAGTACATCTTTAATCAATCCTGGAATTTCTCTTGAGATTCCAACACTTTTACAGCTGCTCTTGAGAAACTTACTTCATTGAAATGCTTGGGAGTATTTAACAGGATTGAGCACGGTGTAAATGTAGTTAACTGATTAATTTACAGGTTTGGATTGCCCTGGTTCAAAGACCAAACAATCATTGCTAGTAATGACATCAATGAAGACACCCTACTGTCTCTCAAACAACAGGTTAGTATTCCATAGAGACTAATCCCATGGAGACTAATCGAGCAAACAACCCTAACTTTGAGTTACTTTTGTAAGGTGTTGTGATTGGTGACTCTCATGAAAAAAGTAAAAGTTGGATTTGGTATAACCTTGGAGTAGTGTTGAAGTACCGTAAGAAATGTTCCAAAACAGTAAGCATGTCTGTAGCTTTATGGTTGAAAAGATCCAGTTATGCCCATTTTGTTATAATTATAATATACTCATTTGTCCAAGCAAAAATTGATATTGAATGCTGTTTTCTCAGAAACTTCATTGTATTTCTATGCATGTAAAAGTGTTTAGAAATTATATTGTTATTAATATTAGGGGAACTCGATTGATGCTTTTGGTATTGGAACTCATCTTGTGACATGCCAGAGACAACCTGCACTCGGCTGTGTGTTTAAGGTAAAGTAAAAAATATATTAAAAGTTTAGTTCGTTTAAATTTGCATACTTAATAATAGGCTGAGTGAATAATTTAGTGCAAAGTATATAAGGGTTACTTGAAAGGTTGGAAAAGTACTGAACAAAAGACAAGATGTATAATATAAGAAAATTACTGAACACAAGATAAATTGTGTACAATAAAGCTTTCCCATGTAGTTTTCTTTTATATTGGATGGATAAAACAATTGGGTCTGGTTTCAACCAAGCCACTCGCTTAGGCCGGTTCAGTCTGGATTTATCTGGTTATACTGATTGTGAAATGGAGCTCTGTGGTTCAATTGTTACATATTATGAACCAATCTGATTGAATACAAAAAGAACTTGCTATATTGTAACCAGGCGTTGTCATCAATTTGGACTAACTGTAGTGAATCAATACGACATAAATATTTAGTTAGAACCAGACAAATCTGGTTGTGATCAGTCATAACTACATGTAAGAAAGCATTCCTACCTGTATGACTGAAATCATCTGGTTGTAACAAGATTGTTTGGTTCTAACTAGATTCCATATCTTAATGATTTAATACAGTTGGTCCAAATTGATAACACAACCCGTATTACCAGGCCTAACTAGGAAGGCCTTCCTACATGTTGTTATGACTGGAATCATCCAGTCGTAACTAGCTTTGTCTGGTTCTAACTAGATTATGATGACTTATTGATTCACTACAGTTAGTCCAAATTGATGACACAACCTATATTAACAGTCATAAGTAGGAATGTTTTCCCACATGTAGTTATGACTGAAATCATCCAGTCGTAACCAGATTTGTCTGGTTCTAACTAGATATTTATGTCTTGTTGAATCGCTACAGTTGGTCTAAATCAATGAGACAACCTACATTAACAGTCATAAGTAGAAAGGTTTTCCTACATGTAGTTATGACTAGAATCATCTGGTTGTAACCAGATTTGTCTGGTTCTTACTAGATATTTATGTCTTATTCATTCGCTACAGTTGGTTCAGATTGATGACACGCCCCGCATTAAACTGAGTCATGACATTGAAAAAGTCACTCTCCCTGGTAGGAAGCAGATCTTTAGACTGTATGGAGCTGATGGTGAGTATAATTTGCCTCATATGCTGTCACTTTGGAGGCAAACTCATTGATTAAAGGGCATTGATTTATTTTAAACATTAAATTAAACCAACAAATAAAGGTACACAAAATTAAAAAGCCATGACATAAAAAAAGTTGTGAACAGATAAATAACGCCTTCCTAGGATTTCCATATTATTTTATTGTATAAGTTCTCTAATTATTGGCCAGCAATGTTGTGTTTGAATTAATATTCCTTCCATTTCTTTTCTCAAATTGTCAGGCTTTGCTATTGCTGACTTGATGGCACAAGTTCATGAACCTTCTCCTGAGCTTCATGAAGAAGTTTTATGTCGTCATCCATTTGAGGTACGTTGGCTCCAAACACACTGTCCCAAACTGAGGTTGCAGGTCAAGTAGACTGGTTCAGCAGTGATCAAATTACTTGCATAAAACAGGACACTTTGTAAAGGAGGTCACACTGTGATTGTGGCTATATGGGAATCGGTTACACTGATGTAGGTTTAAATTATAACTGGTTACTCAGTGCATCAGACACACACAGAGAAATAATCAACAGAATTTGTCTTTTGTAGGAGCTAACCAGAGTTAATGTGCAACCATCCAGAGTGGAGCACCTCCATAAGATCTTTATGAAAGATGGACAGGTAAGATACAAATAATCACCCCAAGCCCTCCAGAATAAAATGCATCTATCGCTGAAGGAATGAAGTTTAACATCACTCCACTTTGGTATTTGGGAAGCAATTTTTAAATAAAAATATATTAATCTGTTGTAGTATGAATAGTATGATGTTATTTTATTTTACCCATACATCAATGTGTGTAAAGTGCTGTATAATCGGTTGTTTGCCCCAATGCAAATTTAACATCTGTTATATTAGTATGATGTTGTTATAATTGAGGCATTGTGGCTTTATGTACCAGTGAGGTTGACCATTAGGTAGAAGTGATACATCTCCCATGAACTTGTTTATTCAAAGGAACCAATGGGAATTGTGTCTCTGTAATCACTGTTCCTTTGATGTATGTCATTAAAATTGGAACAAGCCCGACGCTAGACCGTCTCACTTTGACACTGTTGTATTAAGCTCATGAGACAAATCATCTACTAAGATTATTCACCCAATCATAAATGTAAACCTAATATCATGGGTGAACAATTAACAGCCCTTGTAGTTATTAACAAAATTGTTTTTTTGAAAGATATTTTGATTGTTTTATTTACCATTTGACAGATTTGCCAACCCTTACCAACTCTTAATGAGATACGAGCCTATGTACAGCAGGGTATCTGTTCAATTAGACCAGATATCAAAAGAGAACTCAACCCTACACCATACAAGGTAGAACTAATTATCTAAGAACAATTAGCACTCAACCCTACACCATACAAGGTAGTACTAATTATCTAAGAACAATTAGCACTCAACCCTACACCATACAAGGTAGTACTAATTATCTAAGAACAATTAGCACTCAACCCTACACCATACAAGGTAGTACTAATTATCTAACAACAATTAGCACTCAACCCTACACCATACAAGGTAGTACTAATTATCTAAGAACAATTAGCACTCAACCCTACACCATACAAGGTAGTACTAAATATCTAAGAACAATTAGCACTCAACCCTACACCATACAAGGTAGTACTATGAACAATTAGCACTCAACCCTACACCATACAAGGTAGTACTAATTATCTAAGAACAATTAGCACTCAACCCTACACCATACAAGGTAATACTAATTATCTAACAACAATTAGCACTCAACCCTACACCATACAAGGTAGTACTAAATATCTAAGAACAATTAGCACTCAACCCTACACCATACAAGGTAGTACTAAATATCTAAGAACAATTAGCACTCAACCCTACACCATACAAGGTAGTACTAATTATCTAAGAACAATTAGCACTCAACCCTACACCATACAAGGTAGTACTAAATATCTAAGAACAATTAGCACTCAACCCTACACCATACAAGGTAGTACTAATTATCTAACAACAATTAGCACTCAACCCTACACCATACAAGGTAGTACTAATTATCTAACAACAGTTAGCACTCAACCCTACATCATACAAGGTAGTACTATGAACAATTAGCACTCAACCCTACACCATACAAGGTAGTACTAATTATCTAAGAACAATTAGCACTCAACCCTACACCATACAAGGTAGTACTAATTATCTAACAACAATTAGCACTCAACCCTACACCATACAAGGTAGTACTAATTATCTAAGAACAATTAGCACTCAACCCTACACCATACAAGGTAGTACTAATTATCTAACAACAATTAGCACTCAACCCTACACCATACAAGGTAGTACTAATTATCTAACAACAGTTAGCACTCAACCCTACACCATACAAGGTAGTACTATGAACAATTATCACTCAACCCTACACCATACAAGGTAGTACTAATTATCTAAGAACAATTAGCACTCAACCCTACACCATACAAGGTAGTACTAAATATCTAAGAACAATCAGCACTCAACCTGACACCATACAGGAACAGGTATTTTAGTTGTTTGGTTGACTGCTTTATATTGTTGGCTTGTAGGGGAGTGGATTATGTCATTATAAATTGTTATCTATCTGTTTGTTTCCACAGGTCTCTGTAAGCAGCAGTCTTTATAATTTTCTCCATGATCTTTGGCAGGAGAGCTTACCTGTTGGTCTGCTAAGATGATGCAACTCAAGACATACATCAGGTACTAAAGCTTATAGCTGCTACTACCCAAAGTTGAGTTACACAAACATTGTAACATTTTGTTTGCAGCTCAGATTATACAAGTATCACTATAATGAGTGTGCACTGCTGTTAAATTTTCTTAAATATGCCCTTGATTTGTCAGACAATAAGTGCAATTGACTAAGTGCAACTAAATCACAATACATATATTATGATGAAACCTAAATTTTCCTGTTGATTTATGGGAAACAAGAATCAAAGTAATGCTTAGCTGCCAAAAATATATTTTCATAGTTTTGTGTTGAAAGTTTTGATTAATTCAAAGGTTGTAGATCATGTAATTTGTTTGAGTTTACTGTACTAAAAAGGTACTACATTTTATTCTTGCTAAGAGAGTGTAGAGTATGTGGGAGGAAAGGTTAAATTACAGCAGTACTAAAGAACTTGAAAGTATATCATCTTATGGTCACAGTGATTATGATTATTAAGTGATTTATTAAAAAAAACTGCTTATTGCAACAAGGAAGAAATACAAATACAGTTACAAGAGATATACTTACAAATGAAAAAAATAAAAGTAAGTAAATATAGAAAAAAAAAGAATTGTAAAAACTCTACAAAAAAGGGGGTAAAATCAGAGGGGTTAAGAGGGAGAACATTTGGGAGGGGGCGTTGGAAGGGGAAGGGAAAGGGAAGGCTGGGTAGTTGTGGAAACGCTTATACAAAAAAAATAAAATAAAATAGATTACCTAAGGAAAGAATAAAACATACAAGTTTGTAAAAAAAAAAAATTTAAGCACTAGCAGGAGCATTAAGTCAATTATTTGAATACACTTATTTTAATTTCAAAACTGGAAAAAACGAAAAACCACAGTACAACAGTTAATATGTAGAGGTTTACAAATGAAGTAAAAAGAAAATAGAAAATGAAAAGAGTGCAAAAAATTGAGTCTAATCCAATGTCAAAGTTCAATTATCAAGGTTCATGGGTTGTTAATTTCCACAGGTAGTTCACAACTATTCATGTATTGATTTCCAAAACTACATGAAGTAGAAAAAGAAGTACTAATACCATTACTCATTAGCAATCCCAACTTGGTAAAATTTGGTCCATATTGACCAAATTCACCTGTCATCCTAACCCTACTCATCTTGGTAGTGCTATTTTGGGAGTGTGCTGTCATGCAGACACACACCATGACTATTTTGGGAGTGTGTTGTCATGCAGACACACACCATGACTTGTGATTGACAGACAGGAAAGGGGTCAATATAAACAACCTTATTGTGCCTTCTTGGTAATGAATTGACACATCATTTTGTTCTGTAAAGGCTCATACTGGTTGTTTAATACTAGGTATTATTTTCATACACAGTCCTGTCAGTTTGGATTGGTGGCCTCCGCAAGGGGGTCTATTGAGTTGATCATGAAGTAGATATGGTTTGGTTTTTTATTTGTACACATCTAGATAAGGTTGTTATTTCTTGCTGTGTGGCAGCAGTTAAATCTGATTGAATATGATGATGAAGTAAATACTTAAGGTTAAAGAAAATGTGAAGTAGTCCACAATTATATCTTAAACCTTTGTATAACCTCAGTTCACATTAAGTTAACTAGATAGGGAGTGGAGAGTGGTTATGAGAAGAAACTGAAGTCATTAGTCATTTTTAGATACAATTTTGCAGTTTTGCAGTTTTGGATGTAAGACAGATCCTTATATTGGCATGGTCCAAGCACTAGTGTGCATCTATGACATGTAGCCTATGATGGTTGTTTTTCCCCAACTTTAAAATCGTTCCAACCATAAGTGCAACCAGTCCCAATTTGAGTGTTAAAGTTGGGTTGGACCCACTGTAACTCCGGTCCAGAGATCCTAACCATAACCCATAACATTAACACTAGACTGCTATCAGGCCAGTGGCAAGGGTGTTAATTGAGTTACATATTTTCACAATTGATCTTTCTCAATTTTGTCATGGAGGTAGAAAGACTCCATAGTTGGGATGATTCTAAAACTGGGACAGAACAGGCATTCTTTGAAAAGTGTTGAAGCTGTACATAAAGATCATGTGTCGTGTAATGCGACCAAATAGAGAGAAAGTAAAGAGAGTGCCTTAGTCTTATTCTGATCCTTGCTCTATTGTCCTACAATAGCATCATCTATATTATTTTTGTAATTTTGTGACCTTTGTAAAAGGTGCTTTATATGTTCATGTGATCAATATTAATAGTATAACTATATTGGTTTCAAAACAATTTATTGATAAAGAGATGTTCAATTTGTATTTTTGTAAATGAAAAATATAAAGCATGTTAAGACCTCGGAGTCCTTGTAATGAATTTTCATTTTATGAATATTACATTTTCAAGATGATCTACAATTCCGGCCAAAATGCTTGTGCCAAGCATGGGCCAAGTGACAATAAACATACCCTCCCCTGTTCCGTCGCTCAATGTTGTTAGGAGCGCAGACCGCACAATGAGAGCCAACATTGAACGGGGGCTGGGGGCAGGGCCCAACGAGATGGCCGGGATCGTAGGTTTTAAAGGAATCATATTTTGAAAGTTATAACTTTTTAGATCATGTTAGAACAATACCTTTTTTTAACAAGTATGTACTGGTGCAAATCATTTTTAAGATATTTGTAAATTAATACACAAATTAGAGAAAAGTTATGTTTAAAATATTGTTTAAAGTACTCAAAAGAAAAGTACCAAACTCAAAACAAACATTTTCCTTGTAACATTAGAGGTATTATTAAATAACTGTCTAAGGATTCTTTAGTTACCCTATAATTTATGCATTTGTTACCAACTATGGGCTGACCAAGTTCAGGGATTGCTAAGTTACAAAGAGTGCATAACTCAACAGCCAGACTTGATAGTAGGACACAAATATAACCCCACTACACCAGTTCTGCGCCAACTTCATTGGTTGCCGATCAGAATTCATACTTTAAAGTTCTCATTTTAAATGGTTTATCTCCTAAGTACATTAGTTACATTAGTGATCTCATTGCTATTAAGAAATCAACCATTTACTGTTTATGCTCTAACAGTAAGTTGTGGTTATCTTTTCCCACGACCAAATTGTTACAAACATTGGGTGACAGATCCTTTTCATTGGCTGCCCCCAAATTATGGAATGAACTGCCATCTGACATTCAACACTCTCAATCCATTGACATTTTTAAGCCAGTTCTGCGCCAACTTCATTGGTTGCCGATCAGAATTCATACTTTAAAGTTCTCATTTTAAATGGTTTATCTCCTAAGTACATTAGTTACATTAGTGATCTCATTGCTATTAAGAAATCAACCATTTACTGTTTATGCTCTAACAGTAAGTTGTGGTTATCTTTTCCCACGACCAAATTGTTACAAACATTGGGTGACAGATCCTTTTCATTGGCTGCCCCCAAATTATGGAATGAACTGCCATCTGACATTCAACACTCTCAATCCATTGACATTTTTAAGCGTAAAGTGACAAATTTTCTTTTTAATCTTGCTTTTTCGTAATTGTACCTGTATGTTGACTTGTTTAGTACCGTAGTGTGTACTTCTTCATTACTTTTTATCTACTGTTTTTAATAGTTTTCGATGTACTGCGTGGTTGATCATTTTGTGGAAATCGGACAATACAAATCTCCAAGTGTTATTATTATTATTAAATTCTATAAAGAATGCAGGTACATTAAAAAAATAACTCATTCAAAGTTTTTTATGAATGGAGTCAGTTTTGGAATTGTCTTTCATTTGAAAACTTGACCATAGCCTACTAGAAGTCCTGTTCAGAGCTAAAACTCTCAGTCATTAGAAACAGTTAAACAATTTCATTTTTGTTCATTCAGATGATCTCTCTCTAACTTAGCCTGATTGAATTGAATGAAGATCATTTGGTTTTTGAAGTAAACACTTTTATTTATGTATCTAGTCAAGAAGGTCATGTATATTTCAAAGTTGCGCAGCCCAATTTTTACAAAAATACTTTGTCTTTAAAGAATGATTTTCTCTGAACAAATTTTTTGACAGATGGTGTTGTTTCACGACTTTCACATACATGTTGTAATTATAACATACAAAATGTAACATACAAACTTACTGGTACGCTGATGGACAAGAGATAATATCGGGATCCCGACAATAATTCATCTTTATATTTTTAATTAACTACTACCAATCATTGGCAGAATTTTCATACAATACCAGTACCTTAAATGAATTAAAGCTTGCAACCTTCTCGAATCTATAAGAATATAGCTATTTAAGATTTAAACCAAAGTTTGGCGGTCAAATCGGCAAAAAATTGAACCTTTCACTTATTGTCATAATATCTCAGATTCTGCAGAAAAACCAAATGTAAAAATAATATATAGAATTGTTAAATAAAAACTATATAGTACTTTACAAATAATGAAACTGTAGTACCTTAAATAAAATACTCCAAAGTTTAATTCTTGACTGCATTTTATCGGTGCATGTATATTCTGTTAATCTTGCTTTGCCTTGAGCTTTTTCCCTTTTTGCTCTGAAATTAATCCCCAAAGATTAATTGGCCAACAATATGACCATTGAAAATAACTTTTTATTGTTATGTAATAAAATTAATGAGTCCCACAACCATAATTTGTATTTTTGTAAAAAGCACAACAAATTAAAGGGGCTGTGGTCAAAGCAGGCCTGTGGCTGTACATGGTATTATGACCTTTCACCCAGTTAGTGCACATGCGCAGCTACGCCTGGAGAGAGGGCGTGCGCATCAACAACCACAGGCCTGCTTTGATCATGAGGACACAGGCCTTGAATTTGTTGTACTTTTTATAAGAATGCCCAGAGTCTCTATTATTGTTTATTCTGTCAAGGATACAAAATAGAGTTCATAACAATCAACAGTAATTAGAGTTAAAGGAAACAATTAAAAGCGACAATATAAACACTCATGCCTGTATAAGTCTAAAAAAGATGGACAAGGTGTTGCGTAACAATGGAATTTAACTTGAAAAAGAAAAGAAAAAAGGCTTTAATAAATGATTTATTGATTATGACGATAAAATACATTTACAATTGTTTACTTGAGCCTATACCTTATCGTAGTAGATGTAATATGTTTTAGCAGAAATTAATTTCTACCTCTGGTTGTATTTTGAAGCATGGAGGTAGAATTGATCATGCTAATTATGGTGATAAATTATTTTCTCTCTGCTTCGACTAACTCGATTTAGAAGGCGGGGGTCGAAACAAAGATATTGAAAACATATTCTCTCGGACTAATTAAAGCTGTGGCTCACTCGGATCCAACCAAGCCATCAATTTTGAATTAACTCTATTTTTCAAATTAATGGGCCTACAACTGTGGCAAGTATAATCATGTTTATTTGGTCATATGGGCCTGGCCGCCTTGATTTTTGTTCACAAATTGTGCACGTGCTACAGCTAGCGAACTTCAACAATTTTTTATTTTTCCCGACGAATAAGGCATTTTTCACCATCGGGTACGAGGATTTTAGAGAACGAGGTTATAAAGAAGCAGCCGGTCATTCAATGGTACCCGCATAATAAAAAGTTAACACTCATATTATGTACATGTATGGATGAAGTAAAGAACATTCCGGTTACCAGTGTAACATTGCTTGAACTATATCATGAACTGTAAAATAAGGGGCCTTCGTGCCCGGTAATTTTTAGAGCGAGTTTTGTTCATATTTTCATCTCTACACCACCATAAATGGTACAACTTCTGTCGAAATGGCTTCGGTACACTTTGTTGTACATCCACTTCCAGGCACAGAGGAAGAGCTCAACGATAGGTAAGGGGAAAACGTGTTTTCATGTGCTATCCTGCCGCCGTCCAAGTGTTGTCAGAATACATTGACATTGTTCGATTATTCAGAAAACGACGAGTAATGCTCGACTTTCAGTTTCACGACACTGTCCTGTGATACATGGTGAATGATCAGTATGTTGGATGTGGAAGGCATACTTTTGTAGTTTTTTTCCGGAGAGAAGTTTACAACACTGCTCTTAAAAACACTAACGATTTTTACATATGACACTAAAAACAGTATGCTGAGACTGAGTTAAGGTAGTCTTCCAATCCAGTTGGATAAAATCCAGGCTTGGAATGGACACATTTTTTACTTTTTAGTTTTAAGATTAGCAGATTAGGGTTAGCAGTTAGTTAGGGCTAGGCCACTTTTGATCTTAGCAATGGAGCAAGCCAAATTTGGGGGCACAATGCCAAGGCCAGCAGTACCAGCAGAAGTAGATAGGGCACCAAGACCAAAAAGAGGAAGAGCAAACTAAAAGGCATGACAAAATGAAGCCCATTAAATTATGTGAGTTATTCTTATGAACAATGAAACAAAATAAAACCAACGTCAATGACTGGTTGTTGAACCATGCATTAATTTGTTTGCGTTGGTTAATGCATTAAAAATTCTCTTTATTGAATAAGTTTTAAATTTAAAAAAGTAAATAAATAAATAAGTAAATGGCCAGAGGGCAGAGGTTCCCCCGTGTAAACTGTTTCAAGTAAACCTGATGAAACAGTTTACATGAAGAAGATATTGATATTGATAAATCATATCTTATTCATTAAACAAATTAAAGATAATAATAATAAAAAATCAAAAACATTGTTTTAACGAATACAACTGAAAATTTTCCCCCCAAAAAGCTGTTGTTCAGTGGTTTGTGTTAGACTGGTCCCTTGCTATATTAAAGAGAGACATCAGATGTTCTGGCTATGGTTTGTGTACATGCAGTGTTTGCGGTACGGATGGGGGTCGGGTCGCGATAGTACAAGTACTAGTGTGAGGAGCAACACATGTTGATTCACCCATTGTACATCGACTCTTGATATGGATTGCGCAGGATAATAATTTATGTAATATACATCAGTGGCCAAAAACAAAAATGTATGTAAATACTTAACTTCTATTAAAACGGCATTTACGGCCAACAGGAGTAAATGGCAGAGAAGTAGGTATTTTTTTGAGGGGCACCATGGCCACTTACATTGACGGCACTGGTTGTTGTGGCTGTTGTGTAATTCAGGCCGGGAATCATGGTAGAAGTGGAACAGCATGTGTGATGATTGAAGGTAACGTTAGACCTAGTAGACCCAGTTACTGGGTACAACTGACCCAAGTCAAAATTTCAAAAAGTACAGCACCCCAGTTACTTGGTCTACTTTAACGTTAGACCCAGTAATGGGGGTGCTGTATTCCTCGTTTTGAAACTTTGACTTCAATGGAGGTACTCCTACTTCCTAGCGCTGCAGGCGAACATTTTTGTCTCTTCCGTGTTTCAGCTATTTGATCCAAGATTTTTTGCTACATGATGTATACGCTTCCACATGATGTATACGCTTCCACATAATGCCCAAACGATGATACCTACATGTGTAGGTGATTTTCCAGCTATTTATTTTTTTTTATCAGAATATCTTTCCGTCATTTGGGCAATATTTAGAAGGGGGGGGGGATAGTGCTAAAAATTATAGCAAATAGCTGAAACAATTATATGAGACACAAAAATTTGCCTGGGCTAATCAATAGTATGACTGAAAGTCAAACTTTAAAAAGGGAATACAGCACTGCAGTTACTGGGTCTAGTGTGAAGGAAGTCTTAGCGTTTACACAGTGCTGTACGCACAGACTGTCAAAATAAATGGTTGAACCAGATACATGTAAAGAGTTGTCCTTTCGTCCAACTACCATGTAAGCCAAGCAACTTGGCATTAATTTAAAGGAAATGGAAAATAAAGCCTTTTGTGTACTTAACTTTGCCTTCAAGTTCAAGCTCTCAGTTCCAGTATGAAAACCATGAGTCGATCTGTAGTGTAGGCTTAACACTGAGACCTAGGTACATGTAGACAATAGAAGACCTTCTTTTTAATCACATCAATTAGATGAGAGAAAAAAATAAATAAATAAAGACAAAATGAATTTTGGAAACAGAAAAAGGACAATGAATAAGCCTGAAATTTGACTGTCATTCTTCTCTTCACCCAGATAAAATGTTATTAAGACTGTGGGTTTGTCAAGGAAAAAGCAAATGTAGGATGGAAAAACCTTATTACTGCAGTACTGAGTACATTCCTCAATCACAGTAACCCAAATTACCATGATCTGTGCAAAACGTTTCTAGTTATTATTGTTGAAGTATTCCTTCTACTTTGACATAAAAGTTACATCTGTTTGATTATATTTGTGGATGAAGTACAGTATCTAAAAGTGAACTCGTGTGTGGAGGAATTCTTGAGATGAGCCTCATACATGTCATACGTGTATCATCACGGTAACTGGAAAGGAGTTTTTTCAATGCCCCCAAAGCACCTGTCTCTAATAGATAACATAACGATGTTCAACTTCCTGCTAGATCAATAAATTTTGATCTTTCAGGCATTTTAATTATCGAGTTCCATATTTCTTTAGACACGTCTGCTCTCTATTTTTGACTGGTCCAATTATTGAGGAATTGACAATATTAAGCTCATATTGGCACACATTTGCCAGGACAAGATTTACACGCCTTTAAGTCTTTAAATTGCACGTGTTTCCACTTCAGATCAGCAGCAGGTTGTTGATTACTAATTCACTCTAAGTTGGCTGTGAATAGATGACATGTACATGTATGTACTTCGCAAAATGTAAATTTTTTGATACCACTGTAATAGGATACCTGTGATAATATGAGACTTAAATTTACCATACGGTTGATGAGTTTACATTTCTCTGTAAAAAATTCATCCTACATTACCTCGTGTTATAGAACAATTGTTTCTTTGATTAAATTTTGATCTGTTTCATTATGGTAAATAGATTAATTTAAAATGTATGTTTTTATTTGCCAAGACCATGAAGACCACGGTGTGGAGATTGAGATGATTCTTAAACCTAATCTGATCTGTTTTTCATGTTTAATGGTTCATTTCTTTCTCAAGGTCGTAGGCATGCATGAATATCAAGTTACCCAATGGCCATTGACTGACATTTCTTCTTTTATTTTCCAAAAGGTTGAGAGAGCTTTCAGAGAAGATTCGCCGCCAACCAGCTGCAAGGTAAGATATTTGTTCAAGACCAAACATTCAAATCAGTGGCATAACTAGACATTTTCATTTGGGGGGGCAAGTGGGGGCAAAGATTAAATTTGGGGGGGGGGGCCAAAGAAGTGCAAGATTATCATTAGATATGTTAACTGATAGTTGATACACACCAATGCAGTGTTAACGGAGCTATTGGTCTGCGTTCAGACCACCACATATTAAACTGAACTTTGTGACTTCCTGCACTCTCTGTAACCGCAAAACCACAACACAACATACATTTACCCCCAATGCGCGCGTTTCCATGCATTTGTCATGACTGCGTTATAGTCCACATACTGATATGAATAAAAGTTTTCCTTTTTACGGCAGCATTTTATGCAGCCTTAAACGATTTATATATTGGAAGATTATACTTTTCTGTGATTTCAGAGGGGGGGGGCGCGGGTTCTGAGCAGGGGGGCGCAGGCCCCCCTGCCCCCCCCCCCCCCCCTCTGGTGACGCCACTGATTCAAATTAATTTGTTAATTCAGCTCAGGCTCAGCTCAACAGAAAGCAACAAAATGTGATAAAGTGGATTTTGTTTCTCTTTTACCATAGAATGGAAAACGATTGTTACTTTGAGAAATACATGTGTCTGTATCTTAAGTGCCTTCTTTTAAGAAACAAATGGGGAGATTGTGCTTCTTAGGTAGTGTTGATCTTTCAAGTTTGTGACTCATAGAGAGATGTTGAATTGTGAAGAGTGACTCACATACTGACAATCAGAACTATTCCCTGAGGGGTTCTATGGTGTGCAATGCAATTGCCATGATATATTCTTCATGTTTTATCTTCTCTATACAGCATTACTGGTGTTCCTTCACTCAAACATTTAGTTGTTAATTCAGTGGTCGTTGGTCCAAACCATGCAGCCTTTCTTTTGGAGGTAAGTTTGATCCTGTATTCTCTTCATTAGCAATTTACTCAAACTCTACTGTAAGAAAGTGCAATAAAACAACTTATTTAATGTTAACTCAAAGAGAGTGGGAGATAAAAACACATTAGTAGTTATTGTTTGCAGCGTTTTCTTCATGGATTGCTAATTTAACAAGTTGGCCTAATTCAACTTTTCATTTGTACTTGGCTTTGCATAGCACTCAGATGAATCATGTATCCTGTATGTACAAAAGTAACTCATAACATTTTCCCTTTTGTTTGTAGGATGGCCGTATATGCCGTCTACACTTCCACATCAACCCAGACAAGATTGAAGCTGGTAAAGTTGAGCCTCCCAAAAGGTGAGTCTTACTGTCATTAAGACAAAATACAGAATTTGTAATTCGTAAGGAAAATGATTAGTTTTAATGTAAAAGCTCATACTAGTGTCAATCCTGCAGAGTAAAATTGCAGTATTGTCAAAATCAAGTAAATAGCACTTAAAGACCCTCAAATCACCATTGCTTATTTTGATTGCCATCATTAGGATAAGGACATTTTTCTTGAAAGTTATGTACTGGTTTTCCTCGTCTTGCTAAAAAGTGGGACCATTGACTTTGACAGGTTGCTTGGATGGTATGATTATTACAAAATAGAGGATGACAATGAATTTGGTCTTCCAAAAACCAATGATGTAGGC
The DNA here is from genome assembly GCA_023634235.1 of Pisaster brevispinus. Taxonomy (NCBI): domain Eukaryota; kingdom Metazoa; phylum Echinodermata; class Asteroidea; order Forcipulatida; family Asteriidae; genus Pisaster; species Pisaster brevispinus. The sequence goes on from JAMKCF010000037.1 coordinate 1,136,292, forward strand.
CTATTGTATTTTTGGCATTAATAAAACAAAGGAAAACATAGTTTCAGGCTCAACAATGTCATCAGTAAACCACAGGTGAAAAAGATGTGAAAAGGAAGGAGTTAAAACAAAATGTAATTTTGTGGAAGGTTGAGGATGATGATGTCCAAAGATTTCTGAATACTTAAACAGTCAGAAATAGCCTCTAAAAACAAGTCTGTCTCTACAAGTGTCATACACTAGCGAGCACAAAACCTCTTAAATTGTCCCAGTCAATGGAGTCAGAATTTATGTCAAATTTGCATCAGGGGATAACAGATATTATCTGTAATTTGTTTAAAGGTATGTTCAGAACTGCATACTCGGCACTTTCCTGAGTCTTGTGAAAGAAAAAATCTACAGGCATGTTACTCAAGTGGGGTTTGAACCCTTTACCTGTGCCATTCTAGAGCAGATGTCTTACCACCTAGCTTGCCCAGTAGCTACAGGCAGTTTGAATCCTATATTTTAGCAGTGGGTACTGCAGCGACTTAATAGATGTTAAATTTGCATTTGTAAGACACCTGCTCTAGAATCTAAACGGTTTAAATCCCACCTGAGTATCATGCCTGTGAATTGATTTTCACAAACACTCGAAGGAAAGTACTGAGTATACAGTGCTTAACACATCAGTACATGGGTGAAACTCAAAGAGGATTCAGTAGGCTTGTTTTGTATTCACTCATTGAATCAAATCGGCAAACTCTGGCATTGCTGATCACTGCTCTCCATTGGTCCCTTCGCTCCATGACATGATCGCTGGTAGGTCATGGTGTATAATGCAACACATCTCTATTGGTCCCTTTGCTCCATGATCGCTGGTAGGTCATGGTGTATAATGCAACACATCTCTATTGGTCCCTTTGCTCCATGATCGCTGGTAGGTCATGGTGTATAATGCAACACATCTCTATTGGTCTCTTTGCTCCATGATCGCTGGTAGGTCATGGTGTATAATGCAACACATCTCTATTGGTCTCTTTGCTCCATGATCGCTGGTAGGTCATGGTGTATAATGCAACACATCTCTATTGGTCTCTTCTGTCCATGATCGCTGGTAGGTCATGGTGTATAATGCAACACATCTCTATTGGTCCCTTTGCTCCATGATCGCTGGTAGGTCATGGTGTATAATGCAACACATCTCTATTGGTCCCTTTGCTCCATGATCGCTGGTAGGTCATGGTGTATAATGCAACACATCTCCATTGGTCCCTTTGCTCCATGATCGCTGGTAGGTCATGGTGTATAATGCAACACATCTCTATTGGTCTCTTCTGTCCATGATCGCTGGTAGGTCATGGTGTATAATGCAACACATCTCTATTGGTCCCTTTGCTCCATGATCGCTGGTAGGTCATGGTGTATAATGCAACACATCTCTATTGGTCCCTTTGCTCCATGATCGCTGGTAGGTCATGGTGTATAATGCAACACATCTCTATTGGTCTCTTCTGTCCATGATCGCTGGTAGGTCATGGTGTATAATGCAACACATCTCTATTGGTCCCTTTGCTCCATGATCGCTGGTAGGTCATGGTGTATAATGCAACACATCTCTATTGGTCCCTTTGCTCCATGATCGCTGGTAGGTCATGGTGTATAATGCAACACATCTCCATTGGTCCCTTCGCTCCATGATCGCTGGTAGGTCATGGTGTATAATGCAACACATCTCTATTGGTCCCTTTGCTCCATGATCGCTGGTAGGTCATGGTGTATAATGCAACACATCTCTATTGGTCCCTTTGCTCCATGATCGCTGGTAGGTCATGGTGTATAATGCAACACATCTCTATTGGTCCCTTTGCTCCATGATCGCTGGTAGGTCATGGTGTATAATGCAACACATCTCCATTGGTCCCTTCGCTCCATGATCGCTGGTAGGTCATGGTGTATAATGCAACACATCTCTATTGGTCCCTTCGCTCCATGATCGCTGGTAGGTCATGGTGTATAATGCAACACATCTCCATTGGTCTCTTCTGTCCATGATCGCTGGTAGGTCATGGTGTATAATGCAACACATCTCCATTGGTCCCTTTGCTCCATGATCGCTGGTAGGTCATGGTGTATAATGCAACACATCTCTATTGGTCCCTTCGCTCCATGACATGATCGCTGGTAGGTCATGGTGTATAATGCAACACATCTCTATTGGTCCCTTTGCTCCATGATCGCTGGTAGGTCATGGTGTATAATGCAACACATCTCTATTGGTCCCTTTGCTCCATGATCGCTGGTAGGTCATGGTGTATAATGCAACACATCTCTATTGGTCTCTTCGCTCCATGATCGCTGGTAGGTCATGGTGTATAATGCAACACATCTCTATTGGTCCCTTTGCTCCATGATCGCTGGTAGGTCATGGTGTATAATGCAACACATCTCTATTGGTCTCTTTGCTCCATGATCGCTGGTAGGTCATGGTGTATAATGCAACACATCTCTATTGGTCTCTTCTGTCCATGATCGCTGGTAGGTCATGGTGTATAATGCAACACATCTCTATTGGTCCCTTTGCTCCATGATCGCTGGTAGGTCATGGTGTATAATGCAACACATCTCTATTGGTCCCTTTGCTCCATGATCGCTGGTAGGTCATGGTGTATAATGCAACACATCTCTATTGGTCCCTTTGCTCCATGATCGCTGGTACATGTAGGTCATGGTGTATAATGCAACACATCTCCATTGGTCTCTTCTGTCCATGATCGCTGGTAGGTCATGGTGTATAATGCAGGGCTTGAATTTAAGGACTTTTGTTATATTTCCTCAGCTCAAAAACAAAGACAACCACATCTTCAGCAGCTCGTAATTTATCATCAGCAAACCGAGGGATAACTAACCCATGGCTTCTTAATTCTGGTGAACAACCATCCAGTTCATCAACAACAGCGTAAGTAGAAAAACATAAGACGCATAACTTATTCTTATGTTGTTTTTTTCTGAGAACGAAATCTTGCCTTGAGCAATGGGGTAAATTTTGTCCTGCTGTTAAATCTGAACTTTTGTGTAACAAATCTAAAAAGTCTTGGGTATGAGAGAAACAATAGGACAGGATCTGAATCTGTGTTAAATTGCTGTGTTGAAACTCGATTGACTGAGCTGTCTCCCATCATCACAAAACATAAATTGGCCCAGTATAAAGTAATTTATGAATACTTATAGAAAAGTGCATACAAATCAAAATGGTGATGTCCAGGTTTTGGTTTTGAGAATAATGAAGAGTTAACTGTTCCTGAGGTTATCAATCCATTATTGTCTTCCAACAAAACAGAAAATGGATCACCAGTAGCCGCCCAACAGCCAGTCGTACCACAATGAGTGCAGCTACAACTGCCTCTGCAACATCTCGCAATCGAGGTCGTATTATGCGTACCCAATCACGAGGTCGTGGTGGGGTCATTGTTGGGTCACGACCTGTGGTACCAGCTGCTGTTGTTCCAGAGGAGTTAGTGTCACAGGCCCAGATGGTTCTACAGGGGAAGAGCAGAGGTGTGATTATTAGGGAGTTACAGCGTACGGTGAGTCTGAGAACCATACCTATCATGTATTCATGTATTATATGAATGTGAAATCGCATAACAGTATGCTTTTTGATGGTTAATAAAGGATCAATAATGCTCGAAGCCTGGTATAGTGCAATCATTAAAGTTTAACATCATAGGTGTGGAGTTACTTGTTTTGATGTTGAGTTTCCAGTATGGGGGGGGTATTAAAACTTTGCTTGAGTGAAGAAGAATCCTAGCCATTCAAGCTCAATCATTTTTGTGTATTTGGTGATGTAAATGTAACAGTTGGTGAGTCATGAGAGTCTCCACTTATATGACATTTGAAAGCCTTTCAGCAATGTCAGGAATTTCAGGATCATTTTGGAATCATATAATGGTGTAGTTCTTGTATTAGGAATGTTTATATTTTCACTAACAGGGCTGGTTTGTTTGAGTGACCAGCAATGTGCTGTGTTGATTACAGATTGAATTATCTTTTTTATGTTCTCACAGAATCTTGATGTTAACCTTGCTGTTAATAATCTACTGAGTCGAGATGATGAGGATGGCGATGATCAAGAAGAAGGAGATAGCTACATCTCAGGTGGAGGTAAGTCCAGGAACAAGACCAAGATTATTACTTCTATATTCCTAGGCAGGCTTCAGATCAACTTGAATAATTAGAGACATGTTTCTAATAGTGCCTTACCATCCCCAAGGTAACTATGTGGAAGCTGAAATTTGAGTGTTTGTTCTTCTTAGTATTGCCTTGATAGGCTGCATGTTTATTGCCTTCAGTGTGACATGACCCTGAAGCACACTTGATTGTAGTTGTATTGTGTCTGTGATGTCTCTTGGGTTTATAAGGTTGATGTGTTACTGTTATTTTGTTCTCTTCAGATGACTTGATGTCTTTATTGGATGGAGGTATCCATTCTGATCATCCAAGTGTGATCATTGATGCAGATGCAATGTTCTCTGAAGATTTTCTTGGCATCTCATCTCGAGCTAGGTCAAGAGCATCTTCAAGTAGAGGTAAGTCTTAGACATTGGAAGAAAGATGATTGACAGATAACCTATGAATCATTCCTTCTCATATTCGTACCAAAACCTGGTTCATACTTAACACAATTTCGGAAAGGAAGTGAATTTCCTTGCATCACAATTGGAAAACAGTGCTTTAGGTATTGTTTGCGTCACATAATTCACTTCAGATTTGCTTTAGCTTGAAGTGTTTTTTATGCCCATACAAACTCATAATGGGACTGTTTGAGTTAAGTTCTTACCATAGTAACACTATTTCTCTCAGCCAGGATGTTATAGTTTTGAAGTACTAATTATTGCAGTTTACAAACCTGACAAAGAGTATGATTATAGGTGAATGTCATAAATGAGAACGTGTGGGTTGGAAACTGTTGCCTTTCTATTGCTATGTCAAATTGTTTTGCATATCTTGATTCTTTGAGAGCATTCTTTAATTATCATTTAAGAAAATTCTGTCCTTTTTTAATCATATTAAAAGCAAAGTTGTTGCCAATTAGTTGTCTCTAAATGCATGATTTATTGGACCTTTTAATCAGACCGTGACAGGGAATCAAGTGAGCGTGATCCGCTGTTACGTGCCAGAGATCGACGTTGGTTGGACAGTGCTCTTCGTGATGCGGCTAGCAGTGCAGGTAGTTATAAGACAGCTGGAGTAGATGCTACAGCTAGCCAGGAGACAAAGAAAGGGATCCCAGCCCAACATAGCCAGAGTCCACTAGCTGTTGGTGATGATCTAGAATGGTGGCCAGAAAAGGTAAAATGACTCATCTTTAAAGACTCTCTGTACACTTACTGTGAAACCCTTCTGTCTTAGACTTGGTGAAGGTATTCTGTACACTTACTGTGATCTTCCTTATTACCATTGAGATTACACTCTGTAGACTTTGTGCAATCTTCCTGACTGAATTAAATTAAGACTCGAGATAAAATGTCTGTTGATATTTGGTTGATTCCATTTGTTTGTACAGGGAGGAGATGGATGCCGATTCACCCATATTTCTGCCATGTACAGTGAGCTACTTGCTGTTGGTGTGAATGGTCAACTCTATCAGTGGAAATGGAATGACCCAGAACCATACAGGAAACCAGAAGTAAGGCCTCTTCTTCAAAACTTCATATTGGCTTTGATATACTTTAATTTATAATATCATGTTTTGAAGATCTCTTATTAAGAAAGCCGATGATTGTTTGATGAAAATCATTGATGTCCATTATTTATCCCTTCTGTTTATTTGGAGGAGGGATGGTGGGGGGTCGGATTCGGGTGAGACCAGAAGATGTTCAGGTTTATGAAGAATTGGGAGATTAATTTTTTGATTTTCATTCTCAGAACTTAAACATGCAGCATCCAAAAGCAGCAACCTTAGGTCTACTTGGAGAGAAGGTGGTTCAGATTACAGCATGCTATGAAAAAGCTGTCCTTGTCACTGAGTCAGGAAAGGTAGGCATCTTCTGATTGATTATTATGTGTTAAAAATGTACTCATTCTTAATGTTTCAATGTAGTAATGTTTCTACCATAGAGGTCTGGATGTTGACTGGAAGACTAAATTGCCTTGCTTTTTAAAGCTTTGTTGGTGCGTCAATGTTTGTGCACAACCCAATGTATAAACTTGTACGGCTAAACTTCATACCTGCAAACTGCTCCAAGTTAATTGGAATTGTCTCATTTTCAAGTTTTAAAACCCCCCCAAAAATGGAACAATCCAGGTTCTGAAAGCAGAGAGAGACAAAAAAAGAGGGTGCTATTTCACCAACAATTTTGGAGAATTAACAAAAGAAGGCACTATTTAGTTCAGGTTGCGCCACAATTTTGTAGCGACATGCGATAGAGAATTTTTCTTCTGAAATGCAAATGTTAATTGATTTGTTTAAGCAGGAAGGGTAAAAATAATCTATGTGTAACGAGATGAAGAAAGGGACATATTTTTACTTTTTGCAAGATCTGTCGGTGTGACTTATGGATCAATTAAAGGTGTTCCTATTTATGACTTTCAATATTGGCAGGTATTGTATTTGTATATCAGTGCTTCTAATATTTATTTTTGTGTACAGATTCAATATAACAAGAAAGGAATGTTTGGATAGTTACATTTTAACAATGGTATGAAACATGTAAGGATCATTGTGCCTTCAACCATGTCAACAGTTCTTTGGTTACGTCTTTCTTCATGTCTTGTTAACACAGATTGCGACTCTATTGGATGAGACACTCTCCCCTATTGCATCACGCTTGGAGCATGCTGCTACCTACTTTAATGAGTTACATGGGGAAAAGATCAACTCTGTATACACCTGTCCACTCTACACTTGTGCCTGGCTGGAAAATGGAACTCTCTTCTGGTGGTAAGAAATATATGCAGAAATTGCACAGAATGAAAGTCAATTTTGCCAAGGAACAAATATTTCTTTACAAAGACTTTCCAGGAATGAACCTTTAAGTTTGAAACGTTTGATTCAGCCTCGCTCATGAGATTTCCTTGAGTGATTCTAAGTGTGCAACTGTTTTGAGGTTAATGCCTTGATGAATCTTGTCTAAATCTCTATTTCTTTTTGTTACTCAGGGGAGTATTACCTCTATCAATCAGAAAGAAAGTTTTAGAGAGAGCTCGCGAACGGTCAAGAGCCAAGAAACGAGAAGCTACTAACCCTGGCAGTATCACTGTAGGATCTCAGGTATAAAAGGTTTAATAAGAATAGAACAATTTTTAGAAGTTTGTGGTTGCTTGAACAGCTTTATTATTTATCCCCTCCAAATGGTTTCAGAAGACTTTCACTGTTACCAATTTCATTGAGTTACAACATTTGTGTTGCTTTTGCAATATCCTATAGCAGGGCAGCCTAGTTGCCAACATCGCCTCCCTCTGAAAGACACCGCTGACTTGTCCTTACCAGCATTTCTTTTGTAAAACTAATAGGTTCAGGATCAGTGACATTTAACAGTTTTTTTTATTCAGTGCTTTTTGCTTCCGTTTAAATTTTTTCTGCCCACATGTACATATATTTTTCTTTTTAGTAATTCAAAAAAAATCTTGTCTTCATTTGTTTCTAGTGCACTTTTACTGGTCTTTTTAAAGTAATTTGTAATTTTCTTGTTTTTATTTGTGTCAAGAGCACATTTACATTTTTTCCCCTGTTTTTTCTGCTTTTATGACTAGGTTTTCTTTTATCTTTTTGACTTGATGTAGACAATTTTCAATGGATAAACAAACAATGAATAAATGAATTGAATGTATGAACAAAGTAAAGATGAATTTTTTGCAGGTGTGTCTACGTAGCTGCCCCATGTATCACTCTGGTGCCCTGGCTTTTAATACTAAAAGCTACCCACCCAAGGTGGGCCAGCTCATGGATACAGCCTGGAACCTTTCTGATACTTGTCGCTTCCGTATACGACGTAACTCTCTGGATCGCTCTGACTCCAAGTCAGACATCAAAGAGGATTCTAAAGGAGATGGGAGAGGAGAAGGAAAGAGTGATGCGACGAGGGCAGAGAGTAAGATTGAAGTAAAAGGAGATATGGGACCACCTCCTTCACCAGGGTCAACTAGTAGTGGAGAGATCATTGTAGTGTCAAGTCCTGCTGCTCAACGTGAGTACTCACTCTATTAACAAAGTGTACTTTGTAAAGAACTTTTATTTTGGGTAAATCTTATGTGGTATGTTGTACAAGAATTGACTGCACACTTTATAGTCTTGCTGAATTAAGTATCCTAGTGATTAGCTGATTTGGAAATGAGTGAATTATAATCTGATATGTCATATGTTAAGGCTTAATGTATGTTACCCATTTTTGGTTATGAAGATTGTAAATTTTAACAGCTGTGGTAATGCTTTGACAAATCTATTAAATCTCATAAACACGGCTTTACACAAATGCTAATCACTTCTTATTATAGGACGTGGTACAAAGCGCCCTCTATCATCTCCAGTAAGAGAGGTTGAGAAACCTGATATTGAGGTGTGGGCATTGACTGATGTTGTATTTGTGGAGGATATACGCTCTGTTCCTATTGGCAGAGTATTGAAGGTAAGTGTTTCTTAAGGCTCAATTTCAGTGAGTCACATGGCAGGAAAATTGTTTTATGATACAACACTTGAAATTGTGGCAATAAGCTGTCATTGTTTTAAAGACTAAACAATCAATGTTAACTGCAATACTTGGGAGGTGTATGATTTCTTTCTATATGAAAGTAAATGACAAGCTCTAATACCTAGAGAGACTTCAGTTAGTTTAGCTTTGCTCTTGACACTCCCTGAGTCGAACCTGATTTGACTTCCTTCTGAAGTGTTGAAGACGGTAACTGTCAAATTCCAAAATACAAGCTACATGTACAAATTCTTGCAGCATTTCAAAACATCAGTAGTGGATTGTTCAGTAAATAGATTTTTCTGTTTGGTTGGTTGTTTGGGTTTTTCTGGCTCTTCCAATCAGGAAACCTGGCAAGGATTCCTCTCAGAATGGCAATAGTTGAAGAAATTAATTATTAGACTAAACTATTTGCAATATTGGAGTTCCACTTTGATGTGTTTTGTTTATGATAAGGTAGTAATACTCAGATGTGTAATATTTTCTCCTAGGTGGATGGAGCCTATGTTGCTGTGAAATTTCCATCTCTAGAACCTGTGCCCGATGTAACAAGTGACTGTGATGTTCCCTCGTTACTTCAAGATTGTCGTCTTCTACGTAAAGATGAACTTCAGGTATAACAATTGAAGAATGGTTCTTGGTGTAGTTTCCTTTGTATACAGTCATCAGAATGCCATGAACTTCTCAAAGTGATAATGTCTTGCAATACCTTTGTTCAGGCATGAGAATCTTCCGGATTTTTCTGGATTTCCGGATTTTTCACTTCAAAATATGTGGTCTCCGAGTTCAATGTGAATTTGATATAAAAATCGGGGGGTGAGTTGTTGGGGTATACACTTGGATCTCGCTAATCCCTCTTCTTGGTCTTGAAAATTCTTCTTGGTCTTGAAATTGTGAGTTTACTCATTTACCTTGACACGCTTCTTCGTAATAAATTGCCGCCCGGCAGCGGCCGGCCCAATAATGCAATATGCGTTGATTTGTTTCTTCCATGTGCAGCGCGTTCAATTGATATGTGTAGACTTCTTTCAGTCTTTCCCCACTTCATTCATGGTACGGTTCGACCGTACATGTTATACATGTAAGTTTACTGTTGCAGCAAAGGAACATGTGTGGAGGCATTAAAAAGTCTACTGACAACAACGCACGGTGTTTTGGATGCGCGCGCATCGTTAGACTTTTTTTACCAGTCGTCAGTACGCACCTTTAGGCTTAAGTGCCGTTTCTTCGATAAGTTTAATGTGTTTTACGGCTGGAGATATTTTTACGCATTGAACTTTGACCTGGAAGAAACTTCGAGACAACGGCCGGATGCATGATCAGTGTGCGACCAAGGTGCGACACACGTGTGGGGAGATTCGTTGACGTTTGACGTCTCACATTATTTTCCCAAAATGCTATGGTTTATAAACTGTCGGGATCTTGGAGATACTAAAAGGTGTTTGAAGAACAAGTTTCAATGGCCAAAGAGGGAGAACACTTAACACAATTATTCACTATCACAGGTAAAAAGACGCCCCAAAAATCAAAATTTGTAACAAAACTTTTGTCAAAAGCATGACTGCTCCGTTCATAATCATTTATTTTCGTGGCAGTAAGTTCCGAATATCATTTTATTTTGAGCCTTTTAAGACAAAATACGTCTAGCACTGTTATGATTTCATCGTTTTTAAAAGTACTTTCCTCCTATTAATACATCCTCGATCCTACACATGGTCCCCAATGCACAGAGGCTCACTGAGTGCGACGCCGACGCCTGGGTAAACTTGCCCAAATTCCGGACACGCAAAAATTCCGGACTTGCCCAAAATCCGGACATGCAATTTGTAGCGTTAAATTTTTCCGGATTTTTTATCATCGTATATTCTCATGCCTGTTTGTTACATGTACACTTATTATGAGGAACTACTGACAGTATGACAATGGATGGCTAATCTTCATATAAGTATTGCATGTGGAATTTTGAAAGGGTTTTATGTTTATAATGATGGTATTTTGGTTATATGTAGCAACTGGAGAAGTAATAGTGCTGATCTTAACAGTACAGTCATAAACCCATGATGTAAGCCTTAATGCTTTCTTGTGATTTGGTTTGTCCCTGGATAGATTGTGAAGGGCGGGGTTGCTCCAAAGGTGCCAGATTGCTTCCAGCGTCTTCCTAAGAAACTCTCCTTGCCTGAAAACAGTAAGATTCTTGCAGTGTCAGTTGATTTTCAAGGTAAGTCATTGTTTCATTTATAGTTTGAAAGAAAGTTTGTCATAAACAGTTTGTGTTGTCAATGTAAATACAGCTTTAAACTGAGATAACCTGCTGGCCTTTTTCTAGACAGGTAGGCCTGTACTTGCAAATATTGAAAAGCTTGGGTCTGCATTGTTCTGTTTTTATGTTTCAAATTTGTTTTAAATATTGGTAATGTGACCTTTTCCCTATTGGTCACACTTTTCCAATTGCATTTGGGAAAGTGGAGTTGGGGATTTTCAGTACAATTTATTGTATGGAAGCTTGAGAATGCAAATAAACTAGTAAGGGAATGCGATCAACATGAAGATAAATCATTTTATTTATTTAAGCTGGTTATTGATATTGACAGGTGTACATGTGTTGGTCAATGTTCGATCCAGTCTACTGTATCAATTATATGAGCTGATGTCAAGTAGACCAAGTCAAGAAAGTCCCTTCCCAACAAAGACTCGATCATTCCTTGGCAAGTCACCTGATCTGATTCGTATTCACACTGGACGAGAGGTAAGTTGTCTTCTGCCCTACATGCATATTGAATACTAGAGTTGTGCATCTTCATTTAACCTTTTCTACTGATTCCAATCTGAACTATGAGCCAACCTGTTCAAGAATCAAATGTCAACACACCTACCATGATGGGTCAGTGTTAAAAATAGAACACCAAAGCCACTCTTGACAGTTGCAAAAACACAAACCACGGGTGTGGCAGTGATGTTCAATGGAAAATGCATAAGTTGTCAGATTGTAGAGAATTTGGGTTTGAACAAAGACAAATTGACTAGAGCAGGATTTGAACCAACGACCTCTAGATTAATGTGCTGGTGCTCTACCAACTGAGCTATCTAGCCCTATGTTGGTGGTCTCCCTATTTTGTCAATCTTTTTGGGGTGCCAGTCAGAAGCCAAACAACTGTCATACAACTGCCAAGTAGCCAGGAATCACACCCAAATTTACGATACAACCTTGGAAGCAGCAGCCAGGGGTTTACCTTAAGGGGATGCCACTGCTTCGTTTCAAATATCAAGTAATAAACCACTAGGGAAACTGACTGGGTAAACTTTTAGTGAATTGAAAATGATGTGTTACAATGTGTAGTGGATTAAGATAACAAGTTTTTCCCCCAACAAAAGAGATGTCAATAAATCTTCCTGAATAGCAGTCTGTGGGGCTGACATTTTAAAAAAAGGGAAGGTCTCATTTCTTTTACTGTGTGCTCCTTTTTACTATTAAGGAATTTGTTTTTGAGTACTTGCCATGTGCAGGGTTCTCCCCAGGTTTTTTCAAAGCTGTTGGGCATTCTGGACCAAAATTGTTTTTATGTTTAGCCGAAGCACACTAAATTGAAACAATGTTTTCGGGATGTTTTCTACTTCGTGTCTAACTTGGATTTAAAAGCCCTACTGTGCAATCTGGAGCATAATCTGGAGAATAATTTATGATTTTTTTTTTAGAATTTGTATTTATTTATTTATTAATATTTTTTGTGTGCGTATCGGCTGAAATGTGCAGGTATCGGCACTCAATTCACGTGTATGGACCCAATACACTACTGCAGCTTGTGCATAGGGAGAACCCTGATGTGCTGTCTTATAATTGTTCATTTCGTTTATATCTGTTTTTTTGTAATAACTGATAAATGGTGGGTTTAATAGTTATGTGTGCTTTTCACAACAAAATCCAACAGTAAGCAAAAAAACATTAGTCTTCACCTGGTTGAACCCATAGTAAGCCTTATAAGTTGTCCCACAGGGGCACAAGGGTAATGGATTTATCCTCCAGGAAAGTTTCAGAGAAATAATTACTAGGTATTCTTAAGGTGTCACATTTCACATTCATCCGTTTGGTTCTTATTGAAGGTTTCTTCAAGTAGCAACATTCTACAATGTTCTAAATGACTTAAAACAACATGAGTTTCAGAACTTTATTTTCTTGAAATCTTTAGCTTATTAATTTGGTAATTTTACAGTGATTAACTGCATTGCAGTAATACTTAATGCACATGTATATAGTGTCATTAACTGCATTGCAGTAATACTTAATGCACATGTATATAGTGTCATTAACTGCATTGCAGTAATACTTAATGCACATGTATATAGTGTCATTAACTGCATTGCAGTAATACTTAATGCACATGTATATAGTGTCATTAACTGCATTGCAGTAATACTTAATGCACATGTATATAGTGTCATTAACTGCATTGCAGTAATACTTAATGCACATGTATATAGTGTCATTAACTGCATTGCAGTAATACTTAATGCACATGTATATAGTGTCATTAACTGCATTGCAGTAATACTTAATGCACATGTATATAGTGTCATTAACTGCATTGCAGTAATACTTAATGCACATGTATATAGTGTCATTAACTGCATTGCAGTAATACTTAATGCACATGTATATAGTGTCATTAACTGCATTGCAGTAATACTTAATGCACATGTATATAGTGTCATTAACTGCATTGCAGTAATACTTAATGCACATGTATATAGTGTCATTAACTGCATTGCAGTAATACTTAATGCACATGTGTCATTAACTGCATTGCAGTAATACTTAATGCACATGTATATAGTGTCATTAACTGCATTGCAGTAATACTTAATGCACATGTATATAGTGTCATTAACTGCATTGCAGTAATACTTAATGCACATGTATATAGTGTCATTAACTGCATTGCAGTAATACTTAATGCACATGTATATAGTGTCATTAACTGCATTGCAGTAATACTTAATGCACATGTATATAGTGTCATTAACTGCATTGCAGTAATACTTAATGCACATGTATATAGTGTCATTAACTGCATTGCAGTAATACTTAATGCACATGTATATAGTGTCATTAACTGCATTGCAGTAATACTTAATGCACATGTATATAGTGTCATTAACTGCATTGCAGTAATACTTAATGCACATGTATATAGTGTCATTAACTGCATTGCAGTAATACTTAATGCACATGTATATAGTGTCATTAACTGCATTGCAGTAATACTTAATGCACATGTATATAGTGTCATTAACTGCATTGCAGTAATACTTAATGCACATGTATATAGTGTCATTAACTGCATTGCAGTAATACTTAATGCACATGTGTCATTAACTGCATTGCAGTAATACTTAATGCACATGTATATAGTGTCATTAACTGCATTGCAGTAATACTTAATGCACATGTATATAGTGTCATTAACTGCATTGCAGTAATACTTAATGCACATGTATATAGTGTTCAATATACAGGATACACTAATAGTACCAGTAGTATACAGTGCAGATATCTAATAAGGTACTCAGGTGCTTGAACAAAAAATGTTCAACTATGAGATCAATTTATGTAGCACTTTATAACGTTTTACCAGGTGCTGCAGTGCATTCAGCAGCCACTGTCAGAAACACCAGGGCAAACCCCTTGTTAGTGATCAGTGTAATAATAATAATAATAATAGCAAAACTTATAAGGCGCACATATCCACCTTAAGAGTGCTCAAGGCGCCGACATGAAAACAAAGCAAAAAGTAAACCAAGAAAATTGACAATGAAAAGAGGTTATATTACAATGATCGAGAGAAGGCTTGCGACATTAAATGAGTTTTGAGGTGAGTTTTAAATGTACATAAAGAACTACTGCTTTGAATGTGAAGTGGTAAAGAATTCCATAAACGAGGAGAAGCTGATGCTAACGCCCTATCCCCCCAACTTCTTTTAGAACGAGGCTGAAACAGTTTTTGGATTCTAGATGATCGCAGACCAGGACGAGTGACAGAGGGAGATTGTATGAGGGAAGAAATGTATCCAGGAGCCAGTCCATTGAGGGCTCGATATGCAAAACAAACAAATTTTGTAAGAAATTCGCTCTCGAACAGGAAGCCAATGAAGAGATTTTAAAATGGGTGTAATATGTGATGAACGACTTGTCTTTGTCACAAGACGTGCTGCAGCATTTTGAACCTGCTGTAATCGAACTATTTGAGTATTAGGTAATCCAAAAAGTAGTGAGTTACAATTATCAAGGTATGAGGTGACAAAGGCATGAATTAGTTGTTCAGTTGCCACAGGATTTAGATATTGTCTGATTGAACGGATATTTCGAAGGTTGTAGTTGGCCAGGACTTGAGAGACATTGATGAGTTGAGGATGACACCAAGATTGCGAGCTTGTTCAACCGGAGATACTGAGGAAGAGCCAATGTGAAGCAGGGGAGGAGTGATTTTGCTGAGTTGTCTTTTTGAGCCAAGGACAATGAATTCTGTTTTATCCTCATTGAGTTTCAAGTAGCTGTCAACCATCCACTGTTGTATGTCGCTAACACAAGCTTCGAGGTTAGCCATGGATCCATCAATGTCCTCTTGTACTGGCTGACAAGAGAAATATAATTGTAAGTCATCTGCATACATGTGATAATTAATTCTGTGATCCTGGATAATACCTTGCAATGGCTGTGTGTAAATATTGAATAATTGTGGTCCAAGGACTGATCCTTGTGGAACAGAAAAATTGAGATTAACAGATGAAGATGATGCATTGGGGAGACACACTGATTGGGACCTGTCTGAGAGATATGATGAGAGCCACTGTAAGGCCAAACCATTGATGCCGATGAGTTTCAGTCGGTCAAGCAAGATGCTGTGATCCACTGTGTCGAATGCGCTGCTGAGATCAAGCAGCACTAAGCCAGAAATCTTGCCGCTGTCCATATCCATTAGAATAGTTGTAGACAACTTGGAAAAGTGCCAGATTGAAGGGACACATTGACAATTCGGAGCTAATCTGTCCAATAAGGATGCAAGGGAATTTTCATATTTGGTTACACATGAGGATGCCGTATTATGCTGGAAATCAATGACAGATAAGGACTCATGAACACCCTTTAGAAAGATGCACCTATCCATTGACTTCAAATTCCGAGTTGTGATAGTTTTTCTGACAGGCTTAGGCTTGTGTAATGTTAGGCTACACTGAATTGCCAGGTGATCCGATAAGCCTGGCAAAACATCAACATCAAAGAGAACATTTTCAGATTCACGAGAAATGAATAAGTCAAGAGTGTGGCCACCACGATGGGTAGGTTGAGTAACATGTTGCTTCAAACCATACATAGATAACAAGTTCAGGAACTGTTCTGCATTTGAGTCATTACAGACATCTACCCATATGTTGAAGTCTCCGGTAAATAAAACTTCAGATGGGAGGAGAAGGTAGGTGTTCAACATTGCACTGAATTCATCTAAGAATAAGCTGAATGGAAGATGTCGTCCTTGAGTGTCAGTTATTTCAGGACGATACACAATAACGAGTTTAACCGGGCGAGAGGTGCATGATATCTGATGAAGACTTTCAAATGTTGAATATGATGTAATGTGCTGAACGATTACGGACATAGATGACTTGTACAAAAGACCAACTCCACCACCGGTCTTATCTTTTCGAGGGCTATGTTCAAAGCTGTAACCTTCGGGAGTAAGTCTTCTGATAATAGCATCGTCACCATCTTTAAGCCAGGTTTCGCATATAGCCACAAGGTCATAGTCTTTCTCCAAAACAAATTCAGTGAAAGGTGTAGTTTTATTTCTAATTGATTGCATATTGATGGTACATTGATGCCGATGAGTTTCAGTCGGTCAAGCAAGATGCTGTGATCCACTGTGTCGAATGCGCTGCTGAGATCAAGCAGCACTAAGCCAGAAATCTTGCCGCTGTCCATATCCATTAGAATATCATTCTGGACTCTCAGCAGTGCACTCTCCACACTGTGCATCCGTCTGTAAGCAGACTGAAAGGGGTTCTGAAGATTATGTTCATTCAAATATGACTGGAGACGAGAAGAAACTACTCTTTCTATCACTTTGCCCAAATACTTTAAGTTGGAAATAGGTCTGTAGTTTTTAAGCTCCTGTTTATTCAGAGAATATTTTTTGAGAAGGGGTTTAATGTGAGCATGTTGTAGACAACTTGGAAAAGTGCCAGATTGAAGGGACACATTGACAATTCGTGTAATGTATGGAGCAAAATCGTTGACAAAGTCTTTTATTAAGCAGGTCGGAATTGGGTCCAAATCACATGATGACATTGGGGCAGACATAATGATTTTCCTCACTTCAGTGACTGTAGCTGGAGAGAATTCCACCAAATTGTATGTGGTGGAGGAGAGAGGGGTAGAGTCTGCAAGATCTCTGCTAGTTGTCAGGGAATCATGTATAGCTTGACGAATGGTAGTAACCTTGCTTACAAGATAGTTACAAAACTGGTTAGCAAGGTCACGATCACAGAATGTGCTGGGCAGGACTGGTTCTGTATCTTTATTTAGGAGTTTGTTGATAATTCCAAAGAGGCGTTTTGGATCTCCAGAACAGTTGTCAATAGTAGATGAGTAGTAACGCTCCTGTGCTTCAACTATGAGATGGGAGACTAACTGTTTTTGTTGATTATATAGTGAGCGATCAGCAATGCTTCTAGTAGACCTCCATCGTCGTTCAAGTTGACGTCGGCGGCATCTGGCATTGCGTATATCAGCAGTCATCCATGGAGATTTGGGCTTGATGACTACTGTACGTTTTTTCTTTGGAGCTAATCTGTCCAATAAGGATGCAAGGGAATTTTCATATTTGGTTACACATGAGGATGCCGTATTATGCTGGAAATCAATGACAGATAAGGACTCATGAACACCCTTTAGAAAGATGCACCTATCCATTGACTTCAAATTCCGAGTTGTGATAGTTTTTCTGACAGGCTTAGGCTTGTGTAATGTTAGGCTACACTGAATTGCCAGGTGATCCGATAAGCCTGGCAAAACATCAACATCAAAGAGAACATTTTCAGATTCACGAGAAATGAATAAGTCAAGAGTGTGGCCACCATGATGGGTAGGTTGAGTAACATGTTGCTTCAAACCATACATAGATAACAAGTTCAGGAACTGTTCTGCATTTGAGTCATTACAGACATCTACCCATATGTTGAAGTCTCCGGTAAATAAAACTTCAGATGGGAGGAGAAGGTAGGTGTTCAACATTGCACTGAATTCATCTAAGAATAAGCTGAATGGAAGATGTCGTCCTTGAGTGTCAGTTATTTCAGGACGATACACAATAACGAGTTTAACCGGGCGAGAGGTGCATGATATCTGATGAAGACTTTCAAATGTTGAATATGATGTAATGTGCTGAACGATTACGGACATAGATGACTTGTACAAAAGACCAACTCCACCACCGGTCTTATCTTTTCGAGGGCTATGTTCAAAGCTGTAACCTTCGGGAGTAAGTCTTCTGATAATAGCATCGTCACCATCTTTAAGCCAGGTTTCGCATATAGCCACAAGGTCATAGTCTTTCTCCAAAACAAATTCAGTGAAAGGTGTAGTTTTATTTCTAATTGATTGCATATTGATGGTACATAACTTGGAAAAATTCGACACCGGCAAAATATACGTCAAATTGTCCTGTTGCTGATGCAAATGTTCGTTCCTTTTAAGCTGTGGCGTGTGAGCACGTGGTCGGACAATAACAGGGATCGGAAATGTTTGATCACATGGCTGATACTGGGTGTGACCCTCACAGACGGGTATAGTTATAGAATTATCTGACCTTTTACACATCCTTGCTTTTAACTTGATGCCACCTCTAGTTCCACGTTTAGTGGGTGCCCTACGGCAAATACCCAATGATTTCATTGTATTGTAGACACTGATAGGGAGTCTCTCATACTTGGCTATGTTACCAAGCTTATGAAGGTCCAAACTAGAGTAAGCGTTCTGTAATGTGTAAACTGGGTTCTTGTACATGTATGTGCATTACATAACACATGCGACCTACAGCATTAGTCCCATCTGAAGGATGAAGCAATAATGGTCAAATGTCTTGCTTTGTGTCGAAACCGACACTCTGCTGATCAGAAAACACCAGAGCTTGAGTCCAATCCACTTGACCACTAGACCATGACACACCTTAATATGCAGGCATTTAATATACAATGTAGGAATATGCTCACTGGAAGATTATTTATTATGTCTGATTACAAAGGTTATACATGTTATACAGTTATACATGTAATCAGTACAATCTGACAATGGTTTATTGGAATGAATCAGAATTTGTCACACATCTGAACAATTTGTGTGCTGATGGCAGGAATTTGCATTCTCATTCAAAGATCAACAAATGTAAATAGTTAGAATTTGTCCAGTTACATGTAGTTGTTTTTCATTTGATTGTTTTTGTTTGGCGTTTTCCCATAACAATCTTGCTTTCCTTGTCAATATAGCAGTCAGTTTTAGTGATGTTAATTTCATTCGTATGTTTCGCTGTTAAGCCAAATTTCAGTTTGGATTTCAGTTTTATTTCCAAGATGCTTGGAATAGTCTTGCATGGAAACTCCTTTTGTATAATATCTTTAAGGCGTAGTACGAGCTCCTCTCTCGTCTCAAGTAAATCGTACAAACATGCTTCTGTCACCTTCTTAAGTACATTGAAATGTGCTTGAGCAGCCCACTCAACCTTGGAATTTGCTGAGGAAAGAAGTAAGGAATATTCCTTCTCTTGTTCCTCTCTAAACTTCTCGAGAAGCCTTTCAAAATCAGGTGTAATCACAGAAGCTACCGCGTCATTCATCTTATCCCGTTCATTCTCAATAAGACTCTTTACAGCAGTTAGATGACACACTCTATCTAGTGATTGTGAAAGAAGTTCCAGGAGTTCTGTTCTACAGGTCTTCTCTGCTTCAGAAAGCTGTAGATGAATATGGTCTAGGTCCATGTGTGTTGTTGTTGTACATTCTGCACAGATCAAGACAGAGTAGGTCAGGCAGTAGAAGCAATATTCTTTGTGTGGGTGCCTTTGACATTGGTTCTTTGGCTGGGAATGCAACTTCTCCACTGAATCCTGGTTGAGATTGTACTCCTTCCCACTAGCTCCAATATTGCAATCCATGTAATGGGTTTGAGATTTGGCATCATATTGACTACAAGCTGCTTTTGGCTCACCACTCAAAAGATTTTGGTGGTGTATGATGTCATCTTGAAGTGATTTCAGTGTAAAATTGCGTTTCAGACCATCTGCCCCCATCTCATTTAGTGATGTAATTTCTCGGCAAATTGGGCATTTTAATTGTGAGGAAAGATCAACATCTTCCAGTGGTGGAGTTTCTAGATTTTGCAGACATGTGAGGCAATAAGAATGATTGCAGTCTAAAATTCTTGGATCTGTAAATGTACTTAGACAGATTCTGCATGTAAGATGGTTCTCCGTTAGCTTAGTCATTACATCACATACATGTAGCTTGGAAGATGCCATTGTTACCTGTAGGAGAGGAATACATATTGGTATTAAAGAAGGTGGTGGTAATATTGAAAGTATCATAAAACTCATTTAATTTGATTCAACAATTGTTCAAATTATCTTTATCATGATAAGCAACACAAGAAACTTTCTGGTCATGCATGACATAAGCAACACAACATATAATTTATAGAGTTTTGAATGTAACAAACTACAAGAACTAACCTTAAATGTACAGTTCAGGTCTGCATAGCCTTATATGATAGACTTGAAGTGATGGTCACAGTGTATGCATTTTTGAAAATGTAGTTTTTAATGTCTAGCTGGCAGAATTTAAAACCCAAGACACATTGAACCTTAAACTGGCCTTATGTTTTGATGTACATAGAGGGGTTAATGTTTAACTTGTTAACAATGGAGTCCTTACATGTAGTACGTGTACCCCTGTAATGTTATGTTTTGATGTACATAGAGGGGTTAATGTTTAACTTGTTAACAATGGAGTCCTTACATGTAGTACGTGTACCCCTGTAATGTTATGTTTTGATGTACATAGAGGGGTTAATGTTTAACTTGTTAACAATGGAGTCCTTACATGTAGTACGTGTACCCCTGTAATGTTATGTTTTGATGTACATAGAGGGGTTAATGTTTAACTTGTTAACAATGGAGTCCTTACATGTAGTACGTGTACCCCTGTAATGTTATGTTTTGATGTACATAGAGGGGTTAATGTTTAACTTGTTAACAATGGAGTCCTTACATGTAGTACGTGTACCCCTGTAAAATAGGAAAATTCCCCTCCCCCATGATATGTGTTTAGTCATTTGGAAGATTTGATTTTGATTAAATGGAAATAACAACAAAAGACAAACTCTTGTCAAAAGAGGCTGTATATTTTAAAGCGAGATTGTTCTTTGCCTTGTTAGATTTTAACTTGATAAATAAAATCACCAGACAGGTTCTATAGTTTACACAGTACTAGTACAGCATTTATTAGTGTTTATCATTGTACATGTACAAATATCAAGTGAAGAGCAGACATTCTACAGGCTTAAAAGTCAAGTAGTCCAATGTTTTGTGCACAAGTTACTTCTCAGTCATGTCAGTTATTAGTTGAATTCATGTAAATGAAACGCTTGAGACTGGATAAAAGACATGAAGCCCCCCCCCCCAACGGTACCCCCATTCCGTACCCTGTCAACTGATTCACTGGTATCTGATCATGTGACATTGAAAAGGAAAGTTCTCCCATGATGCATGATTTTTGTTCTATTAATAGCTTCATGTATAATGACAATCCAGAATTTAATAAACTAACAATAATTTTGTTTTCTAGTCAAAACATGACTCAATTAAGCAGGGCTTAATTATCCTTAGTTTTTGAACAGTAAAGCATTATTCAGTCTGTTTCTTAATATTTCCTTTTGTAACATACAATGTACTGTTTTGCATTAGACTTTAATATTGAACCATACACTAGAAGGTCTGTACATTCCATTTAGCCGTGGTCATAGTTTAGAAGCAGCAATCAACTAAATGCACAATCAACTAAATGCACATGTCCATAACTGGATGTGTGACTGGTTCACATGTGTTGTACAGTACATTGAAAGCACAATGGAAGCTGCATACCATGTGTACTGTAATGGTTACCATAAGAGTGGGGACAGTACAACAAAGGAATACAAAAGGGACAATGCTGTCCTCACATTGGAATCCTTTGTATTTTTGTGTCCTCACATTTTTTCGTGCGCTTAGTCTATGGAGAGTGTTAAGTTAGAGGGACAAAGGAAAGTCCTCACATAGATAGCAATAAATTGATGTATGCACAGTAATGTACATCTTACATTTTGTACACATTAAAAAAATACATGTCAAATCAGCAGTTGTTTACTCTCTACTGTTACTAGTACATCAATATTATAAATACAGGGACTTTACATTAAGTACTGTAGCATTTCATCTAAGCTGTATTGGAAGTATGTGCAGACAATGCAGTGGTAAAAACTCTTAAGTACTAACAATTAATTACATTTTAAATAAATAAATGATATAGTTACTTAAAATATTTGCTTGAGAATTAAGCAAGTCTCTTTTGGCTCTTGCACTGGTACATGTATATAGATACAGGTACATGTATGTCATGTATGTGCCCATCTACAGCATTAATACACAAATGTTATACTGCAAAAAAAAAAAAAAAAAAAAAAAAAACATGCCAAGAAGCACTTTACCATGTTTACAATAGGTTTGCAAACACAAACATATTTATCAACTGTAAACACACACTTCAAGTTACTGTTAATTGTTTTCAATTATAACAAACATACATTATGAAACTGTACATGTACATGTGCCACACTTATTCTCAGACGTTTCAAGCATTTCCCCTTTTTTGGTCATAATCACCTTTTTGGCAAAAACACATGAGGAATGAGGATTACAAATATCTATATTTACTGTAGTCACACAATTAGTACACTTATATGCTTTTTGAACTAAATAGACACACCCATATAGCCTTTTTATAAATTGAACTATACAAGCATGTGTGTATTTTATTAAATCAATTAAAGGATACAAAGCCTACATTTAGGCTTGTTCTATTTAGATTGCAGAGGTTAGCTGATAAATTATTTTAGGAAACTTTTTGTAAATAATGTCATTGATGCGAACCTCGAACACCTCACTCATTTGAAGGAGTTTAAACTTGCTTGGCTCTTTCATTTGGTCTTTAATTTTGTTCAGTATGTGAGTAGCCCATTCAACCCTGGCATTTATATCTCCGAGTATTTCAGAAAATTTGAGTTTTGTTTGATTCCGGCGCTGAGACATCACTTGAAGAAATAGTTGGGGATCATCATAATCAGACTCGTTTAGCCTTATATGTTCAATCTCAGTTTCGATCTCAGCTTCTGCTTGTTCCATTTTGTACTCAAGGAGACTCTTTTCTTGGATGAAACCTTCAACTCGTTTGTCTGCCCTTGAGATGAGTTCCCAGAGCTCCTCTTTCAGATAGATGATTGCTTTGTCCAGGACAATGTGTTCATGGTCCATGCTTCTATGAGTAGTGGCTGCACACATGGCACATACAAGAACTTTACAGGATTGACAGTAGAAGCAGTAGTCCAACTCTTTGTGCTTGGGACATTTTGGTGCTTTCTCATTTGATATCTGATTCAAGATACCAATCTCATGATTATCATGGGATGATTCTTGTTCAAACCAACATTCCTGACAGAATCTCATGTCACAATCGCTACATTGAACAACATCAGTGCCTTCATCACCACATAGACCGCAGATAAGTGTCCCTTGTTGAACTCGTAGGATTTTCTGCTGTTGAGAGATGTCGTCTGCAAGGGACTTCAGAATAAAGTTCTGCTGTAGGTCAGATACATGTCTACCACTCAGTGATGTTTGTTTCCTACAACTGGGACAGTTGATTCCTCTCTGACTGCTGTGAGACTCACTTTGTCTTAAATCATCTAGACATGATTTGCAGAATGTATGATGACAATCAAGAAATGTTGGTTCCGTAAACGTATTGAGACAGATAATACACTTGAGATAATCTTGACTAATCTTGTCCAAGATTGACTCTGCTGTTATTGTGGATGATGAATTCTTTTTGCAGTCATCGATATCCATATTTCTGTAGAGAAATTAATACATTTTTGTATAACTTTAATATACATGTACACAACTTTGTTTATGGGTTCAGTTATTGGTATGTTTTTTTGTTACAATGACACCATTATGATCAGCAAAGGATAGAAATTACTTTGGTGATCTCACAAAGTGCAACATGGTGAGACTTCTAGCCTTGCTTTCAACTGTACCTACACAATACAAATGTACAAATTCAACAATATGATTGGTGGTTGAACATAACATTTTTTTTTTAAAAGACTAAAATAACTTTTTCTCAATGAGACAAGCAATATGTACTTGCTCTGTACATGACGCCATGTACATGTACATGTACATGTACATGTACATGTACATGTACATGTACATGTACATGTACATGTACATGTACATACATGCAATTGTTGCTCAAGCTCAACAAACACTCACAATCCATGTCATTCATCAGAACAACCATGACTTGCCATGCTCAGTTCATTGAAAGCATAGTGTTATTTTAAATAGTTTTGTCACATCATGTACGTTCCTAAACTCAGTTATTCAATAAGGGAACAAAAGAGTGGGACGAGGGCTTGAACAATTGTTTAAAGCTTGCAAGGTTGTGGCAATGTTATACAGGATCAAGCCTATTACTTTTCTGTAAATTACTAATTCCTTTCAATTCAAAATTTTATACCACGCCCGATATGGGGGTAGAGGGTCCCCCCCATTATTTTCCATTATTATTACGCTGTTTAACAAACACGGCATTTATGAATGGGAATAAAAGAGTGGTGACTAGGTCTTGAACGGTCGGTTTTTTATCACATGGCCACGACCCTGCTGGTTTTAAAGACCTCTTCCCACTCTTTTATTCCCATGTACAATGTATTATGTTCTCACCATTGATGTTGTGCTGCTGTACCTGAGTACCTAGTGCGATGGAGAATATTAGAACAGCTCAAAGCATGTCTTCTCTCACTGTCTGTCAATGCTTGAAATGAAGGAGACTGCGCAGTGGTCGTCAGATGGTTGCAAAATATTGCATGATGCATTGGACATACAGGGATTTTGTAACTGTGATTGCGCAAGAACACTACATTAGGGTTGCACAGAGAAGGGAATTCCCCCTTACATGCCTGTAATGTCAGTAACTGGGGATTGTATTTATCACTCATGTCTCACTTTGTTGTTTTAGTGTTTTTATTAGGTGTTCGTGCAACATGTGCACAAACACCTCTTGTTATTGTTCTGTTTTGGGGTTTTTTTTCTTCTCCATCTTCTTTTTCTCCTCCTCCTCCTCCTCCTCCTCCTCCTCCTCCTCCTCCTCCTCCTCCTCCTCAGACTGATAAACAGGCTGAGGTTCAGCTCTATTTTCTAGCTTCCATTTAAAGTCACAAAGGTCATCGAGTGCATCTGTAATTTACCACAAGAGGGCGCTGCAACTAAAAAACTGTTAATAATAATAATAAATAGAACAAAGTGCAAATAAAAAACTGTTAATAATAATAATTATAATAAATAGAACATAGTGCCTTACATCTAAAACATAAACCCCAAAGCGCTTTAAAACAAGGAATGAAATACTGATGGAATAAACAAATTTAAAAAGGACTAACAGCAGTTAAAGCACAAAAACTTTAAAACATACATTAACATACTACATGTTGTACGTTAAAAAATATGTACATGTAATAAAGTAAGATGCAAAAGCAAACAGAAAAACAACAGCGAAACATTTGTAAAAGGAACTACTGTAAGCCACTAAGTAAAATGTTGTATATTACAAGTAATAGCAAATGCAGAATAAACGACAATAAACGACAATACACTGTAGCTAAAATCTTTTTCAAAAGGAACAAGCCAAAGCTAACAACACGGATGAGAATATTCAACTAAAAAAAGAAAAGAAAAAGTTGTTGTATGAGCAGTAATGTGAATTTAAGTTGTGTTACCTAAAACATGTAAAACGGATAGGACATATGCTTTTTAAGTTTATCTCCAAACAGTTAAAACCAAAGTATATTTCTACCAAGTTTGTTGCACTCCTCCTTCCATGGAACTCTTCTCTACAGCATAACTCAAGATCGAAACTGAATTGAACCTTGAAACTTACCAGACAATTGAACCTTAATACGAAGACGGCACAGAATTGATGACGTCATCAGGTGTCAAATTACAAGGTTTTCAAAGTTGAAAACTGACCATTTGCTATTTGCTGTATCTTCGTGAATTTTAAAGCTATGATGCTCATAATTGGGCATCTGATAGATCAATACTTCGGCAACATTTGAAAAGTTAACGTCAAAATCGTATGACCTTTACTTCCGGTCGTACCGAAAGGTCAAAGTCTGCCAATTTTTGGTCATAACTCAAGATTGAAATTGAATTTAACATTGAAACTCATCAGACATCTGAACCCCATTATCAAGACCACACAAACTTGATGATGTCATGATGATGTCATTGGGTATTGAATTACAATAAATCAAAGTTTATTATTTTAAAAAGATCATAACTCATGAACCACAAGGTGGATTTGGACAATCTACATATCATCGGACAGGTTGATAAAAGATCAACAAATGCTGCACAGAACGTGACCCCATTTGACCTTGACTTCCGGTTCAAACCGGAAGTTGAAAAATTGTAAAAATTCTGATCTAAAAAACTACGTAGTATTTCAACATAAATTTTGCATCACGTTATAGATGAGTAATCCTGCTCAAACTTTTGCACAGATATGATAACATTTTAATATTTGCATCGGGTCGAAACTGGACGTCAAAGCGAACGAGTCTGTTGTACATTGTACCACGTTGTCATGGTTGTATGACAACACAATGATGTAGACCTACATGTACACGCCAATACAATGTACGCCTAACCTATACAGCCACGTGTGTACTGCACGTGTAGTATTGAGTACTGAACAGCTATATTATGCAGTCAGTCCGCCCTGCATGCACACAATATCCGTTCCTTTTATCTGCAACGTATGCACTAGTTTCGGAGCTTGACCTCTCCATGAATATTTAATGAGCGTGGTGTAGTTTCAGGAATTTCATAAATTTCTTGTGACCAAAGTAATTTTCTGCCAAAATATTTACAGATTTATAGAGATGAATAACCCACCCTCAATCCAGTTGTACAATTTAATGATTTTGTTGTCAATTACTAGTTCTAAAATTGACTCAAACATTTTGTTTCAAAACGAAACAGTTTGCCTCGTAAAACATGGTACTTACTACTAATTTTGAATGTTACCACAACGTATCGTTGGGCTGGCCGAATAGATAAGGTTATATTCTATCTAAATGTTGTACATTTTACATTTGATTTCATTTAGCTGAGTCAGGGCGCCCGTTTTGCCAACACTTCTCACAATTTAACGTTAACGTCTGTTGGTGAATATGCCGCCATGGTCCCTTATGGATTTCCTGATCGCTGATTGGTCAACCGCAAAACGTCACACTCATCCACTGTCCATACTCGGATGTACTTGTAAACAAAGTGCGTGGCCCCTGTTACCAATTGTTTTGTTGGGTTCTTTGGGGAAATTTTCAAACTGAAGGATTGGTGGCCTAAACACATTTGTTTCGACGATTTGGGGTACCTGGAGAACAAAGGATATAATTTCAAAGGGGGTGATGGTCTGAATAATTAATAAATTGTGGAACAAAAGGTTAAATTTGGAAGGTCAGTTGCAAATTTCAAGTTACAAAATGTTTACTACTTGTTTATTCAGAAACTTATATACTTTTATTCCAGAAGAATTTTTAAAATCATGGTCAGGAATTACTTGGGTAGTTGGATGGTTGAAGGGTCAAAGTCCTATTGTATGGGTCCTTAACGCTCGATACAACAAAAACTAAAGTGAGCAAGATAAGATTTGTTTTTTATTACATCAACAATTCCGTTATTTTAAGTCACATACACTGCAAGTAGGAATACAGTTGGCGTCGCTTGCTATTTCATTGTATATTGCACACCCAATTAATGATAGTTCATGTAATATTTTTATCAAGTATACGTCCTCAGAAAAAGCTCCTAAGACTTAACAAACGATACACAGTGTAACCTCATTTAACCCTGACCTCCGGTTCAAACCGGAAGCTAAACATTAATGTTAAAAAGAAACCGTAACTTACAAAGCACACATTTTTTTTAAACAATCTTTACATAATTGGGAAAGTATTTATTAACTTAAGAAATGACACACAGAATGCATCCCAATTTGACTTTGACTTCCGGTTCAAACCGGATGATCAAATTCAATATTTGAAATAATCATAACTCCTGAACCACACATTGGATTTTTATTAACTACACGGCATTACAAAGGGCACAAATCAGGTTGATTAAATGAAATATTGTTCAATCATAATTTGATGACATCGATCACGAACACCTTGTTTTTGTAGCAAACAAAAACTCAATGTCTAGTTTTATTTTAATTTACTTTTATTTGTCAAACCCAATAGGTTATTTGTATAGGTTGTTTTGGTAACAACCACTGGTATTGTATTTTGGATCTTTATAAAAACACTGTTTTAACTTACATGTACCATACGGCTATTTTTCTTTGTTTATATCTAGGTTTAGCTGCAAATGTCTGAAATAAAACAATTGTCTTGTTTTACTCTTTAAGAAATGTTTAATGTTGTAAAGTGCCTGGGGGTCGGTTCAGCATGAGGCGCTCAATGAATCTAATTATTATTATTATTATTATTATTATTATTATTATTATTATTATTATTATTATTATTATTATTATTATTATTATTATTATTATTATTATGTGTTAAGACATGTACAGTCCTGTGCAGGCCAGATTCTTCACAGACAAACTAGACAGATACATGTACATGTAGTAGTGTTAATTCTGAGGAAACGTACACATCTTAAACATTTATAATACATGTCCTTTACATTGTTAAATGTATGTTGTTATGAAATTAAATTAAATTATTAAATTACTGAAGCAGTTAACATTTAAGATTTTCTCTAGTGTAAAGATTGGGTGAATTTACAACATTTAGAGATAATAATACTCTCTAATAAAATGGACCCGTCCAAATCTTCTACCTTACTGTAGGGAATGTACATGTACGTGTACTGCGCGCCGTTTGCACAGTGATAGGTTTTGTACATACAGTACCGGCCACAAGTAATTCCAAAACCCTGCGAGTTGCGTGCGAGTACCCGCGGGTAAACTGGGTGGCGGGTACGGGGCTCCCCGAAGCCCCGCGGGGATTCTGCAGGGACGGAACGGGGGCCCCGCAAGCCGGGGAACGTGTTGTGGACCTGCGTTGCGGGGACCTGTAAAGGTCCTGCAACGAACTCGTACACACACATGTAAATGTACGTAGAACAATTTCCACATGTAATATCATTCTAATAAACTTACATGTACTTCACCCCTCCATGCTTCACCCATGGAGGAATAAATTCTTCCATGCTTTATTCAACTTTAAGCTGAACTCTCAAAACCTCAAACATCAATCAATGAAAGAAATCGTGTAAAAAAATCCCTGCGCTGCGCGGCCGCCATGACTGCTCCTGCATTTCGCTGCTCTACCGAAGCCTCATGGATGACTGGTACCTTGCAGGGGCAGCTGTTTTCCTGCCAGCATGCTTAGGGTGACCAGCGATGCTCCAACTACATTGAAAAATTGAATCTCTGTCCATACCATGCATTTGTTGATAAAGTACGACCGTGATTCTTTTCAAGGCCTCAGAAAAATTGTTCTCAAACGGACACACACACGGAAATTTGCGATCTTATCCCCTAATTTCTGCCCTCAATAATCCTTTTTCAATCAACAACCATTTTCATGGATTTGTGATTTGAGAATCGGTTTTATAGAACTTCTTTTGCAATGAAATCTTCGTGTTAACGATCGATCGACGACGCACGATTGAGGCAAAAGTTGTCGATGCTTGAATAGCCTTAACCCAACGCTGTGTATAGTACAGAATCCGCAGGCGTGCGCCACATTGTGCAGCATTTGTTTACTCGACTCGTGAACGTGTACAGAGTTGGAGGCTAGCCAAGCTTTCTTATGAATATGAATTTATTGACGGGCCAATCACAGCGTGCGGATTGTTGTTTAGGATGGACTTTGGACCTGCTGTTGTACTGTACAATACACCATGTGTTGTGTGCGTGTGTGGGGACTACAGGCAGGCGAGCGAACGTTGGGCCTGTGGATACTCACTACCATGTGGTTATGTGTGCGTGCACGTGCACATGCGTGCGTGTTTTACTTATGAACGATCTAGAAATGTCAAAACTTGCCAAACCATTTTACGAACTTATAAATAATCTCTCTTTGGGATTTTACCACTGTACCCCTCATTTATTATGAAAAGGAACAATTATTTGACTCGCCCGGTTGGCTAGTAAAGGAAGGATTTTGACTTGCCCGCTGCTGTTTTCACTCGCATTTGGCGACCGGGCGACCGTTAATTTTGAGACCCCGAAGCAATTGCAGTCTTGCGGGGCTTCTGCGGGGCTTCTGCGGGGCCTCGCAAGTATTTTGCGTGGCCCACGGTGATTTTTGCGGGGATCCCCGCACACTCGCGGGTATTTTGCGGGGGTCCCCGGCACGCACTCGTTAAGCCCCGCGAGTTACCCGCGGGGCTTTGGAATTACTTGTGGCCGGTACTGTATGTAGAGCTTTAACCGGTCCACGTCGCGAGAGTCGAAGAAGATTATCTACATCGTAGGTGGCTTGTTGATGGCGGACCCCTTCCGTCCCTGTGTCCCCCCCCTCCCCTAGTCCTGATGCAGGCCTGTTCACAGACACAATAGACAGAGAGGGGTGATTGCATCCAAGGGTTTCTGGTTTGTCCAGGATTTTGTGCATGTTCATTTTACCTTCAATGAATTTCAATTTCTGCAATGAAAATAAAGTAATGATGATGGGGGTCTTAAAATGTTAATACAGATGGAATTAATATATTTCTCTTGAGTTCTTTTCAGTTAACTATCAGATTGAAGCTAATTTGTATATTTTGACCATTTTTTATCCTCCCTTTACATATTGTACAAACATGGTTAAGGTTTCATTTTAATGTCGCTCAATTCAATTTGAATATTAAAAGTATTAGTTAAAGGAATTGACGAAGAAGTTTATAAAAACCGAAAATTAAAGGCCAGGGCTCGAATTTGGGGTAAAATTCCACAAGACCGAGAGGCTTGTGCATGTAGCTCAAATGTTTACCAGACCAGAATTGATTTCACAAGACCAGAATCTTTATGAGAAAGAGCTTTCAACACAGTTTAACGTGTAAATTGTTTTTATTTTAACAAGCACCAAGAGAAGATTATCAATTTGTCTTATGGGTTAGTATATTTTGCTACTCAACGGAATTGCATAAATACCAGACTCAAGGTTAACTTTTAAACATCATTTCTTTCTGTTAACACTGGTTAAAGATATTACACATGGGCTATTGTTCAATTGAAAACACAAGACCGCCGGACTTGTCAGGTCAGGAGTTTACTGGCCCGAGGCTAAAATCACTGGCCATGGCGGCAGTCCAGTGTCAAATTCAAGCCCTGAAAGGGGTTATGTGTTATACATAACAACTACATAATAAAGAATGAGACAAAAACAAAGCATTTTGTTCAAATTATTGGGTATAAACCCTTAAGCCTAATAAAAGTTGTCACCAAAATACTGAGAGTCAAATAAAAAGCATAACAAATTTGACATCGTTTGGGCTCTCTAAAGCAGCCTGTTTATGCACAAGTTGTCACCATAATTGACACTTCATTTAATGTTGAAACGGATCCTTACACTGAAGGCATTTACAATGAATAACAGAGAGTCTTGACATCTTTAAGGCAAAAATTAAAATTTAAAAAAGTGATTTTTGGCTTCAGGAATACTGATTTGATAATTATATGAGGTTTGAACACACGTCCTCATACATAAATTTAGATTAATTCAAAACACTGCCATAGGTTACTGTTTATGCAAACACTTCTGTTCTTGGATGCACCTGTATTTGACATTTCCATTCTACATGTTCTAGGGAGAATTCCTTGATCTGCAGTGTTGCGACATAAATTTCAGATAAAGGGGAATTCCCTGTCTTGCAAATTCCTTATCGCTTTTTGTAATTGTTCATGGACATTTATACTTGAAGCATTGTAAAAAAGAAAAATGTGTAAGAATATAATAACATATCTTATATCTGTGCACAATGTAGATTGGAGATTACAAGATGAGTAATTTGTACTCATGGAAACCAACGTGTATACTTTTGTATGAGGCTTGGCATATTAGGCTGTGTACTACATGTAGTATGGTATGGAAGCAGATGTTATTTCATAAACAATGGAATATTTAATCCAAGATCGGACACACAAGGCCAGTAATTTCATTTTTGTTGCAGCAAGGCCATTTTCACCAGACTTTAAATGTGTGGGAATAGAAAATTGTAAAATAAAACAGATTATTACTACATTGTACTAAAAAAATTACTGTTTAGTACAAAACATGATATACACTCTACATGTAAGTAACATGTATGTATAGTACATGTGTACAAGACCCTGTATACAAAATGATGGTTTGCGGACCCTGTGCTTGTGTACAGGTGTCACATGCAAACACAGAGGTCAAAGGACATGATATACATGTAGGAATACATTGTACATTGTGTCACTGGCTGAGATTATGGCAATACTACATGTAGGTAACATGTACAGTACATACACTCCTGGGCATTTCCAATTGTTTCTGTCCGTAGACAAGGGAAAGTGTTTCAAGTGTACATGTTGAGACCAGCACAATGAAAGCCATACCCCGCCACAGGCCACCATGCCTACAATTTATATAATGGGAAATAATCTATGGTACATGTATATTTACATATGTAATACCTGATCAATTACTTTTAGTCAGTGGTTCATGGTGTTCCACATTTAACAAGTTTAAGTTTTTGTAACTGCTTATTAAAATACCTTAATTTATTTATATTCAAACAATTGTTAATTGGCCGCACATTTCGACACCAGCAGAGTCTTTCTCAAAGGCTAAATCTATTTATTAGTTTGTGTATCTACATGTATCTTTATAAATAAATTAATCAATTAATAAATAAAATAAATTAACTTATTGATGTAAAATACACTAAAAAAGTTCAGTTTTTGGTTCTTCTGCAATTTCATGGATACATGTTATGTATTGCAATCTGTTTGCATTATCATCCAAAACTGTTATCCTACATTGTAGTTATTACATGTGTACTGGCTTGTCATGTATTTAATTCTCTCTCAAAAGGTGCATGCATGTAGTCATGTCAGTAAGGATTCCTTTTCAAGATCATAACAATTTCTTACCCAATGAAGATTCTTATCAAATAGTCACTGTTTACATGTAGGCTGCTTGTAATAGGCCTAGTCCTAATGCAAGAATATAAACAGGGAGATTTTCCTATGTGTGTCTACTTAGACTTATATCCCAGCACTTTAATATCATAAAACAGTCCTTTAGTATCTTGGCCGAACTCATCAGTGCAGGAGTTTTTCTTCTTTATGATAACTTTAGCATCTGTATCTGATCTGGAAATACAAAGTTTGGCAGACAATAGTTTAGGAAATGTCAGAGTCTTATTGATGACTGCTTCTGCAGTCGTGATAAGATGATCCATTTGATTCAACAGGTTGTATTTATTTGCTTCAGTCGCTCTGTTGCTGATTTTAGCACAGACATGTTTGATCCATTCAATTGTGGCATCAGCAGTGGACAATGCATCGGTATAGTCTGGCTCCCGTGCTTGTTCAAACTGTTGAAGGTGAAATATGACTTCTTTCACACAATAAGGGTGTAGTTTTGTTTCCTTGATTAATCTGATTGTATTAAATATCATGTTTTTCGCCATGTAGCGTTCTCCATCAATCAGACTCCTCTCCATTATGGTCTCTTGGTGGCGCTCTTCACATTTGGAAAGAATTTCCAACAGCTGCTGTCTTGCAACACTCTCTGCTTCATCAATGGGCATATAATCATGATCCTTACTCCTATGGTCTAAGGCTGCACACATTGCGCATATCATAACCCTACAGGTTTTGCAGTAGAAGGAGATGCTCAGGTCTTGGTGTTGGTCACATTGTTGAACTTTCTCTCCTTGGTCAACGACATTAACCAAATGACTAGTGTGGAATGTTCCCTGGTCACTTTTTTTTTCATTTGTACACTCAGTGAACATTAGGGCATCTTCTTGTTCTTGTAAATGCTTCTTTTCTTTCTCCACATACTCGACAAGAGACGCAAGTGAAAGGTTTTTTCTCAGCTTCTTTGTAGTCTTTCTTTGCATGGGTGTTAGACTCCTACACAATGGACAGTTAATTTGTCCTTTATCTACGTGATCTACATGTAGCAAGTTGTCTAAACAGGATCTGCAGAATGTATGGTTGCAACGGAGGAGACGAGGGTCTTGAAGTGTATCTAGACAAATGGAACACTTGAGATGGTCTTGGCTGATCTTATCCAAGATGAACTCGGCTGCTACTACAGACATTTTTGGTTCTTTGGTAAAAGAGCATCACTTTGCATGAATTTCTTGGTTAAAATTGTTATGGATGAAAGCAGCACAGCTTCTAGTTTGAACTTCAAATCGTTTGTGTGAATACAAAGACAGTGCCTGCATTTATGTGTAAAACCATGAGGTGAAGTTGCGCAATACACACCTTGCAGAGCATGACTTACAGTAGACATGATGAAATTTACTGACTGACCGATTTACAACGCACCACAGAAATTGGGGAATTCCTAATGATCTTCAGCTCTTGTGTTGTATTTAGTTATTGAATCATATGTATGTTTGTAGACATGATGAAATTTACTGACTGACCGATTTACAACGCACCACAGAAATTGGGGAATTCCTAATTATCTTCAGCTCTTGTGTTGTATTTAGTTATTGATTCATATATGTGTGTTTGTTTAGTAATCTGGAGATTCGTCAGACAGTGTCAACATTGTCAAGTTACTGTAGTATCAAGTAATACTTAGTCAAGTAGTGCCAAGTACTGTATGAAAATGTGAGCCATTACATCATATGTGCAGATATGTAGGGAAATCCCCAAGTCAAGTCCTACACTTGTCTAAAGATGAAGGAACATTATACTAGTACATTGTATGAACCTAAACTGGAATCTTAGTGTGATTTTCCAACTCTATGTCTGCAGTGACTATCCAACCAGTGTGGGGATGCACAAAATTGAATTGTACGATTTTAGATCCTCACTTTTATTTTGTTTTGTAATTATACTGTGGATAGCTTTTTAAACTTTTGTAAGATAGCATTTTGGGGGGCTTCTAGTTCTAGGCTGCTTTAATTCGAATGTTTTTACAATAAACCATATTAGTAGCCACTCCTCACTTGGCTCCTCTTTTTGCTATAAATGGATATGTTTGTGTTTGTGCTTGTTTATGCCTCTGATGAAGGTCCGGTTTGGATCCAAAGTTAAGGCCATCTTCCCTACTAGTTTTTATTTATGTACAGCACATGTTCATGACCCTCAGTTCTTATACGTGTTGTGTAGAAAGAATGTGAAGTAGAAAGAATGTGAATGATGTGCCTTTGTACATGTCTCCTGTATTAAACATTCAGTGTGATTTTCATTATGCACAGTGTACACAAACTGCTGATGAGATATTTGATTTTAATCTTCACATTTGAATCTTTTCAGGATTCTGTCACACTCCTTCAAGATGGTAATGGCGCCCTCTATCCACTGGCTAAGAATGCTCTAGGTGGAATTAGAGATCCTGTATGGTTTGAGCTCCCTCCTGCTCGCTGCCTGGCCTTAGGAACACATACACTTGGTCATGGTTCTTTTGGCACTAATGTCAAAAGCAAAGCAGCTGTACTGGTTTTGGCCATGGAGGTTTGTACTTTTATATTTCTAAAAAGAGAAGTGAGTTTTCATCAAACCAGAAGCTCAGAGTTTATAGTGCGTACAGGGTCTGTGTTGTCATGATCAAAGCAGGCCTGTGGCTGTACATTGAATATGAACTCTCCCCCACTTACTGCATGCAAGCAACCTCCCATAACATATCTATAGAAAGTGTACACACGCAAGCTGCAACTGGGCATGCTGGGTGAGAGTCTATAATTCCATGAACAGCCACAGGCCTGCTTTGATCATGATGACACAACCTCTTTAAGACACATTAGTGTACGAGCAAAACACAAAAAATAGGGCCTATTTATCCCTGATGCAATATTAAATCTGGAGTTTTTTTAGTAATCAGGTTGTCAAGAAAAACACATGAATAGAAAAGCAAATAATTGCGACTGTGAAGGTCTGTAGGGAACAGTCATTCTTGCTTATTTATTCTTTATTACCATTTACAGACATACTGCATTGCGACTGTGAAGGTCTGTAGGGAACAGTCATTCTTGCTTATTTATTCTTTATTACCATTTACAGACATACTGCATATTGTAGGTACATGTATACACACATGTAGAAGCAAAGCACTTAACTAGTTACCTAGTTGCACGTACATTTTGTACATTTTGTACATGTACACCAATGTTGTATATTATTCATCAAAAAATATTATCTGAACCCACATAAAGAAAACAGTTTTCTGACTTATTATTTATTGACCAAACCAACAGCAAATGAGCCACCAATTACATTACAATTAGTTGTGCATGTACTGTACCTCTTCTGTTTGAATGTTTTGATGATTTTTTTCTGGGGCATGGGTTCGATTCTCAGTTGATGCCATGTGAGTAGAGTGGTGCGTTGATTCTCTCCTATGCCCCTGGGCTTTTTCTCAGGGCCCTCAAGTTGCCTTCCTCTGGAAAAATCAAACACTTTTGATCTCTGGCTGTGCTCCAGGTTGATGTGGCTGGCTGCTGTAGGCACCCTTCCATGCCAGCATGGACGATTAGCCTCCTGTCTTAGTAGTAGTACATGTAGTAGTAGTAGTAATATTATGATTGTTGTTTGTTTTCAGACTCAGGGGTTGATGCCACACATTCTACGCTGTGATTATGAAGCTGTATCTCATTATCTCAGCAATCTGGAACTAGAGACAAGTAAGACTTGGGATAGAACCACTCACAACCCATCAAACTACAACTGTAAAGAATAAGGGCTGTACAAGTAAACTGATTATGCTTTACATACCCTCATTATGAAAATCCAACAGTTTGGGTCTTGGATGAGATAGTGTCCTCTTCTTTGAATTTGACGAGTGATTTCTCAGGATTTGTCCTGAATTCAGGATTTTGCCAAACCTCTTTAAACATTCAAATTATCGTAAAAGAAGTAAAGCAATTACCAAAAGGAAAAAGAAATACTCCATATTGTGTCCAAAGCTAGAGTTTTTTTTGTGATGCACAGAGTCTGTAAATGTTCTGAATTGTGACATTGAGTAGGTTCCAGGTCTAGAATAAGGGAGAACCCAGGCCAGCAAGCCATTTTCTAGGAATTTTCACATTCATAAAATGTCATCCTTGTATAATGTCCTCTTATTGTTGATGTCTTCATTCGAAGCAAACCTTACTAAGGCAAAGCAAATTTGCAGCTGTAAGAGCTGAATGAAATTTATACTATTGTCAAATGAAACTTTCTCAAGTCGTTAACTGACTGGTGTTTACTGAAAGACATGGTTTGGAGTTATTGATGACAATAATGTGTTTGGTGTAAGGTTTGAATTATGATGAGGACTATCCACTAGCTGTGGCTGGCATCTCATAGAACAGTGTGTGGAATCTCATCTCATTCCTCATGTCACTCAAGACTAAACATTATTTCTTGAATCATTTGGGTGTTTACTTCTTTCTGATGAATACTTCTTGATTACTTGGCAATTTAAATGAAATGACTTCTAACAACCGATGTGTAAATAATAAAAATATCCTTATCAATATTCCATCACTGTGTTGATGTTTTCAGATCCTGTGATTAAGGAACATAAACTGCAGGCTGTACTCGCTGAACGGTGTGATGGCAATCGGAATATCTTCCATGCCTGTATCAGTAACTGTGTTCCTATCTCCAATACTGAGACACCTGTATCAGGTACATGATTGTTAGCCCTTTCTATGTAGACCATGTAACCTGTGATATCACATATGTGTGTAGTGGAGCCATAGAGCCTGGACTTCCTGCAGGCACAATTTGTACACAGGTCAAAGGCAGAAAACGTAAACATAAACTTACATTTGTTTTAACTTTTGATTTGAAGAAAGGTTGCACAAACTTGTTCATGTGTTATTTGTGCAATTCTTGATTTTAATGCAGTTAAATGTCAAGTTTCTCATATGACCAGGAAATGCCCTGGAATGTACAATGTAAATCTTGTTTATGAACAAAACCACATGATCTATAACACATCACATGATAATTTGCCTGAATTGTTTTTACATTTTATTCGTTCAAGATAGTTTAATTTTTGCATTATGTCTTTAAATACAAATCATGTAATTGTTATTTGAATTAGACACTGCACCACCGACTTCAGGAAGCCTTTCTGCTGAGACATTGACAAGCCGAGCTCAGATTATTCGTAATGCTCTAACTACCTTAAGTAATGCCATTGCTGGAGCAGCTATGGCCAACTCAAGCTCTGCTGCATCAAGAAGGTATGTCTAGGAGTAAAGTAAGGAAGGATGTGCACTGGGTCATGACTATTTAGATGTGAAGCCTACCTGCTAGGGTAGTACGCTTTTTTAACATGTTACCATTATCTGTTCTACAGCATGAACCTGAGGGAGATGATGGGGCGTGCAGCTAGTGCAGCTCGTACTGCAAGAGTTGCTAGCAATAGTTTATCAGCTGAAGATTTAAGAGATTCTTCCCCACCACCAATTGCAGGCAATGCTATTCCAACACTCAGCTGGCCACCTGAACCCTCTGGTTTGTATGGAAGTAAGTTGGCATTCTTTAATCTTTGAACCTTCATCTTCAAGTCATGCAAGAAAGACAATGTCTCTGTGCTACTTGTATTGGTCTTAGTTTCATTTGAAATAGAAAGTTATTTTTCTTGATTTGAATATCAATGAAATGAAATTACATTTACCTCAGGGATGAATGCAAAACTACACTGGCAGTAAGGATCACATATCATACCTACATGTAGTAACTTGAGAATACACTGGCAGTAAGGATCACATATCATACCTACATGTAGTAACTTGAGAATACACTGGCAGTAAGGATCACATATCATACCTACATGTAGTAACTTAAGAATACACTGGCAGTAAGGATCACATATCATACCTACATGTAGTAACTTGAGAAT
Source organism: Pisaster brevispinus (assembly GCA_023634235.1). NCBI lineage: Eukaryota > Metazoa > Echinodermata > Asteroidea > Forcipulatida > Asteriidae > Pisaster > Pisaster brevispinus. The sequence goes on from JAMKCF010000037.1 coordinate 1,175,406, forward strand.
ACACTGGCAGTAAGGATCACATATCATACCTACATGTAGTAACTTGAGAATACACTGGCAGTAAGGATCACATATCATACCTACATGTAGTAACTTGAGAATACACTGGCAGTAAGGATCACATATCATACCTACATGTAGTAACTTAAGAATACACTGGCAGTAAGGATCACATATCATACCTACATGTAGTAACTTGAGAATACACTGGCAGTAAGGATCACATATCATACCTACATGTAGTAACTTGAGAATACACTGGCAGTAAGGATCACATATCATACCTACATGTAGTAACTTGAGAATACACTGGCAGTAAGGATCACATATCATACCTACATGTAGTAACTTGAGAATACACTGGCAGTAAGGATCACATATCATACCTACATGTAGTAACTTGAGAATACACTGGCAGTAAGGATCACATATCATACCTACATGTAGTAACTTGAGAATACACTGGCAGTAAGGATCACATATCATACCTACATGTAGTAACTTGAGAATACACTGGCAGTAAGGATCACATATCATACCTACATGTAGTAACTTAAGAATACACTGGCAGTAAGGATCACATATCATACCTACATGTAGTAACTTAAGAATACACTGGCAGAAAGGATCACATATCATACCTACATGTAGTAACTTAAGAATACACTGGCAGTAAGGATCACATATCATACCTACATGTAGTAACTTGAGAATACACTGGCAGTAAGGATCACATATCATACCTACATGTAGTAACTTAAGAATACACTGGCAGTAAGGATCACATATCATACCTACATGTAGTAACTTAAGAATACACTGGCAGTAAGGATCACATATCATACCTACATGTAGTAACTTGAGAATACACTGGCAGTAAGGATCACATATCATACCTACATGTAGTAACTTGAGAATACACTGGCAGTAAGGATCACATATCATACCTACATGTAGTAACTTAAGAATACACTGGCAGTAAGGATCACATATCATACCTACATGTAGTAACTTGAGAATACACTGGCAGTAAGGATCACATATCATACCTACATGTAGTAACTTAAGAATACACTGGCAGTAAGGATCACATATCATACCTACATGTAGTAACTTAAGAATATACTGGCAGTAAGGATCACATATCATACCTACATGTAGTAACTTAAGAATACACTGGCAGTAAGGATCACATATCATACCTACATGTAGTAACTTAAGAATACACTGGCAGTAAGGATCACATATCATACCTACATGTAGTAACTTGAGAATACACTGGCAGTAAGGATCACATATCATACCTACATGTAGTAACTTAAGAATACACTGGCAGTAAGGATCACATATCATACCTACATGTAGTAACTTGAGAATACACTGGCAGGAAGGATCACATATCATACCTACATGTAGTAACTTAAGAATACACTGGCAGTAAGGATCACATATCATACCTACATGTAGTAACTTAAGAATACACTGGCAGTAAGGATCACATATCATACCTACATGTAGTAACTTGAGAATACACTGGCAGGAAGGATCACACATCATACCTACATGTAGTAACTTAAGAATAGCCTTGAAATTTGGGCGGTTTTCGGGGGTTATCTGTGATTCAACTTCAAGTTACTGGTTGTTAAGTTCTGCCTTTGTCCCTTGTATACCAGAGATCATTGAGCATGTGTAGTTTCCCTTGCCAGCAATTTTTACTATTTGAATAATATTACTCAGTAATTATTTTCCACTTTGTTCTCAAGGATCACATATCATACATAGTACCCTTTGTTTTTTGTAGTGCTAATGCTTGTTTCAACTCTTGGAGGATTATTTATTGAGAATTAATTTGATGATTTACTTATTAAACAGATCAAGAAGAGGATAATCTAAGCCTAGGTACAAGTGCTGCAGCTACAGCAGGCTCTACTAGCTCACTAGCAAGTAATGCTTCATCCCTTGCATCTATGTCAATCCCAACAACTTACCCGGCAGTCCGTCTGACACCAGAGGAGAGGAAGAGAAATGCTCATAGTATTCTGAGGTTACTTTGCAGTACGCCGGCTTTAGTGATTTGTATTGTTGACTTCCTATCAGCAGAGTAAGTTATGGTTGTAGATGTATGTAATGTCAGAAGGATACAGGGCCATTGTTCTTGTCTAGTGTTTGTCCATCCATCCATTAGTCATGTCACCAAAAGTCTTGGCTTCAAGAAGACGCTTCCATACTTGTTTGGTTTCCCTCATCTAATACATTTGCGTGTTATTTTGTTTGTATTCAAGTGTCTATTTGCATATTGTTAACAACTCTTCACTTGGAATGTAAATCAATGTGAGACTGAATTGACTAAGTTTGTCTTTGTTTTGAGATATCTGTGTGTTCCGGCATTCTGTTCCACCTGCAGGCTTAGTACTATTATTTATCATACAATCGCAAGTGGAATAAGAAGAAACACAGCGTTTCTGCATGGATATGGGACGCAGACGCAGTATTTTTTTCTGTATTCCATGATCATGTTTGTGATAATGAGTTTATCTTCAAGCAGGCTTGACAACACATGCTTGAGACACGTAACTTAAAACAGTGCAGTATAGAACAGGGTTTGATTAGGGCCTTTTAATACAGGTTTATATCACACTTTTGTTGTCATGGATCAACCAATCAGAGTGGAGGATTCAAGTTTGCTTGAAGATAATTGGCTATATCCTATTGTGTTTAGTCTGCCCAATGTTGATATGGAGTGTAGTGACCAAGCAGTCCTATCTCATGTTCTGGCTGTGGGTATCCTATCATGGTATTAGTCTCTATGAACAAGGCACATGCAAATAATCGATTTGTCTTTTGGATAGAACTACAAGGTCTTGTGTGTAACAAACTTTAAATATTTGAGAACCCTTATTGTAAATGGAAAGAGAAACAGCTTGCCGGAGTGTTTCTGGTGAGGTCATGATGGCTGACTGCATATTGAACCACAGCACCTTGTATCTCTTTCTAGGCATTAATGCAAAAAATGCTTGCAACAGCTAATTGTATTTCCTTTTTAGGCATATTTAAATAATTCAAAATATCTCTTGCTTGTTGGGAAAATAATGAGTGATTTGAAACACTGTGAAAAGGGCATTATGAATATTATTACACTGGCATAATTTTCTTCCTATTTAGGTCTGATTACCAATTTTTTGTTGTCCTTAGAAAAATTAGCAAAACTGTTAAACAGTCTGAAATATCTGTAAAATCCCATAGTTCTTGTAGTCAAAATTATCCCACATTTTTGCAAAGGGCAAATATCATGCGTGTATTACACTGATATGAGTAATGATTTGTCTTCCATCAGGGATGCTCGTGGAGATACCCCATTTATGGCAGCAGTTGCCTGCCAAGCCTACTCAGCTGCTCTCTCCATCTTAGATGCAATTGAAGAAATCTCTCATAAACCTAGATGTGCTAAACCTAACCCAGCAACAGCAGCAACAACCCCTGTCCAGTCACAACCTCGACCCCATGCTTCCAAGACCAAGGGAAGTACATCAAGCAATACAACTAGTGGTGCTACTGAAGAATTTAGTCAGGAGGTATTTAACCGGATGTTTTATCCCCCTGGCAGTGATCCAGATTCTTCACCTCTGTATGTATTATGCTGTAATGATACATGTAGCTTCACTTGGACTGGAACAGAACATATCAACCAGGTAAGTTATTCATTCAGTATTTATGTAAAATGGAAACCGATTTTCTGTTAGGCCCTATCTATCAAGAAATACGTGGACTCTTGGATAGCTGTATATGATAATCTTTAAAAATTATCTATTCCAAAAGTATTTGATTTATAAAATGTTATGTTTGTTACATTTCTGCAAATGTGTTTGTAATTTGAAGGTCTTAGAGGCTCTTGTTTAATTGTAAATGAAGTACTTCATGTTTCTCAGAAACATTGTTGTTGATATTAATTGTAATTTTTCACTTTTATGTGAGCAAGAGAAATGCCAAATTGATGTTTGAAGTCATGAACTGGCATTAAATATTGAAAGTGACTTACGTTCATCCTTTGAATTTCAGGACATTTTTGAATGCCGTACTTGTGGACTGACTGGTACCCTGTGTTGTTGTACTGAATGTGCTAGGGTTTGTCATAAGGGACATGACTGCAAGTAAGTCAAACATCATTTGTAACATCAAGATTGATCCATTTAAACTCCTTGCTACAAGTCCTTTAAAATCTTGTTCACCAGACAAAGATAACCAGCCAAATGGCCATGTTTGTATATTGTTACCTCACTAATTTTAGGCTTTCCAGATAAATTTGCTGTTTGATCCCTTTAAAGAAATGTTTAATCAATGGTTTTTATTTAATCATCAAGGCGTATACTTGATATTAAAAGTTTGTTTACATGCATCTTTCTAAGGTTGAAGCGTACTTCACCGACTGCATACTGTGACTGTTGGGAGAAATGTGAATGTAAATCATTGATTGCTGGTTCTCAACAAACTCGTACAGAGTTGTTGTATCGTCTTGTGAATGATACACACCTTGCTACATTACCAAATAGCAAGTAAGTCTCATCTCTCATAAAGTCTTATTTTCACTTATAAGGTGGTATTACTGGCATGTGCACTGAACTCAAATTATGGTGACATACATGCACACGTATTCATTTGAGTGTGGGTTCATATTCTGGTCATGACAGTTGTATTCTTGATCAATTCACTTGCTTTATGTAACTGCTTCTCCCCACTCAGAGATAAAGGGGTATCTGTGAGGGCAGAGATGGCTCTTGTAATTGATTTAGCTTTATTCGCTACGTACTTGACAGCACCGGCTGTATACTCCCAGGGAGCTGAGATGGTTTAAGGAATGAAATAAATGTCCCAGTGACCAGGGGTAATAATGTGCATGTACCATGGGCATCCATATTGGATGATACAAGTTTATTGTTATGGCCTTCTAATCTGTAAACCAACATGATCAAAACACTGATATGTTTTCTTTCTCTGTTATCAATACAACTTGTAGGAGAGAAAACATCTTGTTATTCCTAGTACAGTCTGTAGCCCGCCAGACATCTGAACAGAGACAGTATGGGCAGTCTAGGAGCAGACTCTCCAGGAAGAACAATGATTCAGGTATTCTTTCATATTCAATACCATAGTTCTTTGTTCAGGAAACTATTGTCACAAAGTATTTTTATACCAAATATAATCCAGGTTTTCAATAAAGGAATAAAAGAGTGGCAGCAAGGTCTTTAACAGCCATTTAAAACTGGCAGGGTCAGGGCCGTGTGATATGGACCGAGCTGAATGCGGTTGTCAATAGATGTGTAATCTTTGAATTTCTTTTTTGTTTTGAAAGTTGCCCCCTAATTTAATCCTCTTTTAGGGGTTTTCTTTCTTTTTGATGTAGTGGGCTATCTTTCATGAGTTTTATAAAATTAAATAAATTGTTATTTGTTACTAGTCACAGTCATAATGCTTAAGGTAGCCTTGTTGCCTAATGTGGCCTCATTGCCTACTGTGGCCTTGTTGCCTAATGTGGCCTTGTTGCCTAATTTGGCCTTGTTGGCTAATGTTGCCTGGATGCCTAATGTGGCCTTGTTGGCTAATGTTGCCTTGTTGCCTAATGTGGCCTTGTTGCCTAATGTGGCCTTGTTGCCTAATGTTGCCTAATGTTGCCTGGATGCCTAATGTAGCCTGGTTGCCTAGTGTTGTTTTGTTGCCTAATGTTGCCTTGTTGCCTAATGTGGCCTTGTTGCCTAATGTGGCCTTGTTGCCTAATGTGGCCTTGTTGCCTAATGTTGCCTAGTTGCCTAATGTAGCCTGGTTGCCTAATGTTGTTTTGTTGCCTAGATGCCTAATGTGGCCTTGTTGGCTAATGTTGTTTTGTTGCCTAATGTGGCCTTGTTGCCTAATGTAGCCTGGTTGCCTAATGTGGTTTGATTTCCAGAGTCTTCGTCAGTGACATAATCGGTGAAGAGACAAGGCTGAATGCAAGAAAATCTCTACAGATCCACACACCTTTTACCTCAGAACTTGTACTCAACTGACAATATTTCAGCATTATTAAATATGTTTTCTTTCCTTGGTATATATTGTCATTTGTTGAACTTTAAGAAGTAGCAACTTGAGGAGCCTGTATAATAAATCTGAAAGTTTGTTTGGAAAAAGCACTGCACCACAGGACTTGTTGAAATTATTGGATGAGAGCGTGGTGTCAAGTTAGTATTTCAAGTCCTGCATTAGATTTTTATAGAAAGAAAGACTTTGCTTACCTTTCTATTTAACTTGAATCATTCTCTGTTTTCCTTAGATGCTGAAATGCCAGACCATAATTTAGAGCCACCACGTTTTTGTCGTCAGGCACTAGAGACCACTCTACAGAATTGGCTGGCAATTAGGGCCATGATTAGAAGTGGCTGTGCAAGTGATCTCAGCACGTAAGTTACAACTATAATGCTTTATATGACCTTAAGTTACTGTGCTTTCATACTGTGGTCCATGTGGTATATGATACATGTACATTACTGCTGACTGCCTGTTTGTAAGTGTGAAATAAACTGGTATCACTTGTCAAAACTGGCTTCAACAATTACCAGAGAACAAAATAACTTTGGGACTTACTTTCCACATATGGTTTACAATCTTTAAAGGTCTTGTCAGAATTATTGGTTTCTGTCATAAGAAATGCCCTCAAGCAATGAAACATTCTGTTTTGGAGCCCAAAGTAGTGTTTGTGCATGCACCAGATGTACCTATGTTTGTTTGTTATATTTCCATTCATACTTGCATATATACAGACACACAAAAAAGGTTAATGATCAATACCAATTGTATCCAAAAAAATAATAATAATACAAGACAATACAGGGTGAATGGGGTGACATCCTGAGAAGGACTGGAGTGAAGCATTTGAGACTGCAGTCAAAGTAAACTACAGTCGACTCTCGTTAATATGAGGTCCGCCGGAGTGGCCCGCTTTCCTCGTACTATCCAAACCTCGTCTTAAACGCAGTGCACTATTACAATATACATGTATACACATGTCGCCATAGTACATACTCTACTCACGTGTATAGGCTAGAACGGAGCAGTTTGCTTCCTAGAACAGTTCTTACGAGTATCCTGTACACAAAAATATCAATGATAAATGCATTTTTCTGACTTTGAATTATAATATTTTGTATAACTTGAGATAAAAATCATAACAAAGTCATGTCAAACTTGATGATCATGTGACCATGATGTGACAGATTCTGTACTGCATAGCGCCTATGCTGAACGTTGTTTTTGTTGGTAGTTTCCAAGTGTGTAAGGGAAGTAGCATTTCTAGCTTAGATTACCAGCGAAATGTTTCTGGTGTTCGGATCGGACAGAGCTGCATGGCCGGTCCAATCCGATAAATAGTTTAGCAATAAGAATGTAATTTCCAAACCTTGACTGAATGGTAAGCTTTTGTTACATGCAATATTTTCAGATCTCGCTACAATACATTTTGTCATCATGGTGCCGCAAAAATACCTTGTATTATCCGTGTCCTCGTTACGACCGTGCTTGTATCTTCTGTTTATTAAGACATAGAAACACGCGTGGGACAGTTTGGGACCAGTGAATAAACCTTGTATAAACAGGCGTCTCGTATCTTCCGAGCTCGTATTAATGAGAGTCTACTTTATTTGCAATAATACATGAATTCCCATGTGTGTGGCTTTCTGAGAGTTGATCCATACAGACATGAATCAAAGAACTGACTGTATGTTGCTTCCTATTGAGGTGGGATTCTCAGATAATGTTCAGCATTCATTGCTTGTTGTTAATGGTCTTTGGCATCCTCGACTACATCATGGTTAAACATGAGACTTGAGAACCTGGTTGTTATCTTAAGAGTAAACCTGTTAGTCTTGACCAGTTGTATTTACATGTAACGTTTTTGTTTTGCAGGAGTTGTGCCCCTGGCTGTGCAAATCAGCCCCACACCCCAGTAGCAGAGGAAGAAGTATATATGAATAGTCAATCAGAGACTATGCGACTTGATTGGTTCACTCATACACTCATTGTCAAGTGTACTAGTGCGGTAAGCTCTAGCCATAAACCAAACTCAAAACCTGAATAGTCAATCAGAGACTATGCGTCTTGATTGGTTCACTCATACACTCATTGTCAAGTGTACAAGTGCAGTAAGCTGAGGCCCTAAACCAAACTCAAAACCTGAATAGTCAATCAGAGACTATGCGTCTTGATTGGTTCACTCATACACTCACTGTCAAGTGTACAAGTGCAGTAAGCTGAGGCCCTAAACCAAACTCAAAACCTGAATAGTCAATCAGAGACTATGCGTCTTGATTGGTTCACTCATACACTCATTGTCAAGTGTACAAGTGCAGTAAGCTGAGGCCCTAAACCAAACTCAAAACCTGAATAGTCAATCAGAGACTATGCATCTTGATTGGTTCACTCATACACTCACTGTCAAGTGTACTAGTGCAGTAAGCTGAGGCCCTAAACCAAACTCAAAACCTGAATAGTCAATCAGAGACTATGCATCTTGATTGGTTCACTCATACACTCACTGTCAAGTGTACTAGTGCAGTAAGCTGAGGCCCTTATTAGCATAGTGTAAACCAAGTTAGAAGTTCTATTCAGATTAGTATAAAACTAATACCCTCAAGATATCAAGAAATGAACTTGGATCTTTGGGGAAAATTTCTAATGTATTTGGTTACAATTTTTTTAATTTAAAAAAACAAATTTTTTTTAGGACTTGGACACCTTGCTCACAACGTTGATTAAAAAGCTGATGTCAACAACCGTCCCTTCTCAGAAAACAGACGTAACTGATGTGGTACGTCGTTTTGTTCGCTCAGTGGCGCGGGTGTTTGTTGTTTTGACAATTGAAATGTCCCCTGGAAAGAAATGGTAAGCATTTTTACTTCTTATGTCATATGTAAAGTGTACAACAACTTCTTACCATTATCATTGTCATTTGTTACAAGTTGCAAAGAAGGTTGGTACTCGAGGCAAATTTTTATATAATGTACACAGTTTGCAATTTTGTACACCAAGTTGATTTAAAAAGGTAACAAAATGTTGATGGGGAAAATACTATTAATTTGTTATTTGTGTTGATTAATTTTTGGTGCAAAACTCACAATTTTCACTTGACCAAATATCATTTACATCATCAGCTCTGTAGCTGTGTAACGTTGTAAGGCATAAGGGTGTATTCATTACAAAAAGTGACTTGACTGAATATCATTTACCTCAACAGCTCTGAAGCTGTGTTGCGTTGTAAGCGTGTATTCCAAGCCTTGATTCATCAGTCGGTTGGAGAGCTATGTGAGGTTGCTGAATCACTGATTGCTCCAGTCAGAATGGGTATTACTAGACCTACAGCTCCATTCCCACTCTTCAGTAGTCATACTGATGCTGTTCAGGTAAACAAGAAAGTAGCCAACTGGACTAGAACCTAGGTCTAGAGACACCTAAACAGGGCCTTGCAGGATTTCTTGGATTGGCTTCCTTAGCTTGCCAGCTCTTAATTAATCTAATTTGCATGTATTTTGATAAGCTGTGTGATTTTTGTTTGATATTTATCTAAAACTAAACGCAATTTCAAAAAGACAAGTCACTAATTCTAAAATGTAACTTTGGCAAGCCCGGCGCACTCTTGAGTTGTGTTTGTACTCCAGGCTAGTGACTGAATCAAACTCTGCATTTATCTTTGGATATGTTGAAAAGATAATTAATTAGACCTCAGGTTGCTATCCTGTGTTGATTGGTGCTGTATCAATAATGACCCCTAGTGATAGATTGTGAACTCAATCTGACTTGATTTTATACTGTAAAGCCATTGAAGTAGTCATTGATTGTACTAAACAATTGGGAATGACATTCTTATGTGTGCAAGATGCTTAATTGCTCTAAGAATATTAATACATAACTCTGTTAGAACCATTTCAAGCAATGTTTGTGATTTGTCTTCTTATCTTTCTTAATTTATTTTTTCACAGGGAAGTGAGGAGTTATTTTTCTCTGAGCCATTACCTCGTCAGAGTAGTTTCAGATCAGAAGCTGTGAGTAACATAGGGTCTCGATCAATGGGTAGTCTCCATCGTCATCGATCAGTAACAAGTCGTCTTGGTGATGATGAAGAAGAACCTGATATTGGTGGAGATGACATGGAGGTCAGTCATTCGTTTTAATACATAGACATTATTACATTTTGATGAATTTAAAACACACCTGTTTGATTAATTCATATTAGTGCAGTGTTTTGTTTTGATGATATTGTTCTGTAACATTGAGTTTCCTTGTTGTTTTTTTTAAATAAATATAAAATGCCTTGTTCAGCACTGTGTTCCTTGCAGGGCACTTTATAAATGTCTAGGTATTATTGTTATTATCTTTTTGATTTTAGTTTGTTACAGACATAAAAATCCAAAGTTCAAGTTTTTGTTTTCTTGCAGTCTTTTAATAAGTTTTGTAAGCTGTCTCTTCTTAGTCTATTTTATAAATGTTATTTTGTCCACTTTGTTAAACTGCCTTTTCTTGGTCTATTTTATAAATGTTATTTTGTCCTCTTTGTTAAACTGCCTTTTCTTTGTCTATTTTATAAATGTTATTTTGTCCACTTTGTTAAACTGCCTTTTCTTTGTCTATTTTATAAATGTTATTTTGTCCTCTTTGTTAAGCTGTCTCTTCTTAGTCTATTTTATAAATGTTATTTTGTCCACTTTGTTAAACTGCCTTTTCTTTGTCTATTTTATAAATGTTATTTTGTCCACTTTGTTAAACTGCCTTTTCTTTGTCTATTTTATAAATGTTATTTTGTCCACTTTGTTAAACTGCCTTTTCTTGGTCTATTTTATAAATGTTATTTTGTCCACTTTGTTAAACTGCCTTTTCTTTGTCTATTTTTTAAATGTTATTTTGTCCACTTTGTTGAGCTGCCTTATCTTGGTCTATTTTATAAATGTTATTTTGTCCACTTTGTTAAACTGCCTTTTCTTGGTCTTTTTTATAAATGTTATTTTGTCCACTTTGTTAAACTGCCTTTTCTAGGTCTATTTTATAAATGTTATTTTGTCCTCTTTGTTGAGCTGTCCTTTCTTGGTCTATTTTATAAATGTTATTTTGTCCTCTTTGTTGAGCTGCATCTTCTTGGTCTATGTTATTTAATGTTGTATTTTTTCACTCTATTTGAAAGGTTGACCCTGTAGAAGGTGAGGCCATTGATGTCCCCCGTGACCCTCGACATCGTGACCCAACAGATGGAGATGGTCATCCTGAAGGAGAGCAACGAGATGATCAGAATGAGGATGATGGTAAGATATAAATTTTTTAATCATCAAGAAGTGTGGTCCAAGGCCTACCAGTTTCATTATTACTAACTTATGATTTACTTTCAATGTTTAGGCAATGAGAGTGACATGGATCTGGATCTACTAGCAGAAAGTGACAGTGATAGTGATAGTAACCATAGCAACCAAGATCAAGATAATGCTAGTCAGGATCAAGATGTGACTAGTGGTAGACGTAGCGCAGTGACTGCAGCTACTGCAGGTTCAGATGCAGGTAGGATGATAGTTCAGTTGATTTCACAAAGCACTGAGGTTCATCTGAAGATGAGTTGTTAGTATTTGCCATAGTCATTTTTGTTGTGACATTACGCTTTGCTTAGGAATTAAGAAGATCAATCTTAGCTCTTTGTGAGATCAGTCCCAGCGTATGTTTCATGGGATGTGGTTCAATTTAAAATAAGTACAATTATTACATGTAAGTAAAATGGTCTCAATCCTGTTGTATGTTTATGCCCAAGACAGAAACATTCTGTAAATATGAGTTTTTAAGCAATGAGTTATAATGCACGGTCATTGAGTGTTGGAATGTTCTTACATTTGATAGCAATGTTTAGCATGCAGCACAAAGTGTATGTGTGTAGTTTCCTTTCTTTAGTTTGTTTCTCTTTACCTAGATGCAGTTCCTTACTTAAGCTTGTTTCTGTTTACCTACATGTAGATGCGTTTCCTTACTTTTAAGTGCCTATTACAAACACACATCCTGCCGTTTATGCAACAGTCACAGTGCAATTATACATTCATGCAACGGTCGTAGGTAGCGCGTGGCAAGGTCCGTCAGCTCTAACGACTTGAGTAGCTTGTTCCCAGCCAAATATTCATATATGGTAAATTTTACATTGCATATACAAAAGTTACCATAGAGAGGGCCAATGGTAGCTCGTCTGACAAAATTGGAAGAATTCATTATAAACATGGGAATGTATCTTCTCTGTTGGCTTTTTTATTTTTTATGAAAGTTTATTTGCCAACATCAATGTAAAAAGCATAATTTTTTAATCATTGTAACAATTTCTTAACTTTCTTTTAAGATAAATTTGACCAATGCATTATCATAAAATGTTACTATCGATAATAAACCCCCTATCAAAGAATGAAGTGTGCGCCTGGTAGATGCAAGATGCCGTACGCTGCAAGATGTATGATGAATATTCATGTCTTCACGATTCTTAACCAATCAAACTGCTCCGTCCAATTTTGGTAGCAAGTCCAATTGCATGTGTACAAAGCTGGGTACAAGTTATTCAAGACGGTAATTGCAACTGACTCACACACATATTGGGACGGAGGATGTGTGTACCGTCCCCGCAACTAGACCGCACAACAATTACCGACTTGATTTCAAGACTATACATGTATGCGTTTCCTTACTTTAATTTGTTTTTGTTTACCTACATGCACTTTGAAAGGAAATTGTTAAGTGTTCTACAGACATTTCTGCATAAAAATCAGACCCCTTACTATATTTTATTTGATAAGTTTGATTGCTCTATGCATTTGTGAATTACATTGCATGCATTTTTAACAGTTGTTTTGAATTTCACTGAATACATCTTCTCTTATATTTGTACTTAAGGGTCTGGGGAGATATTGATGATTTCTTGCAATTTCTTTGTTTTCAAGGAGGAGGATCTGTGGCTGTCTTCTACTCTGAAGATGAGTCTTCATCCAATCTTGATGATGCAGAAGGTGAAGAAGATGAAGACAGTGAGAATGAAATTGAAGAAGAAGAAGAGATGGACGATCAGTCCTTTGGTAATGATAACTTGGATCGTCCTGGGACTAGTCGGCAAGGTGGAGCGCGTACCAGTCAACCTCAACATCCTATGCAATGGGCATTCCGTCATCAGGCAGCTAGGAGTAATGAAGCATCTACTGCAACACCAGCAACAACTTCTAATACACGTGAGTCTTTAGTCAAATAACAGTGTGTATTTTGTATGCACCTTTTCAAGCCAAGTAGAAAATTTAAAGTGCCTCACAACATTATTGTTAGATTACCTTGAAAATGTAATTGGATACAATAGACAAGGACTATCCATAATTGGAAAGTTTTGAGCAAGTTGGCAATATTGGACTGGAATTAACAATTAGACCATAGTCGACATTGGACCAGAATCTGCAATTGGGCTTGAGTTTTCAATTTGACATTTATTGCTATAGAGTGTTTAATCTTGATTTTTCATGTGTTATTACAGGTGGATTGATCTACATTGACGCCTCAAACCAGCGCCGTATGGCAATCAGTGCTGCTACTGCATTAGCAAATAGTAACACTACAAGCACCAGCAGTGAATCAGCACCTTCAACTACAGCCAGCCGTTTAGCACGGGCCTATGGGATTGTAGTACGTCAGATTACTGAGTTGTTAACAATGCTGTTTCCTTACCATGGACCTGACAGTCTACGAGAAAGTGTAGAAGTAACACCGGATGAGGCTGCGGACTTACATGTAAATAGAACCTTAAATTTATTTCTAGAAATGCACATCCTTCAAAATCCTTCAACTCTTCCGTTGTCTATTTCCTCCAACTTAATAGCGGTGTATGAATATGTTTAAAAAACATTACTCATTGTTGCATTACAAAGACAGTATGCCCCTGAGAATCTGTATCCTGATTGTTGAAAGTGTAGAAGTATTTCCATCTCAATATGGAAACTAATTGAGTCATTTCAGATAAATTTATCATATTGAGAAACTTGATACTACTTTTCTGTAATGGTTTTTATTGTAGCTGTAATTCCCCCACAACAAACATTGTGTTCACATTATTTGTTTGTGGAGGTTTCACCCATATCATCAAATCTTACACCAGTCATTAACTCATGTTTCCTCTTGATGAAGTGTCCTCTTTCAGATCATTCTACTTTGTACATAGAGTGTTAATGTTGGGATATAGATTTCTATTTGTTCATTGTAGATGATAAAGGAGATCAGCATGAAGCCAACATGGGACTGGCTGGTCTCCTGTTGGATCATTCTACTTTGTACATAGAGTGTTAATGATGAGATTTGGGTCTTATTTGTTTATTATAGATGATAATGGAGATCAGCCTGAAGCCAACATGGGACTGGCTGGTTTGTATTATGAACAGCACTGAAGCCCAACTACGCTACGGTAAAGCACTAACTGCAGCTACTGATCCAGCACACCCAACTCATCCCAACCATGCCCAGTACATGCGTAGCTTGCGAGGTGCAGCACGTGAAGCAGCAACTAGAGAAGAGTTATCTTTCCAGAGGAGTTTAGAGAATCGTCGTAGCGCTGCTCATACTGGTAATAATGAAGAACATTCAGCCATGATGGACTTCCTCAACTATACCCTCTCATTAATGCGTTCACACAATGGAGAACATGCAAGTTGGCTACCTGTGTTAGACATCTCAGCATTAAAGCATGTTGCTTATGTTCTTGATGCTATGATTTATTACATGCGTTGTGCTGAACAGGATGGAGCGTCAGCTGATCCTGATCGCATCCAACGCTCTGCATGGAATCTTGTCTCTCAAGAATATGAGATTGAAGAAGCTGCTGATGAAGATGTTACTGATGCTAGTGTAGTTCTTGATACAGAGAGTGTAGAAGAAGATGGTAGTGTGACTGGCTCTACTTCTGGACAGCGTCATCCTTTCTTTGTACGATCTGATTCCACTACCTTTCTTGGATGTCAGCCACCTGATCCTTTCAGTACCCCTCTCTCTGAAGCCTTGCCTCTTGCTGATAGACCTCAGCTCCTTCAACCGGATGCTACAAGGGAACAGCTTTTTGGAGTTCCTCATCAGGTTGTCCCAGGTTCCTCTGATACACCAACCATTACATCCCATAATGCTTCAGTGACTGTTGAGCGTCAGTATCTAGAAGTCATTCCAACCAGAATGAGTGTATCACAACGTAACCCACAGGTCAGTGCAGATTTGGATGATGCAGAAGAGGTAGAAGAAGATGGAATCCATTCTGGAAGGCATGGTGGTACATTAGTAGCTGGAGAACCTCAACGTATGTCTGATGTGACGATAGAAGGCGGCTCTGGATCAAGAACAGAAAGCTCCAGTGATCCTTCAGGTAAACAGGTTGTTTAAGTTAATTAAAATGATCAGAATCATATACTAACAGTTAAATTGAATCCAATGTAGGAAACAGGTTGCCTTCTACATTATTGGAGAGGGGGGGTGAGCAATTTTTGTCACATTTTTGGGGAGTTTTTTTCCCTAGAAAAAAAAAAAGATTATCAAAAAACAA
Organism: Pisaster brevispinus; assembly: GCA_023634235.1. Classification (NCBI taxonomy): domain Eukaryota; kingdom Metazoa; phylum Echinodermata; class Asteroidea; order Forcipulatida; family Asteriidae; genus Pisaster; species Pisaster brevispinus. The sequence continues at coordinate 1,190,992 of JAMKCF010000037.1, forward strand.
TGCGTCCAGTGAACTCTTTGTTTGATAGATGAGGTAGTATTGTGCATGGCATTTAAAAAATACCACTTAATGTTGCTGTATAATCTACAATTTTATTTTATTTCCAAAGTATAATTATGGTTCAGTCAATGACACAATGTAATTCTGATATTGCAGGTGCCAGTCTTGCAAGTTTATCCACAGTCTTAATGAATCAAAGCCAGGGGTTATCCAGTGACCAGACACTCTCTTCTCAAGGAACATCTTCTGATCCTAGTGCTTCAAGTCGAGGGCTACTTGGGTCTAACGGAGCATCCTCCCTAGAGTCAAGGAATGAAAGTGATGTTAGTCGTGGAGTCATTAGAGCTGGCTCATTCCAAAACACTCAGTATTCAACACTTAGTGATGTATTGGATGAGCAGTTACCTAATACTCCAGCTGCTGATAACAGAGAGCTGTTAAATGCTATAGCAACAATATCACCACAAGAAGTATCTGTCATTCGGACAACTGGAATGGCGCAACGTCCACCGTCCTATGATGATCTTAGCCATGGTGTTAGATTAGAAGAGGATTTACCTGGGCCTAGTAGAGCATCAAGAGATCATCAACTGAATGCTGATATTGGATCTGTATCGGATTCTACTCAGTCACTCACCACTCAATCACCACAGATTGATGAAGGACTTAATACTCCTAATCCTCAACTCAGTTTAGCCACGCCTTCTCAGACCACACCCATGTCTACCCATAGTCCATCAGGGAGGGTGGCTGGTGCAGATGACCTATCATCTAGACCTAAATCTAAGGATAGTGGTAATGGATTGGATTCCAGAGGATTACTAATGGGTCCAGGAAGTAGTACCTCTGCTCCTGTAGACCTAGGAGGGCTAATGTCAGTTGGATCAACTAGACCTGTAGATCGGTAAGTGACAAACTTCATTTTGTTTAATGTAGGGGGGCCTACTTTGTTCTTTCATGAAACGTGAAACATCATTGAGATTGTGATCTACATGTACAAGAATTGCTTAAATTAATTTGTAATGGTTGAGTCTGTATCTGAATCTTGTTATGTTGCGAAATAATAAAGACACATACATGTGTTTGGGGAAACGTTGGATTGGATCAAATGACTTTTTCTGCTAAATGAGTATCCTCATTGAAAAAGCAAAATATTTAAATGGAAATAATGTGTTAGCTTCAAAACCTAAATAATTAAACAAAAGATGACGATAGTCATGGGCACTGTACGTATGCCATTCATGTATCTCAGTCTATACACATTGTGATCAGAATCACACTACACACAAGCAGTTTCTTTCCATAGTGAAATAGTGCTGTTGTGAATGCTGTCAAACAAAATTATGTTTGGTAAAAAAGTAACAACAATGTAGTTTCGTGATTTTGTTTTGACCTTATATCACCCACAAAAGAGGCTCAATGCAAACATGTTGTATTTTGGTGCAATGGTGTTGTGTGCACATCTGGTATACAATATTTGGATGCAGTTTTATACAGGTGTCTTGTTGAGGTTATTTTTAGAGATGAGCTTTTTGAACAGACTTAAATCTTCCCTATCAGTTACACAACACCAGGCCTGGAAATTACCGATGACTCCGACAGCAATTGCCGTCGGTGCCCTATGCCATTGCCGCGATGCCCTCGAAATCAAAGCCAATTTACAAGTGTACAGCAATGTATTGCCGTGCCCTTTTTTCCAACTGCCATCGGTGGCCCTCAGTAAAATTTTAAGATGCATCCTAAATGTCCGGTTGTCTGTTTACACTTTTATACGGTTCGGATGAATGTCGAAAAGTTCACTCGAAAGCTCCGCAAAACACAGAACACATTGCAATCACAATTTACACAACACACCCAGCCACATCGTTTTCAATTACAGGGGCTTAGTCTTAGTTATCTTGTTACTTTGCATTCTACAATAAAGGCAAGAAACATTGAATGCCAGAGGGCTTTACAGAACATTGCAATAGAATGATAATACATTTTTGTAAACGCCCTCTATTGGCGAAAATCACAAGATGCATTACGCAACAGATACAACTAACACCTTGACTTAATGTGCCTGCACATGCTTGGGAAAACAATTTTCCCCGACTCTGCAATAATCACCATCGTTGGTGTGCGCGCTAAATTTGTGCAATTAGCAGTGTCGTCGCTGGTACGCACGCAAAAGCCACCGACAGCATGGTCTGCCAAGCACAGTTCCTCAAAAATGTTAGCTTGATTATGAAAACTACACAACATGAAGGCATTATTTTCACTGATTAGGATACCTTGGATGTTGACAGAAAGATCATTTTACTGTATAATGTAAGATTTGTTTCTTATTTTGTTGATTATTGGGGGAGTTTTTTGCGGGGTGTTTTCGCAAAGTCAAAATGCTGTGATTGCTGAGGGATGAAGACACATTGTTTTTGATCACATGCGCGATTGTGTAAAAAAAAAAAAAAATTACCATAGATTTTGTTCCTGAAACAAATGGTTTTACGTGTAACCAACTGATTCAGAAACGGTCACCTGTCTTCATGGTCTTGTTAAATTTGGTTAATCTTAGTTTTTGCCATGATGATGCCCCTTAAATTTGCCGAAAATGCCTTGGTGCCCTTTTTACACTTAAGAAATTGCTGCGATGCCCTTCAAATTCTAGAAAAAGCACAGCAATTATTGCCATGCCCTTTTGAACTTGAGGTTCGAGGCCTGCAACACTCAACACTTAACAAATATCAAACATCTTAGAAATGTCCAGCTGCTGTGTGTTTACACTTGATGTATTTCCTTTTCTTTTGTCAGACTGAAGAGTGTCCTTAATCCCCTGGGATCAGCAGATAATCTCCTGGGGAGATGGAGACTGTGTTTGGAGCTTTTTGGTCGTGTCTTCTTGGAGGATGTTGGGGCAGAACCTGGATCTGTCTTAGGGGAGCTTCGTCCATTTGAAGTCAAGGAGTTAAGATTTCGCCGAGAGATGGAGAAGCTTCGTAACAACAGAAATGGAGATTTATCCTTAGAGGTAATGTTCATAGTATCCACATAAAATGTCTAAGACATGTAAGATGGAATTTTTTTTATTACTACATCTTATGAATTTGGAATAACAATGCACTTTATGTGTTACTAATACATACAAAAATAAGAAATTCGTTGGAAAAAGGAAAAAAGTTGTTCAGTTTGTTTAGCAATTGGAATGTCCTTTGATATTTCTCGATACTTGTTCAGGATTGCAAGCAATTGAATTATATTCCATAAAAATAATTACAAAACTAGAATTCTGAAAGTTTCCTGAACATTAAAATTTTCTGCAAAACTTTTGAGACAGACAACTCTTTGTTGTCAAATTAACTACTTCTTTATACAACTTTGGATACAGAATACACTTTGGGTTCTTTCATCACATATCAAGATGTTCTTCTGGTCCACTTTCATTTAGTGTTATTTCCCACTTTAATTGGCTTTCAACAGTGCAATTCTTCCTTGTTTTCACACACACAAAAACAACACACTTTTTTTCCTGTGTACTTTCATTGCTTGCTGTCAGTTTTTCCTTGTCATTGGTTGACAGCAGTTTATTTCTCTCCCATTTGTCTTTGATTTATAGCAGGTGGAGCGTAAACGAGAGCTCCTGATCCAGCAGACTGTACGTCAATTGAACTCCTTCTATAATCGCCGTAGCAGCGCTACCACAGGACCCCCAATGGCTGTCCAGCGTGTCAAGGTGACATTTAAGGATGAGCCTGGTGAAGGTAGTGGTGTGGCTAGGAGTTTCTACACAGCTATCGCTGAGGCCTTCATGTCAGGAGAGAAGCTACCTAGTTTAGATGACTCTCAAGGCAGTTACAAAGGACCACAGTACAGTGAGTAACTTCAAAACCTCAACCTTCATGATATACACTACATCTGCAATGTTTTACAAAATGTTTCTAAGTCTTTCATTTTATTTTTGGTAAAGATTGATTGCTGAAAGTTTGTTTTACAATGTTATTCAAAATATGACATGAAGTTTTCCACAGTCGGTTTTGGGTTGTGGTACAGAGCCCATTTTAGACCATAGCGTCCAATATTGTTAGGTTTTCTTGCTTAAAAACAAATCCAAACTTTCTGAATGATTTACATGGCATTGTTTGTGTGTTTATGAAGTATTCTTGGGTTACTGATCATCAGTTTTTGATTGTTAGAACTAATGTGTGTTAGATATTTTACCAATGATTTTTCTTTAAATTTGCACTATGTTTTGTTATTTAATGTTAATACATTGGAATATATGCCACGTGGCATTTAAGCCGCAGGAAACTTGTAGAGAGCCAAAATCAATGTATAAGCCATGCCTCATACATGTATGCCAAAGATTGTGGTATGTGGATTCATTGTGAAGTGTATAAGCCATGCCTCATACATGTACATGTATGCCAAAGATTGTGGTACGTGGATTCATTGTGAAGTGTTGTTAATCACTTGTTTTATATGTGTAGGACTTATCCAAAGGCTACGTACTCATGAGAGGGAACGTGAGCGAGAACGAAGGCGTCAATCAGACTATCGCAGTGGCCGAATGATCCAAATGTTTGACAGAGAAAGAAACCAACTGTCATATGATGCTAGGCCATTCTATCCACGAGATGGTGGAAGTTCAGAGGATAGGGGTAGTGACTACGAGCCATTACCTCCAGCAAAACAAGCTCTTGGGGAGAGACTGTTCCCAAGAGTGCTTGCTCTGCAGCCGGTGAGTGTCTATTATAATTATTACATAGCTAACCTGAAGAGGATTCAAACTGACTCAATTAAACCTTTTAAAAAAAAAAAATTTTATGAGATGTCGCCCAACTCACAAGGCCGGACAGCCACTTCAAGGTGCGGGCTACACTTGGGCTGTCGACCCAGATAAATAACAATCATTTTGCTCAGGGACACAAGTGTCATTACCGGGATTCAAACCCATCCTCTGCTGCTGACAACACCAGAGCTACGACACGCCATTAATGTATACAAGTTTGCTTTGGCCAGTAAGATCACCGATATGCTGCCTCCAATTGGGCATTTACTTCTACTGTCTAATTTAGAGACACTACATTAGCGGATAGATGAAGTTGTATTTTTTCCGGGTCATAATTAATCTTAATCGGTTTGGATTATTATTTCAGTCTTTGGCCAGTAAGATCACTGGTATGCTTCTAGAGTTACCTCCAGCTAGGCTTCTACTTCTACTGTCTAGTGAAGAGACTCTACGTGAGCGAGTAGATGAAGCTGTTGATATTATCTTATCCCATGGAAGGTAAATTATAGACGTTATTCCTATATTGACTTGTATAATGCTATAGACAATGTAGTCGTCTATATTTGCAGACATCAGTAGCTTTTGCCAGTCGTTGGATTGAAATCACTTAAAAGCTCAAGTAGTTATGAATACTCACCATGTAAATGTAAAGAGTAAACCTGATTCTGGAATGAAGTAAAGGGAGACAAACATTTGTGTCTTTCTATGGTTTGTTCCTCTTGCCTAGCAAGACTACATTGGATTTAAACACACATCTGTTATCTTCAACAGAAGAAAGCAGCTAAGGTGATTTCTCCAGACAATTACTATAACAAACTTAGTAGCAATTAATCCTTCAACTTAATATGTACATGCTAGTGCTAAAAGCAAGTACAGCACCACGCATGCGTGGAATAACACAGAGACCACTGCCTCTGTTGCCTTGGCCACCTTGGTTCCCCTTCAAATAATTCCTATTAACAATTAGATTTAACCAATGGAATTGCCACTTGCAAAATGAAAACACCCTTTGCCCTCTTAGAGATGGCTTTCAGTGTTCTTAAATAAACATTGATATAGAAAATTCTTCATGCAATTTGTCTTTTTTGTTCTCAGGGAGGAGAGTTCTGAAAGTAGTTTACTTGATCTGGATATCTTTAGTTTGTCTGATCGTAACAACTCCTCAGGCCCCACCCATCAAGACAAATCTTCAAAACCTGTCTCTGGTGAAGGATCACGTCCTGATGAAGCTGATGATGCAGAAGAGAGCCAAGAACTTGACAATGAACCATTGTTTTTCCAGCCAGGAAAGAGAGGTTTCTATGCCCCTCGGCCAGGCAGGAATAGTCCTGAAAGATTGAATTGTTTCAGAAACATTGGCAGGTTAGTTTTCACTGACTTGACATTAGTTTGATCAAATCAATGTCATTGTTATTAAAATTGGTGTCGACATGATGAAATTGATTTGTTTTCTAACACTGTCTAACACACACATTGTAGTGAAATACAAGACTTTGTAACTTTCAGAATGTATCAGTGATACTTTTTACCCCCAAAATTAAATGTCACTGCATTGGGGATAAAGAATAGTATTTGTGTTTACCCATACACCGATGTGTGTTAAGCACTATATACTCAGTTTTTTCCCGGGTCCTATGAACAATTCAACAGGCATATTACTTGGGTTATTCTTCATCCCCAATTCATCATGTACTTTAAATTTTGTGATGATATTGTAATCACTGCATTTACATGACTTTGATCAAATTTGTCCAAACTTGAATTATGTTTTGCAAGGCCGGCAGACATTTGTAATAGTGCTTTACTAGCCTAACAATTTCAAACTCAGCCAGTGTAATGATGACAGACTGTTCGCCTAGTAAGAGTGCACACAGTTCAATAACCAAACCTTACATTTACTGATTGGTCTTGTACTACAGAATATTAGGACTGTGCCTCCTGCAGAATGAACTTTGCCCTTTGACTCTGAGTCGACATGTTGTCAAGGTTCTTCTTGGAAGAAAGGTACAGTCTGTTTTTACAGTCTTTGTTTATTTCTTATCTATTCGCTGAAAAAGTTAGGTTGCAGTGGTTTGTTGTTGTTTTGGGGGTTTTGGGGGGGTTTTTTTCAGGATTTTTTTGTACTTCAATATATGTGATAATATATGTTGGCTTTTCTAGTTTCTGCCATGTTTGGTGGTAGTCATGTCGACACACCACAGGTGGTGACTAGTGAGGCACTGTTGTGGGTTGCAACTGTTTCAGAGAGTGCCTGTGGTCATGGTTTGGGTGGCCCGCCAAAAGGCAAAGTTGCAGACAATTAGCGGATAAAATCATTGGATGGATTATACTGCACTGTGTACAGCCTTTCGTCTCTCTCAGTAATGCTGTTTGACCAGGCTGTGGGTCGATGAATGGCTGTTACATAACGGCTTTCCAACAGTCTGATTGTGCTTCACAAACACGACTGTAAAAAAATACCAGTCATTAAAAACTGTAAAAGTCAATGAGAAACTCTCTTTATATGGGTGTCCAAACAGAGTTTCATTGACAAAACAAATTATTAATGGCTAGGAAAAAGAATTCCTTTTATGACTGAAAAAAATCCCGCATGGGTAAGGGGCAAACGATTTTTAATCCCGGACCAAACTGGTTAAGGGTTACTGTTACTGTTTTTAAAAGCTTATAATTGTTGGCATTTTTATTGACGTTTTGCTTTGTACAGTTTTTTTGCAGTGAGATTTTTTTCAGTATGTTGTGCACTATAAAAGACTCCTTGTGTTGTTATTACTAGATAATGTTAGATGAAGCACATTTTGACATGAAATGGTGATGTTTGTGTACTTGCAGGTCGGTTGGCATGATCTTGCCTTCTTAGATCCATCTCTATATGAGAGTCTTCGTCATCTTCTTCTAGATGCTCAAAGAGAGGGTGCTGAAGGACTTTTTAACTCGCTTGATTTGTACTTTAGTATTGAACTAAGCAAGGAAGAGGGTGGTGGTCAGGTAGAGCTGATTCCCCATGGCTTGGATATACGTGTTACTGCTACTAATGTCTATGATTATGTTAGACGGTATGCAGAACATCGTATGACTATGGTTGCACAGAAGTCTCATATGGTATGTCACTTGTCAGCAAACATTTCAGTCTTGAAGAGTAATTGGATTTTTGTTGTTAAGTTGGATTCACTTAAGAGAATTTGTTTATGGATGTGTTTGGAAACTGGTTTGTAAAAACGTGTATTTCTAAATTTGTTTAAGGGTCATTGTTTTATTAGTTCTTTATAAATGTTTTTCCAATTGACCTTCTCTATAGTTTATACTTGTATGCACATTTTGCAATATGAAAATAAATGTTGAGTTGAATTGAATTGATTTGAATGGAAAGAGGAATGGTTGTAAGCCAGGATTCCATTGCATACTTCAGTGCCAACATTCTGTGAGTTTTGTTCACGGAGTATTTGGACAGGGTTTCAAAAAGTTGAAGAACTAATTTTAACAATCCACATCATTGCTTGACCACAGTTCTTTCCCCACAGGCCAAATAAAGGACTTGGTGATTGGAATAGATACTGAATGCTTTTCCATTTATTCTTTTCTAGTCTATGAAGCAAGGTTTGTACGATGTCTTACCCAAAGGTGCCCTGGAAGGTTTGACAGCTGAAGATTTCCGTTTATTGGTCAATGGTTGTGGTCAAGTGAATGTACAGACTCTAATTAGCTACACTACTTTCAATGATGAAACAGGTGAGTTGGTCATTGTTATGTTACCATGGTTACTAGTTGCTGCTCTCAAGTTGTTGTTGTTTTTTTTTTTTATATATATATAAAATTAGTAGGGGAGATGGCCTTAGCTTTCGATCCAATCCGGACCTTCGTCAGAGGCATATATATATTTTTTATGAGATATCGCCAAATTCACAAGGCCGGACGGCCACTTCAAGGTGAGGGCTACACTTAACTGATTTGGGCTGTCAACCCAGATCAATTGTCACCAGAGGCACGTTGCCACCTACTCCTGGGGCTGAAACAGGGTTACCCCCTTCACAGTCCGTAAGGATATAGGCATGGGTATCATCCACTAGGAGCCTGGCAGGTAGAGCAGAATGCACTACCTTCCCAACTTTTTACGGTTATTATTAAAGCATTCAAATGATTATCTGCACTACTAGTTTTTACTACTTATCATCAGTTCCAATCTAACTCAAGAATTTTAGCTTTCCTCTCTCATAATGTGTTTTTATTGTATTTCCTGCCTCATGTTTGCAATAGGCTCTAGACTTCTTGACATTTCTTTGTTGGTTGAAGTAGTGCATTAGGATTGAGCCACAGTTTTAGATCAATCCAAATCCCATTGTTGATGTGAATTGTTTTCATCATAGGAGAGACCCATGCTGGAGAAGGAGGAGAGAAATTGGCTCGTTTTAAGCTTTGGTTCTGGGCTATTGTTGAGAAGATGAGCAATCAACAGAGACAGGATTTGGTGAGTCTATTAACTTCATTTAGGTATTAACAAATCTAAAACCATTTCATTGTATCAAAAGCTTATATCAAATGTTGCTGTTTTAATCCAATTTTCACCATTGTGTACAGGGTTGCTGTGTACAGTGATTTAATGTGATTGATTACAGGACTGTATATTTCTTCTCTTGCTGTTTTCACCCCCCCCCCCCAATCTTCATATGTTTTGGGTTTTCTTTATTTTTTTTCTCATATTGGTAGGTTATTTTTCTCAACATCTTTAGTGAAACGAGTGCTTGTATTTATGAATGGTGACGCTTCATAAATTTTGTGTGAAAGCTAGTCTAACCAACCTCAAGTTTGCCATTATGTGATGAAGTAGTACCTTGACCTGACATGATTCAAATAATGGTTCCTTAAACAACTCCACACATCTGCAACTGGGAACTATTTTTCATCTTAGTCAAAACTAGACTTGCTGAATCTGTGAAGTCCCTCATCTTGTGGTGAATAAGTTGTTTGATTTGTTTTCTCTATTTTATCCACAGGTTTACTTCTGGACGTCCAGTCCTAATCTTCCTGCAAGTGAAGAAGGATTCCAACCAATGCCTACCATCACAGTGCGCCCACCAGATGACAATCATCTTCCCACTGCCAACACCTGCATTTCTCGCCTTTACATCCCTCTGTATAGCTCCAAAGTCATTCTGAAGAAGAAACTACTCATGGCAATTAAGACCAAAGCATTTGGTTTTGTTTAATAATCCAAGCTTCACTAGTTGTAGTTTTCCTTTTTTCTTTTTGTAGGAGGCGAGTTTAATCAAATAAAAATGCAACGTTGTGGAAGGAAAACCCCAATCGTCAGCCAGCCATCCCTGGTAAACACATGAACATATTGGAATATGGGATTCTGTCCTACCATGGACAGATTACTCTTAAAATACTGAACGGCATAAAAAGCGCCCTCTGAGGTTGGAAATTTAACAAGTTTTTAAGTTTTGGTAAATTCCCTGGCACTTCACACATAAGTTTTTCTTAAAGTTGCATTGTATTTCACTCGCCTTGTGCAATTCTGTGTTAGATTCATGTAGTTATTAAGTAGAGGAAAAGCAAGCAAATTGGAAGTGTGATTTTTGTGGCCAGTTTAAATGATAGTTGATATTTCTGATGTTATGTTGACATCACTATGAGGGATTGATGAACAAAAAGGTGGTGTCACTTCAGGTTTTCTCACCTCTTAACTGGTGTGTTGACTTTCCATAGATTGAAGTATTTGGGAAGATTCTGGGGGTTCTCTAGCTGAAGAGAGTAGAGGGTACATTTCTGACCTCTGTTGTGCCCACCTGTCCTTCCTCATTGATTAACAACCATCTTTAATTTGGTTGTTGCCCTGGTATACATGTAATGCTTGCCATTAATACAAGCCAATGTGTTCTCAGTTGAACCTACCACGGAAAAGGGAGCACAGTTTATATGCAATAATAATACATGTTGCAGCAAAAGTTGCTTAATTATAGGCAAGGGTTTGTGGTGGGGAAGTGCGCAAGGCTCTGGGTTCAAAGTCTATATCAAGTTGGTGTGTTGCGTGATTTGTGTCGTCTTGGAGAACAATGCCTCTTTAACCAAAGATAACACTGTCATACAAAGGCCTTGTAGTCTTCTACAACATTAACAAGTTACTCCTTCATAGTCTTTACATATACATGTATTATTGTAAAATGATAAACTAATTCTGAAAATTCAAGCAAGATATTAATCAAACTTAATAAATCAATCCATGTCCCTTCCCTATATGAATTAGATTAAAACAACAGACTAGAGTACTAGTATTTGTGGAAGTGCAAGTAACCAAGTTATTTCTTTTAGCTCCTCCAAAATGAGGCAAGGGTCCTATTTGGAGGAAATTTCTAACTAAGTGTGAAGATAACTCCGACTTTATTTCTCCATTGGAAGTCATCCAAGAGTTCATTTACTTTGTTTTAATGAAGCACAATGATAATACAAGGTACACACTGATCTCTAAGCACTGTATTTTATATTATTTTATGCTGAAGCAAATGACTTGGTGTTATAGATGTACACTTCTGTGCACACAGCGAAACCACCCGAGTTTGTACATGATGGATACCTGCTTTTGTTTTGTCTTCTGTAATATGCATTATTAAAGAGTTTAAAGATAATAAAATAAACCCAAAAGTCCACACATGAGAATGGTCCTTGAGTTTGGTTTATTAAAATACCATAAATATTGTAATGTGTTATTTCATTAAATATCACTTGAAAAAAATCCCAAACAAACATTAACCCTAGCAGTTTCTCTATTTTCAAGACTGTATACAGCGCCAACTATAAATGCAAAGTTAAAAAAATAGTATATTACAGTTTAAAATGCATGGCATTATGTATGAAATACCAAGCTCTGCAAGAGTTGAACAAAAACAGTCCCACTATTTCTTTATGCAATCTTGGACTTTTTCAAGTGAGTGGCCCTTATGACAATGCACTCTAAGCATGTAACGGCTATCACAAAGGTATTAATCCATGCATACCCAGCAGCTAGTGTGGGGTGGATTGAAAATACTTTTTTTTTACACAAATTTTGCATGAAAAGTTCAGCGTGGCTGCAGCCAACATTAGCCATTATCACAGACCAGTATCTGCACTTTGTGTGACACAACATACAAGTATGTAATATTATTAATAAACCTGTGGAAGTTTTAAGCTCAATCTGTCATCACAGTTACAAGAAAGTTGTAAAAAACCCTGTCACTGTTCTCAAACATCGTTTTTTCAGACTTGCAAGATCCAACCTCATTGTTTCACTTACTTCTCAAAAACTAAAGCATCTCAAATAAAACTATTTCAATGGATGTTTCAAAATACGAAAGGCTTCATCACCATGTAAGTTATGTATAATTCTAGGAACATTCTTACCAATGTTTATGCACTTCATTTACCATTAAATGCAGTTAAATTGCACTAAAACCAGAAACAACACCTTAACAGAATATAAAAATAATAGTTTGTTTGGCTTTACACAACACACCCAGTATATGTTTCCTTTACACTGAACAGATTGTTTACAACAGTTGCATCAGGCACTACGATTTTGACTACAATTTATTTGGCCTCTATAATAAATTCAAAAGAACATTGACATTATCTCCTATTCTCCTTATGTTCTTTGGTACACTACCCGTTAAGATCCACTTAAAACACAAGTGGTTTTCTTGTTTGCAATAAGTTTTTCAAACATAATGAACATCATGATTTCCTTGCAAATCCTGCTGGCATAGCGTAGCATACAGTAGTTGGCGTACAACAGGTCAGATACATGTACAATGCGTTGTATATCTGTGTCCATTTGAAATGAACGGAAAACCAACTTTTTTGTAAAATTTAAAGTCATCAAGGTCACAAAAAATGAACTTTTGGTAGAACTACTTTCCCAAATGTCATGAATGCAGTGGATATGTTACATATATTTAACTACTGTTCAACCTCAAAGTCACACACTCGTAATGGTCATTCATTTCACAATCAGTTTAACATGCAGTAGTTATGTAAGACAACTTAGTTTGTGTTCATGGCATCCCCATGTGTTCATGGCATCCCCGCTTCCCAGGTTGTATCGCAAACTTTGGTTATACGGCAGTTCAAGGTTGAATGTCTTTTTACTGGCACCCCTGCCTGAACAAAGATATTGGCAAAATAGGGAGAGCATCAGCAAGTTCATCCAGAAATCTTGTCAATTTCTCTTCACTCACCCAACAATTGAAGAAAGAAAAAAAATGTTGAATGACTTTTCTTTCTGTTGAGACACTATGTCACTGAAGGTTAAAACATTCCTCTTGCTTTAAATAAATAGTAATGCTCTTGAATTTTACTAAAATAAAGTTTTGAGAAAATAGATGTACACTAGTCTAACTCCCTGCATTAACATTCAATAAACATTACATTACATTTAATGTTTACACCTTACAAATGTAAGTGTGACTTACAGTAGAAGGCAAAACTCATCTTCCAAAAATAAAAAAAGGGGCGGGTTTTTGTTGTTGTTTTTTTTTCAATTAAAATACCACATTATTGGGGAAGAAAACCATAATACAGATAATGAAATAATAAATAAACACAACATAAACAATATTTAACAGTTAATTTAACTAGTATGAGAGATTTTGTTCAAGTCCTACTTCATGCAAACATATTCAGGTAAAGATGCAAACTATCAGGGTATACAAGACCCAGTTCTCTGAAGGCCTCATTTCAGATCACTTTTACACTAACATAAACAATTAATACAAAAATAATCTACAAAAAGTGTTTTTGACCTAACTTTGTAAATTTACATCCAACTTACACATGTATTCAAAGAAATGTTGCTTTCAAGAATTGATCAAAAACATACAGAAAGTGACTTCACTCACTGTACTAAAACATACAACCATTTCTAAACAACTCCAACTTCCCGACATAACAATGCAAAACACAAATGAAGACCAACAACAACAATCCCCATGATACTATTAAATACAACCTTTTTCATATTATCTCTGGGCAACATGAAGGCACTGACATCCATAGTGAGGTGAAATAACCGATGGGAAAGGAACAGGTACATAATAGAGGCCAGTGCAAAGTTCATGAGTGGATAACCTGGGATGAATACAATCAGCTTATGTGCGTTATATTGCATGTAAATATGTAGCTGTGCTATGTATGTCTCGAGAGTAATCTTGCCAAGGAAAGCAAATAAACCAAGATAGCGGGTCCGTAATGATGGAATAATGTTCCTGAAGAATATATAAATAAGTATAGGTATCCAGGAGGTGTATGGGTGATATTTATTGTAGTCGTGCTTCTCTCGAAACATTACACCGTCATACCACATTCCTAAAATAACTAAAAGCAGACCAGACAGAAAGAACTTGATGAGTACAGTTGTCATGTAGTCTCGATGATTTAGGTGTCGTTTGTCCAGGTAGTTGATGAAACGCTCAAAGTGTGGGTAGTTATAAGCACAGACCATACCAACAAAAGTAGCATAATGATCTAATCCAGCACGGAATAACCATTCATGCATTGAACCCTGGTAAGACATGATCAACCAGAATGGTTTGAAGATCACATTTCGAAGGGGTGTGTCAAACACAGCAGCATTGACAGCAAAGTAACATGCAAACTTAAATGCCATTTTCAATCTGTTTTCATTCCAGGATGGGAAAATACCCATAAAGGCATACACAGAAAGGAACCAATAGGTGTGCATGGCACAGATGTAGTACAACATGTAACTATTATCTGTTACAATCAGTGTCATGACAACAAGAAAGTTTAAGCGAAACAACATCTTCAGGATACGCCATAATGAAAAGTCTTTCCGCACCCAGAAGAAAGAAAAATTACCTGTAAAGGAAACAAATAAGAGAACATAAAATAAACACAAATTGAAACAATGTACACGGTGAATGAAAGCACTTGAAACAATAAAGAAAATATATAAAGTAAGATTTTTGAAGAGGAACTTGGTAAACTAAGATCACTGGAGTTTATCTTACCAAATCCTGTCATCCAAACATAGCAAGCAATAAAGATCCTGATGTAGTTGTAGGTCTCTTTGGCCATGAAGTAGTGGTACCAGACAAACATTACCTGCATCCAACCTTTCCATTCTTCAGTCTGGTCCCTGCAAGGAAACAAATCAATCAGAAAATACATGAAAAAATAACACAAACAAAGGCAACGGTTGGGCAAGTACATGAATGCTTAGGCCCCGTTCCCACTGGACCCCGCATTGATCGCACAATTTGAGAAAAGGGCGATCAGACCCCGCAATTTCTTGAAAAGGGCGATCAAAGGGCGATCAAGCATTAGTGGGAACGCGAGGGCGATCAGGATCAGACCCCGCAAATTTGATCCACCTCGGGAGTAGGATTAAAGCGGGATCTGATCGCCCTTGTGGATTAATGGGCGATCAAAAGTCTAGTGGGAACGCAAAGGGCGATCAGACCCCGCAATTTGAGGGCGAACATCCGGTACGGTTGGCCCGAATGGCGCGAAAATGGTGTTCTTTTTTCTTCTGTTCCCAGCAAGCACCACGCATTTGGTGACATGAATTGCAAGTAAAGCATAAAGCAGTATTGACGTCACGTGACGATACCAACTACACGTTCTGTACAACGCATCCACACTAAGCCCAAACCCACGCTTTAATTTTGGATGCATTGTATTCATACGTGCACGTTCTTTAAAGATGGCAGCGCCCAGCAATAAACGTCCCATAAATTCGTCAAAAAAAACCTCCCAAAAAGATGAGAAGCGTGGCAAACTATGGTTGGACGAGGAGCTAGGAGCCACCCCACACTGTGTGGTCGCCATAGATACGTTGCGCCTGCGCACTGCCCACTTGGTCGACCTGCGTTGGTGAACTTTGAATCCACTTCCGTTCCCAAAAGGGAGATCAATGCGCGATCATACTCTAGTGGGAACGCGACCGCGATTCACGTCTGCGACTAATCCTTTTGCGGGGTCAGGATCTCGTAATTGTGGATCCAGTGGGAACGCGGTCTTATTGGTGAACTTTGCATGGATAAGCAATAAGTGATATTAACTTTCTGGTTCTACAGTTAAAAACATACCTGTTTAAAATCTTGTCCTCTGTGGTCTGCACAGTAAATAACCCAGCAACAGCAAACAGCAGTAGAACTAAAAACATAAACAGGTCACGCGAATACTGCCTTGTACCCTCGGCAAACTTATGCTTGTAATCACACACATAGAATACCATCATGATCAGACCAAACATAGCACAGTACCACAGGAATTGGTCAAACGTTGGTGGTGGTTTCACCTTGGAGAAGGATGTAGCCTTTTTATCAATATCTCCTTTGAGCTGTTCATCTTTTGTTTGTTTGACTCTTGAGATGATCAAGTTACCAGTGTTTAGCGAATCATTGAGTTGTGTCTTTGCATTAATACCTCCGTTTGGGATAATATTCTTGGTGTCGTTACATGTATTTTCAAACCCAAACTTGTCATCTTGCTGTGTGCTGTCTGTTTCTATATCGACAGTTATTTCAGTAGTTGCCATTCCATTAATGATCACACCATCTTGAGTCCTCACTGACCCTGCATCTTTCCTATGTGGTTGACCATTTCTAGATTTGATCCTTTTGTCATCTTCGAGTTGCTCATGTTCCGAGTCAATAGCTGAAGATTCCAAGTCTGACTCGTCTAATAAAGTGACTTGCCTGTTCCTCCGTCTATACAGAGATCTGAAGATCAATAAGAGAATAGTAGAGATCCAGAGCAGCAGCAATGTGACTTGGGGTATAGTTGGGGCATTATGAGATGCCTGACCAAGAGCACTTAAGCTTGTATTCTGGGCAGTGCTTCGTCTAACTACATTTCCAATGTGCCAGTGATGTAAGGCCTCCATGACGACTCAATACATGTGCCACCCTATGACCCTATGTGAAAAAAACAAAGGAAAAAATAAAATTAGTTCTTTTCCAGTAAATATTTTTGTTTATTCAGGCTTGTCCATGATATTGTTATCTTCTAGTTTACTTTTGTTGTCCCTGACCTGCATGACTTGCTGTTTTTCCCATGGATGGCTTGGTTTTGTTCCCCTCCTGCATGCTCACTCCTCGTTGCTTTTACTCTTTTTACAAATATTTTTTCCCCCATTTTTCCCCATTTTGTTACATATATTTATTTGTCTACTTATTTCATTGTTTTCTTGTTTTCTTATTTACTTGTTTGGATTTCTTTTTCGTCCATGTACTTGATTCATTGTGATAGGCTATTGGTCTGGTATGTCTTGGTAAAATAATATAATAATTAACAATAATTTGAGTGGTTGTACATTGGTTTTGTTTGTTGTATAAAAAGATGAAAGACTAAATAGAATAAAATTAGTGACAATGCCATATAGAGGATACATCGATTTAATTGCATTTGGCCAGTAGGAACATAATATGTACAGTGTCAAAAGAGAAACACTCCAAACAGGCCAGGCATTGTATGCAACGTTTCTCTTTGTATGTTTCTGTAAACATATTGCTTCCCTGATCAATAACTTTGACATCTGTTGAGCAAGGCCTTCTGTTTATACAGCTCCTACAGTACATGTGGTTGTTAAGGTTTTTTTCATTTCCATTATTTTCATTATCAGTTTCTGCCCAACTTTGATGCATGGACCTAGAGAAAAAATTCCAAATCACACGCATCCTGCCGAACCTTTTTAAAACCTGTCACTTTTTAACTCTCGTTATGATCAATGTCATAATTATCATGTTGTGCAAATAAATAAGATTCAAGTTTTTTTTTAAGTGGAAGTTGGATTCTAACCAGATGGGTTTTTGACCGAGCGAATGAATGATAATAATAAGAAACAAAAATCTTGATGAAAACAAGAGCTGTTTTGACTACTATGTCGGAAAAGCTAATTATTAATTTAATTATTATTTAAATTAAATTAAAACGGACAAGGATACTTATTTAAACTTTTTTTTTAAACCCCTCAAATTGTAAATCAACGCCTGAATGCGCAACCACAACAATCTGGTATATATGTGGACGCGCGATTGTAGCACTACGGGCGTACATGTGTATATAATTAAAGCGTGACGCAGTTTATAGAGGAGGCTGATGCCTCAACGACCATAGACTGCAATGTTGCCTCTATTTCTAACTGTGTTTTTCCGCTCCTCCGCAACAGACCAATATATGCCCTAGGGCAACTAGCAATTTGTTTTAATTGCGCACCCTGTGAGTGTAAGCTAAGAGTAGATAGTAGACACCACAAACTCACGTAAGACCCATGACCACTCTTCCCCCTCCCTCGGTTCTACACACCCCATATTGAACAAGATTTTGCTAGAGGGGTGACAGGTATGAGCAACACTCAAAATGCGAGATTTACAGTATTTAGTCTTAGATAGAGTTTGAAATAAGGGATTGTCTAGGTTAGTAGGAGACTACATCATAACATGACTAGCGGCAGAGCTTTTATTCAATTTAAAGCTTTTTTAGTTTTAGTTTTATGTTTAAAGTTTTTTTTTTATTTAAACTACATTTAAAACAAAACAGCACGGTAATTATCTACATGTACTTCCCCCTTTAGTACTTACAACATGTACACGATACCACCACCACCTTTCTTCTTGCTGCTGCTGCTGGGGAGAGTGCTGGTGACAACGTTTAATTTAAAATCTAAATCACTAAACCAGCTGCGTGGCCGGCTGGAGGAGGCGCAGTTGCTTCGTGTGTGTTTGTTTTATGGGCCCTCTACGTGTGTTAAATGTAAACCCATGAAAACCCGGAAATGGGAAATTGAACAAATTGGTAATGTACATGTATGTGAAACAGTCATTTATTGGCTGGATGGACAAACCTTCTATAAAATAACCCAATCAAAATAGCTGTTATTAATTGTTACGAACAGATTCTGCCTTTGGCTTTATGATTTACGCGCGCGCAGAAACAAAACAGTTCTGCTGTGTAAGAAGTGTATGTATACCGCATTTGGGATGTCGGACACGACCATCAGCTGAGTCACTTCGTACCTTCAGTAAAATGTGTAATTCCTAAATAAGGACAAGGGCGTCGATCGCTACTGAAAAGTAGGGGGGACGGGCGAGCAAGTATGAAAAAATTAATGTTACATTATAGGCCCAAATACCATTCTGCGCGTGGTCCATCAGAAGAAAAGATGAAAATGTAAAAAATATTTCACCGTTTGTTCGCTTTTCTTTTATTTGAACAAAAATTGTTATGAAATATTAAATCAAGAAAATGGTGTATATTTTTACATTTTGTTGCATATTTCTATGAACAGTCAATCAAAAAGTGTGGGGGGGGGGACATCTGATATGCTGTCCCCTCCAGTCTAAAAAGTGAGGGGACATGTCCCCCCGTGTCCCCCCCCCCCCCCCATCGACGCCCTTGAATAAGGATATAACTTTCGTTGAGATACAAAATAATACTTAATGAATTGTCATTTTGTTTAATTATTTGAATATCCTTTTTAATGTGAAATGTGATTACTTTTATTATCTAACTAAAAATATCTTTAAAATACCTTTATTTTGTCCGTATTTTGTATATTTTTGTTCTTATGTATATACCATTATCTCGGCACGCACAATATTTTCTACCCCATACCTTTATTTTGTCCGTATTTTGTAATTTTTGTGTTTGTATGGATCATTATCTCGGCACGCAAATTTGATATGGAATACTTTCCAGCTTTAGCTTTTTATGAAAAGTGTACTGGTTGTTTTTGTATTTAATTTGTGGTTCCGTTCTCTCGGCATGTAAATATGCTATTGGATACTATCCATTTTTTAAAAATACATAATTAATTGTCATTTGTTTAATTGTGAAATTGTTTTTATTGTGAAATATGAATACTTTTATTTAAAATACATTTGTTTTGTTCGTATTTTGTAAACTCAATTTGTTTGTTTCTTACGTCGGGTCGTACTAATTAGCGTCAACAGGCCCATTTCACGACAACTCAAGACAACTCAAGACAACTCAAGACAACTCAAGACAACAGGTCTAAAATACCATCACATACAATGGTTGTAATCAGAGTGTATCTGGAAACACGTTTAAAACTGACTGGAACCATCGTGCATACATATTTTTCACGGGAAAAAATGTTTTTTTCGTAAAAATAGTCAACTTTCTCCGTCCGTAGAATTGGCCGACGTGATGCTATTGCGCTTGCGCAATGACTTTGGACCGCGCAATAGCATCACGTCGGCCAATTCTATAGCTCTTCTAATTTTTTCCCGTGAAAAATATGGTTCCAGTCAGTTTTAAACGTGTTTCCAGGTACACTCTGATTACAACCATTGTATTTGATGGTATTTTAAACTTGTTGTCTTGAGTTGTCTTGAGTTGTCTTGAGTTGTCGTGAAATGGGCCTGTTGACGCTAATTAGTAGTATGACCGCTTGCGTCTCATTATCTTTGCACGTAAAAATGATATTGTATCCTGAAGGTACGAAGTGTCTTGTGAGAAGGTACGAAGTGTCCAAAGTCACTTCGCACCTTGAAAAGGTACGAAGTGTCCAGGGTACGAAGTGTCCTGATCACCCGCATTTGTTGTTGTTTGATTGAAAAGGAATCGGAATAACATTAAATCTACCGCAACACCACCGCGCCTAGCCTATCATGAACATGTAAATTTTGATGAATATTCAAAAGGAAAAGGCGGAAGTCAACAAAAAAGGAGGGTTGTACACGTATGTCGCATTTTGTGCGCATGTGTGTACACACAGTACACACACCACGGACTTGTCCATAGCAACCGAACTAAACAGGCAAGTCGCGTACTTAGAAACGTAAAGCAAGGAGTGTGTCACTGCTCCAAGAAAATCGAAGATTTTGTTGTTGTTTGAGTCTGATTATACTGAACATGGCTACAGCTGTACAGAGTAAGTCAATTTCTATATAAATTACGGTATAACTAAGTCACTAAAAAGTGCACTTTATTTTATAATTGTTTCCACATGGTTGGAGAACCACCGCCATCGGGTAAGTTTGGCTATTTCCGTCTTTCCTTCTGTTCGTAACAAGTTCTGTGTAAGGGTATTCCTGTGTAAGTCCTCTAATTCTAATTTCTAAGTTTATTTTATGTTATTTCGCTTACTAACTGCTTACTGTTGTTAGTGTTCGTGTTACTACTTAGTTACTTCAAAAAAGATAAATCCAATGTTATTATTTTATTTTTTTACGCCGCAGGCAAAGAAGGAATAGTTTGGTGAATTTTACGTCATAAATTCCAAATTTATGATTGTTCCACTACAGACCCAGTTACTTTGGGCATGGTGCTGTAGTGTTGGGCTCCGTTTAAAAACATTTTGATATCTCTGATCTCTGGTCATATTAAAATACTAGCAGATGTCAAAATTTAATTTTAAAAAGGAAGTACAGTGCCCCAGTTACTGGGGCACTAACTATGGTACTACTTTAAGTGTAGGCCTATAAAAAAAACTTTGTTTTGGGGATTTGGGCCTAACAATAGTTTATGTTTTTAGATAAATTAGGCTGGTCGTCATTCATTAGCCCCATGCATGCCTTGGCACTAAATATGGGGCTAGCTGGTCATTAGAAATTATAAACTTGATAAATAATTTCAATGTTCCCAAACAATAATGACCAGCAAGACCAAGTGACTTGTTGAAATTTTGATTTAGATTATTGCTTGTATTTGTACTACCATCCGAACGAGGTCAACATTTCAAAAAGAGGAACAGTGCCCCAGTTACTTGGTCTCGCTGCTTATTATGGTTTGGGAACATATTACAGTATTAAGAGTTTAATTTCTGACTTTATTTCCACTTGAAAATAAATCCTTGGGAGCCAAAAATCAGAAAAAGGTAAAAGGGCCTACCCCCTTGAAATGTAGGAGTACATTTTTAATAATAAAAAGAGAATTATTTTATTACTTTGGGGTTGTAGCGGGGATGCAAACATGGAATATAATGTCGGTTGATAAGTGGGATCTACCCGTACTAGGCAATCCACTGAGCTACATAGCCTTATTTTATAGGGCCAATCCACTTCGTATCCTTGAGTACGAAGTGAAGTGGCCCTATCTATGGGGCTGTGAGCTATGGAGTAGTGGTTTCAATCAAAATTCCCAGCAATTAAATACGTTGTATCATGTGGGATTGTCGGCTACACGTCAAAGGAAGGTGCTACATGATCTGCCATGTTAACAGTGTTAAGTAAAATTTAGTCAGACTCAGAGCCAGCAACACATACAGAGTACTACTATAAAAACTGGTGAAATTGCTGAATGAAGAAAATAATTCCTGTAAATGTATAAAATTTGTCTTTGATTAATTGTTTTGTTTTGTAGCGAGACAGTTTCAAACAATGCCTCCCTCTCAGAGACTAGAGATTCTTTCGAGACCTAAACATCTTCCCCCTGGATTCAGAGAAGATAGGTAAGCAGTCTGTCTGATAAAGTAAAACTTTTCATGTGTTTTTGTATATACATCTTTTGCACTCATTAGTTCAGTTGTTTAATTGTTTTGTATGGAAAAGGGGGAATTTTAAATATCAATTTTCAATGTTCCATATACCTGTTTGTGTTTTAATGTGGTGTTATAGTTAATTTAACTATAATAAAACATGTCGTTATATTTTATGTTTTATGTAATCTACTGGCACTCCCCACTGGTTTAGAATATTCTGCAGATTTGCACAATCTGCAGACTGTGCAGATTAGACAGGTCAATCTGCAGATTGTGCAGGTCAATCTGCAGTGTGTACCTTTAATCTGCAGATTGTGCGTTTCACAGAATTGTGCAGCTAAATCTGCAGATTGGGTAGCCTTTGTCAAGGTGTTCATGGCTTGGAAAGCTTTGTAAACAGCGGAGTGACTGGAACGGGAGACCACGCGCGCGAGCCGAGTGGCAAAGCCACGAGGTCCTTTTGCAACTTGTTTGCATTTTTTTATGAATTATTCATAGTATGAAACGTGCATTCTTCATAACTTGTATGCAAACACATATCTGATGACACACACGATGAGACGTTCGTCATTGTATGCTGACCCGCTGACCCCCGTAGCTTTTGATTGGTTTGGACTTGTGCTACCGTTTGGGTAGCTAAAATTTAGATTATAATAAAAACATTGGAAACCGCAAACAAGTTTGAAAAGGCCCTCGTGGCTTTGCCACTGGTGTGCGTGGTCTCCCCTTCCAGTTGCTTGGGATCGTGGCTCTATGAAGCTGTGAAGCCATGAAGGCCTTGACAAAAGGCTACAGATTGGGCAGCTCAATCTACAGATTGGGTAGATTGGCAAATTGGGCGGAATCTTGATAGAATAGGTTTTATTGGGTCTGACACTTTTATGATGACAGTTTTTTTACTTTTGTCTCAACCCAGACAATTTAAAATGTGTTTACATGTATTTTAAATCTTTTGACATAAGTGCATACTTATGTCAAAAGATTTAAAATAAATAAATAAATCAATACACAAATACATAAATAAATAAATAAATAAATAAATAAATGTGCCCTTGGATCAACTTTTACTCCAATCAACTGCATGTAGTTGTACTCCAACTGGACCCTTCAACCAATTTGTATTCCAACCAACTTATTGTACTCCAACCGAACTCTCTAACCAACTCAATTTCTAATCAACTTCTATGTACTCAACCAACTTGTAATCTGACCAACGCAATCACTGATATTTTTTCATATGAATGTAAACTTTTCAAATAACTATTTTCAAAATTGTATAGAAGATGTGTATGGAGCAAACTTTTCCCATGGAAAGAGAATCTTTGTTTAGGTTTCTTTCCCCTTAAACATGATGGTTTGAAACTATGTGCCCTGCAGGAACGGCAAGCCAACCAAACAATGTTCCCATTATTCATTAATTTTATTTAATCTAAATTAGCTAACAGTAAAATGACTGACTTCCATTTAAGCCTACATGTAACATATTACTTTAATAAAACAATATTGGGCCGTACAAAGAAGAATTGACTCAAGCAGAATTTGAACCTGCGACCTCATTCAGTTTCCTTTGTGGTTATTATTATTGGTATTTATAATAAATAAATAAAAATTCACAATGGATTACAGAAGTATTCAAAATCGACGACTGATGATTGGCAGAACCAGTTTTGATAAATGCATTCTTTAGAGGGAAATATTTGCACTCCAAGTTGGTATGTAATTCTGATTGGTTTGCAATTAAATGTATGTGGGTGTAGGGGATACCACCATTCGGTTGGAGTACAACATGTAGTCTGCTTGTATTTTTTTAACAAAATCATAAAGTGATAAAGTTCTCGTTTGTAGAAAGAAAAAAAACAATCCAGCAAAACTTGTATCCAGATGTACACTGTGAAACTTTGAACTTTATCTTTGTTGGAACTGAATAATTACGATATCAAGGGAATTGCTTGATTCTTAAGTTTAAAGTAACTTGAAAATATTTGTTTTCTGTACCCCTTAAATTTATGTGCACATTATGCATACATGGAAGTGCTGTAATAAGATCACTGTTTGCACTACATCTATTACCATCCCTGACAATCAAACTTTGACTGGACATTTCCTGGAGTCTCAATTCAATGGAAAAAATCAATAAGCACCAAAGGGGCTTTTTATGCCATGAAGTTACAAATGGTGTAACCTAGTAACACAGCTGCACAGGAATTAACCAAACACAATTAGTCGATCAGCATTGTTGGGGGTGTAACTCTACAAAGCATGTACACATGTTTGCTTTATAAGCTGTGTGTAATCGATTTGTCAATCCTTAGTGCTTGGGTGTTACATTGAAACTTAAGGAAGAGTTTGCATGTCATGTGCTGACAAAATGTGATAGGCCTATATCTTGTAATGTATAGAGTCAAGATAGTTGGTCAAACACTTACATACTTAATTTTCAAAAATTCAAAACTTTAACTACTTTTTTCTTCATCTTTTCTTCAGACATTCAGTTTTGATACATTGAATCCCAGACATTAAGTCACAAATCCTGGCCATTATAGTCCTACAGTGTGTAGAGCTGCACTTCCAAGATCTTCTTTTATACTATATTAGAAAATGGACTGGTATAGGAATACACAATTTAGGGTTTGTAATGAAATCTCAGAGAAAGGGAAATCTTAAAACTTAACAAAACAAAGTATTGCACTACGAAATTGTATACTTTACAATAAAAGCATTATCTGAGAATAGGCTGATCTATTGATGCTGTAGGATCTAATTGTATGAGGTTTGTTAACAATACATTTGAGTCCATTCTTCATCATTAATTCAGAGGTGAAAGATTGTACTAGGAAGGCATGATCTACAGCATTAAGGCGGACCAAATTATACCATCCTTACTCTTTGTATTCGAATAGCTATGCAAATGAAGTAACAAGTCAATAAGTAAATGTTATAAATAAATAATTATTTGAGTTTCTAAGTGGGAGGAGTTACATGTAAAGAAATTGAGACCTTGACTAAATGCATTTAACAAGAAATTGCAAAATACATGTAGGGCTACGTGGTTAGCTGTTTTGCTGTAAACACACACTGTCAACAAAACCACAGGCACTTCTTTTAAACAAACAACATTGTATAAAAATAGTGTGAAATATAAATTATGTTGAAAGTTAGTACATTGTACAAGACAAACAGAATATTGCAGACAATTTACATTTCAAAATTATTAAATGATTTGAACACTCAAGCACTGATATCCTGAAAACTTATTCTGCTACATTCCTCGCTTGTACCACAAAGTGACCTATGTTGTCCACAGCCCCCAAAATGTGTATATCGCAATTGAGTGTGCTTACGTTTTAATTTTATTTTTTAAAGCAAAAAACAAGCTGAGTTACTGTATTTATATTCATACAGAACTGTCAATGTGTTTTCATTTCTGCAACTTTTTAGTAATTAATTCCTAAACATATACGTCACTTCGTGAAAATAAAAAAACAAGTTTTATCCATGTGTACAAACCAATGCATATTGAGACCTATTGAGATAGGTCAAAACTTCATGAAAATACTATGCTTCCAGATAGGTCACTTCGTGAAAATGCAAGTGTCACAGATGGGTGCCTGAACTGCTTTGTGTATTATTGGTATTAAAAGTTTATACTAATTAGTGTAGTTACGAAACCATTACATGTAAGTTACTGAAACTTTCTGAAAATGTTACTAGTAATGAGTATATTATTAATTTGTATAAAAACCGATTTCCAAAATTGTTTGACATTTTGACAGATGGTCACTTATTAATGGTTTGAGCGATGAGTTGTTATGATCATTTCAATACAGAAAAGTTAAAATAAAGAAATGTAATTGGCTCTTTTTGACTTATATAGTCCTGTCCCTTAACACTTGTTTCCTTCAATACATTAAGATTTTAACTTCAAAAATGTGCCTTCAACTATTCAGTAACCTTTGATAAATTTCAATACATTTTCAGACGTTCTGTATACTGGATTGACAAACTACCTCCCCTTCCAGGACCAGAGGGAACCACAGCATTTGGTGAGTGATTACGGATATTCTAACATACACTGTATCCAAACCTGATGATATTATATACACACAAAAAACTGACCCCACTGGTCAATATTTGCTTTCCCTTCCTATAGCGACTAGCATCTAAATAACCTCATCTTTTCTTTCCAGTCATACATAGCCTATATCTGAAAATCATCCAAAATTGTTACAAATTTCACAAAGCTTTCAACAGATAGCATTGTCACCAAAATTACTTTTGAAATTTAAGTAAAAAGCCTCCAAATTATATTGTTGGTTTTTTTAAAGTATTTCTTTACATCTATAACTATAGATGGTAATTTGATAGTTTTATATTGGCATGTCGGGGCTGAGCAGTCGAGCGCACTGGACTCAAGCTCTGGTGTTTCTGATCAGCAGAGTGTGGGTTCGAGTCCTGGTCTTGACACTTGTGTAAGCAAGACACTTAACCATTATTGCTTCGTCCTTTGGATGGGACATAAAGCTGTTGGTCTCGTGTGTTTTGTAATGCACTTAAAAGAACCCAGTTACTCTTATTGCTAAGTGAAGGGGTTCAAATGCCCCGGTGTTTCTGGCAGTGGCTGCTGAATGCACCAAAGCACCACCCGCCCGGGTGTTGCATAAATGCGTCTCATATTTAAAAGAACTTCAAAAACCTGTCTGGAAATAAAAGATGAGAAGCACTTTGAGTCGCCCGTAGATAAAACGCTCTATAAAAACTAATTATTATTATCATTATTATTATTGTTTATATTAATATCATTTCTATTATTATTATTATTGTATTTTGATTCATTTATTCAGTTCAACAATTCAATGAAAAGTTTTTCTCCTTTTCTACTTTAGTTCTGAATAATTGGCAGGAAGGACTTTGCAAAGCCAAGCCGGTAAACTCTGCATGGCGAGGAGAAAAGTAAGAAATATTTAACCTACACTTAGACTCCTAAAGGAAAACACACTAGGCTAATTGTTTCTCATAAATTGAGTGTAAAGTGTACAATTGTTATTGCTTAATGATACTCTTCAAGATTTACAGTACAACCTTCTGGAAAACCAATTTCTAGCTGAACTTCAAAATGCTGTTATTTCATGATTGGCTTTCAAAGAATGTAAAATTTAATCTTATTTGTGAGCATGGATTTCATTGAGGTATGTACTTTTGACTTTTTTATATTGGCAAAATCTAATGAATGGGTGTGCTTGTGTGCAGCAATTCATTTATTTGGAAAGGGAAGTGTATACGGTTATAGCATGGCGAGTTATCCGGCTGACCATCAAGCAATAAGTTGCTTTGTGTTTTTTAAATACTATTTGTTTAATGATTGTTTGTATTTCAGGCCTGGTCCCATCTGGCCAGTTAGTAAAGGTGCACAGAATGCAACTGCTAGTGGTCGTATAGAAGCACTGAGTGTAGCTAAATCTACCGTTCCAGGATTCACACCTGAAAGGGCCATTATGACTCATGTGAGTGATGGGGCAAAGAAAGCTGTGGCATCAGATCGCATTGATCAACTAGCCAAAGAGAAGACATACACTCCACTTAAGATCAGAGAAAGCTTTGAGTTTGACTGCTTCATATGGGACCAAGAGATCTCTCGAGCAGCTCGTAATGCACGATGCTCTGAACGCCTCGAAGTATTAGCTGAATCAAAGCGTCACCATCCAAACTTCCAGAATGCTCGTAGTATCCAGTGGGATGTGACAGATTCAGCAATGAAGGCCATAGCTACGCTACGACTTCAGCAGCTTGCCCGGCCAAAGAGTCGTGGTAAGAATGATAACTATGATCCATACAGGGTAACAGGGGCATCTTTGCATGCACGAGCAACACCAAGAATTGAAGAACTCAGTATGCCCATACCCAGGAAAGTCAGACAAAAGAGGGTTGGAGGAGGGCCAGGTGCAGGCGCAATATAAAGTGTTCTCTCAGTGGATGTTTTTAATGATCTTGTATTCATTGGTGTATTTTTTATACATATTAACATTTAAGTTTATCTACAACAACAGCAAGAACAAAAGCCATTCCATTTATCAAAATGCAAAAAAAAAATAATAATTATGCAGCACTTATAATTAAATAATTGTATATGCATATTTTGTTGCTGAACACGGGGCAGGGGTGTGATGACCTGCATCATGAGCCATTTTCAAAGTGGATCCGTTTTTTATTTCTTTATTTGTTTCTGTTATAGCCCATGCCTAAAACTCAGTGTTGCTTTTTCATTAGTATTGAGGCTTCAAGTCAAATGAGGTCAATGTGGTGTAAACCATTACAAAAGCTTCTGCAATTATTCAATGTGGTTTAAATCCCTTCGCAGTGTGTGTGGTATGAAAGAAAAAAGTTTGGCTTTAATTTAATTTTTATTTTATTTATTTATTATTTTTTTTTTTTACTTTTTAACAATTATTATTATTATTTATTATTATTATTTTTTAATTACATATATATATTGTTTACACATGTATTTTATTTTATTTTATTTTTTATTTTATTTTATTTTATTTTTTTTTGGGGGGGGGGGGGGTACAAGGGTCACTGATCCCAGTAAACTTCACCCCTTCAAAGTTCCTACGTTATAAACATCCAAATAACTCGGTAGAAACCCCAAAGTCACAGTTTTTTATTGATCCAAAATTTCAAGGCAGGTTGGAGGCAAAACCCAATTCCCATGGGATGTAGTAATAATACCAATAAAATAATATTAGTAAAGAATATCATAACTTGATTAGAAAAATAAATTAGATCTGTGGATTGTGTGAGTATGCTTGTTTGAATCGGTGAGATTTTAGGTTTTTCTTGAATGTGGTGATGGATGGAGATGATTTGACAGTCAGGGGAAGTTGGTTTTACACGGGCTGATGCTGCAGAAAATGATCTGTTGCCCCAAAGAGTAGACGTCCTGGGCTGATGAAGCATCAAGATCATGAGCTCATTCGAACGCAGTTCGATGTATGCCGAGGTGTATGGAAGAAAAAGATTGATGAAGTATTCCGGAGCATTGTTGTGAAGGACTTTGTAAATGAATAGGCCAAGTTTGTACTGAATTCTGTGTGATATTGGTGGCCAGTGGAGATCCTCTAATACAGGAGTGATGCAGGAATATTTATTGGTGAGAGAGACTAGTACACATTATTCAAACCTACCAGTGACTAGCTGCCATGCCTTCATGTAGTTGCCATTGATATAAGGTCATGATTGATAGATCAGGGATGTCTGGAGAATTGGTGTTTTGACCAATGGATGGAAACCTTGGACTTTTGTGGTTGTTATTAAGAATAAGTGTCAAAGGAGTTGGGGTGATGCTTGCAGAGCTTTTTTTCTGTTGGCAAGCGCAAGGCCAGTGATGATAAAAAATAAGTGTTTGGTGCTTTGTAAGTCTCAACAAAACTTCAGGAAACATACTGAGCGTAAGAAAAGGTATGCCATGCAACTTTTGTAGATGTTATTTCCAGATTTCAATGGTACTGTAAAATACAGATCCACCCTTAAAACGAATTAGTAATAAACCTCCCTGTGAAGAGGTAATTAGGTTAAACCATAAAAACTGCTTTTGTATTGGCTCAATGTGGTATTATGATAAAAGCTTGTGCATTAGGATACCTGTACATCTGCAATACAATCAGATCAGTTACTGTTGGTTCTGAAATTCATACACAATTGTATGAAGATTAGAATAAGACCAATGGCAACCAAAATCTGCCTATATGTGGTTGTTACATTGAATCAACCTATGTACATGTACTTACATAGATACATTAATTGTACGACGGGCCTATGAACTTGTAAACACCAGCATTAGTACTTATAGAAAGTATATCTTGTTTATACATTGCACGTTATTGAACCATTTAGCCTAGATCAGACTTCACAGGGATAAAATTCAAGTTACTTGTTATAGTAACTTTATTTTTTCACCCTTTACAAGTGGAAAGATGTGTTTTCCCATTGCACCACACAGCATCAGTTTGAAAGCATGGTTAGTTTCTGTGCCTTTTTCACTCATACTATCCCAATGTTCAAAGGGAGAAATCAAATGGAAACTTAATTTAGTAAATAGAAATAATAAGCGTTAGAATAAAACCTAGTTTTACCCAGTGGGTATGGCTTCATTTAGAGTTTTACAAATAGTATTTAACAAAATATTTATCAGAATATTTATGATGTGATGATCTTGTAAAAAATGGCCCTGAACGATTATAATGATCTGCAGTTATAGCACTTTATCACAACTGATTGGTATTTCAAAGTCCTTGTTGTTTTGAATACAACAAAGATATGTAGAGCTGTGTTTGAATAAGACCATTTTATCAAGTAGCAATTTAAGATGACGGCGCAATCCATACCTGGTTTCAACATACATACTTTCTTTCCCATGGAACGTACAGAGATTTGGCTTGTTCCCATACCATCTATTGTGATGAAGAATGAGAAGAGGCAAGAAAGAAAAGAAAAAAGCCATGCATTTGAAAAGCTATTTTGAAAAGATCTGTCTTTATTAATGAAATACCCGGTAGGCTGAACATTTAGAATGATGTGTAATATAATGGTACATGTATATGGCATCAAGCCTTCTCTGTATATTTTGCTCTTGCAGAACTCTTTATATTAACTGTGCCTAAAGACAAATACAAATAACAATAACAAGGAATTTTAGAATGAATTGTCACAGTTTTTCAACTTTGAATTTCTCAGACTAAACAGAATTATACGTGAAAACCACAAACCTGTATTAAAAAATCAAGTATTGTTTTTTCCATGCACAGTTTGAAGAAATGCTTTTATGCCATCATTATGTTCATCACAAACATGTTTTTGATGACACTCCTGTTTGATATTATTAAACTGTACACAACAACCTTTTATCTTGTATTTTAACAATGCTGAATTTACTTAAACTTGATGTAATGCATGTGTTTCGGCAATAAATTCATAAAAAGCATAAAAAGACAAGCTACTGGTGCATTTTATTTGAACAAATTTGTATTCCTGTGATCAGATTTGTATGTACAGACTTCAAGCCAATATTAGTTAGTGTGCTAACAACTGCCGAGCATTTAATCATGTGTTGGTTGGTATCTGAAACTCATACACCTCTTGTATATTCAGTTTTGCAGTAACACCATGTGTACATTACTATGGTGTGTAGATTTTTGTTCTTTGAGAGTTTGTCTTGCTATGAGTATTGTTCTTCTGCTGCAGAGTAGATTTTGCAGCGGTAGTGATAATAGCAAGACAATTTCTCTAAGACCATAAATCAATACAGCAAAGTACACAAGTATACATACTGTACACACATGGTGTTTTACTGCAAGGTGAATACATTGATACCTCACCATGCAATGCCTTTAATCTCATTTATATACACATGTACATATTGTAATGCCATATCATAACCCCTCCCCCACCCCTTTCACCAATAGCACAATGATATACAAAATCTTGGTACATGTGAATGTATAGCAAAGTACAATCATGACGAAGAAAGTTTAATTCAGGAAGTTTGTTTGTCATATTAAAATCACTTCTTGTTCAGCTGAGCCCCATGTTTTCAAACTGACATAAATTTGATGTAATATCTAACACTCAGAAAAACCCAAAGGCACAACTTATGGGGGGGGGGGGCAAGCCCTCATTAATTTGGGCAAACGAATCAGCAGGCACAGCAAGAAGAGGGGGGGGGGTGGACAGAGAAAGCAAAGACTTTTTGTAGTAATTGGTCCTTGTGTTTTTGTTTTATAAAATTCTGTGCAATCAACCCATCTGTCCACCTCAAGCAGAGTCCCCATACGCTCGAGAACAATTGATTGATATTCATTTTGTCCAAAAAATGAAGATTTTACTTGATGCATAATGATGAATTTCATTGTATAGCATAGCATAAACAAAAATGTATAGTTGCTACTCAAAAACACCAATTGCTACTCAATATTGGCATTCGTGTGCACAAAGTTAGTTCAGGCTAAATGTTTTGCTATGCAAAAATGTTGGAGAAAATCGTTTTCCTGTGGAATAAATTCTTTTAGAGCTCAAGTAATTTGAATCGAGAAGTATGTTCAATTCAATGGAACATTTATTTCCACATTTGCACATGGAGGCATCATCCTACAAGCCAATGCTTGTGATGGATGTGCCCGTTACAGCAATACAAAACAAAACAAGATAAACATCACTTATTGTATAATTAAGAAAAAACAACTTAATTAAATATACAATTAAACAAAGTAGACAGGGAGACGAACAACTCCAATTATATAATTAAGAAATAAGAAATAATGGCAAAAAAATTAATGAATAACGGTAGAACAAGTAGACAAAGAGACTAATGATACAAACTATACAATTAGAGATAACAATTATGTACAGGTCAACGTAAGCACGACAATAGATAATAGATAAGTAACGGCTAAACCAACTAACAAAATAAAAATATCAATTACTTTGAGAATTTAGTAAACATGTTTTTAGTTTTAATTTAAATGTAGTACTTGATGGTATTCTATCTTAAGTGATCTACAACTAATTACACAAAGCCAGCACACTTATTTTCCTGGAGTTTTGTTATTCGTAATTTTGTCAATCTCTCTTGAACTTCATTTTATAAAAGTAACAACTAAAACTTACTAAAAGATCAAAAGTTATTCAAATGAAACTCAGAGAACATATTATATGGTCGGTTGGTGGCGCTGTTTGGTAGCGCTGCTGCGATACATGCACCATTTGCATTGACACTACACACACACACACACGCACGCGAAAACATGGCAAAATTACGACACCGTAGCTTCATATAATTAGTAACCATCACTGCACATACGGAACAGGTTCTTTTTGAATTCATGAAAAGGGCTAAAATGGCGGAAGTTGTCGCAGAAAATTTCATAGGTGGCCAATTTCTGCCCACTGCAAGTTACCTGAACAGCTATGACCCATCAACAGGGGATGTTTGGGCCAAAATACCGGACAGCAGCGAGCTGGAAGTGGATCAAGCAGTACAAGCTGCGAGGCAAGCATTCCCAGGGTAAGTCAGTGTGCTGTGGCAAAACTTCCATACCTGTAGTGTATTCTGTGCCTCTTCCCTTATAAAGTGCCAATATGCTGGACTCCCTCCTAAGCAAATTGGCACTATATGGGGCATCTCTTCCCAGGAATGACAGGCTTTGAAGAGTACAGTGTAAAGTAGCAGAATAGACTTGAAAGTTAAATAGATGTAGATTCATGGTCACATCATACATACATGGTTACCATAATTGTTTACAGTTTGTAATCAGGCCTATACTGTACATATTAAAGACGAGAGAAGGTGTAGGTGGTACTCAAGTGTTGGAACTTTCCACACACTACAGTAACGACTAACGTTACAGTCCCACTACTATACTTATTAACCCTAACCATGCTAAATGCAACAATATGCACCAAATGGTAATTAATAGTTGTTGTGATCTGTTGCATTTGGCAGTCAACTCAGATGTCATTCTTTAATCTTTGACTGAATTTGTTGCATTCAGCAGTGAAGTGACTTCATATAGGTTTGGGTGCTTCTATTGTATCTGAACAACTTATAATAGGTATTTCAAAATATTTTTTATGGGAAAAGTATTGAGAAGTATGATGTATTATTAGGTAAGAATCATAATTCAAATCATATTCAAAAGACTGTATAATATTAATAACAACAGTTAACAGTCACCACTACACATGTCACCACTACACATGTGCATACTGTTGCATTTAGCAGGGCAAACACCCTTGCTCAGTCCTTTCACAAACAGCATGCCTGCACATTGCAACAATATCCCTTGTTGCATTTTGTTGCATTTGGCATGGTTCTCATTTCAACTGTGTTGCATTCTGTTGTATTTGGCAGGCTATGTAGAGAGACCCTAATGGGGGTTAGGGTTAATAATATATTAGTCTGTTGTTGACTAAACATGCTAAAGTCTCAAAACTACTTTAAATAGATGTATTCGTCAAAACATGGTTCGATGTCTTAGTTCGATGGACATGGTCATGTGTCTCTTGTAACAATGACAATGAGGGTAGTGTAATGCTGTATGGTCAAATGTTTTCAGTTGTGTTTTTACTTAATGGTTATCACACGGTTCAATATATGTTCAATGTGTGGAATAAAACAACCGTGCCTGCTAATAGTAAGATTTAAAAGTGTCAATATCCTCTCTCACTTTAACATTTTGCAATCAACTGTCCATTACAATAAAATAAACAGCATGCCTTGATTGCCTTCCATCTTTGCATTGCAGATGGTCAAAAACTCCAGCTGAGGAGAGATCTCGTCTGATGCAGCATCTTGCTGACATTCTGGAGACTCAACAAGAAGACTTTGCTCAAGCTGAATCACGTGACCAAGGCAAGCCAGTCTCATTGGCTAGAAGAGTTGACATCCCTAGAATGATCTATAATTTTAGATTTTTCTCGACAGTAATTCTTCATTCTAATAACAGGTTGGCATTATACTCCTTAACTCAGCAGTCATTACTATCCCCTCGCCCAAATCACACATGTTTCTTAGCATGTTCTGTGGATGACACATGCACCGATTTGTAATAAACTTTAAAAGATTTTTTATTATTAGGTGTTCGTGCAATACAAGCACGAACACCTCTTGATTTGTTCTGTTTTTGTTTTCTTCTTCTTCCACGGAACTCTTCTCAACAGCATTACTCAAGAATGAAATAGAATTGAACATTGAAACTCATCAGACAATTGAACCTCAACATCAAGACGACACAAACTTGATGAATTCATGATGATGTCATTAGGTGTTGAATTACAAGGTTTTTAAAATTGAAAAATGACCATTTGCTAGATGCTGTATTTCATAGAATTTTACAGCTATGATGTTCATAATTGAGCATGATAGAACAAAACAGGGGCAACTTTTTGCCAAGTTAACGCTAAAATTGCGCGGCCTTTAGTTCTGGTTGTACCGGAAGGTCAAAGTCTGCCTAAGTTGTGTTTTTTCGTCAAAAAAAATAAATTTTTTGGTTATAACTCAAGATTGAAATTGATTTGAACATTGAAACTTATCAAACATTTTAACCTTATTTATACGACACAAACTTGATGATGTTATGATGATGTCATCAGGTATTGAATTACAATATATCAAAGTTTAATGTTTGTAAAAAATCATAACTTATGAACCACATGTTGGCATTTAACAATCTACATATCATCCGACTGGTCAATAAAAGTTCAACAAACGCTACACAAAATGTGACCCCATTTAACCTTGACTTCTGGTTCAAACCGGAAGTTGAAAATTGCAAAAATTCATATCTCAAAGCTACGTAATATTTTTAATCAATTTTGCATCACGTTATAGATGAGATAGTAACATTTTAACCTTTGCATTGGGTCAAAACTGGACGCCAAAGTGCACGTGTCACATTGGTTTTTTACAAACTATACATCATTGGGAAAGTATGTATCAACTTAAGAAATGATACACTGAATGTGACCCCATTTGACCTTGACTTCCGGTTCAAACCGGAAGATTAATATTAATACAAAAATCATAACTCCTTTACCACAGTTTGAATTTATATCATCTTTACGCCATCAGAAAGGGCTCCAAAGACTCAACAAACATTACACAGCATGACCTCAGTTGACCTTGACATCCAGCTCAAACCAGAAGTTGAAGTTTTAAAAAATCTTACTCCTGAATCACACATTGGGTTGATATTAAGGTGAAATGTCGTCACCATTTACACTCTATCATAATTTGATGGCATATCTCACGAACACCTTGTTTTTGTTATTAACAAAAACTCAATGTCTAGTTATTTTTTTTATTGGCTTGGGAAGTACAAATGTCATGTTTAAATCATGCCAAAAAACTTTTTTATTATTAGCTGAGACAAGTTAATACAGATTTCCAGTAGTATTTTTCAATTTGTATCTATTCAGTTCTTCATATCTTGATAAAGCTGAAGCTGTCAATTACACAACAACAACTCCAATTGGTGTGGCTGGTCTCATCAGTCCTTGGAACCTTCCAATGTATCTTCTAACTTTTAAGATCGCTCCATGTATTGCATTTGGTAATACCTGTGTGTGTAAACCTAGTGAGATGACATCAGTTACAGCATGGATGTTCAGCAAGGCAGTGGTTCAGGCAGGTTCGTTCATAAATTATGGACACCAATGTTCACAATATTACCGTAAAGCAATTTCAACAGGAACATACAGTGTATTAGACCTTCCTTAACCCTCCTGTAGGTGTACTCAAAATTGCCTCAAAATATC
Source organism: Pisaster brevispinus (assembly GCA_023634235.1). Classification (NCBI taxonomy): domain Eukaryota; kingdom Metazoa; phylum Echinodermata; class Asteroidea; order Forcipulatida; family Asteriidae; genus Pisaster; species Pisaster brevispinus. The sequence goes on from JAMKCF010000037.1 coordinate 1,227,501, forward strand.
CTATTTTGCTATGCAAGCAACAGTGAGGTAACCCATGCCACACTTTCCTGTCATTGTATTTGTATTAACCAATCAGTGCCACAGACTACTATTGCAGAAATTTTCTCTTCCAACAGTGGCCCAAATTTCATTTTGCAATTGAGCACAGCTGGTGGATTATCCAGTTTACCACTCTCATTGAAGAATATATTAAGCAAGGTTGTACTGTCTTCATCAGCATGTGTCTTCCTCGAAATGCCACTGTTGTGGCATAGTGAGGTATGGGTTGGTTGTCTCAAGAAACACACTGATAGTAAAGGGTTAATCTCTCAAGGAAAAAAGGTGTTTTTTGTAAACAAGGATGAAAGTGTTCCAAGCAATGACCATGAAATGAAAGATCTTCAACTTAATTTATGCAATATTGTTAAACTGACAATTTTGCATAGAGTCTATTTGCAGGAAGTAACACAAAACTGTTCATGAGATAAATAATTTGGGAATAAGTTGTTTTCCCTCTCTGCTATTACATGTAGGTATACCACCAGGGGTCATTAATGTTGTCTTTGGTGTTGGTCCGAGAGCTGGCCAAGCATTGGTTCAACATCCTCATGTTCCTTTGATATCTTTTACTGGTGGGACTGCTACAGCAGAACATATCATTAAGACCAGTGCTCCACATTGCAAGAGATTGTCATTAGAGGTAAGGTTTTAATAACAGTCTGCTAGAACCTTTTTTCAAGTTGTGCTTCTTTGTTGATAACATGTATTTTATTATATTTTAGGGTTGTGCTGTACATGTATACACTGTATTTTGTAGTTATTTTACTTTCTGTTTGGTAAATTACTGAAATTACATAAAGCTGATATGAATGAATGAAAAGGTACATGCAGCTAGCTCTATCTGTCTAAAAATATATGTGGTTCAATGATGGACCAAAGTTTGCAGAACCTCAAAAGGTGAAAAAAGAAGATTAAAAGCAAAACTCTAAGCAAAGGTTTATTTGTTTTCAGTCCTGAAATAACATGATTATAAGTTGATTCAAAAATAATTTTCCAAGAATTGTTAATTAAATATTAAAAAATGTATGAAGTACTTTGAAACTGAGATATTTGTTTAGGAAGAATGCATATTTAAAAAACCAATATTCAAACCATGGTTTCCTAGAAATGTGGTTTTAAAACTAAATAAAGAGAACATTCTAATTGAAGCAATTTTTTTTTTATTAACGACAACTAAAACTAGTACCAAATTTACAAAATCTACACCATGTCTAAAAATGCTCTGACCCTTTTTCTCCCTTCCTTCTGTGACTGAGCAGCTCGGTGGGAAAAACCCAAGTGTTGTATTTGATGATGCAGATTTTGAGAACTGTGTGCAGACATGTGTCAGATCCAGCTTCACCAACCAGGGTGAGATATGCCTCTGTACAAGTCGAATCTTTGTTCAAGATACCATCTTCCAGAAGTTTGTGGATCGATTCGTGCAGGAAACAAGGTAATTGTCATGCCTAGCTATAAATAAGGCGAAGAGTTTGACAGGATCTGCCTGAGCCACCAAAAAGACAAACAATCTATGGATCAGTCTTCTAACAATGTATTTAGGCAATAGACCATAGTACTGATGACCTCACAGTTTGTTTACCATTTGGCGGAAGAATGGGAAACCATTGTGTCTCTGCTCAACTGTCAGAAATGCAGTTCCTAGTTACAGCACTGAAGCAGTGCAGTAAACAAACTATGACACAATCATTACAGTAAATGGTGTTTGAAGCTTTGCATGGTGTGGAGGATAAGAGTAACTATAAATATAAATATAAATAGTAAACTTGCGGGTACAACCATGTGTAAAAAACTCTTTGAGGGAGTGTTGGCTCTGAAAAGAGCCGGTTTGGTCTCGACGTTTCGAACAGTATACTCTGCTCGTCTTCAGGATCAATTTCTCCTGAAGACGAGCAGAGTATACTGTTCGAAACGTCGAGACCAAACCGGCTCTTTTCAGAGCCAACACTCCCTCAAAGAGTTTTTTACACATGGTTGTACCCGCAAGTTTACTATTTATATTTATATTTATAGTTACTCTTAATCATTACAGTGTTCTATGGAGAACCTCTACTGTTGCAACAGACAGAATGTGAAACCATTTTCCAAAACTGTCAGTCTATCATGTTGTCTCCATCTATCACAACATTCAAGATGAACATACATCTCGCCTGTCAACCCATCTTATTTGGTCAATCCGAACTATTACATACTTATCTTCCTAAAGGGCCCGATTTTATGGTGCTGCTTACCACAGAGTTCTGAGCTTTACAGCCTCTGTAAAGCGTGATTGTATGGGCTGCAAGCACAGATATCCGTGGTAAGCAGTGCCATGAATTTGGGTCCAGATGTTACCGCCATTGCTTAACACATGTTCTCTTATTAAGTATTATGGAGTGATTGGCGTGTCGTGGCCGAGTGGATAAGATCACTGGACTCAAGCTCTGGTGTTTCTGATCAGCAGAGTGTGGGTTCGAGCCCCGGTCGTGACACTTGTGTCCTTAAGCAAGACACTTAACCATGATTGCTTCGTCCTTCGGATGGGACGTAAAGCAGTTGGTCCCTTGTGTTGTGTAATGCACGAAAAAGAACCCAGTGCACTTATCGAAAAGAGAAGGGGTCCGCCCCGGTGTTCCTGGTTTGATCGGCTGCATATTGCGCCACAGCACCTTGTAAACCATTACAAGGTGCTATGTAAAGGAGTAGGTCTCATACATGTACTTCAAACGTAGCCCCAAAATACCTTGCAGGAAATACTGAATGTTAAGCACTTAGAGGCTGGCCTGCAGTAGGCGCTATACAAATACAATATATTATTATTATTATTGGTATTGCTATTGATTTGACAAGTTACTTATTGCACCATAAAGGATAGAGAGATGACCTGACTCACTGGATGACCTCTACTACATTTAAACAACCAGGAAATCATGTCTCTGTCATGTTACCTACAAAGTGTAGAAACTGTTTAGTCAATAGTATGCACCTTGTCATGCTACAGCTGCCTAGTCTTCATGGTCATGTGCAGAGACTGCATAATGGCAGTGGCCCTTGAAGTTTTTCAACTTGTTCTGTTAAATATGTCAACAGGAAACTTAAAGTTGGTGCACCAAAGGAACCAGACACAAACATGGGTGCCCTCATCAGCAAAGAGCATTTACTTAAGGTCAAAGGTTATGTCTCTATTGCTGTTCAAGATGGGGGGCTGTTGATGTGTGGAGAAGGGAAGGAATCACTGGATCTTCATAAAGAAAATGAAAACGTAAGTTTGCTGTATGACAGTGTGCTTGTGTGATTCACTCACCTTCTGATATTATATTTCTGGCTGACAACATATAATGGTTATTCCTTTAGAATGGTAATGGTATGTGTATCACTGCTGCCATGACTCTGTAATTAAGGTATATAAAAACATCTAATGAGATGTGTTTATAAATCTTATACAGCAAACGATGCAATAAATGCGTAGATGTTAGTCTCTTACTTGTACTTTCCCACAGGTAACTTTTAGAATTGGTAAGCTTATTGTTGAACATTGATTCATGTAATTGTTTGTTTGTGTTGTTAGGGGTATTTTATGAGGCCTACAGTAATCATCAACGTTCCTGATGACTCTCGTAGCATGCAAGAAGAAATTTTTGGTCCTGTTACTTGCATCAACAGTTTCAAATCAGAAGAAGAGGTGAGATTTACAAATGTCTGTCCAAGTATTTTGTCTATTAATCCTTCATACATTGATTTTGAAACATATAAAAAAGATGTGCCATTCGTTGTCAACGTTGATCAAATACTGAGTTTACCCCTGAAAATAACTTCAAGGGGCTGTGTCGTCATGATCAAAACAGGCCTTTCCTGTACACGGAGTTATGAATTCTCACCCAGTTACTACATGCACATACCCTCCCTCCGTATCATAGCTAGAGAGGAGTGCACTTGCGTGCTGTAACTGGGTGAGAGTTCATAAGTCCATGTACAGCCAAAGGCTTGCTTTGATCATGAAGACACAGGCCCTTTAAGCGCATAGAGACTGTATTGTATTATACACTATACAAGAACTGCTTATTATTACTATTATTTAATGATTTTTAGAATTCTGGAAAATGCAAATCTCATTATTTGGATCATTTTATGTTTAATTCCTTTATAGGCAGACAGAATTTTTTTAAAGACAGTTTTGTAAATCTTGGGTACACTAGTGGGGTGAATTTAAACAAAGGGATCACCTCAAAAGTCTCATCCACAATGATGTCTGTCTGGATATACATCTGGCTGGGAACTTTCATTTCCAGACCATAGCTCCAGTTAGAAATGACATTTGGACTTTGAATGAAGGTTGGGTTTGTTTTGGGGGTGAAAAGGTAAAAGGTCAAGGTTGTGGTGGTAAGTTGTATCTAAATTGTTTCCGCACTGTAACTCCAGTTAGAAGTGACATTTGGACTTGATACATAGGTAGGGGGAGGGAAGTTGCCCTTGAAGATAAGAAAGTTGGCATTCCTTTAGAGGTCAAAAGGTCAGAGGTCAAATTCACAGTGGTGAGTTGTTACATGTTTTCTGCATCACAACCATAGAGATAAAGCAATTTCAGATTATTTTAAAGTCAACAGGTCAAATGTCAAGGTCACAAGGCTCAGGTGTAGGAAGATGGTTTGTTGATATCGTTGGATAGCTGGAATTTGCAAGGGCTGAGGGTCTTACCAGCATCACTGTTATTTCAATATTTTTTGAGGCATACAATTATCCAGCAGATCAGCTGATTTCCTATTTTTTCTTCTTAAGTGCCATAGAAAACTTACAAACACAACAAAAAGATGTATGCTTTGCATTTTCGTCTGTGCAAAAACAAAGTTGCATATTTGATTTTGTGTTTGGTTACTTTTCTTGACTTAAAGGGCTTTGATATTTTTCCAGGACAAAGTAGTTCCCCTACAGCCGGCCGTTTCCACATTGTTCATATAATGTTTGAAGTGATATAGTTTATTTAGAAAGTAATATGTAAACATATATTATTGATTCTAGGCTGTTCAGAGAGCCAATAATGTGAAGTTTGGACTGGCTGCTTGTCTATGGACCTCTGATGTTAGTAGAGCACACAGAGTTGGACACAAACTTGAGGTTGGTATTTCAGTTGTTTATATTTTTCTTCTCCTTCATGACATTCCGTTTCAGAAGTCTTTTGAAATGTGACTGTCTTCTTTGCAGAGGTGTTTTTATGTTTATTGTTGGGTTTTGTGTTTGTCTTTGTAAATCTGTTGAATGATATAAATGACACAGCAGCTTATGGTTGAATTGCTTCTGACTGGCACCCCGAACAAAGTTATTGACCAATAGGGAAACCGCCAACATAGGGCTGGATAGCTCAGTTGGTAGAGAGCCGGTACAATAATCCGGAGGTCGTTGGTTCAAGTTCCGCTCCAGTCAATTTTTCTTTGTTCAAACCCAAGTTATTACAAATTTACCCAGTCAGTTTCCTTTGTGGGTGTGATCCTTAGCTACACGGCAGCTTACGGTTGAATTGCTTCTGACTGGCACCCCGAACAAAGATATTGACTAATAGGGAGACCGCCAACATAGGGCTGGATAGCTCAGTTAGTAGAGCGCCGATACATTGCTCCGGAGGTCGCTGGTTCAAGTCCAGCTCCAGTCAATTTTTCTTTGTTCAAACATAAATTAAATCTGTTGAAACATACAATTTGCAGGAGACAATTATCAAAATCTAAGCTTTTGTTTTATTGTTGTTATAATTATGGGTCCTTATCCAGTGAAATTCAAAGGTGGATTAAATGATGTACATGTACACATGTTGTGCAAAACTTAGAAGTGATAATTTCAAATGTCAAGTTATAAACCACAAGGGAAACTGACTGGGTAATTTGTTCGTTGTTCAACCCCAAATCAAGAGATAAATTCATCAAATTACAAAAAAATTTAAAATTGTTGTTACTTTCTGAGTAATTTTATATGCACATTTGTAAAAGCTTTATATCTACTGTAAGTCATACAGATTATGTTGAAGTAAACAGTGAAACTTGCCTCACTTCTGGTTCCTCTGACAAACCTCCACACTTTTAAGAAGAGATTTATCCATGGTTGTCTCTCCTGAAGTAGTTTATTGCTCAGGCTTTTTTTCAATTGTGGGAATTACTCAACACATTGGTTTTTTTTCTTTTTTCTTCCTGATTTTTTATTTTCAACTTTAAGGCTGCCACTGTATGGACAAACTGCTGGATGGTACGAGACCTCAACATGCCTTTTGGTGGCACTAAGGCCTCTGGTATCGGACGTGAAGGAGCTAAGCACTCTAAAGAATTCTACACAGAAGAGAAGACTATTTGCATCAAGATTTAGAAGGATAGGGAGTGAGATTTTCCTGCCTATGCATGGTTTGATATTAACCTCTTCACATTGGATGACTTGTTTTTTTGCAAATTGTTATGGACAGACTAACGGCAGACATTTTTTTACGTCTGGAACAATTTCAGATTTGCCTCATTTTTTTTCGCTGGCAGCTGGCCAGCTGACATTAATAGCCACCTGGAAGTTCCAGTGTGTAGTATGCACAGGCATGCACTCTACATGACAGGCTTAATTTTGTCACGCATACCACGAAGTGACGTTGTTCACAGCCCCAAAAAACCTGCTTGGAGAAAATCTCTATTGAAGTTGCACTATTTTTCAAACTGCTGTTTTGGAGTACGCTTACTATTTTTTATTTATTTTTTAAGACAAAATTAAAGCTGAATACTTTATTCGTACATTACTGTCAGAGTGTTTTTATTCCTGCAACTATTATAATTAGTTCTTAAACACATACGCCATTTCGTGAAAATGAAAAACGAGTATTGCCCGCCGAGCGCTGTGTACAAACACATTGCATATTGAGACCTATCGTGATAGGTCACTTCATGAAAATGCCAAATGTCACACACACGGGCCTGAACTGTGTCGTAGCACTTTGTATATCATTGGTGAAGTGGTGCATCGAGATAGGTCACTTCGTGGAAATACAAAACGGCAAATTTAGTGACACGTCCTTTTTACTAATTAGTGCAATTCTGAAACTATTAGGTATTAGGTATTCAAACATGCTGAAAATGTTAACAGTAATGAGTTTATTATTAATTTGTATAAAACTTGATTTGCAAAAAAAATTTTTTTTACCAAATAGGTCACTTCGTGTACGCGTGAGGGTTTCATCCATTCAAAGAGGGACAACAGGTTCTGGAAATGCCTTGTAAATTATATTGCTGGGGGTTATTGCTTAAACCCAGATTGTCTATTTTTTGGTAAAAATATATATATTTTTTATTTTCAAAGCAAAACAATGTTTTACTAAAGCATAACCTGCACATTCTGTAAGGCACATCCAGTTATTAAATTGAACATGGTGTTGCTTGGTTATGTGAGCTATCTAGTTGTTATATTGAAATTGGTGGTGGTTGGAGTGAGCTGTAGTATAATAATCAACATGTGAGTATACTCTAGTGGAGGTTGCACAGAACAGGAAGATGATAAAGTGCAAAGTTGGTTAGAGTGCCATTTAAAAAGCTTGCGTTATACATGTAGGTCTTTGAAGTCCTTGCTGCAAAGAGAGAGGCATGTGCTGGAAGGACAATTAGCACCTGCATACAGAGAACACGGCTGGCCTTTCTATACACTCTGAGGAGAAAAGCAAGGCAGGTAAAAGGAGTGTTTTGAGTCAGAAATCAGACTTGTGAGGTTAATGAATTTGCCACAGACAATGAAATTGATATAAATGTACTGGAGATTTGTGCAACCTGGCTGGCAGAAGACGACACTTCAGTTATGTGACTAGAGAGCTTACTCCTGATATGTTCGATGGGTCTACTTTCAATTCAACCATGTACCAAGGTCAATATATACCCAGGGGCACCTTCCACTCTGTAGAATAATGCAAACTTTTTTACATCAAAATCTATTTCATACTTTGTTCTCTAGTGGAAGAGAAGCAGATTTTTGGTGTCGCAACATAATGTGTTAGATTCCCTGGTGGGACACAAGAAAGAATTGTTCCCTTTTGCAATATGCATTAATTGTGACTGTGGCTGTGTAAACCCAGTGCAGCGTTGAATTGGATAATAATTTGTGATTTTTTTTAAGGTCACCATTTGCTCCACCATTCAAACCTGTTGCTTAGTGTTGATAGTACAATACACAGGGGCATTTTCCACTCTGTTGAACAATTGCGAACTTTACCAAAATGTAAACCTGCTTTGAGGCCGAACATGAAATTGAAAGCCATTTCTGTATTTTTAAGTTGTTATAACTGCGGACACATGATGAGTGTTCTACCTTGATCTTAAGTCACATTTGTTATTTTTCTATAAATCTTTGGAGTGTCTCTGAAGTTGGCTGCTTTAAACTTCGTTGCTGTAATATAATTTTTTACTTGGAGGATTTTTTGTAAGACTGACTTATCATGAATAAAACATCTTTTCATGAAGTAAAATAGTTGTTTTGAATTTTTTCTACTGTTTTAATAATCGAAATAGATGATCAACTGTGGGAGTAATGAATGGTCAGATCTCACAGGGAAAAACTTTTTTTTTAAAGAATTGGTACATGCGAGAAAAGTGAGAAATGAATTTAACAAATTTTCTAAACTGCAAATAATTTTAGACATTGTTACTTTAGTAATAATAATAAGGGTTTGACTGGGTAAATTAAAAAAAATGTGGAGTGTGACTTGAACCAACGACCTCCGGATTAACGTACCGGCGCTCTACCAACTGAGCTGTCCGGGCTTATGTTGGCGGTCTTCCTAATAACTCAATACCTTTGTTACAGGTTGTATCGTACGGGCAAGGGCACGGGCAAGGGCACGGGCACGGGTCTTTTGCAATAAAGGTTGTGCATATCAACTTCTTGCATTTGTTACAGTGCATGCGGCCGACCGCCGAGGCGCCCCCGGGCCCCACCGCCTTTGAGGGCGTGTGGGAACCTGAAGTGCACTGCGCCGACCGCGCTGAATCTCCCGGGCCCGATCTGTTGGCCCTCACGTTGCTTCTCGACGGCTTCACGTACACTTGAACTCTCTCTTCAGAATGCTTTTCAACTTTCCCTCACGTTACTTGTGCTCTATCGGTCTCGTGCAAGTTATTTAGCCTTGGATGGAGTTTACCACCCGACTTAGGGCTGCGCTACAAAACAACCCAACTACCGGAAGCCATGGTCCCCGGCCGGCAGGTGCCCGCCTGGGCCTGACACCCGCCCTGGGACGGAGCACGCCTCAATCAGAAGGAACCTCTGCGCCGGCATGGCCGCGGGGCCGGACTTCCTCACGCCACAGTTCCATTGGGCCCTCGGCAGGGCCAGGGGATTCGGTGCTGGGCTCTTCCCGCTTCGCTCGCCGGCGGGGAGTGCATCCCCTGCGTGGTGGGAGCGCTCCGATCAACACCGCCGAGGCGGGCCGGGCAGGGAGTGCGCCGTGGGCAACGGGGAGACCGTCTCCGTGCCCGGTGGTTTCCCTTCTCCGGTGTAGTTACAGAGTCCTAACTGGTGCATGATTAAAATATAATAACGATAATTTGTTTACATGATGGTAACCAGGTCGTCTTTAATACAATTATTTTCAAGGAGCCATCCTCTGAAGAGAAGACGATGAGGTATTTTTTTTTCAATTTGTATAAATTTCGTGTAGTGCGATAAGTTTGATTTTCATTCACTTGGAATCGTTTATATATAAAGGGTAAACCTCGACAAGAGAAAATCAACAACACAGGAACAAAAGAGGGGGGAGGGGAAGTGCCATATACTTATTACCTTCACCTACACACATACAATATTTTGAAATATGGTGCGTTTTAATATTGAGATCCTAAGGGGACAGGTGGGGTGGAAATTGGACGGGTAAAAAGAAAAGTTGGGAGTTATTTCATTACCTTGAAATAGCCGCTCCCTTAAAATAATTTTCCTCCTCATAATCAACACTGGTTCCCTCAAAATATGAGTTCTTTCCCGCACAATAACATTGCGATCTCTCAAAATAATATTATTTCGTACCGTTTTCTTATTAATGGCAGTATGATTTCAGACCCCGTTGTCATTCTGCATTGATTTTATCAACTTTGCGCATCACGACTGGCAACTGAATGAGTCAACCAAACGTTAGTGCCGACCGGTTGTTTACTTCACAATCGCCCTACTAACCAATTAATCCATTACAAATGTTTTGGGATTATGAATCATATCAATGATGACTGATTTCGTGTCATGGGACATAAGGACCATGGACGGGTGGTTCCTGGGCGGGTCGGTGCTTACGGTCAAACCGTGTAAACAAATAGACAGAGCATTGTCGTTTGTTAAATGTGTAGCAATACTTTTGGGCTTCAAACTTTCAAATGAGTTAGGAAACATTTATTCCCTAAGTTAATAGTTTCGTCAACTGGCCGTTAGATCGTTAGGTCGTTTGGTCGTTTGGTCAACTGGTCGTTCAGTCGTTTGGTAGTTTGATCGCTTGGTCGGTTGATCATTTGGTTAACTGGTCGTTCGATCGTTTGGTTGTTTGGTCGTTTGATCGTTTGGTCAACTGGCAGTTAGACCGTTTGGTCGTTTGGTCGTTTGATCAATTGGTCAACTGGTCGTTCGATCGTTTGATCGTTTGGTCGTTTTGATTGATTGGTCAACTGGTCGTTCGATCGTTTGGTCGTTTGGTCGTTTGATCAATTGGTCAACTAGTCGTTCCATCGTTTCGTCGTTTGGTTGTTTGATTGTTTAGCCAACGAGTCGTTCGATCGTTTGGTCGTTTGGTCGGTTGGTCGTTTGATTGTTCGGTCAACTAGTCGTTCGATCGTTTGGTCGTTTGGTCGTTCGATTGTTTAGTCAACTAGTCGTTCGATCGTTTGGTCGTTTGGTTGTTTGATTGTTTTGTCAACTATTCGTTCGATCGTTTGGTCGTCCCATTAATTGGTTAACTGGTCGTTCGATCGTTATGTAGTTTGGTTGTTTGATTGTTTTGTCAACTAGTCGTTCCATTGTTTGGTCAACTAGTCGTTCGATCGATTGGTCGTTTGGTTGATTGGTTGTTTAGTCAACTGGTCGTTCGATCGTTTGGTCGTTTGGTCGTTTGACTGTTTGGTAAGCTGGTCGTTCGATCGTTTGGTCATATGGTTGTTTGATTGTTTAGTCAACTAGTCGTTCGATCGTTTGGTAGTTTGATCGTTTGATTGTTTGGTAAAGTGGTCGTTCGATCGTTTGGTCTTTTGGTCGTTTGATGGATTAGTCAACTAGTCGTTCGATCGTTTGGTCGTTTGGTCGTTTGAATGATTGGTCAACTGGTCGATCGATCGTTTGGTCGTTTGGTTGTTTGATTGTTTAGTCAACTAGTCGTTCGATCGTTTGGTCGTTTGGTCGTTTGATTGATTGGTCAACTGGTCTTTCGATCGTTTGGTCTTTTAGTCATTTGATTGTTTGTTTAACTGGTCAGTCGATCGTTTGGTCGTTTGGTCGTTTGGTCGTTAGATTGTTTGGTAAACTGGTCGTTCGATCGTTTGGTCGTTTGGTCGATTGATCGATTGGTCAACTCTTCGTATGATCATTTGGACGTTTGGACAATTGATTGTTTAGTCAACTAGTCGTTCGATCGTTTAGTAGTTTGGTCGTTTGATTGATTGGTCAACTCGTCGTTTGATCGTTTAGTCGTTTGGTCGTTTGATTGATTGGTCAACTCGTCGTTTGAAAATTTGGTCGTTTGGTTGTTTGATTTTTTCGTCAACTAGTCATTCGATCGTTTGGTCGTTTGGTTGTTTGATTGCTTAGTCAACTAGTTGTTCGATCGTTTGGTCGTTTGATTGTTTGGTCAACAAGTCGTTCGATCGTTTGGTCGTTTGGCCGTTTGATTGTTTAGTCAACTAGTCGTTCAATCGTTTGGTCGTTTTGTTGTTTGATTGATTTGTCAACTATTCGTTTGATCGATTGGTCAACTAGTCGTTTGATCGTTTCGTCAATTGGTATTTTGATTGTTTGGTAAACTGATCGTTTGATCGTTTGGTCGTTTGGTCGATTGATCGATTGGTCAACTCTTCGTATGATCATTTGGACGTTTGGACGTTTGATTGTTTAGTCAACTAGTCGTTCGATCGTTTAGTCGTTTGGTCGTTTGATTGATTGGTCAACTCGTCGTTTGAAAATTTGGTCGTTTGGTTGTTTGATTTTTTCGTCAACTAGTCATTCGATCGTTTGGTCGTTTGGTTGTTTGATTGCTTAGTCAACTAGTTGTTCGATCGTTTGGTCGTTTGGTCGTTTGATTGTTTGGTCAACAAGTCGTTCGATCGTTTGGTCGTTTGGCCGTTTGATTGTTTAGTCAACTAGTCGTTCAATCGTTTGGTCGTTTTGTTGTTTGATTGATTTGTCAACTATTCGTTCGATCGTTTGGTCGACTCATTGATTGGTTAACTGGTCGTTCGATTGTTTGGTCGTTTGGTCGCTTGGTCGTTTGATCGATTGGTCAACTAGTCGTTTGATTGTTTGGTCAATTGGTATTTTGATTGTTTGGTAAACTGGTCGTTCGATCGTTTGGTCGTTTGGTCGTCTGATTGTTTTGGTAAACTTGTCGTTCGATCGTTTGGTCGTTTGGTCGTTTGGTCGTTTGATCGATTGGTCAACTAGTCGTTCGATTGTTTGGTCGTTTGATTGATTGGTTAAATGGTCGTTCGACCGTTTGGTCGTTTGGTTGTTTAATTGTTATTCAACTAGTTTTTCGATCGTTTGGTCGTTTGGTCGTTTGATTTATTGGTCAACTGGTCGTTCGATGGTTTGGTCGTTTGGTCGTTTGATCAATTGGTCAACTAGTCGTTCCATCGTTTCGTCGTTTGGTTGTTTGATTGTTTAGCCAACGAGTCGTTCGATCGTTTGGTCGTTTGGTCGGTTGGTCGTTTGATTGTTCGGTCAACTAGTCGTTCGATCGTTTGGTCGTTTGGTCGTTCGATTGTTTAGTCAACTAGTCGTTCGATCGTTTGGTCGTTTGGTTGTTTGATTGTTTTGTCAACTATTCGTTCGATCGTTTGGTCGTCCCATTAATTGGTTAACTGGTCGTTCGATCGTTATGTCGTTTGGTTGTTTGATTGTTTTGTCAACTAGTCGTTCCATTGTTTGGTCAACTAGTCGTTCGATCGATTGGTCGTTTGGTTGATTGGTTGTTTAGTCAACTGGTCGTTCGATCGTTTGGTCGTTTGGTCGTTTGACTGTTTGGTAAGCTGGTCGTTCGATCGTTTGGTCATATGGTTGTTTGATTGTTTAGTCAACTAGTCGTTCGATCGTTTGGTAGTTTGATCGTTTGATTGTTTGGTAAAGTGGTCGTTCGATCGTTTGGTCTTTTGGTCGTTTGATGGATTAGTCAACTAGTCGTTCGATCGTTTGGTCGTTTGGTCGTTTGAATGATTGGTCAACTGGTCGATCGATCGTTTGGTCGTTTGGTTGTTTGATTGTTTAGTCAACTAGTCGTTCGATCGTTTGGTCGTTTGGTCGTTTGATTGATTGGTCAACTGGTCTTTCGATCGTTTGGTCTTTTAGTCATTTGATTGTTTGTTTAACTGGTCAGTCGATCGTTTGGTCGTTTGGTCGTTTGGTCGTTAGATTGTTTGGTAAACTGGTCGTTCGATCGTTTGGTCGTTTGGTCGATTGATCGATTGGTCAACTCTTCGTATGATCATTTGGACGTTTGGACAATTGATTGTTTAGTCAACTAGTCGTTCGATCGTTTAGTAGTTTGGTCGTTTGATTGATTGGTCAACTCGTCGTTTGATCGTTTAGTCGTTTGGTCGTTTGATTGATTGGTCAACTCGTCGTTTGAAAATTTGGTCGTTTGGTTGTTTGATTTTTTCGTCAACTAGTCATTCGATCGTTTGGTCGTTTGGTTGTTTGATTGCTTAGTCAACTAGTTGTTCGATCGTTTGGTCGTTTGGTCGTTTGATTGTTTGGTCAACAAGTCGTTCGATCGTTTGGTCGTTTGGCCGTTTGATTGTTTAGTCAACTAGTCGTTCAATCGTTTGGTCGTTTTGTTGTTTGATTGATTTGTCAACTATTCGTTTGATCGATTGGTCAACTAGTCGTTTGATCGTTTCGTCAATTGGTATTTTGATTGTTTGGTAAACTGATCGTTTGATCGTTTGGTCGTTTGGTCGATTGATCGATTGGTCAACTCTTCGTATGATCATTTGGACGTTTGGACGTTTGATTGTTTAGTCAACTAGTCGTTCGATCGTTTAGTCGTTTGGTCGTTTGATTGATTGGTCAACTCGTCGTTTGAAAATTTGGTCGTTTGGTTGTTTGATTTTTTCGTCAACTAGTCATTCGATCGTTTGGTCGTTTGGTTGTTTGATTGCTTAGTCAACTAGTTGTTCGATCGTTTGGTCGTTTGGTCGTTTGATTGTTTGGTCAACAAGTCGTTCGATCGTTTGGTCGTTTGGCCGTTTGATTGTTTAGTCAACTAGTCGTTCAATCGTTTGGTCGTTTTGTTGTTTGATTGATTTGTCAACTATTCGTTCGATCGTTTGGTCGACTCATTGATTGGTTAACTGGTCGTTCGATTGTTTGGTCGTTTGGTCGCTTGGTCGTTTGATCGATTGGTCAACTAGTCGTTTGATTGTTTGGTCAATTGGTATTTTGATTGTTTGGTAAACTGGTCGTTCGATCGTTTGGTCGTTTGGTCGTTTGATTGTTTTGTAATCTGGTCGTTTGATCGTTTTGTCGTTTGGTCATTTGATTGTTTGGTTAACTGGTCGTTCGATCGTTTGGTCGTTTGGTCGTCTGATTGTTTTGGTAAACTTGTCGTTCGATCGTTTGGTCGTTTGGTCGTTTGGTCGTTTGATCGATTGGTCAACTAGTCGTTCGATTGTTTGGTCGTTTGATTGATTGGTTAAATGGTCGTTCGACCGTTTGGTCGTTTGGTTGTTTAATTGTTATTCAACTAGTTTTTCGATCGTTTGGTCGTTTGGTCGTTTGATTTATTGGTCAACTGGTCGTTCCATTGTTTGGTCAACTAGTCGTTCGATCGATTGGTCGTTTGGTTGATTGGTTGTTTAGTCAACTGGTCGTTCGATCGTTTGGTCGTTTGGTCGTTTGACTGTTTGGTAAGCTGGTCGTTCGATCGTTTGGTCATATGGTTGTTTGATTGTTTAGTCAACTAGTCGTTCGATCGTTTGGTAGTTTGATTGTTTGGTAAAGTGGTCGTTCGATCGTTTGGTCTTTTGGTCGTTTGATGGATTAGTCAACTAGTCGTTCGATCGTTTGGTCGTTTTGTCGTTTGAATGATTGGTCAACTGGTCGATCGATCGTTTGGTCGTTTGGTTGTTTGATTGTTTAGTCAACTAGTCGTTCGATCGTTTGGTCGTTTGGTCATTTGATTGATTGATCAACTGGTCGTTCACTCGTTTGGTCGTTTGGTCGTTTGATTGATTGGTCAACTGGTCTTTCGATCGTTTGGTCTTTTAGTCATTTGATTGTTTGTTTAACTGGTCAGTCGATCGTTTGGTCGTTTGGTCGTTTGGTCGTTAGATTGTTTGGTAAACTGGTCGTTCGATCGTTTGGTCGTTTGGTCGTTTGATCAGTTGGTCAACTGGTCGTTCGAACGTTTGTTCGCTTGATCGATTGATTGTTTGGTAATCTGGTCGTTCGATTGTTTGGTCGTTTGGTGTTTTTGTCGTTTGATCGATTGGTCAACTAGTCGTTTGATCGTTTCGTCAATTGGTATTTTGATTGTTTGATAAACTGATCGTTTGATCGTTTGGTCGTTTGGTCGATTGATCGATTGGTCAACTCTTCGTATGATCATTTGGACGTTTGGACGTTTGATTGTTTAGTCAACTAGTCGTTCGATCGTTTAGTCGTTTGGTCGTTTGATTGATTGGTCAACTCGTCGTTTGAAAATTTGGTCGTTTGGTTGTTTGATTTTTTCGTCAACTAGTCATTCGATCGTTTGGTCGTTTGGTTGTTTGATTGCTTAGTCAACTAGTTGTTCGATCGTTTGGTCGTTTGGTCGTTTGATTGTTTGGTCAACAAGTCGTTCGATCGTTTGGTCGTTTGGCCGTTTGATTGTTTAGTCAACTAGTCGTTCAATCGTTTGGTCGTTTTGTTGTTTGATTGATTTGTCAACTATTCGTTCGATCGTTTGGTTGACTCATTGATTGGTTAACTGGTCGTTCGATTGTTTGGTCGTTTGGTCGCTTGGTCGTTTGATCGATTGGTCAACTAGTCGTTTGATCGTTTGGTCAATTGGTATTTTGATTGTTTGGTAAACTGGTCGTTTGATCGTTTGGTCGTTTGGTCGATTGATCGATTGGTCAACTCGTCGTTCGATCGTTTGGTCGTTTGATTGTTTTGTAATCTGGTCGTTTGATCGTTTGGTCGTTTGGTCATTTGATTGTTTGGTTAACTGGTCGTTCGATCGTTTGGTCGTTTGGTCGTCTGATTGTTTTGGTAAACTTGTCGTTCGATCGTTTGGTCGTTTGGTCGTTTGATCGATTGGTCAACTAGTCGTTCGATTGTTTGGTCGTTTGATTGATTGGTTAAATGGTCGTTCGATCGTTTGGTCGTTTGGTTGTTTAATTGTTATTCAACTAGTTTTTCGATCGTTTGGTCGTTTGGTCGTTTGATTTATTGGTCAACTGGTCGTTCGATCGTTTGGTCGTTTGGTCATTTTGATTGATTGGTCAACTGGTCGTTCGATCGTTTGGTCGTTTGGTCGTTTGATCAATTGGTCAACTAGTCGTTCGATTGTTTCGTCATTGGTTGTTTGATTATTTAGCCAACGAGTCGTTCGATCGTTTGGTCGTTTGGTCGGTTGGTCGTTTGATTGTTCGGTCAACTAGTCGTCCGATCGTTTGGTCGTTTGGTCGTTTGATTGTTTAGTCAACTAGTCGTTCGATCGTTTGGTCGTTTGGTTGTTTGATTGTTTTGTCAACTATTCGTTCGATCGTTTGGTCGTCCCATTAATTGGTTAACTGGTCGTTCGATCGTTATGTCGTTTGGTTGTTTGATTGTTTTGTCAACTAGTCGTTACATTGTTTGGTCGTTTGATTGTTTGGTTAATTGGTCGTCCGATCGTTTGGTCGTTTGGTCGTTTAATGGTTTGGTTTATTGGTCGATCGAACGTTTGGTCGTTTGGTCGTTTGATCGATTGGTCAACTAGTCATTCGATCGTTTGGTCGTTTGTTTGATTGATTGTTTAGTCAAGTAGTCGCTCGATCGTTTGGTCGTTTGGTTGTTGATTGTTTGGTAAACTATTCGTGCGATCGTTTGGTCTTTTGGTAGTTGGATCGATTGGTCAACTAGTTTTTTGATCGTTTGGTCGTTTGGTTGTTTGATCGTTTAGTCAACTGGTCGTTCGATCGTTTGATTGTTTGGTCAACTAGTCGTTCGATCGATTGGTCGTTTGGTTGATTGGTTGTTTAGTTAACTGGTCGTTCGATCGTTTGGTCGTTTGGTCGTTTGACTGTTTGGTAAGCTGGTCGTTCTCTCGTTTGGTCATATGGTTGTTTGATTGTTTAGTCAACTAGTCGTTCGATCGTTTGATATTTGATCGTTTGATTGTTTGGTAAAGTGGTCGTTCGATCGTTTGGTGTTTTGATCGATTGGTCAACTAGTCGTTTGATCGTTTTGTCAATTGGTATTTTGATTGTTTGGTAAACTGATCGTTTGATCGTTTGGTCGTTTGGTCGATTGATCGATTGGTCAACTCGTCGTTTGATCATTTGGACGTTTGGACGTTTGATTGTTTAGTCAACTAGTCGTTCGATCGTTTGGTCGTTTGGTTGTTTGATTGATTTGTCAACTATTCGTTCGATCGTTTGGTCGTCTCATTGTTTGGTTAACTGGTCGTTCGATTGTTTGGTCGTTTGGTCGTTTGGTCGTTTGATCGGTTGGTCAACTAGTCGTTTGATCGTTTGGTCAATTGGTATTTTGATTGTTTGGTAAACTGGTCGTTTGATCGTTTGGTCGATTGATCGATTGGTCAACTAGTCGTTCGATCGTTTGGTCGTTTGATTGATTGGTCAACTGGTCGTTCGATCGTTTGGTCGTTTGATTTATTGGTCAACTTGTCGTTCACTCGTTTGGTCGTTTGGTCGTTTTGAATGATTGGTCAACTGGTCGTTCGATCGTTTGGTCGTTTGGTCGTTTGATTGTTTGGTAATCTGGTCGTTTGATCGTTTATTTGTCGTTCGATCGTTTGGTCGTTTGGTCGTTTGATTGTTTGGCAAACTGGTCGTTCGATCGTTTGGTCTTTTGGTTGTTTGATCGATTGGTCAAGTAGTCGTTCGATCGTTTGGTCGTTTGGTCGTTTGATCAATTGGTCAACTAGTCGTTCGATCGTTTGGTCGTTTGGTTGTTTGATTGTTTCGTTAACTAGTCATTCGATCGTTTGGTCGTTTGGTTGTTTGATTGCTTAGTCAACTAGTTGTTCGATCGTTTGGTCGTTTGTTCATTTGATTGTTTGGTCAACAAGTCGTTCGATCGTTAGGTCGTTTGGTCGTTTGATTGTTTAGTCAACTAGTCGTTCGATCGTTTGGTCTTTTGGTCGTTTGATGGATTGGTCAACTAGTCGTTTGATCGTTTGGTCGTTTGGTCGTTTGATTGATTGGTCAACTGGTCGTTCGATCGTTTGGTCGATTGGTCGTTTGATTGTTTGGTCAAGTGGTCCTTTGATCGTTTGGTCGTTTGGTCGTTTGATTGTTTGGTTAACTGGTCGTTCGATCGTTTGGTCGTTCGGTCGTTTGATTGTTTTGTCAACTATTCGTTCGATCGTTTGGTCGTCCCATTGATTGGTCAACTGGTCGTTCGATTGTTTGGTATACTGGTTGTTCGATCGCTTGGTCTTTTGGTTGTTTGATTGTTTAGTCAACTAGTCGTTCGATCGTTTGATCGTTTGGTCGTTTAATTGTTTGTTAAACTGGTCGTTCGATCTATTTGTATGTTGGTCGTTTGATTGATTGGTCAACTAGTCTTTCGATCGTTTTGTCAATTGGTATTTTGATTGTTTGCTCAACTGGTCGTTTGATCGTTTGGTCTTTTGGTTTTTTGATCGATTGGTCAACTAGTCGTTCGATCGTTTGGTCGTTTGGTTGTTTGATTGATTAGTCAACTAGTTGTTCGATCGTTTGGTCGTTTGGTTGTTTCATTGTTTAGTCAACTAGTCGTTCGATTGTTTGGTCGTTTGGTCGATTGATTGATAAGTTTGGTTAACTGGTCGTTCGATCGTTTGGTCGTTTGGTCGTTTGATCAATTGGTCAACTGGTCGTTCGATCGTTTGGTCAGTTGGTCGTTTGATCGATTTGTCAACTAGTCGTTCGATCGGTTGGTCGTTTTGTCGTTTGATCAATTGGTCAACTAGTCGTTCGATCGTTTGGTCGTTTGGTTGTTTGATTGCTTAATCAACTAGTTGTTCGATCGTTTGGTCGTTTGGTCGTTTGATTGTTTGGTCAACAAGTCGTTCGATCGTTAGGTCGTTTGGTCGTTTGATTGTTTAGTCAACTAGTCGTTTGATCGTTTGGTCGTTTGGTCGTTTGATTGATTGGTCAACTGGTCGTTCGATCGTTTGGTCGTTTGGTCGTTTGATTGTTTGGTTAACTGGTCGTTCGATCGTTTGGTCGTTTGGTCGTTTGATTGTTTGGTAAACTGGTCGTTCGATCGTTTGGTCGTTTGGTCGTTTGATTGTTTGGTCAACAAGTCGTTCGATCGTTTGGTCGTTTGGTCGTTTGATTGTTTGGTCAACAAGTCGTTCGATCGTTAGGTCGTTTGGTCGTTTGATTGTTTGGTAAACTGGTCGTTCGATCTTTTGGTCGTTTGGTCGTTTGATTGTTTGGTTAACTGGTCGTTCGATCGTTTGGTCGTTTGATTGTTAGGTAAACTGGTCGTTCGATCGTTTGGTCGTTTGGTCGTTTGATCAATTGGTCAACTAATCGTTCGATCGGTTGGTCGTTTGGTTTTTTGATCGATTGGTAAACTAGTCGTTCGATTGTTTGGTCGTTTGGTTGTTTGATTGTTTAGTCAACTAGTTGTTCGATTGTTTGGTCGTTTGGTCGATTGATTGATAAGTTTGGTTAACTGGTCGTTTGAGCGTTTATTTGTCGTTCGATCGTTTGGTCGTTTGGTCGTTTGATTGTTTGGCAAACTGGTCGTTCGATCGTTTGGTCTTTTGGTTGTTTGATCGATTGGTCAAGTAGTCGTTCGATCGTTTGGTCGTTTGGTCGTTTGATCAATTGGTCAACTAGTCGTTCGATTGTTTGGTCGTTTGGTTGTTTGATTGTTTCGTTAACTAGTCATTCGATCGTTTGGTCGTTTGGTTGTTTGATTGCTTAGTCAACTAGTTGTTCGATCGTTTGGTCGTTTGTTCATTTGATTGTTTGGTCAACAAGTCGTTCAATCGTTAGATCGTTTGGTCGTTTGATTGATTAGTCAACTAGTCGTTCGATCATTTTGTCGTTTGGTCGTCTGATTGTTTGGTAAACAGGTCGTTCAATCGTTTGATCTTTTGGTCGTTTGGTCGTTTGATCGATTGGTCAAGTAGGCGTTTGATCGTTTGGTCGTTTGGTCGATTGATCGATTAGTCAACTCGTCGTTCGATTGTTTGTTGATTTGATCGTTTGATTGATTGGTCAACTGGTCCTTCGATCGTTTGGTCGTTTGGTCGTTTGATTGATTGGTCAACTAGTCGTTCGATCATTTAGTCGTTTGTTCGTTTGTTTGTTTGGTAAACTGGTTGTTCGATCGTTTGGTCTTTTGGTCGTTTGATCGATTGGTCAACTAGTCGTTCGATCGTTTTGTCGTTTAGTTGTTTGATTGTTTAGTCAACTAGTCGTTCGATCGTTTGGTCGTTTGGTTGTTTGATTGTTTGGTCAACTTGTCGTTCGATCGTTTGGTCGTTTGATTGATTGGTCAACTGGTCGTTCGATTATTGGTCGTTTGGCTGTTTGATTGTTTGTTCAACTAGTCGTTCGATCGTTTGGTCTTTTGGTCGTTTGATTGATTGGTCAACTGGTCGTTCGATCGTTTCGTCGTTTGGTCGTTTGATTGTTTGGTAATCTGGTCGTTCAATCGTTTGGTCTTTTGGTCGTTTGATCGAATAATCAACTAGTCGTTCGATCGTTTGTTCGTTTTTGTTGTTTGATTGTTAAGTCAACTAGTCGTTCGATCGTTTGATCGTTTGGTTGTTTGAATGTTTGGTCAACTAGTCAGTCGATCGTTTGGTCGTTTGGTTGTTTGATTGATTGGTCAACTAGTCGTTCGATTGTTTGGTGTTTTGGTTGTTTGATTGATTAGTCAACTTGTCGTTCGATCATTTGGTCTTTTGGTCGTTCGATTGTTTGATAATCTGGTCGTTCGATCGTTTGGTCGTTTGGTCGTTTGATCGATTTGTGAACTAGTCGTTCGATCGTTTGGTCTTTTGGTCGTTTGATTGTTTGGTAATCTGGTCGTTCGATCGTTTGGTCTTTTGGTCGTTTGATCGATTGGTCAACTAGTCGTTCGATCATTTAGTCGTTTGTTCGTTTGTTTGTTTGGTAAACTGGTTGTTCGATCGTTTGGTCTTATGGTCGTTTGATCGATTGATCAACTAGTCGTTCGATCGTTTTGTCGTTTAGTTGTTTGATTGTTTAGTCAACTAGTCGTTCGATCGTTTGGTCGTTTGGTTGTTTGATTGTTTGGTCAACTAGTCGTTCGATCGTTTGGTCGTTTGATTGATTGGTCAACTGGTCGTTCGATTATTGGTCGTTTGGCTGTTTGATTGTTTGTTCAACTAGTCGTTCGATCGTTTGGTCGTTTGGTCGTTTGATTGATTGGTCAACTGGTCGTTCGATCGTTTCGCCGTTTGGTCGTTTGATTGTTTGGTAATCTGGTCGTTCAATCGTTTGGTCTTTTGGTCGTTTGATCGAATGGTCAACTAGTCGTTCGATCGTTTGTTCGTTTGGTTGTTTGATTGTTTAGTCAACTAGTCGTTCGATCGTTTGATCGTTTGGTTGTTTGAATGTTTGGTCAACTAGTCAGTCGATCGTTTGGTCGTTTGGTTGTTTGATTGATTGGTCAACTAGTCGTTCGATTGTTTGGTGTTTTGTTTGTTTGATTGATTAGTCAACTAGTCGTTCGATCATTTGGTCTTTTGGTCGTTTGATTGTTTGGTAATCTGGTCGTTCGATCGTTTGGTCTTTTGGTCGTTTGATCGATTGGTCAACTAGTCGTTCGATCGTTTAGTCGTATGGTTGATTGATTGTTTAGTCAACTGGTCGTTCGATCGTTTGATCGTTCGATCATTTGGTCATTTGGTCATTTGATTGTTTGGTAAACTGGTCGTTCGATCGTTTGGTCTTTTGGTCGTTTGATCGATTGGACAACTAATCGTTCGATCGTTTAGTCGTTTGTTGATTGATTGTTTAGTCAACTGGTCGTTCGATCGTTTGGTCTTTTGGTCGTTTGATCGATTGGTCAACTAGTCGTTCGATCGTTTGGTCGTTTGGTTGTTTGATTGATTAGTCAACTAGTCGTTCGATCATTTTGTCGTTTGGTCGTTTGATTGTTTGGTAAATAGGTCGTTCGATCGTTTGGTCTTTTGGTCGTTTGGTCGTTTGATCGATTGGTCAACTAGGCGTTTGATCATTTGGTCGTTTGGTCGATTGATCGATTAGTCAACTCGTCGTTCGATTGTTTGGTCATTTGGTTGTTTGATTGTTTAGTCAACGAGTCGTTCGATCGTTTGTTGATTTGATCGTTTGATTGATTGGTCAACTGGTCGTTCGATCGTTTGATCGTTTGGTCGTTTGATTGATTGGTCAACTAGTCCTTCGATTATTTAGTCGTTTGTTCGTTTGTTTGTTTGGTAAACTGGTTGTTCGATCGTTTGGTCTTTTGGTCGTTTGATCGATTGGTCAACTAGTCGTTCGATCGTTTTGTCGTTTAGTTGTTTGATTGTTTAGTCAACTAGTCGTTCGATCGCTTGGTCGTTTGGTTGTTTGATTGTTTGGTCAACTGGTCGTTCGATCGTTTCGTCGTTTGATTGTTTGGTAATCTGGTCGTTCGATCGTTTGGTCTTTTGGTCGTTTGATCGAATGGTCAACTAGTCGTTCGATCGTTTGTTCGTTTGGTTGTTTGATTGTTTAGTCAACTAGTCGTTCGATCGTTTGATCGTTTGGTTGTTTGAATGTTTGGTCAACTAGTCAGTCGATCGTTTGGTTGTTTGGTTGTTTGATTGATTGGTCAACTAGTCGTTCGATTGTTTGGTGTTTTGGTTGTTTGATTGATTAGTCAACTAGTCGTTCGATCATTTGGTCTTTTGGTCGTTCGATTGTTTGATAATCTGGTCGTTCGATCTTTTGGTCGTTTTGTCGTTTGATCGATTTGTGAACTAGTCGTTCGATCGTTTGGTCTTTTGGTCGTTTGATTGTTTGGTAATCTGGTCGTTCGATCGTTTGGTCTTTTGGTCGTTTGATCGATTGGTCAACTATTCGTTCGATCGTTTAGTCGTATGGTTGATTGATTGTTTAGTCAACTGTTCGTCTGATCGTTTGGTCTTTAAACCGTTTGATCGATTGGTCAACTAGTCGTTCGATCGTTTGGTCGTTTGGTTGTTTGATTAATAGTCCTTCGATCATTTGGTCGTTTGGTCGTTTGATTGTTTGGTAATCTGGTCGTTCGATCGTTTGGTCTTTTGGTCGTTTGATCGAATGGTCAACTAGTCGTTCGATCGTTTGTTCGTTTGGTTGTTTGATTGTTTAGTCAACTAGTCGTTCGATCGTTTGATCGTTTGGTTGTTTGAATGTTTGGTCAAGTAGTCAGTCGAATGTTTGGTCGTTTGGTTGTTTGATTGATTGGTCAACTAGTCGTTTGATTGTTTGGTGTTTTGGTTGTTTGATTGATTAGTCAACTAGTCGTTCGATCATTTGGTCTTTTGGTCGTTCGATTGTTTGATAATCTGGTCGTTCGATCGTTTGGTCGTTTGGTCGTTTGATCGATTTGTGAACTAGTCGTTGGATCGTTTGGTCTTTTGGTCGTTTGATTGTTTGGTAATCTGGTCGTTCGATCGTTTGGTCTTTTGGTCGTTTGATCGATTGGTCAACTAGTCGTTCGATCGTTTAGTCGTATGGTTGATTGATTGTTTAGTCAACTGGTCGTCCGATCGTTTGGTCTTTAAATCGTCTGATCGATTGGTCAAATAGTCGTTCGATCGTTTGGTCGTTTGGTTGTTTGATTAATAGTCGTTCGATCATTTGGTCGTTTGGTCATTTGATTGTTTGGTAAACTGATCGTTCGATCGTTTGGTCTTTTGATCGTTTGGTCGATTGATCGATTAGTCAACTCGTCGTTCGATTGTTTGGTCATTTGGTTGTTTGATTGATTGGTCAACTGGTCGTTCGATCGTTTGATGGTTTGGTCGTTTGATTGATTTGTCAACTGGTCGTTCGATCGTTTGGTCGTTTGGTCGTTTGATTGTTTGGTTAACTAGTCGTTCGATCATATAGTTGTTTGTTCGTTTGTTTGTTAGGTAAACTGGTTGTTCGATCGTTTGGTCTTTTGGTCGTTTGATCGATTGGTCAACTAGTCAATCCATCGTTTGGCCGTTTAGTTGTTAGATTGTTGAGTCAACTAGTCGTTCGATCGTTTGGTCGTTTTGGTTGTTTGATTGTTTGGTCAACTAGTCGTTCGATCGTTTGGTCTTTTAGATGTTTGATCGTTTGATCGATTGGTCAACTGGTCGTTCTATTATTGGTCGTTTGGCTGTTTGATTGTTTGTTCAACGAGTCGTTCGATCGTTTGTTCGTTTGGTCGTTTGATTGATTGGTCAACTGGTCGTTCGATCGTTTGATCGTTCGATCATTTGGTCATTTGGTCATTTGATTGTTTGGTAAACTGGTCGTTCGATCGTTTGGTCTTTTGGTCGTTTGATCGATTGGACAACTAGTCGTTCGATCGTTTAGTCGTTTGTTGATTGATTGTTTAGTCAACTGGTCGTTCGATCGTTTGGTCTTTAGGTCGTTTGATTGATTGGTCAACTAGTCGTTCGATCGTTTGGTCGTTTGGTTGTTTGATTGATTAGTCAACTAGTCGTTCGATCATTTTGTCGTTTGGTCGTTTGATTGTTTGGTAAACAGGTCCTTCGATCGTTTGGTCTTTTGGTCGTTTGGTGGATTGATCGATTAGTCAACTCGTCGTTCGATTGTTTGGTCATTTGGTTGTTTGATTGTTTAGTCAACGAGTCGTTCGATCGTTTGTTGATTTGATCGTTTGATTGATTGGTCAACTGGTCGTTCGATCGTTTGGTCGTTTGGTCGTTTGATTGATTGGTCAACTAGTCCTTCGATTATTTAGTCGTTTGTTCGTTTGTTTGTTTGGTAAACTGGTTGTTCGATCGTTTGGTTTTTTGGTCGTTTGATCGATTGGTCAACTAGTCGTTCGATCGTTTTGTCGTTTAGTTGTTTGATTGTTTGGTCAACTAGTCGTTCGATCGTTTGGTCTTTTAGATGTTTGATCGTTTGATCGATTGGTCAACTGGTCGTTCTATTATTGGTCGTTTGGCTGTTTGATTGTTTGTTCAACGAGTCGTTCGATCGTTTGTTCGTTTGGTCGTTTGATTGATTGGTCAACTGGTCGTTCGATCGTTTGATCGTTCGATCATTTGGTCATTTGGTCATTTGATTGTTTGGTAAACTGGTCGTTCGATCGTTTGGTCTTTTGGTCGTTTGATCGATTGGACAACTAGTCGTTCGATCGTTTAGTCGTTTGTTGATTGATTGTTTAGTCAACTGGTCGTTCGATCGTTTGGTCTTTAGGTCGTTTGATTGATTGGTCAACTAGTCGTTCGATCGTTTGGTCGTTTGGTTGTTTGATTGATTAGTCAACTAGTCGTTCGATCATTTTGTCGTTTGGTCGTTTGATTGTTTGGTAAACAGGTCCTTCGATCGTTTGGTCTTTTGGTCGTTTGGTGGATTGATCGATTAGTCAACTCGTCGTTCGATTGTTTGGTCATTTGGTTGTTTGATTGTTTAGTCAACGAGTCGTTCGATCGTTTGTTGATTTGATCGTTTGATTGATTGGTCAACTGGTCGTTCGATCGTTTGGTCGTTTGTTCGTTTGATTGATTGGTCAACTAGTCCTTCGATTATTTAGTCGTTTGTTCGTTTGTTTGTTTGGTAAACTGGTTGTTCGATCGTTTGGTTTTTTGGTCGTTTGATCGATTGGTCAACTAGTCGTTCGATCGTTTTGTCGTTTAGTTGTTTGATTGTTTAGTCAACTAGTCGTTCGATCGTTTGGTCGTTTGGTTGTTTGATTATTTGGTCAACTGGTCGTTCGATCGTTTCGTCGTTTGATTGTTTGGTAATCTGGTCGTTCGATCGTTTGGTCTTTTGGTCGTTTGATCGAATGGTCAACTAGTCGTTCGATCGTTTGTTCGTTTGGTTGTTTGATTGTTTAGTCAACTAGTCGTTCGATCGTTTGATCGTTTGGTTGTTTGAATGTTTGGTCAACTAGTCAGTCGATCGTTTGGTCGTTTGGTTGTTTGATTGATTGGTCAACTAGTCGTTCGATTGTTTGGTGTTTTGGTTGTTTGATTGATTAGTCAACTAGTCGTTCGATCATTTGGTCTTTTGGTCGTTTGATTGTTTGGTAATCTGGTCGTTCGATCGTTTTGTCTTTTGGTCGTTTGATCGATTGGTCAACTATTCGTTCGATGGTTTAGTCGTTTGGTTGATTGATTGTTTAGTCAACTGGTCGTTCGATCGTTTGGTCTTTAGGTCATTTGATCGATTGGTCAACTAGTCGCTCGATCGTTTGGTCGTTTGGTTGTTTGATTGATTAGTCAACTATTCGTTCGATCATTTTGTCGTTTGGTCGTTTAACTAGTCGTTCGATCATTTGGTCTTTTGACCGTTTGATTGTTGGATATTCTGGTCGTTCGATCGTTTGGTCGTTTGATCGATTTGTGAACTAGTCGTTCGATAGTTTGGTTTTTTTTTGGTCGTTTGATTGTTTGGTAATCTGGTCGTTCGATCGTTTGGTCTTTTGGTCGTTTGATCGATTGGTCAACTAGTCGTTCGATCGTTTAGTCGTATGGTTGATTGATTGTTAAGTCATCTGATCGTCCGATCGTTTTGTCTTTAAATCGTTAGATCGATTGGTCAACTAGTCGTTCGATCGTTTGGTTGTTTGGTTGTTTGATTGATTAGTCAACTAGTCGTTCGATCATTTGGTCGTTTGGTCGTTTGATTGTTTGGTAAACTGGTCTTATGATCGTTTGGTCTTTTGGTCGTTTGGTCGTTTGATCGATTGGTCAACTAGTCGTTTGATCGTTTGGTCGTTTGTTCGATTGATCGATTAGTCAACTCGTCGTTCGATTGTTTGGTCATTTGGTTGTTTGATTGTTTAGTCAACGAGTCGTTCGATCGTTTGGTGGTTTGGTCGTTTGATTGATTGATCAACTGGTCGTTCGATTGTTTGGTCGTTTGGTCGTTTGATTGTTTGGTAAACTGGTCGTTCGATCCTTTGGTCTTTTGGTCGTTTGATCGATTGGTCAACTAGTCGTTTGATCGTTTGATAGTTTGGTTGATTGACTGATTAGTCAACAGATCGTTTGATCGATTAGTCAACTAGTCGTTCGATCGTTTGGTCGTTTGGTTGATTGATTGTTTAGTCAACTGGTCGATCGATCGTTTGGCCGTTTGGTCTTTTAATCGATTGGTCAACTAGTCGTTCGATCGTTTGGTCGTTTGGTTGTTTGATTGTTTAGTCAACTAGTCGTTCGATCGTTTGGTCGTTTGGTTGTTTGATTGTTTGGTCAACTAGTCGTTCGATCGTTTGGTCTTTTGGTCGTTTGGTCGATTGATCGATTAGTCAACTCGTCGTTCGATTGTTTGGTCATTTGGATGTTTGATTGATTGGTCAACTGGTCGTTCGATTGTTTGGTGGTTTGGTCGTTTGATTGATTGGACAACTAGTCGTTCGACCTTTTAGTCGTATGGTTGATTGATTGTTTAGTCAACTGGTCGTCCGATCGTTTGGTCTTTAAATCGTTTGATCGATTGGTCAACTAGTCGTTTGGTCATTTGGTTGTTTGATTGATTAGTCATTTAGTCGTTCGATCATTTTGTCCTTTGGTCGTTTAACTAGTCGTTCGATCATTTGGTCTTTTGGCCGTTTGATTGTTGGATATTCTGGTCGTTCGATCGTTTCGTCGTTTGGTCGTTTGATCGATTTGTGAACTAGTCGTTCGATAGTTAGGTTTTTTTGGTCGTTTGATTGTTTGGTAATCTGGTCGTTCGATCGTTTGGTCTTTTGGTCGTTTGATCGATTGGTCAACTAGTCGTTCGATCGTTTAGTCGTTTGGTTGATTGATTGTTAAGTCAACTGATCGTCCGATCGTTTGGTCTTTAAATCGTTAGATCGAATGGTCAACTAGTCGTTCGATCGTTTGGTCGTTTGGTTGTTTGATTGATTAGTCAACTAGTCGTTCAATCATTTGGTCGTTTGGTCGTTTGATTGTTTGGTAAACTGGTCTTTCGATCGTTTGGTCTTTTGGTCGTTTGGTCGTTTGATCGATTGGTCAACTAGTCGTTTGATCGTTTGGTCGTTTGTTCGATTGATCGATTAGTCAACTCGTCGTTCGATTGTTTGGTCATTTGGTTGTTTGATTGTTTAGTCAACGAGTCGTTCGATCGTTTGGTGGTTTGGTCGTTTGATTGATTGGTCAACTGGTCGTTCGATTGTTTGGTCGTTTGGTCGTTTGATTGTTTGGTAAACTGGTCGTTCGATCGTTTGGTCTTTTGGTCGTTTGATCGATTGGTCAACTAGTCGTTTGATCGTTTGATAGTTTGGTTGATTGACTGTTTAGTCAACAGATCGTTTGATCGATTAGTCAACTAGTCGTTCGATCGTTTGGTCGTTTGGTTGATTGATTGTTTAGTCAACTGGTCGATCGATCGTTTGGCCTTTTGGTCTTTTAATCGATTGGTCAACTAGTCGTTTGATCGTTTGTTCGTTTGGTTGGTTGATTGTTTAGTCAACTAGTCGTTCGATCGTTTGGTCGTTTGGTTGTTTGATTGTTTGGTAAAGTAGTCGTTCGATTGTTTGGTCGTTTGGTCGTTTGATTGATTGGTCAACTGGTAGTTCGATCGTTTGTACGTTTAGCTGTTTGATTGTTTAGTCAACAAGTCGTTCGATCGTTCGGTCGTTTGGTCGTTTGATTGTTTGTTAATCTTGTCGTTCGATCGTTTGGTCGTTTGGTCGTTTGATTGTTTGGTAATCTGGTCGTTCGATCGTTTGGTCGTTTGGCTGTTTGATTGTTTGGTCAACTAGTCGTTCGATCGTTTGGTCGTTTGGTCGTTTGATTGTTTGGTAATCTTGTCGTTCGATCGTTTGGTCGATTGATCGATTAGTCAACTCGTCGTTCGATTGTTTGGTTATTTGGTTGTTTGATTGTTTAGTCAACTAGTCGTTCAATCGTTTGGTCGTTTGGTCGTTTGATTGTTTGGTCAACTGGTCGTTCGATCGTTTGGTCGTTTGGTCGTTTGATTGTTTGGTAATCTGGTCGTTCGATCGTTTGGTCGTTTGGTCGTTTGATTGATTTGTCAACTAGTCGTTCGATCGTTTGGTCGTTTGGTCGTTTGATTGATTGGTCAACTGGTCGTTCGATTGTTTGGTCTTTTGGTCGTTTGAACGATTGGTCAACTAGTCGATCGATCGTTTTGTCGTTTTGGTAGTTTGATTGTTTAGTCAACTAGTCGTTCGATCGTTCGGTCGTTTGGTCGTTTGATTGATTGGTGAACTAGTCGTTCGATCATTTAGATCGTTTGGTCGTTTAGCTGTTTGATTGTTTGGTCAACTAGTCGTTCGATCGTTTGGTCGTTTGGTCGTTTGATTGTTTGTTAATCTTGTCGTTCGATCGTTTGGTCGTTTGGTCGTTTGATTGTTTGGTAATCTGGTCGTTCGATCGTTTGGTCGTTTGGCTGTTTGATTGTTTGGTCAACTAGTCGTTCGATCGTTTGGTCGTTTGGTCGTTTGATTGTTTGGTAATCTTGTCGTTCGATCGTTTGGTCGTTTTGTCGATTGATCGATTAGTCAACTCGTCGTTCGATTGTTTGGTTATTTGGTTGTTTGATTGTTAAGTCAACTAGTCGTTCAATCGTTTGGTCGTTTGGTCGTTTGATTGTTTGGTCAACTGGTCGTTCGATCGTTTGGTCGTTTGGTCGTTTAATTCTTTGCTAATCTGGTCGTTCGATCGTTTGGTCGTTTGGTCGTTTGATTGATTGGTCAACTAGTCATTCGATCGTTTGGTCGTTTGGTCGTTTGATTGATTGGTCAACTGGTCGTTCGATTGTTTGGTCTTTTGGTCGTTTGAACGATTGGTCAACTAGTCGATCAATCGTTTTGTCGTTTTGGTAGTTTGATTGTTAATCAACTAGTCGTTCGATCGTTCGGTCGTTTGGTCGTTTGATTGATTGGTGAACTAGTCGTTCGATCATTTAGATCGTTTGGTCGTTTGGCTGTTTGATTGTTTGGTCAACTGGTCGTTCAATCGTTTGGTCGTTTGGTTGTTTGATTGTTTGGTCAACTGGTCGTTCGATCGTTTGGTCGTTTGGTCGTTTGATTGATTGGTCAACTAGTCGTTCGATCGTTTGGTCGTTTGGTCGTTTGATTGATCGGTCAACTGGTCGTTCGATTGTTTGGTCGTTTGGTCGTTTGATTGATTGGTCAACTGGTCGTTTGATGGTTTGGTCGTTGGGTTGTTTGATTGTTTAGTCAACTAGTCGTTCAATCGTATGGTCGTTTGGTCGTTTGATTGATTGGTCAACTGGTCGTTCGATCGTTTGGTGGTTTGGTCGTTTGATTGATTGGTCAACTGGTCGTTCGATCGTTTGGTCGTTTGGTCGTTTGATTGTTTGGTTAACTAGTCGTTCGATCATATAGTTGTTTGTTCGTTTGTTTGTTAGGTAAACTGGTTGTTCGATCGTTTGGTCTTTTGGTCGTTTGATCGATTGGTCAACTAGTCGTTCGATCGTTTGGCCGTTTAGTTGTTAGATTGTTGAGTCAACTAGTCGTTCGATCGTTTGGTCGTTTTGGTTGTTTGATTGTTTGGTCAACTAGTCGTTCGATCGTATGGTCTTTTAGTTGTTTGATCGTTTGATCGATTGGTCAACTGGTCGTTCGATTATTGGACGTTTGGCTGTTTGATTGTTTGTTCAACGAGTCGTTCGATCGTTTGTTCGTTTGGTCGTTTGATTGATTGGTCAACTGGTCGTTCGATCGTTTGATCGTTCGATCATTTGGTCATTTGGTCATTTGATTGTTTGGTAAACTGGTCGTTCGATCGTTTGGTCTTTTGGTCGTTTGATCGATTGGACAACTAGTCGTTCGATGGTTTAGTCGTTTGGCTGATTGATTGTTTAGTCAACTGGTCGTTCGATCGTTTGGTCTTTAGGTCATTTGATCGATTGGTCAACTAGTCGTTCGAGCTTTTGGTCATTTGGTTGTTTGATTGATTAGTCATTTAGTCGTTCGATCATTTTGTCCTTTGGTCGTTTAACTAGTCGTTCGATCATTTGGTCTTTTGGCCGTTTGATTGTTGGATATTCTGGTCGTTCGATCGTTTCGTCGTTTGGTCGTTTGATCGATTTGTGAACTAGTCGTTCGATAGTTTGGTTTTTTTGGTCGTTTGATTGTTTGGTAATCTGGTCGTTCGATCGTTTGGTCTTTTGGTCGTTTGATCGATTGGTCAACTAGTCGTTCGATCGTTTAGTCGTTTGGTTGATTGATTGTTAAGTCAACTAGTCGTTCAATCATTTGGTCGTTTGGTCGTTTGATTGTTTGGTAAACTGGTCTTTCGATCGTTTGGTCTTTTGGTCGTTTGGTCGTTTGATCGATTGGTCAACTAGTCGTTTGATCGTTTGGTCGTTTGTTCGATTGATCGATTAGTCAACTCGTCGTTCGATTGTTTGGTCATTTGGTTGTTTGATTGTTTAGTCAACGAGTCGTTCGATCGTTTGGTGGTTTGGTCGTTTGATTGATTGGTCAACTGGTCGTTCGATTGTTTGGTCGTTTGGTCGTTTGATTGTTTGGTAAACTGGTCGTTCGATCGTTTGGTCTTTTGGTCGTTTGATCGATTGGTCAACTAGTCGTTTGATCGTTTGATAGTTTGGTTGATTGACTGTTTAGTCAACAGATCGTTTGATCGATTAGTCAACTAGTCGTTCGATCGTTTGGTCCTTTGGTTGATTGATTGTTTAGTCAACTGGTCGATCGATCGTTTGGCCTTTTGGTCTTTTAATCGATTGGTCAACTAGTCGTTTGATCGTTTGTTCGTTTGGTTGTTTGATTGTTTAGTCAACTAGTCGTTCGATCGTTTGGTCGTTTGGTTGTTTGATTGTTTGGTCAAGTAGTCGTTCGATTGTTTGGTCGTTTGGTCGTTTGATTGATTGGTCAACTGGTAGTTCGATCGTTTGTACGTTTAGCTGTTTGATTGTTTAGTCAACAAGTCGTTCGATCGTTCGGTCGTTTGGTCGTTTGATTGTTTGTTAATCTTGTCGTTCGATCGTTTGGTCGTTTGGTCGTTTGATTGTTTGGTAATCTGGTCGTTCGATCGTTTGGTCGTTTGGCTGTTTGATTGTTTGGTCAACTAGTCGTTCGATCGTTTGGTCGTTTGGTCGTTTGATTGTTTGGTAATCTTGTCGTTCGATCGTTTGGTCGTTTTGTCGATTGATCGATTAGTCAACTCGTCGTTCGATTGTTTGGTTATTTGGTTGTTTGATTGTTAAGTCAACTAGTCGTTCAATCGTTTGGTCGTTTGGTCGTTTGATTGTTTGGTCAACTGGTCGTTCGATCGTTTGGTCGTTTGGTCGTTTGATTGTTTGGTAATCTGGTCGTTCGATCGTTTGGTCGTTTGGTCGTTTGATCGATTTGTCAACTAGTCGTTCGATCGTTTGGTCGTTTGGTCGTTTGATTGATTGGTCAACTGGTCGTTCGATTGTTTGGTCTTTTGGTCGTTTGAACGATTGGTCAACTAGTCGATCGATCGTTTTGTCGTTTTGGTAGTTTGATTGTTTAGTCAACTAGTCGTTCGATCGTTCGGTCGTTTGGTCGTTTGATTGATTGGTGAACTAGTCGTTCAATCATTTAGATCGTTTGGTCGTTTAGCTGTTTGATTGTTTGGTCAACTAGTCGTTCGATCGTTTGGTCGTTTGGTCGTTTGATTGTTTGTTAATCTTGTCGTTCGATCGTTTGGTCGTTTGGTCGTTTGATTGTTTGGTAATCTGGTCGTTCGATCGTTTGGTCGTTTGGCTGTTTGATTGTTTGTCAACTTGTCGTTCGATCGTTTGGTCGTTTGGTCGTTTGATTGTTTGGTAATCTTGTCGTTCGATCGTTTGGTCGTTTTGTCGATTGATCGATTAGTCAACTCGTCGTTCGATTGTTTGGTTATTTGGTTGTTTGATTGTTAAGTCAACTAGTCGTTCAATCGTTTGGTCGTTTGGTCGTTTGATTGTTTGGTCAACTGGTCGTTCGATCGTTTGGTCGTTTGGTCGTTTAATTGTTTGCTAATCTGGTCGTTCGATCGTTTGGTCGTTTGGTCGTTTGATTGATTGGTCAACTAGTCATTCGATCGTTTGGTCGTTTGGTCGTTTGATTGATTGGTCAACTGGTCGTTCGATTGTTTGGTCTTTTGGTCGTTTGAACGATTGGTCAACTAGTCGATCAATCGTTTTGTCGTTTTGGTAGTTTGATTGTTAATCAACTAGTCGTTCGATCGTTCGGTCGTTTGGTCGTTTGATTGATTGGTGAACTAGTCGTTCGATCATTTAGATCGTTTGGTCGTTTGGCTGTTTGATTGTTTGGTCAACTGGTCGTTCAATCGTTTGGTCGTTTGGTTGTTTGATTGTTTAGTCAACTAGTCGTTCAATCGTTTGGTCGTTTGGTCGTTTGATTGTTTGGTCAACTGGTCGTTCGATCGTTTGGTCGTTTGGTCGTTTGATTGTTAAGTAATCTGGTCGTTCGATCGTTTGGTCGTTTGGTCGTTTGATTGATTGGTCAACTAGTCGTTCGATCGTTTGGTCGTTTGGTCGTTTGATTGATCGGTCAACTGGTCGTTCGATTGTTTGGTCGTTTGGTCGTTTGATTGATTGGTCAACTGGTCGTTTGATGGTTTGGTCGTTGGGTTGTTTGATTGTTTAGTCAACTAGTCGTTCAATCGTATGGTCGTTTGGTCGTTTGATTGTTTGGTCAACTGGTCGTTCGATCGTTTGGTCGTTTGGTCGTTTGATTGTTTGGTAATCTGGTCGTTCGATCGTTTGGTCGTTTGGTCGTTTGATTGATTGGTCAACTAGTCGTTCGATCGTTTGGTCGTTTGGTCGTTTGATTGATTGGTCAACTGGTCGTTCGATCGTTTGGTCGTTTGGTCGTTTGGTCGTTTGATTGATTGGTCATCTAGTGGTTCGATCGTTTGGTCGTTTGGTCGTTTGATTGTTTGGTAAACTGCTCGTTCGATCGTTTGGTCGTTTTGTCGATTGATCGATTAGTCAACTTATCGTTCGATCGTTTGTTCGTTTGGTCGTTTGATCAATTGGTCAACTAGTCGTTCGATCGTTTGGTGGTTTTGTTGATTGATTGATTGGTAAACTAGAAATTCGATCGTTTGGTCGTTTGGTCGTTTGATTGATTGGTCAACTGGTCGTTCGATCGTTTGGTTGTTTGATTGATTGGTCAACTGGTCCTTCGATCGTTTGGTCGTTTGGTTGTTTGATTGTTTAAACGACGAGTCTTTCGATCGTTTCGTGGTTTGGTCGTTTGATTGATTGGTCAACTGGTCGTTCGATCGCTTGGTCGTTTGGTTGTTTGATTGTTTGGTCAACTAGTCGTTCGATCGTTTGGTCGTTTGGTCGTTTGATTGATTGGTCAACTATTTGTTCCATCATTTGTTCGTTTGGTAGTTTGATTGTTTGGTAAACTGGTCGTTCGATCGTTTAATCTTTTGGTCTTTCTGTCGTTTGATCGATTGGTCAACTAGTCGTTCGATCGTTTGGTCGTTTGGTAGTTTGATTGTTTAGTCAACTAGTCGTTCGATCGTTCGGTCGTTTGGTCGTTTGATTGATTGGTGAACTAGTCGTTCGATCATTTAGATCGTTTGGTCGTTTGGCTGTTTGATTGTTTGGTCAACTAGTCGTTCGATCGTTTGGTCTTTTGGTTGTTGGATTGTTTGGTCAACTAGTCGTTCAATCGTTTGGTCGTTTGGCTGTTTGATTGTTTGGTCAACTGGTCGTTCAATCGTTTGGTCGTTTGGTTGTTTGATTGTTTAGTCAACTAGTCGTTCAATCGTTTGGTCGTTTGGTCGTTTGATTGTTTGGTCAACTGGTCGTTCGATCGTTTGGTCGTTTGGTCGTTTGATTGTTTGGTAATCTGGTCGTTCGATCGTTTGGTCGTTTGGTCGTTTGATTGATTGGTCAACTAGTCGTTCGATCGTTTGGTCGTTTGGTCGTTTGATATATTGGTCAACTGGTCGTTCGATTGTTTGGTCGTTTGGTCGTTTGATTGATTGGTCAACTGGTCGTTTGATCGTTTGGTCGTTGGGTTGTTTGATTGTTTAGTCAACTAGTCGTTCAATCGTTTGGTCGTTTGGTCGTTTGATTGTTTGGTAAACTGGTCGTTCGATCGTTTAATCTTTTGGTCTTTTGGTCGTTTGATCGATTGGTCAACTAGTCGTTCGATCGTTTGGTCGTTTGGTAGTTTGATTGTTTAGTCAACTAGTCGTTCGATCGTTCGGTCGTTTGGTCGTTTGATTGATTGGTGAACTAGTCGTTCGATCATTTAGATCGTTTGGTCGTTTGGCTGTTTGATTGTTTGGTCAACTAGTCGTTCGATCATTTGGTCGTTTGGTTGTTTGATTGTTCGGTCAACTAGTCGTTCGATTGTTTGGTCGTTTGGTCGTTTGATTGTTTGATCAACTGGTAGTTCGATCGTTTGGTCGTTTAGCTGTTTGATTGTTTGGTCAACTAGTCATTCGATCGTTTGGTCGTTTGGTCGTTTGATTGTTTGTTAATCTTGTCGTTCGATCGTTTGGTCGTTTGGTCGTGTGATTGATTGGTAATCTGGTCGTTCGATCGTTTGGTCGTTTGGCTGTTTGATTGTTTGGTCAACTAGTCGTTCGATCGTTTGGTCGTTTGGTCGTTTGATTGTTTGGTAATCTTGTCGTTCGATCGTTTGGTCGTTTTGTCGATTGATCGATTAGTCAACTCGTCGTTCGATTGTTTGCTTATTTGGTTGTTTGATTGTTTAGTCAACTAGTCGTTTAATCGTTTGGTCGTTTGGTCGTTTGATTGTTTGGTCAACTGGTCGTTCGATCGTTTGGTCGTTTGGTCGTTTAATTGTTTGGTAATCTGGTCGTTCGATCGTTTGGTCATTTGGTCGTTTGATTGATTGGTCAACTAGTCATTCGATCGTTAGGTCGTTTGGTCGTTTGATTGATTGGTCAACTGGTCGTTCGATTGTTTGGTCTTTTGGTCGTTTGAACGATTGGTCAACTAGTCGATCGATCGTTTTGTCGTTTTGGTAGTTTGATTGTTAATCAACTAGTCGTTCGATCGTTCGGTCGTTTGGTCGTTTGATTGATTGGTGAACTAGTCGTTCCATCATATAGATCGTTTGGTCGTTTGGCTGTTTGATTGTTTGGTCAACTGGTCGTTCGATCGTTTGGTCGTTTGGTTGTTTGATTGTTTAGTCAACTAGTCGTTCAATCGTTTGGTCGTTTGGTCGTTTGATTGTTTGGTCAACTGGTCGTTCGATCGTTTGGTCGTTTGGTCGTGTGATCGTTGGTAATCTGGTCGTTTGATTGTTTGGTCGTTTGGTCGTTTGATTGATTGGTCAACTTGTCGTTCGATCGTTTGGTCGTTTGGTCGTTTGATTGATTGGTCAACTGGTCGTTCGATTGTTTGGTCGTTTGGTCGTTTGATTGATTGGTTAACTGGTCGTTCGATCGTTTGGTCGTTTGGTTGTTTGATTGTTTAGTCAACTAGTCGTTCAATCGTTTGGTCGTTTGGTCGTTTGATTGTTTGGTCAACTGGTCGTTCGATCGTTTGGTCGTTTGGTCGTTTGATTGTTTGGTAATCTGGTCGTTCGATCGTTTGGTCGTTTGGTCGTTTGATTGATTGGTCAACAAGTGGTTCGATCGTTTGGTCGTTTGGTCGTTTGATTGATTGGTCAACTGGTCGTTCGATCGTTTGGTCGTTTGGTCGTTTGGTCGTTTGATTGATTGGTCATCTAGTGGTTCGATCGTTTGGTCGTTTGGTCGTTTGATTGTTTGGTAAACTGCTCGTTCGATCGTTTGGTCGTTTTGTCGATTGATCGATTAGTCAACTTATCGTTCGATCGTTTGTTCGTTTGGTCGTTTGATCAACTGGTCAACTAGTCGTTCCATCGTTTGGTGGTTTTGTTGATTGATTGATTGGTAAACTAGAAATTCGATCGTTTGGTCGTTTGGTCGTTTGATTGATTGGTCAACTGGTCGTTCGATCGTTTGTTTGTTTGATTGATTGGTCAACTGGTCCTTCGATCGTTTGGTCGTTTGGTTGTTTGATTGTTTAATCGACGAGTCTTTCGATCGTTTGGTGGTTTGGTCGTTTGATTGATTGGTCAACTGGTCGTTCGATCGTTTGGTCGTTTGGTTGTTTGATTGTTTGGTCAACTAGTCGTTCGATCGTTTGGTCGTTTGGTCGTTTGATTGATTGGTCAACAATTCGTTCCATCATTTGTTCGTTTGGTAGTTTGATTGTTTGGTAAACTGGTTGTTCGGTCGTTTGGTCTTTTGGTCTTTTGGTCGTTTGATCGATTGGTCAACTAGTCGTTCGATCGTTTGGTCGTTTGGTTGATTGATCGATTAGTCAAGTCGTCGTTCGATTGTTTGGTCTTTTGGTTGTTTGATTCTATAGTCAACGAGTCGTTCGATCGTTTGGTGGTTTGGTCGTTTGATTGATTGGTCAACTGGTCGTTCGATCGTTTGGTCGTTTGGTTTTTTGATTGTTTAATCAACTAGTCGTTCGATCGTTTGGTCGTTTGGTCGTTTGATTGTTTGGTCAACTAGTCGTTCGATCGTTTGGTCTTTTGGTCGTTTGATCGATTAGTCAACTAGTCGTTCCATCGTTTGGTCGTTTGGTCGTTTGATTGATTGGTCAACTGGTCGTTCGATCGTTTGGTCGTTTAGTCGTTTGGTCGTTTGATTGATTGGTCATCTAGTCGTTCGATCGTTTGGTCGTTTGGTCGTTTGATTGTTTGGTAAACTGCTCGTTCGATCGTTTGGTCGTTTTGTCGATTGATCGATTAGTCAACTCATCGTTTGATCGTTTGTTCGTTTGGTCGTTTGATCGATTGGTCAACTAGTCGTTCGATCGTTTGGTGGTTTGGTTGATTGATTGATTGGTCAACTAGAAGTTCGATCGTTTGGTCGTTTGGTCGTTTGATTGATTGGTCAACTGGTCGTTGGATCGTTTGGTCGTTTGGTTGATTGATTGTTTATTCGTTCGATCGTTTGGTGGTTTGGTGGTTTGGTCGTTTGATTGATTGGTCAACTAGTTGTTCCATCGTTTGGTTTTTTGGTTGATTGATTGATTGGTCAACTAGAAGTTCGATCGTTTTTGTCGTTTGGTCGTTTGATTAATTGGTCAACTGATCGTTCGATCGTTTGGTCGTTTGGTTGTTTGATTGATTTGTCAACTGGTCTTTCAATCGTTTGGTCGTTTGGTTGTTTGATTGTTTAATCAACGAGTCGTTCGATCGTTTGGTGGTTTGGTCATTTGATTAATTGTTCAACTGGTCGTTCGATCGTTTGGTCGTTTGGTCGTTTGATTGATTGGGCAACTGGTCTTTCGATCGTTTGGTCGTTTGGTTTTTTGATTGATTAATCAGCTAGTCGTTCGATCGTTTGGTCATTTGGTTGTTTGATTCTATAGTCAACGAGTCGTTCGATCGTTTGGTGGTTTGGTCGTTTGATTGATTGGTCAACTGGTCGTTCGATCGTTTGGTCGTTTGGTCGTTTGGTTGTTTGATTGTTTGGTCAACTAGTCGTTCGATCGTTTGGTCGTTTGGTCGATTGATCGATTAGTCAACTAGTCGTTCGATTGTTTGGTCATTTGGTTGTTTAACCCTCGATGAAGCCATCAGGCACTTTTCAGGTGTCCGTTTTTAATTAAAAAGTAATTACTCCGCCATTTAATTTTATTTTTATTTAAAAAATGTAAGGTTCCTCAACTAGGAATTGGGAAATGTAAGAAATGTAAGAAAGTAAGATGTTTTTGCTGACTCATCAAACACGAGGGTTTCATTCAAACAAATGGCTTAGAGACACTTGTGGGCTGATCTCAATGGAAATTTTGCTTGGATTTATTTTATTTAGTCACAAGGGTCTATATCCAATAGTTTGGGCGATTTAAACATGATTGTGTTCTCAAAAAACACGTATTACACGCAAAATATCAAACGGCACTTGAAGTGTGTGATTTTTTTTTGATGGTGTCACGAAGAGTTAATTCTTTAGTCAACGAGTCGTTCAATCGTTTGGTGGTTTGGTTGATTGATTGATTGGTCAACTCGTCGTTCGATCGTTTGGTGGTTTGGTCGTTTAATTGATTGGTCAACAGGTCGTTCGATCGTTTTGTCGTTTGGTTGTTTGATTGTTTAATCAACTATGACCAAACGATCGAACGACGAGTTGACCAATCAATCACCCAACCAAACCACCAAACGATCGAACGACTCGTTGACTAAAGAATCAAACAACCAAATGACCAAACAATCGAACCACGAGTTGACTAATCGATCAATCGACCAAACGACCAAACGATCGAACGACTAGTTGACCAAAACAATCAAACGACCAAACGACCAAACGATCGAACGACTAGATGACCAATCAATCAAACGACCAAACGACCAAACGACAAAATGATCGAAGGACTAGTTGACTAGTCGATCAAACGACCAAAAGACCAAACGATCGAACGACTAGTTGACCAAACAATTAAACAACCAAACGACCAAACGATCGAACGACTAGTTGATTAAACA
Source organism: Pisaster brevispinus (assembly GCA_023634235.1). NCBI lineage: Eukaryota > Metazoa > Echinodermata > Asteroidea > Forcipulatida > Asteriidae > Pisaster > Pisaster brevispinus. The sequence continues at coordinate 1,267,548 of JAMKCF010000037.1, forward strand.
ATCAAACAACAAAACGACCAAAACGACCAAATGATCGAACGACTAGTTGACTAATCAATCAAACGACCAAAAGACCAAACGATCGAACGACTAGTTGACCAAACAATCAAACAACCAAACGACCAAAACGATCGAACGACTAGTTGATTAAACAATCAAACAACCAAACGACCAAACGATCGAGCGACCAGTTGACCAATCAATCAAACGACCAAACGACCAAACGATCGAACGACCAGTTGACCAATCAATCAAAAGACCAAACCACCAAACGATCGAACGACCAGTTGACCAATCAATTAAACAACCAAACGACCAAACGATCGAACAACCAGTTGACCAATCAATCAAACGACCAAACCACCAAACGATCGAAAAACCAGTTGACCAATCAATCAAACAACCAAACGACCAAACGATCAAACGACTAGTTGATTAAACAATCAAACAACCAAAACGACCAAACGATCGAACGACCTGTTGACCAATCAATTAAACGACCAAACCACCAAACGATCTTACGACGAGGTGACCAATCAATCAATCAACCAAATCACCAATCGATTGAACGACTCGTTGACTAAAGAATTAAACAACCAAACGACCAAACAATCGAACGACGAGTTGACTAATCGATCAATCGACCAAACGACCAAACGATCGAACGACTAGTTGACCATTCGATCAAACGACCAAACGAACAAACGATCGAACGATGAGTTGACCAATCAATCAAACGACCAAACGACCAAACGATCGAACGACCAGTTGACCAATCAATCAAACGACCGAACCACGAAACGATCGAACGACCAGTTGACCAATCAATCAAAAAACCAAACGACCAAACGATCGAACGACCAGTTGACCAAACCAATCAATCAAAACGACCAAACCACCAAACGATCGAACCACCAGTTGACCAATCAATCAAACAACCAAACGACCAAACGATCGAACGACTAGTTGACCAATCAATCAAACGACCAAACCACCAAACGATCGAACGACCAGTTGACCAATCAATCAAACGACCAAACGACCAAATGATCGAACGACCAGTTGGCCAATCAATCAAACGTCCAAACCACCAAACGATCGAACGACCAGTTAACCAATCAATCAAACAACCAAACGACCAAACGATCGAACGACTAGTTGATTAAACAATCAAACAACCCAAACGACCAAACGATCGTGCGACCAGTTGACCAATCAATCAAACGACCAAACGACCAAACGATCGAACGACCAGTTGCCCAATCAATCAAACGACCAAACCACCAAACGATCGAACGACCAGTTGACCAATCAATCAAACAACCAAACGACCAAACGATCGAACGACTAGTTGATTAAACAATCAAACAACCAAACGACCAAACGATCGAGTGACCTGTTGACCAATCAATCAAACGACCAAACGACCAAACGATCGAACGACCAGTTGACCAAACCAATCAATCAAACGACCGAAAACCAAACGATCGTTTGGTCGTTTGGTTGTTTGATTGTTTGGTCAACTAGTCGTTCGATCGTTTGGTCTTTTGGTCGTTTGATCGATTAGTCAACTAGTCGTTCGATCGTTTGGTCGTTTGGTCGTTTGATTGATTGGTCAACTGGTCGTTCGATCGTTTGGTCGTTTGGGTCGTTTGATTGATTGGTCAACTGGTCGTTCGATCATTTGGTCGTTTGGTCGTTTGGTCGTTTGATTGATTGGTCATCTAGTCGTTCGATTGTTTGGTCGTTTTGGTCGTTTGATTGTTTGGTTAACTGTTTGTTCGATCGTTTGGTCGTTTTGTCGATTGATCGATTAGTCAACTCATCGTTCGATCGTTTGTTCGTTTGGTCGTTTGATCGAATGGTCAACTAGTCGTTCGATCGTTTTGGTCATTTTGGTTGTTTGATTCTTTAGTCAACTCGTCGTTCGATCGTTTGGTGGTTTAATTGATAGATTGATTGGTCAACTCGTCGTTCGATCGTTTGGTGGTTTGGTCGTTTGATTGATTGGTCAACTGGTCGTTCGATCGTTTGGTCGTTTGGTTGTTTGATTGTTTAATCAACTAGTCGTTCGATCGTTTGGTCGTTTGGTTGTTTGGTCGTTTGATTGATTGGTCATCTAGTCGTTCGATTGTTTGGTCGTTTTGGTCGTTTGATTGTTTGGTAAACTGCTCGTTCGATCGTTTGGTCGTTTTGTCGATTGATCGATTAGTCAACTCATCGTTCGATCGTTAGTTGGTTTGGTCGTTTGATCGATTGGTCAACTAGTCGTTCAATCGTTTGGTCGTTTGGTCGATTGATCAATTAGTCAACTCGTCGTTCGATTGTTTGGTCTTTGGTTGTTTGATTCTTTAGTCAACGAGTCGTTTCGATCGTTTGGTGGTTTGGTTGATTGATTGATTGGTCAACTCGTCGTTCGATCGTTTGGTGGTTTGGTTGATTGATTGATTGGT